>CM057449.1:28390000-29760000 GCA_016271365.2 Neoceratodus forsteri
CTGTCAACAAATGTGCTGCCATGTTCTGCACTAGCTGCAAACAGCAGATATGAACCCCAGGAAGCCCTAGGTAAAGGGAGTTGCAGTAATCAAGACATGATGTCACAAAGGCATGGACCAAGATAGGTAGGTCATTGGGCAGAACAAGGTGCCTAGTAATGTTCCTAAGATGGTAAAAGGCCAGCTTGATGACAGCCGAAACCTGGTGACGAAGGGACAGGCCATCGTCAAGCACCACCCCCAGGTTATGCACCCATTCAGAGGTGAGGATCTGGGCCTCTCCCAGGAATAAACCAGAAGGTAGCCCTGTCCTCAACCCCTCTGCTCTATGAGCTGGGTCCACCACCAAAATCTCAGTCTTTCCTGGGTTCAACTTTAGACCGCTGGTATTCATTCAGTCTTGGAATTCTATGAGGCAGCTGTTCAGTACTGAGATAGCACTAACCTGGTCGGGAGCAAAAGACAGGTAGAGCTGGGTATCATCAGCATAGCAATGAAATCTCAGCCCATACTGTCTTACAATGTCTCCAAGGGGCAGCATATATACTGCGAATAACATGGGAGACATCACCGAGCCCTGAGGTACCCCACAAGGCAGTGAGAAAGCCATGGAAGAAAATAAGCCCGAGACAACTCTCTGCATTCTACCAGTGAGGAAAGATGAAAACCATCTGAGGACAGTACCAGACAGCCCACAGATGAACCTTAGGCATTCAAGCAGAATCCCATGATCCACAGTATCCAAAGCTGATGATAAATCGAGGAGAACCAAGATGGAACGGTGCCTCCAATCTCTCACCATCAGGAGATCATTGAGCACCCGAACCAGAGCGGTCTCAGTACTATGCTTCTTATGAAAACCCGATTGGAGAGGTTTGTATAAATTATGAATGGTTAAATGGTTATCCAGTTGAGCAGCCACGACATTCTCAATAACCTTCCCCACAAAAGGGAGGTTAGTGATGGGCCTGTAGTTTGCTAGGTTTTTTAGCACAGGATCATAGTGAGCTAGCAACTGTTGTCTCGAAAACCAGTCCTTTGTAATGAGTTTCTGCATGTTCACAATGCCCTCTCATGGACTGTCCGCACCTCCCTAGTATTACCACAAGATCAATAAATCCCCCCCACCTTCTGTTTAGCCACCCCCTCTCCCCAAGCTCTGCTTCGTCAGGGAGCACCGATGGAGACTGCCCCTGCCTCCCGACACCTACCTTCACCCTTCTTGCTCACCCCATTGAGTCACTGTAGCTTCCCGGTGGGATGAAGTGGGCAGCTACACCTGAAAATCCAGATTTCAGCCAGAGCTGGAAGGGAGGCCGGTGCGAGACCATGAGGGGTCAGTTCTTGGTGCTCTGTCTCCCCAGAGCCTGGAGAGCATTTTCCCTTGTTCATGAGGGAGAGGTGCATGCCGATGAGGGAGAGTTCCATGCCAATGTCACCACTCCTCAACCCTCTTGTTGAATGCAGATGCTTGCTGTGCCTCCGGCTTCCACCAGAGGCTAGTCAAGCATCAAGCATGGACCGCTCTGCCTCCCGGGAGAGGAGAGCTGTCCACTAGATGGTCAATCATCTCCCTCCCCTGCCAACTCCCAATGGCCTGGGCTCATTCCTGAACCTGGGTCTCCAGTGTGGCACAAGAAGTGGAGTCCAGCGCTTCAACCCTCATCGCCACTGGGCTGGCAGAATGAATCTTTTAACTGCATTTCTATATTTTTCTTGTACTTTCTTTTTGCTGAAGATGCTGCAGCCACCTGATCATCTAACTAACTATCAGTAGGGACAGATTTCATGAAAGTAGCATAGGCAGGGACTGCATGCTTAGGAACAGCAGAACTTTCATGTCCTTGTATTGCTGCCCTTGCATATTTTCAGCCACTTGCTTGTGTTCCCAAAGTGGTGAAAACAGTACTAATATGGCCCACTGAACTAGGAACATTTGCACTGAAGCATCTACAATAGAAACAGAACATTTTGTCTGTTAAAGGTGAATACCCTAGCCTTGGATAATCACTGTACCACAATTTTTGAAAACATTGTGAATGTTTTCCTGCACCAACGTGTGATGATTTTTTATATTCTATTAACACTGGCTGTATGGTCCTTTTCTAACTGTTAAATCACACAGTTCATGGTTTACTGAAAGTGGTTTGCTTGGATGTTCCCCACAGACTGCCTGTCTCCCTACGCTTTCTGTTTCCTGAGTTCTTGCTCTCCCTCTTCCAGCAGTGCCTGCTTTGACCTCCTCTATGGCTATGTTTTTGTCCTGAAAATGACCCCCACTGACCCCCCTCCTCCTCATTGCCAGAAAAAATACCCTGGCTGGCCTGACTGCTTGCACTAATTTGCTTTTTAAAACTGAGTAAGCAGGCCGCAGCAGGGTAATTTCAAAATGTGTTCTTCCCTCTCCTCTCTCCCTCCTCAAAATGTTCCTGGGGTAGTCACTGAGATGATCTGCTAGACTGCTAATCAGCTTACTCAAGAGAATCAAAAAGAACTGAAAAAATACAAATCCTTATTTTTTCATAACTCAATAATGAAATTTGAACAAGACAATTAATAGTTACGTAAAGCAACTAAGTAAGGAAAGAATGAACAAATCCAGACCATAAGGACAAAACACACAGAACAGAGAACAATTCAACTGTCCTGCTTGTCTTCTCCATCTGTGTGAAAAGAGATAATGAGTTTCCCTTTATATCACTGAGGCAGATGCAGCTCTGATTGGTCAAGTCACTGCTCACTCAGTCCCAAACCAATGAGAAGCTCATTTGTGCCAACGAACACCTATTGACATCCTGTGGTTGCTTTGTGTACAGCAAGGGTGTTTGGTCACCTGATGTACAACTTCTGGAATCATGTGACCTTCTACCCACGTGGCACATTGACTGGCCACCTCTTGAGTGCTGCATCCATCAACTAATTAGCTTAGTTGGTAGGTGGTACAGTCGGCAGGCTAGCCTGCAAGCGGTCAGTAGACACTTAGTCCCTTTAAGGTTATTAAACCAAACTGACTGACTGAGCCATCTCTCCCCACACCACTACTACAAAAATACACTGTAAAGTCTGTTTACTCAGTGGAGGAGCTGTCGGCTGGAGCCACAAATTCCCACACCTGTCTTCTTCTCCCTCTGAGTCCAAGCAACAACATTACACAAACCAAGTTTTTTTTTATTTGAATCCAGACTGTAGGCACTGAGCATAGGTTTTAAACATATAAGCAAGGGCAAGGCACACGGTACTGCAGTACAGGGAAGCACCTGAAGTCTCTGAACACACCTTAGGTATACTGTATTCAAACAAATACAATAAATCCCTCCTGGAGTGTGCCACTGCCTGCCACGCCATGAGGATCCTGAGTCCTGACTCCCAGTCCTGGCAGTGGATTCATTCATTCAAAAAAAAATTAAAATCAATGCTCATTAGATCATGATCATCAAGGAGTCCCCGGCTGGGATCCAGGATGGTGTTTGTCAATCACTGAGAGAGACCAGATCACCACATATCACTGCCATCCCAATCCTCCAATCCCCCAACCCCAACACAACAAATGAAGTCAAGATCAGTCACAACCATTGCCTCCACCACCCCGGCCAGCAGATAGCAGAGAGACAAGAGCTGAGGCTGAGCACAGCTATCGAGATATGCCTATGACTCCTCAGAGCTGGAGCTGTCATTCCTGCCTGCCACTGCCAGCACATCCCCCACCAGCACTGAGTTGGAGCTGACCCACAGAGCAAGAAGTGTGCTGCAGCTGCTCTGCTGCTGCTGTCTAAGTGCCTAAACATCGCACAGTCGGTGATGGGACTCGGAGGAGTGGTGGGACTAGTCAGCACTCAGTATCAGGAGTGGAGAGATGAGTAGATCAGTAGCTACAGCACAACCCTTTGCCCCCCCCCAGCAGCACAGAAAGCATCTCTTGACCATCCGTGACCAAGAAAATGAGTGATTAGCCACCCCTGCCTGTCACTCACTGGACACTGGTAACCAGCAGTACGTGTTGTTGTTGTGATATTTACTAGAAGTACTACTCACATTTCATGGAGGCAGCAGGGAGTCAGATGATGGCTATGTGCCCCAGTGATGAGTGGACCAGTGTTCACTTCACTGCAGCATGAACCTATCGTCAGTTAGTGTCCTCAGACTCTTCGTTGTGTGAGTGAGATATGTTCGGGATGGGTCCATATGATCATGAGATGGAGAGAAGCCTGGGACTACTGGTAGAATGAACTGCTGTGCCTGTTGTGGTTGTGTGCGTGGTCATGGATTTCTAGACTAGGGACTCGAGTTGGGTGCAGCAGGGGTCAGAGTGGTGGGGCAAAAAATAACATGAAAAAATAAGATGACGAAGTGGGTGGCTGCCCTGAGCAAGTGTGAGTATCTGTTTTTTTTTCAGTTGAATGTTTTCCAGCTGCATTAAATAAAAATAAATAAAAGAAGGACATTTAATGAGAGGGGGTGGTCAGGTCCAAGTTCGGCCCAACCATGCATGCCGTTGTCTGAGCTACTGATAGTAATAGTAAGAAACAGTATTATCAGTTTATTTCCTGTCACTGTCAATGATTCTGTGAGACCTTACTCATTGCCTATTCCATATCACTGACAATAATACTGTGAGACCATTCTCCCTGTAAATTCCCTGTCACTGACAATGACACTGTAGTCTGTACTCCATGCTGATTCCCAGAGACTGACAATAATACTGTGAGACAGTACTCTCAGCTCATTCCCTGTCACTGACATTGATACCGTGAGACTGTACTCCCAGCTCATTTGCTATCACTGACATTGATACTGTGAGACTGCACTCCTGGCCTAATCACTGTCACTGACATTAACACTATGGGACTGTACTACTTGCTTAGTCCCTGTCACTGGCAATAATACTGAGAGACTGTGTTCTATGCGCATTCCCTGTCACTGACAATAATACTGTGAGACTGTACTCCATGCACATTCCATCACTGACAATAATATTTTGAGACTATACTCCCTGTTCATTCCCTGTCTGTAAGAGTAATATGGTTAGTGTGTGCTGCCTGCTCAATCCTCATCACTAACAATAATACTGTGAGACTGTACATCATGGTCATTCCTCACTGACAATAGTATGGTGCAACTGTACTCAATGAGCATTTCCTGTCAATGACAATATTACTGTGAGACTGTACTTCCAGCATATTTCCTGTCAATGAAAATAATACTGAGACAGTACTCCCAGCATATTCCCTTCAAATGAAAATAATACAGTGAGACAGTACTCACAGTGTGCTCCTTGACACCAACAATGATATTGTGGGACTGTACTCCCTGCCCATTCCCTGTCAATATCAATAATACTGTGAGACTGTACTCCTTACCCATTCCCTGTCACTGACATTAATACTGTAAGACTGTACTCCCTGTCCATTCCCTGTCACTGATATTAATACTGTGAGACTGTACTCTCTTCCCATTCCCTGTCACTATCATTAATACTGTGAGACTGTACTCCCTGCCCATTCCCTGTCACTGACATTAATACTGTTACAGTAGGCTGCTCTCCTTGTCCATTACCTGTCACTACCAATAACACTGAGACAGTACCCCCTGCCCATTCCCTGTCACTGACATTAATACTGTTACAGTAGGCTGCTCTCTTTGTCCATTCCCTGTCACTACCAATAACACTGAGACAGTACCCCCTGCCCATTCCCTGTCACTGACATTAATACTGTTACAGTAGGCTGCTCTCCTTGTCTATAACCAGTCACTACCAATAACACTGAGACTGTACTCCCAGCCCATTCCCTGTCACTGACATTAATACTGTTACAGTAGGCTGCTCTCCTTGTCCATTACCTGTCACTACCAATAACACTGAGACTGCACTCCCTGCCCATTCCCTGTCACTGACATTAATACTGTTACAGTAGGCTGCTCTCCTTGTCCATTACCTGTCACTACCAATAACACCGAGACTGCACTCCCTGCCCATTCCCTGTCACTGACATTAATACTGCTACAGTAGGCTGCTCTCCTTGTCCATTACCAGTCACTACCAATAACACTGAGACTGCACTCCCTGCCCATTCCCTGTCACTGACATTAATACTGTTACAGCAGGCTGCTCTACTTGTCCATTACCTGTCACTACCAATAACACTGAGACTGCACTCCCTGCCCATTATCTGTCACTGACATTAATACTGTTAGGCTGCTTTCCCTGCCTTTTCCCTGACTCTCACACTAATACTGTGAGACTGTACTCCCTGCTCATTCCCTGTCAGTATCAATAATACTGTGAGACAGTACTCCCTGCCCATTATCTGTCATTGACATTAATACTGTTACAGTAGGCTGCTCTCCTTGTTCATTACCTGTCACTACCAATAACACTGAGACTGCACTCCCTGCCCATTCCCTGTCACTGACATTAATACTGTTACAGTAGGCTGCTCTCCTTGTTCATTACCTGTCACTACCAATAACACTGAGACTGTACTCCCTGCACATTATCTGTCACTGACATTAATACTGTGAGACTGTACTCCCTGCTCATTCCCTGTCAATATCAATAATACTGTGAGACTGTACTCCCTGCCCATTATCTGTCACACTGACATTAATACTGTGAGACTGTACTCCCTGCCCATTCTCTGTCACTGACATTACTACTGTGAAACTGCACTCCCTGCCCATTCCCTGTCACTGACATTAATACTGTTACAGTAGGTTGCTCTCCTTGTCCATTACCTGTCACTACCAATAACACTGAGACTGCAATCCCTGCCCATTCCCTGTCACTGACATTAATACTGTTACAGTAGGCTGCTCTCCTTGTCCATTACCTGTCACTACCAATAACACTGAGACTGCACTCCCTGCCCATTCCCTGTCACTGACATTAATACTGTTACAGTAGGCTGCTCTACTTGCCCATTACCTGTCACTACCAATAACACTGAGACTGCACTCCCTGCCCTTTCCCTGTCACTGACATTAATACTGTTACTGTAGGCTGCTCTCCTTGTCCATTACCTGTCACTACCAATAACATTGAGACTGCACTCCCTGCCCATTCCCTGTCACTGACATTAATACTGCTACAGTAGGCTGCTCTCCTTGTCCATTACCTGTCACTACCAATAACACTGAGACAGTACCCCCTGCCCATTCCCTGTCACTGACATTAATACTGTTACAGTAGGCTGCTCTCCTTGTCCATTACCTGTCACTACCAATAACACTGAGACTGCACTCCCTGCCCTTTCCCTGTCACTGACATTAATACTGTTACAGTAGGCTGCTCTCTTTGTCCATTCCCTGTCACTACCAATAAGACTGAGACTGTACTCCCTGCCCATTCCCTGTCACTGACATTAATACTGTTACAGTAGGCTGCTCTCCTTGTCCATTACCTGTCACTACCAATAACACTGAGACTGCACTCCCTGCCCATTCCCTGTCACTGACATTAATACTGTTACAGTAGGCTGCTCTCCTTGTCCATTACCTGTCACTACCAATAACACTGAGACTGCACTCCTGCCCATTCCTGTCACTGACATTAATACTGTTACAATAGGCTGCTCTCCTTGTCCATTACCTGTCACTACCAATAACACTGAGACTGCACTCCTGCCCATTCCCTGTCACTGACATTAATACTGTTACAGTAGGCTGCTCTCCTTGTCCATTACCTGTCACTACCAATAACACTGAGACTGTACTCCTGCCCATTCCTGTCACTGACATTAATACTGTTACAGTAGGCTGCTCTCCTTGTCCATTACCTGTCACTACCAAAACACTGAGACTGTACTCCTGCCCATTCCCTGTCACTGACATTAATACTGTTACAATAGGCTGCTCTCCTTGTCCATTACCTGTCACTACCAATAACACTGAGACTGCACTCCATGCCCATTCCCTGCCACTGACATTAATACTGCTACAGTAGGCTGCTCTCCTTGTCCATTACCTGTCACTACCAATAACACTGAGACTGTACTCCCTGCCCATTCCCTGTCACTGACATTAATACTGTTACAGTAGGCTGCTATCCTTGTCCATTAGCTGTCACTACCAATAACACTGAGACAGTACCCCCTGCCCATTCCCTGTCACTGACATTAATACTGTTAGGCTGCTCTCCTTGTCCATTACCTGTCACTATCATTAAAACTGCGAGACTGTGCTCCCTGCCCATTCCCTGTCACTGACATTAATACTGTTACAGTAGGCTGCTCTCCTTGTCCATTACCTGTCACTACCAATAACACTGAGACTGCACTCCCTGCCCTTTCCCTGTCACTGACATTAATACTGTTACAGTAGGCTGCTCTCCTTGTCCATTACCTGTCACTACCAATAACACTGAGACTGCACTCCCTGCCCATTCCCTGTCACTGACATTAATACTGTTACAGTAGGCTGCTCTCCTTGTCCATTACCTGTCACTACCAATAACACTGAGACTGACTCCTGCCCATTCCCTGTCACTGACATTAATACTGTTACAGTAGGCTGCTCTCCTTGTCCATTACCAGTCACTACCAATAACACTGAGACTGCACTCCCTGCCCATTCCCTGTCACTGACATTAATACTGTTAAAGTAGGCTGCTCTCCTTGTCCATTACCTGTCACTACCAATAACACTGAGACTGCACTCCCTGCCCATTCCCTGTCACTGACATTAACACTGATACAGTAGGCTGCTCTCCTTGTCCATTACCTGTCACTACCAATAACACTGAGACAGTACCCCCTGCCCATTCCCTGTCACTGACATTAATACTGTTACAGTAGGCTGCTCTCCTTGTCCATTACCTGTCACTACCAATAACACTGAGACTGCACTCCCTGCCCATTCCCTGTCACTGACATTAATACTGTTACAATAGGCTGCTCTCCTTGTCCATTACCTGTCACTACCAATAACACTGAGACTGTACTCCCTGCCCATTATCTGTCACTGACATTAATACTGATACAGTAGGCTGCTCTCCTTGTCCATTACCTGTCACTACCAATAACACTGAGACTGCACTCCCTGCCCATTCCCTGTCACTGACATTAATACTGTTACAGTAGGCTGCTCTACTTGTCCATTACCTGTCACTACCAATAACACTGAGACTGCACTCCCTGCCCATTATTTTTCACTGATATTAATACTGTTAGGCTGCTTTCCCTGCCTTTTCCCTGACTCTCACACTAATACTGTGAGACTGTACTCCCTGCTCATTCCCTGTCAGTATCAATAATACTGTGAGACAGTACTCCCTGCCCATTCCCTGTCACTGACATTAATACTGTTAGGCTGCTCTCCTTGTCCATTACCTGTCACTATCATTAAAACTGCGAGACTGTGCTCCCTGCCCATTCCCTGTCACTGACATTAATACTGTTACAGTAGGCTGCTCTCCTTGTCCATTACCTGTCACTACCAATAACACTGAGACTGCACTCCCTGCCCTTTCCCTGTCACTGACATTAATACTGTTACAGTAGGCTGCTCTCCTTGTCCATTACCTGTCACTACCAATAACACTGAGACTGCACTCCCTGCCCATTCCCTGTCACTGACATTAATACTGTTACAGTAGGCTGCTCTCCTTGTCCATTACCTGTCACTACCAATAACACTGAGACTGCACTCCCTGCCCATTCCCTGTCACTGACATTAATACTGTTACAGTAGGCTGCTCTCCTTGTCCATTACCAGTCACTACCAATAACACTGAGACTGCACTCCCTGCCCATTCCCTGTCACTGACATTAATACTGTTAAAGTAGGCTGCTCTCCTTGTCCATTACCTGTCACTACCAATAACACTGAGACTGCACTCCCTGCCCATTCCCTGTCACTGACATTAATACTGTTACAGTAGGCTGCTCTCCTTGTCCATTACCTGTCACTACCAATAACACTGAGACAGTACCCCCTGCCCATTCCCTGTCACTGACATTAATACTGTTACAGTAGGCTGCTCTCCTTGTCCATTACCTGTCACTACCAATAACACTGAGACTGCACTCCCTGCCCATTCCCTGTCACTGACATTAATACTGTTACAATAGGCTGCTCTCCTTGTCCATTACCTGTCACTACCAATAACACTGAGACTGTACTCCCTGCCCATTATCTGTCACTGACATTAATACTGATACAGTAGGCTGCTCTCCTTGTCCATTACCTGTCACTACCAATAACACTGAGACTGCACTCCCTGCCCATTCCCTGTCACTGACATTAATACTGTTACAGTAGGCTGCTCTACTTGTCCATTACCTGTCACTACCAATAACACTGAGACTGCACTCCCTGCCCATTATTTTTCACTGACATTAATACTGTTAGGCTGCTTTCCCTGCCTTTTCCCTGACTCTCACACTAATACTGTGAGACTGTACTCCCTGCTCATTCCCTGTCAGTATCAATAATACTGTGAGACAGTACTCCCTGCCCATTCCCTGTCACTGACATTAATACTGTTACAGTAGGCTGCTCTCCTTGTTCATTACCTGTCACTACCAATAACACTGAGACTGTACTCCCTGCCCATTATCTGTCACTGACATTAATACTGTGAGACTGTACTCCCTGCTCATTCCCTGTCAATATCAATAATACTGTGAGACTGTACTCCCTGCCCATTATCTGTCACACTGACATTAATACTGTGAGACTGTACTCCCTGCCCATTCCCTGTCACTGACATTACTACTGTGAAACTGTACTCCTGACCATTCCTGTCACTGACATTAATACTGCTACAGTAGGCTGCTCTCCTTGTCCATTACCTGTCACTACCAGTAACACTGAGACTGCACTCCCTGCCCATTCCTGTCACTGACATTAATATACTGCTACAGTAGGCTGCTCTCCTTGTCCATTACCTGTCACTACCAATAACACTGAGACTGCACTCCCTGCCCATTCCTCCTTCTGACATTAATACTGTTACAGTAGGCTGCTCTCCTTGTCCATTACCTGTCACTACCAATAACACTGAGACTGCACTCCTGCCCATTCCCTGTCACTGACATTAATACTGTTACAGTAGGCTGCTCTCCTTGTCCATTACCTGTCACTACCAATAACACTGAGACTGTACTCCTGCCCATTCCTGTCACTGACATTAATACTGTTACAGTAGGCTGCTCTCCTTGTCCATTACCTGTCACTACCAATAACACTGAGACTGCACTCCCTGCCCATTCCCTGTCACTGACATTAATACTGTTACAATAGGCTGCTCTCCTTGTCCATTACCTGTCACTACCAATAACACTGAGACTGCACTCCCTGCCCATTCCTGTTCACTGACATTAATACTGTTACAGTAGGCTGCTCTCCTTGTCCATTACCTGTCACTACCAATAACACTGAGACTGTACCCCTGCCCATTCCCTGTCACTGACATTAATACTGTTACAGTAGGCTGCTCTCCTTGTCCATTACCTGTCACTACCAATAACACTGAGACTGCACTCCTGCCCATTCCCTGTCACTGACATTAATACTGTTACAGTTGGCTGCTCTACTTGTCCATTACCTGTCACTACCAATAACACTGAGACTGCACTCCTGCCCATTATTTTCACTGACATTAATACTGTTAGGCTGCTTTCCCTGCCTTTTCCTGACTCTCACACTAATACTGTGAGACTGTACTCCTGCTCATTCCTGTCAGTATCAATAATACTGTGAGACAGTACTCCCTGCCCATTCCCTGTCACTGACATTAATACTGTTACAGTAGGCTGCTCTCCTTGTTCATTACCTGTCACTACCAATAACACTGAGACTGTACTCCATGCCCATTATCTGTCACTGACATTAATACTGTGAGACTGTACTCCCTGCTCATTCCCTGTCAATATCAATAATACTGTGAGACTGTACTCCCTGCCCATTATCTGTCACACTGACATTAATACTGTGAGACTGTACTCCCTGCCCATTCCCTGTCACTGACATTACTACTGTGAAACTGTACTCCCTGCCCATTCCCTGTCACTGACATTAATACTGCTACAGTAGGCTGCTCTCCTTGTCCATTACCTGTCACTACCAGTAACACTGAGACTGCACTCCCTGCCCATTCCCTGTCACTGACATTAATACTGCTAAAGTAGGCTGCTCTCCTTGTCCATTACCTGTCACTACCAATAACACTGAGACTGCACTCCTGCCCATTCCTGTCACTGACATTAATACTGTTACAGTAGGCTGCTCTCCTTGTCCATTACCTGTCACTACCAATAACACTGAGACTGCACTCCCTGCCCATTCCCTGTCACTGACATTAATACTGCTACAGTAGGCTGCTCTCCTTGTCCATTACCTGTCACTACCAATAACACTGAGACTGTACTCCCTGCCCATTCCCTGTCACTGACATTAATACTGTTACAGTAGGCTGCTCTCCTTGTCCATTACCTGTCACTACCAATAACACTGAGACTGCACTCCCTGCCCATTCCCTGTCACTGACATTAATACTGTTACAATAGGCTGCTCTCCTTGTCCATTACCTGTCACTACCAATAACACTGAGACTGTACTCCCTGCCCATTCCCTGTCACTGACATTAATACTGTTACAGTAGGCTGCTCTCCTTGTCCATTACCTGTCACTACCAATAACACTGAGACTGTACCTCCTGCCCATTCCCTGTCACTGACATTAATACTGTTACAGTAGGCTGCTCTCCTTGTCCATTACCTGTCACTACCAATAACACTGAGACTGCACTCCCTGCCCATTCCCTGTCACTGACATTAATACTGTTACAGTAGGCTGCTCTCCTTGTCCATTACCTGTCACTACCAATAACACTGAGACTGTACTCCCTGCCCATTCCCTGTCACTGACATTAATACTGTTACAGTAGGCTGCTCTCCTTGTCCATTACCTGTCACTACCAATAACACTGAGACTGCACTCCCTGCCCATTATCTGTCACTGACATTAATACTGTTACAGTAGGCTGCTCTCCTTGTCCATTACCTGTCACTACCAATAACACTGAGACTGCACTCCCTGCCCATTATCTGTCACTGACATTAATACTATTACAGTAGGCTGCTCTCCTTGTCCATTACCTGTCACTACCAATAACACTGAGACAGTACCCCCTGCCCATTCCCTGTCACTGACATTAATACTGTTACAGTAGGCTGCTCTCCTTGTCCATTACCTGTCACTACCAATAACACTGAGACTGTACTCCCTGCCCATTATCTGTCACTGACATTAATACTGTTACAGTAGGCTGCTCTCTTTGTCCATTCCCTGTCACTACCAATAACACTGAGACTGTACTCCCTGCCCATTCCCTGTCACTGACATTAATACTGTTACAGTAGGCTGCTCTCCTTGTCCATTACCTGTCACTACCAATAACACTGAGACTGTACTCCCTGCCCATTCCCTGTCACTGACATTAATACTGTTACAGTAGGCTGCTCTCCTTGTCCATTACCTGTCACTACCAATAACACTGAGACTGTACTGCCTGCCCATTATCTGTCACTGACATTAATACTGTTACAGTAGGCTGCTCTCCTTGTCCATTACCTGTCACTACCAATAACACTGAGACTGCACTCCCTGCCCATTATCTGTCACTGACATTAGTACTGATAGGCTGCTTTCCCTGACTCTCACAATAATACTGTGAGACTGTACTCCCTGCCCATTCCAAGTCACTGAAAATAATTTCTGTGAGACTATACTCCCTCCTTACTCTATGCCACTCAAAATAATATTCTGAAACTGTACTCCCTGCCCATTCCTATTCACAGAAAATAATACTGGGTCTGTTCTTCCTGCTTATTGCCTGTCCCTAACAATGATACCGTGAGACTGTACTCACTGCTTATTCCATGTCATTGACAATACTACTGTGAGCCTGTACTCCATACACACTCCCTGACACTGACATTAATATTGTGAGACTGCACTCCTTACGGCTTCCAAGTCTCTGACAATAATACTGTGATACAGTACTCTATGGGCATTCCCTATCACTGAAAATAATACTATGACACTGTACTCCCAGCTATTCACTGTCAATGGAAATAGTACTGTGGCACTGTACTCTCAACTCATTTGCCATCAATAAAAATAATTCTGTGAGCCTGTACTCCCAGCATATTCCCTGTCAATGAAAGTAATACAATGAGGTAGTAGTCACGGCTTACTCCCTGTCATCGACAATAATACTGTGATACTGTGCTCTCTGCCTATTCAGTGTCACTAACAGTAATACTGTGAGAATATACTCCCTTCCTATTCTGTGTCACTGATAATAATAGTCTGAAACTAATGATACTGGGATACTGTACTCATTGTCCATTCCATGTCACTGACAATAATATTGTGAGACTGTACTCCCTGACCACTCCCTGTCATTGAAAATGATGCAAGGCTGTACACTTTGAACATTCCTTGTCACAATACTGTGAGATAATGCACCGTGTTTATTTCCTGCCACTGACAATGTTACTGTGAGTCTGTACTCCATGTGCATTCTCAGTCACTGACAATAATGCTGAGAGACTATATTCCCTGTCCATTCACAGCCACTGACAATAATGCTGAGAGTCTATACTCCCTGTCCATTCACAGTTATGGAAAATAATTCTGTAAGACTGTACTCCGTGATTATTCCTTATCACTTTCAATAATACTGCTGATATGTATTCCCTGCTTATTCCCTGTCATTGACATTAATACTGTGAGTCTGTTCTTCATGCCCATTCATAGGACCTGACAATAATACTGGGAGACTGTACTCCCTCCTTACTGTCACTGACAGTAATATGAGACTCTTCTCCTTACTAATTCCCTGTTACTGACAATAAAACTGTGAGACTGTACTCCCTGCTTATTTTATGTTACTGACATTAGTACTGTGAAAAAGTAATGCCTGCCCATTCCCAGTAATTGACAATAATACTAACATACTAACATACTAAAATGCCAGCAGAATAGGCCTAATGGTCTTTCGTGTCTGCTCGTTTGGTCAGCCCCCACCCTGGGTGCTGACCTTGCTGTCCCCCTCGCCTTCTCTGGCTTCTCCCTTCCCAGTTCTGGATATTCTTGCTGCATTGGATTTTGCTTCCTGAACCCTTCCCCTGTACTACAAGACTGTATTCCCTTCCCATTCAGTCACTGACAATAATACTGTGAAACTGCACTTAATGCTCATTTGCAGTCACTGACAATAATTATGTGAGACTGTACTCCCTGCATATTTTATGTCATTGACAGTAATACTGTGAGATTGTACTCCCTGCTCATTCCCTGTCACCAACAATAATACTGTTAGGCTGTATTCCATGCTTATTCCATGTCATTAACAATAATACTGTGAGACTGTAATCCCTTCCCATTCACAGTCACTGACAATAATACTGTGAGACTGTACTCCCTGCTTGTTCCAGGTCATTGACAATAATACTGTGAGACTGTACTCCCTGCATATTCCCTGTCATTGACAGTCATCATGAAAAATGTATTGATCGGCAAAAGCTTTTACAAAATCTAAAATACTCATAAATATCAATATCATTCACATGTGCAATCTCTATTACAATATTAGGACATACTTATACGTCTTATATGTGCAAATTATCACAGGTGAAGAGTGAGTAAGATGCTCACTAATTCCTTCAGTATAAACATATTTGAGTTATTAAAGAGAAAAGGTATCAACTGGTCAGGAGGGAAGTCAGTGCCAACCAGGATTTCCCCCGACCAATTTTTCTTATTTGAGTTATAAAAGGGACATAATAATAATATGTGTTTCAAGTCATCTTCGAATTGGTTCCCACATGGGCAAAGTGGGGTATTTATATTCCCTCTGCTTTGACCAAAATAAATATAGTTCACCTTGTATAGCTCCATTCTAAATCTGATAAGCAAGCACCTGGATTTGGGGTTGGTTAATCCAATAACATAAGGATCCAGGCCATGAGTCTGCTTCATTACTTTATACCATCTATAGTTTTTTTAATGTAGCTATTCTTTCCATGTCCCTTGCTCTAACTGTATCTCTGACTCTAAGCTTGACCAGGGATATGATTTCGTCCAATGGTTTGCAGTATATATCTATTAGCACATGTCCTAACCCCCTAGGATAAAGTCCTTTCAGAATAAGTTGTATGCTAGGTGCTGTAAAATTCAAGGAGGCATAATATATTTCTTCCTCCAAATACCGTCTAGGAATCCTCTGTTCAGGGAGCAAAAACGTATTTATCAAAAAATAGGAGAGGTTTCTCCGGGACTAATGACTCCAAAGAAAATTGTCCTACTTCAAAGTGTAGAACTTCTTTTGGTACAGATTGAGGGACAATTAAGATATAACGATAACGTTTGTTAATTACACATTCAATATCTTCCAACTTAGAGTTCCCAAAACTTCAGTTGCATAGATTATGCTTGCTTTGATTTTTGCATTTATTTCTTTCAGAATGCCCAGTATAGAGGCCCTCCCCATTTTTGAATTAAATAACCTAAAGGCATTTGATGCAGTTTTAGTTTTAGACGTAATAAGATCACAATGATCCTTACAAGTTGTACTTTGGGAAAAATGTACCCCAAGATAGTCATATGTTTTGACTGTGTTTATTTTAGCTTTTCCTATGAATACCCCAGATAAATTCTTGGATCGATTCCCAAAAATTACTACATTGGTTTTATCCCTGTTAATTAATAAACCATTTTTATTACATAAAACAGCAAATTGATTAAGCTTTTCCTGGAGTCCCACCAAAGAAGTAGAAATTAAGACAATGTTGTCAGTATAAGCCAGAAGAGACACCCTATTTTTCCCAATCTTTGGAGTATGAAAGTCTGTATCTTCCAAATCTTGCAAAATTGAATATATATATATATATATATATATATATATATTTAGGTTAAACAGGGTTGGGGCCAATATGCACCCCCTGTCTAACACCCAGAGTTGTCTTAATAGTAGATGTCAGTGCTCGCCATTGATTATACTGAACCTTCATCCAGGTATTTGTGTGAAGTCTAATTATTACATTTAACAAGGAACTGTCCATGACCAATTCTTTTAATTTTTCCCATAACAAATTTGTACTGATTTTATCAGAAGCTGAAGTCAAATCAACGAAACAGCAATATTCAATATGTCAGTGTCAGTGGCTCAGTAGGTAACACACTTGCCTCTGAGGCTGGGAGATCAGAGGGCTGTGGGTTCAGTTCTCACATCTGGTACTTGGGTTAATATCCCAATGTTGACACTGTAGTGCAGCATGAGAGGGGTGCTGCACTTCTGAGGTGCCGTCTTTCGGATGAGATGTTAAACCGAGGTCCCATCTGCCTAGATTGGTGGTAGTTCAGGTGGATGTTAAAGATCCATGGCACTTATTGAAAAGAGTAGGGAATGTGACTGGGTGACCAAAGTAGTAGATCAGGGAGGGGCTGTGGACATGGCCTACCTAGACTTTAGCAAGGCATTTGACTCAGTCCACACAAAAGATTAATAAACAAGTTAGCCAGCCTGGGAGTGGGTCCCAAGATGATAGCCTGGGTAAAGAATTGGCTGGAGAATAGGACACAGAGGGTAATAGTAAATGGAGTCCACTCTGAAGAAAGGGGGGTTACTAGTAAGGTGCCGCAGGGTTCAGTACTAGGACCGGTCCTCTTCAATGTCTTTATAAGTGACATTGCAGAGGGACTGGAAGGAAAAGTATGTCTCTTTGCAGATGACACAAAGATCTGCAACAGAGTTGATGCACAGGGTGGGGTGGAAAGGATGAGAAGGGACTTGGCAAGGTTAGAGGAATGGTCAAATCTATGGCAGCTTAGATTTAACACTTAGAAGTGCAAGGTAATGCACCTGGGAAACAAAAACCAAGGGGAAGAGTACACAATGGGGGGTGAGATACTAACAACAACAAAAATAGAAAGGGACCTAGGGGTAGTCATATCAGATGACTTAAAGGTGGGCAAGCAATGTGAAAGGGCAAATTGGAAGGCTGGGGGGATACTGAGATGCATAGGGAGAGGCATCACCAGTAGAAAACAGGATGTTGTTATCCCTTTGTACAGACAGCTGGTGAGACCCCATCTGGAGTACTGTGTGCAGGTCTGGAGACCAATCTCTGCAAGGACATAGACAGAATGGAGGCTGTCCAGAGGAGGGCAACTAAAATGGTGCCAGGTCTGCAGCAGAAGACATATGAAGAGAGACTAAAGGAGCTTAATATGTATAGCCTCGAGGAAAGGAGGGAGAGGGGGGACATGATAGAAACTTTCCAGTATCTCAAGGGAATCAACAAAGTCCAAGAGGGTAGCATCTTTCAAAAAGAGGTGAGCAAGAACAAGGGGCACAATTTGAAGATGGAGAACAGCTCAGAGGTAATGTAAGAGTATTTTTCTGAGAGGAGGTTGTGGATGCATGGAGCGACCTTCGGAGGATTGTGAAGTCAAAAACAGTGGTTGAATTCAAGCATGCATGGGACAGCCATAAGGCAATTCTAGGGGGTGGGGGTAGAAAGAAGTAAGCTGCTGGTTAACTAGGATCTGCAGCTTATCCATTAGGTGGGGAAATGGGCAGACTGGGTGGGCCAAGCGGTCCTTATCTGCCGTCAAATTCTATGTGTCTATGTTTCTAATTTCCCTGGTGTCCTGGTCAAATTTCCCTCATTCACTAAAAATACCACCAACAGCTTAATCTGGTTCAAGGTCAGTGGCGTTCATCTGTATCCCTTCCCCCGGGTCGTGCCTGAAAATAGGCAGAATTTGTCTAACGCACTTACCCGGTCAACAAAAACAAAATAAATAAAATAAATATAATTTGCCATGCTTTTCCGTTACACGTTTCCATATTAGGTGTCTTAAAACATAGCAGTGCTGTACTGTGGATCTTGCTGCTCGGAAACCATTTTGATACTCACTAATAATTCCATTTTCATCTATCCAGTCTTGAAGGTTGCAGAGCAAAACTTTACAGAATATTTTCTGTGAGACTTCTATCAGACTAATTGGTCTGTACATCTTTGGATTAGAAGAGTTTCCCTCAGAAACATAGAAACATAGAAGTTGATGGCAGATAAGGACCGCAAGGCCCATCCAGTCTGCCCATTTCTTTTTCTGCCTTATAAATGTGCCATTGGCCTTTGCTCTGTCAATGGCCTATCTATTCATACTCTTCTGTATTGCTTCCTTATGCCTATCCCATGCCTGTTTGAAGCCCTGCACTGTATTCATATCCACCACTTCCTGAGGAAGGCTGTTCCATTCATCCACTACCCTTTCTGTGAAAAAGAACTTCCTCACATTACCCCTTAATTGGCCTCCCTCTAATCTCATGCTGTGTCCTCTTGTCCGGCTATTTTTCTTATATTGAAACATGTTAGACTCTTTCACCTTGTTAATGCCCTTAAGGTGTTTGAATGTTTCGATCATATCACCTATCTCCCTCCTTTTCTCTAGGTATACATATTGAGTTCAGTTAATCTGTCCTCATATGTTTTCTGATGCAGTCACTGCACCATTTTGGTTGCCCTTCTCTAGACTGCCTCAATTTGGTTGCTATCCTTGTGAAGATGTGGCCTCCAGTACTGCACACAGTACTCCAGATGGGGCCTAACCAGTGTCTTGTATAGAGGGATAATTACCTCCCTCTTCCGACTTGTGATACCCCTATTAATTCATCCTAACATCCCCCTATCCTTACCTACTGCATTAGTGATCTGCTTGGATGATTTCAGGTCCTTGGTGATGATGGTGCCTAAGTCTCTTTCTTCCCTTGTGACTGCCAGAAACTCCCCTTCCAGCCTATAAGTGGCTTCAGGGTTTCTCTTCCCTATGTGCATGATCTTGCACTTCTTTGCATTAAACCCCATTCCCACTCTTCCAACCATTTTGTTAGTTTATCTATATCTCTTCTCATTCAGCCCACCCCATCTGGATCATCTACTCTGTTGCTGATCTTGGTGTCATCTGCAAAAAGACAAATCTTACCCTCCAGTCCATCTGCAATGTCACTGATGGAGATATTGAAGAGGACTGGCCCAAGGACTGATCCCTGAGGTACCCAACTTGTGACTTGCATCTCTTCTGACTGTATACCGTTTACCACCACTCTCTGTTTTCTGCCCGTCAACCGGTTTGCCACCCAGTTGACCAACTTCTAACCCCCGAGCCTACCCAGCTTATTAATCAATCTTCTATGTGGAACAGTATCGAAAGCGTTGCTGAAATCAAGGTAGGCGACATCAACTGCTTCCCCTTGGTCCACCACTCTGTTTACCCAGTCAAAGAAATCTATGAGATTAGTTTGACAGGATCTTCCTTTTGTAAACCCATGCTGTCTTGGATCCTGTGCTCCTATGGATTCCAGGTGTTGCACTATCCTTTCCTTAAGGAGTGCTTCCATAATCCTGCCCACTAATGAGGTAAGACTGACTGGTCTGTAGTTCTCTGCCTCCTCCCTGCTTCCACTCTTGTGGAGCGGGATCACATGAGCCCTTCTCCAGTCTTCTGGGACCTCTCCTGTGTTCAGAGACTCACTAAACAGTTCTGATAATGGCTCTGCTAGTTCCACTCTTAGCTCCTTTAGTACCCTGGGATGTATGCCATCAGGTCCCATTGCCTTATCCACCCTGAGCTTATCGAGCTCTTGTAGGACCCTTTCTTTTGTGAAGGGACTAGTGCTCACCTCCCTCTCCCCTGTGTCCATCATGCTGATTTGTGGGCCCTGCCCTACCTTCTCTTCAGTAAATATTAAGCAGAAGAATCTATTTAGGAAAATGCTTTTACATGGTCCTCCTCCTCACATGCCCCCTTATCTCCTTTGATCTTAGCAATACCCCTCTGGACGTTCTCCTTTCACTACTGTATCAATAGAAAGTCTTGTCACCTTCTTTTACTGTCTGTGCTAGTGTTTCCTTGGTTTGGGCCTTTGCCTGCCTTACTGCCTTCCCTACTTCCCCTAGGGAAGTTTGGTATGCCTCCCTATCTTCATCCCGCTGCATTCCATTATATTTCCTGAAGGCCAGCCTTTTGGCTCTGACCTTCTCTGCTACTTTTTTGAGAACCAAAGTGGTTTCCTTCTTCTTCTTCTGCACTTCCTTTTCTCTTTAACACAATGGGATGTTGCTTCAAGTATTGCATCCTTAATGCTTGCCCAATTTGCCTGTACCCCCTCACCTGTATTTCTTTTTGCCAGGGCTAACTCAACTCTGTTGGCTATCTTATCAAAGTCAGCTCCTCTGAAGTCCCGTATTTTTGCCTTGGAATGGGATGATTTAGTTGTAGTGGCCAAACTGAACCATACCATGTGATGGTCACTGGCCCCCAGGTGACCTTCTACCTGGAGATCTGTGATCCATTCCCTGTTAGTCAGTACTAGATCTAGGCTAGCTCTGTCTCTTGTGGGTTGTTGTACCAGTTGTTTGAGGCCTTCCCCCTGCAGGGAATCCACCATGTGTTTAGTTCTGGCAAATGTTCCTGCTGGAAATGACCAATCAGTATCTGGCATGTTGAGTTCTCCCATTATCCGAACCTCCCCTTTAGCTGTCTTGTTTTGTATATCTTCTAATAGTAATGTGTCTATGTCCTCCCCTGGCCTGGGGGCCTGTAGACAACCCCAGTTTTTATGGCTGTCCCATTTCCTGTTTCCAAGATGACCCACAGTTCTTCTGGCTCCTTATGAATATTCTGAATTTCTGTAGCTTTGATATTTTCATTAACATATAGGGCCACTCCACCCCAACCCCCTTTTTGCACCTCGGTCTCTTCTGAACAGTACAGAGCCAGGTATTGAAGTCTCCCAAGTGTGGTTACTGAGAAACCATGTCTTATTAATTGCTACTATGTCCAGTTTAGCCTCTGTCATTATTGCCTGCAGGTCTGGAATCTTGTTTCCCAGACTGTGAGCATTTGTGTATGTAATTTTCCTTTGGTCAAATTTTGGTGTGTTAGTTGTTTGGTGAGGTCTGGCATTTCCCCTGTGTGTCGTATGGGGAGCAGGACATTTTTCCTTACCTGGTGATGCAGATGACCTGCACACATGCTGAACTCCTGTTTGACCACTAGTTGAGGGGAAGAGGGGTGTTCTTTCCATTCGATGTATGGGGTGCTGCACCCCTCTCCCCATTTGCTAGTTTAAGTATTCTGCAAATACATCAACCATCTGCCCCAATGCACTGACTCCCTCCTTAGTCAGATGCAGTCCATCAAATTTAAAGAACTTTCACTCCCAAAACTGTTGCCAGTTCCCTATAAATGTGTGACCTTTTTCCTGGCACCAGCCCTTGAGCCATATGTTTAGCTCCCCTATCTCCCCTTCTCTGACCTTCCGTCCATCTGTCCCCCTCTCCCAGACTGGCAGGATCTCAGAGAAGGAGATGCTGGATGAAATGGATGATAGTTTGTCACCCAGCCTGGTTAGGTGTTCCTTCATCTCCACAACTGACTGGCTGGCGAGATCATTAGTCCCTATATGTACCAGGTCATTAATGTTTTCCTCTGCTTCCTGAACAATTTTAGCAATGAGGTCAGTGTCTCTCCATGCTGATGTACCAGGGAGACATCTGACCATTAGCCCTGGTTGGAAATAGGTATCAACTCCCTGAATCATGCAGTCTCCTATGATCAGAAGTTTTTTGGATTTCCCTTTTGCTTTTTTTTTATTTTGGTTCCTGTTTTGGGCCAGTTTTGTTCAAGATTAGGTAGATGATGCTTCCCAGCCAACTATAAGGAATATTTTGGCCTTGTATTATTGCATTATAGAATATTCTTTGAACTGGGACCCACCACTGTATAAATGATTTATATATTTCCCCAATTACACTGTCTGGTTCTGGGGCCTTATCTGAGTTGAATGGTAGTATCGCTGAACAAAATCTCATCATCCTTGAAACAAAGGGATAAAGGAAACAATTCAAATGATTCTATAATTGAATTACTTGTCCCTATCATTTCTTTTTCTGAGAAATATAAGATTTCAAAATGCTTCTCCCATATTGTCAGTGTAATATCTGCCTGAATTCTATTAGAATATTGACCATACCCACTGCTCACCTGTCTCCAAAAGGCATTATCCCACTGCAACTTGTAATATTTGTTTATTTCATGTTCTAAAAAGTATTATATTCTTTCTTGGCACTATTTAGTTCTTTAATTTTTTGTTCGGTTTTATTCTCCATTACTTCTCTTATTTTCTGGTTAAGAGTAGATTTTGCTTTTTAACAGTTATTATTAAACCATGAATGTGAGTTTGTTTCCTTGGTTGTAGCTGTCTTACAAAAAGGTTTAATATGGTTTATTAACTAGTCCCAAATTTCTAATATACAATCAACATTATTATTTGACAGTAATGCTTGCTGTTGTTCATCTGGAAAGCCATAGGAAAACAATTCTTGAAAAATGTATATGAAATAATTATGCCATTTAATTCTCTTGAAATTTATCATTTCCATGGATGATGGGATCTCACATGAAATCTGACTGGGAATTTCAGTGTTTAAAGTTGTATAAACAGAGAGCTGCACTGATTCTGGATGATCCAAGACCACCATCTCCACTAACATCTTGGTCCCCTCTATATTAGTCCATAATAAATCTATTGTTGAATGAACATGTGGACCCATAAATGCATAATTTCCTGAAGTATCTGTCTTAGTTCTGCCATTAACAAGTACAAAATTCTGTTCTCTAAAGTAAGTGCCTACTTGTCTACCTCTAGTATTTACATTTTTATTCTCAAATTTTCTTTGTGCCAAAACTCCCAGATTAAGTTCCACTATATTCCTTATAAAATCAGTATAAAAATCTTCATCTGATTCATTTTGCCCAATCTGAGCATTATAATTGCCCAAAATATATACTGGAAGATGATCATTTTGCTCCAGTATGGTATCCTTATCCCCTTTAAATTGATACCATGGATCCTCCTTGCTTTTGGTCTTTGGAGGAATATAGATATTACAAATTATTAATGTAAAAGAATGTTTACAAAGTTTCACTGTCAAAATTGAATTTCCCTGGATTTACATTTTGTTATTACAAAGTCTAAGGAGGTTTTACCAAAAGTATTAAGACCTGCTTTTGATCCTCCTAACTTTTTACTGTTTTGAGCCAGTATTCCAACTGAGGCAAAACCAGGTATACTATTATTCTCTGGTGCTAAACTCCATGTTTCTTGGAAGCATAAAATGTCAAAGGTCTCTGAAAAGGAACATGTATCACTACCTATAAGCTTTAATGAAAGCCCTTCTCTGTTCCAAGATAACATATCAAACTTTTGCCTTACTCAAGATTGTTTCACCAGTTGTCAGACTTGTTCAGTTCTGGGGATTTCTTCTGCAGTCTATTATTCCCAAATCTAATGACACGTTCTCTAAAAAATACCCCAGGTGTAGTCTCCAGAATACCCAAATTATCTAATACTGTAGCCTTCTCCAAGATGGCCCGCACAAGTCTAGGAGAGGCAAAGACCAAATCTATTTGGGAAGTTTCAGTTTCATTCCTCCATATCTTAATACTTGAGAGGGGTTGTGGAGCCAGTTCTAAATTAAGTGAATGGGCCAAAAAGGAAATAATTTCCCTTCAAACTGTTCTTAAATTTCTCTCATCCCTTGTATTCCAACCAACAATTAAGAGTATCTTATCATTTTGTTCCATATATTGATTATTTTCATAGTTATTAAATACTTTTAAAAGCATTTCTAAAACTGGATCCCATTTTTTTGGTTGGATCTCGCATGTTACACTTGTTTCTTCATTCTGTGAAAATGGAACTATCTGTGGTTCACTTAACAAAATCCCCTTTGACTGTATTAGATTTTTTGGAGACCATATTTCTGCAACAAGTACAGATGATATTGTATAGATCATGACACAGTCTGGGATATTGGGATTAGAGAGGTGTATAGCTTGTAAGTCCCTTTCATCTTGGTTGACACCCACAAGTAATTTTATGTGACTTGTGAGGATGTCCTCAGTTTCATCAGGTATTAATTTTTTACCATAAATCTCAAAAAAGTACTCATCCCTTCCCCCTCCAGTTTCATTAAATAATTTGTTAAATGAAAACAAACCCATTATAGGCAGGGATGAATGGATATCTGACCCAGTAAATTGAACCAGTCAGATTTCACACTTTTTGACCATATCAGGCCCGAACAGATACTACTGTGTAAACTGGGTCAGATACTGACAGATGATGAGGTATATGTTGAGCCCCATTCAAAACTAGCATTTCACATTTGCTCACACTACTGATCATTTTTGCAGTCAGAGGTTTGAAGACAGTTTCCATCCTGCCACTAGCATACAATCTCTGTCTGTGAAATTGTTATCAGATGAACTGTAGAAGCCCCCAAAGAGTCTTAGTTTAGCATATGTGTTTGTAGGTTAAACAAATTATCTACTGTGGTTGCTAAAAAAAAACAAACTCTTGGAGCATGTGTCCTATCACTCTCTTGGAGAGAAGGGCAGAAGTATTACACTGTCATAGGTTCCCTCCAAACAGTTGGTGTTTCAGTGTTCGCAGCAGTTCCCTCCAACAGGGTTTGACATGCTTGGGCTTCAGGTACCTTTTGAAGAGTGGCCCCGGGATCTGCCAAAAAACTGCCATAACTGCCACAACTGACTTTCAGAGATGGAGTCGGGAACGCTGCAGCTTCAATCACTTATGTTTAAATGCACTACTGCCTCTGCTGTCCTAGTTCTGCTTGCATGATGCTGCTTTTAACATTTAAAGTGTATTTGTTGTTCTGCTCCCATTTAAAGCTCCTTAACACTGCAACCCATAATGCAAAGGGGAAAACACTGACCACTGCTAAACATTCAGTTTGTTTTGTTACCTCTGCTCTCCTCATCCTGCCACAGCTGCTCCCATGCAAAGCTCCTTAGACTGTGCTGAGTAATCTACAATATCAGAATGGGAGCGCTGTGGCTTAAAACATTTAATTTGTGTTTGTTGCCTCCTTCCTTCTCATTATGCTCTCAATGAAAAGGAAACAGTTATCTGACCCGATAAAACCTGACCTGATCCTGATATCAGTACTAACTATCTGAAAACCAGTATCCAGCAGAATTTTGGTATCTGTGCATCCCTAATTATAAGTAAACTTTCTCCTAGAGATGGAATGTAATCGGGTTTAAATCCTGAGACAGTGACCACCCTCCCGACCAGAGGCAAGACACTAGGGTTTAATTCAACATCAGCATTGGTCTCATCATGTACATTTTGTTTAACATGGACCTACTCCTCCTGTACAGTCACTTCCATGTTATTTCTATCCTCAATCTTTTCGAGTGAGTTTGATTTCTTATTAGAAACATAGAAACATAGAAACATAGACTTTGACGGCAGATAAGGACCACTAGGCCCATCTAGTCTGCCCATTTCCCTTCCTACAGGATAGGCCGCAGATCCTAGTTAACCAACAGCCTATTTCTTCCTACCCCCCACAAGAATTGCCTTATGTCTGTCCCATGCATTCTTGAATTCTCCTACAGTTTTAGACCCCACAACCTCCTCAGGAAGGCTGTTCCCATGCATCCACTACCCTCTCTGTGAAATAATACTTCCTCACATTGCCCTGAACGCCCTCCTTCTATCTTTAAATTGTGTCCCTTGTTCTTGCAAGTCTCTTTTCTGAAAATGCTACCCTCTTGGACTTTGTTGATTCCACTGAGGTACTTAAAAGTTTCTATCATGTCCCCCCTCTCCTTCTTTCCTCAAGGGTATACATATTAAGCTCCTTTAGTCTCTCCTCATACGGCTTCTCTTGCAGACCCTGCACCATTTTAGTTGCCCTCTTCTGGACTGCCTCTATCCTGTCTATGTCCTTGCGGAGATGGGGTCTCAGAACTGGACACAGTACTCAGATGGGGTCTCACCAACTGTCTGTACAGAGGATAACAACTTCCTGTTTTCTGCTGAAGCCTCTCCTATACATCCCAGTATACCCCCAGCCCTCCTACTGCCTTCTCACATTGCTTGCTAACCTTAAGGTCATCTGATATGATTACCCCAGATCCCTTTCTTTTTGTTGTTGTTACTACCTCCCACCCATTGTGTATTCTTCCCTGGGTTATTTCCCAGGTGCATTATTGCACTTCTTTGCATTGAATCCTAGCTGCCATACTTCTGACCATTCCTCCAACCTTGCCAAGACCCTTTTCATCCTTTCCACACCTCCTTGTGTATCAACCCTGTTGCAGATTTTGTGTCATCTGCAAAAGGCATACTTTTCCTTCTAGTCCCTCTGCAATGTCACTGATGAAGACATTAAAAGGACTGGACCCAATACTGAACCCTCGGTGCCCCACTAGTACCCCCCCTTTTCTAGAATGGACTCCATTTACAATTACCTTCTGTGTCCTGTTGTCCAGCCAATGTTTTATGCAGGCTACCACCTGGGTCCCACTCCCAGGCTGGTTAATTTGACTATTAATCTTTGTGTGGGACTGTGTCAAATGCCTTGCTAAAAGTCTAGGTAGGCCATGTCCACAGCCCCTCCCTGGTCTACTACTTTGGTCACCCAGTCAAAGAAATCTATTAGATTCATCTGACATGACCTTCCCGCTGTGAACCCATGCTGCCTTGGGTCCTGTGCTCCACTGGCCTCTAGGTACTCGACTATTCTTTCCTTTAGAAGTGACTCCATCACTTTTCCTACCACAGAGGTCAAACTGACAGGTCTCTAGTTTCCTGCCTCTGTCTTGGACCCACTTTTGTGAAGGGGAATCACATCCACCTTCCTCCAGTCCTCGGGTACCACACCATCCTCCCATGATTTATTAAAAAGAGTAGCAAGTGGTTTCACTAGTTCCTCCTTTAATTCTTTTAGAATTCTGGGGTGAATTCCATCAGGACCCATTGCTTTGTCCACCTTCAGTTTTAGGAGTTCTTGCAGAACCCTTTCTTCTGTGAAAGGACTGGGATCGACCTCCCTATCAAAGTACTTCTGTTAATTGGATTAGCGCTCCCTCCTCTTTTGTGAATACTGAGCAGAAATATTAGTTCAGTATTCCTGCTTTCACTGTCCCCTCTGCCCACCACTGTTCATTCTATTCAGCCTCACTATCCCTCGCTTTGTCTTTCTCGCTCGCTGATGTACCTATAAAGGTTTTATCCCCTTCTTAACTGAGTTGGCTATCTTTTCCTCAGTTTGGGCCTTTGCTATTCTGACTTCCCTCCCTGCTTCCTTCTGCCTTAACTAGTACAGCTCTCTGTCCTGCTCCTTCTGTGTTTCCTTATACTTCCGGAATGCTATCTTTTCTTCCTGACTTTCACAGCCACCTCTTTTGAGAACCATAGTGGCTTTTTCTTTCATTTGATTTGTTCATTTGCTTCACAAAGGCTTGTTGCCTCTGTGATGGCAGTTTGATAATTCCCCATTGTTGCTCACACCTCCTTCTAGCCTGTTTGCTAGTGCTTTTCTGAGGCACTCTCCCATCTTGCCAAAGTCAGCCCTCCTAAAGTCCAGTACCCTCACTTTGTATGGCTTGACTCTGTAGCTGAGTTTAATGTGAACCACACTGTTTGATGGTCACTTGTCCCAGATGGCAACCCACTTCTAGATCTGAGATCCTCTCCTGCCCCCGTTTGAGGTATGAGGTCTAAGATTGCTCCCTCACAGTGGGTTCGAAACTAGCTGTCTAATGCTTGCCACCTGTAGGGCATCAAGAATGGCCCTGCTCTTGGATGTGGCTGCAGCAAATGTGCTCCAGTTAACATCTGGCATATTCAGGTCTCCCATCAACAGTATCTCCCTTTCTCTGCCATTCTAAGAATGCCTTCTATCATATCCTTGTCCATTCCTTCCCCTGATAGTGGGGTCTGTACACAACCCTGTGCGGATTGTGGTGCCCTTTCCAGTCTCAAGGTGACCCACAGTGCACCACTCCTCCCTGTTTACTCTTTTGTTCAGTTGCTTTTATCCTTCCTTTACATGAGAGCTACTCCTCCCTCTTCTCCCTGCCTGTCTCTCCTGTAGGTTATGTACCCTGGTATGTTAACATCCCAGTCATGGTTCTTTGTGTACCATGTTTCTGTGACTGCTATGATGTCAGGCATCCCTCTTCCATTAAGCCATCAGCTCAGGGGCTTGTTGCCCAGACTACAGGCATTGGTACTCATTACCTCCATTTTCTGATGGCCTTACTCCTTTGCCCCATCCCTGTCCTTCTTGCCTTTGTTGCTTTCTCCATTTACCCTGCCCTTCTCCCTATCGACACCTCTATGTTGGTGTTTGCTGCACTTACTACCATGATTATTTGGGAGGAGCTGGATTTTCCTGATCCTTTCAGTGCCTCCCCTTGGCTGGTTTAAAGCTTGCCAATGAAGCAATTAAACCTATCACCTAGGATCCTGGTTCCTCCGGACAGATGCAGCCCATCATGCCAATATAGGCTTGCATCACTCCAGGTGGACCCCAGTCCCAATGAAGCCAAATCCTGAGCTCCACCAGTTTTCAACCACTGATTGAATCCCATGGTGTGGAACACCTCAGCCTCTCCTATGCCATAGATGGGTAGCACCTCCAAGAAGGTTACCATGCATGCTACTTGACTAAGGCCCTCCCAATCCACAAACTCTTCCTGCACTTCTCTAATCCTTTCTTAGCCAGGTCATTTGTCCCTAGGTGGACAATGACATCCAGCTCCCTCCTGTGCAGCTGCTCTGGCAATCCTGAGGATTCGCTTCCTGTCCCTGCAAGCCATGGCGTCAGGCAGGCACCTACCTCCCTCCTCTCCCTTCCTCCCCAGTTCTACCTTCCTAACAATGGAGTCCCCACCAGGGTTGTTTCCTTCCCCTGCAGAGTCCCCTGCCACCCTCCTGTGGGTCTCCTTTGTGGAGGTTCAACATCCTCCTTGGTCTCCACTGTAGGTGCCTCCATAGAGGAACCACACTTTGCCAGAATGGCATAGGAGTGTGGAGAGGTACAATGGGAGGGATGCGCCTCTGTTCCACCACCCCTCACCTCCCTGAGCCCACTGTGGTCAACAGCTCCTCTTTCTTGGCAACCTCTGAGGCAGCGGCAGTGGCACTGGTGGTCCCTGGATGGAAGAGGAGGTCCCACAAATCTGGCCAACTCAGCCTGGAGATGAGCAACCTCCTCCTCAGCCCAGAGAGGTGCCTGCAGATGGGACAACACCGCATCCTGCAGAATATCTCCCGAAGACTGCTGCTCCACAGCCACTGCACTGCACCACTCAATCATGTCTTGTTTCTGGCACCTTAACTGTTTGCAATCCTTACTCTTTCCTCTGTTTTTTCTCTCTCTCCTTACTTTCTGCCTATGTGCCTTTAAGCTCCTGATTGTCCTGTTCTGAGACAAGAATATCCTATATTTACAGTAGACCACTTACTTGCTCAGAGGCAGACCTCCAGCAGCTAGAGGGGGCGGAGAGCTACTCTTGCCCCTTTGGGATGGTGGGTCCTTGGTGGTTCTGTGATCACTCACTTCCTGCCCTAAACAGGAAGTTCCTGTTGTCAGTCAAATTTAGTGCCTATAAAATAGAACTAGCTTTGGGTGGGGGTTGGGGGGAGAAGGAGGGCAATATAGTCCCAGCAGAGAAGTTCAGTCACATAGCAGTCCTATCTCCTGGTGTCTTCTGCCAAGCTATTAGCAGAAACTTTCTAAGGCAGTCTTTAAATGTAGCTTCCTTCTAGCTAAGCCACTCCCCCTACTTACCAGATCTTTCTACAAGTAATTTAAACCTCACAGCAGTTAAGTCCTTTCAGTCACCTGAGATTTACACCTAGATAACTCTTCACATACCCATTCAGTTCAGTTAACCCAAACACACACTTTTTTTTTTTGTATGTTAGTTTTTATACCCTAAATTAAAGGTCAAATACAAAAGTTCTTCTACTTTAGTCCCAGCAGAGAAGTTCAGTCACACAGCAGTCCTTTCTCCTGGTGTCTTCTGCCAAGCTATTAGCAGAAACTTTCGAAGGCAGTCTTTAAATGTAGCTTCCTTCTAGCTAAGCCACTCCCCCTACTCCCTTTTTACTCAATTTCTTTGGCATACTATTTTTATTTGTATTTCTTGTTCCTTTCCTTGAATTTGCATGTCCTTTATTCCTCTGAATGTGCAATTTTCTTTCATAAAAGGAGTTGGCACATTCACTTGTTCAAATTTGTTTTCAAAAGGAATATCCTCTATTAGAATAGCTTGTGAGCTCACTTCTGGTTTTTCCTGATCAGTCCTATTAAGTACCTGATCTAATATTATTTTGTTCCTGAGAATATCAGTTCTTAGAGTAGATAATTCCTCTTTCAGTGCTGCAATGTTCTCCAAGATCATTATATTTGCATAATAAGGGTTCTTGGCTATCTCTAACATTTGCTTAGAGAGATTAGTTCAGGAGATAAAATTACCCTCATCTGTGAAATGTTCCTTATCATAATTATCCCTAAGGGCCTGCTGTTGAGGAGTGACTACCCTATTAATTTTCCCAGACATCTGTAATCCTGAATATTCAGGGTGATACACTGGGGTAAGATCTAATCTCTTTAGCCCTTCTGTTGTCCTGCTTAGCTCCTGTGTGACTGTCATCAAGTCCCCTGGAGTATTTAAATACTTCAGATGTTCTGTTTTACCTTTTTTAAATCCCTATTTGTCAATACAGGAGGGGATGAAAAACGTGTATATTGAATGTTCCTGGCTACTGAAGCAGGGATTAATATGGAGAACTGGTCAACAGAAAAATCTGCCTCTGGATAATCCCGTGATATCCCTTCAGTACTGACACTATCCATGTTGCCAGAGTGATGGACTGGAGAGCCTAATCCCCAGTTATTATAGATAAATCACACTCACCAACAATCTGTATACTCTCATTATTACTGCATGCATTAAATGCATTGCTAGATGTTGTTAAACAGTTAGAATGTTATGTATCCAGGATAATGACTGATGTCTGTTTCTTAGAAATAATAAGTTTAGGTGTGGACAAACTCGGGTAGAGTATCTTTATACCCAAAATAATCTATAATTTTAAACTGTTTCTGTGTTTGCCTTTGGGTGTAATTGCCTTAGTGATCTAAACCTTTATTTTCACGTAAAATGTCAGCCATTACCTCTAAGTTATTTGGTTTCTTTATTTTTAACTTCCTTTTCCTATATTTCTATACATTTTGCTTATTTCCTGCTTCCTGTCCCTCTGATACCCTATCAATTTCATCAGCCTGATCTGTTGGAGGGACCATAGTACTGTTTTCTTTGCTTTTGGTCAGAACCATATCAAAATCAAAAAGAAAAATGTAAGGAAGTAAAAATTGAGCCTAAATATATTTCTAGCAGAAGCAGCAAATATTCTAAACAGAAGGCAAATTATTTACTGTACTAATATTTTATAAGCAGAACAAACATATCAAATCCCAAAGCAGAATCTAACCAGTAATTCCAAAGTTCATAAAAGTCAGTATCAGTGGAACAGTCACAAAATGCAAAGACCTAATATAGAAAACATAGAAACATAGATTTTGATGGCAGATAAGGACCGCTTGGCCCACCCAGTCTGCCAATTTCCCTATCTATTGGATAAGCTGCAGATCCTAGTTAACCAGCAGCCTACTTCTTCCTACCCCCACCCTCTAGAATTGCTTTATGACTGTCCCATGCATGCTTGAATTCCACCACTGTTTTTGACTCCACAACCTCCTCCGGAAGGCCATTCCATGCATCCACAACCCTCTCTGTGAAAAAATACTTCCTTAAATTACCTCTGAGCCACCCCCTTCTATCTTCAAATTGTGTCCCCTTGTTCTTGCACACCTCTTTTTTTGAAAGATGCTACCCTCTTGGACTTTGTTGATTCCCTTGAGATACTTGAAATTTTCTATCATGTCCCCTCTCTCTCCTTTCCTTGAGGCTATACATATTCCAGCTCCTTAGAGTCTCTCTTCATATGTCTTCGGTGCAGACCCTGCACCATTTGGTGCCCTCCTCTGGACAGCCTCCATCCTGTCTATGTCCTTGCGGAGATTGGGTCTCAGAACTGCCGCAGCCAGTACTCCAGATGGGGTCTCACCAACTGTCTGTACAGAGGATATAACTTCCTGTTTTCTGCTGGTGATGCCTCTCCTATGCATCCCAGTATCCCCAACCCTCCTTGCTGCTCTCTATTGCTTGCCCACCTTTAGGTCATCTGATGTGACTACCCCAGGTCCCTTTCCATTTTGTTGTTGTTAGTATCTCACCCCCATTGTGTACTCTTCCCTGGGATTTTGTTTCCCAGGTGCATTACTATGCACTTTCTTAGCATTGAATCTAAACTGCCATACATTTGACCATTCCTCTAACTCCTTGCCAAGTCCTTCTCATCCTTTCCCCACCTTGTGTATCAACTCTGTTGCAGATCTTTGTGTCATCTGCAAAGACACATCTTTCCTTCCAGTCCCTCTGCAATATAAACATAAAGACATTGAAGGGCCGGTCTTAATACTGAACCCTACGGTACCCCACTAGTAACCACCCTTTCTTCAGAGTGGACTCCATTTACTATTACTCTCTGTGTCCTATTCTCCAGCCAATTCTTTACCCAGGCTGTCATCTTGGGACCCACTCCCAGGCTGGCTAACTTGTATATTAATCTTTTGTGTGGGACTGTGTCAAATGCCTTGCTAAAGTCTAGGTAGGCCATGTCCACAGCCCCTCCCTGATCTGCTACTTTGGTCACCCAAATAATATGGATCTCATAAGACAGCACAAAAGTCACAGACTGATAGATATTTTCACTGTGTTCTGTAGAGAATTCTAAGGTTCTTAACTTGTTACTCCCAATTTGTATGACCAGCTTCCGGGCCAGTTATCCTTGTCTGTGCCTTTCAGAAGTCCCGATTAATAACTCTTCTTTTAGTAGCCAGCCCTCTGGTAACTTTTCCAATAAGTGCTGTGTACTGTGTACTGCCAAAAACTGGAAAAGGTAGTAATATTGGTTAAGGGAGAGGATGCGCCCCAACCCATTCCAGTTTAATATATCCAAGTGAGGTATAATAAAATACAATAATATCGCAGATCCAATTATAGTTGAAATAAAAATAAAGGAAGAAATCAAGATTTAATCATTCTAATGGGTCCAGATTCTCTGCAATAAACAAATACATTTTCACATATAGTCACAAAATCATAAAAGGTTTTTATAATTAAAGAAATATGTATATAACATGTATATACAGTCAAACCACGTTTATCCAAACTCCCTGGGAGACATCTGCATGGTCGGATAAATGGGAGATCGGATGAACGAGATGTTAATATATGAATACATACCAGATAGACCAGTTTTGTCAAGAAAGCCTTTATTAAGTAAAAAGCAGGTTAAAAATGTCAAAAAACAATATATAAATTTGATATAGTGCTGAAGATCTCAGCTGCACTAGTGGAAACAGTCAGCCATAGATTTTTGTTTCAGGGTATCGTATAATTTTCAGGCTGCTTTTTGCCACCTTGATTGCAGCAGCATGACCTGCATGGGGTCTGTATCAGACTGATTCTCCAGATGCAATATGCATCTGTTGAAGTGGTTGACAACTGCAAGGGATCCAGCGTGCCTTGACCAGGCCACGGACACCTCAATTTCTGGAACCTAAACAGTTTTTCAGAAATCCTCTGTACTGCAAGAGATCCAGCATGCCTTGACCAGGCCACGGACCCCTCAATTTCTGGAACCTAAACAGTTTTTCAGAAATCCTCTGTACTGCAAGGTACTAGCCCTGACTTTTGGATTTGGTACCAGTGGAAGCTGAATTCCAAGTGGCCCATACTATCTCCTGCTGAACACACCTCTAACTACCGTATCTCCCTCTGTGTCTCTAGTTGAATTTATGTGCTAGGGTTTAATGATTTGTTTGATCCTTACAGTCATTTTAAGTTCTGAGTTGATATTAGACGTGAATTTAGAGCTTTTTTTTTACAGTCATTTTAAGTTCTGAGTTGATATTAGAAGTGAATTTAGAGCCTTGACTGTGTAAATCCTTGTTTTGCTGTCTGCTCTGCAACCTCTCTCCCTCTCTCCTCCTCCCCCACGCTGTCTGCTTTGCTCTCTGAACCTGCCCACTTATATTTATTCTCTTTGTTCTGATGTGACCAGCCCACTTCTCCAGCTTTTAAAAATCCTGTTTTTCTACTTTATTTCAGGAATCCAGCGTGCCTTGACCAGGCCACAGACCCCTCAATTTTTTTTTTTTTTTTAACGGTTGACTTTTCCATTAGCAGATTATATCCTCTCACCACCAGAGGGCTATATTTCTATCTCTTTATCTAGTACGTAAGCCATGTGGGCTATTTCTGCCTTTCTCTCACCTCTCCTCCTCCTCCTTGCCCTGGCCCCCCTCTTCTCTCTCCCTGGTCCTCGCCACCCCACCCCACCCCTGCCACCCTCTACTCTGATTTCCACTGCAACTCCCAAGGGAACTCTCCACTTCCACTCGAGACTTCTGCTTGGTGCACCATTTGGATATTCCTGGTTACTTAACATGACCACTACTCTCAACATGTGTGGCCACCTCTCTACACTGTACCACCTTGCAGTCCATATGGGACACCGCCTGGAACCTTGCAACTTCTACTCCAGGAAACAATAATCAAAACTATCTCTCAAAGAGCTGTGACTCTGCCTCTTAAAACTCCTGCTCCTCCTCCTTCTCATCTCAGGCAGCGTCCATCCCAATCCTGGCCCTAGAAGCTCAGGCCACACACAAACTCCAGGTGCCCTTATCCTTGCAACCATTAATATCTGCAGCCTACTACCAAAGCTGGATGTACTCCAAGCCTTCATATGCCAACACAACCCTGACATCCTTGCAGTGGTGGAAACTTGGCTGACACCTAAAGTTCCTGACTCAGCAGTAACAATACAGGGCTACAATGTTCACAGGCTGGACTGGATATCCAAAAAAGGTGGTGGTTGTGCAATCTATATCAAATACTCCCTGTCTTGGCACCCTGTAGCAACTCCATCACTTCCTGCCTCAGCCCAGATTCTGCCAATAAAAATCATCCTAGGTCCCAACCATAAAGCTCTGACTATTGTCTCCATATATATCCCACCCAGGGACCCTAAACATGGATTCAATGACGTCCTAAACTTTATCAACTCACATCCTCCCAAAACTGAACTTATTCTACTAGGGGATTTCAACATAAACTGGTTAGCATTGAGTGCCAGTGCCAATAAAGACTCCATCTCAGCTGCTAACCTCACGCAAATAGTAAACTCCCCTACTAGGATTAACTACAAGACTGGCACCAGTACCTTCTTGGATTGGGTCCTCACCACTAACCCCACAAGGATTTCCCGTACGACCATTCTCCCAGACTCACTCAGTGACCATTCTCCAGTCATGTGTGCATGGTCTAACAAATTCCTTAAGCTCCCTCCCAAAATTATCGCTAGCAGAGTCCTTCCTCTTGTAAAACTTCCACATCTCAAACAACACCTGCTTCTACAAGACTGGCTACCCATCTATGAAGCAACAGATGTTAACTTGGCTCTTGATCACTTCATCTCAGTTTTCAACAAAGCCTGTGACCTCTTTGTCCCTGCTAAAAGGCACAAAACAAAATCTCTCTCTAACTCATGGGTCACCGCAGCTCTTCTCTCACAGCTGAAACTAAGGGATCACCTCTAGGCAGTTGCCTGGGCCACTGGCAAACAACTGGACATCCAAAATTACAAACAAGCACGAAATTCCTGCACAAAAGCCATACAGCTAATGAAATCCACCTATTACAAAGATGCTCTCGCCAATACATGAGGAAATGGTCGTGCTTTCTGGGACAATATCAAGGATGTCATAGGGAAGCAGCCAAAAACCTCTCCGGCCATGTTAATAGTTGATGGATCCTCAACCCTTGACCCCAAGGTGATCGCAAACATCTTTAACACGGCTTTTTCAGACCTTAGTGCTGTTCTACCCCATGACTTTTTCAAAAACAGGGCCTGCTCCCCAAATACCTCAGCCCCCTCAGTCTAACCATCCCCTCTTCTACTTCAGGAAGGTAAGGCTGAATGAAGCTTGCCGCTATATTACTGCAGCTATATCTAAATCTAGATCTAGTAGCGACACCCTGGACCTTAAGCTTCTTTTGCTCACCCTCAATGAGGTAATTCATCCATTAACAAAAATCCTAAACCTCTCTCTCAGCTGTGGAAAATTTCCAGACCTATGGAAAACAGCCACCGTGACACCCATCCATAAAAGTTGGGACAAGACGATTCACTCAAATTATCACCCTATCTCCATACTGCCCCCACTTTCCAAGGCACTTGAGCGCATCGTGGCTGATCAACTTACCAACTACTTGGATAAATACAATATACCTTGTCCACAACAACACGGCTTCCAGAAAGGTCACAGCACCACCACAGCCCTTCTTGAGTTCACTGGAGCTTTGCACAAATCCCTTGACAATGGCCTTCTCACAGGGGCCGTTTTCGTTGACCTCTCCAAGGCCTTCAATACAGTACACCATGGATTATTAATACACCAACTACTGAATGCCAGGCTATCACCTGACTCTTCTCTCTGGTTTAAAAGCTACTTAGAAAACTGGTCACACAGAGTAAAAATTGTGGACGCTCTTTCTAACACCCTGCCTGTTCGCTTGGGTGTCCCACAGGGATCCATACTGGGATCCCTCCTTTTTAGCATTTTCTTAAACTCCTTCCCTTACTACTGCCCTGAGCAGATCATACTATATGCCGATGATGCTGTTGTATTCTCCACTCACAAAGATCCTGCAATTCTTCAACACAAACTTCAACTTGGTTTCAGTTCTGTAGAGACATGGTTTCTTAATCATAAACTGGTCCTCAATGACAAGAAAACCAAATCTAAGTTCTTCTGCAGCTCTCATAACCCACACAAGCTACACCACTTGGCTATCTTCACCACCCAGAGGAACACTCTAGATCAGGTGGGGTCCTTCAAATACTTAGGGATACAGCTTGACCCTAATCTCTCCTACGGACTTCATGTAGATAATGTAGCTAGAGCTGCTAATACACAACTTGGTCTCCTCTACAAACACAGACCACACCTCATGCCAGAAGCTTTGAAGGTTGCAGTCCTGAGCTCTGTGATCTCTGTAATAGACTATGGTCTCATCATTTATGGCTCAGCCACAACCACAACCCTTAGATGCCTCTCAACTACCTTAAATAAAGCATGTCGGCTCATCACTGGTGCTCACCATCTCACCCACACATGTGACCTGTACACTCAGACCAGCTGGCTCCAACTATCAAACCGCATAAAGTTTCTCACCTGCTCCATGGTGAAAAAAAATCTACCTTGGCCTTACACCTTCTGGGGTCTCAACTCTGTTACAACACCGAATTAACAAATGGTGCCTTAGGAGATCCACGCTACAGCTACTGAAAGTCCCCCACTGTCACACTTCACAGGGACAATGCTCTTTTGCTTATCGAGTGCCATTCTGGTTCAATGGCCTCAGCCAAACTATCTCCTCTGCCCCAACTATTGGTATGTTTAAAACTAGGCTCCGGGACTATCTCACTACCAACAGCTCCTGTGACTGCCCAACTTAACCTTGTTTCTCCACTTCCCTTTCTGCTCTAGTTGTCCCCCCTCCCCTCCTCACTGGATTCTACCCTCACATCTTGGTATACCCAATGCTGCACTTTTCATCCTCTTGCCACCCTTCCTACATTCCTTCTCCCCCCTCTACCCTCTTCCCTCTCCCTATGACTCTGGTACTTCATATCTGTTGTCTATTTTCTCTGACAAATGCCACTGGCCACCTTGTTACAAGGCTACCCTTGAACTGTATTAATCTGTACTCCATTTTCAATGTCCACATTGTTGTAATGCCTGTCTTGATGTTCCCCATAATTTGTATTTCTCTGATGTGGAACCTTTGTAAAAGAGCCATGGCTCAAAGGTATTTGTAATCCTAGACTTGATAAATAAATAAATAAATAAATAAATAAAATAACCTCTGAATGCATTGGCAGCAAAGGGGGATCACTGGCCTCTTCATCGTCATCATCAGATGCTCTGACATCAGCATCATCAGTGTTGTTCTGTACCATCTTTAGAATGGCATCATTGGACAGATGGTCATGCCCTGCTTCATCGACATCACAGTGCTCCCACTCTTCAATTTCAGCCTCAAATGATGAGTCTGGCAATAATGTTGCAAGTGCTCTAAGGTCATCCTCTGTGGCAGCACTTTGCTCTGTAGAATCAGTGTCAGATTGCCGGGCAAGTTTCGGGATTGTGGGATGTTAGAATCCCACTTTTTATCCAAGATTTTCTTATTGAATCCTGCTGCACTGCATCCCAAGCATCTGCACTTAAATAGACCACCTCCTTCAGTGTCATTTTTTTATAATGTCATTCAGAGGGACTTAATGGTTAGCATCAGAAAGCATTGATTGCAGCAGTCACTTTCTGTATCCCCTCTTAAAGATCATTAAAATTCCCTGATCACAGGGCTGTAGCTTGCTGGATGTGTTCAGTGGTAAAAACATACACTTTATGTAGCCATTCCTTGTCTTGATGTCAGGAATTTCATGATGGATTGGGGATTTGTCAACCAGCAGAACTGCATGCATAGGGATCCCTTTGCTCCTCTGATGCCACTTCACATAAGGAATGAACTGATCTTTGAATCAGCTTTTGAAAATGCTGCTGTCCATTCATGCTTTATGCTGCGATTTGTATTGGACAGGCAGGGCATTCATGTTCATGTGCTTAAAGCACCATGGCTGTCTAGACTTACCTACAAGGAGAAGCTTTAATTTGTGGGTCCCAGCAGCATTTACACAGGCCAGATTTCTCACCCAAGTTTTTGCCTTTTTGAACCCAGGTGCCTCCCCCCCTTGCACCAGAGTCTGATCTGGCAAGCAATGCCAGACTAGCCCAGTCTCATCCACATTATAGATTTGATCACAGATGAGATGGGCTGATTCTACAATTTCCAAAAAGCTTTCAACAAAGGGGGAGATTTCCAGATCTGCTGCATTTAGCCTTTCGCCACAGATTCACAGTTGGCAAATTCCATGTCTCCTTTTGAAGTAATCTAGCCAATCTTCACTTGCCAAAAAGAGGGTACTGATACCAAGGAGAGAGTGGAAGATCAGGGCTTTCTCCTTGATAAGAGGACCAGAAAGTAGTGTCCCCTTTTAGTACTCCTGGCAAAACCATAGGTAGAGGGCTGAAGCCCTCTGCTCATATTTACATGAGCGCATATTTTTACGTTCCTCCTCACCAGAAGCCGATTCCATTGTGAGGGCAAAGTCTCTCAATTTTTCCTTAACTGCCTTAATGTCACTATCAGTAGACTTGCCAACTCCATATTCATCAGTGAGAGCAGCATACCTCTCTCCGTTCTCCAGATGTTCCATAATGCACAGTTTTTGGGACACGTAAAGGACAACTATCTTGCATTTGCCAGCCATCTTGATCAGAAGCATCAAAATGAGGTGAAGTACGGGTTCATGTTAATTACACAACTTAAACACTCGACAACACTGCTGTAATTAAGTACAGTAATTACAATACAGTTTGAGCAGCTGCAAACTGCAATAACAGGTGAACTGAATTCACAGAGTAAAGAATAGATTGCACTTGTTAAGTGGAGGGGACAGACTGTAGGTTCATTAGATTGAGAGAGTCAGAAAAATGGAAGTTGGATAATCAGGGTTTGACTGTAACTGCTAATTATTTACCTCCTAAGAGAGCAATCCAACAAAACACAGTGACTGAGTGACCAACTGGGTAGTTAGCTGAACAGCCAATAAAAGTTCCTAGGATCTGAGTGCAATTTATTCTTGCAAAATTGTCTATGAAAATGACACAGCATATCCAGCGTTCTCGTAAAGCCACGCTTTCCTGTAAGCACTCCTGAAAAAATATAAAGCAAAAAAGCTTAGAACGTATATAGCACTATCACCTAGTATTAATCTTAATGTAATTTCTAGTTTCAGAGCAACCAAAAAAGAAGTTAATCACAGATTGTGCTTACCATCATAGAAGTATGCCATATTTCAACTTGGTAAGCTTCCCTCTGCGTTTCGGCTGACTGGTCAATAGGTTGTTACAAAAATGTTCAAAAACAAGATAGCAGGGCAGAGCAAAGTGAGAACAGCTTTTCTTTATATGGAGCATGGATGCATGAAATCTTACCAGCTATAGTTTTATTTAAATAATCCTTGGTCTGTGGCAAGAGGAACTGAGGAGAGAAATAGCCCCAAATGGATTGTACACAAAAGTCTGAACACCCAGATGCCTTGATGACTCAGCAATCTTTTGGTAATCTTTTGGTAACATGGTCGAGTTCAAATGAGCACGTCTGCTAACTCTTCTCATGCCCTTGTTCCTATGCCTTAATTCTCAGACATTAATTAGACAATTTAGACCATCTGCTCTCAATCAATCCAGATAGTCCAATTGATCCAGTCAGTCCAATTGATCTTTCACTATTTAAGTCTCTCATTTCCAAAACTCAGAAGCTTGACAGCAATACACTGCACTGAGGAAATTTACTGGCTCAATTAATTCATTCAAAATCACATTAACTAACAAGTCATTCCAGACTCGCTAGTTAGGTTAAACTATTCAGCTCACTGTAGTCAACTAAAGTTAACAATGCTGTTTGTATAACTGAAAGTAAAGAGCAAAAGCTAAAAAGCTTTATTATATAATAAAACCACTTAGTTTTTAGTTTTAGTTGTTGAGTGCTCTCATGTTTTCCTACTATTCCTATTTTTTATGATTAACTATCGTATTAAGAGTAAAACTCCCCAAAACCAAGACATACAGAAAATGCAACAAGATGCAACAAAATCAAGATCAGTCTTAGTGTATAATGTTGCACACAACAATGGCTATAACATTTCATTAGAATTTAGTAAACAAAAATAAGATCACATAGAGTTAAATATTTAGTACTTGAGCTCTAAAAATATAAAAAGAGAATACATTTGAGGGTGGATTCTAAAGGTTCTCAATAAAATGGGAATGGAATAGGGAATAAGGAATGAAGATAAGGAAAGTTAAGAAATCATTCAGTTTATTGCAGTCTTAGTCTTAGTCGATAATCAAAAATCAACCTCCCAACTATCTTGTCCTGGCTGTATTTGCCCTCCGCAGGGTTTTACCACTATTTGCTCTATCGGAGAATTCTGTCATTTGACCCTTTACACCCCACTATCCTTAACCTCCAGAAGGGAAGGGGATCCTCTCTAGCACTTTTGCTGCCACCTTATCTCTGCAATTAAGCAGCAGTTACAGTTGGAGTTGAGGAAAAATCTGTGCCATAAGTTGATCCAGAAAGGTTGTGTTGAATATCCGAACAACAGGTAAGAACTTTAAGGCAACAACAGCATACCTTACATAAATAAAAAGACCCTTAACACAGCCCTGCTCTCCTAACCTACTCCATGGGTTCTGCAGTGTGAATGATACACCTTACTCCCAACATTCCCTGTTTCAATGTGTCCATTGACAATATTACTGTGAGACTTCACTGGGGGGCCACCTGGCGGGATGCAGGCCTATACTAGCATGATGGTCTGCATCTGTCCAGCAGGGGAACAAGAATCCTAGGTGATAGGTTTACAAGCTTCATTGGCAAGCATTTAAACTATGCAAGAGGGGGAGGCACTGAAAAGGAGAAGAAAAATCTTAGCCCCCCCAAAAGAAAAATCTGGGTAGTAAGTGAGGTAAACACCAAGATAAAGAAGTCGATAGAGAGAAGTGCAGGGGTAAATGGAGAAAAAGACAAAGGCAGTAAGGACAGGGATGGGGCAAAATGGGGTAAGACCATCAAAGAATGGAAGATAATGAGTGCCAATGCCCATAGTCTAGGTGACAAGCTTCCTGAAATGGTGTCCTTGATGGAAGAGGGATGCCTGACTATTGTGGCAGTCACAGAAACATGGTACACAGAGAACCATGAGTCAGATGCCAACATACCAGGGTACACAATCTACAGAAGGGACATGGAGGGTAGAAGAAGAGGAGGAGGTATAGCTCTCTATGTAAGGGAAGGGATGAAATGAATGGAACTAAAAGGTAAACAGGGAGGAGATGAGGCACTGTGGGTCACCATGGAGACTGGAAATGGCACCACAGTCAGCACAGGGGTTGTAAACAGACCTCCATATCGGGGGAGGAAATGGACAAGGACATGATAGAAGGTATCTTTAGGATGGCAGTGAAAGGGGAGATATTGCTAATGGGGGACCTGAATATGCCAGATGTTAACTGGAGCACCTTTGCTGCAGCCATATCCAAGAGCAGGGCCATTCTTGATGCCCTACAGGGGCATGCCTCAGACAGCTAGTGTTGGAACCCACTCGGGAGGGAGCAATCTTAGACCTGGTACTCTCAAATGAGGACAGAAAGAGGAGCGCAGATCTAGAAGTTTGTAGCCATCTGGGAACAAGTGATTACCAAACAGTGTGGTTCACAATAAACTCAGCTGCAAAGTCAAGCCATACAAAAGTAAAGGTACTGGACTTCAGGAGGGCTGATTTTGTCAAAATGGGAGAGTGCCTCAGAAAAGCACTAGCAAACATGCAAGAAGGAGGGGTGGAGCAACAATGGGGAAACATAAAAACTGCCATCATAGAGGCAACAAGTCTTTGTGCAAAGCAAATAAATCAAAATGTAAGAAAAAAAAACACTATGGTTCTCAAAAGAGGTGGCAAGAAAAGTTAGAGAAAAAGATAGTATTCAGGAAGCATAAGGAAATACAGAATGAGCAGGACAGAGAACTGTACCAGTTAAAGCAGAAGGAAAAAAGGAAGGCATTCAGAATAGCAAAGGCCCAAAATGAGGAAAAGATAGCCAGCTCAGTAAAGAAGGGGGATAAAACCTTTTATAAGTACATTAGGGAGAAAAGAAAAACAAAGGAAGGGATACTGAGGCTGAGTAAAGAGGAGGATGTGTGGGCAGAGAGGGACAGTGAAAAAGCAGGGATACTGAATGAATACTTCTGCTCTGTATTCACAAAGGAAGAGGAGGGGGAAATACCTAATCCAGTCAATGGAAGCATGCTGGATAGAGAGTTCAATATCAGTCCTTTCACAGAAGAAAGGGTTCTGAAAGAACTCCTAAAACTGAAGGTGGACAAAGCAATAGGGCCTGATGGAATTCTCCCCAAATTTCAAAAAGACTAAGGAGAGAACTAGTAACACCATTGTTACCCTTGGTGTTACCCACTAGCACCCTTTTTAACAAATCATGGGAGGATGGTGTGATACCTGAGGACTGGAGGACAGTGGATGTGATTCCCCTTCACAAAAGTGGGAACAGGACAGAAGCAAGAAACTACAGACCTGTTGGTTTGACCTCAGTGGTTGGGAAAATGATGGAATCAATTGTGAAGGAAATAATTGTTGAGTACCTAGAGGCCAGTGGGGCACAGGACCCTAGGCAGCATGTATTCATAGTGAGAAGATCATGTCAAATGACTCTAATCGATTTCTTTGACTGGGTGACCGAAGTAGCAGACCAGGGAGGAGCTGTGGACATGGCCTACCTAGACTTTAGCATAGCATTTGACACAGTCCAGCACAAAAGATTAATAAACAAATTAGCCAGCTTGTGAGTGGGTCCTAGGGTGGTAGCCTTGGTAAAACATTGGCTGGACAACTGGACAGAGAGGATAATAGTAAACGGAGTCCACAGTGAAGAAAGGGGGGTTACTAGTGGGGTACCGCCGGGTTCATTACTAGGTTCAGTCCTTTTTTATGTCTTTATAAGTGACATTGCAGAGGGACTGGAAGGAAAAGTATGTCTCTTTGTACACGACACAAAGATCTGCAACAGGGTTGATACACAAGGTGGGGTAGAAAGGATGAGAAGGGACTTGGCAAGGTTGGAGGAATGGTCAAATGTATGGCAGATTAGATTCAATGCAAATAAGTGCAAAGTAATGCACCTGGGAAACAAAAACTCAGTGGAAGAGTACACAATGGGGGTGAGATACTGATAACAACAAAAATGGAAATGGACCTGGGGATATTTTATGTCAAATGACCTAAAACTGGGCAAGCAATGTGAGAATGCAGTGAGGAGGGGTGGGGAAAACTGGGATGCATAGGGAGAGGCATCACCAGTAGAAAACAGGAAGTTGTTCTCTCTCTGTACAGAGTGCTGGTGAGACCCCATCTGGAGTACTGCGTGCAGTTCTGGAAACCCCTTCTCCACAAAGACATAGACAGGGTGGAGGCTGTCAAGAGGAGGGCAACTGAAATGGTGCAGGGTCTGCACCAGAAGACATTCGAAGAGAGACTAAAGTAGCTTAATATGTATACCCTCTAGGAAAGGATTGAGAGGGGGGACAAGATAGAAACATTCAAGCACCTCAAGGGAATCAACAAAGTCCAAAAGGGTTGCATCTTTCAGAAAAAGAGATGTGCAAGAACAAGGGGGCACAATTTGAAGATAGAGGGGGGATGGCTCAGAGGTGATGTGAGGAAGTATTTTTTCATGGAGAGGGTTGTGGATTCATGGAACTGCCTTCCTGAGGAGGTCATGGAGTCAAACACAGTGGTGGTATTCAAGAATGCGTGGGACAGACATCATGCAATTCTAGTGGGGGGTAGGAGGAACTAGGCTGCTGCTTAACTAGGATCTGCAGCTTATCTGTGGTAGGGAAATGGGCAGACTAGATGGCTAAGCCATCCTTATCTGCCATCAAATTCTATGTTTATTTGTTTCTATGAGACTCTACTCCCTGCATATCTTCTGCCATTGTCAATAATACTGTGAGACTGTACTCCCTGCTCATTCCCTGTCACCAACAATAGTACTGTGAGACTCTACTCCATGTTCATATCCTGATATTGACAATAATACTTTGAGACTGTACTCCCTGCTTATTCCCTAACACTAACACTAACAAACACTAACACTAACACTAGTATTGTGAGACTGTAGTACTTGCCATTCCCAGTCATTGGCATAATACTGTGATACTGTACTCCATATGCTTTTTCTGTCACTGACAATAATACTGTAAGACTATAGTCCCTGCCTGTTTTATGTCACTGTCATTAATACTGTGAGGTTGTAATCCCATTCCCTGTCACTGAAATTTAAACTGTGGGTCATTATTTGCTGCCCATTCCCTGTCACTGTCATTAGTACTTTGAGTCATTATTCCCTGTCACTAATAATGATACTGTGAGACTGAGTGCCTAATTTATTCCCTGTCACTGACATTAATACTCTAGGACTGTACTCCTTGTGCATTCTCTATCACTGACAAATATACTGTGAAACTGTGCTCCCTGCTGACTCCCTGTTACTGATAATAATAATGTGAGACTGTACTTCCTGCCCATTCCGTATCACTGACACTAATACTGTGAGAATGCACCAAATGCTCATTCGCTGTGAGTGTCAGTGCTACTACATAGATACATGCAGTGGTATTTATGCAAACATTTAATGGTGACGAGGTACACCACTCGTTACTGCTGGTGTGGTGTGTTAGAGAGGTGGTAGTGGTACACTTGACTGATGGTAACTCAGTACTGCGGTGTGGGAAGTGCAATTTTATCAGTTGTTGAAGTGCAAGTTCTCCCCATCCACTAGATGGCTACCTGAGCTGTCACAGAAATATTGTGTGCCAGATATGGAAATAGATTCTCCCAGTAGAATTAACCTGCAGGTGACATCAGGTTGCACAGAGGACATGGCAATCAAAAGAGGTTTGATGTGCTGTTTCAGTAATCATGGAACTGGAAGAGCAACAGCACTATTTTTACATTAATTAAAACAAAAATTACTTAATCACTTCCCACAGTTATAAACACTTAATAATTGCCAACTGGCATTTAAATTAGTCCTGCTAACAATACTATAATAACAATAACTCCCCCGGTAAACAAGGACTTTTTGATTGTCATGCAGTATGTGACTGCTTGAGAAAACTGTGTTTCCTAATGAGATCACAATGACAAGATGCAGATTTTCATTGTTAAATTATAATGATTGTATGATGTATATTAGAAAATGGACACATGTAATTCTGTATCCTGATTGGCTGAAAGCTTAAATTAGCTGGACAGGTATGAGACAACAGAGACTGGGAAATAATGAGTCCCCGTCTCTGTCACCTCATTTCATTCTAAAAAAATGGGCCAATAGAATTCTGTAAAAGGTAAATGCCTCCATGTTGCTTTTGAGGCTTAGTGATAGCGAGCTGTAAACTAGCGGCTCAGCCATCACCCCCTTTAATGCCGCATACTGCTTCACTTTGCTGTAATAAATAATAAAAATAAATGGAGTTTAGCAAAAATGCAGCAGGGCTAGTTGTGTGGGTGCTGTTGTTTGAGTGGCGAGGAGGATACACGGGCTGCAGTTCGATGCATAGCATGATCCAAGGAAAGTGCCTGTGGGCACTTGTAACTCCAACCCCTATGGAGCTCAGGCTGTGGCCTACTCCATGTAGGTGGGAGACTGAGAAAAACAGAGCCACCAGGAGGTGGAGGAGGCCATGGTGGAAGCACCGCCCTGTCGGAACCACTGCTCCAGTGCTAAAGTTAATTGTTTATGCCATAAGGGGCTTGAGAAGCAGTAGGATCTGCTACTGAGTAAAGCTGGTTCTGCAGCAGTGCTAAAGCAGGCAGAGGTGAGAAAAACATAATTAGGGGACTTAGATAGCTCTCTCAGTGTCTCGCTCCACTCATGTAGCGGTTATCAATTCAATTAAACTCTTTAGCAAGCAAGCACCTTCTTCTTGAAAATAAAAAAAATAAACACAGTAGCTCTCTCTTGCTGCTCCCAATTTCCTCTACTGTACAATCTACACATCCAGTACTGACTACCTCAACCACACTACGAAAGCTACAAAAAAAGGTGAAATATGCAAATATTGTTAAGCCCTGTGTGTGTGTGGGGGGGGGTAAACATGACAACCAGCTTCAAAGGCACAACTACAGAGACTCAAATGAGACAACAGTCCCTAACTCAATAAAAAACATAGCATTCTAATACAGGCAGAGGAACTATTTTATCGTTTTAACATATACATGAACATCAAAATTATTTATTTTCAAACATATACATATCTTATACAATGGCCCATTTTCTAAGTGCAATAATTCCCTCCAGGGTGGGCAGTATTGTGCTATACCGGGCCTTCCTTGGGCAGTCTGGTATAGCACAATACCGCCCACCCTGTTGGGTATTATTGCTTACTTTCTTATCCCCCCCAAAAAAACACATCTGAGTTTCTATTTTTATCTGAGTGTATCAGATTGAACAACTGAAGCGAATTCTAAAGAGAACCTCCACACACACACACACACACACGCACACACACAATTTGTTAGCACTTTGCAGATTCAGAGGATCATGAGTGACAGTTTATGTGAGTCTCGGATTTGGTGACAGTTAATGTACACTCTCACTCCTCTTTTTTGTGTAGTGCTACTTAAAAAAAAAAACATTAAGCTCTTCAATTCTGAATGTCACAAGCTACCTTTGGCAAACCCTCATTCTGAAACTACACCTGTACTGCATAGGACACTAGGACATGCTTTGTACTGCTACATTACATTTTGAACCCAGTATCTGAATTATATACTGTGTACATGTACAGTATATCTCATGTGTTGGTAAAGTTTCCATCTGAGCAACTGTTACCGGCACCTTAAATGGTTCATTGTTAAGAATTCAGGGCACTATATAGCTGTACAGACTACAGTTTTAAAATGATTACAGATACCAGTGTTGTCACTGACAGTGCTGTGATTGCTATGGCAACATTACAATAATAGCACAGCCTAATACATCATTAAGCTCCCCAATGGGGAGGATGGGAACATCATTAAACAGATTCTTGGAAAACTCTCTGGAGATTTAAATGTCTCTAGTTTTGGCAAGCTGGAGAAAACATGGGAACATAAAACAGAAAAACTGAGTTGCTGAGTATTTGCAAATTAGTGTTAGTTTATTCTTATCTTATAAAACAATGAAAGAAGAAGAAAAAAATGCCACTAATGTTTGATACACAGTATCTGCAGCTATAAATGTCCCAGGCAAAAGAGCACTGAACATTGTTACCAATCATTATGTGACTGCATCCATGAACTCTAGAAAGAAACAAAAACATGCTTTTGAACACATGTATTTCTGAAATGCAGTGGGGGCATTGGTCATCTGACAAATGCACGGGTGGGAGGCTGCTTTTCAAGATCTGCATACATTTGTTATGATGAAAGTCCAGTAAATACTAAAGTGCTTTTTGTTTCTAACTCTGTCAGTTCAGAGATCACTTTTGTGTATCAGTTTTAGCCACATGCTTGAGTTCAAGTCAATAAAACAAATCTATATAAAAAATCTATAATATGTCAGATGACACAGAGGGCCAGAATGTTCACACAACATATTGATACCAAACACAGTTGTTTGTTCCTTATCCTTTTCAAACATTGCTTTGTGAAGCAGAGTCAGAGACTGAAGTGCACTGATGATGAAGTGTCAGTTCACTGTCTGATGCATAGTGCACATCATATCTTACTTATCATACGCTTGTTGAATAAAAATATAAAAAGTAAAACAAAGATGTCTGATTTAAGATCAGGCTTTACTGTATGTGAATAGGAAATTAGAATGTTCACTTGTGGGGGTTGTCGGGGTAGCTCAATTACCTTCTATGTTTTAAGTATTTCATTTCGAATGATATGCCGTCTGTGATTTTGAAACAGGAATTTTCTTACTGATAGTGTGACTCCATCCCTTTCCTTTGGCCAAATTAATGTACAGTAAACACAGTACGTACAGTATGACTAGTCCTTTTTCACAAAAATGACAATTGTTTGTCATATGCATGCTGGATAGATGAGAACAGTACAGAGTTTCTTACAATACTCCTAATTATTAGTCTGCTGACAAAAATGTATATCTCCCATAAACTTTACACCAATCAAAGCAATGAAATAAATGGCCACAGTTGTAAAGATGTATGAAGGGGTCAAAATCAACAGCAAAAAATAAACAAAAGTAACTATTAAAGCAGTTATAGTGGATTTGGTTTCAGACAGTCCCTCCAGTGTTGAACCCTCTACATCAGCAGCTTATTTAGAAAGAAAAAGGCGAACCCCACAAAGCTGAAATTGAAAAACGAATCAACAACAATAAAACAAGAAGAGACAGATGTGGAGGGAGGGGCAGAAGGAACAAGAAAACCATGTAAAATACAAAGGGAATCCTATACTTCAGTTCTGTTTATTTTTTTTACGTTAATGGTCTCATTATGCAACCCAATATTTATAGTATGTTAGTAACCACAGCTGCTACTTTTATTAAGGCACTACATTTTTTTTGGTGTGTGTCTTTTAGTAGTTGAAATGCACTGTCTATATCTCACCAACCTTCCTTTCCCCACCCCCAAATTTCTCTAAAACAGAAATACTGTAATAACATTGTGTGGAGTATCTTCTGAAGTAATTGATCCAGCCACCCACACCACCTCCATTCCCCATCAAGTCACGTTTCACGATGTAACTGAACAACTACCTGCCAATCCATGCTTGAATGGAGGTGTGCATTGTTTAACATATGAATGTTCTCCCCTAGTGTGGACCAGTCTTCATTCCTTGCCCAAGAGCAGTCCATGAGGCTGGGGGGAGATAGAAATTAAGTGAGTGAATGAGGCAATGTGCAAAAGAATGGCAACAAAAAGAAAGGTGTGAACTAGCCTTCATGCCTTGCCCAAGAGAAAGGGAGCAATATTAGACTTGCTTCTCTCAAATGGAGATGGAGAAAGGATCACAGATGTAGAAGTGGGTAGCCATCTGGGAACTAGCAACCATCGAACAGTATGGTTCACAATAAACAGAGCAATAGAGTCTAGCCATACAAAGACAAAAGTACTGGACTTTAGGAGGGCTGATTTTGCCAAAATGGGTGAGTGCCTAAGGAATGCACTAGCAAATGGGCAGGAAGGAAGGGTGGAAGAACAATGGGGAATAATACAAACTGCCATCACAGAAGTATGAGCCTTTGTGTGAAGCAAATAAACAAAACAAAACGATGTAAGAAACCACTATGGTTCTCAAAGGAAGTGCAGTGAAGGTTCAAGAGAAAAAAAGCATTCAGGAAGTACAAGAATCGCAGAAGGAGCAGGACAGAGAATTGTATCAGTTAAAGCAAAAGGAGGCTGGGAAGGCAGTCAGAACAGCAAAGGCCCAAACCGAGGAAAAGATAGCCAACTCAGTTAAGAAAGGGATAAAACCTTTATAGGTACATCAGGAGCGAAGGAAGACCAAGAGAGGATAGTGAGGCTTAATAAAGGGAGGAGGGTGGGCAGAGGAGACTGTGAAAAGGCAGAGATACTAAACAAATTTTTTTTGCTCAGTATTTACAAATGAAGAGGGGGAGGTGGATAAAACAAACAGTAGAAATGCTCTGGATACAGAAGTTGATACCAGCCCATTTACAGAAGAAAGGGTTCTGAAAGAACTCTTAAAACTGAAGGTGGACAAAGCAATGGGGCCTGATGGGATTCATCCCAGAATTCTAAAAGAACTAAGGGTAGAACTAGTGACACCACTGACTAAACTCTTTAACAAATCATGGGAGGATGGGGTGGTACCCAAGGACTGGAGGAGGGCAGATGTGATTCCCTTCACAAAAGTGGGAGCAAGGCAGAAACAGGAAACTACAGACCTGTTAGTTTAACCTCAGTGATAGGAAAAATGATGGAATCACTTCTGAAGGAAAGAATTGTTGAGTATCTAGAGGCCAGAGGGCACAGGACCCTAGGCAGCATGGATTCACAGAGGAAGGTCATCACGAGATGAATCTGATAGATTTCTTTGACTGGGTGACCAAAGTAGTAGATCAGGGAGGGTTGTGGACATGGCCTATCTAGACTTTAGCAAGGCATTTGACACAGCCCACACAAAAGATTAATATACAAGTTAGCCAGCCTGGGAGTGGATCCCAAGATGACAGCCTGGATAAAGAATTGGCTGGATAATAGGACACAGAGAATAATAGTAAATGGAGTTCACTCAGAAGAAAGGAAGGTTACTAGTGGGGTACCGCAGGGTTCAGTATTAGGACCGGTCCTCTTCAATGTCTTTATAAGCAACATTGCAGAAGGACTGGAAGGAAAAGTATATCTCTTTGCAGATGACACAAAGATCTGCAACAGAGTTGATGCACAGGGTGGGATGGAAAGGATGAGAAGGGACTTGGCAAGGTTAGAGGAATGGTCAAATGTATGGCAGCTTAGATTCAATGCTAAGAAGTGCAAGGTAATGCACCTGGGAAACAAAAACCCAGGGGAAGAGTACACAATGGGGTGAGATACTAACAACAACAAAAATGGAAAGGGACCTGGGGTAGTCATATCAGATGACCTAAAGGTGGGCAAGCAATGTGAGAGGGCAGCAAGGAGGCTGGGGGATACTGGGATGCATAAGGGAGGCATCACCAGTAGAAAACAGGAAGTTATTATCCCTCTGTACAGACAGCTGGTGAGACCCCATCTGGAGTACTGTGTGCAGTTCTGGAGACCCAATCTCCATGAGAGACATAGACAGGATGGAAGCTGTCCAGAGGAGGCAACTAAAATGGTGCAGGGTCTGCACCAGAAGACATATGAAGAGAGGCGAAAGAAGCATATGTATAGCCTCGAGGAAAGGAGGGAGAGGGAGAACATGATAGAAACGTTCAAGTACCTCAAGGGAATCAACAAAGTCCAAGAGGTAGCATCTTTCAAGAAAAGAGGTGTGCAAGAACAAGAGGCACAATTTGAAGATAGAGGGGGCGCTCAGAGGTAATTTGAGGAAGTATTTTTCACAGAGAGGGTTGTGGATGCATGGAGCGGCCTTCCGGAGGAGTTGTGGAGTCAAAATCAGTGGTGGAATTCAAGCATGCATGGGACAGTCATAAGGCAATTCTAGGGGTTGGGGGTAGGAAGAAGTAGGCTGCTGGTTAACTAGGATCTGCAGCTTATCCAGTAGGTAGGGAAATGGGCAGTCTGGGTGGGCCAAGTGGTCCTTATCTGCCGTTAAATTCTATTTTTCTATGTAAGAGCAATACGTGAGGATGGGGAGTGGGTAGAAATGAAGTGAGTGAATGAGGCAATGTTCATAAGAATAGCAAAAAGGAATGGTGTGGTGTTTTAGATATGGTAAATAATGGAGAGTAGGGGGAAAAGAGAAAGAAAAATGGAGAGAGTGCATGGATGACAAGAGAAAGCTAGAAAGAAATAGAAATAGATTTAGAGACGATATGGTGGTGATGGGGAAGAAGTGTAAATCTAAATAATTAGGGAAGGTGACAAACGTAAAGCTTATTTATTTGACCTGGCCTTCCCTAGTGATTGATGATGTAACTTTTATGTTTTAATGTTATTTATATTGGTTGTTTGTTTTTATGTTAAGCGCCTTGGTTTTGAAAGGCACTATAAACATAAAGTTGAATTGAATTGAAATACTGGAAATGGTTACCAGATTGTGACGATAAGAAACATTTCACTTCTTTTCACTACAACTGCTTGCATCCATTACCAGATATACCTTGTCTGTGATCAAAGAGACACAAGCATGCAATTTAACAGAAACCCTGATTGCCAACTTAGGTCTAATTTAGGTAATGAAAGCAAAACAAACAGAAAAAAATCATTTTAACTGGTTTGATACATAATCTGATATGCTATGTATACCATGGCAAAATCAAAACAGTGTTGCTGACATATCAGATTATCTTTTCATGTCAGATCATGGTCAGGAAAATGAATTTGATATAGTTATTTACAATAAATTAGCACAGTAGATCCAAACATTTCATTGAAATAGTAGTTTCTGAGCAGTTACATAAGTTATGCTGTTCCAGAATAAGTTATACTAATTATTTTATATACATGATGCATGGGTACTTGAGTGTGATGGGGGGGGGGGGGGTGGAAACTGCCATCCTGGAGCATGTACTTGTCCTTAAAAATAAAAGATAAACAATTTTAAAAAAATGCCACATTGATAGTTTATTTTCACTAATGATACTTTTAAACCTCTTCCTGCAGAATGCATGCAGGAATTACCATCTAGACCGGACATTACAATGGACATTACAATGTGGTAATTCTCTGATCTTTTTCTCTTTCAATACAACTCTCATTGCTTAACTCCAAAATCTGCCTTCCATATTTCCTGTGCACCATTTACTGAGCTAAGACATCCAGTTCCCTGAGCTTTTAATGCCCTTCTCCTTCCTACTGTGTTTCCCCTTGCACCAGTTTCACACCAGTAAGCTTTAAATGCAGTGTGAACTGTACAATCTAATAAGAACAGGCTTGGAAAACTATGGCATTCATGAGTCATTTATTAATTCATTGCCCTGTGATCCTGATTGGCTAAATAGAAGGGAAGTTCTGTTGTTCAATTCAAAGCCCTGTATAAGGCATATCAGAAGTGCTTAATCCAGATTTCTGCTGTCTTGTATTTAAGATATTCAAGCTGAGCAAAACAATGAACAGTGCATGTATAGACTAAAAAAGTTATCAGTAAGCATTTCATGAAAACAATAGGTGTTGCAACTGCTTATACAGAGAGATAAATACCTGATATTTAATGTTGTTTCTCCTGTGCCAGGACTAGCAACCACTGATTATGTGCATTTCTGAAGAAAAAAAAACACCTCTCTAAATAACTGGTATTGACACTGGAAACAGAACCCATGTACTATCTGGCCAGAGTACACAATAACTTATACAGTACTTAGAAAACCATAAGAATATTGATAATATATATTCACTAACAATGCCTTTAATTCTCTTCCTGTGGTATGCATTCAGGAATTACCAACTGGAGCAGACATTAAAAATGCTAACCATGAAAGTTAAACAGGATGTGGGACTGAGGGGGAAAAGTAATAGGAACCAAAGTCCTCCACTGTATCCACAAACTCATTACACTTTCACAAAAAGTATTCTACTTTCAGTGCTAGAAATGAAGTGCTGACTGTTTTTGTCAGTAAAAAAATGAAAAGGCAAAAAGAAGAGGCAGCTTCACTTACCCTATTACTGTATTACCACTGAATAAAAACATATTATTGTAGAAAATAGGTAAGGCAGAAAATATAAATGAAGAACACTATATACTATTTAGGCATAATAGTACTGTTCAGTCAAAGTAAAGGTAGTATTAGGTCACAAAGATCACTCTTTCTCTGCTTATTCAAAGCTGGAGAAGAACAATTCATTTCTATTTAGTGAGTACTCAGCTTCTCTGGAATTAACAAAGAGGATTTTTAGGCTTTTTCCCAAAGCAGCTGCATCAAATGGTCATATTGTTTTCTGCTCTGCCACAGTCTCAAGAGGTCATGGATAATAGCAATGAAAGTACCTCTGACCTAAAATATATTTTGTTTTTAAGTAGACATCAGCCATTATTTTATTATATTTTTTTCCCTCACAGCAAAATAGTTTTGTTCTCCTGAGCTGTGGTGGCAGGCCATTTTGTTGTTATGCTAGTCTCTGTCTCACCTAGTCCATGTAAAACTGTTGTTTTAATCTCTCCAACTTCTGCCCTTAGTTTGTCCATTGTGTATCTGAGACTGAAATCATAAAGCATGATTGCTAAATGACTATCAATAAATAGGTAAGGGTATGGAGAGACAATGTTTAACAGCAACAACAAAAAAAGGGAATTGGCTAACAAACCTGGTATTTTTCTTACTAATGCACAATTGAATGTAAATAGAGATATGTGAACTAATAAATTGCATGCTGAAAAGCAGAGGAAAGTGCTAATAAATGCAATAATGTTGGCAGACTTTTGACTGCAAGGAAAATGACTGTCAGTTTACTGGTTGCACCAGACAGCTTTGTTCACAGCTGACTGAGGACAAGAGCAGCTGCTTGACAGCTTCCCCCACTACATCACTAAGTTGGCTTGCATATGTAAATGGCAATAGATGCAGGCTGGCAGATCGTAGATAGAAAAACATAAAAAATATCAATAAAACTCATGCACAGTACAAGTTAACTGGTGATTACTGTATAGCAGCAGAAGGCAGAAATGAAGCAATAATCGCATTTTGGTAAGCTAGCTCTTTAAAGGGAAAAAGCAGGGAAATCACACATAGTGGGTAAAATCATGCTAAGATTGCGATATTTATATAGTGCACTTGCATTATGTTGAAATCTGTGTCACCCCAGGATTATTAATATGTCTAGATAATTGCAATCTACTAATTCTGCCCAGGCAGTGAGTCCACTGAAATTATGTTTACAACCCTCAGTAAATATTACAGATCCTTTCTGGTCACCTGTCCCCCTGTATTTGCAAATAAATTGAAATTAATCAGAAGGACAGTGGTCTTACTTTTTTTGTGGGGGCAATCACAGTACAAACGAATTCAGTGCAGCACGGAGGATGGAGTTGGTGGGGTTGGGAAAATCCACATTTTTTTTCCAAGTATCATGCTTACATTTTTAAATTTTGTATCATGATTACTCAGTGCTTTCCACCATGTTCTGCTACATGTCTGGATTCAAACTGATGGCACGAGTTCTCTTTTTTGATAACTGGGAATTGAACATATTATTCCTGACCTTGGTGGCCTCCCAACACTTTTTTTTTGATTAACAACATACAATTCCTTGCAAATAAATTTAAATTAATCAGAAAGACTGGGGCTTTAATAAATTGATAGCTGATCTCCCATTTTCCAAGTCTCTGCAGCACCCGTTTTCCAAGTCTGTGCTAATTTATGAATTTTGCTTTTTTGAGATAGTATTTATTTGTTGTCAATGTGTTTGTCATTTTGCCCTTATATGAGTTATACAGTCAAGGGAGGTCAAAGGGGGCAAAATATAAATATGCACTATGCTCCCAGTTGATTGCAAACTATTAATTCTATCCAGGTAGTGTGCGCACTGGAATTATGCCGCACATCCGGGGCTGAATATCGGGATGTGCCGCATATGCATTGGTACATCCCCTGCATCTGCACTGCATACATTATCATTGTGCCCAGGTTGCATCGGGATTTGTGCTGTGCCGGGCAGCCTTTTCAGTATCCCACTGGGGCACAATGCAGGGTTGCACCATGTGCAACCCCTTTGAATATCTGGGCCAAAGTCTTGAAAGGATGAAAAGACATAAATCTGGGGCTTGTAAAATATGAAGGAGACATCAAACAAATAAAAAACAGTACAATAAGAATGGTGTCCCCATATCTTTTTTTTAATTCTCTTGGTGATGTAACAGCTTGAGCAACTTGCATTCCATTGTAACTAGTGTTAGTAGCAATGTTGAGAATATCAGTAACTAAATTATACCTAGAGTGTGAAGAGGTGTCTTAATTTTTCTACATAATAGATTGATGTCTCACACATTCCACCAAGTAGTCCTGAGAAAAATAATATTTTCAGTGGTGACAAGAATCCACACTTTGTTGGCATACAGGACATGGAATCAGTCATCTGTCTGCTAGTCTATTTGTTTCTTTATACGGTATGGTAAATAAAATGGAATTTTAACTTCTTTTGAAATCTGCATCCCTTATTACAGGTTTGAGTGTGCCAGAAACTGTTGCATTGCTTGCTTGGTGAGGTTTCTTGAGCACCATGTCCCAGTGTGCACTTCTGAGGTTGCCAGTTTGTAAAGGTCCTGTACAGGTGTAGAATATGTAGGAGAGAGCACAAAATGATATTTTTTTAACAGCCACAATTATTTAATCAGAATGGGAGAAATTCTTAGCTGTGCACAATGGTGGGAGTGGCTCTTGGAACTTCCATAGCAATTTGCCATCATATGTAATATTAATAGGCTATGTATAGAGATATGTATAACATATAGCTTAAACTTATAGTCATGAAATGATCTAAATAAATAAATCTGGAGCCTTTAAAATGTAAAGGAAACAGCCATGAAATAAAAAAAAACATTGCAATAGGAATGGTGTTCCCATATTGTATGTTTTTTTAACTTCTCTTGGGGATATATCAGCATAAGCAACTTGTAGTCTGCTAAAACTAGTGTCAGTAACAGTGTTGATAATATCAGTAAGCAAATCACTTATGGAATTTGAAGAGGTGTATTAATTGTTCTGAATAACAGTCTTTTCTCTCACAGAGTCCAGCAAGGGAGATCAAAGGAGTATAGGCAGGGAGGTGCATTGCCAATTGGTTGCTCAGAAATGCGGTGCAAAGCATAAAGAAAGTTAAATAATTTTGAATTATTGTGTACCCATCAAAGAAAAGGTGTGTTAATACAGACTGTGTAAAAGTAGTTATGTTATAGTGACTATTAGTTTAGCTATCCTTGCGTGGTATGGGTAACTCCCACTGCACAGATTCAATCCTCATTCTCTATTTAAAGATGCAACATTTTGTTTTATGGACTATTGACTAAGTTTTGTGATAGACATCATGACAGTGACTTGTTGCTTTATGCACAAGTTGTGCAATGAAAAAAGCAGGATAATATGAAAATGTTATGGAGGTGACACACCGGGGTCTGAGGAAAATTTCTATATTATCATAAGTAATGTATTGTACTAATTGTGCATAGAGCAAAGAGTATCAGTCATGATGCCAATCACAAAATGAACATTCAATAGTCCGTAAACCAAAATGTTGTATCTTAATGTAGAGAACAGGGAATATCAGTAAATGAATCACCCATGGAGTGTGAAGACGTGTGTTAATTTTTCTGAATAATAGACTGGCATCTCACACATTCTGCCAAGTAATCCTGAGGAAAAAAATATTACATTTTCAGTGGTGGCAAGAATCCATGCCTGACAGGCATACAAGACAGGGAAATGACCTCTGCTTTCAATGACTTCAGAACGAAATTGTAAAAATCTGTGTCAACAAGCCCATTTTATTAGCAGCCACTCTGCAGTATAACCTCTTAATACTAAATACAATGGCACAATTGCAATGGTAAATCCAAGGGCCAGTCCTACTGTTGTGCACAGCTACTGAGCACTCCAATTGTGACTAAATAATTGCAAGTGTAAAAACAAATAAAGTAATAAAAAATACACTTTTTAAAGTCCTATTCACATCTGATCATATACTGGTAGTGACAGAAACACAAAGACTCAGAACCCTGGAACTCCACCAACTGTATCGATAGGGAATGCACATTTCATGAATCATACTAAAATGAATCAAAATAAAAATCATGTCTATCAGTTTAGGTATTATTGCTGGTTTGGTCATCCCCCACTCCACAGATGCAATCCCCATTCTCCAGAGTAAGATACAACAATTGTTTTGGAGTGGGGGCAGAACTATCAGTCTTAGCATTTCTAGGTTAATATAACACCTTGTTTTCAAAGTAAATTACCACCCCCTTTTGAACAGTGATGAAAGGTACCCATGAGACAGAAAGTCTAAGAGTTCCACAATGGAAGTGGTTAAATAGCACCCTCAGCAGTGTTCTAAGAACTGCCCTGAAGGCTTAATGTTTTAAGGTAAATGTGAACAGCAGTGTGCTGTGAATAGAGCTCAATAGTCAATGTGTGCGCCTCAATATGACTACTGAGTTCTGCAATTTACACTGATTATGATGGTGAGGTTCCAGGGTCCTGAATCACCCTGTTTTTTATCACTACTAGTATATGACCGAATATGAATAAGACTTACAAGGATTAGATTCAGGACACTAAAAGTGTTTGTACTGTAAAGGTCCTGTACAAATCTTGAGTATTTGGGAAAGTGCACAAAATGTAAACTAATTTTTTTGACAGTCATCATTATTTAATCAGAATGGGAGAGATTCCTAGCTATGCACAACAGTGGGAGTGGCTCTTGGATTTTCCATAGCAATTGTGCCATCATATGTAATATTAATAGGCTATATATAACTTATAGCTTAAACTTAGAATCATGAAATTATCTAAAAATATAAATCTGGGGCTTTTAAAATGTAAAGGAAAAAGCCATGAAATAAAAAAATGTTGCAATAGGAACGGTGTCCCCTTATGTTTTTTTCTTAACTTCTCTTGGGGACGTATCAATGTAAGCAACTTATAGTCCACTGAAACTAGTGTCAGAAACAGTCTTGAGAATATCAGTAACCAAATCACTCATGGGGTTTGAAGAGGTGCATTAACTGTTCTGAATAACAGACTGTTGTGTCACACAGTCCGGTGTAGTCTTACTGCAGTTTCTGTGTTGTACAAACCTATGATGCACAAGGCAATGGCTTGATCAGATAGTTCATTGTCAGATGAGGGCCCATGGGTGAAATTAATGGAGTATATCAGCAACAGTCAGTTAATAGCTGCACAGTGCATGTCTGTGTGTGGGGAAAGCATGATTTAAAACTCAATAAAATATAGAGTGCTTCTCAAATTAATTTAATTTAAAATTGCCTGAAGACCATAGTGCCCCAATGCAGAAGAATGACCCTTCCAACACCCCAGAGTAGAAATAACACAGTTTTCTGTGGTCAGGAAACCTATACAGTCATATCTAAGGGAATAAAAACAGTTCTAGTGCTATGGAAGAGGAAATTCTGTCAGGTCTATTAACAGTGCATTAATAAATCCTTGTTAATGTTTCGGTGGACCATGAATTGTGTGCTATGTTATATATTGAAAACATCAACTGGTACAGACAGGAATCTGTGTCATCGGAACCAATCTATGCATTGCTATGTCGATGTGACAGTTAGTTGTTATGTCCAGGAAAAATCTTCCCGTTCTCACCTGTGGTGAAACGTTCTGGTAGAAAGGGTTATATAGCAACTTTCCCAGTTTAATGAGAAGTACCCTTAATCCTTACTGCTGTAAGATGACATTGAATTGTACTGTGCTGTGAATGAATGGACCCTTAATGAGCAGTCTGCATTACAGAAATGTAAGAATCTGGCAGGAAATCTCTTTGATCAGTAATGGCTTCAGAACCCGAGCTGTGCCTTACACCTCATCCACCTCACACAGGTGGAATTCTTAGATGGCCATATAGAAGAAGTCATATATATATATAGATATATTTATACAATGGGGGTGAGACATATTCCAGTGAGATAAAACAAGTTATTTTCACTGCAGTGAAATAAATCCTGATGACTTCAGCAGAGTTAAAATAAATGCCATTTATTACACCCCTGGAAACCTTTTTGCAACAATGAGGCCCCCATTGTATAAATAGGATACATGATGTGCACTCGTGTGATATGGGGAAATATGTTCAGTCCTGTACAGTGACCTCTGAAACCTCACTTGTGGCTTCACCACTCATGAGAATTCAGAGGTCACTCTAGAGTAGTGAAACTATTTTCCATATCACACTTGTGCCCATCATGTATCCCCTATATATGTGTGTCTGTGTCTGTGTGTGTGTGTTTTTGTGTTTGTGTCCACAGTAGCCATTCCTTCTGTACAGTTCTAAATGTGATCCAGATGAACTGTAGCTATTGTGGATGTCTGTTTTGTTATGGAGCTTCTCATTGTTACAGTGATCTGGGTTTCACACCTCTTTGTTAACTCAGTGTACTGGGAACATCAAACATATGTAAATAGTGAGTTATCCAGGTCTTTATAATTGGAATAGTAGGCAAGACATGAAAGATGTCCTGATAATTTTTTAAAGTGTAATTAAAGGGGCCACATTCATCCGGACACAGAATGTCTGATAACTGTGCGTGTAAGAAAAGCATTTTGCAGCAGTATTGGCTCTTGCTAGAGTTTGTTTTTTCAGCCACTATGCTTGGCATAGCAGGCTTCATTCATGAAGTGGTTGGCCATGTGCCAAGGGCAAACTCTGTGTTGTTTTTCCATAAGGACTTTGCCCTTCCCAAAGGGTGAACTTTCTTTTTCACCTTGTCATGAAGCCTTTGCCAAGCCTAGTGAGTGGACTTTCTCAGTCAATCATAATATGGATTTCACCTTGAACAGTTTTTATATAACAAGGAATTAATTTTCTGTTGTAATGCTTTCAACTTAGCATTAGACCTGGTTATAATTCAAAAACAGTTACTATTACCATAAAAACCATACCTTCTAAAAAGACTAAATCAGTTTTAGTGAAACTATGATCCTGCTGTCCCTGTAGGAAATTCTCTGACTATCTGAGCAAACTGTCTGATGACAGTAAAGTTTGGAAGTCAAAAATGTTTTTTTTGTGTGTGTTTTTCCTGTTTCTGTGTTCTCCCTCAGATCCCATTCACATCCTACCCCACCAGAGCAGGCTGTGTCCAATCACAACTAAGACTGGCACTTTGTCCCTTTATTCAGGAGGCAGTATAATGCAGTGGTTTAAGGTTCTGAACTGCAAACCTGGAGACCTGGGTTTGAATCCCACATTCCCCACTTCAATACTATGTGACCCTGAGCAAGTCACTAAACTTTCTTGTGCTCTCAGGTTGCACCTGTAAACAAGCTTTCAGATTAGTGTCTCTCCTGGTTAAGTGTCAGTGGCTTAGTAGGTAGCACACTCACCTCTGAAGCCAGGAGATCAGAGGGCTGTGGGTTCAGTTCTCACATCTGGCACTTGAGTTAATATTCCAGTTAATATCCCAGTACTGACACTGCAGAGCAGCATGAGAGGGGTTCTGCACTTCTGAGGTGCCATCTTTCAGATGAGACATTAAACTGAGGTCTCATCTTCCTGGATTGGTGGTAGTTCAGGTGGATGTTAAACATCCCATGGCACTTATCAAAAAGAGTAGGGGAATTTCCCCCGTGTCCTGTCCAAATTTCCCTTATTCACTAAAAATACCACCAACAGCTTAATCTGGTTCAAGGTCAGTTGGCATTCATCTGTATCCCCTTCCCTCGGGTCATGCCTGAAAATAGGCAGGACTTGTCTAGTGCACTGACCCAGTCAACAAAAACTAAATAAAATAAATAAATAATATTAAAAAAAATCAGGCAGAAGACAGTTTGGGTCAAGTGTTGACACCTCCGCCCCCCAGCTATTGATGCTCACACCAGCAATCACCAGGAGATGCTGATTTAACTGAGATTTTCCTAGCAGAACAGCTCTTCCTCCCCCTGTAGCATCAGGAGACAAATGCAGAAGCACAAGACTCACACCTGAAGGAGAGCCCACATCCTTGGGGCTGACACTCTTTCTCCTGCCATGGCTAGCTATCATATCAGGCTGAAGACATAAGCATTGTTGCCTGTATTGAAGGCAAGCACCTTTAGCAACAGTCCACCAGAGCTGACCAGAGGTTGGAACTCAATTTCTACTACCTAATACCCTTACCCTGATGCTGTAAATGTGATGCAAATGCTGCCAAAATACCAGAGGCACACACAGAAAGTTTACTAAATTCAATTGTATGATGGAAAGAAAAAATTCTGGACTCTGATTGGTCAGTCTTGGGCTGGACCCATGATGTTAACCCAGCACAACATCATGGGTCTAGTCTCAGCCTCACTATGAACCTGTAGATGAGCCTGATCTTCTTCACCATTAGCTTGATTGTTTCATCTACTCTTAAAAAAAAATATTTTTCCACAGAAAAACATCTTTAAAATGCTTTTTTTATTCTGTATAACAATGAGCCTTTGTATAATAGCAATAATGCTCTCCAGGGTGTGTGTCATTTGGGATAACGTCACACCTCAGTTGTTAGACACACTCGGCCTGCAGCCTCGTGCCCAACCACCTGAGGCGTGTTGTTATCCCAGCATGACACACACCCTGTCAGGCATTATTGCTTAATTAACAATCTAGTTCCCCCACTCCTATACAGTAGATGACAAACTTCTTTGTTGCCTAAAAAAAAATAACATCCATCAACAGTTATTGTTTCCATTGTTTTTTGTTTAAAGGAAACATTGGAGCCTTTGCACAGAAGTATACTTTGGCATATCCAGAATCAAGAGTGACCATCTATGACTTACCAAACGTGGTCCATGCTGCAGAAGAGTATGGCCTGCTTCAGAAAGATCAAAGGATTTCTTTTCTTGAAGGTAATGTGGTTCTTCATTTATTGTGGTAACAGATATATATGAATAATATGGCTGTGTGGAATTACAAATTCTGAATTAGCGGAATTTCAATGAAATTCCACAGACTTCCATGGAACTGTGTGAAACACAGAAATATAGAAACTTTGGCAGCAGATAAGGACTGCCTAGTCCATTCAGTCTGCCCATTTTTCCCTACTGCAGTATCACATACTTGATCTCCAGCTTATCTCCCCCCCCTTTGTCTAATCTCTAAGGTTCATTTATGCCTATCCCATGCTTTCCTGAAACCAATACAGTTTTTGCCCCAACACCTCTACTGGGAGCCTGTTCCAGGCATCCATCACCCTCTTGTGAAGAAGTATTTCCTTACATCTCCCTTCTGGTAGCTGTTTACCCCAGGCACTTACCTGAAAATGTGTATGAGTTTTAATGACTGCACGCAATGCTATGTTTTATTTTGCTTTGACTATTTCCGAACGTTATTTAACTTCCTTGCTGTAGGTGTACTTTGACTATTTTTGTTACTTTGCTTTTACCTTCCTTGCTGTACTTGCACATTGTACTGCCACTCCTGTAACCTCCCAAATCGTGCCTTAAAATAGTCATTGCTATGACTAGAGCACCTACCTGGTTAACACAAAATAAATAAATACATAAATATGCAAATAATAATGCATAACCTTCTTGGAAGGGTCATAGAAACAATTAAATACAGATAGATTTGGCTGAGTAATATTTTAGTTCTAAGGGTTCATAATTTCATTTTGTGGAATTTTGTGGAAACTTTCTAAAAATATAAATGTCTGTAACTTACCTGATGTTGCAGGTATTATAGGGGTGTAGTAGTGCCCTTATAGTTAGGGCTGAGCTGGAGTTTCCATGTGTTTTTTTTTAATTCTGTATACTTTATTGACGTTTTGAAAGAAGTACAAAAAACAAGCCAAACAAAAACTGTTACAAAAACAAGCAAATAATTCACCCCAATACCCCTTCCCCTCCCCTTCCCTCCCCCCACATGAGGCATGGAACAACTACATAATCATTCTACATAAAGGAGAGACTGACCAAGGGCAATTAGGACCCAAACAGATAGATGACATTATTAAAAACAGAACAAAAATTAAAATAATTCAATAGAGCTCTGCTCCACATTAGATCAAATAGTATAAAGGGTGTGCAATTTACTTCATTTCTTGTCATATGAAGACAATCTCTTATTGGTACTAGCAATCATTTTTCCAAGTGGAGATTGAACAATAGTTCCGGCAACCACTTGTAATAAGTAACAGAGGTCTGATCCAACCAGTGGCAAAGTACAGCCCACTTTACCTATAAAGAAAGCATAGCCATATAATGTTTCCTTTCTATCACAGCTATCTTTCTGTAGTCTCCTACAATACACATCTGGGGGATAAAAAGCTCATCTATCTCTAACAGTGGATCAGTTTTGCATTAATATATTCCCATAACAGCACTACTTTTGGGCATTCCCAAAAATGTGAAGTAGTGATCCTTCTGCTTGCTCACATCTTGAACAATTGGGAGAGCCCAATTTTCCCATCTTGGCTAGTTTCAATGGTGTAAAGTATATGTTATGTAGAATATGAAACTGAGTGATATGAAGTCTGTCATTAGAAATATATCTATAAAGATTGTTCCATATTTGATCCCAGTTAAGAAGCATATGTGGGAAGGCTGAGGACCAATGGGATGATTGCCCAGTAAGGTTCAAGTAAAGCCGGGTAAATAAGACAGTGGATATACTAGACACTGAGCGTGATTGTACTGCCAAATCTTTGAGTGATTACATGAACTCTCCATAGTTATATTCCCATGGCATAGGACCATAGCAGCTCGATAACACATGATGTAATTGAAAAAACCTTAAAAAATGATCTTACTATTTAAATGAAATATACTTTGACTATTCTGACAGTATATAAGGGAGCCATTGTGAAGCAAGTCACACAATTTATTTTCAGCTAGCCGAGGGTGCCATACTTCAGTTAACATTAATCCCCCACTTTGATTAAGATTACAACAAACTGGATGCAATGTATCTCTGAGAGGGTTGTAACATAACTGTTAACACAGTTAGGCCTGGACACATAGAGAATATATACCACAGAGTTCCAGAGACACAATGGTAATGATCTGGGGGATTTGTGAAAAAGAGATTCTAAAGACAGTTCAACTTCACCAATCAAAGCCCTCTCTAACATCAGCCAAACAGGAGTATAGGGAGTTACTCCATGTGTACGGGCCTAGATGGGTCTTCTAATGTACTTACTGGCATGACTGGTGAAATAATAAAGAAGACAATTAGGTAGTCTAAGCCCCCCCCCCCAGGTTTTGGGCACAGATAGGTGGTTATATGCCCTCCTCTGTGTTTTTTTCCCACCAAATAAAGTCAGAAATTAATTGATACATATGCTTAAACCAGGATGGAGGCAGTTTAATATTTAAATAATGAAGAGGTTAAAAAACATGGGGACAGACATTCATTTTAATAATATTGATTCTGCCCCGGAGAATCATACTAACATACTAAGAAGCCAGCAGAGTGGGTCAAAAGGTTTATTGTGTCTGCTCAAAACAGCATCACACTGTCAAGACACTGTTGCTGCCCTCCCCCATAATCCCCTGGACCCCAACCCCTTCCAGTCTTACCCCTCCATTCCTGATGTAGAAACAAAGCTAATTTGATTAAAAATATTTTATTATTATATTATTATCTGATTCTTATTAATTATTAATTGCTATTCTAGATGCTTTATAAAGACCTAACTATAAGGGAGGCATACTACAATTAATGCTTAAAATTGGTGCCTACATGAAAAACATTGCTTCAGAGTTAAGAAAAAAAATTGCTTCCGTGGTTTAAATTTCCAAGTGCCCTCAGTCTGGCTGAGAAAGGTGACACTGCAGGCATTCCATATTTGGAACATTCCATATAGAGAATAAGTTTCACTTCTCAGTGAGCACTGTATATGGGATGGTGCATTGATTAGGTTTTGTTTAAAGCAAATAATAGTAAGGAGGACTCTTCACAGTGTCAGTCCAAAGCTCGGGGCCCTGAATTCTTGAAGGGTCAAAAATGATAATACCCTAGCAACCAAGAGAAAAGAGAGAGATGTATTACTATAGAGCTTGACAGGTGATACTCTACATCTGGACTCCAGGCTGAAACGAGACTGGGGTGAGCATATACCACTTTTAAGAAGTATCATTTATTACAATGGGAATAATGAACTTTTATCAAATTCCAAAGCATACAAGGTCCCAGTAAGACCAAAGTCAGAGAGTCCACAAAAGCTGCAGAGATCTCTTAGGAGACTGAATATCAAAGCTGCAAGAGCTTTGTAATGCTTGGTATTTATAAAACCTTCTAGCACCAAAACTATTAAAGCTATAAAAACAAGTTTGGTGTCAAAAGCAAGCTGACCTTACAACCCTTCTAATGATGTGAGTCTTGACTGATTACCTAATGGCAACATCTACTGTAGTTACTTAAGCAATAAGGCATGACAGGGTGTGTGTTATCATGTAATAATGTCACTCTTGGGGTGGGTTGAAGCATGAGGCGAAGTCGAGTGCTTCCACCACCACAGGAGTGACATTATTACTCAATAACACACACACTGGAGTGCCTTATCACTATTATACAATGGCTTGTGTTGTACAAAATTAAAAACATTTTAAAAAATGTTTTTAGTAGATTTTTAGTATGGCAGTATATCTTTGTTTCTTAAGAAAAGAAGGAGCAAATGGGTGTCATCTGCAATACAGTGATGTTATTGTTTAATAACATAACTGTCTCAGGCATACACTGACCAGAGTCCAGGATTCTTTCTTGCCATTGTATAATTTATGTTAAGGAATTGTTCAATAAGTTCCAGACTGTCACGCATCATTAGACACAGACAAGGAGAATCATTTTCAGGAAGAAGTTTTTTCATGTTATAGACTGTGTAAAAATGGCAGATAAGCAAGATATATATCCTTTTATACCGAAAAAAATGTACTTCTGAAATATGTAAACACTTTTTAATTATTTATAAAATAAAAAGTTTTATAAGGATTTTATAAACTATGGATTTTATATTAGAATTAACACTATGATGTTTGGTCTTAAATAAATCCTAATTTTGAGCTATATCTAAAAATATAAGTTTTATGTTTGTACCAGACTGCACATAGATGCAAGAAAGGAAATTAGTTTTATACAAAAACTTTGTCTTAGACTAAAGTCATTGCTAAAAAACACAATTATTTCTGGGAGATGATAACTGTCATCGTACATCATCTGCAAAGACTAATCAGAGTTTGGTGATGATGTAATCCGATGTGGAAACATATACGCAAATTAAGCCAAACCCACTTCAAAGCTGCCTCATCTCTCAGTGGGTGAGGACCTATGTTGGCTGTTTTGACACTTTTGGTGGTCTTTGAACTTTTACTAGACCAAAATCCCGAAGCCACACCTGCTTGAGATCAACATTTGGGTTGAGCCATTGCATCCACCAGAAAGTGCTAAGGACAAGCTTGAAAGTCTACACAACACTGCAACAAAGCCCAACTGTTACAGGAAGGACTCTTTATATTGGATGAAGCGGGAAGTGAACGTTGTTTAACCAGGATTAACACACTAAGCTGAAGCATGTTTCCAGATGTGACCTGGGAGAACAAGGAAGCTAAGTGACTAGCTCAGGATCACACAGTATGCACCTGTGGGATTCAAAACCAGTCTCCAGATCTGCAGCTTAGAGCCTTAACCCATCACACTATACTGCCTCTGGATGAAGCAAGGCCTATATTTTCATACTGAGAATCTGGACTAAAGTAATGTTTTGGAATTTCTGCTAGAAGCCTGGACTAGAGATCAACTTTGGAATTTACCAGCCAGCAAGCCTGCAGTGCTGTTGGATAGCAGTGAATCCAGAGTTGCAGGTTCAAGAGCAGAAAGTAACTGAAACAGGAAAGAGTCACAGAGTCCAGTTACCAAAACAACGTTTCTGTCCACAGGGAAATCCCTTCATACAAACGGTTGAGCTGCTGAACTGCTAAAATCTTGCTGTCTGATTTTTCTTGTTATATACTGATAGGTGACTTTATGATGATTCATGACATCAAGCAAGAAGGATCCAGCCTGCATTGCTTCATTGATGCCAGAAGATTCTACAGTTCCAGGTTTGAGGGGGCAAAATACAAAAGACTACGGCCAAGCCACTGAGTGACTTAAAATCCAAAATCAGAAGTTCTCACCAAGAATTTTTATTTATTTTTATTTATTTATGACTTTGTTAACTGGGTAGCTGCACTGATCCAAGAGACTATTTTCAGGCACGACCCAGGCCACGTAAGGCTGCACAAAGTAGAAACATCAAAATAACAAGAACATTACAAGAGCAGGTAATACATAGTGAAAGGTTACAGCTGTTACATTTGGCAATACATGGTGGCAGTAGTTGAGGGACAACAAATAACAAAACAAAGTAAGGCTCATGGTGGGACAGTTTCAGTAAATAAGAGAACCTATTTGGCCCTACCCCTGGAACCTATGGGGGGGCTAGTCCTTAAAGCAGTGGCAGGTGGATGTCAACAAGAGCCAGTCTTTGAGGTGAGTCTTGAACTGGCGGTGAGTGTTTATGGTGTGCAGTTCAGTGGCCAGCTTGTTCCATAGTGTGTGGGCTGCTACAGACAGGGCTCTAATGTCCATGTTCATGGCTACCCTGGGGATTTTCAGGGAGGGGATACTGGAGGATAGTAGGCAGTGGTGTGAGGTTTGGGCTGTGAGAAGGGGAGCAAGAGGGGATTTCTGGCCAATACAGATGGCAGAGTCAATAAAACTGTACAGTGCAAGGTCAAAGTGGGCTTGTAGTGGTAGCCACCACAGTGTAGTATAGAGTGCACAGTGGTGTGTAGAGAAAGAGGTCAGCAGGGAGAAGTGGCAGGCACTGTTGTATGCTACTGATATAATTTTGCCATGGTGGATGTGGAGGTCCTGGAGTAGATAGGAGAGGAGTAGTCCAGGATATGTAACAGGTTTCCCTGGATAATTGCATGACGGGCCTCAGGGGTGAGGTATTGCTAGTATCTGTACACAGCCCCTAGATTTTGGTGAAATCTTAGAACCAGGGAGTTTATGTGCTCTGTAAAGGAAAGGAAGGGGTCAAGCACACCTCCTAGATATTTGAAGTATTTGACATCCTCTAGGGCATGGCCATCAGGAGACATGATGATTGGGGCGGGTTAGATTTGCATTTAGTTAGGAAGGGCTTACATCTGAACAACATTGTTTTTGTTTTTTTGGCATTGACCAGAAGGAGGCTGTCATATAACCAGTTGTGGGCTGTGGTGTAGTTTTGTGAGAGGGCTGCAGAGGTGAGGGTAGGAGACTTTCCACTGGAGAAAAGCACGAGGTCATCAGGGTAAAGGACTTGAGTGACAGTTGAGACTATCCACTGTAATGGAGTTAATGAATAAGAAGAAAAGGAGGGGTCCCAGGATAGAGCCTTGGGGAACCCCAGTAGAGACAGGCAGAGTGGGAGATTGGGCTGGGCTAATGCATGGAAACTGGGAGCACCCTGTAAGGTATCTTCCGAACCAGGTGGAGACCTCTGGAGAGCAGCCAAGGTGATGCAATTTGGAGAGGAGGAGCGAGTGACTGACCAGGTCAAAGGCTTTGGAGAGGTCAACAAAGACTGTGCCAGTTGCATTTCCACTGTCCATGTTTGTGAGGATGTGGTCAGTTAGGAGTGTGAGGGCAGTGGTGGTGGAGTGATTCTTGCAGAAGCTGTGTTGTTGGCTACATAGTAGGCCATATTTACCTGTGTAGTCAGCAAGTTGGTAGTGGACAACTTTTTCAAGTAGCCTGCATAGGTGAGGAAGGATGGAGATTGGGCTATAGTTGTCTGTGGATTGTGAGTCCCCAGCTTTATGAATGGGAATGAACTTCATGGTTTTCCATGTATCAAGCATGGAGGAAGTGGTCAGGGCAAGGTTGGAAATGAACGTTAGTGGGGGTGATGATGGCAGGGGAGATAAATCTAAGGAAGACGGGATAATCCATCTGCTCCAAGGGAGCCGTGGTTTGGGAGGCTATTTAGGAGTTTAGCTATGTCAGCACGTGAGAGTATTTTGAAGAAAGAGGGTGGAGGTTGAGAGGTAGGCCCTGTGGGTGGCGTGCAGGGGGACAGACTTTTTTTGTATGCCATTTTGGAGTTTGCACAGGTACATAGTGAGGTCAGAGAATTTGTCGTTGAGGGACTTGGCCACTTCTTGGGGATCGGTAATGAGGCCAGCAGTAGTGTTTAGCTGTGGGACAGACTTACTGTGGGGGGGGGGGTATTAGTAGCGAGCCAGTGAATGTCAAGAATTGTTTAGGGTCCCTGAGGTTAGTTTGCTGGAGATTGTGAAAATGTGTCTGTTTGAGAGCTTAGGCCAGGTGTTTGCAAAGGTTCCTCTGATGCCTGTAATCATCCCATAGAGTCAGGGATGAGGATGCTTTATAGGTTGACCAGGCATGGTCCCTGTTTTTCATGAGGGTAAGGAGGTCTTTTGAGACTCATTGTGAGTAATCACCCCTCACCCTTCTGGTGGTGACTGGAAAATGCTTGTCCTGTAGAGTCAGGAGAGCTTGAGTGAAGATGGATGCTGCCTGGGTCACATTTGATTCTGAGAAAATGACAGACCAGTCCAATGCCTGTGCCTCAGAGAGAAGGATGGGGGTGTTTGGGCTTCTGAAGTTATGGAAAGATAGGTATTTGGGTGGGGGCCGTTTATGTTTGGATGACCAGAGAAGGTACGTAGGGGAGTGATCAGTAATGGAGTCAGCCATGGTACCAGCATGCAGGACAAAGTCCTTCAGGTTTGTTACAATCCAATCCTGGAGTGTGTGTGTGCCCTTGCAAAGGTTCTGCCTTGTGGGAAGGTTAATAGTTTGGTCCAGGCTGTATTGTTTTAGGAGGAAGGCATAGTCAGGCTGGTGGGACCTGATCCAGTTTACATTGAGATCACCCAAGAGAATTTAGTCTCTGTGTGGGGATATGGAGCCCAGGCCAGAGAGGAAGTTAAGTTTTTGGTTCCAGCTATAGGGAGATTGTAGCAGCACCCAATGTAGAGTTTTTTGCTAGTTCCCAGGGTGAGTTCGGTGAGGAGCCATTCATTGGGAGAGGTTGGGTCAGAGCAAAGAACTATGTTGGCTGATAGGGGTTCCTTGACGAACAGAGCTACTCCACCCCCCTTTTTTAATCAGGTCTATCCAGGTGGTGGGAGGAGTACCCAGTTAGCTGGGAGGTGGCATCAGTAATGTGAGGTTTCAGCCATGTCTCACAGAGTCCAAGGATGTGGGGTTTGTATAGCTCAACCCATGCTTCCAGGTCCAGGTATTTGGAGGGGAGACTGCATACATTTATATGGGAGATATTTAACCCTGGGGCATTTGTCCAGCTGCTGTCGGGGGGGCTATGTGGGAATTGGGGGGGGCTGGCATTGCTCTCAGTGTCTCCTGCATGGAGTAGTAGGGATATGAATGGGATGCAGGTACAGGAGAGAATGGCAATAGAGCAGAATATGGAGGCCAGGTAGTGACCAAGTAAGTGATGTTCTGTGTTTAAGAGGAAGGAGAGGGTGATGTGACCTGGGTAGGAGAGTTCCCATGAGGGGAGGAGTATAGGGTGTACTTGGAGGAGCAGGATTCTGAGTGGCAGGCAAGGTACATTTGGTCCTGGGCAAGTGCTGAGGCACATACATCCATTAGCACCAGGGCAGATGCTAGGGTGATCGCAAACAGTGTGGGCTGGGGCAGGTTCATGGTGACAGTGGATGCTGGTAGAGAGGAGGTGAAGAATTTGGAGTCCAGAACACAGGTCTAGGACACTTTTACATGAGCAGTACTGGATGAGAACAGCAGACTAGTGAGGAAGCTTTAAGAGATTAAGAGAGAGAGAGGGAGATCAACAAAGGAGGTGGAGAGACAGATAACTTTAAGCTCTAGTACTGGGAGCCAATGGGGGAAGGACGGGGTAGGGAAGGGAGGAGCCTAAGTGTATTTAAAGTTGGCCTGGGAGAGGGAGGGGGTGGGTGAAAAATTTGGCAGCAGAAGCTGCAGCCATGGTGGCCAGGGCTGTGTATAGTTCCGTACCTGATGCTTGTTTCCAGGGGGCCGGTGACAGCAGGCTTCTTGGCACTGAGAGAGGTACAGAGTGGTGTCCAGGCATGCAAGAGGTGAACCACAGATGGCAGTAAGTAGCCCAGTGGGCTAGAATGACGCCTGTTGAAAAAAGGACAGGAGAGGGATTAATAGCACTCCAAAGTGGTGAGAGTGAAAATAAAATTAGCACACAGACAAAAGAGCTGTAATTTACTAAAAGAGGGACAAATTGAATATTATGAGTAATTGCTAGTTTATTCTCTGAAGATCTCTAGATAGGTTTGCTTTGTGTGTGTTCTCTTGTATTTTGAAGTTCCTGACTGGAGGGAAGTGGCCCTGGACCATATTAGAACTCTACGGTTGTGCCAACAATTCAGGTATCATCGAGAATAGTCCAGGTAAGCCAATTTATATGGTATTTACAGAACATGAGCACCAGCGGGTATTACTCCCATAGGTTACTTCCCAGCTGGACAGGTGTTCGTCCATCCAGGGAATAATACAGTTCTATGGTTGCCCGCTTGTTTAGGCTCTGCTCCCCAAGTTATTGTAAGCCTGTCCCTCTAGCTGTATTCATACCGACATATGTAACAGTTCTGTAATATTATTGTTATGTATCCGACAGCTTTATTCCATGTAATGCTTGTTAAAGTCAAATCAATAAAAAAATTATTAACCGTAAAAAAAGAGGGCCAAATTGGGGGGCGGGGCAGGAAGCAGACAACTAGGCTCCAGCTCAGTAATTGAGATTTGTAAAACAAGGGGGTCACAGTCGGGGGTGAAACAAAGGAAGAAACTAAATTGGTAGCTGCACTGGATTAAAATACAACAAACCAGCAGATTATGGAGACTTTCAGCAAAGAAATCCAGAACTTTAAATTCTGTAAATTCTGTACTCTAATAATCTTAGACACAGCAATTGAGGTAACAAGTTTAACACAATATAAAAGATGACTGTAAGTAGCAGCACAGGGAAAAATCTACAGAGGGGAAGCTACGTGGAACAACTTGGTACACTGAAACTGAAAATCGACACTTGCAGGGAGACAGGATCCCCGTAAGTGCAAGGTTTCAGCTGCACTGCAGGAGGGAGAATAAAAACAAATATATTTCTTTGCCAGTTCCAAATTGTTCGAACGAAGGCAGCCCAAATCAATTCACTGGCTTAATATCTAACAGCTGATTCCCGTATCAGGAGAGCAAAATGCCTCTTCATCGGGCAGTCAATCAGGATGCTTCTGCTCAGGAGCAACCAATGAGGACTTTTCTAGGGAACTGTGCCGATTTTTGAAAAATTCAGCCGCAGAGGCAGCAGCCATGGAGGCCGGAGATGTGTATAGGCTGTACCTGATGCTTGTTTCCAGGGGTCCAGTGGCAGCAGACTTCTTGGCGCTGACAGAAGAGCAGAGTCATGTCCAGGCATGCAGGAGGCAAACCACAGATGGCAGTAGGTAGCTCAGTGGGCTACAGGGACACCTGATGCTTGTTTCCAAGGATGCCTGATTCTTGTTTCCAGGGGGCCAGTGGCAGCTGGTGGCTTTGAAAGTTAAAAAGGAGAAGACAACTAAGCCTACAGATAACTAAAATGTTAAGTATTATTTTAATTATTCCAATGTTAATACTTTAATTTGGTTATTTGGGGGTGTTAACATAGTAAAATTGTATCTACAAACCCTTGGGTATATGGTTAAGCTAAAATTTAGACAAAGAAATGCATTCTTGCATTCTATAAAGTTTAAAACAAGTCTTATACAAAAATATAATCTAAGACACTAGTGTAATGAGTTGCAAGTTCTTATACCACAAAGGTTATGGTACTAAGCGTGCTGAAAGCCTAGTGTATAGTCCATTCAATTTTATTATGCTGAATATTCCTTATTGATTTGCATCGTTTATTTGCTGAAATTAGTTTTATTTATTTTATAAAGTTGTGGTTTGTTTGATTTTCTGAAACGTTTGTTTACAGTGCTGTTTATACTATTATTATTATGCTTGATATTTATGCTAATTAGGCATATTTAGAATTTGTACGTATGGGAATAAAATATATTTATTTCTCATGTTTCTGTGTGTGGCAGAAGTATTATTGCTATCATTTTGAACCTGGAGAAAAGGGATAATATCATATTTAAATGTTATAGTTATTTCTGGTAATTTATGAAAATATGTTTTTGGGGGAAAGGCCCAAGGTAAATCCAAGTGCTGCATTATAAAAAGTGATATTATACCTTTTGTTCCCAATCTGGCATTCCTCAGTTTTGCCTTTCCCCTATGTCTATCCCAGCCCCCCTTGACCCCCCCCACTGTATCAATAGCCACCAGTTCCATGGGCAGAGCATTCCATTGGTCCACAACCATCTTAGTAAAATAATGTCTTCCTAGGCTCACCCCAAGCCTCTCTCGAACCAATTTATTGGAATGCCCCCTAGTGGTACCTTCCTCCCTTAGCTGGAACACCCTATTTAGGCTGACCCTGTTCACTCTCTTTAGATATTTAAAGACCTCAATCATATCCCCCTGTCTTTCCTCTCAACAGAAGGAAAGCCCAGTATTTTAATTCTAGTTGGATAATAGATACCAGGTCATCCAAATTTAACCTTTTGAACGGTGTAGTGCATCATGTAAGAGTGATGCCAAGATATTTAAGTGGGGGAGCCCAGGTCAACACCAATTCCAATATACTGGAATATCAGAAAGGATCATGAAAACAATAATGTTGGATAGGATTATGAAAAAGACATTGTAGATGGCATTATTGACCTCACCAATCCAATAAAAACAAGGAACAAAAACCAGTCGTTTCAGCAATCTTGCCACTCTTAAAAGGACATGAGAGAAAAAAAATGATCCAATGAACAAACATTAGATTGGAGAATCGGTATAAAAAGGAGTGAATCAGCTTTATAAATATGTTGGTTACTGTCTTCAAACAGAAACACTTATATGCAAAAGATGGCCTGCATCTGAGTAGTGCAGGTACAAAACCCCTAGTTACCACAATAAGAAAGACTGTTGTTTCTGATTATTTAAACTAATTTCAGAGGTGGGAAGGAGAAGTCAAACAGAAAGAATAAATAAATAAAATCAGAAACAAACCAATAAAAAGCAAACACAGAATGGGAGTTTATACTGTTACTTAATAAATGCCAGAAGTTTAAACAACGAAAAAGAAGAGTTAGAAGCATTACTAAAATCTAACGTAAAGGCCGACATGATCTTTGTTATAGAGATTTGGTGGACAGAAAGAGATGAATTGGGAAAAGAAATTCTAGGATATCACTTATTTCATCTAGACAGAAAAAATAAAAGAAGTGGGGGAGTGGCAGCTTATATATCAAATCACATACAAACCAAACACATTTCAGAAAATATATGACGGTAACACCATAGAAACAATCTGGTTGAAGGTAGAAACAACAAGAGATAAAAAAAATTGTAATGGGCTTATGCTAGAGGCCACCTAATATCAAAAATGAGACATTGGAAGAAATAAACCACGAACTAGAAAGAGCATGTGAGATAAACTAAGTAATTTATCTAGGTGTCTTGAACCTTGGTGACATACAATGGGACAAAATGGCAGCTACTAATACCACTAGCATTTCCTTTTTAAAAACCACAGAACAATTAGGCCCAAAGCAGCATGTAATAACCCAGACAAGAGGAGAAAATATCTTTGATAAAGTCCTATATACAAAGTATAGAAGTATTACAGACTGCGGCATTTCCACACTACTTGGAAACAGTTACCATAATATTATAACATTCCAACTACAGGAATACATCCCAATGCACAAGGGAGACAGAGAAATACGTAATTTTAAATCTGCAAAGATAAATAGGATACATAAGGCCAGATATTCAAAACTTTGCCCCGGGGCTAAATTAATGCCCAAATGTGCACCCAATAGCCCTCTATATTCAAAAGAGATAGCCCCAGTGCTAAACCTGCTGAGCATAGCATGCTAAGGAAGCTGGGCAAACTGGGCTGGGAGTGCAGTGCAAAAATAGCCAAGGAATAAGACAGCTCTGAATATAGCAACCAAGTGCAAACCACAACAGCATCCCATTTCACAGTGATGTGAAGGAAGGTAGAGGTGAACTATGTGGCCAATGTGTGTGTTAGCAAAGGCATGGAGTCAGTAAAGCTGCAAGCAGCAGCCATGTGTTATTACATTATACATAAACGTACAATATTTCTGAAATGTTTGCATGGCACAAACACATTTGTGCAGGTTTAGTGCGGAGCTAAGCCTTTTGCCTGGGGCAAAACTTTGCTACATTCAAAAGTGACATACAATGAGCCTACTTAGGTAGTCTGTGGGCAAACATCCAGATTAGCATCTCATTATGACCCGATTTACATGCAGTTTGCCCAGCACTATTGCAGGGTCCCACAGCTCCACCTGTACAGTAGGTCAGCTGGGAAGTGCATGTTGGTAGCTGCAGGCTACATTTGTACAATACAGCATAGAATATTGTGCCCCAGGGACTACACATCACAGGCACAAGTGGTGGTGGTGCTGCATGCAATTGTAGTTCATGCTGCAGTGCACAGCAGACACTACAGTAGTAAGGGGGCCAGTAGTGTGAGGGACACAGCAATGCCTGTGGTGTGTAGGGCAGTGATGACCACTGCACTGTACACAGTGACAGATTTGCCGGTGTTTACTGACAGTGTACTGTTATGCTGTTGTGTGACACCCAGATGCTGCACCACTGGCATAGGATGCTCACAGTGACATATACATGGATGGCTGTGTGTGCTGTGGTGTCTGTACAGATGTGCGGTATGTGGCTGGATGGGCACATACCATCAGACAGGCACAGTGGTGTTGGGGTATTCCAAGCACTGGCCCATGTGCACTGCATGGCTTGTCCCAGCCTTGTGGCCACACCCAGTCTGTGGTGCAGCCTGGCCTCTTGTACACCCTCCCCTCAACACTCCCATGCTCATAGCACTGCATATGTGTGCTGGCATTGGTTGGTGTCCACTGAAGGGTGATCTGCAGGTGTGTGCTGTATGACCACAATGCCATGTTATCCATTGGGAGCCGGGTCACCACTTATTACCTGGCATGTCTGGGACTGGTGGCAGATGATGGCATCATAGGGATGCCATCAGTGAGCAGCATGTTTCTTCTATGTCTGGCTTATTTCTATATGTCAGGCTTACTGGTTATGATTACGCAAAGCCGCACAAAAGTTGTGCAAAGCCACAAAGTTGTACAAAGCTGGTTTGCCCAGAATTAAGACTACATTTTCCTGGGCTGTAATTTGCACCACGTAAAGTGTTATTCTAAGATGCACAAAAATACTTTGCGTGGCACTATTTACTGAATAAAGCATTACACCTGTATTCATGTACACACACCCTAAGATTGCCCCTTGCATACATTATAATTTTGCCCAGCGCTAATGCAGTTTGCATGCACTATTTGACCTTTTGAATATAGCTGACCCATGCTAACCAGGTGCTAACCCTACACAAACAGTTTGCACCCAGCGTAAAGTATTGAATATCTGGCCCATAAAGACCTATCAATAATTATTTGGGAAAGAGAGCTAAAAGACAACTCTGCCAATCACATGTGGAATATAAATAATGAACATGTTGAATCAATATGTGATAAGCATATCACAAAAATTAAGAAATATAATACCAAAGGTATAAAACCAAAATTGCTCAGAAGGAGTCTAAAAAAACTATCAAAGAAAAAGTGCCAGTTCTTTTATAGATATCATAAAAATAAAACAGAACAAAACTGGGGACGTTATTTAAAATTCAAAAACTGTGCAAAAATAAAATAAAGAAAAATTAACAAAAATGGATATAGGTATTGCTCAAAAAGCTGACAGGGATAATATGAAAATGTTCTATGGCTATGTGAACTCATTAAGAAAATAAAATAATGGTCTATGCACCATAGAAGGAAATGATCAGCAAATTGGTGAACCCAAACACAAGGTTGACATATTTAATAAATATTTTGGGACTGCATCCTAGGACAACAACCCATTCATAGGAGAAATTACAGAAAATACAACAGCAGATATTACGATTAGTATTGATAAATTCATCAAAAATGACAAACTCTACAGGACTAAACAGCATCTCCACAAACATATTGAAGTTTTTTTTGCATAAAAGAGCACTCTCAAAAAACTGAAATCCCAGCTGAATGACTATCAACCACAGTTATTTCTATTCACAAAAATGGTAGCAGAACTTACTATAAAAATGATAGGCCTGCTGGTTTGACCTCAGTACTGGGAAAGATTATGGAATCCATCCTTAAAGATATGATAATTCAAAACATAGAAAAATATCAGCACAAAGATATGGACTAGCATTGATTTACTGTGGGATGATCGTGTTATGAATCTGTTGTGTTTTTATGAAAAAATATCAGAATCATTGCATAGAGGTATACAGTACATTGTGTCTTCTTGGAGATAGCCAAGGCCTTTGATAAAGTACAACACAGAGTAATAACAGAAAAATTGATAGAAAATAAAGTAGACCCCCAAATATCTTTTTTTCTGCCTGCAACTCTGGCAGGTGACTATGGCACTAGTTCGGAAGGGACTCACTCTCCAGTCCCACACACTCCCGCTCCTGCATACCCTGGAAAATTCCACCATGGCTTACCCCCTGAGGTGGAGAGGGATAAGGGTGCTGGCATCTCCCCTCAGAGACCCGATCCAGACAACGGGGTGGGTGACCCTCAGGATGTGGCAGATCATCCCTAAGCCTGCTAGGCTCTTTTCCCACTATTTACTCCCTACCCCTCCTCCTCTATCAATGCAAGGGTGTCTGTATGTGCCACCTGACCCATACTGTCTCCCAGCCATTGCCAGGGGGCAGTCAGGGAGAGGGCAACAACCCCCCCAACCCTGAGAGGGGAGAGCAGTCCTCTGGATGCTCAATCCTCTCTCACCCCTGCTGACCCCCAGTGACCCAGGCTTGTTCCCAAAACCCAGGATGCCAGAGCGGCATGAGGTGTAGCAACCGGCGCCTTAACCTCCAATGCCACCGGGTCAACCATAGAGTTATTAAATGGATCAGGAGCTGGCTGGACAGTAAAAGTCAGAGGGTTAGCATGAATGGATGCTTACAGTATCAGACAATATTGCTGTGACCAGTGGGGTCCCACAGGGGTCTGTCCTTGTTCTTTGTTATTTCAATTGCTCACATCAGACATGGGGATACAAACAACAAGCTGGCTAAGTAAATACGCAGATGACACAAAAATAATCAGACAGGTTAACACAAAAGAAAATACTGGTATTCTACAGAGATCTAGATATGATACCTGAGTGAATCAACACCTGGGGATGTTTTTTGTTTGTTTGTTTTTTGTTTGTTTGTTTGTTTGTTTCAGTTAATGCTTTTTATTGTTTTCTTTTTTTCCAAGAGAAACATACAATGCAGCATACACTTTAGCAGGAAGAACCTGAATGAATCATGTAATACACTGTAATTCCAGGTACTGAGAGTGGTATGTAGACTACATACTGTAGATTCATACACTAGCCACAATCTAGATAACAGCAGTAAGTCCATAGGAGAAATGCTAGGAAATGGCTGTTTCACCAATTTTATAACTAGGATTGAGGAGATGCGATAACAGTCCAGATTCATCCTAGAAGGAATCCTGGTGCACAATTTCAGCCTGGAAGACAAAAACAAACCTAAAACACACCAACAGTACTATCACACATCCAGATATCTGTTCCTCTGGTTTAGGAAAATCAGGGGATGCTTATATAAATTATAGGAGAAAGAGGAGAAGGTTCTAAAGAATCTATTAATGGGCACTGTGTCGTCATCAAACGATTTAGACCACATCACATTAAAAGCAGAGCTCACCCTATCCCTGCTCGTGGGGACAGATTGGTCAAATAAGGGGCCCAAAACAGGTAGTACTCAAGGAGTGTATTAGCCACCATATGACAGTGGTGATCCAGAAAGGCTACCACTGAAAGGAAATTGCAAAGTTCGGATATCGTGGGCACTTCAGCTGTTCTCCAGTGGCATAGTATTAGCCACTTAGCTTGCACATTAAGTAAGGTCTGCCATCTCAATTTTTGCTACTTCAGCTTTGCTCTTTCACGGGACAGTGCTAGGATCCACACCAGGGGGTTAAGACACAAGTCCTGACCTAGGACCCGCTCCTCCAGGCCACACATGGCTACCCAGAAGGGGTGGAGAAGAAGGCAGCACCAAAGAATATGTATGAGGTCACCCACCCCAGCATGGCACCTCCAACATAAGTCATTATCCATTAAGGTTAGTCTATACAGCAGAGAGGGAGTGCGATACCAGTGGGAAAGAACCTTATTTTATATGAGCCTGCTTCTTGCATCTAAAATCAGGGAGTAAGTGTTTTTCCAGCAGAGCTGCCATTGAGCATCGGATAGGAGTTGCTGAAGAGCCTTTTCCCATTTAGACTTGGCTAGTGTAGAGTGAGAAGGGAGCTGTTCCATAAGACTAGAATAAATTAGGCTGGCCCTACCTATCTTAAGGGAGAGCATTTATGCAGCTAGATGGTGCCCCAACGCCTATGCGCCTGGAGTGCTTTAAGATATGCTGCGAGTGCACTACGTAGCTGCAGGTATTGCCAGAATGCTGATTTCCCCAGGTGGAACGATCCTAGGTGATAGGTTTAAATGCTTCATAGTCAAGCTTTTATACTAGCCAAGGGGGGAGGTACTGAAAAAGAGCATGGAATTCCCAGCCTTCCCCCACAAAGCAGGGTAGTTAGTGAGGTTAACACCAAAGTAGAGAGGTCAATAGGGGGCAGGGCGGGGTAAATGGTGAAAAAGGCAAAGGCAGTAAGTACAGGGATGGGGCTAAAAGGAGTAAGGCCATCAAAAAATGGAGGGTGACAAGTAGCAATGCCCATAGTCTGGGTAACAAGCTTCCTGAACTAGTGGCGTTGATGGAAGAGGGATGCCTGGATATCATGGCAGTCACAGAAACCTGGTACACAGAGAACCATGAGTGGGATGTCAACATACCAAGGTACACAATCTACAGGAAGGATAAGAAGGGTAAAAGAGGAGTAGGAGTAGCTCTCTACATAAGGCAAGGAATCAAAGCAATGGAACTAAAGGGTAAACAGGGAGGAGAGGAGGCACTATGGGTCCCTCAGAGACAGGAAATGGCACCACAATCTGCATGGGGGTTGTATACAGGTGCCCGTCTCAGGGGAGGAAATGGACAAGGAAATGATAGGATCCTTTGAATGGCAGAAAAAGGGGAGATGTTGTTGATGGAGGACCTGAATATGCCAGATGTTAACTGAAGCACATTTGCTGCAGCCACATCCAAGAGCAGAGTCATTCCCGATGCCCTACAGGGGACATGCCTAAAGCAGTTAGTGCTGGAATCCACTCAGGAGGGTGCAGTCTTAGAACTGATACTCTCAAATGGGGATGGTGAGAGGATCTTGGATTTAGAAGTGGGTAGCCATCTGGGAACAAATGACCACCAGACAGTGTGGTTCACAATAAACACGGCCGTAGAGTCAAGTCATACAAAAGCAAGCTTACTGGACTTTTGGAGGGTTAACTGTGGCAGAATGGGAGAGTGCCTAAGGAATGCACTAGCAAAAGAGCAGAAAGGAGGGGTGGAGAAACAATGAGGAAAAATCAAAACTGCCATCACAGAGGCAACAAGCATTTGTGTGAAGAAAGTAAACAAGACAAAATGAATTGAAAAACCACTATGGTTCTCAAAAAAGGTGGTGGGGACAGTTAGGGTTAGGGAGAAAAAGATAGCATTCAGAAAATATAAAGGATTACAGAAAGAGCAGGACAGAGAAATCTATCAGTTAAAGCAGAAGGAAGCGGGGAAGGCTGTCAGAATAGCAAATGCCCAAACCAAGGAAAAGATAACCAGCTCAGTTAAGAAGGGGGATAAAACCTTTTATATGTACATTAGTGAGCAAAGAAAGTCCAAGGGAGGGATAGTGAGGCTTAATAAAGGGGAGAGGGGGTAGGCAGAGGGTGACAGTGAAAAGGCAGAGATACTGAATGAATACTTTTGTTCAATATACGCAAAAGAAGAGATGGGGGATGTACCTAAACCAAACAATAGAAGCACTCTGGATAGGGGGTTCGATAACAGTCCTTTCACAGAGGAAAGTGTCCTGAAAGGCCTCAGAGGCCTCACGTCTGAGGCCAGGAGATCAGAATGCTGTCAGTTCTATCCCCATGCCAGTCACTGTTAAATCCCCATTATGACACTGCAGTGCAGCATGAGGAGGGTGCTGCACTCCTGAGGTGTCATCTTTCAGATGAGACGCTAAATCAAGGTCCCATCTGCCTGTTCTGGTGGTAGATCAGGTGGATGTTAAAGATCCCATGGCACTTCTTGAAATGAGCAGGGAAATTTCACGGTGCCCTCACCAAAATTCCCCCCCATTCACTAGAAATACCACCAACAGCTTAATCTGGTTCAAGGTCAGTTGACATTCATCTGTATCCCCCTCCCCTGGGTCATGTCTGAAAATAGGCAGAATTTGTCTAGTGCACTTATCTGGTCAACAAAAACTAAAAAAAAATTAAAACTCAAGGTGGACAAGGCAATGGGGCCTGATGGAATTCACCCTACAATTCTAAAAGAATTAAGGAGAGAAGTAGTGACACCACAGACTACTCTTTTTAACAAATCATGGGAGGATGGTGTGGTACCTGAGGACTGCTGGAAGGCAGATGTGATTCTCCTTCACAAAAGTAGGAGCAAGGCAGAGGCAGGAAACTACAGACCTGTTAGATTGACTTCAGTGGAGGGGAAAATGATGCAATCACTACTGAAAGAATTGTTGAGTACCTAGAGGCCAGCGGGGCACAGGACCCAAGGGCAGCATGGATTCACAGTGGGAATGTCATGTCAGATGAATCTAATAGATTTCTTTGACTGGGTGACCAAAGTAGTAGACCAAGGAGGGGCTGTGGATATGGCCTACCTAGGCTTTAGCAAGGCATTTGACACAGTCCCATGCAAAAGATTAATAAACAAGTTAGCCAGCCTGGGAGTGCGTCCCAGGGTGTTAGCCAGGGTAAACAATTGGCTGGACAACATGACACAGAGGGTAATAGTAAACAGAGTCCACTCCAAAGAAAGGGGTGTTAATAATAGGGAACTGCAGGGTCCTGTACTGGGACCAGTCCTCCTTAATGTATTTATAGGTGAAATTGTGGACAGGCTGGTAGGAAAAGGATGCCTCTTTGCAGACTACACAAAGGTTGGGGGTGGAAAGGATGAGAAGGGACTCAGCAAGGCTGGAGGAATGTTTAAATGTACAGAATGGCAGTTTAGATTCAATGCAAAGAAGTGCAAAGTAATGCACCTGAGAAACAAAAACCTAGCTGAAGAGTACACAAAGGAGGTGGGTGGGTACTAACAACAACAAAAATGGAATGGGACCTGGAGGTAGTCATATCAGATGACCTAAAGGTAGGCAAGCAATGTGAGAAGGCAGTAAGTATGGCTAGCGGGATACTGGGATGCATAGGTAAAGGCATCACCTGTAGAAAAGAAGAAGTTCTTATCCCTATGTACAGACAGTTAGTGAGACCCCATCTGGAGTACAAAGTGCACCTCTGGAGACACCATCTTTGCAAGGACATAGACAGGATGTAAGCAGTCCAGAGGAAGGCAACTAAAATGGTGCAGGGTCTGCACCAGAAACTATACGAAGAGAGACTGACTAAAGAAGCTTAATATGTATACCCTCGAGGAAAGGAGAGAGAGGTGGGACATGATAGAATCTTTCAAGTATCTCAAGGGAATTAAAGTCCAAGAGGGTAGCATCTTTCAGAAAAAGAGATGTGCAAGAACAAGCAGACACAATTTGAAGACAGAGGAGGGACTGCTTAGAGACAACATGAAAAAGTATTTTTTCAGAGAGGTACAGTAGTGGTGGACACATGGAATGGCCTTCAAGAGGGGGTCATGGGGTCAAAAACAGTGGGAGAATTCAAGAATGCATAGGACAGACATAAGGCAGTTCTAGTGCAGGGTAGGAGGAAATGGAAACACCAAGTTTTCCCATCAGCCAAAATGCCGACCTCCCCCACAGTGATGACACAATACCGACGCAAGGTATTGTGCCACCTCTTGACTTGATGTTTTCTGTGGGGGGCTGTGCTCCCCACCCCTCCCATGAGGGGGGCTGTGCCTCCCACACCTCCCGGACTCTAGGATTCCAACTCCAGGTTGGAGTTGGTCCGGGGAGGGGGCGGAACACTGGGGGAAGGTGAAACATGGAAAAAGGACCATTACCGTGAATGTTGCCGTAATGGTCCTTTTCCTTGTTTCGCCGTTGAGGTGTCAATGAAAAGGGGTGATATGGGAGGAAGTTGGCTGTTGGTTAACTAGGATCTGCAGCTTATCCAATAGGTAGAGAAATTGGCAGACTGGGTGGGCCAAGCAGTCCTTATCTGCCATCAAAGTCTGTTTCTATGTTTCTATCCACCCATGGTTGAAGCCCCCCACTGTTTTTGCCTCCACCACTTCTTCTGGCAGTCAATTTCAGGCATCTACTGTTCCTTCAGTGAGGTAGTACTTCCTCACATCCCTCTTAAACATCCCATACCTCCAGCTTTATTGCATGCCCCTGGTCCTTGTGCTCTTTCTTGTTCAAAAGCGACTCCTTTCCTGTACCCTTTTCATCCCAATAAGGTACTTGTAGGTCTCTATCATGTCCTTTCTGGCTTTCCTCTCTTCCAGAATGTACATGTTGATATCCCTCTGTCTCTCCTCATAGGGCTGCTGGTGCAATCCCTGCACTATTGTTAGTTGCCCTCCTTGGGACTGCCTCCACTCTGTCTATGTACTTTTCAAGGTGTGGCCTCCAGGACTGGACAAAATATGCAAGGTGGGGTCTCACCAGCGAGCAATACAATGGCAATACCTTCTCCCTTCTTTTTGCTTGCGATATTGCTCATCATGCACCCCAGCAACCCACTACCCTACCTACTGCTTTGTCTCGATGCCCTGTCACCTTTTTTATTTATTTTACTTTATGCCCCTGTGACACCCAGCCCCATCACCCTACCACCGCTGGGACTTACATTTAAACCCTGCAGTGCCCTAAAGTTTACTCCCTGTTGCACAGCCCCCATGGTTCTCTACACCTGGGAAGTGTTTAGCTCAGGTGAGGTTTGGGAGCCCATTGGAGGGTGTATGAGGCCTGTGAGGAGACGTGGCTTCACTCTGCAGGCTGAGGGATTTGTCCTTGTTTCAACTCCCCAGTCCACCTTGCCAGCTAGAACTGCAATGGATATTGGCATGTGAGCATGCTGTCATCTCCAGCCAGGAGGCACCACCCATTCATGGTGGCTCCAGTTGCACTGCCACTTGTGCTCACTCAGAAGGCGGTACTGCAGTGGAGCACTCAGACCTCCCTCCTTCCCTGGAGGAAGAAGGTGTCCTCTGGGACACTTGATTCTCCTCTGCTAGCTGTCTCCCAATGACTTGGGCTCACTTCAGAGGCTGGGTTGCCAGCATCATGACCGGTAGCACTGCCATTGCGCTGATGGGTTGGCTCTGTGCTGCCACTTAGAGGTCATCAGTAATGATAATCCCAAGGTTACTTTCCTTCTTAGTGACTAATAGTACCACCCCCAGCCCTAGTCTATGCTCCTGGGTTCCTGTGCCCAAAATGCATAGACAAACTTAGGAATGCCTGCCACCAGCTATTTACAATAATTTAGCCAATGGCAATAATAGCAACTCTAGGTGAGAGGCACAACATGTTTCCTAATTTAGAGATGTTCATAAGGGAAATAAACTATGCCACTTTGAATTCTTCACATGTGTATTAAAGGAAAATCAGAATAAATCGAGGGACGCATTTTCAAAGGGCGATGCAGGGCTTGCATGAATCCTTGCTACATACCCTTCTGTTGGCACAGTTGCATCAACACTGTTACCTCAAACTGCATCTTATTGTAGATGGTCAGATGTAGTTATGACAATTTACACAATTCGTGGCAGTTTATGCCAAATATTTGGTGCCAGCCCTGTAAAAAGGGTACCTGGGATTGTCCGCAAGCTAGACCAGAAAAAGTTGGCCTAACTTGTGGCACTTGGCGCATGGTATGTAAAATCCCAATTATTGACTGAGAGAATGCTCCAGGCCCCATGAGCCATGTATTCTGTGCACGCAGGGCTTGTAGTATTCTCAGCCCTTTGAAAATCTGACTCTACATCTACAAAATATGTTTTTTCACAAATTGGATACAATTTTTAGTTTTAAAGATGGGCACAAACTTCCAACAAAGCAGCTAGCAGAGCTGTGCTGTACTACTTTTCGAACACTCGATTTTTAAGTAAATCTATTTCTTTTTTACAAGTGTTCAAGAGTTTCAGCAGTTTCTATTGAAGTATGATTTTCATTGAGAAACTGAAGATACGTCTTTGTTTCTGCATATCAGCATTCATCATTTCCTGAGCCACAAAATGTGATGCTACAAGAAATGGACACCTCAGTTGTAACTGATATATGATGGACAAAGGTTCAGCTTTCATATGATTGCACTTTGAACAGAAACCAAGCACCTTAAAGCTCATTGGCTGACACTGTGCAGCTTTATCCTATTGACAACTATGATATGTTTGGTGGTAACATGAGCTCCACTTTGAAAATGCAACTCTACAGTGTTACAGCATTTGCAGTGTTATCGCTCCATGAATAAAATGTCACTTTATATATGATTGCAGGAGATTTCTTTAAAGATCCCATTCCAGCAGCTGATCTGTATATCCTGTCACGTGTTATCCATGTTTTGTCAGAGGAGAAATGCGTTGAACTGCTTAGAAAAGTTTATGCAGCATGTAAACCTGGTAAGTGCTTCTACATTTTAATATTCTACATCTGTATCTCATCAATCAATCAATCAAACTTTATTTAACTAGGCGTAAACACCATTGAGCAAGCTCATTTTCAAAGTGGTCCTGGACAACAATATAATACACATTCACAAATAAATGGACAAAAACAAGGCACTGTACCTGTGAAGGATAATATAGGCCTATACATACAAAACTAACATAGGTAGCACCAGTTATAAATCATAACAGAGTGAGGGGAAGGGGAGAGAGTGTATGAGGAGGGAGACAGGATAGATGGTGAGGGCCGGGAGAAGTGAAGATGGGCTAATAAGTGCCGGGTACCCCCTATTGGGGAGGTGGGCTAATAAATGCTGGGAACCCCCTAATGGGGCTGTGAGTTGAGACAGACTCTGTAATGAGGGATCCATGGAAGATACCCAAAACTGTGGCACATAGCCACCTAAAAACAGCTGTAGGTTTTCTTCAGGTACTTAGCTAATACAGCTTTGAATGTGAATGGTCCTGGAAGAGATGAGAGCTTTAAAGAGCCTTGCATGGCATTCCATAGGGATGAGAGTGAGAAGCAGATAGCAGCTGAGCCATGGGTTGTATTTACTCTGTGGATCTGGAAGCAGAGTTTGGAGAAGTGTCTCAGACCATAAGAGCCCTTGGCACGTTCGAAGAAGTTTGAGATGTATGCAAGGAGTTTATCAGACAGTACTTTAAAGAACCAGAGGAAAGTGTTCTTTTCCTCATAGTTGAGAATGAGGGCCATCCCATCTCTTGGTACAGGTGGCAGTGCTGGGTGCGAGGGGGCAGATTTAGAATGAATATTAAGGCCCAGTAATAAAGGATGTTGAGTTTATTGAGCGCTGTTGAGGGGCAGTGGTTATAAAGAAAGTCAGCGTAGTCCAGTAAGGGTAGGAATGTGGTTTTCACTAGTCTCTTTTTAGCTTATTTGGTGAGTAGATGCTTAATACGGTAGAATAAGCCTAACCGCTGCCTTCATTTTTTCGATACCTCATTCAGGTGGCACAGAAAGTTAAGTTTGTTATCCAACCAGAACCGTAAGTATTTAAAGGTATCCACTGTTTCAAAAGGTTCTCCCAAAAGTGTTCGAATCTTGGAATGGTGAGTAGGTCCTGAGGCTGCCTTTGGGAGAGGATCATGGCTTTAGTCTTTTTGGCATTGAGTAAAAGCTTGTGGCTGATGAGGTTGCATTGGAGAGAGATAAAGTCTCACTGTAAATCCTCATGGGCAAGGTCAAGGGATGAGTTTGAGGTGTAGAGTACAGTATCATCAGCAAATAAGTACACATTAGCTGTGCGCAAATGTGAGTCAAGGTTATTAATATAGATTGCGAATAGAATTGGAACTAAGATGAAGCCTTGGGGGAAGAGATTTTAATGAAGACAATTCACCTGCAGCTTTAACGTGTTGTAACCTGTTTGTAAGGTAGCTGGTGAACCATTTGATGGCAGAGCCACTCGAGTCCGATATTGTTCAGTGCATCAAGCAAAATATTGTGATCTGCAGTGTTGAATGCCCTACTAAGATTGAGGAAGAGGGCAAACACATGCTTCTTAGTGTCCAAGGCAATTTACCAATCAGTGGTTACTTTTGCAGGGGCAGACACTGTGCTATGTTTGGCTCTAAATCTGGACTGTGCAGGGTTTAGTAGTTTTTGCGAGTCCAGATGCTCTCTTACTGGAGTGTTGACAATTTTTTCCAAGAGTTTTGATAGGATAGGTAGTATGGAAATGGGTCGGTTGTTATTCAGGTTGCTCGGATCCCTATATTTGAACAGGGGTATGATGTGTGCAGTTTTCCATGACACAGAGAGTTTGCCCCTTGTTAGTGAGGTGTTGAATAAATGGGTGATGGGGGCAGTCAAGTGGTAATGGCCTAATTTAAGGAAGTAGGGTTCAATGTTGTCAGCACCGGCACTCTTTTTTGTATCCAGTGACACAGGAGGTCCTGTACTTATTTAAATGTGACTGCGTGGAAGCTGAAGGAGGAGGAATGAGGTTGTTAGAGCTGCAATTAGCAGTAGAGTCAGCAGTGGAGTCCCCTAATGGCTTGAGCTTGTTGATAGGCGAGGTGTCAAAGGCCAGTCCTGCTGTGGCAAAGTGTTCGTTAAGCTGTTCTAATATAGTAGCTTTGTCTGTGAAGGTAGATCCATTGGCCACTATTTTGGCTGGAAGGGGGGGTGTCAGTAGTATGACCTTCGACCTCTCTGAGTATATTCCAGAATTTGGAAGAGTTGTTCTTATTGTCTTCTAAAACTGCTTGAAAATATTTAGCCTTTTCAGACCTAATTAGTTTGGTGCAGGCATTTCTAGAGGTACAAAATGCTTGCCAATTGGCCTCCAGGTGTGATTTCCTTGCTGTTTTCCACCAGGCGTCCCTGTCCTTGAGTGCTTTCTTCAGGATAGGAGAGAACCATTCGGGAGGTCTTTTTTCAACTTGATCAGCCTTAGAGGGGTGTGTTTGTTTATTATGCCCTCTAGGAGGCTGTAAAAGATACTGAATGCCTCGTTGTCGGAAGGGGCTAAATAAAAGTCCTGCCATCTGATGTTACCTAGGTCTTTCAGGAAGGCATTCTGGCAACATTTTTTCAAACATCTTTTCAGTTTGAATTTGGGGTCTGACTTTATTTGGGGAGAATGTCTGATTCAGGCAGTGGCACAATGATCACCTAGGTCATTAGAGAGATCACTCCAGTATGCGAGATGTTATAAGGTTTGTTTACTAACATAAGGTCCAGTAGGGAGCTTTGCTCTGTTTTTTTTCTGTTGGGTCTGGTGACTGCAGGTGTCACTTGTGCCAATCCATTCGCATCACAGAAATCTTTAAGCTTCTTGGCGCTGTCATCAATCCAGTGATGGTTGAGATCCCCCATTAGAATACACTCGGTGACAGCCAAGTTGAATAGACTTTGGAGATGCAGTAGGAGGGCCATGCCACCAGAGGGCAATCTGTTGCATGCAGCAATAAGGAGTGCCTTGTCAGTGGGGAGGGGTAATTTTAGTGCCAGGCATTCAAATTCTTTAGCCTTAGAGGTGCAATCAATGACTGTCACAAAAATTTGTTCTTAACATATATTACGACTCCCCCCTCCTCTGGTCAGTCTATCGCATCAGTGGGTGTTGTATCCTGGTATGTTGATGGATTTGTCAGGGATCGAAGGCATAAATTGATGGCTGAGAAGGGAATCTAAGCATAACAAAACATACAAGTAAGTAATACGTCATGACAGAGAGTGCATTCTAGGATTTTAATGCACACCCCCGGATGTGCATTAAAATCCTGAGAATCACACCCTGGAGGGTCTTATTACACTTATAAATGACTCTAAATAGGTTTTATGGGGATGAAAGTGAAATGAGATCCGACACCTGACTATGCATTTATAGAGATTTAATGATCAAGTAATGTCTCTCGGCCAATTAAATTTCTAGATTTTTTCTTGCCATTTTATAATACATATTACATCTTCATATATAGTTGTAACAGGCTAAGTCACTGTAAGCCATTTCCAGTTACAATGTATAACACTTGAACATAGCAATTTAAGGTTGAAGGTGACTCTATTGATTTATGTGTTTATTTATGTATGGATGGTTTTATTTATTAATTAATTATTGACTGGATCAGCATACTAGAGAAAGAAACTGTCCATTTTCAAGGACAACCATGGTTACAAACAACTAAATGTAACAGGCATACACGGTACAAAAGTAGCATCACTGACAACAGGGCAAACAGGAGTAAACTGCTTACAGTCAGAAGGCATAGGCAAAGTTTGAAAATATCCCAGCAGAAGTAAGAAGTGGAACAGGATAAGAAGAGGCAACTCAGGAAAAGCTGGTGTAGTCACATACAAGTATAAGCAGTGGAGTTCACCAAGTGACTCCTCAGTGCCCTCCTGAAGAGGTACTGGGTGGAAGCACAGCAGACTGATACAGGGAAGGAGTTCAAGGCCTGAGGGAGAAAAGTGGAAAAGGTCTGGTTGACCATCAGGGTCTAGACTTTTGCCACAGTGAGCAGGAGTTCATCATTAAACCTCAAGTAGTAGCTCTGATGCAAGTGTATAAAACAGTTTGTAGTAAAGGGTGGAATATTCATCCAGATGGACTTTCCTATCTGGAAGCCAAGATCAAACAACTAATGACTGGATGGAGACATCCAGACAAGGGTAGCATACAGGTCACAGTAACGAGTTAGTTTGCAGATGAGACAAAGTGATAGATTTAATTGTAAGTCACATCCCATCTAGACCACACTGGTTTGGAGGAACACATAAAGATAAAGGCTCCATAGTTTAAGTGGAGAATGACCCCTCTATCAATGTCAAGTCAGGTTAAAGAGGTGAAAATATGTTTGCTTCTATAAGCTGAACCCAGTTTAGCACTAAGAGCCTTGCATGTAGCTATGACATAGCCATAAAAGTCAAGGGAGGGATCAAGTGTCACTGTAAAGTGCTTAGAAGAGGAGATAACTTCCTGAGGGGGACCATCAAGGCAACTTATGGTGAAGTTGTCTGTGCAAGATCTGATTCCTGAAGGAGAGCCAAAGAGCATGGCTTGGACCTTTTTAGAGTTTAAGACAAGTCTGTTTCTGATCGAACAAGAGTATATAAATCGAAAGTCAATGTTCAAGCCATCATTGATAGTACCAATGTTATTTGGGTCATCTGCATGCATTAACAGTGGAGCGCTGCTTGGTTTCTCTTGGGAAGTTGTTTACAAAAAGGGAAAAAAAACAGTGGTCCCAAAACAGACCCTTTGGGTACACCAAGTTTAACAGGTGCTGTACTGGAGTAGGACTGACAAAACTTATCCACTTAATGTCTGTTGGACAAGTAATTTGTGAACCAATTAACTGCTTGTAAAGGGAGAAGTTCAGCCCATTCAGTGCATGGTACTCAGTGAGCAGCCAAATGAAAGGCTTTTGACAGAGCAATAGAAATCACCTGGACAGCTTTCCTTGGTCCATATTAGACTTGTGGCCCGATATTCCAAAAAGCACAGAGGGGGGTGCCAAACTTTGGGCTCTGCCTTGCTATTGCCCAGCAGCCAGAGGATACAATATTCAGTTGAATAGCACACTGGCACTGTTTGACTGAGTATAGGGCCATGTTCGTGCAGTGCTAAGTCAAGAAGCGCTTCACTGACATTGATCCCAAATGACGTCACCAGAATGAATAGTACTGGAGCGCTATCTGCAATATTCAAAGGGATCCATGCAAATGAACCTATTGGGCATGCCAGGTGCAAAGGGGCCATTTATATACCCACTATGGGATCATTTGCATGTGTAGCAAGGCGGGTTAGTGTGGCATCACCCCCAAATTGTCCAGTCCCAAACATGCATGGATATCCCCTGGTGTAAGTGGTCCTCTCACTCCGAATGCCAGCCTATATTGGAAATAACAAAGCACCAATCTCAGGCCCATACTTTACTAACAGTACCCCCGATCACCAAGCCCATAATGTAATAAAAAAAAAATACCCCGGTGTCAAGTGGTCCCCACATCACTGATCCATGTTACCACCCCTCACAATGCCATAATTCCTAGTGTTTAGCATCCCCCTTACCGTGGCACCAAACACCTCCTGCATCACCTTACCAGCCCTGTTGGTGCATTGGTGCATACGGCAACCAGTGCAACCTTCCTCACTCCTCCTAATCCAGCTGCTGTATGACCAGGCAAGGAGCATGCCTCTTGTTTGTAGGACAGGTGACTTGCCCTGTCCTATAAGTAAAGGGCACAATCTCACTTCCTGGTGTTACGGCATCCAGCTGAGTAAATGTGAAGAGAGCTGTGCCAGTCACTGTATGCACCTGTAGCACTGAGAGACTGGTAAGGTGACTGAGATGTGGTTATTCAGTGACATGGGGGGGCACTAGACACCAGGGATTATGTCACTGCAAGGATGGTAAATTGGATCCGTGCCAGGGGGACCACTGGACACCAGAGATTTTTCATATTACAGTACAGATCGGTGACATTGCAGAGGGACTGTAAAGAAAAGTATGGCTCTTTGCAGATGACACAAAGATCTGCAACAGGGTTGATACACAAGGGGGGTGGAAAGGATGAAAAGGAACTTGGCACGGTTGGAAGAATGGTCAGAAGTATGGCAGCTTGGTTTCAATGCAAAGAAGTGCGAAGTAATGCACCTGGGAAACAAAAACCCAGAAGAAGAGTACACAATGGGGGGAGGTAGTAACAACAACAAAAATGGAAAGGGGCCTGGGGGTTATCATATCAGATGACCTAAAGGTTAGCAAGCAATGTAAGAAGGCAGTAGAGATGGCTGGGGGGATACTGGGTTGTATAGGAAGAGGTATCACCAGTATAAAACAGGAAGTTGTTATCCCTCTGTAGAGAGAGAGTTTGTGAGACCTCATCTTGAGTACTGTGCCCAGTTCTGGAGACCCAATCTGGAGACAGTCCAGAGGGGGCAACTAAAATGATGCAGGGTCTGCAACAGAAGCCGTACAAAGAGAGATTAAAGAAGCTTAGTACGTATACCCTCAAAGAAAGGAGAGAGAGGTGGGACACGATAGAATCTTTCAAGTATCTCAAGGGAATCAATGAAGTTCAAGAGGGTAGAATCTTTCAGAAAAAGAGATGTGCAAGAACAAGGTGACATAATTTGAAGATGGGGGGATGGATCAGGGGTAATGTGAGGAAGTACTTTTTCACAGAGAGGGTGGTGGATGCATGGAACCACCTTCCTGAGGAGGTCGTGGGGTCTAAAACTGTGGGAGAATTCAAGAATTCATGGGACAGACATAAGGCAATTATTGTGGGGGGTAGGAAGAAATAAGCTGTTGGTTAACTAGGATCTGCAGCTAATCCAGTAGGTGGGGAAATGGGCAGAGTAGGTGGGCCAAGCGGTCCTTATTTGCCATCAAAGTCTATGTTTCTATGATTCAATGATCGTATGGAAGGGGACCACTAGCACCAGAGATATTTATTAGTACAGTATGGGCCGTTGTATGGTGGTGGGGGAGGAGGGACCACTAGCACAGGGGATATTTGTTAGTACAGTAAAGGCCTGCAATCAGAGGGACAGGGGAGCAGGGACCACTAGCACCAGAGTATGCAATAAAGAACATTAAATGCCTCAGTGGGGTAAATAAGGTACAGAAGGAAAGTTTTTTTTTTCAGAAAAGGTGCACAAGAGCAAGGGTTTATGCTACGAAGATGGAGGGAGGAAAATTCAGGATAACGGTGCGGAAGTAATTCCTCACAAGAGTGGTGGATTCCTGGAACAGCCTTCCAGCTGAGGTGGTGGGGGTAAACAGTGGTAGGGTTAAAGAATGCATGGGAAAGGCACAAGGGAACATCAGTGGAAAGGAAGGGGAAGGGAGAAAGGGTCATAGAACAGGCAGGGTCTATAGTGATACTACAGACAGGGAAAAATGGGCAGACTGGGTGGGCCAAGTGGTCCTTATCTGCTGACAACTTTTATGTTTGTATGTTTCTATTTAAAATTGTTACTGCGGGCTATGCACGAACGTTGCATGCTGTGGGATGGAGCTCGACTGGCAATGTGCACACTGTGTGCTAGACATCCCTTGGCGGCATACAAGACATGCGTTCAGGACACCACAGAGTGCACAAACGCACAGCTATGTGGGACCACTGTGCACCATGTACGTGGGGACATGCCAGGTTGCAGCGTGCATAGACCACCAGAATGCATATGCCCGAAGTCACGTACATCAGCTATGCATGGTCTGCAGGGCACAGCCCCCTATGCAATCCAGAGGGCTGCCGTAAGTGTCTGTGCAAGGTGGCACTTCCACAGGCAACAAGGCACAGCAAGTGAATGTGGCTAGAGAGTAACCACCATGTCTCTGTGACTACCCCACGGCACCGTCGCATGCAACACAGACCACATGCCAGTGGTGAAGCCCCGTATGACATAATGGACACATGTCCCACACCATGTGGCACTGTTGCCCACCACGGCAGTGCATGCCCATGGCACAGGTGGTGACCATGGGCCTGTGTGACCCACATAGGCGTGCGGCACAGGATGGTGGGCCCAGCCACATGACAGCTCGTGCCACAGCCGGGCTGGCCGTGTAGCTGCCGTGCCCTGGATGAACCATCACATGGCATGCAGGCCTCCATGCACAGACCATCCACCCCAGCCTGGCAACATGGCTGCTAGGGACAGTTATTTAGGCTGCAAGTGGTCAGCTGTGGCACTGTGGGTGGGCATGCACATGAAGGCCCACCTGCAGCCCCCCCCCCCGTATGGCACACCTACCCTTCAAACCCAGGCGACAAGAAACTCACACAGGAATAGCAATAGAAAGCTTTATTACACACTGCAGGTGATGCTAACTGTAAACAACAGGAACAAGAGAAACATCCCACACTCCATATATACACCCATGTAGGGGTTTGCTCCACTGTCACTGGTTTCAAGGGCCCAGAGACTGTAAGACCCACCTGTGGAGATGCTAGTGACATACTGTCACCGTGAGGCCACCACCACCCTGGGCACCATCATTACCACTGGCATCACATGTCTCCTTCCATACTGCCTGCCATGGCCACTCTTCATCCTCGCTGCTCCAGAGTGCCTCCAGTACCAGCAGTGGCTTCCTTCTCACCTGCTCCAGGATCAACCACCTGATGCGGTCACAATAGTGCTGTGGAGAGAGGAGACACTGTAAGGCATCATGGTACAAGCCTCATTGCCCATCCACACTGGCCACAGAATGCCCCCCCCTTGTGTGGCAATGGCAAGCGGCAGACATGGCGCAGCCGCAGAAGCACTGTGGCCAGCAAACCCAGTCCACATGCAGCTACTCATCAATGTAAATGTGCTTGGCACACAATGGGAAGGGCTCCTCCTGGCATTGCTCCGGTACAGTTCCCCCCACCATGCATGGGACAGATCACTGTGCTATGGTGAACAAAGCCATGAGGCAAGCCTTGAAGAGCCACTGCACACAGGATGGCAGGTGTGCAGAGACAGCATGTTCTATATGGCCTGCACAGGCCACAACAAGCCGATGCCCACATCTGGGGGCCTATGGACTGTGTTGATTGGGGCCCATCAGCACCATGGTGGCTGCACACCATCAGTTCCCCAATACCCCATACTGGGGTCTGGGGGGGCTGGTGCTGTGAGACACATCTGCGCAGTAGTACTTTAGTACTGTGCAGTGGTGAGTCTGTGCACCGCTGTGGTAGTGGCACATCACTGTGACTGCATATCTGTGACCTATGCCAACAGCCTGGCTGAGGCACGTGAGCCCAGTTGCTGTATGTCTGCCCCTGGTCTGCCTCCACCACAGCCATGATGTGTCCACTGTGAACTCTGTGGGCTGTGGCACTGTGTCTGCATTCCTGGGGGCCACTGCATCCTCTGTTGGGCAGCTGTCATTGAACTCCATGATCTGTGTGGCTGGGTCATCCAGCAGGTCATTGCTGTCCACCTTGGCTTGCACCAGTCCTGTCATCGTGTCGGTGTGGCGAAAGTCACAGGTGTGGTGCTTTAATTGTCAGTGACCAGGGGAACTGCAAGTGCCTTGTGCATCCATTTAGTGCTGCATCTTATCCTGTGTTGGGTGGTGTTCAACCTGACCCCTTCTGTTGCTGGCTAGCATGTTGAGTGTATCTGCAATGTGTTCCATTCTCCACCGCATGGTATGCACCTCACTGCTGAGGGTACACAGTGCATCGGTGTTGTGGGGCTGCTCTGCACGGAGTCAGGCTTCAACTGCTGCAGGTCATGGTACCTGTCAGCCAGCATCACCTGCATCCAATGTGTGCGTATGTGTCTTGGTGCACATCATGACAGACCCTTGTCAGGTCTGTCATCCACATCCCCTGTAGCACATTCTGGGGCATCACCCACATCCACCACTGCTGCTCCTTGCCCCTGCTCTGCTGGCCATACACCGCCCATGTCATGGTCCATGCGTGCCTCGACTACAGTTGAGAAATGCTGTACATCACTGACCCATCCATCCCAGGTGGCTGTTGTGGCCTGAGAGCTTCAGCTGCCAGCTTTGTGGCCACTATCCACATCTCTGTCTGTTTTCATGGGGACCTCTATCACCTGCTTGGTACTGGCGGAGAACAGGGTTCTGTTAGTTGGGCAGTCATAGTCAGCCATTGCTTGTGCCCAGCGGTACATGTGACAGTGGTACTCACCAGTGCTGGACCTTGCATGCCTGTGCCCCTCCTCATCTGCTGGTGGGACACTGTTGTCCCTCTTTCACTGCTCCATCACAGCAGGCGCTGCAGCCTGCCCTCATGGTTCTGATGGGGGGGGTGAAGGAGATGTGTATTAATACGTTGCCCACGGTCGCTGCGCCTGTGTCCATCTGTCACAACACCACCACTTTATCGTCTGTGGTGTCCACATTGTCCACCTCCCCATGGACACAGACATCCATCAGAGTGTCCGTGACCATCAGCGCCAGGGTCTGAGCTGGGTGTCATCACGTGGGGAGTCTCCCCTGGTGCCCTGCCATGCCTGTGCAGTGGCTGGGAATTTGCGCTTCACATTGGCATGCAGGTCATGCCACTTGTGCTTGATGGCCACCAGGCTCAGTGCCTCCAGCTCTGTGACATTCACCCCATTCAGGATTTTGAGCCACAACCTGGCCTTGACATCAGCAGGGGTGGACAAAGACAGGGACCTGTACAGGTAGTGGTAATGTGTGCGGATGTCTACAACTATGGATGCCACCTGCCCCCCCTTGTGAAGTTCATTGTGTATGACCTGCCTGAGGACTGTGACCTCCAATGTCCCCAGTCCTGGGCAGGCATGCGCTCCTCCACTTCACTTCAGACCATGCTCGGCGTATCACTCTGGGTGCCTCTTTCTGTCTCCTCCATGCCCTCTGTCTCAATCCACTCTTCAGCATTCACTTCTGCTACATGGCAGTGGGTGTTGCACAGGTCCATATATGGTGGAGTCAAGGGGTGTGTCCACTTGGCATGCCTTTGTGTACTATGTGGCTCACTCTACACACTGTGTAGCCAAGCCCTTTGGTCCATGGGGCACGCGTGGACAGTCATGCATGCTGCATAACATGGGGCCCTTATGCGCACCGCCACTACGTTGGTTTTGCATGTAGTTCATTCACTTTCGTGCATAGGCCCCAGTATTTGTTCCTTCAGATGCTGATGGATTTATTTAGCCTTTTTTTACCAGGTAAGTGCACTACACAAACAAGTGCCTGTTTCAGGTACAACCTGGAAGGTTACAATGGAAAAGGCAATCCAATAACATCAGTTTGCACGAACGTCAAAAATGGGCATTGGCAGCAGCATGAAGTACATATTAACAAAAGAGTAGAATAAATTAAACATTCAATAGTATGCAAAAGTTAGAATAATAAATAGAAAGCAATATACCTTGTAATAAATGCATGAGTGAGGCACAATACTAGTACAATAACTGCTGAGTAAGGCTGAAGAACCAAGGTGATAAGGTTTAATTAATAACCAGTCAGTTAATAAGACAGGTACAACAGCAAGTACTTACAGTATCAATCAATCAATCAATCAAACTTAATTTAACCAGGCAGTTACATCATTAGACAAACTCATTTTCAAGATGGTCCTGGACACAGAGGACACTTTTGCTTACAGTAGACAACACTTCATACAAAAGCAGACATCAGTATAGGCAGTTACAGTACACAAAGTCAGTACTAATGTGCAAATATAGGCATTTAAAGTGTAGCGTGTACAGGTTGCAGCTTATAGAGTACAAGTGAGGAGAGGAAGGAGGGACATAGAGAAGGGCAGTGGGAAGAAAGGGTATCAGACACATATCAGAGAAAGAAAATAGGGCAGCCTAATAGAATGAGGCCCCCTGCGAAGCTAATTGATGAGAGGAGGGAGGTAGGAGGGGGGAGATGGTTTCCCTAAAGGATGCTGGCCGACACAGGAAATAGGCGGCCCAGGATTACAGAGGTTAAGGGACTCAGCTGAGCGGGGTAAGGCTTTACCTGAAACAATCACATGCCATTTTCAGGCCTCTATAGAGCAGCCCCCTAAATATAAAATGGCTGGGCAGCAGTGAGATTTTAAGTAATTTTTGCATGTTATTCTAAAGCACTGGTAAAAAGAGGCTAACGGCAGTTGAGCCAAGACATGTCCTTGTTCGTGGTAGCTTAAGGAGGACAAAGGAGGAGTTCCTTAGTCCTTAGGCACCCTTTTAACGTTCAAACAGGTCATAGATATAGGGTGGTGGTTTGTAGGACAAAGCGGACAAAGCCCAGAATAGTCACACGAAGGTGTTTATTTGCCTCCTCGTGGAGAGGGATGGCCAATTTAATGCTTGGTACAATGAGCAGTGATGAGTCTGCAAGGGCAAGTCAAGAACAACTCTTAATGTGCTATGATAGAGTGTATCCAGCTTTTGGAGTGCATATTGGGGGCAATGGCTATATAGGAAGTCAACGTAGTCGATCAGGGGAAGAAAGGTTTTTTGAACCAGCCACTTTCTTGCTTCCAGGGTGAGTAGACATCTTATGTGTAGAAAATACTGAGGCACTGCTTTAGCTTTTTTGTTAATTCACTTAGATGTACACCGAAGGTAAGTTTGTTATCCAACCAGACTCCCAGTTATTTAAAGTTATCCACTAGCTCTAGTGGTTCATTAAGAGGGCAATAATATGTGGGGTCCCAGGTATCCCCGTATTGTGGGATGGAGAGATACTGTAATCATAGCTTTTTTTTTTGCATTTAACAAGAGCTTTAAGTTCAACAGGTTGTCCTAGAGGATGATAAAATCCTGCTGTATTTCCTTGTATGCAATGTCCAAGGAGGGGCTGGTCATGTAGAGGACTGTGTCATCTGCGAACAGGTGAACGTTTTCAGCAACCAGGCCAGAGATGATGCAGTTAATATAAAGGACGAAGAGGATAGGTCCCAAAATGGAATCTTGCAGAACACCTCAGGGCAGTAATTTTAGTGGGAAGAATTCCCCTTGGGCTTTAATTTGCTTTTTATGATTTGTGAGGTAGCAGCGGAACCACTTTACTGCAGCAGAGGTTAGACCGATGCTACTCACGGAATCAAAAACTATGGAATGATCCACCATATCAAATGCTTTGCTGAGGTCAAGAAAGAGTACATAGATGTGCTGTTTACTGTCCAGGGCTTTTAGCCAGTCATTTGACACTTTGGCACGAGCAGACATGGTACTGTCCTTGGGTCTGAAGCCTAAATGGACTAGACTGAGGATTTCCTCATGATCCAAGTATTCTCTTATTTGAGAGTTTACAATTTTTTCAAGTAGCTTGGGTAAAACAGGAAGCAACGAAAAAGACCTATAGTTGTGCAAGTCAGTGGGGTCTCCTGACTTGAACAGAGGGATAATGTGTGAGGTTTTCCAGCTTGGCGGCAATTCCCCTTGGGATAATGAGCTGCTAAAGAGATGGGCAATTGGAGCTGCCAGATAAGAAGAACCTGCTTTTAAGAAGAAGGGTTCAAGCGAATCAGCACCAGAGTAATTTTTGGTGTCCAGCAAGAGGAGCAGGTCCTCCACCTGTTTGTAGGAGACTGGCTGGAACTTGAAGAGGGGTGGTCAGTAGGAGGGGCTATGGTTGGTCTAGTAGCTCTGCTGGCAGTGCTTGTGGTGTTCAGTTTATTAACAGGTGGTGTGTCAAATGCAAGGCTTGCAGTGGCAAAGTGGTTATTGAGCTGATCGAGGATCTCGGACCTATCTGTGTAGGAGGTATTTACCACAATTTTAGCTGATAGCAGGGTGGTAAGGGGAATGTCCCTCAACCTCTCTCAGTATCTGCTAAAAATTGGTGGAACAGTTTTTGTTTCCCTCCAGGGCTGACCAGAACAACCATTGTTTTTCCAACCTTACCAGTTAGGTGCAGGCATTTCTGGCTACCAGGAAGGAGAGCCAGTCTGAGTCAGGCTGTGACTTCCTAGCCCTTTTCTGAAGCGTGTCTCAATGCCGTAAGGCCCTCTTAAGTAGTGGGCTAAACCAGTCAGGTGATCATTTCCTGGATTTGATTTTCCTTAAGGGTGCATATTTGTTGATAACGTTTGCTAGCAGATCCTGAAAGATACAGAATGCTTCAGACACAGAGGGAGTAAGGTAGAAATCCTGCCACTTTATGTTCCCAAGATCCGTCAGGAAGGCTGGGAGAATAAAGTATTTTAGATTGCTCTTAAGCTTGAAAGTAGAGGTGGAGGGGAGGAGTCGGGAGTGCCTAACGCAGGTGACTGTGCTGTGATCACTCAGATCATTGTGGAAGACCCCTGCATGAGAGATATTATATGGCTTGTTGACAAGCATAAGGTCCAGAAGTGAACTTTGGTTAGGATTTTTCTTGTTAGGTCGTGTAACGTCAGAGATAATCTAAGTGAGCCCATGCTCATCGTAGAAGTCCTTAAGCTTGTTTGATCTGGCATCATTCCAATTATGGTTAAGGTTGCTCATGATAATGCATTCTGTGTTTGCTTTTTCCAGAAGAGCGTGTATATGGGGCAGTATACACAGGCCTGCTGCAGGGGGTCTATAGCATGCAGCTACCAATAAGGCTATACCAGGCGAGAGGGTAATTTTGAAGGCAAGACATTCAAATTCTTTTGGCATTGCTACGCGGACAATATCGGTGGTTAGGAATTTATCTTAAATATACAGTATATGGCAACACCACCACCTCTAGTCAATCTGTCACACCTGATTAAGTTGTATCCTGGTATGTTAAACGTTTTGTCAGGTAAAGTATTTTTCTGCCAGGTTTCCAAGAGCATTGCTACATCAGGCTTGGCATGTAGTACCCAGGCATGTAGTACGTGATCAAGTTTGTTGGAAAGGCTGCATATGTTCATATGCAGGAAGCTCAGATTCTTTCACAGTGGGCAGTTAGCAGTGGTGGGGGGGTGGGTTTAGTTCCACACTGCCGGCACGGAGTAGCAGTAGAACTAATAATTTCCTGAAACATCTTACCAGGAATCTTAAAAAGGCATTGTTTGGTTGTTTGCCTTGGACACCATCAAAGGCAGTGGATCGGGAGTTTGGTGGGCAGCGGAAGTTGATCAGAGTAGATAATACTACCCTAACAGAGAGGGTAAGAGGGGTTTGCTTAGAGAATGTTGGGCAGTAGGAGATGTGAAAGTGTGTAAGGATTACTGCCTTTGGATATATACATATATATACTGACATTTCTACTTTTCAAACATCCAGTCCCTCGAAAGGGGACACGTTTGCTGCTGACATACTGCATGTGTTTGAAAAGCAAGACTTAGACCCTCATGGCTGACTTAACTCCTGCACCTTCATTCTATTTATACTAGGTGGTGCTGTTCTACTGGTTGAAAGCCTCCTGAAGGATGTCAACAATGAGCTGGTCTCTGCAAACATTTATAATTGCCTTATGCTTCTTTTTACTGAGGGAAGAGAACGCTCACCAGCAGAGATGACCTTCCTCCTCACAACTGCAGGATTTCAAGATGTTCAAGTTAAGATCACAGGGAAGGTCTATGATGCTGTGTTAGGCAGAAAATTAGTTACTAATTGTTTATGATTAATGCATATAGGTGCTGCTTTTCAGGCCTGGCCATTGTCCCCATGAACCCCTTAGCACTGCACATAAAAAAGCCCATGACTGGCCTTGCAAATCTATTCATTTAGGCAGCACACTTCGACCAGTGCATGCTGCCGGTCTGAATATGGGAGCTTTGGGAGTGCTGGGCACAATGATTATGCACTGCACTTAAACTTCCCCCTGTAGGGTAGTGGATCTCAGGTGCAATCAATCAATCCATCAATCTTTATTTAATACGGTGCACTTCTTCATTGTGATTCAAGGCTCTTTAACAAGTGAAACAGAACAGTTAAAATCAGCAAACATATAAGCAGTGAAGGAAACAGTAACACACTCTCCTGGTAGATTAATATTGGATCAGCTAACACTAATCAAGCTGAAAAACTTGTCTCAATAGCAACATCTTCAATTCCTTCTCAATGGTTTCTAATGTTGTAATCTCACTCATTGCAGTCCCAAAGGGTTGGTGCCATGTAAGAAAAGGCACAGGCACCAGATGTTCCTAAGTGCACCCTTGGAACTTCTAAATGTCCCTCATCAGCTCAGCGGAGGGGGTGGGAGGGGTAGGTGAGCCATGAAAGTCTTGCAGTTGGCCAGGCTTTGACCATGTAGAGCTTTATATATAGGTCAGCAACCTGATCTTGAAGGTGATCCTCCACCTAACAGGCAGCCAGTGGAGAAAGCCCAGCACATGAGTAATGTTACACGATCTTGGTAGACCAATCAACAACCTTGCTGCCTCATATTTTCACTAGCTGCAGGCAGTGGAGATCAAACCCTGATAGCCCCAGGTAAAGGGCATTGCAGTATTCGAGTCATAATGTCATGAAAGCATGCACCAGTGACGGCAGATCACCCAGGTGCATAAGGATTTTAATCTTAGTGATGTTCCTCAGATGGTAAAAGGCACTTCTAACCATGGCTGACACCTGAGACTTAAGTTTCAGACTGCAGTCCAGAACAACACCAAGATGTCTTCACCCCAACCAATGTGAGCAGCTGGGAGTCCCCCAGCCTAAGACCGAAGACTCAGATCAGGTTGCCCACTCGCCCCCGGTGACCAGATTTCACCAATAGTATTTCAATCTATCTGGATTCAACCCCAACCAGTTGGCCCTCATCCAGTCTTGGATTTCTGCAAGGCATCGACTGAACACAGATTGCTTTCTGCCAGTTGAGCGCAAAAGACAGGTATGGCTGAGTGTCATCTGCACTGCAGTGAAAACATAGCCCCATACCATCTTATAATGTCCCCTAGTGTTAGCATATACACCACGTACAACATGGTGGATAAAATGGAGCCCTGCATGACCCCACATGGCAGGGGAAGGGATGTTGAGGAAAAGATCCTCAACACTACCTGCTACATCCTACCAGTCAGGTATGTTTGAAAACACTTGAGGACTGTACCAGCCAGTCCACAACAACCCACAGATACTCCAACAACACCCCATGGTCTACAGTGTCAAATGCTGTGGAGAGGTCAAGGAGGATAAGATTGAAATGCCTTCCCCTATCCCTCACCACCAGGAAATCATTGAGCACCCAAACCAGGGCAGTCTCAGTGCTGTGCCCTTTCCTGAAACCAGACTGGAGAGAGTCACAGATCTCGTTAGCTGACAAATGAGTCTCCTGTTGAAGTGCAGCCACCTTCTCAATAACCTCTACCACAAAGTGAAGGTTACAGACTAATCTGTTGTTAACCAGGCAGTCCGGGTCCAGTGATAGTTTTTTGGGGGAGTGGTCTTACTAATGCCTTCTTCAGGGGTCCCAGGAAAATTCCCTGTCACCAGAGAACACTGGTTTATCCTAGTCAGGACCAGGCTGATGACCTCAACACAGCCCTCTAAAAGGCATGTTGAACCCAGGTCCAAGCTACATCAGGTTGTTTGCAACTCCTGGATGACCTTCACGACATCTATGACTGCCCTTTCCTCCAAGTTGAACAAGACAGACTAAAGGCCCGTGACCCCAGTCCATCACTGCATGCCCCATTGAGCAAAAGGATATAGGACATCAGGAATGGAACAGTGACCTTAGCCATGTGAGCATTTTGAAGCTGCCAGCTTGCTAATAAGCACGTGGCATGCAGGTGCTAAGGGGCCATTAGCATGTTATTATGTGTTTATTTGCAGCTCCACACAAAGTACCTCACATGACTGTGTCAAAGCATTGTCTGACACTGTGCTGGTTTTCCCCTCACTGGATTGATCCTCCACTGCCATAAATCTCAGCTTTTCTGGTATTATAGCCTTTCCCCCCATCTCCCAGTTGCCATTCAAATCCAAAATTACCTTTGCATCAATGCTCTCTGGTAGTCTAGTGGTTCTTCCACCCACAGTGTGAACCTATATAACCCTCATATCATTGTGACTTGTGTCTAGTGTCCCCACCTCAGATTGCCAGTTTGAACCCTGTTCCTATCCTGTCCACTTAGGAGCCCCTTCCAGGTGGCATCCAAATCACCAGCTGTCTCATGACCAAGCATCAGTCATCTCCCAGCAATCATGTCTGGCACAGTCTTTCTGCTCACCACCTAAGCTGGCCAATACCTGAGTAATAGGAAGAAAGGGCACATTTACTCCCACAGATCTACCTACAGTACACAACTCTCACCAAACTATATTCCCCCATGGCATGGTTCTTAGTTAAGCAAACCCTAAAATGTTCAATCTATGGGTCTGCCTACATGCATCTGATCCCCACTTTGTTTCCCCCAATGGCAGAATTTTTAAGACAGCATCCTCTGATGTGATCTGTTCAGGGCCGTAAGTGCATGCCTTTCATACCCATTATGTACAGTGTGTCAACAGTAGGGTTTTGGGGACAGCATCCCTCAAAATTTCCATTCCATGACCCTACCAGCATGCATCTCATCCCCCTACTGTAGCATTCTCCCATGGCAGGGTTCTCTCAGCACTATCCCTTAAAATCTTCAACCCATGGGGAGCCAGGAGTCAGTGTTGGGGCTGAGTGCCCCAGTTAAATGTTGATTAACCTGGGATCCTTTCCATTGCTTTTAGCCAGCCAACAATATACTGATCAAGCCAGCCCAGTGGCAGGAGGGCTGAGGCACCTTATCTTCTGTCATGCCAGCAACCCACGTCTGTTTGCGAGCATGGGTTTCTGGGGTCAGCCGGTGAAGGAGAGGATCAAGTGCCTGAATGCAGGTCTTCTCTCCTGGGGGGGACTTGCACACTGTGCTGAATGACTACTAGCTGGTGATGACCATGTGGTAATTTGGGTTGAGGAGGGCAGCAGAAGGGTGAGATGATTTCTGTGATGTGAGGGTGCCTCAGTTCATGCTAACTCATGAGCACACCCCAGCATAGGAGAATATGGGAACAGAAAATAGAAAATGGGTTGGTGTGGGCTCTATGAAGCCCTTGCCTACCTGCCACCACCCCGCACTGTTGGACTCATAGCCCTGCCCCATTTGGATATGTGTCACTAGGTGGGGGAGAATATACCTCCCTCCATGGAGGGAAATCCAACCCTTCCATGGAGGGAAATCCATGGGGAGCTCAGGCATAGTGATTTGTTGCGGCAGATGCTGGGTGAGAAGAGGCAGGGACAGAGCAGAGAAGCCTGCCACACCAACCATGGAAGAAAAACTTGCGTTAAAAAAAACAGTGTATATTGATCCCATAGACAGGAAGTCATGATTTTAGAGCTTGCCTATACAAAGTTTGGCAGATGTCCTCCCATCTACAGAGGTCCTCCTGCTGCAGCATCACTGTTGGTCCCCCAGATAGCAGTAGTGCAGAGAGGCATGCTACCCTCCTTCTCCAGAAGAAGGCACTGTCCTTTGAGATGCCTAATCCTCCTCCCCCTCCAACCAGACCCACAGTGGTATGGGCACATTAGCAAACCCAGGTGTCCAGTGACATGAGCTGTAATAATGTTGCAGCGCTGATGGCAGTGAGCCCTGTAATGCTGTAGCAGCACTGATGGTATTCAGCACCCCACTGCTGTTGCAGCACTGATGGCAGTCAGCCCCCCCTACTGCTGTTGCAGCACTGATGGCAGTGACCCCCTACTGCTGTTGCAGCACTGATGGCAGTCAGCACCCTACTGCTGTTGCAGCACAGATGGCAGTCAGCCCCTTACTGCTGTTGCAGCACTGATGGCAGTAAGCCCCCTACTGCTGTTGCAGCACTGATGGCAGTCAGCCCACTACTGCTGTTGCAGCACTGACGGCAATGAGCCCCCTACTGCTGTTGCAGCACTGATGGCAGTCAGCACCCTACTGCTGTTGCAGCACTGATGGAGTCAGCACCCTACTGCTGTTGCAGCACTGATGGCAGTCAGCACCCTACTGCTGTTGCAGCACTGATGGCAGTCAGCCCCCTACTGCTATTGCAGCACTGACGGTAGTCAGCCCCCTACTGCTGTTGCAGCACTGATGGCAGTGAGCCCCCTACTGCTGTTGCAGCACTGACGGCAGTGAGCCCCCTTCTGCTGTAGCAGCACTGATGGCAGTCAGCCCCCTACTGCTGTTGCAGCACTGACAGCAGTGAGCCCCCTACTGCTGTTGCAGCACAGATGGCAGTCAGTCCCCTACTGCTGTTGCAGCACTGATGGCAGTGAGCCCCCTACTGCTGTTGCAGCACTGATGGCAGTCAGCACCCCACTGCTGTTGCAGCACTAATGGCAGTCAGCCCTCTACTGCTGTTGCAGCACTGATGGCAGTGACCCCATACTGCTGTTGCAGCACTGGTGGCAGTCAGCCCCCTACTGCTGTTGCAGCACTGATGGCAGTGACCCCCTACTGCTGTTGCAGCACTGATGGCAGTCAGCCCCCTACTGCTGTTGCAGCACTGATGGCAGTGATCCCCCTACTGCTGTTGCAGCATTGATGGCAGTCAGCACCCTACTGCTGTTGCAGCACTGATGGCAGTCAGCCCCCTACTGCTGTTGCAGCACTGATAGCAGTCCGCCATTACATCTGTCACAGCACTGATGGCAATCAGCCCCCTACTGCTGTTGCAGCACTGACGGCAGTGAGCCCCCTACTGCTGTTGCAGCACAGATGGCAGTCAGTCCCCTACTACTGTTGCAGCACTGATGGCAGCAAGCCCCCTACTGCTGTTGCAGCACTGATGGCAGTCAGCACCCTACTGCTGTTGCAGCACAGATAGCAGTCAGCACCCTACTGCTGTTGCAGCACTGATGGCAGTGACCCTCTACTACTGTTGCAGCACTGATGGCAGTCAGCATCCTACTGCTGTTGCAACACTGATGGCAGTGACCCCTACTGCTGTTGCAGCACTGTTGGCAGTCAGCACCCTACTGCTGTTGCAGCACTGATGGCAGTGAGCCCCCTACTGTTGTTGCAGCACTGATGGCAATGAGCCCCCTACTTCTGTTCCAGCACTGATGGCAGTCAGCACCCTACTGCTGCCGCAGCACTGATGGCAGTCAGCACCCTAATGCTGTTGCAGCACTGATGGCAGTCAGCCCCCTACTGCTGTTGCACCCCCTACTGCTTTTGCAGCACTGATGGCAGTGACCCCCTACTGCTGTTGCAGCACTGATGGCAGTGAGCCCCCTACTGCTGTTGCAGCACTGATGGCAGTCAGCACCCTACTGCTGTTGCAACACTGATGGCAGTCAGCACCCTACTGCTATTGCAGCACTGATGGCAGTCAGCACCCTACTGCTGTTGCAACACTGATGACAGTGACCCCTACTCGCTGTTGCAGCACTGATGGCAGTCAGCCCCCTACTGCTGTTGCAGTACTGATGGCAGTGACCCCTACTGCTGTTGCAGCACTGATGGCAGTGACCCCCTACTGCTGTTGCAGCACTGATGGCAGTGACCCTCTACTGCTGTTGCAGCACTGATGGCAGTCAGCACCCTACTGCTGTCACAGCACTGATGGCAGTCAGCACCCTACTGCTGTTGCAGCACTGATGGCAGTCAGCACCCTACTGCTGTTGCAGCACTGATGGCAGTGACCCCCTACTGCTGTTGCAGCACTGATGGCAGTGAGCCCCCTACTGCTGTTGCAGCACTGATGGCAGTCAGCCCCCTACTGCTGTTGCAGCACTGATGGCAGTGAGCCCCCTACTGCTGTTGCAGCACAGATGGCAGTTAGTCCCCTACAGCTGTTGCAGCACTGATGGCAGTCAGCACTCTACTGCTGTTGCAGCACTGATGGCAGTCAGCCCCCTACTGCTGTTGCAGCACTGATAGCAGTCCGCCATTACATCTGTCACAGCACTGATGGCAATCAGCCCCCTACTGCTGTTGCAGCACTGATGGCAGTCAGCCCCCTACTGCTGTTGCAGCACAGATAGCAGTCAGCACCCTACTGCTGTTGCAGCACTGATGGCAGTGACCCTCTACTACTGTTGCAGCACTGATGGCAGTCAGCATCCTACTGCTGTTGCAACACTGATGGCAGTGACCCCTACTGCTGTTGCAGCACTGTTGGCAGTCAGCACCCTACTGCTGTTGCAGCACTGATGGCAGTGAGCCCCCTACTGTTGTTGCAGCACTGATGGCAATGAGCCCCCTACTTCTGTTCCAGCACTGATGGCAGTCAGCACCCTACTGCTGCCGCAGCACTGATGGCAGTCAGCACCCTAATGCTGTTGCAGCACTGATGGCAGTGAGCCCCTACTGCTGTTGCAGCACTGATGGCAGTGAGCCCCCTACTGCTGTTGCAGCACTGATGGCAGTCAGCACCCTACTGCTGTTGCAACACTGATGGCAGTCAGCACCCTACTGCTATTGCAGCACTGATGGCAGTCAGCACCCTACTGCTGTTGCAACACTGATGACAGTGACCCCCTACTGCTGTTGCAGCACTGATGGCAGTCAGCCCCCTACTGCTGTTGCAGTACTGATGGCAGTGACCCCTACTGCTGTTGCAGCACTGATGGCAGTGACCCCCTACTGCTGTTGCAGCACTGATGGCAGTGACCCTCTACTGCTGTTGCAGCACTGATGGCAGTCAGCACCCTACTGCTGTCACAGCACTGATGGCAGTCAGCACCCTACTGCTGTTGCAGCACTGATGGCAGTCAGCACCCTACTGCTGTTGCAGCACTGATGGCAGTGACCCCCTACTGCTGTTGCAGCACTGATGGCAGTGAGCCCCTACTGCTGTTGCAGCACTGATGGCAGTCAGCCCCCTACTGCTGTTGCAGCACTGATGGCAGTGAGCCCCCTACTGCTGTTGCAGCACAGATGGCAGTCAGTCCCCTACTGCTGTTGCAGCACTGATGGCAGTCAGCACTCTACTGCTGTTGCAGCACTGATGGCAGTCAGCCCCCTACTGCTGTTGCAGCACTGATAGCAGTCCGCCATTACATCTGTCACAGCACTGATGGCAATAAGCCCCCTACTGCTGTTGCAGCACTGACGGCAGTGAGCCCCCTACTGCTGTTGCAGCACAGATGGCAGTCAGTCCCCTACTACTGTTGCAGCACTGATGGCAGCGAGCCCCCTACTGCTGTTGCAGCACTGATGGCAGTCAGCCCCTTACTGCTGTTGCAGCACAGATAGCAGTCAGCACCCTACTGCTGTTGCAGCACTGATGGCAGTGACCCTCTACTACTGTTGCAGCACTGATGGCGGTCAGCATCCTACTGCTGTTGCAACACTGATGGCAGTGACCCCTACTGCTGTTGCGCACTGTTGGCAGTCAGCACCCTACTGCTGTTGCAGCACTGATGGCAGTGAGCCCCCTACTGTTGTTGCAGCACTGATGGCAATGAGCCCCTACTTCTGTTCCAGCACTGATGGCGGTCAGCACCCTACTGCCGCGCGCAGATGGCAGTCAGCACCTAATGCTGTTGCAGCACTGACGGCAGTCAGCCCCCTACTGCTGTTGAACCCCCTACTGCTTTTGCAGCACTGATGGCAGTGACCCCCTACTGCTGTTGCAGCACTGTTGGCAGTGAGCCCCCTACTGCTGTTGCAGCACTGATGGCAGTCAGCACCCTACTGCTGTTGCAACACTGATGGCAGTCAGCACCCTACTGCTATTGCAGCACTGATGGCAGTCAGCACCCTACTGCTGTTGCAACACTGATGACAGTGACCCCCTACTGCTGTTGCAGCACTGATGGCAGTCAGCCCCCTACTGCTGTTGCAGTACTGATGGCAGTGACCCCTACTGCTGTTGCAGCACTGATGGCAGTGACCCCCTACTGCTGTTGCAGCACTGATGGCAGTGACCCTCTACTGCTGTTGCAACACTGATGGCAGTCAGCACCCTACTGCTGTCACAGCACTGATGGCAGTCAGCACCCTACTGCTGTTGCAGCACTGATGGCAGTCAGCACCCTACTGCTGTTGCAGCACTGATGGCAGTGACCCCCTGCTGTTGCAGCACTGATGGCAGTGAGCCCCTACTGCTGTTGCAGCACTGATGGCAGTCAGCCCCTACTGCTGTTGCAGCACTGATGGCAGTGAGCCCCCTACTGCTGTTGCAGCACAGATGGCAGTCAGTCCCCTACTGCTGTTGCAGCACTGATGGCAGTCAGCACTCTACTGCTGTTGCAGCACTGATGGCAGTCAGCACAATACTGCTGTTGCAGCACTGATGGCAGTGAGCCCCCTACTGCTGTTGCAGCACTGATGGCAGTGAGCCCCCTACTGCTGTTGCAGCACTGATGGCAGTGAGCCCCCTACTGCTGTTGTAGCACTGATGGCAGTCAGCCCCCTACTGCTGTTGCAGCACAGATGGCAGTCAGTCCCCTACTGCTGTTGCATCACAGATGGCAGTGACCCCCTACTGCTGTTGCAGCACTGATGGCAGTCAGCACCCTACTGCTGTTGCAGCACTGATGGCAGTCAGCCACCTACTGCTGTTGCAGCACTGATGGCAGTCAGCACCCTACTGCGGTTGCAGCACTGATGGCAGTGAGCCCCCTACTGCTGTTGCAGCACTGATGGCAGTGACCCCCTACTGCTGTTGCAGCACTGATGGCAGTCAGCCCCCTACTGCTGTTGCAGCACTGATGGCAGTCAGCACCCTACTGCTGTTGCAGCACTGATGGCAGTGAGCCCCCTACTGCTGTTGCAGCACTAATGGCAGTCAGCACCCTACTGCTGTCGCAGCAGCACTGATGGCAGTCAGCCCCCTACTGCTGTTGCAGCACTGATGGCAGTCAGCCCCCTACTGTTGTTGCAGCACTGATGGCTGTGCGTCCAAAAATGCTGTCACAACACTGATGGCAGTCAGACCCCTCTTGCTGTTGCAGCATTGATGGCAGTGAGCCCCCTACTGCTGTTGCAGCACTGATGGCAGTTTGTCCCCTTCTACTGTTGCAGCACTGATGGCAGTCAGCCCCAAATGCACTGATAGCAGTGATCCCCCTAATACTACCACAGTACTGATAACAGTGAGCTCCAATGCTTTTGCAGCAGCGAGCCCTCTAATACTGTCACAGTACTGATAACAGTGAGCTCCAATGCTTTTGCAGCAGTGAGCCCCCTAATACTGCCACAGTACTGATAACAGTGAGCTCCGATGCTTTTGCAGCACTTATGGCAGTGAGCCCCCTAATGCTGTGACAGCACTGATGGCAAAAAGACCCCAATTCTGTAGCAGCACTGATGGCAATGAATCCCCTAATATTGTTGCCGCACTGTTGCCAGTGAGCCCCCTAATGCTTTCACTACACTGAAGGCACCCAGCCCCCTAATGCTGTCGCAGCAGTTATGGCAATGAGTGCCCTAAGGCTCTCACAGCACTGATGGCAAAGAGACCCCAATTTTGTTGCAGTACTGGTTGCTGTGAGCCCTCTAATGCTGTCACAGCACTGAAGGCACACAGCCCCCTAGTGTTGCTGCAGCACTGATGGCATAGAGACTGCTAATGCTATTGTGGCACTGATGGTATTGAGCACCCAAATGCTGTCGCAGCACTGATGGCACTGAACCCCATAATTCTGTCACAGCAACCTGCTTTAGATATGCTTAAAGGACAAGCACTGTGTGTACTTTTACAGACAGGAAAAGGATATTTTGACAACCTCTTGGAGGGGGGGCCAGAAAGAACCCACAGACTTTTTAAAGCAAGAGGGTGCAACTCTTCAGAAAGTGGTGAAAGATATTGATACAGAGTTTGTACATAGTCCTTACAGAGTCCTAAACATTTTTTCTTTTGATCTGTACCGCTGTTGATCTTGTACTGTTTAGTCTGCAGAATGGGGAGAACGAGTCTGCCATCATGTCGTAGAATTAATCACTTATGTTATGTTTAATAGACATGATTTAGCAGTCATTTTGTTCTGAATGAAAAAGTGACACACTAATCTGTATAATATGTTTTGTGATGAACTTTCAAACGGCACGTAATAGCATGCTCTTGATATTCCAGTCACGTTTGGAGGCTGCAATGTTTCGTGTGATAAAAGACATATTGAAAGACCCTGTATACATTATAAAGGAATATGTATTAAACGTATGCTATGAAGCTGCATTGACATCACTGGCAGAAAGGACAATGACTGTGATTAACAGCTTGCCCCCACTTTTGTGGCATATATCTCAATGTAATGAATGAATGAACAAAATAAATACACACCCATATGTAATGTGAACAACGTTTTTCATTCTGCAACAGGATCCCTCAGAAATTACCCTGCTTTTTTGAGTGTTGTATGGCCCATGTGTGTGTGCTTTGTACCCACCTCGTCACCAGGAAGAAAGTGGACAAAGCCCTTGCTTCTGTGAAACATGCAGCCCAAAAGACACTGTCTCTGGGTATGGTAGAATGTGTCAGAACTCTAGTTTAGTAGGGTGGGGGGATTATGATTCACATCACATGCCTTAGACTGTTAGTGTGGAAAAAGGATATAATGTAATCAAGGCATGTCTTCTATGTGTTACAGGTCATATAAGCTTTTTAAAACATTGTTATGCCTTTCTGTACGTAGCCCCTGTATGTATCAGTTTACGTATTACTATGCATGCTATATGTTACAGGGCATATCATCTTTTTAAAATACAGCTATGATTTTTGTATGTATAAATAAAATTTAATCAAACACTGCACTTTGTGGTTGTCATGGATCTTTTTTCCCATTTCCCTCCCTGACCTCAGCAGACACACGTGTGCATGTGCATTGAGTAACACATGCATGCCAGGTACTGGCTTGGCCCCTTCCATCCTCACCTCTTGCAATCACCCCCATGCCCTTCAGCCTATACTTCCCTTTGGATATCCACCCAATGGGAGGGGAATGATGTGGAGGGGGGCGGACAACCATCCCAGGAAAAGAAGGCTGCCTTTTGGCTGCTCAGTCCCACTTCCTTCCTCCCCCTGTGCCAGCTCCTTAATGACCCAAGGTCATTCAGAAACCTGGGTCACTGGCATGGCATGAGGTAAACCATCCAGTATAAGTTTAAGGAAACACAGAAGGAGCAGGACAGAAAACTGTACCAGCTAAAGCAGAAGGAAGTGGGGAAGGCAGTCAGAATAGCAAAGGGCCAAGCCAAGGAAAAGACAGCCAATTATGTTAAGAAGGGGGATAAACCTTTTATAGGTACATTAGGGAGCAAAGAAAGACTAAGGCAGGGATTCTGAGGCTGAATAAAGAGGTATGGGGTTGGACAGAGAGGAACAGTGAAAAAGCAGAGATACTGAATAAATACTTCTGCTCAGTATTCTCAAAGGAAGAGGAGGGGGAGGTACCTAATCCAATCAATAGAAGCACTCTAGATAGGGGGGTTGATATCAGTCCTTTAACAGAAGAAAGGGTTCTGAAAGAACTCCTAAAACTGAAGGTGGATAAAGCAATGGGGCCTGATGGGATTCACCCCAGAATTCTAAAAGAACTAAGGGAAGAACTAGTGACACCAATGACTACCGTTTTTAATAAATCATGAGAGGATGGTGAGATACCTGAGGACTGGAGGAGGGCAGATGTGATTCCCCTTCACAAAAGTGGGAGCACGACAGGGGCAGGAAACTGCAGACCTGTCAGTTTGACCTTTGTGGTAAGGAAATGATGGAATCATTTCTGAAGGAAAGAATTGTTGCATACCTAGAGGCCAGTGGGGCACAGGACCCAAGGCAGCATGAATTCACAGAAGGATGGTCATGTCAGAGGAATCTAATCAATTTCTTTAACTGGGTGACCAACGTAGTAGACCAGGGAAGGGCTGTGGACATGGCCTACCTAACCTTTAGCAAGGCATTTGACACAGTCCCGCACAAAAGATTGATAAACAAATTAGCCAGCCTGGGAGTGGGTCCCAGGGTAGTAGCCAGGGTAAAACATTATCTGGACAACAGAACGCAGAGTGTAATAGTAAACGGAGTCCACAGTGAAAAAACAAGGGTTGCTAATGGGGTACGGCAGGGTTCATTATTGGGACTGGTCCTTTTTAATGTCTTTATAAGTGACAATGCAGAAGGACTGGAAGGAAAAGTATGTCTCTTTCCAGATGACACAAAGATCTGCAACAGAGATGATACATGTGGTGGGGGTGAAAAAAATAATAAGGGACTTGGCAAGGTTGGAGGAATGGTCAAATGTATGGCAGCTGAGATTCGACCCAAAGAAGTGCAAAGTAATGCACCTGGGAAACAAAAACCCAGGGGAAGAGAACACAATGGGGAATGACATACTGACAACAACAAGAGTAGACAGGGACCTGGGGGTAGTTATATCAGATGACCTAAAGGTGGGCAAGCAATGTGAGAGGGCAGTAAGGAGGGCTGAGGGAGGGGATGTAAAGGGAGAGGCATCACCAGTAGAAAACAGGAAGTTGTTATGCCTCTGTACAGACAGCTGGTGAGACCCCATCTGGAGTACTGCATGCAGTTCTGGAGACCCAATCTCTGCAAAGACATAGACAGGGTGGAGGCTATCCAGAGGAGGGCAACCAAAATGGTGCAGGGTCTGCACCACAAGACATGTGAAGAAATACTACAGGAGCTTAATATGTATAGCTTTGAGGAAAGGAGGGAGAGGGGGGACATGTTAGAAAATTTCAAGTGCCTCAAGGGAATTAATGAAGTCCAAGAGGGTAGCATCTTTCAGAAAAAGAGATGTGCAAGATAAAGGGGGAACAATTTGAAGCTAGAGGGGGGATGGCTCAGAGGTAATGTGAGGAAGTATTTCTTCACAGAGAGGGTTGTAAATGCATGGAACAGCCTTCCTAAGGAGGTTGTGGATTCAAAAACAGTGGGAGAATTCAAGAATGCATGGGACAGACATAAAGCAATTCTAGTGGGGGGGGGGGTAGGAGGAGGTAGGCTGATGGTGAACTAGGATCTGCAGCTTATCCATCTGGTAGAGAAATGGACATATTAACTGGGCCAAGCAGTCCTTATCTGCCATCAAATTCTATGTTTCTATCCAGTGCCTCAGACCACTGCACCACTGGGCAGGACTGTCATAGATTGTTTTAGGTATAAAAGAGCACAGACTTTATTTGATTGGTGATATGAGTTTTGCTAGCTAATGAATGTATTAGGGAACTGACAAAAGAAGATGATTGACCAACTGCTACAGAAGATATATATTTTAATGCAAAAAATGTTGGTAGTTTCACAGGTGTGACTCTGCTATATAAGGCTGCAAAACAATTGATAAAGGGGTCACCAGAAAAGGTGTGGCAGAATGGTTTGTGAAGTAGGACCCCAATTCACTACACAAAATAGCCAGGGTCTGATTTAAGAGAAATCCTATCATTGTTTCTGATATAGCTAGAGAATGTCAGGCCAATTTAGTGGATATGAGTTTAGATGCAAAGTACAATAATCAGTTTAAATACATACTGGTGTGCATCGATGCGCTGTCCAAGTATGCCTGGGTAGTGACTTTAAAAGACAAATCAGGTAAGGCAGTGACCCAGGCCTTTAAAACTATTGTTAAAAGTGGACACACAGTTCTGAAGCTGCAGACTGAGCAGGGTAAAGAGTTTCTAAATGCTTCATTAAAGACATTATTAAAATAAAATAAAGTCACCATTTTGTGACAAAGTCATGCATGTGGCATTACTTTACAGCCCAGAATAAGCAACAATAATGCCTGACAGGGTGGGCAGTATTGGGCAATACCAGATGAGCCAGAAGTGTAATGAAGCCTGATACCGCAGGCGTAGGGCCTTATAGCCCCTGGGCGGTCCGGTATTGCCCATACTGCCCACCCTGGAGGGCATTATTGCACTTAGAAAATGGGCTTCAAATTTTTTTTTTTTTTATAAAAAGGATTTTCTAAGGAAAAAACAAGTAAAATAGTAACTAACATATGAGAAACAGAAGCTTCTGTTAAATAGTCCCTTTAGGAAATGCCACTAGAGGGTGCTGCTACATATGATAAGCCTTATTTTCCATGTTGTAGTGTCTCTTTATTTCGTATGGATTCATTTCCAGTATCCCCCCCCACACAGAGTTTAATTTATTGACACCAGTGCTAGATGTTTTTATTTTTGTTACATAAAAAACAAATTTTGTATGCGCGGGGAAAGATCAGCTGAATGTTAGAACGAACATGATATGATAGGGTGGATGGGAGAGCAAGGCATCAAACGTCGAGCAAGGTTGAGCTGCCAAGAAAAGAAAATATTCTACGAAGACAGGTAAATTTAAGCAACACTGACTCAACTGTGTAGTTTCTGTGACAGCTGTGTCGAGTTCGGGAGAAGAAGGCTGAAGAGCAGTTATGACAGCTTTTTCTGAAGCAGCGGGCACTCCCACAGTAGCGCTTAGCGTGCGCTGTTCTACCACTGCTACCTGAAGCAGAAATACCATCTCCTTTTTTTCCAGATTACCTCCTACTATTAGAAATAGCAATAAGATTGGTTTGTTTACTTTTTTAGTGATGAGCATGGCTGGATTGGTCTTGGCTGGGCTCAGGGGCATCTCTCGCTAAGCAAGAGGCAAAAAAATGGCAGCTGCTAAATTCGGGTTGCCGATGGATACCCTCAGTAATGGGGCACCCCGAAATGGCACTTGTTTTAAGCAGGCATCTATTAAAAGTTAATGTACCCCCCTGTCGTGGCTGTCTGCCAATGAGAGAGCTTCAACAATCTTGCCCATTTTCTAAGTGGAAATATATTGATGTGGTGTATGACCTGGTGAAAAGCTACTGTATAACCATATTTATCACAGAAGCAGTAAATGCAGGCCTGTGGAACTTAACCCTTCCAATGCCATGGGTGCAAAATTTTAAGCTCTACTCCATTCACTCAAACAAAAGATTTCCATGACCACTAATTCTTAAATTGAGCTGTTATTCAAACAATTGTCAAAAACAGTTCACAGCTCAGTGTAAAGTCCTTTCACCTTCATACACAGCATGCCAGCCCCAGCACTTCAGTTCCAAGCCTTCCTAAGACGGCATGGCTAAAAGTTCTTTACTCCTGCTATTTATTGGTCTTTAGTCTTATGACATCATTTCATACATTATTTGACTAACTTGTGCCATTGTAACCCACCATACTCTTTTTTTAAAGCAACATTGCACATATATTTTGACTATGTTATGTCCTGTGACACTTATTCTTACATAGTCAGTGCCTTTACTTTACTGAAACATTCCCATGTTTCTTATTAAGAGAACACATCCAACAATTTCTAATAAATAAGACACAACAGAAATTATAATGTTTAAAATAAAAAAACATTGTTGTACTTTATATTAATAACTGCAGCCGTTGGTGCAAACTGTGTGGGAACCACATGCAGTGTCCAGAGTCTACAAGATACTTCTTGATCAAGCCCTTGTGGATATTGACCACAAGCCTAGATATTGGTCTAGTTGTTTGGGAGAACAAGAACGGGATTGGGAGGGTGTATGGAGACATGTGTATAGGTATGTTAAACAGGACAGACTGAGGGTGATGCAGTATCATTTTTTAAATAACTTATTCTAGACCCTTCCAAGTTATATAAAAGTGGGTCGTAGGCCTAATCAAAATTGTTGCGGTGTCGTCAGGCAGTTGGTGATTTGTATCACATTTTTGGGAGTGTCCACCGATAAAGCAGTTGTGGATGCAGATTAAACAGAAGGCTGATCCATTGTTGGGTATTGACCAGTATTTTACCCCAGAAATATGTTTGAGAGGGGATTATTCTGGTATCAGGTTTAAGGAGCGCAGATTTTATATGGATCTGATTTCTGGTTCGCTTAAAAAGGTAGTTTTGCGATCTTGGATGACTGACTCCTCAATCACGTATATGGAGTGGTTACAAGAGATGCTATTCAACTTAAATATGGAAAAATTAAGTGCGGGAAGGGACAATCGGCTTCAATTATATGAAAAGGTATGGAGTCGTTTTCAGTCGTTATACCTTCCCCATGTGAAACAGATTCAGTAAGATAGCACTAGAGGATGGTGGATGAGCAGATCTTCCTTGGCGGTATTTAGTGATATGGGGGCTAGGTGGGGGAGTTCCTTGGAGGAATTGTTTGTTCGATTCAATTTATGTCAATTGTTATGTAGGAACAAAATTTCTTATGCTATGTATGCCGTGTTGAAATGTTGACTATTTCAATAAAAATTTTGAATTAAAAAAAAAAAAAAATAACTGCAGCCGCATTCCTAGCTTATTCAGTGTGCACATCCGTTTTTAACATTGATATTGTCCTAATACTTTCCTTTTATAGGTTGATTCCTCAAACGGCACAAATTGTTGGATTACAATATCGATTTAAAACTCAGTTAGATTCAGACAGAGGTGAAAAGAGATATAAAGCAAGAAACATTGAATACCAGTTTACTCAGTTTTCAGAGTAGTCATCCTACTAATAAAGATAGAGGGTTTTGCTTTATATACACAGGTGCCTGTAAAGAAACAAACAACTTTATAAATCTCCGCATAACTTATTTGTTAGGCATTCTATTATATAACATATAAGATCAAATTCTTGTGGGGAAGGATGAGGAAATTTGTGAGAAAAATCATAGAAACATAGAATTTGACGGCAGATAAGGACAGCTTGGCCCACCCAGTCTGCCCATTTCCCTGCCTACTGGATAAGCTGCAGATCCTAGTTAACCAGCAGCCTACTTCTTCCTACCTCCACCCCATAGAATTGCCTTATGACTGTCCCATGCATGCTTGAATTCCACCACTGTTTTCAACTCCACAACCTCCTCCAGAAGGCCATTCCATGCATCCACAACCCTCTCTATGAAAAAATACTTCCTTAAATTACCTCCGAGCTGGCCCCCCATCTTCAAATTATGCCCCCTTGTTCTTGCACGCTTTTTTTTTAAATATGCTACCCTCTTGGACTTTGTTGATTCCCTTGAGGTACTTGAAAGTTTCTATCATGTCCCCCCTCTCCCTCCTTTCCTCGAGGCTATATATATTAAGCTCCTTAAGCCTCTCTTCATGTGTCTTGTGGTGCAGACCCTGCACCATTTTAGTTGCCCTCCTCTGGACAGCTTCCATCCTGTCTATGTCTTTGCGAAGACTGGGTCTCCAGAACTGCACGCAGTACTCCAGATGGGGTCTGACCAGCTGTCTGTACAGAGGAATAATAACTTCCTGTTTTCTACTGGTGATGCCTCTCCCTATGCATCCCAGTATCCTCCCAGCCCCCCTTGCTGCCCTCTCACATTGCTTGCCCACCTTTAGGTCATCTGATATGACTACCCCCAGGTCCCTTTCTATTTTTGTTGTTGTTAGTATCTCACCCCCCAGATAATCGATCAAATTAATGGAGATATTTATTTAAACAACCATAATTTATATGGCTGCTATATTTATTTTTTCTTTCATTTATTAGTCAGGCTTTAGATCCCATGTTTCATTAAGATCCCTTGGTCTTGTTGTCTCCAGGTTGAAAATTCAGCAGCTTTGCCTCTCAACTAAAATGAGGCTGGGAGATCAGAGGGCTGTGGGTTTAGTTCCCATGTCTGGCACTTGGGTTAATATCCCATTACTGACACTGTAGTGCAGCATGAGATGGGTGCTGCACTTCTGAGGTGCTGTCTTTCAGATGAAATGTTAAACTGAGGTCCCATCAGCCTGGATTGGTGGTAGTTCAGGTGAATGTTAAAGATCCCATGGCACTTATCGAAAAGAGTTGAGGACATTTTTATTCAACATTCAAAAACAGAGCATAACTCAAGAAACAATCATGAAATCAAGACAAGAAATACCCCAACTAACCCCTTACAACAATATCCCACACAAAACATATATAAAAAAGTGAACCCTCATCCAACACAATAAACGAAAAATATACATTAACCCTGTCTTACATTTTGTTTAACAAAAATAATTCTAAACTCAAACAAAAAGGCCAACAGACATCAAAATTATCCCACCCATCCAACATTCTGCCATAATCTAGAACCCACAACCTGTCCCAGTGTTCAAAATTCATAAGCATAGACCTTATCAAGTTCTCCTTGAACAGCAAAAAATATATCCTGTTGTGTAATCACTTTACCCTGTAGAGATCTTTGCCATCTTCTTGCAATATTGACTGTTTTAGACAAGCCAAAATAACATATACGGAGCTCTTCACCCATTTGCACTATGAAGCAGGAATTTGTCCTAATACCAAAATATCGTAAGTCATAGTTTTAAATAAATCTCTACCCCACCAATCTACCAATTGAGCCCAGAAACCCTGAGCATGTACACATTCCAAAAATAAATGCTGTATCATTTCTAGTTGACCATGACATAGAGATTCAGCTCAGCCTCTCTCTGCGAATTGTTTATGTTTCTGATTTCCCTGTACATTCAGTTCCTGGTGACCACACAGCAATACTAAGTCCTGCATTTGGAGGGGAATCCGAGGTTCCACAATACTTTCTAATAAACACTTAGTATCTCTCATATTGGGTATTTGAAATAAGGGTTCTTCTGTATATCATTTGTCTAATATCATTTTATAAAAATGCTTCTTATCATGTCTCACAAACCAACTCAATTCAATTGTCCAAGTCTGAATATAACGTAAGGTAGTCTGTAAATATCTTGGAATACCTTTTTCTTCAGGATGCCATTTTCCTTTACCCCAAGCCTTTAGAAAAGGAGATCCCCTTTACTGCATACACAAACATCCCATCTCGTCAGATTCCAAAACTAAAGGATGAATGGAACTAAAAAAGAAATTCCCCAAAAAATAAATTATAGGATGTAACATATTCAAACCCTCAGTTCTCCAAACCCGATATGTATGCACCCTTTTAATGGGATTCAACCTACTGCCCCAAAAGAAAAGAAAAAAAGAGTGCCATTACATTAGTATGCATAGAAAAAGGAAGAGGAAAAACATGACACATATAAAAAAATGGGAGCAATATATGCTATAAGAAAATATACCCTCTTATTCCTAGTCATCTTCCATGAAAGCCATGCCTTAACTTTACTATCTGCCAGATCATAAACAGAGTTCCAGTTATTCTCTTCTGATTCCCTGGTCCCAAATAATAAACCCAAAATTTTAACCTCCCCTTTCGTCATATGTATAGGGAAGTGCTCCGTCACTTGTGCAGCACCGAGTACTAAAACTGTACTTTTAGTCACATTAATCCTGATCTCAGTAACTTCATGAAATTCAGCTAACATCTGTAAAATCCTTGCACCAGAATCAACATCTGCTACCATAAATACACAATCATCAGCATAGGCTGAAACCTTTTGAAAAACAACTCCATTCTTATTGATAATAGCTTTAACATCAGCTGCTTGTTCAATGCTGCATAAGATGAGGTCTAGTCCAAACGCATAAAGTAAAGGGCTCATTGGACAACCCTGTTGAACTCCATTTCTTAAAAATATCGGTATGCCCAGATACCCATTCACCAAAGGAGTAACCTGGACATCAGCATACAATGTCATCAATAAAGACAAAAAGGAATCAGGAATTCCATAATGCCGTAATACTGCCCAAATATGTTCCTGTCGTACCGAATCAAAAGCCGTCTCTTGATTTATAGTCAGCAAATAACCATCCAAATCCATTGATAAACCTTGTTCCACCAAATCTCTAATGAAGGCAAGATTCTGAACAATATTCCTACCCAGGATTGCACAGGTTTGTGCTGAACTGATTACCTTTTGTGCAATAACTGCTAAACGAGTGGTCAAAACTTTAGTCAAGATTTTATAATCTGAATTCAGCAGACTCAAAGGCCTCCAATTCCAGAGCGCATGTGGATCGCCTTTTTTTAATATAAAAAAATCATAAGTCCCTCTTTCATACTAGGTACCAATTTATATTCTTCCCAAACAGCCTCATAAATTATCTGTAACCATGGTGACAAAACATCACTGAAATATTTGTAAAAATCATTAGGAATTCCATCAACCCCTGGAGAGGTTCGAGGGGACAATTTAGATATGGACATTTGTATTTCAGAAAGAGAAATAGGAGCCATTAAACTAAGTTCCTCTAAAAAGCTAATTTTGGGAATATCTAATAAATGTATAGAATTACCTGAACTTCCTACTTTGTCTTTCTGAAAGGTAGCCCAAACATACTGTTGTACCAACAACATGAGCCCACTTTGATCTACTACTAAGTTACCCATATCATCCTTTAGGGCAGGCATCACCTGACTTTGTACCCCATGTATACCTCAATCATATGGGTTAACTAAATCCTTCGGACGCCTAGTTTGATATTCTTGTACTTGAGCTGTCCTATCCTCTGACACCCTCAGCTACAAGCACATACTATTTGTAACGGACTGTAACTGCTCACTACCATCATTGTCAGGATCTACAGCCTGCAACAATAGCTGCATGTACTTTGCTCTAAGACTCAAATACTGAGGGCATTTCCCTTTTGCTTTTTTACAGGTGGTGGTCTTATAAAGCTGTTTCAGATTCCTCTTGGTATTCTCCCACCAGTCTATAGGATTAACATATAAAAAAAACCAAATCAGCTCGTAACATCAAATACTCTCTTAGGCCCTGGACACACTACAGAACTGTTTTTACAGTTTTTAAAACCAGTTTAGCTAAACCATTTCAGTGCAGCCACACTCCTCACTAACCATTTTTGAAAATGGTTTAGTGTGGTCACACTGCTAGTGTTAAACCTGTTCTCCTTGTGACTATTTTGTGTTAAGTCCAACACATAGCACTGTGTTTGCCTGGACACACTGCAACTAGAACTGTTTTAGTTAAACCATTACAGCTTAAAACACTTTTACTCCTGGACAGACCTGTGAGTAAAACCATGCTAGCTCCAAAACGTTTTTAAAAATGGTTTTAAGACTAGGTACCTAGCAGGGTTTAAAAACACTTGTGTTAAAACGTTTTAAGGGGCTTGTAGTCTATCTGCAAACAGTGCTAGGGGGATTTAAACCGTTTTAAGGCACTTAAACCATTTTAAGTTCCCCAGTGTGTCCAGGGCCTTACAGAATTTTGTACAAGAGACTCTTGCAGTACAGCTACGTTCATTTTCCAGTAGCCCTTCCATAACGGCAAGTTCTGCACAGCACCAAAATGAAGCTGCACAATCACATGATCTGAGGTTTCCAAGGGTGCAATCTCCACATCCTGACAGGTAAGCCGAGAAGATACAAACAAAAAATCTATCCTAGTTGACAAATTTCCCCTGTGAAAGTATGTGAAGGGACTTTATGTAAAAGGTCATAAACATCACATAAATTGTTCCTCTTCAAAATAGTAAGTAAAGCATTCGTATCACTGAATACTTTATTTATAAGTCTTCCCCAGTTCCTATGCGACAGGCCACAATTAAAATCCCCACCCCATACCACCAACTTTGAGGTGTGAAGATAAGGTTCCAACCTCCGAAAAAGAAAAGACCTATAAGCCTTCTGCTGAGGAGCATAAATATTTATTGTCCTATAGGTAACATCACTCAAAATCACATCTATTACCAACACCCTCCCTGGTTCCACATCAAAAACTTGCAGCACTTTGACAGTCAAACCAGAAAATAAGAATCCCAAACCTGTACAAGTGTCCTTTCCTAATGACCAAAAGGAAACGCCCCATCTCCAATCCCTTTGAGCCTCTCTCACTTCAAACAGAGAATGAGGCCTTGTATCTTGTAAAAGAATGACATTCCCCTTTCCTGCTCTAAGACTGGCAAAGGTGACCCTCCTTTTTTCCACTGTTTTAATGCTATTAACATTAACAGTAAGAAGAGAAATGGCAACATCCATGAGAGGCAAAATTAATTATGATAGAAAAAAAGACAAAATAAGCAACAAAAATTATCACAGTCACTTCTTTTCCTTTTTCCTTTTCCTAGTCTTCAGTGGCTCAACTATTCCCCCCATCATGTGCAACTTCAGCTTGTGAGGAAGCAATGGAGGATAAATCAGAGTCAATACTCTCATCGTCTCCCCCTTGATCAAACAATAGAGCATAGGAATTATGTACTGGAAGATTCTCTGAGTCCTTAATGTCACCTGTAGAGTCAACTGGAGGTTTTCCAGCTTTAGACCTAGGCACCCTCTGAAGAACCTCTTCATGTTGAACAGGAGGGGGAGGCATAGGACTGTCTCCGACCTCCATTTCCACATCCGGTACAGAACCATCAGGTACATTGGTCACCACCTCAGGTTGAAGAAGAGGGGTACAGGTACCATTTTCAAGCAGCACATCTGAAGTACACACAAGGTCCGAAACAGCAGATGCCACAGGCAGGATGGTAGCCAGAAGTACAACTACTTCTCCATGTGGAGATACAGGTTCTGTAGAGGCCTCCTGATGAGGCCTAACAACTCTCTGGGGTTTAGGGATACCTTGTGGCCCTGCAGTCAACAGCTCCACTATACACATCTTTTCTTTTTGAGCCATAGCAACATAAGCATCCTGCTCAGCTCTAACAGCTGAGTCTCTGCTGTTATGGGAAGCCCAAGAGCAGTCTCAGAACATATGACCACACTCATCACACAAACTACCTCGCTTAGGTTGCTGACAGTGAGCCCCAATGTGACCCAATGCCCCACAAAGGCCACACTTCTGTTTGTGACAAATGTTACTTAAATGTCCAACATCCCCACATTTAAAGCAAGCCTTGGGTTGTCCTGTGTAAAAAATAACCACACTATCTTGTCCGAGAAAGAAACAATTAGGCAGATGCTTAGTAAGACCATTTTCCATGTTTAATGCAACCTGATATTTCCATCCACCAGTCCATAATTGTTCATCATCCAATACAGGCTCCGGATACCCCTTAGCCTTACAATGCTGTTGCAACCAATAAGTAATATCAGCAATGTTCATGTCTTCATTTTGAAGCAACACAACAATCATCTTAGCTAGGGGTTTTGTCAATGGGATAGCCAAAAAAGGTTTCCATACTGGAGAAAGCTTCAATAGTTGGCATTGCTTCCAAAAATGCTCTAAACCCCCTGGGTGTTTAAAACTTACATCAAATACAGAATCCCCAGGCACATGAATAAGAGCATATATCTCATAGGCATAATATTTTGTACTGCCTTGAAGTAAAACCTGCCTTACTAAATGCCTATCAGGGACCTCTGCAATATTACCCCCTATATTTTAAATGAACTGCATTACAGCACATTGCAGGTTCGGATAGCAGACTTTCAGTGGAGGGAAAAAGATGATCCCGAACTTTAGCATGCCAAACCTTAGCAGGGGTCTGCAAGGTATTATCTGGATCTATAGGAATCTCAGAAGAGGTGTCTTGACCTACATCTTGTTCAGGGGCAATCAAGGGGTGGGGGCTGCAGATCCGCTTCCAAACCCTCACCTTCCAATATCTTAATTTCTTCAAACACGGTAGGAGAAACTATAGGTGGAGAAGGTATATCTTGTTCTATAGGTGAACCCTGTCCAGGAGGCAACAGACAACCATCACCTAATTCAGTGGGGGGGGGGGGTATTTTGAGGTGAATTAGTGACAGAGACCGAATTATGCACCATAGGGTAATTAGATGTCCAACCCTTACCAGACTCATCTTTCACCCACCCTGCAGCTTCTAAAGCCGATAAAACCCAGTCCACAGAACGAGGTGTAGGAGTACTATCAGTAGACTGTCTTCCCTTATCAGGGGGGAGGAACAAACTGCAGCAGAGGCCTGTAACAAGGAGTCCAAGATCTACTCGTCCTGATTTTACCTGGTGCTTTCTTAACGTCTCCTGACTTTACACCAATTGTAAAAGTAATCGGGGAGAACAGGCCAACCCCCCCTCATAACAGGCAAACCTGATATGGGATGCCCAACAATCGGGGTCGAAACATCCCCTTTCATTGACTGCACAGTGTCCCGAGCATCTTCATTCGGTGTGGAAAACCCCTGTGAACCACTAACCTGCTTTACCTCCTGGCTAGGAGAAAAGGGTACAGAGTTCAGTAATATATCCTTTGAGTCCTGTGAGCTCACATTACCCACATCCAGGTTAGCTGGTGCAGGAACCGAATCAAGTAAAGCGCATGACTCTTCCTGCAGTTGCAATTCTTCCTGTAAAATCTTACGGGTCTCCACGAACTGTTTTTTGGCCAATTCCAAGCGAGAGTGAATATCGAGTGTTTTCTGGGCTTCAACAGCCTTTTGCTCCATTTCTTGAGGAGAAGAAGAAGAAAAGAAGAAGAATCAGCATTTATATAGTGCTTTTCATACATCCAAAGCACTTTACAAGCAATGCTAGACTGGTAGTGAAGTGACTGAATGTCTGGTGGCAGCCATATTGCACATCATCACCCACACACAGCCTGGATAATTGCATGAGCCAGTTTATGGAAGGGGAATGTTGGCCAGGACACTGGTAATGTTCCCTACTCTTTGCGAAGAGTGCCCTGGGTTCTGTTACTTCCACCTGAACACCCGCCAGGACAACACCAGGATGGGCAGAAGGGGCCTCAGTTTAACATCTCATCTGAAGGACGGCACACCCCAGCAGTACAGCACCCCCCAAAACTGCACTCAGATGCCAGCGATTTTTAGGCGCAAGTCCAATCCTGGTGTGGGACAAGAATCCACGACCTTCTGGTCCAGAGGCAGATGTGCTACCAACTGAGCCACGCTGAGCATCATTTCATGAATCTACCATACCATGTACTTTATTATGAGAACAACCCATATGCTCCTCATCTAATACAGGCAAATCTTCTGAACAGGGATCCATCACTATGGTAGCCTCCAGAATAGGGGAGGCCAAGGAGGAGACCTGCTCCTCAGCCACCTGAACGTCCTTCTCCTTCAAAATCTCCCTCACTCTGATCACAATGCTACAGCCACACAGCGCCCTCTAGTGAAAAGAGTAGGGGAATTTTTATTGAAAAAAAATTACAGAAAACAATATTTCATCATATAAACATAGAAATGAAAATCAAAAAGAACATAAATAAGTATTACAGCATACAGCAACTCCAACCTCTACCAACCCATTTTCCCCTACCAAAAGGGCAGGGGACTACATGGAAAAAGAAGAGTATAAAACAATATTACATCATACAGGGTTATAGAAAAAAAAAGGAAAAACAAATAAAGAAATACATTACAATATGTATGTGTCTAGGAACAGAAATATGGAAATGACTAAAAAAATTACCTGCATTGTTAAATAATCAAAATTGAGGAAAATTACACCAATATTGTTGATAAGTAGCAGGAATCAAATTCAGAAATTCCTTTTCAGTATGACTTTTCAAATCTTCTGAAATAAAGGAAAATAATATCGATTGTGGAATGTAAGTTTTTAGTATAGAATATCGACATCTACTTTGCCAAATCCAGTATTTCAGATATGCAAATAGTACCAGTGCACTACTAAGGTATAAAAGTCTCCACTGATTCATCAGAAGTCCTAATACAAATATGTCATAATTTAGAAATTGAAAAGGTAGACAAGTCCAAGCATGCTTAATAAAATCCCAAAGCCCCACTACATAGGGGCACTTGAAAAATAAGTGTGGGATAGTTTCTAAAAGATGTTTACAAAGAGGTCTAGGACAAATGCACTCTTTCAATTCTTTATGTTTTAAATTATTTTTCACATTCAGTTTGTTGTGTGCACAAAGCTAAATTATATCTCTAGCTTTACTAGATAATCGAGAATCATTTAGCATTCTGCAAATATTTTGCATCTCTGTTAAAGATCTGTCCTGGAAGGGTTCTATTTTGAAATGGAAATCTAGAATGGAACAATATAATTGTCGACGAGACAGATTAAAAAAATGTTGTTTAGGAATTAACCAAGTTTTCAATTTATCTAAACCATATTTAATATGTAAAGGGAAAGAAAACATTTTAAAAGTTTTTGACAATCCTGTTGTATCACCCCAACCAGAAAAGACAGCATTTAAAGTATGACAAAGCCATTGACATCAAGGCTGAGAATCACTAGATAGGACAGGAACGAAATTGGTGTAAAAATACTGAAAAAAAAAAATACTAGAGGGTTAGGTATCCCCAAACCACCCTCCTTTTTGGTGCAATAAGTAATTCCACGTTTGACAGGATTTAATCAAGATCTCCATAGGGCTGAGAAAAAACAACTAAAGGCCTTACATTTTAGGGATTTTAGAGTAGGGAAAATGTCACTAATGTATAAAAAAAAATGAAAGAAGGTCAGACCTTATCATGTAAACACGTTTGCTTTTATACATTTCCATGAGTTCCAGAGCCGTACTCTATGTTCAGCTAACTCAAGTTTTAATGACCAGTTATACAAGGACATATCTCCCGGTCCAAAATAAACACCTACATTTTTTGAGGAGAGTAAACAATAGGAAGTTCTCCAAAGCAGGTAAGGGAGCTATCTAAAGGGGCAATTGATAAACAAAAACTTTTGTTCAAATTGAGCATTGCTCCAGAACTTTAGTAAAGTGTTGTAAAAGATGTAAAACATATAGAACAGAACTTTGAGTAGATACTATGACTACCAAGTCATCTGCGTATGTGCAGGCTTTAATAGGAGGGAGTTGATAATGCTTAATGCCTATAATCTGAGAATCCAAATATATTGAGCAAAGTTCTGGTTCTAAAGTGAGGATGTATAGCAACAGACTTAATGGACATCCTTGATGTACTCCTCTCAAAATCTTGTGAATGGTCCCAAAATGCCCATGGAGTAAAGGATGGACTAACGTAGAAGCATAATACTTTTGTAAGGTAGAAACAAAAAGATGAGGAATGCCATATTCCAACAAATAGGTTCATAAGAAATCATGGGATACCCTATCAAATGCTTGAGCCTGACCTAAACCTACCACAAAAGCAGGAACATTATAGGTGTAACAATGATTAATTAATTCCCGTAATGTAAGCAAGGTGTCTGAAATTCTGCGTCCTGGAACAGAACAGGTTTGCGAAGGAAGAATAACATCTTGAAGTGCATTAATTAATCGATTGTTTAAGATTTTAGCAATAATTTTTAGATCTACATTTAGTAGTGTAAGTGGTCTCCAGTTATCTAAGTTCAACTTATTACCCTTCTTATAGAGAAGAAAGAGGGTACAATATTTAATTGTTCCAGAATTTTATGTGCATTTAGCAAACTGTTGTAGACCTGGACAAGTTCCTCTGAGCAGTAAAACCAAAGCCATTTATAAAACTCAGAAGGCAGCCCATCATATCCAGGAGCTGTAGTTAAAGACAAGGAAGAAACAGCATCTTGCAATTCTAGTTTAGAGATAGGCTGTACTAAAAGCTGTTGCCGTAACTGTGAGATTTGAGGTAAATGCAAAGACTTAAGCCATTCTCTGGCAGTAGTGGACATTGAAAAAGCAATTCCGAATTTCTGTAAAATATTGCGGCAATTTCAGACAAAAGATCTGACCTGGTGTGGATAGAAGAACCATCTGGTAATTCAAGCCAGTCAATATGTTTTTCTTTCCTCCTGAAATTACAATTCTCATAAGGATTAATGAAATAGGACTTTCCTTGAGTTCCAAAATTTTGTTCTTGTTCTTGGGATTGAAATCAATTATACTGAAGTTTAGTTAGCTCTGTTTTAACAACCCTAATGCATTGAGACATATGACACGAAGGAGGCCCATGATTCTGAAGAGTTTGTAATTGATGATATAAATCCTGATGTCTCCTATGCCTGTTTGAATGGTATAACCGAGAATTGGTTTTCAAATGTGCAATGAAATCACTTTTAGAATCTAACCACCAACAAACAGCATCAGCATACAGGCAGAAGACTGATTTCCTGGCATCCAGTAGGTCAAGCATAGTATATTGGAGAGTTTTATAAAAAAGGTCAGTATTTAATCTCCAGGACCCTTTCCCATAAGAGGTCTCAGCTACGTCAGACAAAGAAATACTGAGTAAACAATGATCTGAAGTGGCTGTAACCTTTGTATCACAGGATTGAACTTGTACCCCAGCAGGAATAAAAAAAAATAGTTGATGTGGGAGAATAATATACCTTTATGAAACTTGTGGAGGGGCCTGGGAAGGATGGAGTGACATGCATCTTTTACATTTGATTGGGTGAGAATAGATTTTAAAGCAACTACATCACAAAAAAACGTTTCTGTTTTCCAACCCCTATCCAAACGTAGTAAACCACAATTAAAATCTCCTCCTAATATTACTATTTTAGAGGTGAATAGAAAAGGTTGGAATTATTTCCATAAAGCAATGCGTCCGGTTTTAGTTGGAGGAGCATAGCAATTAATTAATCTGAAAATGAAACATGGAGTACCACATCTAATAAAAAAATCATTACAGGTTGGACCTCCACTAGTTTCAAAATCTGAACAATGTAAGAAAAAAAGCAAATAGCAAGACCACTGCATAAATCAGAACCCAAGGAGCAATAACTGGTTCCCCATTTCCAGTCAGTTTGTGCTACAGCAGCCTCTGAGCTACTGTACAGTCTAGTGTCTTGTAAAAATAAAACATCCAGGTGACAAGTTTCAAATATAGCAAAAGTGGTTTTACATCATAACCCACTTCTAATACTGTTCATGTTCAAAGATGCTAAAGATAAATCAGACATTTAAGAAGGTCAAGTAGTGACGACAGAAATTTCTTTAGCTTTTGATCTAGTACCCCATCTTTTCTTTTTAACTTTAGGTTTTACAGGGTCTGGATCTTCGTTCCTGAGGAAGCTCTAAAACAGACGATACATCAGAAATATCATCCATCTCTGTGTCTCCCCATCGAAGTGGGGCATATTGATTTCGTAGTCACAAAGGTTTAGTACCTTGTGATTTCAGCAACTGTTTTCCTTGACCTTGTTTCACAAGGTGAAAGGATTGAAGATCTGAGGGAGGCATATTTGGGGTTACAGTGTTTTTTGTAGGTTCTACCACCGAGAGGTCAGGTAGCTTTTCAGGGATGGGAGAGGGAGCTGAGGGTTTGGGGTCTGAAGGTAAAGCAGGTGTCATAATAGAATCAGAAGGGGGGGGGCTGCTGAGGAGAGCAGCGGTCATGTCTAGACCTGGAAGATTTATGGACCACGGAATTGACATAGAAGTCATGTTTGGCAAAATCAGCATCAGAAGTGTTATGGGAGGCCCAGGAACATTCAGTAAAGGTATGGCCCTCAGTGTCACAAAGACTGCATTTAGGGATAGCAGTACAGTGTACTCCTGAGTGACCCAGCATACCACACATAGAACATCGGATGTTTTCACAGCTGCTGCTAACATGATGAGGTGAACCGCATTTAAAGCAAGTTCTGGGCATCCCGGGATAAAATAAAATACCTCTATCCCTGCCTAAAAAGAACCTACTAGGCAAATGTAAAATTCCAGTATTAGACATCCTTAATTGAACCTTAAAGCGCCACCCTCCTGTCCAAAACCCTTCAGTGTCAATGATTGGATCAGGGAGACCTTGAATTTCACATTTTTGTTCCAGACAGTAAATAATATCTTTTACATTAACCCCTCATTCCTAAAATGGATAGTAACTGTTTTCAGGGTAGGAATAGTTAAAGGCATTACAAAGAATGTGACCAAATCTCACTCTTTCACTCTTGGATACATTTGCCAGAATTTGTGAAACAACACTGCAGTCCAAAAACTAACTTCAACACTGTGTTCTCCTGGGGCATGAATAAAAGCAAATACCTCAGAGGGAGAAAATCCAAGGGATTGTTTAATCAAAAAACAACCTACAAAAGCTCTATCTGGTGGTGTCTCTAGGCCACTGGTATACCTGATACGAACAGCATGTCGGCGTTTTGTGTTGATTGGCGACTTGTGAAAGAGGCTAGCAAAACTGGTCTTTTGCTCGGGTTCTGCAGTCATGGGATTGGTAGATTCCTCAGGTGGTTTTGAGGGAATATCATCTGCGTCAAGTATGATTTGGCTGTCCGTAATGTCTGCCGTGGAACGTGAAAGTGGGTTTTGCTCAGTAGAATCCAGAGGTAAGATACGCTGCTCATTCGTTGTGAGGGCCAGTAAGTTTGAATCCAGGGAATCTTCATGGAGACCATTTTGAAGTTCAGGAGTGCATGTAGACAAGGGTCTGAAGAAGAAGAACAAGGCAAAGGGATGTTAGGATCAGGCGACCAGCCTCCTGCATCGTTAGGAATCCAGCTGGATTGTTCTATTGCATAGTTGGGCAACCAATTCCCATCCTCAAAAATAAGCTGTGCATCCTTTGTCTCCTCTCCTGAAATGGAATGTACTTCAGAGTAAGTCATTGGAATTGTTTTTCCTTTTGTAGTCTCAGGACTCATACTCAACCATTTACGTTTTTTCTTTTCTTTCTCAATCAAATGTTTTTGGTGAGTACATTTTAATTCAGCCAATGATAAAAGTTCAGCTAACTGTTGTTTCTCAGTAAGTAGGTTATCCTGCAAAATTTGTTCAGCCTCATCCAATTCCAATAAGACAGATGTATCCAGAACTGGCAATATAACAGCAGTATTTCCTCCTGCGAAGGTAGAGTGCATCTCAAGTGCTGGACCCGGAGGAGCAGAGATGCATCCTCCTGCAGGTACTCCAACCAACTCAACTGACTGAGAGTCCAGCAGCAAGGGTCCTCTACAGGTGAGTAGGGGAATTTCCCCGGTGTCCTGGCCAAATTTCCCTCATTCACTAAAAATACCACCAACAGCTTAATCTGGTTCAAGGTCAGTTGCTATTCATCTATCCCCCTCCTCCGGGTCGTGCCTGAAAATAGAAGTAGCATTTGTATAGTGCACTTACCTGGTCAACAAAAACTAAATAAATAAATAAAATAAATAAAAATATCCTGTCTGTTCTCATCCCACTTGGGACTTTAACATGTTATAAGCCCATAAATGTCAGTGTTCACAATTTAGCATTGTGCAGTTCTAAAAAGTGTCTTCCAACTGGTATATCCATTCTGTAGTTTATCCCTGAGCATACATGCTCCTGTATTCTCTCCTTCAACATTCTTACTGTATTTCCAATGTAATACATATGACAGCTACACTGCAAAATGTATACAACAAAGTTTGTTGAACATTTTATTAAGTCCCTAATTTTTAATTTTCTCCCTGCTGTCATGGAAACAAACTCCATCTAGGGGTTCATATATTGGCATGTATTACAATTGTAACACTTGAAACCTCTTGCTGGTTTCAGTGGTAGCCACATTATCTGTTCCTGTGTTTTTCTTTTAAAGTGGCTGTGCACCAACTTATCATTTAAGGATGCTGTTTTTTTCTAAAAGTTACTATGGGATGCTTTCTTACTACTTTTTACAGTATACCATCACTCTGTAATGTCTCCCAGATACTCCATACAATATTCCCTAGTCACCCTGATATGTATTACTATACTCTACTGGAAGTGTAATAGGACCTCCTTCTAACTGAGTAAGTGTGGTCCTGCCCTTGTTTTGATGCTTAACTAAATATTCTTGTGTTTTTAAAATTATATTCTGTAATGCTTTTTGAAGTGCCATCTCTGCATAGCCCCTATTTCTAAACCTCTGTATCAATTCCTGTGATTGGGTTTTGAACTCAAGTTGTGACTCTTTGCAGATGAGACAAAACTATGTTGGAGGGTGGATAGTGACAAGGGAATAATGGAAATGCAGAGAGACCTACAAAAGCTAGAAGGTTGCCAAACATCTGGCAGTTGAAATTGAATGCTAGAAAGTGCAATACAATATACCTAGGGAAAAATAACCCCAAGACAGAGTACTAGATGGTAGGACAGAGACTTAGCACTACAGCTGAGGAGTGGGATCTGGGAGTTCTCATTAACAACTCGTTTAAGCAATCATGTCAGTGCAACAAGGCCTATAGCAAGGCTAACTGGATGCTAGGATGTAACTGTAGGGGAACTGATAACGGAAGAAAGGAGGTAATAGTTCCCCTCTACAGATCCCAGGTGATGCTTCACCTTCAATACTGTGGCCAGTTCAGGAGTCATCACCTCAGAAAGAATAAGGATAGGTTGGAGACAGTGCTTTGCAGGGTAACAAAAATGATTCTGGGCCAGCAGGGCAGATCCTATGAGGAGCGCCTCAAGGCATTAAATATGTACTCACTGGAGACCAGAAGGGTAAGAGGAGATATGATAGAGATTTTAAAGTTCCTTAAAGGAATTAACAAGGTGAACTGTGGGGAACTATTTGGCCTGAATGCCAGTTTTTGGCCACTTAGACATGAATGGAAATTAACAGGAGGTACAGGAGAGATGTGAGGAAATAATAGTTTATGGAAAGGGTTTTCAAAACTTGGAACAGTCTGTCAACTGAATTGGTGAGAGCCGAAACTGTCAGAGGATTCAAGCAGGGCTGGGACATGATGAAGGGAACAGTGGTTACCAGGGGTGAGAGGACCAAGGAGAAGAATAGACAGAGGATGGGGAGAATTAGAACCCTGGAGGAACAGTATGTTCTAGGGGTTATAGGGGACTTGGGTAGACTTGACAGACCTCTGGTCTTTTTCTGCCATCATTGTCTATGTTTCTATGTTTCTGTCAGTTGCGCAGCTTCTAGTTCTTAGAAGTTGCCCATAGGGGATTACATTTTTTAACTTTACTGGATGGGAACTGCTATTATGCAGCAAGGAATCTGTAGCTGTTTCCATTCTATAACTGGCAGTTGTAATATTGCCAGTCATTGTGTTTGCTTTCATGGGTAATGTCAAGAACATTTATTTTTCTGAATCTACCTGGGATGTGAATCTGAGGTTCCATTTATTGTTATTAAGCCAATAAACAAATTACTCTGCTTCTTCTTTCTCACCCTTAAAGATTCACCGACAAACTTCAATGATCCTGCCCCATGAATCATTTTTTTTTTCACAAAATGGATTGTTGATCTGGTCATACAATACTTCTTGTTCCCAAATTCCCATGAAACAGTTAGCATAGGCAGGGGCCTTTGAAGCCCCCATCGTTGTTCAAGTTATGTGCTAATACAAACTCCAAAACTAAAGTTAAAAATTGTACAGATATCTGTTCCCCCATATTTTGCTTATTTAGAAAGTATTCTGCTGCTCTAATCCCATCAAAGTGCCTATTCAAGCTGTATAGTGCCCCTACATCAATAGTTATCCAGAGGTACTCATCCTGCCACTTTACATCCTTAAATTTGTTAATGGTGTCACTGGTATCTGTAAGAATAAATCTAAAAATTCACATAGAGGTGATATTAAAGAGCCCACACCCAATACTATTGGCCTGCCTGGTGGGTGCTTCAGATTCTTATGCACCTTAGGCATGACGTAGAAAGCTGGCATAATGGGATTATCATTATACAGATATTTAAATTCATTATTGATGATTATCCCTTCAGATTGTACTTTTTTCAGCAGTGAAAACAGTTCCTTCTTCAAGCTATGAGTTAGCTTCCCCCTTAATTTCCTGTAACTCACTTGATCTCTTAGTAATACTTGTAGCATTTCTTTGTAATCATGTACATTCATGATTACTAAGTTACCCCCTATCAGCAACCTTTATAATAATGTTTTTCATTTTTTATTACATCATATAATGTTGCTTCCTCCTTCTTTGAGAGATTTCCCTTAGTTCTCTAACATTTTGCTTTAACAATTCTTTAGGTAAATATGTTGATAGCTCTGCCCTGTTTTAGCTACCAAATGTATAGGCATTAACCCCTGCTCATTATATTTATACTCTGATTGCTCAACCACATTTTTTCTATGTATGTACTAACATACTAAAAGGCCAGCAGAATAGGCTGTCTTTTGTGTCTGCTCGTTTGGTCAGCCCCCACCCTGGGAGCTGACCTTGTTGCCCCCCTCATCCTCTCTGGCTTCTCTCTTCCCAGTCCTGTATATTCTCACTGCACAGTACTTTGCTTCCAGAACCCTACCGCTGTACCTGTCCCACCCCCTCTTGACCATTCCACCATCTCTGCATCTACCAGCTCCCTGGGCAGAGCATTCCATGGCTCCACAACCCTCTCAGTGAAGTAGCACCACCTCCTCCTTTCTCCCCTGAATCTCCCCCCCTCCAGCTTCCACACATGCCCTCTAGTTGTCCCCTCCTTCCTTCGAAGGACCCTGACTGCTCCTCCCCTATTTACCCCCTTCCTGTACCTGATGACCTCTAACATATCCCCCCCCCCGGTCCCGTCTCTCTTCCAATGTGTACATATTTAGCTCTTCAAGCTTCTCCCCATAGATCCTGTCCCCCAAATCCCAGATCATTTTGGTTGCCCTCTTCTGGGCCCTCTCCAGGAGTTCAGTGTCCCTCTTTAAGTGTGGCCTCAAAAAATTCATGCAGTACTCGAGATGTGGCCTCACCAAGCAGTTAGACAGAAGAAGTATCACTTCTCTCTTTCTGGAGGTGATCCCCCTAGTGATGCATCCCAGCATCCTGTTGGCCTTGGCCGCTGCCCTCCTACAAGTCTCAGAGTTGTTTATCTTGACATCCACCACCACCACCCCCAGGTCCCTCTCAGCCACTGAGACTTGCAGCATTCCCCCTTCAGGATGTACACTTGGCCCAGATTTCTGGCTCCCAGGTGCAGTACCTTGCACTTCCTTGCATTGAACCTCAGCTTCCACTTTCTATACCACCTTTTCAGAGCCTCCAGGTCCCCCTGTATGGCCATCCTCTCCTCTTCCCCATCCATCACCGCCCCCAGTTTTGAGTCATCTGCAAAGAGACTCATCTCACTCTTGATACCCTTCCTTATGTCAGAGACATATCTGTTGAACAGGAGGGGCCCAAGGGCGATCCCTGAGGGACCCCACTAATAACCCTCCTTGGGGATGAGACTATCATACCAATCACCACCCTCTGTGTCCAGTCCTGGAGCCAATTTCCTATCCATCTGATCATCTGGTTCCCCACTGCCATTTCTCCCAGCTTATACAACAGGTCCCCATGAGGAACAGAGTCAAATACCTTGCTGAAGTCAAGACAGAGGATGTCCACCAGTCTACCAAGGTCCAAGGCACTCATCACCCAGTTATAGAACTCCACAAGGTTTGTCTGACATGATTTCCCCAGGAGGAATCCATGCTATCTATCATCCAGGCACCCTGACTTTTCCAGGTCGCCAACTAGCCTCTCCTTGACAATGCCCTCCATCACCTTGCCCACCATCGATGTCAAGCTGATGGGCCAATAGTTCCCTGCCAGCTCCCTTGATCCTCCCTTGTGGATAGGCACTATATGCACCACCTTCCAGTCCTGGGGCACCCACCCTGTCCTCAGAGAGATAATGAAAAGCTCCACCAGGGGTTTTGCCAGGACATCCACCAGTTCCTTCAGCACTCTGGGATGTAATTTATCTGGCCCCGGTGCTTTCTCTGTCAGAAGGGATCTGAGGGCTTCCCTCTCTCTCTCTGCTGTGATTTCCACCTCTGCCTCTTCATCCCCTGCTTTGCCTTCCCCCCTCCTGCCAGTGATGGCCCCCCTCTCCCCAGATCTGCGATCGGTGGGGTTTTCCCCCTCAGTTTAACCATCTCCTCCCATGTGATGCAGTCCCCCTTTTTCCTTGGTGAAAGTGAGGTAAAGTACTCATTTAGTACCTCAGCCTGCTCCCCAGATCTTGTGCCCATCCCTCCCTGTTTTAATCCTGCTAATCTGCCCCTTCACCCTTCTTTTTCCCCAATGTATCCTAAAGAACTCCTTGTTTCCTCTCCTAATTTCCCTGGCCAGGTTCTGCTCTTTCCTTGCCTTAGCCGCCTTCACCACCCTAGTGGCCCTACTGGCCATCAGCTGGTACTCCCCTCAATCCCTTTCACTCTTTGAGCACTTGAAGTGCCTATAAGTCACCTTCTTTCCCCTCACCATCTCCTGAACCTCCCAGGTCCACTAGCAGGGTTTACAGGCCCTACCACATTTTTGTCTTACTCTTGCACAGGTGCTGGTAGCATCCTGCACCCCCTCGTGATGATTTCCCAGCTACTGTCAGCCACCATGTCTGGCCCAATCCCATTCAAATGCTTCTTAAGGATCCTTCCCATTTCCTTGAAATCTGCCCCCCTGAAGTCAGTTACCTCCGTCTTTGTGCAGCCTTCTACCCCTCCTAGGTCCAGGCAGAACCAGTCTGTGGCATGGTCACTCCATGCCAATGGGTCCCTAACTTCCAGGCCCCCAATCTGGTCACTGTCTGCCAGGACCACATCCAGTATCCACGCCTTCCTGGTCCGTTCCCCCACCTGCTGAGTTAGCAACACATCCTGAAAGACATCCAACAACCTCTGTTCCCAGGCTGCAGAGGATGTCATAGTCTCCCAGTCTGTTCCTGGCATGCTTATAGTCCCCAACACCACCACCCTTCCTTGTCCAAACTGCAATGTCTCCCAACATCTGCCACCAGACTCCCTCCTGATCCTCCCCAGTGCAGGGGCCTATACCACTCCATGTTTACTGTCTTGCCCCCTTGTTATCAAGGTGACCCAAGTCGCCGCCACTGTTCCCTCCGCACCCTCCACTCCTTCTATGCCAATGCAGTTTTGACTATTGCTGCTACCCTCCTCCCTTCCTCTCCCTGTCCTTCCTGAACATGGTGTAACCCTCCAGGTTCAGGTCCCTGTCATGCCCTGTGGTGGCCCAGATCTCAGTGACCACTGCCACATCCTACTCTCCCTCAGTTAGCATCACCTGGAGCTAAGGCATCTCATTGCCCTAGCTCCTGGAATTTAGCAGAACTACTTTCCACCCTTTCCATATACTTCTATTTCCTCTGCTCACATTCCCATGGGGAATTCCTTCTTTCCCTGGTCAGCACCTTACCACTCATCCTTTTCCCACATTCCTCCAGCTCCCCAGGGGGGTGGAGACAGAGTGCCTCATTTAGAGGATCCCCCTTGACAGCCTTTTCTCCCATCCCTCCCCCCTTCACAAGTTTAAACCCCACCTTTCACCAACAAACCTCTCTATTTTCAACTTAAGGATTTCCCTCCCTTTCAAACTGAGATGGAGCCTATCTCTAGCATATAGTCCCTTATCCTCCCAGGTTTCCCCCCAATCCCCATCAACCCATACCCTCTGGCCCCACACCACTCCCTGAGCCACTGGTTTATCTCCCTAATCTTCCACTTGTGTTCCCCACTAGCTTTTGACACCAGCAGGATTTCCGAGCAGGAAATCATGCATCCTATGTCCTGACAAACCCTGGCAAGCTCCCTGAACCTTGCCTGTATCTCTAGCTCACTATTTCCCTCAATGTCATTGGTACCTAGGTGGACCAGTATGTCCTGGGAACCTTCACAATCCTTTGCCAGCTGATATACCTCATGCTTGGCCCTGTGCACCTTTAGTCCAGGGAAGCATTTTGTTCTAACCAGGCGGACTTCCCCTTCCCTATCCCATTTGATACACCTGATCATGGAATTACCCAACAGGAGCACTCTGACTGCATCTTTTCCTCCATTTTCCACCTTCCATGTCCCTCATCCTTTATACCTGCCCCTCCCCCCAGCCAGCTCCTTGCTCCTACCCCTATCTGGATGCCACCTGCTGCCCCCTCCTTATTTACCCTGGCCACCCCTTCCCCTCCAATGCTATGCATCTCCTCCTCCTGAGTATTCTTCAGTATCCCACTACCGCCATCACTGCTTGCAACTGGTCCCCCCCATCTGCTAAATTTGCCTGGCTTGTACTCCCTTCCTTCCCATCTCTGTTCAGCCTCTCCTTGCCTATCGTGCTCCCCTGGCCTAAACCCACAGCTCACTTTACTGTATCCTCCTTGTACTTCTGGTCCCTCTCCTTGCCCTTTCCTCCCAGCTGGTCCTTCTCCTTGCGCTTTCCTTCCTTTACCCCCTCCTCCTGCTCTGATCCCCTTATCCCTCCATTTGTCCATGTTCCAAGTTCCCCCCATTCTTCCTGCTATCTGGCCCCTGCCTCCTGCCCCCAACTCCCTTTCCATCTCCAACTGCCACTGTCATGGCTACATCAACCCCCTCATCCACAAGCAGAAGAAGAGAATTAAAGTGGTTACTGAGCTTAAGGTCTGATCCACCTCCCCCCCTTGCTTCCTTCTGTTCAGTCCCAGCCATCTGCCTACTTCCCTGAGAATGTCCTCCCTTTTGGCCTCCCGTGAGGGTCCCCAGATACCTGCCTGCTTCCTTGGTAATATTCTCATTTTGGGTCCCTTCTGTCAGGGTCCCTATGCATCCCCAGAGTACTCTCCTGCACTCCTTTCCCTATGTCCCCACCCCAAATGCTTGGTGCAACCCCGTGGGAGATCCCCTGCCCTATTCTCCAACCACACCTCCCCCTTGCACCAGCTGTCTCCTAATCCTCTCAACCTCCTCCCTAAGCTGTGCCAGCTGGTAGCACACTGGGAAACCACAGAACTTCCAAGCTCAGTCCAGTATCATGGCCACCCCACACCCTGTGCACCCCACCACCCTCACAAAGATGTATGAATGTCCATGTTTTATTCTGATGTGGAGCCTTTGGAAACAAGTCTATGACTCAAAGGGTTGTAATTCTGATTTCCTAAATAAATAAAGCTTTTAATAGCACTGTTTTCCCAAAACTGCTGTAATATTGTTTTGCTTTGCAGGGCAAAAATCAGACTTGTATCTGAAGAAGAGCTCTCTCAAATGCTTTAAGTCTCAATATGTTTCTTCACTGGATGACTCTCTCCTTTGTTCCTGCTCTTCCAATAAATCCTTAAGAATGTTCAGATTTTGTATGTCCATCTCATTTTCTGGGCTGTCCTCCTCAGTGTTATCTCTAATAGCAGCCAAACGGATGTTCAGTTCTTCTCAGATGCATGGAACAGCCTTCCTGAGGAGGTTGTGGAGTCAAAAACAGTGGGGGAATTCAAGACTGCATGGGATAGACATAAGGCAATCCTAGTGGTGGGTAGGATGAAGCAGGCTGTTGATAAACCTGGGATCTGCAGCTTATCCATTAGGTAGAGAAACTGGCAGACTAGGTGGGCCAAGTGGTCCTTATCTGCCATCAGATTCTATGTTTCTCCATTTATTTCTCTTGTCTCCATATAGCCCATGTTTGCCTTTTCTGCTTGTTGTCTTTTTAATTAAAAAAAAAAAATCAGTTTTACTTTTCTAAACAGTTTGTATAAATCCACCAAGATTGTGAATTTATAATGTTTGGGGGTCAGTACAAAGTGTAATCATTTCATAAGCAAGGTGATCTGAGTCTCTGTGAACCTCTTATCAGCTAGATTTATTATTTGTAGTTGGGCTTGTGAATTGTCATTCTCAGATCCCATCTGATATTTCCTGTTGTCAAGTCCTATCCTAGCTCTTCTTGTTAATTTTCTTCTTCTCCTTCTGTCTGATCTAAAAAGAGCTCATTGTCATGATTTTTTTGTTAACTCTATAGAAACAGACCTAGACTGGGTGAGTTTGGTGCTTTGATCCATCTGATTCTTATTTCTCTGGTTCTTTGATCTGCCCCTGCTGTTCCTGCTAAAGGAGTATGGTCTCTTCACTTTGATCTGTGAAGAAAAGCTATCCTAGCCTCATACTCCTTGCAATCTCTAACAAGTTTGTTTTGTTTTCTAATTATTATTTCCTGTTTGTGTTTCAAGATTTTGTTTTTCAAGGCTTTGTACAGCTGTATAAACTCTTTAGTTTGTTTAAAAGTTAGAGACCTCTGCTTTCACTGTTTTTAATTTTTCACAGAGCTCCTCAAACTTCTCTGAAGCTTCTTTAATGACTAACGTAGTGTATTCTGTTGATTCTGTTTCAGGGATTTTAATCCATGTGTCTTTATTTTTAAAATTATCAAAGCCACTTGATAGAGTTTTAACTACTCGAAGCTCTTGCAGCACTTGGCCTTATTCTAAATAAGTTTTGAGGGTTGAAATATTATAACTAATATTGACCTTGCTTTTTAGAAGGTGTTCAAGTTTTATAAGCACTGTATTTATGTTTCCCCACCTTCATTAAATGATGCTGCTGCTGCTCCCACATTTACACCACACAATTTAGCTTTAGACAGTTCTTGCTGTTGCTGCAAGGTGAGTGAATGCTCTAAACCAACGCTTCCTTCCTGCTCTCTTATTCAGTCATGCTTGTGTATACATTCCTTCAGCTGTCTGCTAAGACTGAGACAGGGAGAGCGAGAAAGCAGCCACAGCTTCCTTGAATCAAGAAGGTTATTTTCTAGACTACACTGAACTGAATTATTACTTTTTGGACCTGTGTAAGTAACTAGTATTGATTCTGTTTTTGGGGTGGACTTTTCTTAGTTTTAACTTTAATTTGCCAGGGAGGAACTGTAGCTGGGAGATAATTGCAGTCAGTTGTGACTAGACCTGTTACTTAGCCTTTGTGAATTAGGTGTCTGTTAAGGGGAGGAGCTGAAAGGGGCCTAGTTGAACTGAGGATTTATAACTGGAGTTGTTTGTGGTCTCTGTCTGCTGAGACTGAGACAGGGAGAGTGAGCAAGCATCTACAGCTTCCTTGAATCAAGGAGGTTATTTTCTAGACTACACTGAGCTGAATTTTTACTTTTTGGACCTGTGTAAGTAACTAGTATTGATTCTGTTTTTGGGGTGGACTTTCCTTACTTTTAACTTTAATTTGCCAGGGAGGAACTGTAGCTGGGAGATATTTGCAGTCAGTTGTGACTAGACCTGTTACTTACCTTTGTGAATTAGGTGTCTGTTAAGGGGAGGAGCTGAAAGGGGCCGAGTTGAACTGAGGATTTATAACTGGAGTTGTTTGTGGTCTCTGCTGAGTCTGAGACAGGAAAAGTGAGAAAGCAGCCACATAGTCCTCGAATCAAGGAGGTTATTTTCTAGGCTACACTGAACTGAATTATTACTTTTTGAACCTGTGTAAGTAAATAGTATTGGTTCTATTTTTGGGATGGACTTTTCTTAGTTTTAACTTTAATTTGCCAGGGAGGAACTGTAGCTGTGAGATATTTGCAGTCAGTTGTGACTAGACCTGTTACTTAGCCTTTGTGAAATAGGTGTCTGAAAGGAAGGAAGGCACTCCCCGGGCTGGAGGGTAAGAGTTGTAGCTGATTGTTTCTGGATGGCATAGGTTTACTCCCACCCACCCTTCCTTCACCCCACCCACCCCAAGTGCATAACTTCCTTTATAGCAGGGGCTCTGACATCACTTCCCCAAAAATGCTAACAACATACTCCTGTTCATATCCTTTAAGGCACAGCACACTAAATAGTAGGTAAAGACACTCACAAGCTTGCACACACTGAAACAAGAACAAAAACCAAAAAAGCATCTGTAACTGGAAGGGACACAGACATGTGGGGAGTGGTGCAATGCACTGGCTATGGAGCAGCAGTCTACTGGGAGACATCCTGGAGACTGCGTTGCTGTCCTATTTGCAGGCACCTCTTTGGTCTGAGGGAGGAGGTTGTTCATCTTCTGACCTGACCTGGCAAGGATTCAGGAAACCTGCTCCCCCACCCAGGGACCACCCAGGCCACCACATTTACCTTAGAGGTTGCCAAGAAAGCAGAGTGATTGGACCATGATGAGCTCAGGGAGGGTGAGGGTAGTGAAACAGAGGCACATCCCTCCAGTTGTGCCTCTCCACAATTCATTCACCACTCTTATGAACCACAGTTCCTCTATGGAGTCACCTGCAGTGGAAACCAAGGAGGATGTTGGGAACTTCCACAATGAAGACCCACAGGAGGGTGGACCAGGACCCCACAGGGGAAGGAAACAACTCCTGGTGGGGACTCAACTGTTAGGGAGGTAGAACTGGGGGAGGTAGGGAAAAGGGAGGCAACATGCCTACCCAGTGCCAAAGCTTGGAGGGATAGAAAATTAATCCTCAGGATCATGGGAGCAGTGGCAAGGGAGAGGGAGCTGAATGTCATTATCCACCTAGGGATGAATGACCTGGCTGAGAATGGGATCAGAGCAGTGCAACAGGAGTCTGTGGAGTTGTGAAGGGGCCTTAGACAAGTAGCACACATGGTAACTTTCTCAAAAGTGCTACCTGTCTATGGCATGGATGATGCTAGGGCACTCCACACCATGGGATTCAATGACTGATTGAAAAGCTGGTGCAGAGTTCAAGGATTTGGCCTTTTTGGTGACTGGGGCTCCACCTGGAGGGATGCAGGCCTATACAGGCATGATGGCCTGCATCTATCCTGGAGGGGAACCAGGATCCTAGGTGATAGGTTTAAATGCTTCAATGGCAAGCATTTAAATTAGCCAAGGGGGGAGGCACCGAAAAGGACAAGGGAAATCCTAGCCCCCCCAAAAAAGCAGGGTAATTAGTGAGGTTAACACCAAGAAAGAGCAGTCGATAGGGAGAAGGGCAGAGGTAAATGGAGAAAAAGACAAAGGCAGTAGGGACGGGGATGGGGCAAAAAGAAATAACGTCATGAAAAATGGAGGGTAATGAGTACCAATGCCCATAGTCTAGGTAAAAAGCTCCCTGAAATGGTGGCCTTGATGAAAGAGGGATGCCTGGGTATTGTGGCAGTCACATAAAAATGGTACACAGAGAACCATGACTGGGATGCCAACATACCAGGGTACAAAATCTACAGTAGGGACAGGAAGGGATGAAGAGGAGGAGGAGTAGCTCTCTATGTAAGGGAAGAAATCAAAGCAACAGAACTAAATGGTAAACAGGGAGGAGAGGAGACACTGTGGGTCACCCTGGAGACTGGAAATGGCTCCACAATCCACACAGGGGATGTATACAGACCCCCATCTCAGGGGGACCAGATGAACAAGGAAATGCTAGAAGGCATCCTTGGGATAGCAGAGAAAGGGGAGATATTGCTGATAGAGGATCTGAATATGCCAGATGCTGACTGGAGCACCTTAGCTGCAGCCACATCCAAGAGCTGGGCCATTCTCGATGCCCTACATGGGGCATGCCTCAGACAGCTAGTTTTGGAACCCACTCGGGAGAGAGCAATCTTTGACCTGGTACTATCAAATGGGGATGGAGAGAGGATCTCTGATCTTGAAGTGGGTAGCCATCTGGGAACAAGTGACCACCAAACAGTGTGGTTCACGATACACTTAGTTGTTGAGTCAAACCACACAAAAGTGAAGGTACTGGACTTCAGGAGGGATGATTTTGTCAAAATGGGAGAATGCCTCAGAAAAGCACTAGCAAACAGGCAAGAAGGTGGGGTGGAGCAACAATGCAGAAACATCAAAACTGCTATCACAGAGGCAACAAGCCTTTGTGCGAAGCAAATAAACAATTCAAAATCTAAGAAAAAAACACTATAGTTCTCAAAAGCAGTGGTGGAGAAGGCATTCAGGAAGTATAAGGAAACACAGAAGGAGCAGGACAGAGAACTGTACCAGTTAAAGCAGAAGGAAGCAGGTAAGTCAGTCAGAATAGCAAAGGTCCAAACTGAGGAAGAGATAGCCAAATTGGTTAAGAAGGGGGATAAACCCTTTGATAGGTACATTAGAGATCAAAGAAAGACTAAGGCAGGGATACTGAGGCTGAACAAAGAGGAAGGTGGTTGGGCAGAGAGTGACAGTGAAAAAGCAAGGATACTGAATGAATACTTCTGTTCAGTATTCACAATGGAAAAGCAGGGGGAAATACCTAATCAGGTCAATAGAAGCACTCTGGATAGGTGGGTTGATATTAGTCCTTTCACAGAAGAAAGGGTTCTGACAGAACTCTTAAAACTGAAGGTGGATAAAGCAATGGGGCCTGATGGGACTCATCCCAGAATTCTAAAAGAACTAAGGGAAGAACTAGTAACACCACTAACTATCCTTTTTAATAAATCATGGGAGGATGGTGTGGTACCTGAGGACTGGAGGAGGGTGGATGTGATTCCCCTTCACAAAGGTGGGAACAAGACAGAGACAGGAAACTATAGACCTGTCAGTTTGACCTCAGTGGTAGGGAACATAATGGAATCATTTCTGAAGGAAAGAATTGTTGACTACCTAGAGGCCAGTGGGGCACAGGACCCAAGGCAGCATGGATTCACAGTGGGAATGTCATGTCAGACAAATCTAATTGATTTATTTGACTGAGTGACCAAAGCAGTAGACCAGGGAGGGGCTGTGGACATGGCCTACCTAGACTTTAGCAAGACATTTGACACAGTCCCACACAAAAGATTAATAAACAAATTAGCCAGCCTGGGAGTGGGTCTCAGGGTGGTAGCCTGGGTAAAACACTGGTTGGACAACAGGACACAGTGGGTAATAGTAAATGGAGTCCACAGTGAAGAAAGGAGGGTTACTAGTGCGGTATCGCAGGGTTCAGTACTGGGGCCAGTCCTTTTTAGTGTCTTTATAAGTGACATTGCAGAGGGACTGGAAGGGAAAGTATGTCTCTTTGCAGATGACACAAAGATCTGCAACAGGACTGATACACAAGGTGGAGTGGAAAGGATGAAAAGGGTCTTGGCAAGGTTGGAGGAATGGTCACATGTATGGCATCTTAGATTCAATGCAAAGAAGTGCAAAGTAATGCACCTGGAAAACAAAAATCCAGGGGAAGAGTACACAATGGGGGGTGAGATACTGACAACAACAAAAATGGAAAAGACCTGGGGGTAGTCATATCAGATGACCTAAAGGTGGGCCAGCAATGTGAGAAGGCAGTAAGGAGGGCTGGGGGGATACTGGGATGAATAGGGAGAGGCATCACCAGTAGAAAACAGGAAGTAGTTGGCCCTCTGTACAGACAGTTGGTAAGACCACATCTGGAGTACTGTGTACAGTTCTGGAGACCCCATCTCCGCAAGGACATAGACAGGGTGGAGGCTGTCCAGAGGAGGGCAACTAAAATGAGGCAGGGTCTGCAGCAGAAGACATAAGAAGAAAGATTAAAGTAACTAAAGATGTATAGCCTCGAGGAAAGGGGGGGGGACATGATAGAAACTTTAAAATACCTCAAGGGAATCAACAAAGTCCAAGAGGGTAGCATCTTTCAGAAAAAGAGATGTGCAAAAACAATGGGGTACAATCTGAAGGGGGGGATGGCTCAGAGGTAATGTGAGGAAGTATTTCTTCACAGAGAGGGTTGTGGATACATGAACAGCCTTCCTGAGGAGGTTGTAGAGTCAAAAACAGTGGGGGAATTCAAAAATGCATGGGACAGACATAAGGCAATTCTAGTGGGCAGTAGGAGGAAGTAGGCTGTTGGTTAACTAGGATCTATAGCTTGTCCGTTGGGTAGAGAAATGGGCAGACTAGGTGGGCCAAGCGGTCCTTATCTGCCATCAAATTCTTTGTTTCTATAAACAATACAAACTACCTGGCCATTTGCTTCTTGATAAAGCACTGCCTTGCTTTTTGAATTCGTCATGGTGCACAGGCACAAAAGGACTCATTGCTATAAGAGGTGCTTTACAGGGGTATGCCCAATGGAGAGCTTTGTTCCTAGAAGCGGGTCAGTAGCAGGTGAATCAGTCAGCAAGCTGGCACTGACTTTTCAGCTGTTGGGGCAGAGTTAGACAACTTTTCAAAGGACAGAGCTGCACCAATAGTGGCGAGGCTCAGTCCTTTGATGTTGCATTCCTGGTTGCACATTCACACTGCTGTAGCTTACACCAATGTGAACGCAAAGAGCTCAGGCTGTTGGCATGCCCTCTCATCATTAAAAAGTAAACAAACTGATGGGAGGGGCCCAATTCCCCTGTAACCATGCCCCGTCCCAGTTAATTTGCTGATGGGGGAGCCCACTCCCCATCAGCATAATGTTTGCTCCAATATGTTGTGTGCTGAGGGGGGAGCCCAATTCCCCTCGGCTCTTGTCCCCCCAACACTCAGTATGTGTCTACAAGGTTGCCAAATCCCCATTGGCTACAACCCCCGTACCAAACAAACACTCAAGTGGTACACTGGGAGCCCATCCCAACATGCCAAATGTCTCTGTAAGAAAGAAAACCTTCCGGCAATGTTTTTAAAATGTTTGAAAGCCTGTAAACAAGAAAATAGTCCCTCATTGAGTCTGGTGCCCCTTCCCCCAACACATCTTCTGTGCACCCCACCTCTCCACACCACCCTCACCCTATAGTTACCTCTGGAGTCCAGCGTGACAGTCTTCAGTGGAGCAGGAACTTGTCTGTACTCTTCAAAGCCAACCACAAACTAAAGAAATGCTGGTACGCTGTATGATGGCATAAATGGTTATTTTCAACTTTGGTGCATATCTTGGGCATTTGTGCAAATTATGGCTTCAAATTTTCAACATGGGATTCTAGGGACCCCAACTCATGAATTCAGATGAATTCAGAGAATGTCATCTGGTTATTCAGTCCCGAAAGGTGATTTTGTGGTCACAGCATGGAATCACCTTTTGGGACCAATTAACAAAATGGCGGAGCCGCTGTTCATGAGGTGGGCTCCCAAAAAGCCTAAGCTGAAAATTTGGTGAAAAAATTCCCAAAAATGACTGTGTTATGAGTGTGCATCGCACAGTTTCAATGCATACTTGTAATGTCATGAATAGGTTATATTTTCACTCCAGATTTTCAACATTGGTATTTTTTTACACCTCCTCATGAACAGTACAGCTGTCATTTTTCACATCCTGGCCAAAATATGTTTTCGCACTTCCAGCGCAGAATAGCGCAGTCTCTGTGGGAAACAAGTGTTTGGGACAGATTACGAAAATCACAGTGTCATTGTTCATGAGCGGATGTCTCAAATACCTCTGTTGAAAATTTGGTGACAAAAGTCCATATAATAACTGTGTTATGAGCATACGTTGTGCAGTTTCCATGCACACACGTAACTTTGTGAATCTGTAACATTTTCACTCCATATTTTCAACACTGACATTTTTTTACACCTTCTTATGAACAGTACAGCTGGCATTTTTCACATTCTGGCTGAAATGTGTTTCCGCACTTCTAGCGCAGAATAGCTCGGTCGCTGTGGGAAATCAGTGTTCAGGACAGATTAAAAAAATCACAGTGACACTGTTCATTAGGGAAGGTCCCACAATGACTGTGTTAAAAATTTGGTGACAAAAGTCCATAAAATGACTATGTTATGAGTGTGCATTTGAAAGTTTCCACACACACTCATAACATCGAGAATCTGCAATATTTACACTCAAGATTTTCAACATTGTCAGTTTTGCACACCTCCTTATGAAAAGTACAGCTGTCATTTTTCACATCCTGCCCAAAATGTGTTTTTGCACATCTGGCACACAATTTTATTAATTTATTTATTGAAATGTTTCACCAAGAGGGCACACTGAACAGTGTGACCTGGGGGGAATGGGTTATATAGGATTGTGAAGGATGATCAGTTACAATAGTATGTGGGTAGTACAAATAATACAACATTGTAAGATTATGCAACAGTTGGAACACAAGGTATTGTACAATAAACAGTAATGGGACATTGGGTAAATTATAATACATGTCCAAAATCATACAAAAGAACATATAAATGTACAAAACAATAATAATGCAACAGAACCATTACAGTGCATGAGTTTACCAGAAGCAGGCTCAAGGTAGTACACAAGTGCCATTGGAGTAAAAACGATGGGATAGGATGTGCACACGGGTGACCCAGAAGGGCATGTGGAGAAGAGAGGGGGAGAGGAAAGAACTGAATTTAAGAAGAAGTGGTAGCCATTTCCTGATTCCCCCTTCAGGATGTTGAGATCCCTGCTGGGGGGGTCAGGGTAGGAAGTCAGAAACTGGGGATAGGTATTAAGGAGGGTTAAAGTAGGAACAGCTGAGGGAGAGGTAATTGTGTAAGGCAGAGGTATGGGAGTAGTTGGAGGAGGAGTGTCATATTTCGGGGGAAGGGAATTCCAGATGTTAGGAAAGTGATGGGCAAAACCAGTCTGGCTGATGAGGGAGGAGTGGCAAGGGACCGTCAAGGTGCGGGCATCATTAGATCTGAGAGAGTGGGTGGGGGGGAAGGTGGAGTGGAGAGAGAAGATGAGAGATAGGAGGGGAGCACTCTAAACCAGAATTTGGAGGTTAGTTTGGCACAGTGTGAGATGCAACCATGAGATAGTGGAAGGAAGGTTAGAGAGTGATAGAGTTCACAGTGGTGGGGGCGGGAAGGGGAGTTGAGAGTAAAGTGGCAAAAGGAGTTAAAGAGAGTGTCCAACTTGGTCAGGGAAGATTTGGGAGCAGCATCATAGACTACATCACAGTAGTCAAAGATGGGGAGTACCAACTTCTGTACAATTTCGTGCCTTGCAGTCAGTGGGATGCAACTATGATTCCTGTACAGAGCACCAAGCTTGGGGTGCAATTTCTTCAGGATAGCATCGATATGCACAGAGAAGTTGAGGTGCTGATCAAGCCAAACCCCAGATATCTAAATGAGGTGATGTTCTCCAGAATGGTCCCATCAAGGGTGTGGAAGGAGGGTAGGGCTAAGAGCCTAGATAGTCTCTGCCTGGTGCCAAAGGTCATTGAGACAGTCTTCTTGGTGTTTTGAAAAAGCTGGTGAGAAGCAAACCAGAGCTGAACTTGGTTAAAGTCATGCTGTAAGCTGGTTTCCACAGCAGCAGAGTTTTTGCCTGAACTGTATAAGACAGTATCTTCAGTGTACATGTAGATAGATAAGGATGAGCAGGCTGTGGGAAGATCATTAAGGAAAATGGAGAACAGTAAGGGACAAGCCCTGAGCCCTGAGGGACACCAGTGTTGATAGAGAGTGGAGGAGAGAAGGAATCAAGGATTCTCACCACTTGCATCCTGCCAATGAGGTAGGATTTAAACCAGTTGGTGGCAGATGGAGCAAGGCCAGCTTAGGAGAGGGAATCAAGAAGCAGGGGATGGGAAACAGTGTCAAAAGCTTTGGCTAGGTCTTCAAAAATGGCTGAAGTGATCAGGCCATTGACCATCCCTGAAAGGATGGAGTCAGTGAGCCTGAGTAAGGAGGTGGTTGCTGAGCAGTTCTTCCGAAAACCAGATTGGAAGAGGGTGAGGAAGGAGGAATTGGAGAGGAAGGGTAATAGTTGAGAGAGAACCAAATGTTCTTGAAGTTTGACACGGGTAGGAAGGAGAGAAATGGGGTGATAGTTATCAGGAGTGGATGTGTCACCACCCATGGGGAGAGGAAGGACAACAGCATGTTTCCAGGATGAGGGTACTAGGGCAGAAATAAAGGAGAGGTTAAGAATTAGGGAGATAGGATAAGCAATTGCAGGAGCAGAAAGGTACAGAAGTTTAGGACTGAGCTCATCTGGTGAGGAACCTTTAGAGGGGTTCAAAGATAGGAGGGCACTAAGGGCTTCATCTGAGGAGATAATAGAGAAGGACAAAGGGGGAGGGATAGGCACTGGCTGAGGTGAAGGGCTGAAATTAGTAGGCAGCAAGGGGGAGTGTAAATTTAGAAGAAATGTGGCGCATGAGGTGAAGTAGGCATTAAATTAATTGGCCGCGGAGCCAGCATCGGAAACTGGGGGGTTATTTATTTTGAGAACTGGAGGGGGAGGGGGAGAGGGGGGAGAGAACAGGGCATGAACTACCCTCCATAATTTAGATGGAGAGTTAATGTTAGTCAGGAATGAGGAGTTGAAATAATCAATCTTAGCCAGTCTAGTAGCTTTAGTACATGAATTGTGTAGCATTCTATACTTGGCATAGTCATTTGGATGTTTGGTAGATTTCTGTTTTCTCCATGTTCGATCATGCTCCCTGAAGCAGGCCAGAATATCGGGGTAATCCAGGAGAGGTGAAGCTCATGAACTCAGGTCCTTCTGAAAGGACCAAAGGCATTCCAGGTGGCAATGAATTTATCCTTAAAATAGTCAAGGGCTTGGTCGACAGAAATAGCAGTGGAGAGGATGGCTACTCCATGGAAGCAAGTGCAGTGCTGAGTGGGGGCATTGGGACAATGGCATGGTCACTGCAGAAAATCAATGTTTGTGACATATTAAGAAAATCATAGTGACAGTGTTCACAAAATGCCTATGTTGAAATTTTGGTGAAATTATTCCACTAAATGACTGTTACGAGTGTGCATTGTGCAGTTTCCACATACGCTCATATGTTTGAACATTTTTAATATTTTCACTCCGGATGTTCAACACTGCCATCTCTTCACACCTCCCTATGAATGGTACAGCTGTAATTTTTCACATCTTGCCAGAACTATGTTTTTGCACATCTGGTGCAGAACGGTGAGGTCGTTGTGAGAAATCAACGTTCAGACAGATTAACAAAATCACAGTGCCACTGTTCATGAGCAGAGGTCACAAATGCTTTTATGAGGTGGAGGTCACAAAAGGTCATGCTGAAAATTTGTAGTGCAAATGCCAACAAACGCCCGGGGCATTAGGGTTTCTAACCATAATGTGTCCCCCAGCCCATGGTGGGGATCCAGTGCCCCCATCTTCTTTGAACTGCAAACATATCTTCACTCTTTAAAGCCAGATCACAAATTGAGCAAACAAGTATACACTTCACTATATTTTAACAGGAATGTGAATTTAGTGGTATAACTTATTCTTTCTACTGGGAACTGTAGTCCTGCTAATACCAGCATCAATTCCAGTGACAAACTTCGGCATTGACAAATGTGTGTTCTTCCTGTCCTGGCAATCTGCAGAAGAAATTTCTTTCTTTCCCAGTACTTCTTACTTGATAGTAGTAGCAGGCAATTTAGATAGGAAGCAAAAATACCTTTGATTCTCAATCCTTTACCTGGGTAAAAACTCCTCAGTTTCAGCTTCAGTCTGTGTTGTTTTCCAAAAGGAGTAATCCTTCCATTTGTGACAATGCTCTTCTGACTTAAGTCTCCTCATCAGTCCCATCACAGTACTGTGATAGCAAAATTTCAAACAGGTTCAAAGATTTACTTCAACTGCGCCCTCAGGGAAGCAGGTGGGGTGCACTTCTAAAGGGTTGCTAGCCCTACTACAGACATTGGATTTAAAGTTTTAAGTGCTACTCCATTCACTCAAACAAAATGCTTGCATGACCATTAATTCTTAAATTCAAGTGTTATTTAGTCGATTGTCAAAAATAGTTCCCAGCTCAGTGCAAAGTCATTTCCCCTTCATACACAGAATGCTAGTCCCAATGCTTCAACTCCAAGCCTTCCTTCGGGGTCATGGCTAAGAGTTCTTTACTCCTGCTATTTATCAGTCTTTAGGCTTGTGACATCATTTCATTCATTATTTGATTGACTTATTCCATTATAACCCACCATACTCCTTTCTTTTTAAAGCAACATTGCACATATTGTTTGACTATGTTATGTCTTTTGACACTTACCCTTACATAGTTAGTGTCTTTACTTTGATCAATCATTCTTATTAAGAGAACATGTCCAACAATTTCTATAAAATAGGCAAAACAGAAATGATAATGTTTAAAATATTATAAACCTTGTTGTACTTTATATTGATAACTGCAGCAATGTTCCCGACTTATTCAGTGTGCACATCAGTTTTTGACATTTATATTGTCCTAATGCATTCCTTTTATAGACTGATTCCTCAAAAGGCACTATTTTGGGGGGATTACATTGTCGATTTAAAGCTCAATTAGATTCAGACAGTGGTGAAAAGAGATATAAAGCAAGAAACACTGAATACCAGTTTACTCATTTTTTCCCTGGGTATAACAAGGAAAAGCTACTTCACTGAGAGGGTGGTGGAGCCCTGGAAAGCACAGCCTATGGAACTTCGTGGCTGCTACAACTGTGGAGGGGTTCAAGAAAGTCTGGGATAGATACAGAGGAAGGAAGCATTCCAGAGTCCTGCTGAGGTGTGTGGGTGGGTTGGGGGACCTTGTAAGGAATGGGGGGCAAACATCGATGCCCTGCAAAGGCACTGATTATCAAGCAGATGTGATAGACCATAGGGCCTAATCTGCTGCCATCTTAGTATGTAGTATGTGTATGGAAGAACCTCTACAGCAATTTTCTTTGCAAAACAACAACAGAATACCCATCAGAAAGGTGTTCATGCGATAATATCGAAATTGAAATGGGTGTTTGGAAAAGGGAAATGAACAGACATACATAGAGGAGATATTTATTTTGACAGAGGTCTTAGAAACAGAGAGACTCACCTAAAAGTTAAAAGTCTGTCAGGGAAAGACATCAATGATGCTTTTTTATGCAAAGGAGTTGAGAAAATGGAACCAGATAAGGACAGAGTATAAGGGCTACAGAACATCCTGGCAGAGAAAAAGTGTGGAAGAAAAAGGTGGGATCTGGTTTAGTGGCTGCTCTGATCTAATAAGTTCAATATGTGTATCAAGGCTACACACATACGAGACATTAAAAGCAAATAAGATTCAGAATGTCCCAAAACGGCTTTTATATTACCTTGTCCATTATTGCTGCATATGATGTTTTCCCCAATAATACCATATCCACTTTTAGAGTAAAGTTGCCACAAACGCTTGAACTATCCGGGGAATGGGAAAACGGGGTAGCAGAAATTCACTACCCTCACTACTAGGGCAACGTGCCAGGAAACAAAAACAGGTTCAGTACGCTCTATCAATACTCTAAACATTTCCTACAGTAAAATGTCACCAACCAGCTGCTATACTGAACCAGAAGTGTTTAAAATTCCAGCAGGCTATTATTGCAACATGGAAAGTGTTGGCAGTTCAATCAATAAAAACATATTTGAAGCAAATAAATACCAGTGATTTTGGAACAACAAGCCATCAGGAGAGAAATAAGCATTGACAGTGACATCAAATGCATTCAGTACATTCATGTGCAATAACAGTGCCTTTTGGGTTTTAGTAGACTTGATGTAGGTATAGGGGAAGACTATAGGAAAGAGCCCAACAGATATTAATGCAGGCTTTAACACAGTATATATCTACATTGACATTATTTTGCATGAAATAGTGGGCAACAGTCTAGTGCCTTTGCTGAGATACGTACCTGTGAGGGGCCTAGACAATGAGATAGTGACCATGACCTACGATAAACTCCACTACCAAGAAACCAGTAAACATCAGATTGATGCAGTCACTAGTTTTTCATAATTAAAAGTTCATTGTTTTTCCAACCAAACAGTATACACAATGAACAACCATCACAAGGTAACAGTAATAACATACAAAAGAGTAATGAGCCACCCCACCCTCCCACAACCTCCAAAAAAGTTTAACCAAATGCAAGGATACACCAACTGACTATGAAGGAACACCCCCCCCAACCATCCCATCCCAAGCCAACCCCCCTCACCCAACCCCAGAACAACAAATGACTCAAGCACCCAAGAAGATGAAGAGAAGGGAAAGAAGAACAAAAAAATGGGAGTGGCACAGAGCAAGCCACCCTACACGGCAGCTCGCTGTACAAATAAAAGTGTGTGCAGAGTCTCTCATCTTTAAATGTAAGAGGTCATCTTGTTGATTAAGTCTGGTCATCTGCTTCTGAACCATAAGGACCTGCAAAAGGTCATTAAACCATTCACTATAGGGTGGCATGGGATCATTCTGCCAGTGTCTCAGAATAATGACTTTGGCCATCATCAAAATCAGGGTTATATGAGCTTTGCATTGACTGAAGAGAGAATGAGGGTGGTTTCCCGCCAGACAGATTTCTGGAGTGAAGGCATCTTCTAGTCCCAAAAGTGGGTCCAGAGAAGCCTGAATTCCCTAACAGAAGGTGGTCACCTTGGGACATTGCCTCAGCATGTGTAGTAAGTGTCCGTTAGCCAAGCCACAGTGTGAACACACCAGAGTTTCATCCATCCCCATCCTAAATAGCCTAAGGGGGGCATATTACAAATCATGGAGGATCCGAAATTGGGTCCATCTGTAGTGGTCTCTTTTAATATATTTGTAGAGATTACACTAGATGGATTGTCAACATTTAGGGTTGGGATGTCACTCTAATGCCTGCTGCCAGTAGAAGCAGATGCCAGATAGGTGAGTCGGGCTGGATATTTGTAAAATATTTTAAAGATTAACTACTGGATGAGGCTGGGCTCTCAATGAGATAAGCTGTGGCAATACATTATCCCCCATTCCAAAGGGCCATGACTCACATGTGAAGTAAGAGCATTAGTCAGCTGCAAGTATTTAAAAGGTGGAGGAGAGGAAAAGAGATGGCTTCTTGTAGGCACCCAGGGGGGTAGGGGGTTGACTTGTTCTAGAAGAGAAGACAAGGAAACAGGTCTCAGGAGAGTACAAAAAGGAACCGGAATGGATGGCCCCCAATGTGAATATATTGGGATTTGCAAAAATAGGTTGTGTTAAGAAGTGGGACCTGCGCTGATGTAGAAAGTACTCCAATTGTCCCCAGGCTTTGAGCAACCACACTAAAGTAGGCTGAAGAAAAAATACATGCAGACTAGACAACTTGGAATACAAAAGGCTAGATAGGTGAATACCAACCATTCAAGAGAGAGGTGCCTCAATTCTGAGCCAGATGGGCATATATCCTTCTCTTCCAAGCCTAGCTGAGGCAGTGCCCCATTGTAAAAACTTTACCCCATGTAACGCTAATAATAAAGATAGAAGTGGGGGCAAATACAAACCACCTGTGTCTCTCTGGAGAGTAACTGTGGAGAAGGCACAATGAATGGCCCCATCCCTCAATGGAAACAGTTCAGGAGCCTTTGCAATAAGGAGAACCAGGGTTTGGGAAGGAAAGCATCCAACATTCCCAGTGGGTAAAGGAGCCATGGAAGAATGGTAATCTTAATAGTGTTGAACTGGCCTCAAAAGGTCAGTGACAGAGCTGTCCATCTGGCAAGGTCTTGCTTTATACCATACAAGAGAGGACAAACATTGAGAGGACCTATATAAAAGAGAAGGTGTGGTAGACACATTCCCAGGTATGTGAAGGCACTGAGTTCCCAGGATGAGCCTAGATCTATGAATTCCTGCTTGGAAACACATATATTAAGTGACATAGCCTGCATTTTGTCTATATTTAGATTATCCCATAAGGCTGGAAAGGATGCAATCTCATCCGGGGCCACAGGAATGGAAGAGGCAGGTCTTCAAGATAGAGAATTACATCATCAGCATAGGCTGATAATTTAAACATCTTCCCCTCCTACCTTTATTCTTTTGACATGTTGAGAGGTCTGAAATTAGAGAAGAGATTCTAGGTAGAGGTTAAACAAGGGGGGGGGGGACATCCCTGTCTTGTGCCCCATTCCAAACAAAAGAAAGCAGAGGAGAGACCATTACATCAGATTTTCACATAGAGCTTAATGAAAATAATTTGAATCCACTTACAAAAATCTGTCAGTATACAAAATTGCTGCAAAACCATAAACAGAAAAGGCCACGGCACATGGTTGAAAGCCTTTTGTGCATTCAGGGAGACCAGCACCACAGGGGTCTTGCTCTCCCTGGGTGAAGAAATCAAATAGAAAAGTTTCCCCAGATTGTCACTAGAAAGGTAACCCACCATAAACCTGAGTTGGAAAGGCAAGATTAACTTGTTCCAGATGGCTTTCAACCTATTGGCAAGAACTTTAGCCAAGATCTTAAGATCCACATTTAATAAAGATATGGGATGGTAACTGGCTGGCACTAACTCTTCCTTGCCCAGTTTCTGAATGAGAGTGATCTAGACTTGGGTGAAGGAATAGTCCTCCAACCCCTCTGTTAAAAAGGAGTTGAATAATTGAGTTAGGAAAGGAGCTAATTCCTCTATGAAGGTTGAATAGAAGTTATTGCAAAAGCTGTCAGGGCCTGGTGCCTTATCCAAGGGGAGTTGGCGAATTACCTCTCAGACCTCTGAAACTCCAGTGGGCTCTGATAGGTAGTCCAGCTGAATAGAAGAGAGGCATGGAAGGAGAAGCTCATCTAAATAGGCAAATATTTCCACCTGGTCATCTGGAGATTGAGTACCAACATTGTACAGACTTTAGTAATATTCTATAAAGACCTCCACAATATCTTGTGACTGAGTAAAGATGCTGTCCCCTGGGGAAGGCCTGAGGTGTGGGACCACCCTCACTTCCTCCAACTGCCATAGCCTCCAAGCCAAAAGTCGACCTGCTCTGTCACCTGACTCTAGATATTGGGACCTTGTATGTGGAATAGCCAGGTCAGCCTTTCCGATGAGCAGCACTGCATATTTTATGCGATAGGTGTCTAGCTGTTGCTAGGTGACCAGAGGGCAGTTAGGAGAAAGGTCTTTCTCACGACATCTAATATCAGACAGATGCAGTCGCTATTGAAATAAAGAATGAACAAATCAAACCTGTTCCATTTCAGTTTGGAAAGGTGATCATGAAGTTACATTTCCGCCCCCAGAAAGTACTTGAAAATTTAAGCCAGGACAGTGATTGTTTGACATTATGGGGACCCTGCCTTGTAGAGAAGTTATTACAGGGCATAGGCAGGATACAGCCTTCCAGGCTTTCATGGACTTCCTACTATGTACGCTTCTGGTATGGGGGGATATTCCTTAGTCTGTTTGGAAAAGCAGTTCCATTTTTAAGAAGGGGGTTCAAAATTGCCAAACCACATCTACAAACAGCTGCTAAAAATGTTGCAAAGGATGTTGTAGGGCATGTGACTAGTGCTGTTGCTCAAAAGATGTCGGGAAGATTAGCCTATTCAGGGTGGTCTAGGTCTGATTGTGCTCCAGAAAGGTAGAAAGAGAAAATTCAGAGTATCCCATTCACTTCTTATTGGACCTCCCAGTTACTTTAAAATGCCTGTTTCAAAATGCAGAACATCACATAAAATAAAGAGGTCAAAGTCCAAAGGACCTTCAAGGGGGCATAATAAAAAAGCAGAGATCTGTTCTAAAAATAAAACATGGTCTTTGTGCACTGCAGTTCTTAAGAATACACAAAATCAGAACTGAACTTGTTTGCTGTTGCTCCCACACAGGCAAGAATTAGAAAATAAGCATTTATGTAGAGATGCCCCCCCATCAGCCCTTTCTGAAACCTCACCTTTTGAATGTTACATAGTGAGGAATGCAAATCACCACAAAATATTATGCTGGTTCAACTTTAAGCAGAAATGCATGGTGCCGAAAGGCCTTTCACAGTCTGCAATGGGGGTCAACAGAAAACACAGACACATGCCTCATCTGTATGACACCCCAGTGGAATGAACCAGCTACCCTAAGTTGATCTGTCTGGGTTAGGTTGTGGTGAGCCCAATATAAAGAAAAAGCAAACTAAAACACAAATAACCTTAGTGTGTAAACACTGAGGCAAGGGTAACCCCAAAGGGCATTGGCAAAGAAGCCAAGTTTCAAAGAAATACAAAAGCACACATACCCACATAATGCAAAGCATCGTGGGCTGTATATGCAAATCACCACAAAATATTATGCTTGTTCAACTTTAAGCAGAAATGCATGGTGCCGAAAGGCCTCCCACACAGTCTGCAAAGGGTGCAACAAAAGACACAGACATGTGTTTCGTCCTACCAGGACTCATCAGTGTGCCTCGTCTGTATGTCACACCAGTGGAATGAACCAGCTATCCTAAGTTGGTCTGTCTGGTTTGGGTTGAGGTGAGAAACATAGAAACATAGACTTTGACGGCAGATAAGGACCACTAGGCCCATCTAGTCTGCCCATTTCCCTACCTACAGGATAGGCCGCAGAGCCTATTTAACCAACAGCCTATATCTTCCTGCCCCCCACAAGAATTGCCTTATGTCTGTCCCATGCATTCTTGAATTTGCCCACAGTTTTAGACTCCACAACTTTCTCAGGAAGGCTGTTCCATGCATCCACTACCCTCTCTGTGAAATAACACTTCCTCACATTGCCCCTGAACTGCCCTCCTTCTATCTTTAAATTGTGTCCCCTTGTTCTTGCAAGTCTCTTTTTCTGAAAGATGCTACCCTCTTGGACTTTGTTGATTCCACTGAGGTACTTGAAAGTTTCTATCATGTCCCCCTCTCCCTTCTTTCCTCAAGGGTATACATATTAAGCTCCTTTAGTCTCTCCTCATACGGCTTCTCTTGCAGACCCTGCACCATTTTAGTTGCCCTCCTCTGACTGCCTCTATCCTGTCTATGTCCTTGCGGAGATGGGGTCTCCAGAACTGGACACAGTATTCCAGATGGGGTCTCACCAACTGTCTGTACAGAGGGATAACAACTTCCTGTTTTCTATTGCTGATGCCTCTCCCTATACATCCCAGTATACTGCCGGCCCTCCCTACTGCCTTCTCACATTGCTTGCTAACCTTAAAATCATCTGATATGATTATCCCCAGGTCCCTTTCCTGTTTTGTTGTTGTTACTACCTCCCCACGCATTGTGTATTCTTCCCCTGGGTTCTTGTTTCCCAGGTGCATTATTTTGCACTTTTTTGCATTGAATCCTAGCTGCCATACGTCTGACCATTCCTCCAACCTTGCCAAGTCCCTTTTCATCCTTTCCACGCCTCCTTGTGTATCAACCCTTTTGCAGATCTTTGTGTCATCTGCAAAGGCATGCCTCCTTCAGTCCCTCTGCAATGCCACTGATGAAGACATTAAAAGGACTGGACCCAATACTGAACCCTACGGTGCCCACTAGTAACCGCCCTTTCTTCAGAGTGGACTCCATTTACAATTACCTTCTGTGTCCTGTTGTCCAGCCAATGTTTTACCCAGGCTACCACCCTGGGACCCACTCCCAGGCTGGTTAATTTGACTAATAATCTTTTGTGTGGGACTATGTCAAACGCTTTGCTAAAGTCTAGGTAGGCCATGTCCACAGCCCCTCCCTGGTCTACTACTTTGGTCACCCAGTCAAAGAAATCTATTAGATTCGTCTGACATGACCTTCCCGCTGTGAACCCATGCTGCCTTGGATCCTGTGCTCCACTGACCTCTAAGTACTCAACTATTCTTTCCTTCAGAAGTGACTCCATTACTTTCCCTACCACAGAGGTCAGACTGACAGTTCTGTAGTTTCCTGCCTCTGTCTTGCTCCCACTTTTGTGAAGGGGAATCACATCCGCCTTCCTCCAGTCCTCGGGTACCACACCATCCTCCCATGATTTATTAAAAAGAGTAGCCAGTGGTTTCACAAGTTCTTCCTTAATTCTTTTAGAATTCTGGGGTGAATTCCATTAGGACCCATTGCTTTGTCCACCTTCAGTTTTAGGAGTTCTTGCAGAACCCTTTCTTCTGTGAAAGGACTGGGATCGACCCCCTATTAAGAGTGCTTCTGTTAATTGGATTAGGCACTTCCCTTCCTCTTTTGGAATACTGAGCAGAAATATTCGTTCAGTATTCCTGCTTTCTACTGTCCCCTCTGCCCACCCACCGTTTATTCTATTCAGCCTCACTATCCCTCCCTTTGTCTTTCTACGCTCGCTGATGTACCTATAAAAGGTTTTATCCCCCTTCTTAACTGAGTTGGCTATCTTTTCCTCAGTTTGGGCCTTTGCTATTCTGACTTCCCTCCCTGCTTCTTTCTGCCTTAACTGGTACAGCTCTCTGTCCTGCTCCTTCTGTGTTTCCTTATACTTCTGGAATGCTATCTTTTTCTTCCTGACTTTCACAGCCACCTCTCTTGAGAACTATAGTGGCTTTTTCTTTCATTTGATTTGTTTATTTGCTTCACACAAGGCTTGTTGCCTCTGTGATGGCAGTTTTGATAATTCCCATTGTTGCTCCACCCCTCCTTCTAGCCTGTTTGCTAGTGCTTTTCTGAGGCACTCTCCCATCTTGCCAAAGTCAGCCCTCCTAAAGTCCAGTACCCTCACTTTTGTATGGCTTGACTCTAGCTGAGTTTAACATGAACCACCCTGTTTGATGGTCACTTGTCCCCAGATGGCAACCCACTTCTAGATCTGAGATCCTCTCACTGCCCCCGTTTGAGAGTACGAGGTCTAAGATTGCTCCCTCATGAGTGGGTTCCGAAACTAGCTGTCAGTTCAGACTTCTTTGTCTTGTAATGAATTTAAAACATGAAATCACTTGTAACTCGGTACAAAATCATCATGTATAAAAATCACATATTACCCTCATGATCTGTGTGTCTCTATCAATTTTTCATGGGGTGGGGGTCTGAGTTTGGAATTTCAGATATGTAATGTCTTCAATAACAACACACTGTATAAAATATAAAGGCATTTAATGTAAAAAAAACAACATATGCCCATGAAATGTGACATACATCAATGGTAGGATTATTGGTAAAATACAAAAAACACTAAAGGCATCACTTGTTAATACAAAATGCATTTAAAATGTCATCTCACTGAGGGAGGATTATAACATACAGAAGTATAAGTACCTTTTGTAAAAAAAGCACAATAACATATTGAATATGAGGTACAATAGGCTACCATACATCAGTATAAGCAACTTTTTTGTACAAAAAAATTAACATTGAATATGAGATAGATGTCTAATACAGGCAGAACACATCAGTCACTGAAGTATATAACATCCACATTCATATACAGATAAGGTACTTAGGTTTTATATAGGGATCCACACAGATTTTTTAGATGTCTGTCATCTTTTGGGGGTCACTGCCCATTTGCAACAGGAGAAGGCTTGGGGGCTTTTGCAGCAGCCATTTTCAGGTGTTCCACATTGTCTGTTTGATGAATGATGATAGACAGAGGTGGGTATGTTAGCCTCTGTGACTGCATTCACAAAAACCTCTCAGCCTTTCAGCTTCCTGTGCTCAGGGACTGCATGTGTAGTAGTTGCTGCCTTTACCAAATCAATCATGTGAGACCCAGAAACAACACTGCCTTTATACATTAATTCCCCCTTATCATTCCCCAAAAATAATACCCTTGTTCTTTGCTATTTTTTTTAATATTAGCAATGCATTATTTTTAAACCTTTGAGAAACACTACTTAAAATGTCTCTTTCCATAGCACTCGGGGTAGACACTGTCTCAACAATAGCAGCAGCAGGGGATTCCTGAGGTCTAGTCCCCCGTCTCAACATCAGGCATAAATAATGTCAAATTGGTTTTAGCTTGTTCTCTTTGTCTTACTAAAGTCAAATAGTGCTGTAACACAGTGGAATGCAGTTTGGATTTATCATAGTCTGATAAATCAGTCCGTAATAGTATAACTCCCATTTCGATGTCCAAGCTGTAGGTTACAACATTTCTCGTGTCCTCATCAGCATAATTTTGTTTGAATATGATCCATCTGTTGCTGAGGTGCCAAATACGTTTTTTGAGTAAAATCCATTATCTGTTAGCCAACAATCCAGTTTTCGGAGGAACTGTGAATGATAAAAGGGTCCTTAAAACACTACTAGTCTAGTTTACAACCTTTGTTTTCTTTTTTAATGTGAGGTCTTTCCCAAGGTTCAATGTGGGGAATAGCTCCTCTACAGCCTCTAAATAAGCCCTCTGTTGACACATCTCCCTTGCTTAGGGAGTGTTTTTGTCGGGCTTCCCTGCATAGCTCCTGTGTTGGGCTGCATCCTGCTGCTGCTCGTTTCTGTTTCTTTTTTTTTTCCTGCATTTTCCCCTTCCCTCCTCCTTTTCCTGTGGTTCATCCCTGCCCGCACCCTGCCTTTCTCACAGCTCTGCTGTCTTCTTTCTTGCTTCCCCCTTCTCATTGGCCTGGAGCTCTTTCCTTTGATCTTTTTTTGAGCATTTTACTCCCCCGCCGCATTGCCACTGCCGACACCTCCTTATTCAGCCTTCATCCCCACTTCAGGCTCTTGCTGGCATTCTCTGCTTCTCCATCCTACCTGATCCCCCTAACACACCATTCATGCTCTGCATTCCTGTTCATCTTCCTTTCATGCTGCCCCTTCCAGGGCTCCATACAGCCTCCAACTTCACCTGGCTGTCCATTTCATATTCCCCAAGCATTCTCCTGTACACCATCACAAGGATTCTATTCCTACACAGTGAGTACATCATCTTCTTTTCTTAACGTCACATATTGAATTATTCCTGAACAATATACTTGCCTGCCATTCACAACCTACTTCACATCACCTGACACCAACAGGAAAGGAATTAATGGCAATGTAATTTTGATGCATACTTACTAGTCCACACCACGTTCATTTTGCTGTTATAACTTATTGCTCGGACTAATATAATTCAGATTACCTCACCATTCATTCATGTTCCTATGCTTACTCTGTATTACTAATTCCCTGACACAACCTAGTGTTACCCAACAACTTGAGAGACCCTTCATTGCAGGCATATACTTTTCTAAGGGAACTTTAGCAAGCTAATCACATTTATGAAAGAAAACAGATTACTCTACCTGACAAAGAGCTGACTGTATAACTTGTGATTTTGGAAGTATTCCAGCATTTGAATTTTAAGTTTTAATTAAGTTCATTGCATTGGCAAATTATGGAATTGAGATATTTTATTGTCAGGAACATAAATTGTTTCCAGCTGAATTGAGTCACCTGTACATTGGGCAAGCAGGTCTCTGAGTAACATTTATTTTGTGTAAGTAACTAACTGTTTCATGACCACAGGACCAATTAAGCCTTCCAATATGCTCCCGCTGTATGCTGTATGTTCACCTAATGCCCCTGATGTGTTTCTGGTTAGGCTTCACATTCCTGCTGTCCGATGTTGAATTCTACACAGTTCACCACAATGTTTACAATACCATTACAGCATCCACTAGCATCCCCTGCTATAACTTGACCATTTTATATATCATTCGACCTGCACCTTTCTGCTCGGGTGAATATCTCTTGCTTCTATGCATTTGTGTTCTCTGTAGCCATGGGTGGGGGGTGGGGTGGGAACATTCCCTTGCTTCCTACAGTTTATAGGCAAGGAGAGTATATGGGAATGTGGGGGGGTTAAGCTAATTTCTGAATCACTTTCAGCGTTCTTTCACATCTCCATGCTGCACTCCAGCGTTCTATATCGGTGGATAAATGGAGCACCCCCTTTCCACCTGACGGCAACTTCATCCATTCCTCAAGCCAGAACACCCACTTGCTGCTTCCACTGAGGAGCTCTTCCTTCATCATCATTCTACCTGGTGTTCTCATTCCTCTATCCTTCATATGTCAATGTCACCTACTCCTTTTCTTTCAATTTCTTTTACAGTCCTCTTTCTATTCTCCTGCAGCTGCGTTTGCACTCCAGCAAGCTCATATCAACCGTATTCTGGACTCCATCCATGACTCATCCCTTTTGAGGTACCAAGTGAAGGTGGGTTACCCCCCTTTACTGAGGACGGGATTGCATTTCACCAATACATGGGAGTCATGTCTACAATCTGAGTCTTACAATACTTTCTCCACCGTATACCAGCTGCTGCTTCCCTTCAGGAACAAAACTGCCTCCTACTTCTAGACTTGACATCCTCCATCCCTAACTGCTGGACAGCATTGAGTGAAGGTTCACTTGCCCCACTGACTGGGGATGGGAATCATGTCTTCCAGCTACAAACTGTTATCATACCTCCTCTAACAATGCCAGTTGCCACTTCCCTTCAGGAACGGAACTTCATCCTACAACCACTTTGACATTCTCCATCCCTAATCCTGTGAATAGCATCGAGTGAAGGTTAGCTCGCCCCAGCTACCAGGGATAGGAGTCATGTCTACCATCTACAACCTGTTATCATACCTTCTCCATCTTATACCAGTTGCTGCTTTCCTTCAGGAACAGAACTACCTACTGTTTGTCAAACTCAACATCCTCCATCCCTACCTCTGCCTAGCAGCATCGAGTGCAGGTTAGCTCATCTGACTACCAGGGATGGGAGCCATGTCTCCAATCTACAGACTTATTCCATGCCTTCTCTAAGTATGCCTGTTACTGCTTCCCTTCGGGAACGGAACTTTCACTGTCTGAGTAGCCTTATTTACCTTTCTGCTTCTGGTCACCTCCATTCATCAATAGTCCCTGACAGTTGCTTGAGTCTCTAGTATACTGCTTCATCTTCTATGTTCTTAGCCTGATACCTGGCTGCCACATCCCTTCAGGAACAGGACCTGCTCATCTTACTTCTCCACCTTATCTCATCTGCAGCATAAATTACTTTTTGGCTGGAAGCCTGACTTTCCTATAGACTGTCTTCACTGATTGCATCTCTACTGATGCAGATTGCCAATTTCATTCTGGCATAGGACGTCTCCAACCAAGTTCTCTCATTGTTCACATTCCCTAGCTGAATCCATCCTATATGCCTCGAATGACTCGTCTGGACCATGTCCTTCAGTTCTGTTGCTTCACTTGTGTTTTCTGCACCTGCTGCCCAATGTCATGACCTTCCTGGACTTGGACCTCTTCCTGCTGAGTGGTTTCTAATTCTCCTCACTGCAGTTGTTCTTCCATCCTCTCCATTCAAGTACTGCAGGATCTACCTTGCCTGATACATGGCCCTAGCTCACAACACTGTGTCCACTGTATGCTTCTTTCCCTCCTGCTGATCATTGCTTCCCTTCAGAACTGGGGTATTTTCAATCCTCCACCCTTCTACCTCTCAGCTCTGACTGTAACTTTGACTGCAGAACCAGGACCTCATCAATCACCCTCATCATATGGATCCTGCTTGCTTGTTTGATCCCTCTCTCACTCCAGGTCGACTGCCTCATTGACTTCCTTGCTGTAGTTTCTCAGTTCTGTACACGCTTCTGTTCTTTTGCAGATATGGAATCTTGTCCTTCGTCACTCCAGCACCTTCCATCATTTCTCTGGTCACTTCAAACTTTCATCAGATGTGGGACTTCCGTTGCTCATAGAGCTTTGCTTGGCTCCTTGGCCTTCCATGGATCATCAGCTGATGTCTTGTTTCACCTTTCCTGCACTTCACTGCTGTTCATCTTCTAAATGGTATCATCCTGCTTCTTCCTGCTCTGGATGTCATCTGGCTCACCTGGCCGATAGCTTCCTCTGCTCATTCCTTCAGCTGCTCAGGATCCACTCCATACTTCCTTCATATTTGACTGGCTGCTTTCTCCTCTTCACCTAGCTGGCTCGGGCATCGTACTGCTTACCGTGGCTTTTTTGGGGGGCCTCATGCCACATTTCTGACCAGTACTCCTACCAAGCCATCTTCTTCCATATGATCAATCCACTGCTTCTACTCCTGTCCTTCTGCCAGTAACTCATTCAATCATTCATTCATTACTCTGGAGTAATATTTCTGCCAGTGAACATTCCTTGGCTCACTTGCCCCACAGACTCTTATGTTATTATTGAAGTCTCACACTGCCCATTCAGTCCTTCACAATCACTCATGCAATCCCAGCCACTGGACAATAGGAATATCTCTTCCATCTCTATTGGATATACACTCTGATTCCTGACCATCCAATCCCTATCATTCCTTGGATGCCTCTTCTCATTGGCCATCCTCATACATGGAAATGACTTAGATCCTTCTGTTCTATTCAGACTTCATAATCTGCATCACCTATACAGATGCAAGGAATCACAAGATAATCCATTCATCTATGGACTTCATCCATTTTACCTTAAGCTGCCTCTTAAGTCAACAATGACACTGATGACCACATTACTCGACTCCTACTTCCAAACAGTCATTGTTAGTTTTGGAATTGCATAGATATCATTCAGAATATTCATTGTGGTATCTCCATTGCCTAGCTGATTCTTGACTCCATGCTATTCACAACTTTGATTTCACTTCTGGACATCATTATTCCTCATATTATTATCCTCATCTGTTCACCCAGTAATTTCCACCAGGTTACTCATTCTTCCAGTGGCCCATTCAGCCTCTTCTTCTTGAAGTACCGTCATTAAGCTCTACAGTAAAGACCATCACCAAAAACTGGTTCTCCTGAATTATATCTGGCAATCCATAACAGCAAAGTCAAATTCACCAATTCAGCCTTGCATCCCAATCGGCATTAATCTGCTGTTACACTAAATCCTGTGGCGTCCCCGCATTTATAGATCTCACTACCAATCCAGCCTACAGACTCTTCCTCTATCTGCCTCATGCTTTTCTCATGTGCTTCAGCATCAGGATTACTAACAAACTTAACTACCTATGCCACAGTGCATCTCCTAAATGGTCACACCACAGGAATAACCATATGTACTTCAGACAGCGTACCAGCAAAGGATCAAGCATAAAATCATTAACATCATAACCAAAGAAGTCATCACTACCTTATACTGCGTTTCCAATCATTCCTTATATACACTAGCTTACCATCTGGATGGCCTCACAAATTATCTTCTGGGCTTTACTAATCACTTATGGCATTACTCTTATCAGGCACTCAAACTCTTCTACTCATATTCCTTGTTGAAACTAATCTAGTGATTTTCACTTACTAATCAATTCTTTACCTTCAGACTACCTTGAATATTGAACCTTACACAAACTGGACCAGTCACTCATAACTTTTCTAATCATCATAACTATCACAGTGTTCCATTTGGTCTTACATCTTGCTCTCCCGCCTCATAACCTAGGCACAATCCCTTGGACATCCATCATTTGTCACTTCAGAAATATGGTCTACTGTAGCCCTTCTTTAGCTGGATCCACTTTACACATAGGACTTTACCATTCCTACAGAAACATGTACCCTTCATCTTCAAGATCATCATTCAAGCTGTATCATCCTTGGATCAAGAACAAACCATCATCTACATGTCACTCAAAGTGCCTTCTACAAATTATATTCTGTGGATGTTTCCTTAGAGACTCCTTGTTCAATACAGAATTCCTAAACACCGGACCATACCCTTACATTCGAGCCTCTCACAAGTTGAATCATTCACTATTATACAATGGCATATGAAAATTCTATAACCTCATTGGTCAAAACACATCACATGACTGTGGTATATCCTGCAATAACCCATGGCTGAGAAATGGCATTTATAAAAAACATACTTAAACAAATTTTAAATTTATTTTACACATGGATCCATTATATAATCACAATAAGGCACTCGGATGTGGGTTGTTGGGGATTTACCCACTTCTTGTGTGGTTAAGTCACTCAGCTGCACCTCATGACACACCACACAAGTCATGGGTTAATCCCTCAGTAACCCACACTGTGTCATGCCTTATTGCTTATATGACTTCTTTTACCATTGCAGTTCTCCATTTCCAGTTTAGTATCTTATCAATCCACTCATTATCCCTCTGCCTATTACAATTCAGTTGGATAAGCATTATACATCATCTCACATACTTGGACTTCCTTCATCCTCCTTCACTTGGATTTACTTTATACTCAGGATTCCATTTCTCATTCAGAATGGATCTCTTCAACCACAGGATGATCATGTGATCAGCATCATCTATGGATCAAAGATGGATTATCGTCTCTCTGAACAACTCACCAACCTCAAATTAGCTGTGGTTACTAGAACCTAGATCCTTCTCCATTTAGTATGCCCAGAAAGATGTGCAGACCTATGGCCATGGGTCCTCAGAGGTTTTCTGCACCTGGGTTTTTTTCCTGTCCTGAGTGCCAGGGGTCATACTCTCCTTGAGTCAGAGGAGTTTCTTTTTGAGTGGGAATAGACTAAAACCACAAACAGTACCACAAAGTTACACAAGCATATATATCTCATCTCTCCTCATTGCTATTCCACAAACATTAAATGGGAGGGCTTGCCCAAGGTTCAATGTGGGGAATAGCTCCTCCCACAACCTCTACATAAGCCCTCCATTGATGCACCTCCCTTGCTTAGGGAGTGCTTTTCATCCACCAACATACCCTCCTTCTCCTTCTCTGGTGCTCTTCTCACCCTTACTCCTAGGCCTTCTATTCCCTACAAATTACTACCTGCCTACCTACCACTACTCAAGGGTGGGAATAGAGTAAAGTTACAAACAGTACCATAACAGTACCATAAAGTTACACAAGCATATATATCTCATCTCTCCTCATTGCTATTCCATAAACATTAAACTGTTTGTTTTTGTTCCTTAAGGATTTAATGACTCTGCCCTTTTTTCAGAAAGCTGACAACAGAATATTTCCTTTGAGAGTAGAACATGAAATAGCTTTTCTTAAACTGGGAGGTCCTTTTACTAGTAACTTTAGGACAGATAGATTTCTCTGCAGTCTTTTAGACACAATGACAGTACAGTTTCATACAGTTTTAGAACCAGAATGTGTTTTTTCAAGACATATGCCACTGGCCAGTCATGGGAAAACAACCCACTGTGCTGCCTATATTTATGTGCTCTACTGTATCTTAAATCAACCAGTAAATAGCTATAATGCTTTCCTGTGGCATCTTCAAAGCTTCTAAAAACATTGTCTGACAGGAGTACATCTGCCTAGCCAGAATCTTGATCTGCAGCTTGTTCCTTGGGTTTTTTAAACAAGACCATGTATTTGGCATTTAGTGTGGTGGTCCTGCCTTCTTTACCTTAATTGAACACATTCTGGATTATTAAAAATATTGTCAACTGTTTATAATGGCTGTACTTGCTAAACCCATGCTTGACTTCACTATTGTGATAGGTAGAGTCCATTTAATCATCCATAACAACAACATTTACCTTCTCAGGGGATAAGAGATCATTGTCAGCTAATGATGGCTGGTAGCCCCTCCACAAATGTAATCTGCAGAAACTTTAACAACAGTTCATTATACAAAGGCTGCCAACAGCTGTGGTACCAGATGATATTTTCAGGCTTATGTGATAAAGTGTTCTCAGAATGTTCTAACAACTGTTTTATGAAGAAGCTTTTCCCACTATTAGAAGGGTCAGCTAACAGACAAATAAAGGGATGCTGCAACCTGATATCCACTTTTTTTACAATCAGTAACTGAATAGGACTGTTTGGAAATTGTCATGGAAACCTCACTTGTCATAAACAGCTCTCTGGGTCTTGGAAAGTGTTTTTGTTTCAAGGGAATGCTGCTTTTTGCTCCTCGCCATGCTGGGCTGCCTCACAGTGATTTCTTTAGAGGTCTGTGACCCTGTGTAATTAAAGACCAGGTCCTGCAAACTTTCAAAATTAATGTGTTCACTGTTAGTTACACTAAGGGTAAAACCTTGGACTTTAAGAACAATTTGTCCTCCGGACTGCTTGTAGTCACACATTTTGAGGCCTACAGATATAAACTTGGTAATGTATTTATCTGTAGGAAGCTTGCTTGTCAGTTCCCCTAAATAGTCTCCTAGGGAGCGTTCCAGTCACCCCATCAAGACACACAAATGACAGAGTCTGTGTTGTGAGAAAGGCACCTGTCCTGTAACTTATCTAGCAGTTTGTAGAGTTCCACTTTGGCATATGCTATGATAAAACTAGCTATGAATATGTTGATACTATTAGAATTTGGGTAGTGGTCTTTGGTGTACTTTCAGCATAAACACGCTGTTTCATCATCGATGAAACATGGTTTATCATAGTAGGGGTAAACACATACTGAAACTTCTCCCGAGGGACTGTCACTAAAACTTGTGGTGGGCAAATTAGCTCTCTGCCCAGTGTCCAAGTGTACCCCAAAGGGAATTTAAAAACAGTTTAAATATCTGTCTCCTTGTGGGGTTAACAGAGATGTAAGCGAGGTTCAAATGTACATTTTCTCTTTCAGAATACTGCTGTATGTATAGTATCTGACTATATCTGGTTCATTTGTTACCCGTGATGGGAAACCAGACACCTCATGCTTGCTTTTCAAATGCAATTTGATGTAGTCTTCATCAGCTCTATGCATGACTCTAAAATGCCAAACTTCATAAATTGTTATGATTTGATAGCTTTTTTCCAGTGTCAGGTTCAGTTCCATGGTACAGTAGGTACTATACCTGTCAGTGCCCACTGATCATCATTGTGTGTGCACAATGTTGTCTGAAGTCTCCCTTCAGTGCACGCATGACATAACGTGAAAACAAGTTTTTTTCAGTCCTGGATGGCAGCACTGGAAAAAAGAGGCCTCTAAGGGGTAAGACTTTTACCTTTACCAAACCAAAGTACTGAGTGAGGTCATCAAAATTTTCATAAATGATGCCAGGATGACCAGCTGGACACTTTTTGGTTTTGTTAATAAAAGGGTATAGGCTGGTAAAATCATAATACTAGATGTTCTTATCAGGCTGTATCATGTAGTATAGGCAGATGGCATTTGCTCTCCTCCAAACAGTGACTCTCCAGGGTCGAGTTATTGGGGTAGCTCCTTGTCCCTCAAAAAGCATTTAGTCCTTGATCAGTTGCCAGCAGTTCTTTCCACTTGTGTTCCCACAGAACCCTAGGGGCAAACCCCTTGCTTTTTAAAAATGTTAATTTGTGCATGGCCCTATTGTATACTTGCCCCAAACTAGTCCCTGTCATGAGATTCCAGTCTTTGTCACTGTAACAGATGTTGCAGCCATGAAAAAACACCCTTTGAATTCAAAGGCTGTGGGATTTCCATTCACTGCTGCAAAACAATCTAGAAAATAAGGTCCTACTTTAAATTCATCATAGATACATAGATACATAGACAGTGTCGGCAGATAAGGGCCTATGGCCCACCTAGTCTGCCCATTTGAGCTTGTAAGTTCAGTTTGTTTTCCTAGAAGTCTATTTCCCCTTACCCCTGACCTCTAGAATTCCTTTATGTCTATCCCATGCATTCTTAAATCCCGTGATTGTTTCAGCTCCCACCACTTCCTCTGGCAGGGTGTTCCACTTGTCCACCACCCGTTCTGTGAAGAAATTCTTTCTCATGTTTCCTCTGAATCGTCCTCCCTCCAACTTCATCCCATGCCCTCTAGTCCTGAAACATATTTTTCGCTTAAACCCCTGGGAAGTGTGCTGAGTAGAAATAATTTCTTTCTCAGCCATGTACAATTAGCCACTGCATTGCAGGTGTGGAGAATCATTTTTGCTGACTGCAGTAGTTATCTGGGTGGAAAACTACGATGGTGCATTCTTTCAAAAGTAAAATCGATACATTGCTATGTGGACTGAGGCAATTATGGTGAACTGAAAAGGGTCCAAACACATTACTTCATATTCTGCTGTGTCACCATCTGACCATTTTAAAACCCTTTTAGCTGTCATGCTCATCACTTTTTGCCTAAATCTGATACAGGCTTTTTGAAGAAACTCAACATCTAACTGATAATAGTAGTGAAGCTCTTTTTTCAGATCAAATTCTGAATGTTGGTTGGCTTGGTACTGACACATGAACTCCGATTTCTCAGTAGGCATCATATATGTTATACCATTAAAAGTGTGGCAATGGGCAGGGGACCTATATAATTTTCATTGGCCTTTGTGTTAAAAAAATGAGGAAAGTACCCTTTAGCTATCTCACTCTCGAACCTGGGCATGGCAGGAATTTTTATGGGCTTAAAAGGCATAAAACAGTAACTGTCAATGAATCTGATGGGCCGGGTAGATCCAGTCATACACAATTTTCCTCCCTGGGTGAATAACTTGATGTAAATTTTTTGATGTAAATTTTTCCTTGACTAGCTAACGATAAAATTGCTGTCATAACATTTGGCATTGTGGGCTGTAAATGTGTAGTGTCTGAATGGTGCACTTATAAAATGTTTGCCAAAATCTTTTATGCAATCACCCCCTTCACATTTCCAGGACCTCATTCCATCTAATTGCTTACAATATACAAACTTTGCAACATGTAAACTAGTTTCTAGTCTGGCCTCAAAATCTAATTTTTCAGTGGCCTTGCCCTCTGTGAGTGGTGCAATGTAACAGAGATGCTTGTCTGCCATCATGAGAGAACTGCATCTGGCACACTGGATCATATTACAGGCACACTTATCCTTGTAAAAGACAAAACATTTTCCACACATCTTTATTGACTCACAAGAAACTGTACCTAAATTTGCTTTTATTAAATGTCTGTCTAGACAAGCTAAGGATCTACATATCTTTTTTCAATGGGGCAGGATGCAGTGCCAGGTTTCTGTTGAAAACTATCTGGATCACAACACACTTTGCACAACAGGCCACAGGCATGGTTATTTTTGTGACTATAGACAGAGTGACAGTATTGACAGAGATACCTAGCCCTGATGAATTTCCTCACATCTGAGACACTGTAGTAATGAGTGTCATTCAATAACACAAACAGTGTTTTAGAAAAGCTCCCCGACACTGTACTAAACATCTTCCAAGCTCCCTGACACTGTACTAACTGTCTTCCAAGCTCCCTGACACTGTACTAACTGTCTTCCAAGCTCCCTGACACTGTACTAACTGTCTTCCAAGCTCCCTGATGCAATGTGACTGGAGCTGCTCTGTGTGTCAGCCAGAAGCTGAGTGACAGGCCGAAGCAGCATGCTATATCTGGCTATTTGTCTCTAACACCAGTGCTGTTGTGTAGACTACTGCAGCCTAGCAACTGACAGGCTAGACAGAAAGGAAGGGGTCGGGTTGAGTAGTTCTGAGACAAGCGAGTTTCAGAACTACAAACTAGTGTTAGGAATCTAGTTCTAACTTTTAGACTGCACCAGCATTTCAGTGTATTTCACTCCTCTGTTTCAATGCTTTTAGCATTTTTTGTTGGGGTTTAAAACAGCTAGTTTGCTCAGTATGGTCACATGATCCTGTAGGTTACTTCCAAGTCCTGCTGTACTTATTTCTCACCCCTTAGTGAGTGGGTAAAGTATGTGGAGATATGCACAGAGACAAACATATCTGTGCACATGTCTGGCATGTCCCGTGGACCCTCAGGATAGGTGGCAGTGTACTCTATAATGGCTACTTTGTAGTGATTTGGTAATTTGGTTTTGTAGCTGTAGATACCTACTTTGATAAATAGCTTTTACTGTCATATTTGGTCTCAGTTAGACTGGCACCATCCATATCTGTGGCAGTACTGGGAAAGCTTGCAACATATATAACCCTCACTCCTGGGTTGTCCAATAACCCCTATGCCATCCCTCACTAGCTGTACTCAAACACTGTTTGCTCTCCCACCCCCCACCTCATTTGGCTTTATTACACCTTGTGCAAACTGAAAATTGTATAGATACAACTTAAATATTGTACTCCCTCTGTTGATTAAACTCCTTAAAGTAATCACTTTTCAGTTGTTTTACACAATATGGCATATAGCATTACAACAACAGATGGGGCAATGGACATTAAATAGAAACATAGAAACATAAAATTTCACGGCAGATAAGGACCGCTTGGCCCACCTAGCCTGCCCATTTCCCTACCTACAGGATAAGCTGCAGATCCTAGTTAACCAACAGCCTATTTCTTCCTACCCCCCACAAGGGGCAAGGCAAGGCAAGTTTATTTAAAAGACGCCCAATCCCGGAAGCTCTGGGTGCCATACAAATTTAAAAACATTAAACAAATTCATCCATACAAATAAAATAATAAATCACAAACTATAGATTAAATATACTCTAAACATCAAATGCTTGTGAGAAAAATAATGTCTTCAGGTGAACCTTAAAGACATCTATAGTGGGAGCCTTTCTGACCAAAGCTGGTAATGAGTTCCATAGAATGGGAGCTGCAACACTGAAAGCTCTATCCCGACTGATTTAAGCCTCATTCTAGGAAAAGTCAGGAGGCTACCATTGGAGGATCGAAGAGGGTGAATAGAGGAAGTAGGTGTCAGGAGGACTGACAGGTAGCCAGGGTCCTGTCCGTGTAGGGCCTTAAAGGTGAGAAGACCCATCTTAAAGAGGACTCTCCACCTGACTGGCAGCCAGTGCAATCCACGCAGTACCAGTGTAATATGACAAAATTTAGGCTGCCCAGTTAGTAACTGGGCAGCTGCATTCTGCACCATCTGCAGTCTGCAGAGAAGTTCCCCAGTGACCCCGAGATAGAGCGCATTACAGTGGTCCAGCCTATATGTGACTAAGGCATGTATCAGGGTAGGGAGGTCCAGAGGCGGAACAAGGGACTTAATCCTGGCAATGTTTCTGAGAAGTAAAAAACAGGTTTGAACCACAGAAGCTATTTGAGCCTCTATGGTCAGATTTCTGTCCAGAATCACTCCAAGATTACACACCCAAGAGGAGGCCTTCAATGACACAGCTCCGAGAACAAGTCCAGTTGCTGAGTCAGAGACCATCAAATCATGAACTCTGTTCGACTCCACTACCAGTACCTCCATCTTGTTAGGGTTCGGTCACAACCAGCTGGAAGCCATCCAGTCATTTATCTCGGTCAGACAGATGTTTAGCACATCTATTGCGTTTGCTGTTCCTGGGGCAAAGGACAAATATAGCTGAGTATCATCGGCATAACAATGAAAACTCAAGCCATACTTCCTAATTATCCCCCACCCAGGGGCAGCATGTACACTGCGAACAGCATTGGGGCCAGTACCAAACCCTGAGGGACTCCACAGGAAAGGAGACAGGGTATAGATTAGAAATTACCCATCATAACCTGTTGCCTCCTGTTGGTAAGAAAGGACTCAAACCAGTTGATGACAGTGTCGGTGAGTCCACATAACTCCCTGAGGCAGACAAGCAACACACAATGGTCCACAGTGTCAAATGCTGAAGAGAGATTGAAGAATACAAGAATTGTCCTGTCTCCTTGATCTCTAGCCCTGAGGAGATCATTCTGCACCTGAACAAGTGCAGTTTCTGTGCTATGTCTGGCCTGAAAAGCTGACTGGAAGGGATCATACATCCATGGGTCATGAGGTGCTCTTCCAATTGAAGTGCTACCACCTTCTCCACCACTTTCCCCAAAAATGGGAGACTGGAGATAGGACAGTAATTTTCCATGATCTCCGGGTCCAAAGAAGGTTTCTTTAAAAGGAGTCTCACCAGAGCCTCCTTCAAGGCATCCAGAAAGACTCCCTCAAGTAGGGAACACCGTACAATCACGGCAAACACCAGACCAACAGAGTCAGCGCATCTCATTAAGAAACGCGTTGGCACTGGGTCCAGTTCACAAAAGGTATGCTTCAAATTGGCTGCCACCTCGATAACCTCACTCACTTCCACTGGTCTAAACTCCCCCCAGCTCGGTAGAGTGCACTCAGAACACATCCGGCAACCACTGACAGCTGTAATATTGCTGGCTGAGGGAGCCTCCCACCAGATCAAGGACACCCTGTTTGAGAAAAACCGAACAAACTTCTCACAATCTTTGTTAGAAAAAACCCTCCCAGGCTGCAAACAGACTGGATGAAGAAGTCTATTTACAGTCCAGAAGAGTGAAGCTGGTCAGTTCCTCCTGGCAGCAATCTCCCTGGACAGAAACGATGCCTTCTTATGGTTGATTGCCTCCTGATATGCATGATAGTGCATACACAGGACCAGTATGTCCTCCTCTGAGCGAGACCTTCTCCAGCAGCACTCTAGTGTCTGACCCATCTTCTTTATCTCCCTGAGGTCCCCATCACACCATGGGAACCTCAGATATGAAGTTCTGGGTCATACACGGACAGGTACAAGGGACTTTATGGTGTCAAAGAGCACCTTATTATAGGTGTCCACCCCGGCACCAATACCTCCGATGCATGCAGCACCCACACATGATAATTTAACTGCCACCAGAAAACCTTCAGGGGTTAAACCCCGCAAAGGGTGACAGCTAATCATCTCAGCAGGGGAATGGCTTATTGCGGGACCCCCAAGCATGAACTTCACCGTGCAATGATCGGGCCAAGAAACCCGATCAATCCTGAGATCAGTGATCTCAAGCCCCAGTGAAAACACCAGGTCCAATAAGTGGCCATCCTGATGGGTGGGTGCAGCAATGACTTACGTCAATCCTAAAGAGGACATAACCTGCAAAAAAATCACTGCTGCATCTTTGATCTCTGTCATCCACCCAAACATTGAAATCCCCAAGAAAACCACATCTGGGGGATCCCAATGTTTCACCCGCGAGGAACTCGGCAGACTCCTGCAAGAAATTCTCCATCGGGCCAGAAGGGTGATAGATGAGGAAGATCCTGCAGCCCGTGCCAAGACCACCGCGGATAGCCACACTCTCAAAAGAACCTGGAGTTTCCACCAGGTGCACAGTGAAGGTTAGGCTGGATCTAAGGCAGATGGCTACATTGCCTCCCCTGCAATTTACTCTGGGGCAATGCACAACGGTATACCTGTGAGGGACCGCAGCCTCAAAAATGGGGACTGCATCATCACCCACCCAGGTCTCCATAATACAAGCCAGAACAACCGATGAAATCAAGGCAGCAATAATTGCCGTCTTGTTTCTGATCGATCTGGCATTGCACAGCACTGCCGTCAGAAGACTGGAGGGTGGAGCAGCCCCTCGGGCTACCTGACCACTCGGTCTGGTGGACTCCACGGGGATGGGCACCAACCACGTCAGGCCTCTCCTAGATGCCCGTTGTAACCCAGGGCACCTCCTGAACCTAACAATCTCTATCTTACCGTCACCCATACCCAGATCACCCCACTGCCTATAATCAACATGACCCCCCTCAATCCCTACTTCCCAACAGCGTCTAGCTGTGGTATCAGACACAGGGAGAGGGATGGAGGGATGTAAATCATATAGCAGTGAATGGGTAAAGGTAGTCCTGGCCCCCATAGAGCCTCCTACATAATCCTTACGCATTCCAAACAATAAACACAACTATTAATTAAATACAAACTAAATAACAAAAAAATAACTATTAACCTACTTAATCCAACAAACCAAATATATTAAAGCATAAACTCCAATATTACATTTCTTACCATAAATAAATAAGTACAAATTAAAACTACTTAACTTAACACAGATTAAAATCAAGTCACAAACCAACCCGTTTTCTCTTCAACAGTAGGAGCAAGAAATTTCAGTGCCGAGTGACGGCGCTCACTCACTCTGCGCCACGGCATGCGGTGCTTAACTTTATGTCAACACTGTCCCACCTCTTCAGCAAAAGTCCTCACTCCTCCTCACCACACCTCCGGCCAGCTGAAGATAATAAGCACCACAGCTCTCTCACGCCATGCAGGTTACCGCCACAGGGCAAACGGATGTTCTCATCATGAGCAGGGGGAGCAATAAGCATCAAAATGATCCAGGTGAGACAGAACCAGGCAGCAAATATGAGCAAAATGTGCAGTCCAAACATACCCACATACGAGCGAAGTCAAAGACGGCTTTAACCACAGGCAGAACAGCCACTTCACAGTGGCACTTCACTTCATGTCAATAGTGTCCCCGCCTCTTCAGCAACAGTCCCGTCCTCCTCACTCACACCTCCAGCCAGCTGAAGATAGTAAGCACCGCACAGTCTCTCACACCGTGCAGGTTACCGCCAGAGGTCAAACAGACAGTTCGCCCATGAGCAGGGAAGCAATAAGTACCAAGATGATCCAGGTGCAGGCAGAAGCAGGCAGCAAATAAGGAGCAAAACGGCAGTCCAAACAATAATCCGCATACTAGCGGCGTTTCAAACACTGGCTTAAGTCCACAGGCAGAACAGCCTCTTGCAAGCGGTGCTTCACTTTATGTCAACACTGTCCCTGCCCCTTCAGCAACAGTCCCCGCTCCTCCTCACTCACACCTCCAGCCAGCTGAAGATAGTAAGCACCACACAGTCTCTCACACCGTGCAGGTTACCACCAGAAGGCAAATGGACAGTTCGCACATAAGCAGGGGAGCAATAAGCACCAAAATGATCCAGGTGCAGGCAGAAGCAGGCAGCAAATAAGGAGCAAAATGTCAGTCCAAATAATTATCCACATTTGAGCGGCATTTCAAAGTCTGGCTTAAGTCCACAGGCAGAACCCACAAGAATTGCCTTATGTCTGTCCCATGCATTCTTGAATTCTCCCACAGCTTTAGACCCCACAACCTCCTCAGAAAGTCTGTTCCATGCATCCACCACCCTCTCTGTGAAAAAATACTTCCTGACATTGCCCTTGCGCCATCCCCCCTCTATCTTCAAATTGTGTCCCCTTGTTCTTGCACATCTCCTCCTCTGAAAGATGCTACCTTCTTGGACTTTGTTGATTCCACTGAGGTACTTCAAAGTTTCTGTCATGCCCCCCTCTCTCTCCTTTCCTCAAGCATATACATATTAAGCTCCAATAGTCTCTCCTCGTATGGCTTCTCTTGCAGAACCTGTACCATTTTAGTTGCCCTCCCTGGACTGCCTCCATCCTGTCTATGTCCTTGCAGAGATGGGGTCTCCAGAATTGGACGAAGTACTCCAGATGGGGTCTCACAGACTGTCTGTACAGAGGGATAACAACTTCCTGTTTTCTGCTAGTGATGCCTCTCTCTATACATCCCAGTATCCCCCCAGCCCTCCCTACTGCGTTCTCACATTGCTTGCCAACCTTAAGGTTATCTGCTATGATTACCCCCGGTCCCTTTCCATTTTTGTTGTTGTTACTAACCCCCCCCCAATATTGTGTAATCTTCCCCTGGGTTTTTGTTTCCCAGCTGCTTTATTTTGCACTTCTTTGCATTGAATCCAAACTGCCATACTTCTGACCATTCCTCCAACCTTGCCAAGTCCCTTCTCATTCTTTCCATGTCTCCTTGTGTATTGACCCTGTTGCAGGTCTTTGTGTCATCTGCAAAGAGACATACTTTTCCTCCGAGTCCCATTACAATGTCACCGGCCTGTACTGTAATATGAAAAATCCCTGGTGTGCAGTGGTCCCTCTGGCACTGATCCAAGTTACCACCCCTTGCAGTATCATAATCCCTGGTGTCTAGTGCCCCCACTATGTCACTGAATAACCACACTTCAGTCACCTTACCAGTCCCTCAGTCCCTCTGCAATGTCACTTATAAAGACATTAAAAAAGACTGGACCCAGTACTGAACCCTGTGGTACCCCACTAGTAACCCGTCTTTCTTCAGAGTGGACTCTGTTTAAAATTACCTTCTGTGTCCTGTTGTCCAGCCAATGTTTTACCCAGGCTACCACCCTGGGACCCACTCCCAGGCTGGTTAATTTGATTATTATGCCTTGTTAAAGTCTAGGTAGGCCATGTCCACTGCTCCTCCCTGGTCTACTACTTTGGCCACCCAGTCAAAAAAATGAATTAGATTTATCTGACATGATGACCTTCCCGCTGTGAACCCATGCTGCCTTGGGTCCTGTGCCCCACTGGCCTACAGGTACTAGGTACAAGGGCAATGCTTTTTCATGTGCAAATTAATGTGTGACATTACATGTTTCAATGCCTTCATATGTGATAAATTCGAGTTTATTGTTACATTGGAGACTCAAATTAACATCTTTGGTGAAAAATTAGCAATCATTGAGAAGGGGCAGTAGGATGTGGCACATAGAATATCTGCTATAAACAGCACACATACTCCTTCACCAAAAACTAGTGCCCCCAGCAGCTCAGTCCATAATAATTTAGGCTTAGAAACTCAGCTAGTAATTACTGACACTGTGATGGCACCTACAATGGTGAATACTGAGCTATCAACCAAAAAACAGGTCAGACAGGGTGGTGATCATCCGTAGGAAGGGGATGACTGGGTTCAAATTAGACACAAACATAAACTAAAGAAAGGCCGTAGAGCTATGAATTTTGAAATAAGCACTTTCAACCATTTTTCACATATGTCTAATGTTACACAGGATAACCTAAATCAGTCAATCAGGTTTCAGACTAGATCCCTATTCTCAACCATAATAATGTGAAACATAACCAATGATAACAAGGCCCAATCAAGTGTCCCTATGAGTGATACCGATGATTTTAATGTCACTTCTGATGACATGGATCTGTCCTGTACAGTCCCCATGCCTCATCAAATCTAAGTGTTTGGGGACTCAGTTGTAAAATAAATTAATCATTTCATATGTGGACTGGACAAGGCAAATCGAACTTGCAACACTTTCACGGGTACACAAGTTGCAGACATCATCAGAATGGTAGATAATATATTGAAAGATGCAGGCCACAACTCCCTGGTGTCAATCCATGTTGGCACAAATAATGTAAACAGATACAGCATAGATGAAATAAAATTAGAATTCATAAATTTAGCAAACAAATTAAAGAGGTTTACCAGCCTTGGCCCCTGCATCTGGTATATAGGTGCATTACCTCATGGGACTGGTTCTAATGTTGAGCTTGCCTCAAATAATCCATTTGTTAAAAATTACAACACTTGTGAAGTGCAGAAAACTGGGTCCCAAGGACTTCCCTGTTTTTTGTGCTGCCCATGCTCCACCCCCACACTCTGCCAAGTTATGACATGATGCTAGGGAGAGCATGGGGATTAGCTCCATTACAGTCTATGGGCAGCACCTTTCCAATCTGTTTTTATATTATAATGGCCATTTGGTGATGAAAAGTGGGCACTGGTTGACTAATGATGCCCTTGCTATTCAACCAGTGCCCACATTTCATCATCAAATGGCCATTAAAATATTAAAAAAATGATGACACCAAGTTGGGGAGTTCAGTGAACACCCATAGTAAGTATCTCTCCTTGGCCTCTGGTATAAGGAGGGATTAACCCACCCCAGGGTATGGGTTTACTGAGCATTAATCCATGCCTGGGGGGGTTTGGAATCACGAGGCAGAGCCAAGTGATTTCGACCACCCAGGCATAGAAACATAGAAACATAGAATTTGGCAGCAGATAAGGACCGCTTGGCCCACCCAGTCTGCCCATTTCCCTACCTACTGGATAAGCTGCAGATCCTAGTTAACCAGCAGCCTACTTCGTCTTACCCCAACCCCCCAAAATTGCCTTATGACTGTCCCATGCATGCTTGAATTCCACCACTGATTTTGACTCCACAACCTCCTCCGGAAGGCTCCATGCATCCACAACCCTCTGTGAAAAAATACTTCTTAAATTACCTCTGAGCCACGCCCCCCATCTTCAAATTGTGCCCTCTTGTTCTTGCACACCTCTTTTTGGAAAGATGCTACCCTCTTGGACTTGGTTGATTCCCTTGAGGTACTTGGAAGTTTCTATCATGTCTCCCTCTCCTCCTTTCCTTGAGGCTATACATATTAAGCTCCTTAAGTCTCTCTTCATATGTCTTCCAGTGAAGACCCTGCACCATTTAATTGCCTCCTCTGGACAGCTTCCATTCTGTCTATGTCTTTGCGGAGATTGGGTCTCCAGAACTGCACACAGTACTCAGATGGGGTCTCACCAGATGTCTGTACAGAGGATAATAACTTCCTGTTTTCTACTGGTGATGCCTCTCCTATGCATCTCAGTATCCCCAGCCCTCCTTGCTGCCCTCTCACATTGCTTGCCCACCTTTAGGTCATCTGACATGACTACCCCAGGTCCCTTTCCATTTTGTTGTTGTTAGTATCTCACTCCCCATTGTGTACTCTTCCCTGGGTTTTGTTTCCCAGGTGCATTACCTGCACTTCTTAGCATTGAATCTAAGCTGCCATACATTTGACCATTCCTCTAACCTTGCCAAGTCCCTTCTCATCCTTTCCACCCCACCCTGTGCATCAACTCTGTTGCAGATCTTATTGTCATCTGCAAAGAGACATACTTTTCCTTCCAGTCCTTCCGCAATGTCGCTCATAAAGACATTGAAGAGGACTGGTCCTAATACTGAACCCTGTGGTACCCCACTAGTAACCCTCCTTTCTTCTGAGTGGACTCCATTTACTATTACTGTCTGTGTCCTATTCTCCAGCCAATTCTTTACCCAGGCTGTCATCTTGGGACCCACTCCCAGGCTGGCTAACTTGTATATTAATCTTTTGTGTGGGACTGTGTCAAATGCCTTGCTAAAGTCTAGGTAGACCATGTCCACAGCCCTCCCTGATCTACTACTTTGGTCACCAGTCAAAGAAATCTATCAGATTTGTCTGGCATGACCTTCCGCTGTGAATCCATACTGCCTAGGGTCCTGTGCCCTCTGGCCTCTAAATACTCAACAATTCTTTCTTTCAGAAGTGATTCCATCATTTCCCTATCACTGAGGTTAAACTAACAGGTCTGTAGTTCCTGCTTCTGTCTTGCTCCCACTTTTGTGAAGGGGAATCACATCTGCCCTCCTCCAGTCCTCGGGTACCACCCCATCATCCCATGATTTGTTAAAAAGGGTAGTCAGTGGTGTCACTAGTTCTACCCTTAGCTCTTTTAGAATTCTGGGATAAATCCCATCAGGCCCCATTGCTTTGTCCACCTTCAGTTTTAAGAGTTCTTTCAGGACCCTTTCTTCTGTAAATGGGCTGCTATCAACTTCTGTATCTAGAGTGTTACTACTGTTTGTTTTATGTACCTCCCCCTCTTCATTTGTAAATACTGAGCAAAAATATTTGTTTAGTATCTCTGCTTTTCACAGTCTCCTCTACCCACCCTCCTCCCTTTATTAAGCCTCACTATCCCTCCCTTGGTCTTCCTTTGCTCCCTGATGTACCTATAAAGGTTTATCCCCTTCTTAACTGAGTTGGCTATCTTTTCCTCGGTTTGGGCCTTTGCTGTTCTGATTGCCTTCCCAGCCTCCTTTTGCTTTAACTGATACAGTTCTCTGTCCTGCTCCTTCTGCGATTCCTTGCACTTCCTGAATGCTTTCTTTTTCTCTTGAACCTTCACTGCCACTTCCTTTGAGAACCATAGTGGTTTCTTACATCATCTTGTTTTGTTTATTTGCTTCACACAAAGGCTCGTTACCTCTGTGATGGCAGTTTTTATTATTCCCCATTGTTCTTCCACCCCTCCTTCCTGCCCATTTGCTAGTGCATTCCTTAGGCACTCACCCATTTTGGCAAAGTCAGCCCTCCTAAAGTCCAGTACTTTTGTCTTTGTATGGTTTGACTCTATTGCTGTGTTTATTGTGAACCATACAGTTCGATGGTTGCTAGTTCCCAGATGGCTACCCACTTCTACATCTGTGATCCTCTCTCCATCTCCATTTGAGAGAATCAAGTCTAAAATTGCTCCCTCTCAAGTGGGCTCCAGTACTAGTTGTCTAAGGCATAGATGGATTAATGTTCAGTACACCCATACCCTCGAGTGGGTTAATCCTCTGATAACATGGGCAATGTTTTCTTAGAGTTTTTACCTAAAGAAACAGTGAAATGTGAACATGCAACTGTGGGTATATCAGACATTAATCCACTGTCAGGTGACCTGTTTGGATGAATCAGAAGACAGTATTTTAGGAACCCATGTTATAAAATCTATTGAACTTTGGGCAAAGGCAAATAAAATCACTTTTAACCACAAATGCATGGTATTACATTTTGGTAGTAATTATTCAATTTACTGTTATTCACTTGACAACATTATCCTTAAGTCAGCTGACAGAGAAAGAGACCTGGGCATCATATTTAATAATAAATTATCTTCTGTCGACCATTGCACAAAAATCACTTGCACTACCAATAGAATCTTATCATGTGTCTAGTGATCATTTGTAAAGAGAAGCGCTTCCTGTATTCTTCCCCCTGTACAGATCATGTATTATACCCCATTTAAACATGGGCTCCACCTTTTGGAGTCCATATTTGAGATGAGACATTTATTTTGTGGAAAGGGTACAGCGTAGATTCACTAAAATGACACCGAACTTAAAAAAAAAAAAATCTTAGCTAACAGGAGACATTAAATGAAATGGATCTGATTAACCTCAAGGAAAGAAGAAGCAGGGGCAATCTTTTGCTCTTTCATAAAATGCTGGAAATCACAGAGCTTAGTGCACAATGCTCATTCACATTCAGCTATTCTGCCCCTTGCATATGACTGCATAACAAGCAGTTACTGGTACCTGAAGCGACTACCAGAAGGAGAGAGTTATTTTACTGTTAGAGTCACAAAAGCATGAAACAAACTTCCCCAATATGTTGTAGACTCCAATAACTTTGGCACTTTTAAACTGAGATTGAACAAACACCTCAATCATCATCATCATTTTATTTGTATTAGACACATTTCCAGTACTCAGGGCCCCTGAACAATTTACATATAATAAAATTAGTAAACAGCTGACATATAAAATCATCATAAAACATGTATAGATACAGCTCATACACAGTTCCTAGTTATTCCACCACCTTCAACAAGCCTCCTGGAAAGCCTGGAGGAAAAGATGTGTTTTGGGGGCTGATTTGAATCCCTGGATGGTCAGGCTATCTTGTATCTGATGAGGCAGAGAATTCCACATTGTGTGGGCCATAAAGGTAAAATAACTTATTTTTTCCAGCTCTGTGCTTCTCAGGCAAATGTAATTAATTTGATGTTGTATATAACTATGTTAATTTGTACCATACTCTGTTATAACTGTGTGCACTGCATGATGTGGAACCTTTGTAAATGAGCTGAAAGCTCAAAGGTCGTAATCCAAGATGCTAAATAAATAAATAAATAAAAGAACGGTCTCCCCATGTTTTTAAGCATACCCTGAGAATCTCTAGCAATCCCTCACTGAAGGATCAGAGCCGGCAGAGGGAATAGTAAGATCAGAGGACATCTTGCAGGTATTTAGGTCCCTGGTCCTGTAGGGCTTTATAATGCAGTTTGTGCAACACAGGTGTCATATGCCTGGAAATAGGGGCCTCAGTTAATAACCTGTCTGTTGTGTTCTACACCAGCTGCAAGTGACCGATCTCCAACCATGCAAGCCCTAGGTAGAGATCAATGCATCAGTCAAGATGGATGGTGACAAAGGCATGAACCAAAGTGGGAAGATCCTTGGAAAGAACCAGGTGCTTCACCCTAGCGATATTCCTCAGGTGGAAAAAGAGGATTTGACTACAGATGACATTTGAGATTCTAAAGTCAAGCCTTCGTCAACTGGAAATCAAATAAGGGATACAAACATACAAAAGTTGCCAGCAGCAACTGTGCATACTGGCCTATCTAGGCTACTTGAGATTGCAGCTAGCCCCCTATTTAGCAGCTGCCCCACCCCCACTCCCTTCCCTCCTTTTAACCTCCTTTTGCCCTGTTCTACCTCTTCTTAAAGCATTCCACTGTGTTACATGCCACCACCTCAGTCGGTAGTGCATTCCACTTTGCCACCACCCTCACTGTAAAGAAAAGCCTCCTCACCTCCCTCCTGAATCTACCCAGTCTAATCTCATGTCATGGCCCCTAGTGTCTCTCCCAACCCTCCTCCTGAATAGGCCCTCTGTCTCTGTTCTGATTATCCCCTTCATGTATTTGAAGGTCTCAATCATGTCCCCTGTCCCTCCTCTCCTTCAGTGTACACATGTTTAAATCTCATAGTCTGACCTCATATGGCAATTCCACCAGGTCCAGAATCATCTTTGTTGCCCTACACTGCACCTCTTCCAGCAGCCTAATGTCCTTATGTAGGTACGGGCACCAGTGCTCCATGCAGTATTCCAGGTGGGGTATAACCAACAAGCTGTATAGTGGTGGAATAACCTCCCTTCTAATTGAGGTAATGCCCTTTAAAATGCACCCTAGCATTTTGTTGGCCATTGCTGCTGTCTTTCTGCATTGCATGAAATTGTTTATTGCTCCTGTGGTGTGTACCCCAGATGTTCTCCTCTTCCGTTACCTCCAGTTGCACCCCCCAGATGGTAGCATCTCCTTGGATTTTTGGTTTTTGAAGTGCAGTACCTTGCATTTTGTTTGCATTGAACCCCAGCTGCCATCTGTCAGACCAAGCCTCTAGCCTTACCAGATCCTCCTGCAGCCCCTGTCACCCAATCTGGTTATCAACCATCACTCCAATTTGGGTGGCATCTACAAATAGTCTGATTTTGCTGCTAATGCCCTCCAAGATGTACGTACATATGAACATACGAATGTGCCAGCAGAAACAGACCACTCAGTCTAAGTCTGCTGAAGTGTGCAGCTAGCACTCCTAGTTTGCAGCTGACCCCCCCTTATCATCCCACTGCCACCATCACCTCCTCCACCTGCAATAATATGCAAGTTATGCAGACATGCAATAATATTGCATGTCTGCAATAAATATGCCAAACAGTACTGGTCCTAACACTGGCCTCTGAGGAACACCACTTGTCACAGGCTTAGAGGATATCCCCACCTCCTGCCACCCTCTGCTGCCAGTCTTTTTGCCAGTTCTCCACCCACCCCACCAGTTTTTCTACCACTCCTGTGCCCCATAGCTTTCTTCCAAGTCTCCCATGCAGTACTTAATCAAAGGCTTTACTGAAGTCTAGGTACAGGACATCCACCTCATGGCCCCCATCAATTTGCATAGTCACCCAGTCATGGCATTCCACCAGGTTGGTCTGGCATGACCTGTCCTTGATAAAGCCATGCTGCCTTCTGTCCTGCAACCTTTTCCCCTCCAGTAGTACCACAATCCTCTCCTTTAGAATGGTCTCCATTAACTTACCAACTATGGACTTTAGACTTACTGACCAATAGTTCCCTGGTCCATCCTTGAGTCCAGTCTTGTGGAGGGGAACCACGTAGGATAATTCACTCACATTGTGTGGGAGACATTCTAGATGGGTAATTGTCTGCCTATGTCTACTTCAAACAGAGTAATATAGAACCTTAATTCTGACTCCTAAAAATTGTTCAAAGTGAGGTATGTCACTGAAAGTGACAGGGGTTTGCTCTGATAAACCTTGTTCAGCATGCAATATTTAGCCTAACTGAGCAGTGTCAGTGGCTCAGTAGGTAGCACACTCGCCTCTGGAGCCGGGAGATCAGAGGGCTGTGGGTCCAGTTCCCACATCTGGCACTTGTGTTAATATCCCAGTACTGACACTGTAGTGCAGCATGAGAGGGGTGCTGCACTTCTGAGGTGCCATCTTTCGGATGAGATGTTAAACCGAGGTCCCATCTGCCTGGATTGGTGGTAGTTCAGGTGGATGTTAAAGATCCCATGGCACTTATCGAAAAGAGTAGGGGAAGTTTTTATTGAAAAGAACATAACATCACCAGTTAAACAGATTTACACAACAATACAAAAATTGTACACAGAAATATATATGTCAAACAAAAAAAGATTTCCAAAAAGAAGCAAATTTAACAGCAGAACATTTTTGCTTATCTTTGACTTTAACAGAGGATAAACCAGTCTCCACTTGTGACAAAATTATAGAAATAGGAACTAATTGTTGCTGAAAAATAAATTGACATCTGGCCTGCCAAAGATAAAATTGAATAAAGGCAAAAAAAACATTCAAGGTGCTGGGATGATAAGACTGCCATATACCTGTATAATCCCCTAAGACCAAAGCATTATATGTTATCTGCTGCAGCATCGGAACCCCCCAATGATCAGATGCCTTACACCAAAATTCTTTTGCGAACTGACAATCAATAAGAAAGTGAGATAAACTTTCTTCAATAGAGTTACAAGAAGACCTTAAACAGTATCTTTCAGTTGTCGGTTTGTATTTAAGATTCCCCCGCACCCCCAATTTCCCATGTAAAGATATCCACACAATGTCCCATATAGAAGATGGTATTCTATAGTCAGTTAATTTACGTAAAGCAAAGGACATTTTGGTTGGCACACAGTCTGGAAAAAGCAAAATGGAGCCTTGTACAGTAAAAACAATATAGTTATAGAAAGATTTCCTAGTATGTGAAATAAGGTCATTAAATAATAAATTCCACTGCCTACATTTTTTAAGAAGGCATTCCATACTGGGGCAAATGATTTTGTTTTAACAATTTGAGAGTACGTTGTCCATTTCTGGAAGTAAGGACTCCATAGAAAATAAGACCACGAATGCCAAAGGGAACCGGTGTGATTCCAAAGGAAACTAAAAGAATTAAACAAAAAAATGGAATGAAAAAAAACAATTGGATTTATCATGGACAATCCACCTTTCTTAACTGGTAAGTAAAGGAAATCCCTGCGAACTGGATTTAAACGATTCCCCCAAATCATCTGAAAAAAGACGCTGTACAATCGTGTTTCCAATGAAACAGGTGGCGGGTATAAATAACTAAGGTATAAAAATATGGGAATCAAAAATTGCTTAACAATAGAAACCCTTTTCCGTTTCCCAAATTTCCATTGTTTCCAGACATTCACTTTAGATTCCCTATTTTAACTGCTTTCCCAGTTAAAGTAGCCATATCACCTAACCCAAACCAAATTCCTAGAATTTTATTAGGTTGTGATGAGAATGGAATACCCCCAGTATCAAAGAGAGTATCCTGTTCAGGATGTAAAAAAAATAAAACTTTTGAAGCGTTAAGTTCAGATCCAGAGATTTTCCCCAAATCTGAAAACAATGTAAGGCTTTCTGAAGGAAGGCCTATCCTGAACATAAAGTGTAATATCATCTGCATAGGTGGTTATTTTAACCCTTGGAGGATACATCAGGGGTCAAGCCCATAATCTCGGAATGCCCTGAATATATCGAATAATAGGGTCCAAAACAAACACATACAAAGAAGGGCTCAGGGACAACCCTGCGAACTCCGCTAACTACAGGAACCATGAGCCCCATTCTTCCATTCACTAAAGGATGTATCACTGCTTCCGAATATAAAATCGAAATCCAGTATACAAAGAGTTTAGGAATTTTGTAGGTTAGTAGTATATTAAATAAGTAAGAGTGACACACTTTGTCGAAGGCCTTAACCTGATCCAAAGCAATGATAAAACCCGACCCTTTTCCCCTATCACTGTTGTCAAATAAGTCTCTTAACAAATATAAACTATGTTGTATCTTCCTATGTGGTACTGCACAGGATTGAGCGGGCTGAATAAGGGACTCAGAAATTAAGGACAATCTATTTGTGAGGATTTTAGAAAAGATCTTATAGTCACTATTAAGGATACTTATCGGCCTCCAGTTAGTAAGTAAGGAGGAATCCCCTTTTTTAAAAATAAATTTCAATAAGGCCACATTAAATTCTGGAAACCTGGAGGTGGAGGTTAAGATAAAATTGAACACAAGAGGAAGAAAAAGACACATGTCGAAATGAAGGTTTATAAAAATCATTTGGAATGCCATCCAAACCAGGGATGTTTTAAGTTTAAGGGATAGGATAACTTTTCCACTTCCAATGGAGAAATGGGTTTCAATAATTGAGCTTGAAATGTGGTGTCCATCACTGGAAGATAAGGCAAAAGTCCTCAGGCAAATTCCCACTAAGCTGGGTTCTCCCCAAAGGTATCCGAAACAAATTGCTGTACAACAGACATCATATCTTTCTTGGAGGTTACTATTTTACCTGGAAGAGTTAATTTAGACATTACAGTCCGGTCAAGGCGTTCCTTACGCCAAATAGGGATCTGAAGTTGGTTGGCTTGTACCTCAAATCTAAATTCCATGTCTAGTGATATAGCTCTACTGTACTGATATTCAACCATCTGTTTTTTAATTCTGAGATTTGAGACAACAAAGGGGGTTTGTCACTCGATGGTAGTGACATCAGTTTGTAAAATTGATCCCGATAATGTAGGTATTGAAGATATGTGAATTGGCCTTGTGTTTCTCTTAGAACTTAAAGGGATTTAATCTCTATTTTAGTGTCTCTCCACCAGAAAAAGGTTCTCATAACAACAAAGTGTAGAATGACGAGCAAAATGGATTTTGTAATTCCGAAATACAATCACTGTCCTCCAAGGAGGACACATTTAGACGCCATCTGGGACTAGCTGAATATAGTTTAGGGGAATATCTGCTAGACTAAAACCCCAATTAAAAGGTGATGGTCTGAGAACTCAGTTGGTGTAATATATGTAAGGAAGGTTTTAGAAACTTAGAGACAAAAAGATAGTCAATACGTGAAGAAAATATGTTCCTGTGATATGAAGAACCACCTGTACTATGTAATGACCTATAAACGTCCAATAGTCCAGCATTTTAATAATCTGTTTTAAAGCTAAAGAATCACAATATATTTTCTGGACTTCCCTTTAAATTTAGTATCTATTCACAGTTAAAATCCCTCCCCAGATAACGTGTCTTTGAGTATATAGAAAGACTTAACATCCTCAAATAATTTAATACGTGCAGTTTTAACTTGAGGGCATAAATGTTTAATAATCTATAATCAAAGTCATGCCAGGAAAATCTAGGAGCAGGGCACGTCCTGGACAGATGTCGACCAGTTTAGGAACTCTAAAGGCCGTGGAAGTAAAGAGACCCCAATCCCATCAGCTGCATCAGGCCCAAAAGTCCAAAGGAAGGCCCCACACCCATCTTTTCTGTGTTTGTTTGATTTCAGCCAGGAGGATAACCTAGTTTCCTGTAAAAGAATAATGTCTACTTAAAGTACCAAGAAAGGAAGGACAGCAAGTCTCTTCTTAAAGTTCTTTATACTGCAGACATTATAGGAGGCTATTTTCAGGGTCGCCATGTTGCAGAGATAGTACCATTAAGTTCCAGACTTCTGGGAATGGCTAGTTTTCTCTTCTTCCTTTCTTTCCTTTTTTCTTTTTGCTAAGTCTGTGGCTTTGCTATCTTCCTCTTCGAAATCAATTCGATAGGTGGGAAGTATCAGATTCTAAATCTGAGTCCCTACCTTCCAGTTGCAAAGGGAAAAAAGTTTTCTACTGGAGTGGGAGTAGTAGGAAGCTTTATTAGAAGCTCTACGTAAACCTCGGGGTTTCACTATCTCAAGGGGGCATGGAAGAAGAGGCCTGTTGAGAGTCAGAGATATCAGGTGGAGAAGATGAAATAGATACATCTGCAACCAAAGAGTCACCTCAGTCTCTGAGGAGGAAGGCTTGTCCACCAAGAGGGTGAAGGATCAGCCTGACTACCTGATGTGTGAAGGATCCAGGATCAATCACTGTTTTCCCTGAGCCTTGTTAATTAGGGCATCAGAATCCCAGCCCCCAGCTTTGTTATGAGAGGCCCGTGGGCATTGGTGAAAGGCATGGCCATTATCACCACAAAGATTACACTGAAAGATGTTTTGACATCTTTCTGCTACATCTTAAACCCTCCACACAATGGACATTTAAAGGTCACAGGAGCTACTTAAATGGTCGGGCTCCACATTTATAACAGGCCGAGGCTGACCACTATAAAACAGACCCTCTATCTTTCCCTAAAAGAAGCTGTTCGGTAAATGGATAATTTCACCATTTATTTGGGTAACTTCACTTTAAATTTCCAGCTCCCTGTCCAAATACCTTCTAGGTCCAAGATAGCTTCAGGGGTCCCATCACCTCACATTTATTTTGCAACCATTGGTAAATATTACCTACGCTGACACCTTCATTCCTAAACATGATTGTAATGTGAAACACTGGTTTAGTAAGGGGATAGCATAAATGGAACCCACAAAGGGGTATTTTTCAAAATGGAGTATCTATCCCAAAATTTCTCTAAGCCCTTAAAGGATTTAAAACTAATATCATAAGAATCCTCCCCTGAGATGTGAATTAATGCAAAAATATCAACAGGAAGAAAATTCATGGAACCTTTCAAAAGCGAGTTAGCAATATAATATCTATCCGGGTGGGTTTGAAGGCCACCCCTATAACGTAAACGGACAGCGTTTCTTCTAGGTGCCTGTTCTAATTTGTTTTTAAACAAGTCAGACATTACTGCTCTGGGTTTTTGCAAGCCAGCCTGTGCCCCTTTCTGAGCTAAATCCTGTACAAGTCCTATACCCCCCCCCGAACTTGGCCCAGGTATGGCCGAAGGACGGGTTTCAGAGCTCTGATTATCATTAATAGTTTCCACCCCAGAAGTCTGAATGTCCATACCTGAGCTCAGGTTTGTAGAAACATTGGCATGCATGGTGGAAGACTGAGAACTGTCCGTCCATGTAGGGTCTGGGATCCATATGCCTGTTTGTGATTTTGTCCATCCAGCATCTTGTAAAACCTCCTCCGATGACCAGTCCATAGTAGGGTAGGATGATTTTCTATTATGCAAGCCAAATTGTTGCTTTAGAATCTGTGAGGCCGTAGGTGTAGAACAAGGGTCCAGCGGTAGTATTCCCAGGTCCAATGCAGCTTCCAATGTCTGGTGCGCTTCAAAATGAGTCCCTTCCTGTATGTCCTGCGGTGCATCTGCAAAAAGGGCCCGACCGGAATCAGTCACCTGGCCGGCTGACATCGCGATTTCCACAGGTACAGAAAACTTGGATATCGAAAATAAATTAGTTGCAGCTCCCCGATTCAGACCGTGATTCAGTCTGAGGCTTCTCCTGGATATTAAGCACTTCTCCCGGTTCTCGAGGTAAGGAATTTTGCTCTGGTCTCCGTTCCGTAGTAGGCTCCACTGAGCCAGACAACACAGCATCCGATTCCATGCCTGACCAAGAGCCTACTGAGCAACCCCTCCGGATTACCCAGCAGCACTCTCTCCACACAGAGTAGGGGAATTTCCCCGGTGTCCTGGCCAAATTTCCCTCATTCACTAAAAATACCACCAACAGCTTAATCTGGTTCAAGGTCAGTTGGCATTCATCTGTATCCCCCTCCCTCCGGGTCGTGCCTGAAAATAGGCAGGATTTGTCTAGTGCACTTACCCAGTCAACAAAAGCTAAATTTTACCTGTACAAAACAGAACTCAGTCTATGCCTACATTTATAAGGTAGAAAAAGAAATGGGCAGACTGGATGGGCCTTGCGGTCCTTATCTGCCGTCAACTTCTATGTTTCTATGTTTCTATGTAAATAAATAAAATAAAAACTGATTATCTGTATAGCACTTGGGATTTAGCAGTGCAAGGACAGATCCAGCAAAACACAAAGCATTATCCCTATTGTTTAAATCAATCAAGTATCATCTCTTTTATCCAGTGATTTTACCTGTACAAAACAGAACTCAGTCTATGCCTGCAACCCAGCTCCCTCCCTTCCCCTTGCTGTTTCTTAAGGTCATTACTACACAATGTACAGTTTCATCAGCAATTACCTCTGCACTGCTCTGTAACATGCTGGCTATGTGATCTAAGAAGGTGGCTTCATTTAACTCTTCAAGAATGCATGCGACAGACATAAGGCAGTCCTAGTGGGGGGTAGGAGGAAGTAAGCTGTTGCTTAACTAGGATCTGCAGGTCATCTGTTAGATAGGAAAATGGGCAGACTAGGTGGGTCAAGCAGTCCTTATCTGCCATCAAATTCTATGTTTCTATGTTTAGGGCATGTTCTCCTTGAGAACGGTGGATGATTTAGAGTCAACATTCAAACAAGATTGGATAAAATCTCTTGGGTCTAATTGTAACATCACACAGTCTAACAGCTCTTGAAAAACTTGGTGTATTACCCTAATGACATCTGTAAATGATTCTAGCCTGTCTAGACTGACAACCCAAAATCTCTCCTGAAATGCAACAGCCCTGAACCTCTCATATATATGTTCACAGTGCTTCACTCTTTCTAAAAAAAAACAGCATTGGTCTCCCTGTATGCTAACTCGTCATCTTGCTAATTTTCACCAGGTTGGTTTTGTAATTCACCAACTTGCTGAGAAAAAACAACATGCATGATGCTGTATGGTGTAATATTTTCCTGGCACACTTTACTTTCCTTCTCAGATTTTCTGACTGTTTTATTGTTGACGCATTTTTTATCCCTTCTATTATTTTTTTCATTTTTTTATCATTGCCCTCCTTTTTACTTAGCCTTTGAGATTGTCTGCCCCTTCACCATTTTTGTTAGAGCTCCACTTCCAGTTGCCTGTTTCTATTATACATTTTGGTCAGATGCACTGCATGTTTTAGCTCTGAGCTCAAGTACTTGACAGCATATAACACTGAAAATACAACATTTAGCAAAGTACCTTTTAAAAAGTCACTTTTAAAGACACATATTATATTCAGCATTCTGTAATTTGTTTTCATCAACCAAACCTTTGAACAAGGCACCAGCTATCGCATTGAAACACCTCAGCTCTAAATTTACTGCTTCAATATATTTTTCTCAGAACCTTGGATGTTTTTTATTTAAATTTTGGTGACCAGGTAGGCACACTGAGACCGTAATGGTCCCTTTTTCAGGGGCAGCCCTGGGTTAATTACTGTCAACAGTACAATAAGAAGTAGGAACAATTCAAGGGAAAGTGCACATTTACAGACATTAAAATCAGAACATGTAGTACAATCACAGGGAGGATTAGGTAACATTTAGAATAACGTGGGGTAAACACTAGTTTCACAAGAGTGGCAGTTACATAAGGTTCTTTTATCAGGTCAGTTTTACGGGTTACAATTTCAAGTGTTTCAGAAGTGATAAGATTCAACTGAAATAGGATACCAACCTGATAGGTGGCAGGTTTTTAGTATCTGAGGTGGAGTGCTGTTTTCTATCCTCAGTGGTGGCATGCACAGAGGCTTAGCTCTAAAAGGTACATCTTTAGGCCTTTTTTAAAACCCCCAAAGGAGCTGCAGTCTTGAAGATTGCTAGGTAGGCCATTCCATAGGGACGGGATGTAATTTTTGAATGATGGAAGACCTTGGCTTGTATGGACTTTTGGGACATGGGGGAGTCGACGACACAAGGATCTAAGTCTTCTTTTAGGCTGCTTGAGTACTAAGGTATGACTCAGGCTGGGGGGAGCATCCATTTGTAGAAGCTTGAAAGCCAAGCATAGGGAAGTGTAAGCCAGTTTGCCCTCCAGGAAGGGTCAATTCAGTGAGTCAAATATATTACAGTGGTGTTCTTGTGACTGAGCTCCTAGGGCAAAGCATCCTATTCTGTGGTACAATTTTCCTAGCTTTCGCATCTCTTTGTTTTGCATTGAATGTAGCACTGGGGCACCATAAAATAAGGTGGGCAGGAGCATGCCTGTGGCTATCTTTAGCCTGGATGTCTGAGTGAGAAAAGGGGTTAGACGGTACATGAACCCAAGTTTTTGATTTAGCACCTTGGTTAATTGTTCAACATGAACCTTGAAAGAGCAGTCTTGATCAATATAGACTCCCAGGTATTTGATGCCTCTTTGGCTGTCACTTTGTCAGTGATCCCTGTACTGCTTGTTGATGGCTATACATTTTGACTCAAATTAAGAAAAAGGTCACAGTAGAAACTTTGGAACATCACAAACAGTTAAATGTCTTGTTTTTTTTTCTCGCTTCTCTGAAGCATAACTCTCAACTGTTGGCAAAACATAAAATACCCCATCACTAATTTATTTTCAACATTATAGGAGCAAATATCAGATTTAAAACCTGCAACCTTTTTAGCAATCATCAATACTAAAGACAGAACCAAACAGATAAACCTGCCAACTTTTTTAATAATCATCTACACAATAAAGTTGGCACCAAATACATACACCAGCAGTCTTTTTAAACGTGCATATAAACTACTGTTCTTTGTTGGAAATAACATAATACTGAAAACATAACATAATACCTTCTGTGGTGATCATGACATCATCATCCCATTCCATACTTTCCATCCCTGCTGGTGTTTGCATAAAGGCATCAATATCTTGTTCTCCTCATCAGTTCTCCATAATTTTTTGATTATTTGATTTTTCTTTAGGGAAAAGGACAGACCAGTGCCTTCAGGAAGGAAAACAGGAGTAGGGATGGTGGGGAACACCAATGTAGTGATAGAGGAGGATAGAGTGAGGGAGGGTCTGCTGGCACTGAAGGTGGACAAATCAACAGGTCTGGACAGAGTACATCCAATGGTATAAAAGGAACTGGCTAAGGAACTGACAGGGCTACTGGCAGAGCTACTTAATAGTTCATTAGAGTTAGGTGTGGTACCACAGCACTGGAGAACAGCACATGTAGTGCCCCTCTGCAAAACTGGTCCCAAGGATGATCAAGGGAATTACAAACCATTCAGTCTGACCTCCATTGTGGGCAAGCTCATAGAGACCATACTAAAGGAAAGGAAAAGTTGGTGGAATATCTAGAGGAGCATGGTCTCCAGGATGACAGGCAGCATGGGTTCATGGGGGGGGGATTATGTTAAACAAATCTGGTTGATTTCTTTGACTGTGCCACTAAGACAGTAGACAAGGGCCAAGTGGTAGTCAAAAACAGTGGGAGAATTCAAGAATTCATGGGACAGACATAATGCAATTCTAGTAGGGGATAGGAGGAAGTAGGCTATTAGTTAACTAGGATCTGCAGCTTATCCATTAGGTAGGGAAATGGGCAGACTAGGTGGGCCAAGTGGTCCTTATCTGTCATCAAATTCCGTGTTTCTATGACATCCTCTATCTTGATTTTAGTAATGCCTTTGACTCTGTGCCCCAAAAAAGGTTGATCAGGAAGTTGGTGGATCTTGGAGTTGTGGAAAAGATGGCCAGATGGGTGGAAAACTGGTTGAGAGACAGAACCCAGAGGGTGGTTTTGGGAAAATAGCTATCTGTCATCAAAGCAGACTTGATAGACCAAATTGCCTTCTTCTGCTGGCTTCTTCATATATTCATATGTATGTTCTTTCAAAATGTTTAAAAACATAAACTGCATATCTGTGTGCCTGTCTGTGTCCTTTGTCTGTCTCAGGCATCTTGATGTGTTATGAAAAGTGTATATCTGCCAAAATGTGTGACTTCCAAATGAAAATGATATGGCACTAGCCCCCCCCTCCATACACCCTCCATCTCCATCCAAAAAATATATGAAAGTCTGCATGAACCAGTGTTTCAGCTTTTGTTCAACTATGAGCAGATGCTGGGGGGGGGGGCTGCCTGACTGCCCACTCATTAAGTAGAGGCACAGGGGGTTGCAATAATTCTAAGAATGAGGAATCACTTTTTCATGCTACATGTATGTTATGTACTTTTTTAAAATGCTTTTCTGTCTGCAAAAAAGGTTACACAGACTATAGATTTAAAATCCTTTAATTTTGTTATGCTGTAAATTTTTTTCAGTATTTACGAGTGGTGAACAACCCTGACTGTTACTACAACTGTATATCTGTATGCCTTGCCATGTATCTCTGTCCTTTCTGTCTCTCACTCCATCTCAACCCATAACTTAAGCATTTTCCCCAAATAATGAGATCCAGATGTCTTAACTTTTCCAACATAAAACAACAGTCTCATTCATTTTCAGCCCCTAACTCTAAAGTAGCCCTTAGATCGAAGGGACCCTGTTGTAACTAGCAATATTTTTTGCTAACAGAGTCACACAAGAGAAACACATGCTTTCTTTTGAAAACCAACAAAGCCCTTAGATCCAAAGGTTAATGAGTATACTTGTTTTTCTTTCTTTTTTGCTAACAGAGTACCTACTGAGAAAACATATGCTTCATTTTTGAATCCCATGCAATTTCCTCAGATCCAAAGACACACACACTCTCTCACACTCACACTGTAAATAGTTTTAAAGCAGTGTCTCTGCCTTTTGTTTAGTCTTTTGCTAACTGGGTAAGGCAGTGTCTCAGCCTTGTAATGATATCATTTACAAGGAGATCCTGGGGTAGATTATGGGCTGTATGTGTATATACATGGGTGCAACTTTTTGTAATATGATTTATACTGATGCACAAATACTTGATAACATATATAATACCTTTTTTATAAGACAGAAGGGGGAATTACACAGGCAAATGGCTTTTCCTCTGTGGGTCTTCAAAAAGATTTCCGAGATTCAAAGTGTCTACACACTGACACAACTGCCTAAATACTGTATTCCAGGAAACCTCCAAGTCAAGAAGCACTTACACACCTCTGCACTTATACCCTCAGTCCAACAGGGGGTGGATAAATAAAACTGCACAGCCCTAACACAGGGATGGCACAGAAGGAGGTTAATAATAAAAATAATAATTTTTATTTATAAGGCACCTTTCAGTTGTCAAGGCGCCGTACATGAATAACAGATTAAAACAGTTAAAATCATTAAAAAAGATTCAGCTAGATCAGGACAATTAATTTAGTCAATATTCTGAAAATGCAGTTTTCCACAAAAAGGTCTTCAAACCTCTCTTGAAACCCTTCAGAGAGGTGGACTCCCACAACTGATGGGGTAGAGAGTTCCAAAGGGTGGGGGCCACATATGAAAAAGCTCAAGCACCAGAGGATTTCAAATTCACCCTTGGAACCTGTAGTAACCCCTCCTCATTCAAGAGGAGTGATCAATCAGGGTGATAAGGAACAAAAATTTCTTTCAGATCGACTGTGCCCAGATCGTGTAGGGCTTTTAAAGTCAGCAATCCAACTTTAAAGGTGATCCGCCACCGAATTGGCAGCCAGTGCAGTTTACACAGCACTGGAGTAATGTGACAGGATCTACTAGAACCTATCAAAAGCCAGGCTGCAGTGTTCTGCACTAGCTGCAGGTGATGGATTTCAACCCTAGAAAGCCCTAGATAAAAGGAGTTGCAATAATCCAAGCACGAGGACACGAAGGCATGGACTAAAGTTGGCAGGTCGGCAGATGGAACAAGATGCCGAATCCTGGTGATGTTCCTAAGATGATAAAAGGAAGTCTCAACAACTGCTGACACCTGCTAATGCAGTGTCACCCTGTCATCAAGAACTACCCCCAGGTTCTGCACCCATTCAGAGGTCAGAAAAGAAATGCCTCCAAGAAAAACTCTGGAAGATGCACCATCACCCTACCCCACTATCTGTCGACCTGGGTCCACAACCAGTACCTCAGTCTTATCAGAATTCAACCTCAGCCAGCTATAATTCATCCACTCCTGGATTTCTCTTAGATAGCTATTAAAGACCAAGAGAGCTCCCTCCTGGTCGGGGCCAAAAGAAAGGTAGAGCTGGGTATCATCTGCATAACAGTGAAACTTCAGCCCATACCTCCTTATAATGTCTCTGATGAGTAGCATATGCACCGCAAATAACATGGGTGACAATACTGAGCCCTGAGGCACCCCACACGACAAAGCCATTGAATCAGAGGAAAAAACCCCAGACACAACTCTTTGTGATCTCCCAGTGAGGAATGATGTGAACCATCTTAAGACGATTCCGGACATTCCACAAAGCAGCCTCAGGTGTTCTATCAACACCATGTGATCTACGGTGTCAAACGCTGAAGAAAGGTTGAGGAGAACCAAAATGGAATGACTCTTCCGATCTCTGGCCATCAACAGATCATTGAGCACCCGAACCAGCAGTCTTGATACTATGTATTTTACAAAAACCAAACTGGAGGGGTTCAAAAATGTCATGGATGGTCAAATGGTCCTCCAGTTGTGCAGCCACTACTTTCTCAATCACCTTCCCAACAAAGGGAAAGTTATAGATAGCTCTGTAGTTTTCGAGGCAGTGAGGGTCCAAGGTAGCTTTCTTCAAGAGGGGTGTCACCACCGCCTCTTTCAGGAAGCTAGAAAACTCACCGGATTCCAGGGAGCACCTGACTATCTGCACAAGGACTGGACCGATGATGTCAATACAACCCAAAATTAGGGAGGTCGGTCCAGGGTCCAAACTACAGCACATAGGGTGCATATGCTGGATGATCCTCATGACATCCATGAACTCCAGCTGACTGAAGGAACTCCAGGAAAACCAAGGCACCGTGATCTCACACTGGTCCACGGCAACCCCCTAGAGTGTGATGGCAGAAGTTCCACTCTAATGTCAGCCACCTTATTTGCAAAGAACTGAGCAAGCTCATTGCACTCCAATTGCAAAAACTCTTTCCGAACTTGCAGACAGGCTGGGTTGCACAGTCTGTCCACAGTTCAAAACAGCTGAGCTGGCCAATTCTGAGCAAACACAATCTCCCTGAATAGGAATTGTGCCTTCTTGCAGGTTATTACAGATTAATAGACCAGATAATGATCCATCAATCTAAGGTGGTTGGCATCAAGGGCAGACTTTTGCCAGCAATGCTCTAACCTTGGCCCCTGTCACCACATCTCCCTCAGTGTCCCATCAAACCAAGGGGACTTGGGGCAAAGGGAGATGGGGCAAACAAGAACTGGAGCAATGGAATCCAGAGCCCCTACAATGGCTGTATTATAGGCTGACACAAGGGTCTCTGGAGCACTGTAGCCAGCACAGGGGATGAGATGTCAAGCACCGCCACAAGGCCATGGGAATCTATATCCCGCAAAAGGGCGGTACCTAACCAGCTCCACTGGGGCAGGCCTTCTAGAGGGGGTGCAAAAACTAAACCCCACGTTGTAATGGTCTGACCACCAGACAGGTTCCACCTGCACATCGGATGCCTCGACCCCTATAAGGAAGATTAGGTCCAAGAAGTGTCCAAATTTATGTGTAGCAGAGGAAACCACCTGTGTAAGGCCCAGCATTGTCATTAACTGGAGGAAGTGTTGACCAAATTGTGAGAGTTCACCTTTGATCCAGGTATTGAAGTTGCCCAGAACCATTAATCTGGGTGACTCAAATGCCATATCGATGACAAAGTCAGCCACTTCCTGAAGGAATCGCTTCTCATCACCGGGTGGATGGTAAATAAGGGTGATTCAAAAGCCTACACCTGCTACTACTATATACTCAAAGGACTCAACCCCCCCACTAGGACCTCCGTGAGGCCGAGTTCGGTCTTGAAACAGACCACAACCCCCCCCTCCACAATCCAGTCTTGGGTGGTGTAACACTGAGTACCCGGCTGGAGTCATAGCCTCCAAAATGGGTCCAGAGTTATCATCCAAGCAGGTTTCAGTAATACAAGCCAGGTCCACCGTACCAACAATATCAGCAATAATTGCGGTCTTGTTTTTAATGGACCTGGCATTTCTCAACACCACCTGAGTTGGACGAACCTCGTGGGCCACCCAGGCCATCTGCCCACCATAATAAGTGGTGCTCTTGGGTATGGGCACCAGACATGGAAAATGATGATCTGGATTCCATTTTGCCCCAAGGCACTTTCTGGTACCAACCACCCCAATATGATGACCCCCCTCGATCATCCTCCCCTGTTCATGACCCCACACCCTTCTCTCCCTCTTACATACAATACCCAAGGTTCAAACTAGGATTATGGGGGCAGTAGTTCATGGGCATGGTGGAGGAGTAGGATGAGGGACTCAGGTTCAAGCTAGGACAGTGTGGCAGGGGTTCAAGAGGAGGGGTGGCAGAGGAGGAGGAGGTGGAGGTGGAAGAACTCAGGTTTGATGTAGGATGGCATGGCAAAGATTTAAGGGGAGAGGTGGAGGAGGAGGAGGAGGAACTCAGCGTTCAAGCTAGAATGGTGTGGCAGGGGTTCAAGGGAGGTTGGATGGAGGAGGCTTAGGTGGAGGAAGGACTTGGCTTCAAGCCATGATAGAGGGGGCAGGGGTTTAAAGGACAGTGGTGGAGGAGGAGAAGGGATGTAAAGGCTCAGAAAAGGGCAGTGTTGCATTATTTCTGGGTTTGAGCACTTATCATGTACTGGTTTGGAGGCGTGACTTCCAACATTTGTGGAGGTACTGCCACTGCAAGGCAGGGATGATCCTGATTAGTCCATGTTATGCCACGCCCACCTGTCAAATGACATGGTGTGTGCTGATTGGCTGAAATTTAACATTTGACAGGATATATGAATTTATACTACTTCCAACACACCACCACTCTCTTACATTATAAGTTAGATCCTCTCTACCGTGTCTCACATTTCTTAACTCCCGTGATAAGAAGCCATATTGCAATTGTAAACCTACTCCCGTCATTAGATTATAAATTGATAGTAACTGATGTTGCCAATTAATCGACACTACAACAAAAACACACTCTACACTACAAAATATGTACAATTTCCTTTGGTTGGAGGACCAATGTTCACCACTGTATGCCTCTTAAATCCTTTAATTATTTCCCCTGATATAGGGTGGCAGTATAGCCTAGAGGTTAGAATAATGACCTGTGAATGAGCTTGGTACATCCAGTAGACCAGACCTGGGTTTGATTGTCACAACCTTCACTTGCATACTGTGCCACTCTGAGCAAGTCACTTAACTGCCCAGTGCTCCTAGGTTACCCCTGAAAACAGGCACTTGTGCCTAGTGAGCCTTACCCGGTTACTAAAGACTAAAAATAAAATCCAATCTAGCTATTGCAACAGTAGTAAAGAACACTATGCATACTGGGACACCTGCCTACCTCAGTAGCCAGATCTCTCTCGTCAATCTTCCTTCTTCCCGCTCTGCAACCAAAGACGACATAATAATACCAAAGTTTCACACAAATATGGGTCAGTGCTCCTTTAGTTATCATGCAGCTTCAGTTTGGAACTCCCTAACTCCATCTGTCAAAACCTCTTCCTCTCCCTATGCCTTTGCCATGCTCCTAAAGTCACTCTACTCCTCATGCCTAGCCTGCTTTTGCTTCCGATAACGTTCCCCTGTCATGACCTCCCAGCTTATACTAGCTAATTGAACCCACTTACCAATCTTGGTCACATTTTTTCTTCTCTTCCACCATCTTCCTCCTCCTTTCTCTATCCTCATTTCTATCTTTGTTTGTTACATTATAAGCACTTCTATATATTACATTGTACATCAGATTGCATATTTACAGGTATTTTTTTTTTATTTATTTATAACTTTGATTACAGGGTAGGTGCACTGATCCAAGGGACTGTTTTCAGGCATGACCCAGGCAACAGGTGTGGCACTGAAAAAATGACATACATACATACATACCTTTATACATACAGTGCCTGCTACAGATAAGTTGTCCATTACCAAGTTTTGACTGTCAGTGATGACACCTGCTGAGAGGTACCACCTCCCTGCATTGCACTACAGATGTGGTTGGCAATCGGTAGAATTTTTCATAAGTATTTGCTGCGGCATTGTACCCATTGTTCTGCAGCACCTAGATGTGCTTCCTCATTCTTCCACCAAGTGGCCATCATGACCCACTATTGCTGTACCGAATGATTGCTGTCTCCCATCTTTTGTTCCACCCTACACACCAGCAGATGGCATCCTACATTAAAATGCACTGAGAAACAAAGAATGAAATACTGTACCTGCATGATTTACTACATTATCCAAGGATTAAATAGATCAGCACCCACACTCCAGACAGAGAATTAGGACTGCATGGATTGATTTAATCATTCCTTTATGTAAAAAAGTGCAAATAAAACACTGGCCAAAGTGGCTAGCAAACAGACTGATATTTCTCCTGGTGTGCTGCCAGGTTTCTTCAGAGTGAATTGGTACATAAAACAAGTGCTTATTTTATAACAAGCAGGTTCACATCACATGTTGCTCATACACTTATCGTCTCCTATAAAGTGGAGACTGCCATTAATCAATCCATATAATTAATTAAACTGCTGATATTGAATGCTATGCAAATCAATTATTTTAAACATCACAATTATCATGAAACGGATGGAGTCATTTTTTTTTTTTTTTATTTAGTTGTTTAACCAGGTATAGCACACTAAGCTGAAAGCTTTTTTACAGGAGCGACCTGGGAGCACAAGGAGGTTAAGTGACTTGCTCAGGATCACACAGTATGCAAGTGGGCTACAAACCCAGGTCTGGTCTGCTGGATGTCACCAAATTTGCAGCTCAGAGCCTTAGACCACTGCGCTATACTGCCTCATTTTGTTATATTATGTTCTTTTAAACAGGCCCTTATGCCACTTTTGTTATTTTTCTCTTCAGTTGTACTTTTCTTCAGCTGTTCAAGCTTCAGCCTGTAGTAGTTCTCATTTTGTTTTACACTCCACGCTTAAAATGTTTAATCACTGCCCCATTACTTAATTTACTCTTTTCAGGCTGCTATAACCTCTTTTACACTTTGTTTAAAATTAGGTCCTTTGCCCTTATAGAAAAAATGCTCCATCTAGTTCCAGACACTTAAACTTTGTCATAGAGAGCAGTATTCCATCCCCAGGAATTGTCTTCTAGAAGTAATTGCTAACATTTATACTTTTTCAAAAATGCTACAAGTTTATATTGTCATTTAACCCCTTATTCTGTTGTACCCCCAGTTCAAAAATCCAATAACTTTCTCTTTGTCCCAGAATCTTCTTAAGATCCCCTCTCTTCTGTCCAAATTAACCAGTTCAATATCTGTGAAACTAAATTTATGATTTTCTGCTCCTTTTTCCAAAATATGCTTTTCTATAGCATATGCTGTGTCCCCTCTATCCACTGCTCTTATGTGTTCTCCAATCCTTACTTTAAACGTTCTCCCTGTCATCTCTACATAGAAAGCTCCACAATTACAGTTAAGTTGGTACACCAACCCACTGCTGTTACAAGTAATAAAATGTTTCAGTGGAATTTCTTAGCCTATTGTAGGGAGATGGAATACTCTACAGGTATTGACATATCTACAATACATATAATTTCCGCACCGGTGCTGGAGCCAAAATAATCTGTTTCAAGGGTTCTGGACCCGTGACTATATTCTTTACCTCCATATCTTTTATGCTTTTGCACTTTCGAAAGACCACTTTAGGGCCCCATTCTACAAAATCAGCAAGTTTAGTTTCCAATTCCAGGATGGACCAATTACTGGCTATCACCTGTTTAACCTGATGTGCCCTTCTAGAAAAATTGGTAACAAAAGGGCAGGACTCTATACTGCCTCTATCTTTCTTTGTGCTCCATAAGGTTTAGTTCTTATCCATATTTTCCACTTTCTGAACTGCCAAAGCAATACATTGTTTGCTGTAACCCCTTTCTAGAAACCTTTTTACTTGTAATGTGCTTTTTGTGTGAGCAACATGTGATGTGAACATGTTTGTTATAAAATAAGCACTTGTTTTATGTACCAATTCACTCTGAAGAAACCTGACAGCACGCCAGGAGAAGTGCCAATCTGTTTGCTAGCCACTTTGGCCAGTGTTTTATTTGCACATTTTTACATAAAGGAATGATTAAATCAATCCATGGAGTCCTAGTTCTGTGTCTGGAGTGTGAGTGCTGATCTATTTACTTTAATCCTTCAATATGAATGCAGAATAGCACCACACTGTTTTTCCAGGTGCTCACATATGTTTCTCTGAGTTGATTAATTATATTTTGAGAGCACTGGTTCCTTATGTTTTACACAGGGGTAAAACGGATAGAAAAACTGTGTTTAAGATATTGGAAGAACACAAGATTCTTTCTTTTTGTGCAATAACACTGGTGTGAATTTTAAAATTGTAGCACCAAAACAGAGTGAAGCAGAGTGTCATGTTTCAAGCAGTGGTTGAGTTCCAGAGGGGCTGTTTTCAGCCTGAACTGCTGGGGATGGCTAACATGGAGGAAGCACACAGCACATCTGCAAATATCAGTGTTCTGGTGGGTGGCTTTGCTAATTTTGTATTTCCAGTCACAGAGGTCAAAAATCCATTGTTGGGTGAAGAAAATGTGAACGTGCAACAACAGAGTAGTGAGTCTGAAATAAAGCAATGTTATCATAAACTTGAAAAATTGGTCCTAAAAGGACACAGAGGCCCGGATATTCAAACTGCGCCCAAAATGTGCTCAACAGCAGGAGCAAGCACAAACCAATTGCGCATATGCGCAACAGGTGCGATATTCAAACATGGAACAGAACAAATTGCGCAAGCAGCCAACGTCTGAATATCGCACATACTGCGCCATAGCGCAACCAGGAAGGAGAAGCTGAGCAGAAAGGTTGCGCTATAGCGCAACCAGGGCAGCCCAGCTGAGCAGTCCAGAGGTGCCATAGCGCAAGCAAAGCCCCCAGAGCAATGGAACTGCACATCCAGGGAGGCAGGCTGGGGCCCACCGCCAGCCATGCCACACATGGGCACAGGAACACACTGCAGAACCAACAAGACACCTGCACACCCCAAGCACAGCATCACTGGGGGTGGGACGGATGATCTACTGGCCCATGGGGACAAGCCAACAAAGCACAGCAGAGCCATGACACCCCAGCACAACCACTGGCAGGCTGAGAGTGCCACACACAGGGGGTTGACAACCACAGTGCACATCAACCCCCCCGTACGCACAGCACACCCTGCACCATGACCCCAAGACACCACCCTTGTGCAGTGACTGGCACTGAAGGAAACCATGCATCCCCCCCGGAGCACACGTCAACCCCATGCAGCAGAGAAGCATACAAGCCAGACACACCCTGTGCACCCAGCAGTGGGTGGCAGCAGACGGCAAGACCAACAGAAAGTCACTGCCATGCTGGAGATACCTCCCCATACACACACACGCGCGCGCACACACACACACACACACACATACCCAGGACCATACCACCCCAGATGGCATGTACACCACTGCAACTGAGCAACCATAGCCAGCTGCAAATCAGAGACCAACACAGTATTCATATCAAAATATAAATGTATTATCAAAATGTGTGAAGCACAAAACAATCAACCATAACTATTTACAAGGGGGGGTAGGGGTACAAGGTAGGGGTGGGCAAGGGGTAGGGATGAACAACTTGGAGAGGGAAGGCAGGGTGGAAAGGATGGGTGAAGTGGGAAGGGTAATGTGGCCTAAGGCCCAGCAGGCTGGTCATCCTCTGCCTGGTGGCGCTGTTCTCGGCGATGTCTCCTCCTCAGGCCATGTCTACGAATGTCACTCAGGATGGCCTGGTTGTCTAGGGACACTTGTGTCAGCCCACGTATGTCCTGATGTATTCTCCTGAGAACTGTGAGGCCTAGGAAAATGGGAACACAGTCAATGGCTGTGACTGACCACAACCCTGAACACCACCCAACCTGCAAGCCATATAGCCCAATGTCCCGCACCTGTGATGGCATGCACCCACCCACAGTGAACATGCACATGGCCATCACAAACAGGCGGCACCAGCTATGTGCACCACTGCACACACACACTGCCCATGTCCATCACAGCACAAACAAGGCTGTCAAGTGACGTGGCAACATGGTGCAATGCCAGTTACACAGCTATGTGCCCAGTGCATGCATGGACCACCAGTGATGCATACACAGACGTGCTGTGACACTGGACAGTAATGCATGTCACCTGTGTCGTGCATACATACATAGATACATAGACAGTGTCGGCAGATAAGGGCCTATGGCCCACCCAGTCTGCCCATTTGAGCTTGTATGTTCAGTTTGTTTTCCTAGAAGTCTGTTGCACCTTACCCCTGACCTCCAGAATTCCTTTATGTCTATCCCATGCATTCTTAAATCCCGTGATTGTTTCAGCCCCCACCACTTCCTCTGGCAGGGTGTTCCACTTGTCCACCACCGTTCTGTGAAGAAATTCTTTCTCATGTTTCCTCTGAATCGTCCTCCCTCCAACTTCATCCCATGCCCTCTAGTCCTGGAACATCTTTTCGCTTAAAATAGTGTTTCCTGCACCCTGTTCCTCCCTGTAAGATACTTGTATGTCTCTATCATATCCCCTCTCTCCCTCCTCTCCTCCAGGGAGTACATGTTCAGTTCCTTCAACCTGTCTTCATAGGACTTGTGATGCAATCCATGCACCATCTTTGTTGCCCTCCTCTGAACCTTCTCTACCCAGTCTATGTCCTTACGTAGGTATGGTCTCCAGAACTGTACACTGTACTCCAGGTGGGGCCTCACTAGTGTCTTGTATAGTGGAATTATGACCTCCCTTTTCCTGCATGGTTGTGTTGTGCATGGCTGGTGGTCTTGCCCCCAGCATGCAATAGCATCCATGAAGTAATGATACTCACACTCCTCAAGCAGCTGGGTCTGCCGCTGCTGCTGCTGCTGCTGCTGCTGGGCGCAACACCCACCGGCACCGGGGCCCTGGCACAGCCCTCCTCACCCCGTGCCTGCATCCTCACATCCCGGCCTGTGGGAGACATATGTTGAGAAAAACATCAGTGTGACACCAAAGCAGACTGCCCCCTGCCCCAGTGAGAGTGCCTGCCCACACAGCCAGACCCATGCATCTCACACCTGCACACACTGACACAGCCAACCATGGCAGAGCCATCACCTATGCACAGCCACCAAAACACACTCACACCCCTACAGAGAATACAGGTGCATAGATGGTACACCCACCTGGCCTAGGCACCACGCCCCTCCTGGCACGTGACCGTAGCCACTCCAGAAGATGAGGATCCCTCCTGCAGAGGTCACTATACTAATGCCGGCACTGCTCAGCTGACCGGCACCATCCAGTGACCCCCACCAGGTCACTGGCCATTTGCTGCCAGACCTGGGTCCTAGCAATGGTGACGGTCACCTCACCATACAGTGCCCCATAGTGGGGCTCCACTAGGGCCACCAAGTTGGCCACTTCTACAGGGCTGCACTGCACTGCTCTCCTGCGTGCCATGGTACCAACTTTACAGCAGGCAATATGGGGCCCCACTGTGCCGTAACCCCACGTGGAGATGTTGTGCAATAGACCACCATAGGTTCCAATCGCGCTGTTCGAACAGCGCTGTCACATCACATAGCGCTGTCACCAGACAGCACAATAGGGCCGTACACATGGCAGCCGAACAGCGCCAGGGGGCAAAGGTCGGACACCAGATCATGGACAATGATGCAAGGCCACGCACAGTGCCATCTGACGTATACGCATCCTGCGCGACCAACCACCTGTGTACCAGTGCCACAGTGGACTATTGCGCAGTAGTGCCACAGCGCCATATAGTGCCCAGTGCTGTAGCGCCACTGGCACAATGGTGGCCATGGCCTGAATTGCCGATCGTGCACAGCACGTCAGCAGCACGGCAGATGCCTGGGTAAGCTATCTGGGCATGCGCAATGCAGTGTACCACACAGTCACAGATCTGCGCCATTGGCTCAGCCGACTCAACCGTATTGCGCAAAGCGCAAATTCGCGATATTCAGCCGACACATGCAAATCATCTGATCAGCCATTCAAAGGTGCAGTGGCACGATTTGCATCTCATTATAGTTGCTCCACTCCCTAATTTGCATGCATTGCGCTATAAATGTGCGACATTGGGCTGCGCTGGCCAGATTCGGGTACTGCAGGTGAGAGGTGAGTTGCATGCTGTGTGATGTTCTGGACAATGGTCATGGGAAAATGCTGTAGACTGCACAGTGACAGGTGTCCACTTCCCCCATACAGATCGCCATGACCGAGCAGAGCCAAGGTGAGGGTGAGGATGGTGGGCGTAGGAGGAGGCCCAACTTTACCCCAGCAGAGACAGAGGCCCTCTCCAGGCCTACCTGGAGGAGGAGGCCACTACTGAGTGGATGGAGGGCACCCCTCAGTCTCCGTGCTGGCATGGGAAGGGGTAGTCAGGCCGTGAACCTGCACTGAGCCACCAGTGCTCCGGCAGGAATGCAAGAAGAAGATGGGGACAGACCGAGGAGGTTGAAGGAGAAGGTGGCAGCCTTCAGGGCGGCACGTGCTGGCACTGGCGGGGGCCAGCCAGCGGTGTTGGAGCTGACCCCAGCTGAGGAGACACTGGCTGCATCAATGCAGTGGAGCACTATTGAGGGCATACCAGGAGGTGGATTCCAGACAGGTGGAAGCCCATCACTGCACGGTATGACATGGTGGTGGTGTTGGGGGGGGGGGAAGGTTGTTCACATGCACTCACATGTACTCTCTTTCTGTTACAGATCCTGTTCGACTTCAGGGGATGGTGGTGGTGGGTCCAGGCAGTGATGATGACCTGCTGGACATGGAGGAGGGTCCATCCACCTCTGTCACCAGCCAGCATGCACTGCAGCAGCATGCATGCTGGGCCGCCAACTCTGGTGCCGGTGATTCGGGTGTGGGTGGTGCACAGCCTGTGTCTCAGCAGTCTGGCATGCAAGCATGCCAGCACGCTGTGACTATGGCTGTAGCACATACCTGCACCATTGATGATGCAAGGACTGCAATGGGCAGTGATAGGTGTGTGTCCCATGATGGACACACAGCAGGCCAGCACGTGCCCCTGGGCCTTTCTGGTTCCAACTTGTGTACCAGCATGTTGGCACAGTCCCAGGCTGTGCCTGTCAGCACCGGTGGGGCAGCACCGGTGGCTGTGCAGGTGTCTGGCACTGTTGCAGCCACAGCGGTGGAACAAGTGGACCCTGGGGCACAGCGGTTGGAGGGGCAGCAGCAGCAGTCACCCACCAGGTCTGGGGGTACAGTGTCAAGTGGTGGCACATGTCCGCCACCCTTTGATCTGCCCATTCCTGGTCCTGGCTAACAGCGCCCACCCTCAAGGGGTGTTGTGCATCAGGACCTTCCACACCCTGGGGAACAGGATGCCGTTGGGGCACAGTACCCATTGGATGAGCACACCCACCTGCTGCAGGAATCAGTACAGCAGCAGAGGCGGGTTGCAATGTCCATGGAGGCACTGTCTGTGGCTGTGGAGTGGCACAGCAGGGAGGGTGCTCTGGACCGTGCAGAGCTGGTTCATATGCGGATGGATGTGACCGCCGCCATTGACAGGCTGACCCAGGCAGTGGTCTCTGTCGTGGATGCATTGGGCACACAGTCAGGTGCCCCTGTACCGCACACCCCACACAGTTCACTCTCCACTCCCCATTCCTGGCATCGTGCGACACCAGGCCTGTCGATGCCGGGTTCTGCTGTGGCCATCCCAAACACCCCTGGTGCAGGTTTGTTCGGCATGCTGCAGACCCCTGTGCGGGTAAGGTCACATTTGCGCAGTGGGACCCCTGGTGGTCCAACAGTGCCACCCCATGTGTCCCCTGCTCAGCCTGCCAGGGCTGTTGGGTCAGAGCGGGGCCGCCCACACATCCGCGGTGGCCGTGGGACAGTGCTACATGACTGACCTGTCTCCCAGTGCGGGCCCTGTCTGGTGCTGCCCTGTGTGCAATGTGTGTCACGGTGGGCAGTGCACTGCTGGGTGCTCTGCTCTACACCCCGCCAACACACGAACCACCTGCATGCCCTCCCAACTGCTGTCCACAGGTGCGTGTGCATGATGATGCCTGCATTGTACTGTACACCAAGGTGCAAGGGTGCCCAGCATCTGACACACGTACTTGGACAGTACAGGTGTTGGGGGTGGTCGGTGGTTCTGTGTGTTAGCAATGGTGGTTCTGCTGTGCTGTGCATCTGCCCATGTACGCTCTGTGCCTGGTGTGTGTGTGTCCATATGAGTCTTTTTACCCTGCCCTGATGGTATGTTTGCATGCCTGGATCCTTTCACTCCCCTGGCCGTCATGCACCCCTGGTGTGTTACCCTGTGTGCCTGTGGTTTGCGCATGGACAGTGTTGGTTGCACATGTCCCCTTGACTTACCTGTGTTCTGCATAGTGCTCCTCTATGATGGTGTCCCGGTGCGGCTGGCCTGCCGGATCAGTCGGGGGGTTCCACCATCCTGGGGGGGCTGCTCATCACCATCAACACCAGCGCCACTGGCGTCCCCATCGCTGTCCCCCTCTTCAACCTGTAGGGCTATCCCACAGTCTTTGGCCATGTTGTGCAGGATGCAACAGGCCAGGAATATCCCACAGGCCTTTTGGGGGCTGTACTATAGGGCACCGCCGGAGGTGTCTAGGCATCTGAAGCGTGCCTTGAGCATCCCAAACACCCGCTCTATGATGTTGCGTGTGGAAGCATGTGCCTCATTATAACGTTGCTGCGATGGGGTCATGGGGCACCGGTATGGTGTGAGCAGCCAGGGATGGAGTGGGTATCTGCTGTCACCTGTGTGGAGATAGTGGAGATCAGTCTCATGTTCAGGTCCATATTGCCCATATCCCTGTGTGCCACTACCATGGCACCTGTGGCATTCCCAGCCTTGCCCCGAGTTTGCATTCCATACATGCGTACTCACCCACTAGATGGCCTGTGGGGATGTCCCCACTCTCGAATCGATGGCACAGTGCGGACTGATACCATATGAAGGCATCATGTGCTCCACCAGGGTGTGGGCACAGACATTGATTATGCGCCCAGTGGCATCACACACCACCTGGCAGTTGGCACTGGAGAAGCCCTTTCTGTTCCTATATGCAGCCCCATCGGGGCCAGGTGGCGTGCGAATGGCCACATGGGTGCAGTCTATGGCCCCTAGCATGCCAGGCATACATGCTACCCTGTGGAACTCCTGCATGTTTGCTGTACACTCTGCCGCGGTGCTGGGGAAATGGATGTACTCCGCAGCATGTGGCAGCAGTGCGCTGAGGAATTGGGTGAGGATGCGTGACGTGGCTGACTGTGTGATGCCTTTGGTGTCCCCTGTTGGCCTCTGGAAGGTGCCCGTGGCGAGCAGGCACATGCAGGCTGTCACCTTGGTCTCCACCGACAGAGCGTGACTCCATCGTGAGGGTGCCTGCATCACATCACTGCACAGCTCACAGAGCCGTCTCAGTATTGCCCTGTTCAGGCGGTACTGGCCCACGATCTCTACATCTGTGTACAGCTCAAAGCTGATGGGGGCACGGTACTGCCTGTTGGGGGCATACCGCCGACGGGCCCTTCCATGGCCACGTCCGCCTGCAGCATGCATTCTCACCCCCCTCATTACAGCTTCCATGTGGAAGCTGGCACTGTCCATCTCCCTGGCTTCTGACCCCCCCTGGCTGGTGTTGCTGTGTTATCCCCGCTGTCCTCACTGCTACTTCCACTGCCCCGGGCACCCCCCCGCTGGCCTCTACAGACTATGGCCCACGCTTGCCTTGCCTGCCCTAGCCTTTCACTGTCTGTCTGTCTCTCTCTCTCTCCCCTACTTGGCATCCTTGTAGCATTCTTGCGCCGCTTCCTTGAGCCTTTTTATTTTGGCTCATTTCCGCTAGTGCGCAATTTCCGGCTGTTCCGCTGTTGCGCATTGTGCAAGTCTTTGAATATCGCATTGTGCTTTTTATGCATGGATCCACCCCCTTCGGTTACGCATGCCTTCATTTGCATTGCGCTGTTGCTCAGCATGTTTTCGGTGGCGCAACTGCCTCCTTTTGAATATCGCAAAATGGCGCATTTTTGGACTTGCGCATGCGCAACCCTTTTGAATATCCGGGCCAGAATGTATTGGCACAAAACCACTCTTGAGGCCTACCTAATTGCTAAAAGAGTATCTAGGGGGCTACGCATAGTTCAAACACCTTCTTTTGGAACAGATAATGCTGTAATTATGAAAAGTTGGCAAGGAAACATGCAATATGCTTCTATCAAGAATTTTGAACTAATTTTAGAGTTTGCACAACCTGTAAGGGACAAACTCACAATTAAAATTGGCAAAGTTGCTGATGCTCTGTGTTTCTCTTCACTGTTCTGCAATCTCCAGGGTCATGCCTGAAAATAGTCATTGCCATGGCTAGTGCACCCTACCCTGTAAACAAAAATGAAATAAATAAAAAAAAACATTGTGGGACGACCCATAACAAAGCATCATCAACTGTCTTTAACTCTTTACACTCTAAGTGGAATTCTTCAGTAGCATGTAATACCCCTCCCAAAAAAAAAAAATGATTACAAAAAAAAACAGGGACCTTGGAGATGCCAGTTTTAATATGTACCTTGGTATGCTTTGTTTTGTTGTTGACCCTGCCCCATGCTAAACTGACCCTTTGCAGAAGATGGCAAGATTGACTCCTGGTACTTACTGTAAAATCAAAACTTTCGGGCAGTTTTTTAGACTCTGACCTAAAGCCAAGCCAAGAGAAAGACCCTGTGATTTGTACTAATGTCTTGGGTCTTGATCCCCAGGTCGCATCTGGAATCGAGCAACACTGCTCAGTACGACTTCCTGGTTAAACTCATAAATAAATAAAATATGTAATTATATTCCAGAATATTGGGGCTGAAAGGGCTTCTGGCAAGTGTATGCTGTTAGAACGATTAGTGCAGAAAAAAATATATATACTCACACTAGCATATTCACAAAAAACTACAGCTTTGCACTAACGCAATACAAACAAGTTTTTGACATGCAAAATGATAAATCAGAACATTGTGGGACGACCTGTAACAAAGTATCATCAAGAGTGTTTATTTAAGGACTGTAAGATGTGCTTTTAAAACTTTGGGGGAAGGGGAGTGGGGGAAGACCGTGCTATAATAATTAACATGAGAACAAAATGTATGCAAGGCTTTTTTTTATCCCTCAATCTTTTTTTTTTAATTGATTTGTGTGGAGAAAGCACAGAGTCGAGCACCATCTCAGATCAATAGTATGATGTCAAGATGGCAAAATCCCACTAGGAAAATAAATACAGCAACACTGACAAGCCAGGTTCAGTACTAACTCAGAGCATCAAAAGGCGGGGTGGGGGGGGTTGGCAGCAAAAAAACAGCTACTGTTGTCATCTCTGTTGTAAAAAGAAAAAAAAGACTGCTAACATGGGATGGACTCAAGCTGAGGGATTGGGGCATATATATATTTATATATGTATTATATATGTGTGTATATATATATATATATATATATATATATATATATATATATAGTATGCCTGAGATATGTAAATATATTTTTTTCAAGAAGCTACAAACAAATTTGCATGCTGTCCCAACTGAAATACATTTCCTGCCTTGCTAGATTTTCTGTCATCACAATGAAAATAATTAGACTCTTTTTAATAGCAGTCAACTTTAACAGCAAATAAAAATGGAAACCATGAATACGAGCTATTACTATAAATATTGTTATATTGTTATTGCAATAATTTCCACTCTTTCCAGAGCATGGGTCACTTTGAAAATGAATGAGAGTTGCCTTTCCTAACAACAACAACAAAATGTACAACATAATATGCATCATATTTCACACTGTACAAATAGCACAGCTGATGAAAAGGATACTACAGTTGTCTCTCCATGGTAATATCCTTTTTATTAGTTGTGCTGCTTGTACTGCACAGTGTGAAGTATAGTGTGATGTATGATGCATATTATGTTTCATAGATTTTTTGTTAAGGACTGGAGCTCTCATTCCTATTCAGAGTAGCCTACAATCTCGAAACAGTGGACATTGTATTTTATCTGAAAATCACAAAGGACCTACGATAAATCTTCTGCCTTGCTGATCATGGAGTCATTTATAAGTTGGTGCCTCCCAAATTGCAGATTTCACAATTGCATGTATTCCCCAGTGCAGGTTATCAATATAGCAAAATGGTACTGCGAAGTACAAGATGCCTACAGTCACAATATTCAGTTTACTCTCATGCCACTGAATAACACATGGTTGGTGCACTTTACACTTGTAATACCCATGCAGCCACATAGCCATTCACTGCACCCTACGGAGATTTTAAAATGCTTTTGCATAGTCCAGTGATGAGAATCAGTTTTGTGACATTTTCTACTGCTCGCCTCGGAGTCACTATACTGTACTGTAGGTTGTTGTGTTACTAGGAAGTTGAACTGCAGACATATTGAAAATTAATGGTATGCTTTGGGTTTTCTTAACCTGAATGTAAATGTGACTTTTTTTTTAATTTCTTAAGGGAACCGGCAATACAGTGGTGACACCCCTTCCCCCCTCGGGTGATCCTGACATCTGAAATGACTGCATATTTGATCTTTTGCAGTCATGTCATTGTCAAAATTACCTGATTAAAAAAAGTAAAATCAATCTATATTGCACTCCCCCTCACCCCTGAAAATTTTAGATTTAAATTATCTTCTCCCTCCCTGCCTCGTCACCTTACCTCTCCACTGTATGATGGATTTGAATAGATTGTGATAGGCAAATAGCCCATTCCACCCACTTATCTCTTATAAATCTGATAACTATGGTACATACATATACAGCCCATATGTCCTCAAATCCAATCTGTTCCCACCCCATGATCCCCATATTGCAGTATCCCACCCCCTTAAATTATTATTTTCTTTTTCTTCCTTAGTACAGGCTCACACACCAGATCACCCATCCCTAAATTTAAAAAGTATTTTCTACAGTGCTGGATCCCACCCGGTTCTTGATCACCAGAGTGTGGTGTCCCAACCCCATAAATTAGAAAAAAACAAAACATTTTCATAGTGCAGGTTCCCTAGTCCCCGATCACCAGATCACCTACCCCTTTAAAAAACAAACAGTATTTTCAATAGTGTAGTGTCCACCCTGATTTCTCAGCCACTCATAAATTAAAACATAAACTTTTCCATAATTAGGGTCACATCAAGGTCCCTGATCCTACAAGCTACAGTATACTGTCAGTCATTTGAAGTTCTGATTTTGATCACTGCTTTGTTTGTTTTCTGGCAGCAGTGTGTGTTGATTCTTATACTTTAATTCTACATATCTGCCTGTCTATGGCATGGGAGAGGCTAGGGTACTCCACACCATGGGATTTGATCAGTGGTTGAAAAACTGTTGCAGAGCTCAGGGGATTGGCTTCCATGGGGACTGGGGGGTTCACCTGGAGTGATGCAGGCCTATACTTGCATGATAGTCTGCATCTGTTCAGGAGGGGAACTAGGATCCTACATGATAGGATTAAATGATTCATTGGCAAGCATTTAAACTAGCCAAGGGGGAGGCACTGGAAAAGAACAGGAAAATCCTAGCCCCCTCCAAAACAAATCAGGGTAGTAAGTGAGGTAAACACCTAGATTGAGATGTCAATAGGGAGAAGGGCAGGGGTAAATGGAGAAAGTGACAAAGGCAATAAGGACAGGGATGGGGCAAAAAGAGGTAAGGCCATCAAGAAATGGAGGGTAATGAGTACCAATGCCCATAGTCTGGGCAACAAGCTCCCTGAACTGGTGGCCATGATGGAAGAGGGATGCCTAGATAGCGTAGCAGTCACAGAAACATGGTACACAGAGAACCATGACTGGGATATTAACATACCAGGGTATATAACCTACAGAAGAGACAGGGAGGGGAAAAGAGGAGGAGGAGTAGCTCTGTATATAAGGGAAGGGTTAAAAGCAATGGAACAAAAGAGTAAACAGGAAGGAGAGGAGGCACTGTGGGTCACCTTAAAGACTGGAAATGGCAACACAATCCACACAGGGGTTGTATACAGACCCTCATCTCAGTGGGAGGGAATGGTCAAGGATATGATAGAAGGCATCCTTAGGGTGGCAGAGGAAGAGATACTATTGATGGGGAACCTGAATATGCCAGATGCTAACAGGAGCACCTTTGCTGCAGCCATATCCAATAGCAGGGCCATTCTCAATGCCCTACAGGGGGCATGCCTCAGACAGCTAGTTTTGGAACCCACTCATGAGGGACCAATATTAGACCTCATTCTCTCAAATGGGGACAGTGAGAGGATCTCAGACCTAGAAGTGGGTAGCCATTTAGTAACAAGTGACCACCAAACAGTGTGGTTCACAAAAAAAACAGCTACAGAGTCAAGCCATACAAAAGTAAGAGTATTGGACTTCAGCAGGGCTGACTTTGGCAAGATGGGAGAGTGCCTTAGAAAAGCACTGGCAAACAGGCTAGAAGGAGGAGCATTCAACAATGGGGAAACATTAAAACTGCCATCAGAGAGGCAACAAGCCTTTGTGTGAAGCAAATAAACAAATCAAAATGAAAGAAAAAGCCACTATGGTTCTCACAAGATGTGGCAGGGAAGGTTAGGGAGAAAAAGATAGCATTTAGGAAGTATAAGGAAACACAGAAGGAGCAGGACACATAACTGTACCAGTTAAGGCAGAAGGAAGCAGGGAGTGAGGTCATAACAGCAAAGGCCCAAACTGAGAAAAGGATAGCCAACTCAGTTAAGCAGGGGGATAAAACCTTTTATAGGTACATCAGGGAGTGTGGAAAGACAAAGGGAGGGATAGTGAGGCTGAATAAAATGGACGGTGGGTGGGCCGAGAGGGACAGTGAAAAGGCAAGGATACTGAGCGTACAGTAGCAGCCACAGAAACTGCCAGCTATTTCCCAAAATTTCTATGCTATTTCCAGAAATATCTCCTTCTTTCTGTATTTCTACAGTAGGGGCAGCAGAGAGAAACTCTTCAGAAATTTCACGAAATATCTGGAAATAGCTGGCAATGTCTGTGGCTACCACTGTATACTTCTGCTCAGTATTCACTAAAAAGGAGAAGGCGGAGGTACCTAATCGAATTGACAGAAGCACTCTGGATGGGTGGATCGATCCCAGACCTTTCACAGAAGAAAGGGTTCTGACAGAACTCCTAAAACTGAAGGTGGACAAAGCAATGGGCCTGACAGGATTCACCACAGTATTCTAAAATAATTAAGGGGAATACTAGTGACACCACTGACTACCCTTTTTAACAAATCATTGGAAGATGGTGTGGCACCTGAGGACTGGAGATAGGTGGATGTCATTCCCCTTCACAAACGTGGGAGCAAGACAGAGGAAGGAAACTACAGACCTGTCAGTTTGACCTCTGTGGTAGGGAAAGTGATGTAATCACTTCTGAAGAAAAGAATTGTTGAGTACCTAGAGGCCAGTGTGGCACAGGACCCAAGGCAGCATGGGTTTACAGTGGGAAGATCATGTCAGATGACTCTAATAGATTTCTTTGACTGGGTGACCAAAGTAGTAGACCAGGGAGGGGCTATGGACATGGCCTGTCTAGACTTCAGCAAGGCATTTGACACAGTCCCACACAAAAGATTAATAAACAAATTAACCAGCCTGGGAGTTGGTGACAGGGTGGTAGCCTGGGTTAAACATTGGCTGGACAACAGGACACAGAAGGTAATTTTAAATGGAGTCCACTCTGAAGAAAGCAGGGTTACTAGTGGAGTACCGCAGGGTTCAGTACTAAGTCCAGTCCTTTTTAATGTCTTTATAAGTGCCATTGCAGAAGGACTGGAAGGAAAAGTATGCTTCTTTGCAGATGACACAAAGATCTGCAACAAGAATGATACACAATGAGGCTCAGAAAGGATGAGAAGGGACTTAGCAAGGTTGGAGGAATGGTCAGAAGTATGGCAGCTTGGATTCAATGCAAAGAAGTGCAAAATAATGCACCTGGGAAACAATAACCCAGGGGAAGATTACACAATGGGAAGGGAGGTAATAACAACAATAATAATGGAAAGGAACCTGAGGGTAATCATATCAGATGACCTTAAGGTTGGCAAGCAATGTGAGAAGGCAATGGGGGAGCTGGGGGGATACTGGGATGTATAGGGAGAGGCATCACCAGCAGAAAACAGGAAGTTGTTATCTGTCTTACAGACAGTTGGTGAGACCCCATCTGGAGTACTGTATCCAGTTCTGGAAACCCCATCTCTGCAAGGACAGACTGGATGGAGGCAGTCCAAAGGAGGACAACTAAAATGGTGCTGTGTCTGCAAGAGAAGCCATATGAGAAGAGACTAAAGGAGCTTAATATGTATACCTTTGAGGAAAGGAGGGAGAGGGGGGACATGATAGAAACTTTTTAAGTACCTCAGTGGAATCAACAAAGTCCAAGAGGGTAGCATCTTTCAGAAAAAGAGATGTGCAAGTACAAAGGAACACAATTTGAAGATGGGGGGATGGCTCAGGGACAATGTGAGGAAGTATTTTTTCACAGAGAGGGTGATGGACAGATGGAACAGTGTTCCTGAGGAGGTTGTGGGGCCTAAAACTGTGGGAGAATTCAAGAATGCATGGGACAGACATAAGGCAATTCTTGTGGGGAGGGGTAGGGAGAAATATGCTGTTGGTTAAGTAGGATCTACAGCTTATCCTGTAGGTAGGGAAATGGGCAGACTAGGTGGGCCAAGCAGTCCTTATCTGCCGTCAAAGTCAATGTTTCTATGTTTAACTTAGAGCTTAATAAGTCTTTGCTCAGACTACCACTGCTTATTCACCCATGTTACTGTACTTCTTTTAGACTGCTGCTGCTGATCTGCCTCTGCAGTACTTATTCTGATTGCATGATGAATGAAATATCCCTTGAATACTGTAGCCCCTCCGGTACCTATACTCTTACATTTTGTTGTGCCACTAAAACTCTTCCAATATCAGAAATCTGTTCCAAAGAATTTTTGTGTTGGAATTTTGCTTTTTATAGATTTATTGTATTCTGCTACTGTCATCTGCCTTGTGAAGGGTTGGAATAGCAGTGACACACTTAAACGAAGCAGAGACCAATAAGCATTGCAAGATGGGAGTGTTCTCCTTTTACAAGTTTTGACTTATTTGTTTTGGGGCTAGAGGAGAATACCCTGGAGAACATAAATTACACATACATATTGTAAATAAACCATACATGCATTATTTATATATGTATGTAGGTATGTACAATATGTATTTATTTCACAAGTTTCACCAGGAAAGTCACATTAAGCTGGTAACAACATGTTACCAGATGTGTCCTCATACAAGTATTATTGATATACCATTCCTAATCTGGCCACAAAAATCACCCACATGTCATTTCTTTTCTCCTTTAATCTCCATTTCGAAATCTGATTTTTTACTGATGCTCTTCAATTTATAAAATAAAAGATCCAAAAAATAAAAGAAAACTTTCACTACAAACCCCCATGCCCACACCAGGTTCAACAGTTTATAGAGCTCTGGTTTGTTCTTTGCAGGAGAGCAAAATCATCAAACATCTATACCCTGTAGGAACTCTTTCCTCACCTACCAATAAAATGGACAGCATTTCACTATTCAAAGATTTACAGATTTTTTTTCAAATAAAAGTATTTTCCATAGTGTAGTGCCCCATTCCAGTCCTCAATCACTGATCACCCCCCCCATAAATAATAATTAAAAAATCTGTTCCATAGTGTAGGCTCCCACCCCAGTCCCCAATCACCCACCCATAAATTAACAGAGGCAGAGTGTGCTCATGATTTAGAGGGTGGGGGTAGAAAGAAGTAGGCTGCTGGTTAACTAGGATCTGCAGCTTATCCAGTAGGCAGGGAAATAGGCAGACTGGGTGGGCAAAGCGGTTCTTATCTGCCATCAAATTCTATGTTTCTATGATAAACCTTCTAACCCAGTTTGGTTTTAAACTGTAGATGGAGCTGTATCCTAAGCAGAGTCCTGATTATTTTATACATCCTGACAAACTTTTAGTAGAAGAGTCACTCATCAAATAGCAGAAATAAGTAAAAATTAAAAAAGAATCTATCCAGGAATAGCTTATGGCTTTACAACATGTCTTTCTAACTCACTCTGCTAGGCTTTTTCCTAAGAGCCAGTAAAACGTGTGCCAAAAAATACAGAAATAAACTTTGTCACTGCAAAATTCATTGTTTTCCACCTGTTCAAAATACGTTGCACAAAAATAAACACATAATTTTATATCCCCTTCCCCAAAGAGTAGAGATTGAAATAGACATTAAGTAAAAACATTGTTGAAGCGGTCTCAGCAGGGGTCTGACCCAAAACACTGACGTGAACACCCCTATCTTAAGCAGGATCGCCATTCGCCTTTTACTGCACATCTACAGCGCAGAAATAATGGTAGTCAGGCAAACAGTGTGCCGAATCTATGGCCGATTCCCAACACAGGAAAAAACATATCAGTTCTGATCCAGAGCTGCACAAGGAACAGGGAGAAATGTATATTAACAATTGCACAACAATTTGGTGTCCTGTCTGTGATTTTCTTTGGGAGAGAGCAGAAAAGGAAGGATGGTGGATTTATGACATTTTTATTAAAAATCTGTGGTCAATTTTCATTTTTTAGTCAGAGTTGATTGACTTTTAAAAATATCCCTTTCTATCTTAGCCCTTACCACACAGCTCTGAGTATACCTCTAAAAATGTCAAGCAAACTAGCACCATGCCCCAGATCTCACTTTGGTCCATACAGTGAAATGAAACAGTGGAACAGTTCTGTTGCTTGCAGATAGCTATTTGTTGCCAAACAAATGCTTTACAATTAGAGCCAGTTTCAGTTGCCATCAATGGTGGCTATAGAGTGGCGTGAGGAAGTGGGGGAGCGGTGTGCTGAATTCCCCTCAGTGTGATGTCCATCTAGCAGATGCCCAGCCCCATTGAAAATAAAGCTTGTACTTGGGTAGCACCACCCCCCCCCCCGACACACACACTCTTCTCCTGTGAAACTCATTTAAGTAGAATCACTTTGAGAAGTGGGGATGTTTTTGTGCAGAAGGCAAACAAAGACACCTGGAAAAACAGCTTCTAAGACGAGGGAGAGTCTTATATGTGGGTGTCTGGATTGCCAGTTGTACAGTTTTAGACTGGCTAACTCATTTTTTAGGGTCCTTATCTGGTCATCTGGTTTTGATTAAATGTGGTATTTGGGCCATTTTGAGTGCTCACATACTCTTAAAACTGATCAAATCGTTCACTGTTTTGGCTGCATTGCTTGTCCAGGGTTACAAAGTTATGATGTCATTCAGACCTGCCTTTGTTTGTGAAACCAGTCTGTCTGGGAGGTGTAAAGTATGGCCATTAAGACCATAAACAGTAAACGAACCTAATCTTTTCCACTCTGAATTTTAAGTATGGTCTTTTACTGCTATGACAGAAGCATCTCATATGCCTTTATATGCCCTCTTGTGTTTCTTTTTAGGAGCTTTTACACACTTGCTCCTCTATCGAAATGAGCATTACCTGTGTAGTGCCGATACCGGTGCAGTCCTCCTTGCGAGATTTCCTGGAAAAGGATGGGGTGCGAATGGTAGAACATCAACAACAGTTGCTGTAATATAAAAGCTAGTTGTGCCACACTGAGGTGCTAGAATGGAAACTTTATACTGCGGTGCACAACAGAACATTTCGGGACAAACCACACAAATCTTGGAGTGTGGTTTGGGCCACTGTTCATTTTCAAAATGGAATAAATTGCTTTTACACAGCATTAGATAAAACGGTAAGGTCTTTCCATCACACTCATTCTGTTACAAAGCTGCCAGTGTAAAAGCACTTTTTGTTTGTCCTATATTCTGGTATGTTTTAGACCCATTTTTGTAAAATTAATAATAACATTTTTATTGCCTTTATCACTGCATTTATTTCTTCTGTCCTGAGTCCTCAATATATACTGCTCTCATTTTTTGTATTACCCAAACATTCCATGATACTAGCTACACCTTTGCAGGTCATTTATATAAACAGCTTGGAATAGTGTGTCTGAAATTGTGAAATGTGTTAGAAATATGAAAAGAAAAAGCTGTAGCTGCTGAGGTAAAGGGAAAACAATGCAGTATTGAGGATACCACAAGATCAATAATTAATGAATGCTAAATTGAGGGTTGTTTACAAGTCCAGTTTCATGTTGACTTCCTCTGCTAAACTTTCTATTGCCAGAGGCATATTACTCCCTGCCTTCACCTATAGCATGCTGACCTTTGCTGCCACACACAAAACCATCCTTCATAAGTGGGATGTCACTTATAATAATATCTGTCATTACGCCTCTTCGTCACCACGGCTTAAGCACCACTGCCAACTGTACGGGGACCTGGGCTGATTATCCCTCTCAGCTTGCCGTCAATACTCTCTGGGCTCCCTGATTGACTCTATACTCAGGAGCCAGATCCCTTTACCGCTTGCAACATTGCTGGTACCTCAAACATCCTCCTATAGACTGCGATTGGTAAACAAATTCCTGCTGAATGTACCTAGATGTAAAACATCAAAAGGCTCTGTTGCCTTCAATCATTCTGCTCCTAAGCTTTGGAGCTCTCTCCCCCAAGCACTTCGAATAGCTGGATCCCATGACAGCTTCAAAAAGGAGCTGTGCTTCAATTTATCCCTTGCTGATCCCTGCACTTGTTTTAATCCTCCCAAATCCACTCACCCGCCAGATTCTGCTTGGCCTAACTTTAATCTTCCTACCTCATAGCACTTCTTACCCTTACTATCTCCTTGACAGCTAATCTATCCCAACTACCCCCCCATACACACACACCTGAGCCTTGTTTTAGAGGCTGTGATAATGTATCCTGCCCAATCAGGAATTTGCCTTTGCCTTGTTTCACTGTCTATTTGAATCTTCACTGGTGTGACTAATTTTAACAATATTTCTTGCTGCTATGTTGTGGTATCTCTTCCTAGACTGTGTAGGGTTTCTCTGCCTAAAAATGCTATGTGAATTGCATTGATTGTTATTGTTCTGGCTGCATGTATTCATTACTACTAACTGTTTTGACCTATGCTATTGTAATTTCATTGTACTCATGCTATGTACCTGTCTTTGATTATTGTACTCTCCTGGGTCATGCCTGAAAATAGTCATTTCATGGCTAGTCACCTACCCAGTTAACAAAAACTAACTAAATAAATAAATAAAGTTAAACAGGTAGCATGACTCTGTACCCCAGTAGAGCCCCAGAGGCTTCAGCTACAATTAAAATCCTAGTTCTGTACACTGGTACCAGTGGGGCTCATTCCTGGAGCCCTGGAGGGCTGGAGGGCATTGTGACTGTTAGAACCCAGGCTCCCGGGGGGGGGCTTTGCTTGACTGAGGGTCCCAGAAGGGGTGGGGGAGCAGTTTACTGTGGCTGGGTGTTAGCCAGGACATGGGCACAAGCAATCTTCACACTGTTTCTATATGTAAAATTTCTTAGCAGAACATTTTTAAAAAGATCAGAAAGATATAGAAATGTTTCAGGGCTGCAGAGATAATAGTGGATTCTTCTGCCAGATGCCAGGCAAGGAGAAGTACAGTATGCACATTCTCTGAATAACAACAATTTATTCAGCAACTCCAATTTTTTGAAACCTCAGCTGAAGTTATATTAGTTGAAAACTGTATGAGGACAAGGAAGGGGTTCTTTCCTCATACAGTTTTTAACTAATACATCTTGTTAACAAAAAAGGAATGTTTATTACAATGAAAGATCCCCACAAAACACTCCTTAGAGCAAGCCATAGAAGATATTGTTAGGATCACAGCTTAAATATAACTTTGGCATCCTACCCAAAATGTAAAACTGTAGTTTTCAGATTTTATAAAGTCAATGGAAGCCTATGTTAAAATAAAATTGTGACGCTTGGCCAGCTGGTTATGATTATTGTATGCTATTGGTAGTATAAATAAATGGTCAGTGTATGAAATGTCAGTCTGTGAGAGCTGGCCCTTTTAAATTACAAGGTGTCAGCAGCTGAAATCACAGGATGTATTACACTGACCAGGAGATCTTTGCAATATGATTAACTTCCTTGAGGAATTGCATTTTATGGCCTTTTTATGACCTCATGTTTTTGAAGTGGAATTCATATGTGACTTTATAACTTCAGAAACAGGACATCATTAGGCTGATTGCTGTTGCTTTTTAACACATTGGTGCCAGTGTGGGATTAATAAGTTCAAAGGAAACATTTGTAATTAAGGAGTTATGTATAGGAAATGTATTTTTCTTCTGATAGCACCTTATTTAAAATACATCCTGATAGGAAATCATTTTTGTAATTTTATATTCTAAAAGGAAGAGCTAGACAACTCACAGAAGGGGTGTGGAGACATAGAGTTTAAACTGATACTTGTGTCTGAAAAGAATGTCATATAATTTTGGGATTCTAGAGAGGCACAGTTCCCTGACCTAACTTTAAAACGCACTTCCAAAGGTAATACCTTAGATAGCAAAAATATTGTGATATGAGTTTTGCTTTGTAATTTTCCCTTGTTCTTTTATGTGATTGTGAGCTCTTTGAGATATTAAGTGTTTACATTTTTCCTATTTTTTATCATCTTTTAGTAAAGTAAATTTTCTTAAGATTCTGCCTGGGTCTTCTCTGTCATTTTTGCATGTGGAGTGCCTGTATTTTTAAGTTTGACAACTGTTCAAGGACTTGACGGTGTTACTAAGCTTGGTAAAAGGTAAGAATATACGTAAGGTCTCTTACAGAGTTTTAAGGGTTCATTTTGGATACCTGGTTAGGTGCCCTTAGGCGAAAGATATATTGCATCCCCTGAAGAGAATATTATCTGAGCCTGTACATTTGGCTACGCTAGCATAAGGTTCACAGTTTGAATACCCCAAAACTTAAGACTAAAGGTGATTTGGACCCAAAAGCAGACAGGAGGGTCACCCTGTCTGTTACCTGTTCACATTATTTTGCTCTGAGGTTGGCACTGTAGGAGCAGAGGGCCTGACCTGCTGAGTGCATTTGTGATAAAAAAACATTTTTAGCAAACCTAACCGATAAACTAAGGATGTTGTAATGTCTCAATAAAATAATTTTCTGTCAAATCCTGTGTCATTTGCTCATTTTGATTTAGAAGCTTGCCTAATCCTGTAGGTGAGTACTGTTACAAGAATTAACCTTGCAAGTTTGCATGAGGGTGGTGGAATGGATGCAGTGAGACATGATTACATCTCCATGTGTGCATTCCATGCAACTGCAGGCTGAAGCTGAACCACAGTCAAATTGACACTGAGACATACAAACATAGTTAATATGTTTGGGGGTTCAGGGGAGGAGAGTGACAGTGCCTGCATTGTACCCACTGTAGCTGCAGATCAGGTTTGGAAGTGGGAAAAAAAAAGTGCAATCAAAAGCAGCATTTCACTTTTTTATAACATTGTTTTCTTTTGAAAAATATACAAAATAACTTGCAGCACTTTGATACACCGCAACATTGTTCCCAAGAAAGTTTCACACTGTTGCTTTTGCATCATTGATTTGGAATTGTGCAGGTTTCATTAAAATGCAGTGAATAAGGGGGAAAGTAAAAATAGTATTTAGGAAGTCAGTAAATATACAGTAAATTAACATTATCTATTTTAGGCACTTTTTAACAGGACATAAACAGCAGAGCTTCTTGCAGTAACCGTTTTTATGAATATATTCTGTTAAAACAAATTAAAGTAGCAAGAATAACATTTATAATTGTAAGGAAATAGAAATTAGAAGTAGGAAATAAAAAAAAATGCCTTGGTGTGTGCTAGTGTGTCTCTTTTCCATGTATAGTTGGCCAGACACAGTCACAGTGTTGGTCTCAGTGTGATTACCATTGGTCACAGAGTACTGATACCACATTCATTGTGTGATTTTAGATCGATAGCATACCACCCTTGGCAATAAATGGCATAGTAATTGTAGAAAGATGTGGCAGTGGTGATTTTGGTCACTCCACGCTCATTTGCACAGGGTATCTCTTGTTCAAATTTTTTTTGTTTTGTTTTTTGCTGTCTGTTCACATGATATTAGTACTTTTTTTTCCAATTGTTTAACCAGGTGAGACACAGTAAGCAGAAAGCTTGTTTACAGGTGTAACCTGGGAGCACATAGAAATTAAGTGACTTGCTCAGGGTCACACAGTATGCAAGTGGCGGCTGTGGGATTGAAACCTAGGCCTCCAGATTTGCAGCTCAGAGCCTTAAACCACTGCGCTATTCTGCCTCCCTTTGCTGGACAGTAATTTGGCAGTAATGATATTAGTACTGTTTTATTTTGGTAAGGAAAATAATTATCTTGGAGCATGGTCAATTAGTGTGGCTTAAAGAAGTGAAGCACCCTCAATATGATGCCAAGCAGCACAGGCAGGCGATCATCTAATTCACTGAATCTATTATAACATTTAAGAAGTGTGTTGAATTATTTAATGTCTCAATTAACAGGATGCATTTTTTCACATTTTTGTACGTGCAATATAGCGCAAAATATGAGCTGGAATAAAGGGCAAAAAGTATCAATGAATTAAAGTAAGAATGCTATCTCATTCCCCAATTATAATTTTAGTGTCAGCGAGAGCACAGAATAAAGGGACACCAGTGTTCCTATTGTGCATTGTCATTGTAGCTGTGCCTGCATCCCTAGTAGCAGCAAATATGCAGTTGTTTAATTGTAAGCTCAAATTGTCTATTTTTTGCCAAGTTATGTCCTCAACTATTGTGAATCTAGCACAAATTATTGTCTAACCAAGGACAGATCTTACTTGTCTGTAAGAAGCAGCCTGCACATATTGTCAGATGTTAAGAGAAGTTGAAATATACAGTATACTGTATAAGTAATTTACTTATTTTTCAAACTGATTCAGAATTGCAGAATAAGTAATGTGTCCCTTCTAAAACTGACTGCCAAATAATAGGCAGAAATATACATAATGTATTAATAAGGCAGATAGTCATCCAAAATGAACTAGTGATAAAAAAAATAATCAGTGCTCTACTGCATATACCACAGTACACTCCCACCCTAGAGTACTTCATGTGTAACAGCAGGATCAGCATGTTATATGCTAGCATGCTTGAAAGTGTACACTGCAAACAGTAGCCTAGCAGTACCTCCATGGTGATGGATGCTGGTAATAGGCATACTGTACACTGTCAATGGGAGAATCGATCACCTTGAGTTTTACACAGCCAACCACTGATAATGCCATGCATCACAGCTGGTAACCAATAATTGTAAATATGCAATCTGATGAGATCGACAAGTCAGTGTGTAACTTCATATAGAGCACCATATAATGCAGTGCTTCACATTGAGATCCTTATTCACAAATTGTTCATTTCATTTCATTTTAATAGCCCTCTAATTAGTTAATGGTCCATCTTTTATTAAGTCAATGGCAATAATCCATTCTGTCTAACTGCAGTTGGTAAGCTGTACAGAATTGCCTGACATCAATGGCTACCACTAGCATAGCAAGGGTTGTGTTTGACCGTGTGTGGGTGGGGGTGGGGGTATAAAAAAAACTCTAACAGATCTGAAAAAACATCCAACTGTCACAGTATGTTTAGATGTGATCTTTCATAATTAAAAACCTATCCAACTGCAAGCAATTGCATCTAAATGCAAAGATAACATTCAATTTTGTCTCTGCCAATGCAAACTGTGTTACGTCTTCACCACTTGGAGTGATTATTTCCTGCTGATTGTCCCTCTAAATTCCTAGTATAAGCAAATCTGTGCCTTAAAGTCTGTTAAATGTTATAGATTCCTTCTCTTCCAGTTACATTTGTGTGATTGCTGTGTGGAATAAATGTAACTTAATATATACATACATTTAAGAAAAAATCAATAGATTACTTATGTACTGATACTGCAGTTCATAAATTTCCTTGGTTTTCCTTCCATCTGTTCCCTTGGTGTAATGTGTCATCTACAGTACATGTTCTTTACAGACAGTTTGAGATAATCTTTTATGTGTTTTTTAATGCTCAACACAAACCTGTTACACTGACTTTTCTGTTGCTGTTTGCATTTACAACCTTAAAGAGGACAGAAAATAAATACAATTATCTAAACCTTCCTGACATTTACTGTTTCCTGACTAATAAAACATGTATGTGTTTCAGTAACTGTAGTGATAGTGTATGATTTTACTTTTTAAGCAAGCCATTGTGTTTAAAATGTAAAAATGACTGTTACTGGAGAAATCCATTTCATGTTTCAGGTTTTTACATCCTGAGTGTAAGCGTGCAGCTACATGCTGACATTATTAGTGGAATGTGTCAAAAAATCATCTGAAATGCTTGATTTGGGAGGGAGTAGCTAGATCAAACACTATTTAGATTTTTATTCTGCAGTTCATAGCTGTAGATAAACACAGTTGCACTAACATAGAAACACAGAATTTGACAGCAGATAAGGACCACTTGGCCCACCTAGTCTGCCCACTACCACCCACATTAATGCCAAAGCTAATCACACCATTCCCTTTCTGTCCCACTTCACTATTTATGCTGGATCATGATTTAATTGCAAGATACCCTTTTTTTCTTTATGAGTATTTTTCTATATTTATCTACCAATTGTTTGTTTATTTATTTATATATCTATTTATTCATTTACCTGTACTTATGTTCTCGGGCTATTATGTCTGCCTTATACCCCCCCCCCGGACGCATCTGGAAACAACTTCCCAGCTCAGTATGCATTTCCTGGTGAAACTATTAAATAAATAAAACAGACATGTAAATTTCTCTGTTTCTCTACCGTTTTCCCCTTCACCCAGACCCAGCAGTTACATGTTCCCAAAAGTAGAAAGAGACCAGACAGTGACAAGCAATCTCCACTTCCTAAGGACCATGGTCAAACATGGATGTATCCTGTACTAAACTGTATTTATTAATAATCCCCTTGTTCTTTCCTATTGTCCCTCCTGTCTGGTATTGCTGGAAAACATTTTATTTGCACTCTATGCATTAATACAGTGTCAGCAAATCTTATGTCAGGATTCACATGGTTAAAACTGATGAATAATGAAGCTGGGGACAACAGTCAGCTGACTATCATCACCTGCAGGTGCCTATTATTGGTGGTGAGAATGAAACCTCACAGATCACATGCACAGTGCAATTTAAATTATGATCTCAGAAAAAAAGCAATATGTGTTCTGGCACACAACATACTGCAGGACCGGGTGTTATTACAGGGATCCAGCAATGCAAAGACAGGAAATATCTATATAGATATATATATAAAGAGAGAGAGAAGGAGATTGTTAAAATTGCTACGTATGCATATACAGAAACTATCATAGCAACAACATGACTGGAGGGGGGTGTTCAGTAGCACCAAATACTCTCAGTGCTACTTACTGTTGCCACACTTCAAAAAAATAAAAAATAACAGGTGGACAAAGGTCTGCACTTTCTACAACAGAAAGTGACATAAAATTCACACTGTCTGTATTGGGCTGTGATCTGTCATATGCACTGTCTACATAGGTATGTGGACAGAGATCAGCGCTGTATAAAGGGACTTGTAGTCTGGACTGTAATTGATGTTCTGTACTTGTCTGTCTAAAACTATGATCTATTTATGTGAAAAATGTATTCTAATAGCCTTTTTTTCCTGTAATCAAACAATCAGATCACACATACTTCTTATGGACAGCTTTTAATGTACTTTGACGGCACACACATTTAAAGTACCACCATCTGCTGAGCCGTTAAAGATTGCTCTGTCGGGCTCCCCGCTCCAAACCACAAAGATCATAAATTGTGGATTAACAGAAAGATACACATCATTTGCATGAACATTATGTCACCAACAGCAATCATTCATTTCAGCTAAATTACACTCATACTGATCACTTTTCCTAACTATCCCACCAACACCACACATTTATCACCTTTCACATGATTTCAGTTTCAGTTTATCATGCTGTCAAGTTCACCAGCCATTTTTCAGATCATCCTTACCCTTTTTAAGGCACCTAATTGCCACATCATTACAATCTTCTGAATAAATTACTGTACCACCATACAGTGGAGAATGTAGACTGTTGGGACACCTACAGGAAAATGGATGCAGTTAATAAAAAATAAAATACAAACAGCACCATCTGGTGCATTTAAGCTGCAGCTGACTGGGGAATTGAACTAATTGAATCTATTAAGCGCTGGACCAACACTAACTGCATACCGAGTGGTAACCAGGTATTTCTCAGTGCCAGTTGCAACACCGAGTGGCATGCCACCTCCACCGAGGTATTTCTCAGCACTGAACAACTTTTCAGTACCAACCACTGTACATGATAATTGTTTACACATGAGTGCAATCATAAGAATGCAAGAAAAGTAGAGATTGAAGTAATAAGAGAGTAAACTATACAATACAAATACAGAAATCAAAACTAACTTCAATAGGCAATCAATTAAGGATGCTGTGAGTGGAGACCCTCAACCTGCAGAGCAATCTGTACACTGCACATAGCATAATACAAAGGTCAAAGCTTAATTCATAGGCACTCATTAAGGAGAGAGTGCGGAGATACCCACAGTCTGGGACTTGAACTGTCCTGTTAGCCAGGCAACCACTGAGCACAGAAAAAATAGCAGAGGGTAAAGGTAGGAGTGTGGCAGAAGAAGAGCAGTATAGCTGCCAGGGAGTGGTGGGGGGGCTACTTGGGTGAGCAGTTACAGCAATATGCCCTAATTAGCCAGGTTCTGAACCTGAATTTGAAAGAGAGGTGAGAAGAGGTTGATCTGAGACATGAGGGTAGATTGTTCCACAGGCTAGAGGCTGTGGCAGATAAGGTATTACTTCCCATACTAGTAGTAAATCTAGGGACTTGAAGGGGGGACAACTAAGGAATGAAGGGTCCTGGGTGAGTGTATAGCCTTAAGGAGAGAGAAGAGGGGGTCAAGTTACCTGTTCTGAGGGTGTTGTTGACCATACAGCCAAGGGTGAAGTTAAAGTGACTTTTAAGTAGTAGCTAGCTAAGAGACTTATAGAGGTCACAGTGATGAATGGAAAATGGGGTGAGTAGGGTGAATTGGCAGATGTTGTTATAGACAGAGGTGAGATGAGCTTGAATGGCAGTGGTTACACATGAATAAATGGGAGAGCAGTAATCTAAAATGGTAAGGGGAGTCCCAGCAACAGTAGCCAGGCAAGCCTCCTTGGACAGGTAGTGTTTGATGTGATAGGCTGACCCCACTTTCTGATTCACTCTGCGTACAACCAGGTTGATGTGTTCAGCAAAGGACAGGGAGGGGTCCATAGTTACCACCAAGTATTTAAAGGAGGGGACATTCTCAAGGACAGGGCCTCAGGAGAGAAGACTTGGAGAGACGAATTGGCATTGAGAGCTTTGAAAAGGTAGCACTTTGACCCAAATAGCATTAACTTAGTTTTTTATCATTCACCAGAAGTGAGGTGGCCATGAACCAACTGTGGGTCAAGCAGTAGTTATGTGGGAGGACAGAGGATGTATGACAGAGAGACATCTCTATGATAGAGGACAGGGTTGTCCACATACAGAAGGAAGTAGCAGGTGAGGATGTCAGAGGGGAGGGTGTTAACAAAGATAGAAAAGAGATGGGGTCCTCAAATGGAGCTCTGAGGAACACCAGTGGTGACAGAGAGGGCAGGGGGTGTGGTAGACCCAATGCACACAACTTGGGAATGGTCAGAGAGGTAGCTCCAAAACCAATTAGTAGACTCCATGGAGCAGCCAAGCTGGTGTAGCTTGGGGGGGGCATGGTTTACCAAGTCAAATGGCTTCCACAGGTTGATGAAAATGTCACCAGTGGCATATACATGGTCCAAGATTGATAGGACATGGTCAGTGAATAGGGCAAGGGCTTTAGTAGTACTGTGGTTTTTGGGAAAACCACACTGCTGGTTGCACAAGAGGTTGTATTTCCTGAGATGTTCAGACAGTTGGTGATGGACAGCCTTCTCCAGGAGTTTACTAAGGTGGGGGGGGGATAGATATGGGTTGATTGTTGTCAGAGGAGAGAGGGTCACCAGCTTTAAAAATGGGTACCACTTTAGCAGCTTTCCAGGGGTTAGGCATGGATGAGCTGGAAAGGGCAGGTTAAGAATAAAAGTGAGTGGCTTAGAGATAGCTGGAGAGGCTAGCTTAGCATAGTAGGGTAGAGGCTGTCAGAGCCAGGGCTGCCAAGGTTTGGGAGGGTTCATAAAAAGCTTGAAGGTTTTCAATTGGGAAATAGCCTTAAAGTAGAAAGTGGTGGGGGGGTGCTAAAAGGACATTAGCACAATATGATAGCTCCCTCTCATACACCTCACATATCGATCATGTGACCTCTACAGCTAACAGGAAGCTTGGCCTGCTATACAATCACCACAACTGCCTCACTGATAAAGCCCTCCAGCTTGCCATAACCAGTTCAGTCTTATCAGCCATTGATTATGGCCTTGCTATCTACAGTGCAGCCCCTGACAGCACCCTCAAGAGACTCACCACCATGCTCAACAAAGCCTGCAGACTTGCGCTTGGAGCCCCACGACTGACCCATACCTGCCACCTCTACCAGCAAACCAGATGGCTAAACCTGAATGACAGGGCCCATTATCAAACCTGTCTCCTTGCCAAAAAAGCCACCTTAGGCCTTTTGCCACTGGGGACCAGCTCCCTCATACACCAGGTTGCACAAACAAGGACCACGAGGACATCCATCAAGAATTCCATCAAAATCCCCTATTGTCACACCACCCAAGGTCAGCGATCCTTCGAATACCGGGCCCCACTATGGCCTACCTCACTCTCACCAGAACTTACCACCATTAGCAAAATCAGCTTGTTCAAATCTACACTTAGATCCCACCTGTCCAGCCAAAGGCAATGCACCTGCCCTACTTGACCAACCCACCTGGTACAAATTGTTTAACTACCCCATCAAATGTGCACTTATGCTACTCACCCATTCTGCCACTTTCCCCTGCTATTCCCACCCCCCCACCACCCTCTACATACCTTCCCCCATTCCCTCTGTCCTAGTCCCACTCTCCTCCCCTTTCCCCAGGGGCCTATGCCCCCACCTGTTTTCTTACCTCCTGTCTTTTCCACCCCCCACACCCTCCTGACAAAGTGAGCCCTAGCCAGAGGTTCCCGCTTGCTGTACACCTATTTCTATTCCACCCCCCTTTTCACTCTATAACCTTCCCCCCATTCTTACTTCTGCTTCAGCCCTGACTCTGTCTGTGTGTCAAGGTACACTTCCTATTCCCAGGTACACTGTTAAGTCATAATGCTTTTGACGTTGTCTTATGCTCTTTGTTAAACTGTGCTTTACGATTCTACATTTGTATTTTTCTTCCTGAGGTGGAACCTTTGTAAATGAGCTGGTAGCTCAAAGGTTGTAATCTGAGACTTCAATAAATAAATGTGCTAATTTTTGCCTACAACCTGCTGTAAATTTGTATGCATTCACCACAATTTATTTTCCTGTTTCTCTGGGCTGCTGCACATTGGTCGTGCCTGAAAAAAGGTACTTGTTACCAGTGCACTCACCTAGTAAACAAAGTTAAATAATAAATAAATATTAAGACTGATTTTTACCTAGTCTATTATTTACATATGCGTCTAGCATTTGTTATTCATCAGCTATATTTAAAACACTGTAACACAGGTAGAAATTCTGCATGTAAATCCATTTTTTTGAAATAGCCCCATGTTATGACTTGAACATTTGCTATATAAAGACTGTTTACTTATGGGGGACTTTAACTTCCCAAATATTGATTGGAATAACTTAAAGGGTAGTTCAAAATTTGACTGTGCTTTTTCAGACCTTCTAACATAAATAACTTTAACCAATTATTTAAATCCCCTACAAGAGTCAACAACATACTCGATTTGATCTTTTCAAATATAGAAAATTCAGATTCAGAAGTCACTATTAAACAACCACTTGCAAACAATGATCATAATATGATTCTTACAACAATGAATCTAACTTACTCTTCTGAAACTTCAGGCTGTACTATATTAAGAGACTTTAAAAATGCTAATTATACAAAAATAAAACAATATTTAGGGAAATGGAATTGGGCTTCTGAACTTATTGAAAATAACCTAAATTTAGCCTATAATAAATTTGTGTCAAAAATACAAACAAGTATTAAATTATGGGTTCCTATTAGAAGGAAATATAGAAATAAACAAAGATCTCCTTTATGGTGGAATATCAATATAAAGAAGATTTTGGCAAAAAAGCTATGGTTATACAAAAAATTTAAGAATAATAAAACCAGCTCTAATTGGGACAGGTATAAACAAGTTGTAAATAAAAGCAAGAATATGATAATAAAGTAAAAAAGGCATCTAGAAGAGAAACTTGCAAACACTGTTAAAGACAATAAAAAATCATTTAATAAATATATCGGTTCATTAAAAAAAACAGTCCTTCTGTAGGACCATTACAATCCTCTGATGGGATTATAACTGATGAGACAGAAATTGCAAATACTTTGAATAACTATTTTATAAATGTCTTTAAACCTAATTGTGTGGAGCCTGTATGTTACAAACCTGTGAAAATATTTTTCAATCCTATATCTGAGTATGAAGTGCTTGAAGCAATAAATACTTTGAAAAACAGTGGATCATCTGGCCCAGATGGCATTCCTCCATTATTCATAATCAATTTAAAGGAATTATTGGTAGGACCATTGACATTAATATTTAATTTTTCAATGAGTACAGGGCAGACTGTTCCACTATGGAATAGAGCTATAATTATACCTCTACACAAAGGTGGTAGTAAAAGCATTGAACAAAACTATAGGCCCATAAGTTTAACTGATGTAATTTGTAAATTGCTTACAAGGATATTAAAGAGTAGAATATCCAATTATTTAGTTGATAAAAACTATATTGATGTCCACCAGCATGGTTTTGTTAAGAATAGATCTTGTCAGACAAATCTCATGCATTTTTTGGAGCCAGTTAGCGAAGCCTTGGATAATGGCCTATCAGTAGATATAATTTTTTTGGACTTTTCCAAGGCATTTGACTCAGTATCACATCAAATACTTATTTCAGAACTGGAGAAATTGGATATCCACCCTGTAATTATTAGATGGATACATGCTTGGTTGTCTAATAGGTCACAACAGGTATCAGTAAATGGCAATTTGTCTTCATGGGGTCCCATTACCAGCTACATTCCTCAGGGCTCTGTTTTGGGCCCAACTCTTTTTAATATACTTATTTCATCCATGTGTCCTTTAAACAGCACTTGCTGGCTAGTTAAATTTGTGGATGATTATAAAATAGGTAGCATCATCAACAATGCAGATTCTGCTAAGGACATGCAAAACAACATAACATACCTAGTAGAATGGTCTAAGGAAAAAGGGACTTCTGTTTAATGTAAAGGTCATGCACTTAGGTAAACATAACCCCTGTTTTACTTATACTATGAATAACATAAATCTGGAAACAACAGAACAGAAAAAGGATTTAGGAGTAACAATTTCTAATGATTTTACATTTAATATGCACACAATTAGTGCTGTTAAAAAAAGGCAACAAAATATTAAACTGCATATAAAGGAACATCAAAAGTAGAGATATCAAAGTTCTGCTACCATTATACACTGGATTGGTTAGACCTCATTTGGAATATTGCTCTTCATTTACTGCTCCCTATTTGATTAAAAATAAGAAACTAATTGAAAATATTCAAAGAAGAACAACAAAGAAAATAATATCCATTCAAAATTTAGATTATGAGACTAGAGTATTAAAAGTAGACCTATATTCTATGGACTACAGAAGGCTTCGTGGAGATCTATGTCTGACATATAAAGCTGTTCAGAGTGATATAATATTAGAAACAATTGGACTACAAAAAAATACAACTACTATAAATACCAGATCACACACACTCAAACTTAAAGGTACAAATAACAACACTGTAAAAATAAATAATTGGTACACTCAAAGGGTAATAAATATATGGAATAAACTTCCAGTTAACGTGGTATTTAGCAGTTCAATGATATCATTTAAAACTAATTTAGATAATTACATGGGACATTTAAAATATAGTTTCCATCCATGACTGGGTGGTGAGTTCATAAAAGGCAGAAATACCTACTGAACTTGTATAAATCCTATGAACCTATGAACCTATGAAATCCCATTTGATGTAACAAGGCATTTTGCCAGCGTATGACTTTTGAAATCCCTCCCCACATATTCATTAGAGGAAGGAGGAAGCAGAGGGACGAGACCAAAACCTACAAATCCATAACTGGGTTTACAGTGCATATTGTTTTCTACTAAAGAGTAATATGACAACCAGGGGACACAACCTCAGATTTATTTTGGTGTGGAAACTTGAAGAAAAATGTGAAAATGTTTCTTTACAGAGGGGTTGATGAATTGATGGAGCAGACTATCCAGTCAAGTGATTAATGCTGGGACTAGGGGTGGGCAAATACCTTGATTCAAACATTCAGCCATACATTTGTATTCAGGGACCCACATGTTCCCAAATTTATTATTGGCGTCATTATTCTAGTACCTGATAGAGGGGGTAGAGTAAAACAGCAGCCCTCCACCCTCTTGCCCAGATTCTCACCTCCAAACAGGTACGTAACCTGGGAGTGGAGCTTGACGATGGTCTGACTCTTCGACATCGGGTATCGGCAGACATCAAGCTGGCCTTTTTCCATTTTAGGAAAATTGCCAGGATTAGGCAACTTGTTCCATCCAGTGACCTGCCTGTTTTGGTTCATGCCTTTGTGACATCGTGCCTTGATTACTGTAACTTCCTTTATCTAGGGCTTCTTGGGGTTGATGTCCATCGCTTGCAGCTAGTGCAGAATGTGGCAGCAGTTTTGTTGACCGGGGCATCTAGAAGATCTCATATCACCTCTGTGCTGCACGCTCTGCACTGGCTGAGAATACAGTGGCGGATCACCTTTAAAGTAGGTCTATTGACTTACAAAGCCCTACACAGATTGGGTCCCGACTTGGAAGAGCTCCTGGTTCCTTACACCCCTTTGCAACAGCTCCGCTTGGCTGTCGAGGGGTTGCTGGAGATTCCGAGGGTTAACTTAAAGTCATCTGGCACGCGTGCTTTTGGATTTGCAGCACCTACCCTCTGGAATTCTCTGCCCCGTCAGCTCTGGGAGTGCAGGACAGTGGGGAGTTTTAAGCAGACACTCAAGACTTTTTTATGGGGAAAGGCATTTCCTGTTTTATCATGATTTTATACTATATGTATTTGTATATGTGTTTTGTATTAATATTGTACAGCGCTTTGAAACATTGAAAGGTGCTTAATTAAATAAATGTGATTATTATATAGGTAAACAAATCCTTCTCACTTCCCCCACCCTGGCAGCAGCTCCCAAGTCCCACCCTTCTACCACCCCCTAGCACCCACATTTCTTAATTTTAGCAAGTAATTCTGCAGGCACAAGGAGGCAACCAACACAACCTGTCCTTCTCCAAGGCTTGTGAATGTCTCTCCCACACAACTTTGCATAATAAAACAGCTGTTCACATGACTTGCTTACTATATTTAAGGAACGTGGTTGCTCAGGAGTGGGTGGACTTGGGAGCTTCCGCTGGGGTGGAGGTATGGGGATGACTTGTTTAACTAAATAATGGCAAGAGGAGATGGCGGACAACCATGGATGTGGGCTGGTTGTGCTGGTCAACCATCGTGGGAGTTTTTACTGTTATTATTTGAAATTGTGAGTGCTGGGGTGGAGGTTGGGAGTGGGCTGATTGCAGAGGGTGGGGGAGGGGGGTTGCTTTTACCTCAGTTGAGCTGGGGAGGAGGGTGGTGGGGCTGTGTTTTCTTTTTTCTTTGTGTTTCTATTTCCTGAATGCAAATAGTCAAGAATAGTGGTACTCATGAAATACTGCTTGTTACTTGCACACCTCTAGCTGGTACTATCTCAGGGTTCAAAACAAAATAAGACAATTACAAGGGTCTAATTATAAGCAGACAGGAGGTCAGTGCAAAACTTTCTATAAATCCCCAAAAGTTCTGTAGCTGCGGAAAAAAAGAGGAAATTGCTCTGAGTGCTATACACAAAACATCTGCAGCTGCAGAAAATATACACTACGGATTGTGGAACAAAGTGCAGCTGCAGAAGTTCCTGAGGTAAAAAAGTAATTGATAAATATGGCACATCTCCTTAAAGGCTATTCTCAGCCAATTTTTTTCTGCAGTTACGGAAAAAATGTTGCACACATGAGAGTGAGGCATAACACTCCCTGGGCAAAATGCAGTGCCCCAACAATTGAAATTCAATTATAGTGGAGGTCCGGCACAAGGAATAGCAAACCAGTGGTGTAAATCAGTGGCAGTAGTTACAGCAACTCTGGCACACATTGTCATTGAATGACAACAAATAACAACCACCAGACTCAGTGCACCCCATGGAAGAGCCCTGCAGGCAGTAGGGGCTGAACAGCCTGCCGTGAGTGCTACTCCTGTAGACAACAGAAACACTACAGGGAGCGACACAACCAGCAGTTACAGACAGCCACTGTGGTGCATGGTATTGCTGATACCAGTGGTGCTGCATTGGTGCCAGTTGAGGGAATGGTTGCTGGTCTCTCAGTGGGTACTTTCAGCTACATCTATGGGAAGACTGTTAAAATCTTCTGCTCCAGCTAATTTGGATCACTGTTGTTATGCCTTTTCAGCCATTTCTGCAGCTTCGGATCTGCAGTTGTGGATTTTCAGCACTTGTGAAATTTTCACAGCTGCTGAATTTCCACAACTGCAGGGATTTATGCAGAATTCTGCATGTGTGCAATTTTTCTTTCAGAATATCCCACATCAGTGTTTCCGCAGTGTTGCAGGCCTTTTTCTTGCGGCTATGGGATTTGTGGCCGTCTTTGTGAATCCTGCTCTTTGCTTTTACTGGCTAAGCGGTTGCAGATGAAGTCACCTACTACAATCCGTTTATGCTGACTGTTTAAACCAGTGCTGCTAAAACAATTAAAGTCACTAGGACCATTCTTATTAACCAAAGAAGCTAAGCTTTTGACAGCAATAACAAAGCAAATTCTCTTAAGTACTCTGGATTATGGGAGTGTGCTTTTTGTAGGGGCACCTGCACTCACCCATCCAATCACCCTGCTTATAAACTGATCTTTCCTCACTCAGTCCATCCCAGTGGAAAACTGTGGTTGTTGCTCCAGTACATGAAAGCAGCCCTACCAACCTAGTAGAAAATTACAGACCAATTTCTGTTCTATGCGCTATTGCTAAAATTCAAGAAATAGTCTTATATAATCAAGTTTACTCCTATCTGGAGCAAACCAATGCACTCACAATCTACCAACATGGATCTCAGAAATTGCATGGGAGGGACTTGGCTCTCCTACATGTTATAGTAGATGTTCTCCAGTCTATGGATCAAGGTAAAGCCACTGGGGCTGTCTTCATTGATCTCACGAAGGTCTTTGATCTTGTCAGTCACCCCTTTCTAATCATGAAACTCCATTCCCTTGGCCTTGATGACATCTCAGTCTCCTGGGGTCTCAAACTACTTATCCAATAGGTTTCAATGCGTTAAGTGGGCAGGAACCATCCCCAACTCCTATCACTGATGAGGTCTCCCAGGGTTCAATTCTGGGACCTTTGTTATTCTCAGTCTTTATAAATGACCTTCCAATGAACTATGGGGGGGCATCAATTCAACTCTACGCTGATGATGCCATTCTATACAGATTATCCAGTGATGTTTACTGCATCAACTACAATCCTGAAAAAGATTTCCAGCTCCTAGAAACCTGGTTCCAAGAGAACCTGTTAATGCTGAAGAACAAGAAAATTAAATATTTATTGTTCTGACACACCTCCTTCAACATGGACCAACAACCTCCACTTGTTGTCACTTCCTCCTCCAGGGTAAAAATTGAAGGGGTCAACTCCTTTAAATATCTTGGTCTGACACTCGATGAGCACCTGTCTTTTGATACTCATGTAACAATTGTGATTAAGACAACCAACCAAAAGATTGGCCTTCTATACCAAACTGCTCCTTACCTAATGCACCAAGCCCGGTGGACTACTGCCACAGCTTCCCTCCTCCCTGGCCTGTTCTATGGTGCCCCAATACTCCACTATGCAAAGAAACCACTATTGGCAAAACTTAAGGCAGCCTACTACAGAATTGCTTGCTTTGCAGCCAAGGTCCTAGCTTGTGCCCACCACTGTGGTGTACTTAACACCCTTGGATGGCCATCTTTTGAGGCCAAACAGGACTTCCCTGTGCTTTGTACCACTTTCAAACTTATCTATCTCCCTTCATCTCCTACCCTGTTGGACCTACTCACTACCAAACCCATCCGTGGGAACCTTAGATCCTCTCAACTCCCACTTCTAAATCTTCCTAGACCTCGCTTAACAATTGGACAGTGATCCTTCTCATTTTCCACACCCCAAAAATGGAATAACCTCCCCCACACCCTACTCTCATGTAAGACTCTTCCTCTGTTCAAAAAATGCCTTAAGGAGATCTTCTTCCCACCTCCTGTATGCAATGATAACTGCAACTGACTCTCCCCTGAATAGTCAGGCTCCCCTTTGCACCATCTCTTTCCCACTCCCCTGCTCCCCAATCCCAGTGTCCTTTGATGTTCTATCTGTATCATATGTAGTGTTTCTCTGTATACAGAATCTCTTATTGTACAAGTTTGTTAGGCTCACTGTAAATAAAATTCTATATTGTTCAGACTGTTAGCTTCTACAAGGCTTGTTCACATCTCTGTGCTTACTACCTGATCATGTATCACTGTCCCTGTAATAATTGACCCTTCCTAATACTAATTGTAAAGAATGTCTGTTCCAGACATTCATCATGGTTTCATAATTACCCTTGAATTACTGCCTGATCATATACTATTATTTATGCAGTTTCCACCTGTAAGTATGACCAGCTCCAGCTATAATCATGGCCTGCTCCTCACACACTGTATATATGCTGTATATTTATTTCCTGTGAGCATGGCCAGCTCCAGCTGAAATCCTGTCCTGCTCTATACATCCTGCATATATGCTATATATTTATTTTCTCTAAGCATGCCCAGCTCCAAGTGTAATCATGGCCTGCTCCTCACATCCTGTATATATGCTGTGTATTTATTTCCTGTAAGCGTGGCCAGCTTCAGCTGTAATCGTGGCCTGCTCCTGGCATCCTGTAATTATGCTGTATATTTATTTTCTGTAAGAGGGGCCCAAGCTGTAATCATGGCCTAATCCTGACATCCTGTATATATGCTGTATATTTATTTCATGTAAGCGTGGCCAGCTCCAGCTGTATTCCTGGCCTGCTCCTGACATCCTGTATATATGCTGTAAATTTATTTCCCGTAAGCGGGGCCAGCCCAAGCTGTAATCATGGTCTCCTCCTGACATCCTGTATATATGTTGTATATTTATTTCATGTAAGCGTGGCCAGCTCCAGCTGTAATCCTGGCCAGCTCCTGACAACCTGTATATAATGTGTATATTTATTTCCAGTAAGCATGGCTAGCTCCAACTGTAATCCTGCCCTGCTCCTGACATCCTGTATATATGCTCTGTATTTATTTCCTGTAATTGTGGCTGCTCCAGCTGTATTCCTGTCCTGTTCCTCACATCCGGTATATATGATCTGTATTTATTTACTGTAATTGTGGCTGCTCCAGCTGTAATCGTGTCCTGTTCCTCACATCCTGTATATATGCTATATATTTATTTCCTGTAAGCATGGCCAGCTCCCACTGTAATCGTGGCCTGCTCCTGGCATCCTGTAATTATGTAGTATTTTTATTTCCTGTAAGCAGGGCCAGCCCAAGCTGTAATCATGGCCTCCTCCTGACATCCTGTAGATATGGTGTGTATTTATTCCCTGTAAGCATGGCCAGCTCCAGCTGTAATCCTGTCCTGCTCCTGACATCCTGTATATATGCTGTATATTTATTTCCAGTAAGCGTGGACAGCTCCAGCTGTAATCGTGGCCTGCTCCTGGCATCCAGTAATTATGCAGTATATTTATTTCCTGTAGGGGGGGCCAGCCCAAGCTGTAATCATGGCCTCCTCCTGACATCCTGTATATATGTTGTATATTTATTTCATGTAAGCGTGCCCAGCTCCAGCTGTAATACTGGCCTGCTCCTGACATCCTGTATATATGCTGTATATTTATTTCCTGTAAGCATGGCGAGCTCCAGCTGTAATCCTGTCCAGCTCCTGACATCCAGTAAATATGCTGTATATTAATTTCCTGTAAGCGTGGCCAGCTCCAGCTGTAATCGTGGCCGGCTCCTGACATCCTGTATATATGCCGTATATTTATTTCCTGTAAACATGGCCAGCTCCAGCTGTAATCATGGCCTGCTCCTGGTATCCTGTATATATCCAGTATATTTATTTCATGTAAGCATGGCCAGCTCCAGCTGTAATCCTGGCCTCCTCCTGACATCCTGTATATATGCTGTTTATTTATTTCCTGTAAGCGTGGCCAGCTCCAGCTGTAATCGTGGCCTGCTCAAGGCATCCTGTAATTATGCTGTATATTTATTTCCTGTAAGCAAGGCCAGCTCCAGCTGTAATCCTGTCCTGCTCCTGACATCCTGTATATATGCAGTGTATTTATTCCCTGTAAGCATGGCCAGCTCCAGCTGTAATCCTGTCCTGCTCCTGACATCCTGTATATATGCTGTATATTTATTTCCAGTAAGCGTGGCCAGCTCCAGCTGTAATCGTGGCCTGCTCCTGGCATCCTGTAATTATGATGTATATTTATTTCCTGTAAGCGGGGCCAGCGCAAGCTGTAATCATGGCCTCCTCCTGACATCCTGTATATATGTGGTATATTTATTTCATGAAAGCGTGGCCAGCTCCAGCTGTAATCCTGGCCTACTCCTGACATCCTGTATATATGCTGTATATTTATTTCCTGTAAGCATGGTGAGCTCCAGCTGTAATCCTGTCCAGCTCCTGACATCCAGTAAATATGCCGTATATTTATTTCCTGTAAACATAACCAGCTCCAGCTGTAATCGTGGCCTGCTCCTGGTATCCGGTATATATGCTGTATATTTATTTCATGTAAGCATGTCCAGCTCCAGCAGTAATCCTGTCAAGCTCCTGACATACTGTATATATGCTGTGTATTTATTCCCTGTAAGCATGGCCAGCTCCAGCTGTAATCATGTCCTGCTCCTGACATCCTGTATATATGCTGTATATTTATTTCCTGTAAGCGTGGCCAGCTCCAGCTGTAATCGTGGCCTGCTCCTGGCATACTGTAATTATGATGTATATTTATTTCCTGTAAGCGGGCCAGCCCAAGCTGTAATCATGGCCTCCTCCTGACATCCTGTATATATGTGGTATATTTATTTCATGTAAGCATGGCCAGCTCCAGCTGTAATCCTGGCCTACTCCTGACATCCTGTATATATGCTGTATATTAATTTCCTGTAAGCATGGCGAGCTCCAGCTGTAATCCTGTCCAGCTCCTGACATCCAGTAAATATGACGTATATTTATTTCCTGTAAACATAACCAGCTCCAGCTGTAATCATGGCCTGCTCCTGGTATCCTGTATATAAGCTGTATATTTATTTCATGTAAGCATGGCCAGCTCCAGCAGTAATCCTGTCCAGCTCCAGACATCCTATATATATGCTGTATATTTATTTCCTGAAAGCATGACCAGCTCCAGCTGTAATCGTGATCAGCTCCTGACATCCTGTATATAATGTATATTTATTTCATGTAAGCATGGCCAGCTCCAGCTGTCGTCCTATCCAGCTCCTGACATCCTGTATATATGCTGAATATTTATTTCATGTAAGCGTGGCCAGCTCCAGCTGTCATCCTGTCCAGCTCCTGACATCCTATATATGCTGTGTATTTTATCCATGTAAACATGGCCAGTTCCAGCTCTAATTCTGTCCTGTTCCTAACACCCTGTATATGTGCTGTGTATTTATTCCCTGTGAGCGTGGCCAGCTCCAGCAGTAATCGTGGCCTGCTCCTGACATCCTGTATATATGCTGTGTATTTATTTCCCGTGAGCGTGGCCAGCTCCAACTGTAATCTTGATCAGCTGCTGACACCCTGTATATATGCTGTATATTTATTTCCTGTGAGCGTGGATAGCTCCAGCTGTAATGCTGTCCTGCTACTGACATCCTGTATATGTGCTGTATATTTATTTCCTCTGAGCGTGGCCAGCTCCAGCTGTAATCGTGGCCAGCTGCTGACATCCTGTATATATGCTGTATATTTATTTCCAGTAAGCAAGGCCAGCTCCAACTTTAATCCTGCCCTGCTCCTGACATCCTGTATATATGCTCTGTATTCATTTCCTGTAATTGGGGCTGATCCAGCTACAATCCTGTCCTGCTCCTGACATCCTGTATATATGCTGTATATTTATTTCCTGTAAGCGTGGACAGCTACAGCTGTAATCGTGGCCTGCTTCTGGTATCCTGTAATTATACAGTATATTTATTTCCTGTAAGCAGGGCCAGTCCAAGCTGTAATCATGGCCTCCTCCTGACATCCTGTATATATGCTGTATATTTATTTCCTGTAAGCATGGCCAGCTCCAGCTGTAATCCTGTCCTACTCCTGACATCGTGTATATATGCTGTATATTTATTTCCTGTAAGCGTGGCCAGCTCCAGCTGTAATCGTGGCATGCTCGTGGCATCCTGTAATTATGCTGTATATTTATTTCCTGTAAGCTGGCCAGCCAAAGCTGTAATCATGGCCTCCTCCTGACATCCTGTATATATGTTGTATATTTATTTCATGTAAGCGTGGCCAGCTCCAGCTGTAATCCTGGCCTGCTCCTGACATCCAGTATATATGCTGCATATTTATTTCCTGTAAGCATGGTGAGCTCCAGCTGTAATCCTGTCCAGCTCCTGACATGCAGTAAATATGCTGTATATTTATTTCCTGTAAGCGTGGCCAGCTCCAGCTGTAATCGTGGCCTGCTCCTGACATCCTGTATATATGCTGTATATTTATTTCCTGTAAACATTGAGAGCTCCAGCTGTAATCGTGGCCTGCTCCTGGTACCCTGTATATATGCTGTATATTTATTTCATGTAAGCATGGCCAGCTCCAGCAGTAATCCTGTCCAGCTCAAGACATCCTGTATATATGCTGTATATTTATTTCCTGTAAGCATGACCAGCTCCAGCTGTAATCGTGGCCTGCTCCTGACATCCTTTATATATGCTGTATATTTATTTCATGTAAGTGGGGCCAGCCCAAGCTGTAATCATGGCCTCCTCCTGACATTCAGTAAATATGCTCTGTATTTATTTCCTGTAAGCATGGCCAGCTCCAGCAGTAATCGTGGCCTGCTCCTGGCATCCTGTAATTATGCAGAATATTTATTTCCTGTAAATGGGACCAGCCCGAGCTGTAATCATGGCCTCCTCCTGATATCCTGTATATATGCTGTATATTTATTCCCTGTAAGCGTGGTCACCTCCAGCAGTAATCATGGCCGGCTCCTGACATCCTGTATATATGCTGTATATTTATTTCATGTAACCATGGCCAGCTCCAGCTGTAATCCTGGCCTGCTCCTGACATCATGTATATATGCTGTATATTTATTACCTGTAAGCGTGGCCAGCTCCCGCTGTAAATCTGTCCAGCTATAGACATTCTGTATGTATGCTGTATATTTATTTCCTGTAAGCATGACCAGCTCCAGCTGTAATCGTGGCCTGCTCCTGACATCCTGTATATATGCTGTATGTTTATTTCATGTAAGTGGGGCCAGCCCAAGCTGTAATCATGGCCTCCTCCTGACATCCTGTACATATGCTCTGTATTTATTCCTATAAGCATGGCCAGCTCCAGCAGGAATCGTGGCCCTCACTGGCATCCTGTAATTATGCTGAATATTTATTTCCTGTAAGCGTGGCCAGCCTGAGCTGTAATTATAGCTCCTCCTGACATCAAGGAATATATGCTGTATATTTATTCACTGTAAGCGTGGTCACCTCCAGCTGTAATCATGGCCGGCTCCTGACATCCTGTATATATGCTGTATATTTATTCCCTGTAAGCATGGCCAGCTCCAGCTGTAATCCTGTCCTCCTCCTGACATTCTGTACATATGCTGTTTATTTACTTCTAGTAAGCGTGGCCAGCTCCAGCTGTAATCATGGCCTGCACCTGACATCCTGTATATATCCTGTTATTTATTTCCTGTAAGCGTGGCCAGCTCCAGCTATAATCATGGCCTACTCCTGACACCCTGTATATATGCAGTGCATTTATTCCCTGTAAGCATGGCCAGCTCCAGCTGTAATCATGGCCTGCACCTGACATCCTGTATATATGCTGTGTATTTATTTCCTGTAAGCGTGGCCAGCTCCAGCTGTAATCATGGCCTACTCCTGACACCCTGTATATATGTGGTGTATTTATTCCCTGTAAGCGTGGGCAGCTACAGCTGTAATCTTGTCCTGCTCCTGACATCCTGTAAATATGCTGTATATTTATTTCCTGTAAGCGTGGCCAGCCAAAGCTGTAATCATGGCCTCCTCCTGACATCCTGTATATATGTTGTATATTTATTTCATGTAAGCGTGGCCAGCTCCAGCTGTAATCCTGGCCTGCTCCTGACATCCAGTATATATGCTGCATATTTATTTCCAGTAAGCATGGTGAGCTCCAGCTGTAATCCTGTCCAGCTCCTGACATGCAGTAAATATGCTGTATATTTATTTCCTGTAAGCGTGGCCAGCTCCAGCTGTAATCGTGGCCTGCTCCTGACATCCTGTATATATGCTGTATATTTATTTCCTGTAAACATTGAGAGCTCCAGCTGTAATCGTGGCCTGCTCCTGGTACCCTGTATATATGCTGTATATTTATTTCATGTAAGCATGGCCAGCTCCAGCAGTAATCCTGTCCAGCTCAAGACATCCTGTATATATGCTGTATATTTATTTCCTGTAAGCATGACCAGCTCCAGCTGTAATCGTGGCCTGCTCCTGACATCCTTTATATATGCTGTATATTTATTTCATGTAAGTGGGGCCAGCCCAAGCTGTAATCATGGCCTCCTCCTGACATTCAGTAAATATGCTCTGTATTTATTTCCTGTAAGCATGGCCAGCTCCAGCAGTAATCGTGGCCTGCTCCTGGCATCCTGTAATTATGCAGAATATTTATTTCCTGTAAATGGGACCAGCCCGAGCTGTAATCATGGTCTCCTCCTGATATCCTGTATATGCTGTATATTTATTCCTGTAAGCGTGGTCACCTCCAGCAGTAATCATGGCCGGCTCCTGACATCCTGTATATATGCTGTATATTTATTTCATGTAACCATGGCCAGCTCCAGCTGTAATCCTGGCCTGCTCCTGACATCATGTATATATGCTGTATATTTATTACCTGTAAGCGTGGCCAGCTCCGCTGTAAATCTGTCCAGCCTAGACATTCTGTATATATACTGTATATTTATTTCCTGTAAGCATGACCAGCTCCAGCTGTAATCGTGGCCTGCTCCTGACATCCTGTATATATGCTGTATGTTTATTTCATGTAAGTGGGGCCAGCCCAAGCTGTAATCATGGCCTCCTCCTGACATCCTGTACATATGCTCTGTATTTATTTCCTATAAGCATGGCCAGCTCCAGCAGTAATCGTGGCCTGCTCCTGGCATCCTGTAATTATGCTGAATATTTATTTCCTGTAAGCGTGGCCAGCCCGAGCTGTAATTATGGCCTCCTCCTGACATCATGAATATATGCTGTATATTTATTCACTGTAAGCGTGGTCACCTCCAGCTGTAATCATGGCCGGCTCCTGACATCCTGTATATATGCTGTATATTTATTCCCTGTAAGCATGGCCAGCTCCAGCTGTAATCCTGTCCTCCTCCTGACATTCTGTACATATGCTGTTTATTTACTTCTAGTAAGCGTGGCCAGCTCCAGCTGTAATCATGGCCTGCACCTGACATCCTGTATATATCCTGTTATTTATTTCCTGTAAGCGTGGCCAGCTCCAGCTGTAATCATGGCCAACTCCTGACCACCTGTATATATGTGGTGTATTTATTCCCTGTAAGCGTGGCCAGCTCCAGCTGTAATCATGGCCTGCACCTGACATCCTGTATATATGCTGCGTATTTATTTCATGTAAGCGTGGCCAGCTCCAGTTGTAATCATGGCTCACTCCTGACACCCTGTATATATGCTGTGTATTTACTCCCTGTAAGTGTGGCCAGCTCCAGCTGTAATCCTGTCCTGCTCCTGACATCCTGTAAATATGCTGTATATTTATTTCAAGTAAGCATGGTGAGCTCTAGCAGTAATCGTGTCCAGCTACAGACATCCTGTATATGTGCTGTATATTTATTTCATGTAAGCGTGGCCAGCTCCAGCTGTAATCCTGTCCTACTCCTGACATCCTGTATATATGCTGTATATTAAATTCCTGTAAGCTAGGCCGGCCCAAGCTGTAAACATAGCCTCCTCCTGACATCCTCTATACATGCTGTATATTTATTTCCTGTAAGCATGGCTAGCTCCAGCTGTAATCCTGGCCTCCTCCTGACATTCTGTTTATGTGCTGTGTATTTATTGCCTGAAGGCTTGGTCAGCTCCAGCAGTAATCGTGGCCTGCTCCTGACACCCTGTATATATGCTGTATATTTATTTCTGTAAGCATGGCCAGCTCCAGCTGTAATCCTGGCCTCCTCCTGACATCCTGTATATATGCTGTGTATTTATTTCCTGTAAGCATGACCAGCTCCAGCTGTAATCGTGATCAGCTCCTGACATCCTGTATATAAGCTGTATATTTATTTCATGTAAGCATGGCCAGCTCCAGCTGTCGTCCTATCCAGCTCCTGACATCCTGTATATATGCTGAATATTTATTTCATGTAAGCATGGCCAGCTCCAGCTGTCATCCTGTCCAGCTCCTGACATCCTATATATGCTGTGTATTTTATCCATGTAAACATGGCCAGTTCCAGCTCTAATTCTGTCCTGTTCCTAACACCCTGTATATGTGCTGTGTATTTATTCCCTGTGAGCGTGGCCAGCTCCAGCAGTAATCGTGGCCTGCTCCTGACATCCTGTATATATGCTGTGTATTTATTTCCTGTGAGCGTGGCCAGCTCCAACTGTAATCTTGAACAGCTGCTGACACCCTGTATATATACTGTATATTTATTTCCTGCGAGAGTGGCCAGCTCCAGCTGTAATCGTGGCCAGCTGCTGACATCCTGTATATATGCTGTATATTTATTTCCTGTAAGCAAGGCCAGCTCCAACTGTAATCCTGCCCTGCTCCTGACATCCTGTATATATGCTCTGTATTTATTTCCTGTAATTGGGGCTGATCCAGCTGCAATCCTGTCCTGCTCCTGACATCCTGTATATATGCTGTATATTTATTTCCTGTAAGCGTGGACAGCTCCAGCTGTAATCGTGGCCTGCTTCTGGCATCCTGTAATTATACAGTATATTTATTTCCTGTAAGCAGGGCCAGCCCAAGCTGTAATCATGGCCTCCTCCTGACATCCTGTATATATGCTGTATATTTATTTCCCGTAAGCATGGCCAGCTCCAGCTGTAATCCTGTCCTGCTCCTGACATCCTGTATATATGCTGTATATTTATTTCCTGTAAGCGTGGCCAGCTCCAGCTGTAATCGTAGCCTGCTGCTGGCATCCTGTAATTATGCTGTATATTTATTTCCTGTAAGCGTGGCCAGCCAAAGCTGTAATCATGGCCTCCTCCTGACATCCTGTATATATGTTGTATATTTATTTCATGTAAGCGTGGCCAGCTCCAGCTGTAATCCTGGCCTGCTCCTGACATCCAGTATATATGCTGTATATTTATTTCCTGTAAGCATGGTGAGCTCCAGCTGTAATCCTGTCCAGCTCCTGACATGCAGTAAATATGCTGTATATTTATTTCCTGTAAGCGTGGCCAGCTCCAGCTGTAATCGTGGCCTGCTCCTGACATCCTGTATATATGCTGTATATTTATTTCCTGTAAACATTGAGAGCTCCAGCTGTAATCGTGGCCTGCTCCTGGTACCCTGTATATATGCTGTATATTTATTTCATGTAAGCATGGCCAGCTCCAGCAGTAATCCTGTCCAGCTCAAGACATCCTGTATATATGCTGTATATTTATTTCCTGTAAGCATGACCAGCTCCAGCTGTAATCGTGGCCTGCTCCTGACATCCTTTATATATGCTGTATATTTATTTCATGTAAGTGGGGCCAGCCCAAGCTGTAATCATGGCCTCCTCCTGACATTCAGTAAATATGCTCTGTATTTATTTCCTGTAAGCATGGCCAGCTCCAGCAGTAATCGTGGCCTGCTCCTGGCATCCTGTAATTATGCAGAATATTTATTTCCTGTAAATGGGACCAGCCCGAGCTGTAATCATGGCCTCCTCCTGATATCCTGTATATATGCTGTATATTTATTCCCTGTAAGCGTGGTCACCTCCAGCAGTAATCATGGCCGGCTCCTGACATCCTGTATATATGCTGTATATTTATTTCATGTAACCATGGCCAGCTCCAGCTGTAATCCTGGCCTGCTCCTGACATCATGTATATATGCTGTATATTTATTACCTGTAAGCGTGGCCAGCTCCCGCTGTAAATCTGTCCAGCTATAGACATTCTGTATATATGCTGTATATTTATTTCCTGTAAGCATGACCAGCTCCAGCTGTAATCGTGGCCTGCTCCTGACATCCTGTATATATGCTGTATGTTTATTTCATGTAAGTGGGGCCAGCCCAAGCTGTAATCATGGCCTCCTCCTGACATCCTGTACATATGCTCTGTATTTATTTCCTATAAGCATGGCCAGCTCCAGCAGTAATCGTGGCCTGCTCCTGGCATCCTGTAATTATGCTGAATATTTATTTCCTGTAAGCGTGGACAGCCCGAGCTGTAATTATGGCCTCCTCCTGACATCATGAATATATGCTGTATATTTATTCACTGTAAGCGTGGTCACCTCCAGCTGTAATCATGGCCGGCTCCTGACATCCTGTATATATGCTGCATATTTATTCCTGTAAGCATGGCCAGCTCCAGCTGTAATCCTGTCCTCCTCTGACATTCTGTACATATGCTGTTTATTTATTCTAGTAAGCGTGGCCAGCTCCAGCTGTAATCATGGCCTACCTGACATCCTGTATATATCCTGTTATTTATTTCCTGTAAGCGTGGCCAGCTCAGCTATAATCATAGCCTCTCCTGACACCTGTATATATCAGTGCATTTATTCCTGTAAGCATGGCCAGCTCCAGCTGTAATCATGGCCTGCACCTGACATCCTGTATATATGCTGTGTATTTATTTCCTGTAAGCGTGGCCAGCTCCAGCTGTAATCATGGCCTACTCCTGACACCCTGTATATATGTGGTGTATTTATTCCCTGTAAGCGTGGGCAGCTCCAGCTGTAATCTTGTCCTGCTCCTGACATCCTGTAAATATGCTGTATATTTATTTCCTGTAAGCGTGGCCAGCCAAAGCTGTAATCATGGCCTCCTGACATCCTGTATATATGTTATATTTATTTATTAGCGTGGCCAGCTCCAGCTGTAATCCTGGCCTGTTCCTGACATCCAGTATATATGCTGCATATTTATTTCTGTAAGCATGGTGAGCTCCAGCTGTAATCCTGTCCAGCTCCTGACATACAGTAAATATGCTATATATTTATTTCCTATAAGCGTGGCCGCTCCAGCTGTAATCGTGGGCCTGCTCCACATCCTGTATATGCTGTATATTTATTTCCTGTAAACATTGAGGCTCCAGCTATAATCGTGGCCTGCTCCTGGTACCCTGTATATATGCTGTATATTTATTTCATGTAAGCATGGCCAGCTCCAGCAGTAATCCTGTCCAGCTCCAGACATCCTGTATATATGCTGTATATTTATTTCCTGTAAGCATGACCAGCTCCAGCTGTAATCGTGGCCTGCTCCTGACATCCTTTATATATGCTGTATATTTATTTCATCTAAGTGGGGACAGCCCAAGCTGTAATCATGGCCTCCTCCTGACATTCAGTAAATATGCTCTGTATTTATTTCCTGTAAGCATGGCCAGCTCCAGCAATAATCGTGGCCTGCTCTGGCATCCTGTAATTATGCAGAATATTTATTTCCTGTAAATGGGACCAGCCGAGCTGTAATCATGGTCTCCTCCTGATATCCTGTATATATGCTTATATTTATTCCTGTAAGCGTGGTCACCTCCAGCAGTAATCATGGCCGGCTCCTGACATCCTGCATATATGCTGTATATTTATTTCCTGTAAGCATGGCCAGCTCTATCTGTAATCCTGGCCTCCTCCTGACATCCTGTATATATGCTGTTTATTTATTACCTGTAAGCGTGGCCAGCTCCGCTGTAAATCTGTCCAGCTATAGACATTCTGTATATATGCTGTATATTTATTTCCTGTAGCATGACCAGCTCAGCTATAATAGTAGCCTGCTCCTGACATCCTGTATATATGCTGTATGTTTATTTCATACAAGTGAGATAGCCCAAGCTGTAATCATGGCCTCCTCTGACATCCTGTACATTATGCTCTGTATTTATTTCCTATAAGCATGGGCCAGCTCAGCGTAATGTGGCCTGCTCTGGCATCCTGTAATTATGCTGAATATTTATTTCCTGTAAGCGTGGCCAACCCGAGCTGTAATTATGGCCTCCTCCTGACATCCATGAATATACTGTATATTTATTCACTGTCAGCTGGTCACTCCCAGCTATAACCACGGCCGCTCCTGACATCCCTGTATATACATGCTGTATATTTATTCCTGTAAGCATGGCCAGCCCAGCTGTAATAATCCTGTCCTCCTCCTGACATTCTGTACATAGCTGTTTATTTACTTCTAGTAAGTAGCAGCTCCAGCTGTAATCATAGCCAACTCCTGACCACCTGTATATATGTGGTGTATTTATTCCTATAGCGTGGCCAGCTCCAGCTGTAATCATGGCCTGCACCTGACATCCTGTATATATGCGTATTTATTTCATGTAGCGTATGGCCAGCTCAGTTGTAATCATGGCCCTCCTGACACCCAGTATATATGCTGTGTATTTACTCCTGTAAGTGTGGCCAGCTCCAGCTGTAATCCTGTCCTGCTCCTGACATCCTGTAAATATGCTGTATATTTATTTCAAGTAAGCATGGTGAGCTCTATACTTAGTAATCGTGTCCAGCTACCAGACATCCTGTATATGCTGTATATTGTTTACTGTAAGCGTGGCCAGCTCCAGCTGTAATCCTGTCCTACTCCTGACATCCTGTATATGCTGTATATTAAATTCCTGTAAGCTAGTCCGGCCCAAGCTGTAAACTTAGCCTCCTCCTGACATCCTCTATACATGCTGTATATTTATTTCCTGTAAGCATGGCTAGCTCCAGCTGTAATCCTGGCCTCCTCCTGACATTCTGTTTATGTGCTGTGTATTTATTGCCTGAAGGCTTGGTCAGCTCCAGCAGTAATCGTGGCCTGCTCCTGACACCCTGTATATATGCTGTATATTTATTTTCTGTAAGCATGGCCAGCTCCAGCTGTAATCCTGGCCTCCTCCTGACATCCTGTATATATGCTGTGTATTTATTTCCTGTAAGCATGACCAGCTCCAGCTGTAATCGTGATCAGCTCCTGACATCCTGTATATAATGTATATTTATTTCATGTAAGCATGGCCAGCTCCAGCTGTCGTCCTATCCAGCTCCTGACATCCTGTATATATGCTGAATATTTATTTCATGTAAGCATGGCCAGCTCCAGCTGTTATCCTGTCCAACTCCTGACATCCTATATATGCTGTGTATTTTATCCATGTAAACATGGCCAGTTCAACTCTAATTCTGTCCTGTTCCTAACACCCTGTATATGTGCTGTGTTTATTCCCTGGCGTGGCCAGCTCAGCAGTAATCGTGGCCTCTCCTGACATCCTGTATATATGCTGTGTATTTATTTCCGTGGTGGCCAGCTCAACTGTAATCTTGAACAGCTGCTGACCCCTGTATATATATAGTATATTTATTTCCTGTAGGTGGATAGCTCCAGCTGTAATACTGTCCTGCTACTGACATCCTGTATATATGCTGTATATTTATTTCCTGAGCGTGGCCAGCTCAGCTGTAATCGTGGCCAGCTGCTGACATCCTGTATACATACGTATATTTATTTCCAGTAAGCAAGGCCAGCTCCAACTTTAATCCTGCCCTGCTCCTGACATCCTGTATATATACTCTGCATTCATTTCCTGTAATTGGGGCTGATCCAGCTACAATCCTGTCCTGCTCCTGACATCCTGTATATATGCTGTATATTTATTTCCTGTAAGCGTGGACAGCTACAGCTGTAATCGTGGCCTGCTTCTGGTATCCTGTAATTATACAGTATATTTATTTCCTGTAAGCAGGGCCAGTCCAAGATGTAATCATGGCCTCCTCCTGACATCCTGTATATATGCTGTATATTTATTTCCTGTAAGCATGGCCAGCTCCAGCTGTAATCCTGTCCTACTCCTGACATCGTGTATATATGCTGTATATTTATTTCCTGTAAGCGTGGCCAGCTCCAGCTGTAATCGTGGCATGCTCGTGGCATCCTGTAATTATGCTGTATATTTATTTCCTGTAAGCGTGGCCAGCCAAAGCTGTAATCATGGCCTCCTCCTGACATCCTGTATATATGTTGTATATTTATTTCGTATAGCGTGGCCAGCTCACAGCTGTAATCCTGGCCTGCTCCTGACATCCAGTATATATGCTGCATATTTATTTCCTGTAAGCATGGTGAGCTCAAGCTGTAATTCTGTCCAGCTCCTGACATGCAGTAAATATATGTATATTTATTTCCTGTAAGCGTGTGGCCAGCTCCAGCTGTAATAAGTAGCCTGCTCCTGACATCCTGTATATATGCTGTATATTTATTTCCTGTAAACATTGAGAGCTCAGCACCATAATCGTGGCCTGCTCTGGTACCCTGTATATATACTGTATATTTATTTCATATAAGCATAGCCAGCTCCAGCAATAATCCTGTCAACTCAGAGACATCCTGTATATATAGCTGTATATTTATTCCTGTAAGCATGACCAGCTCCAGCTGTAATCGTGGCCTGCTCCTGACATCCTTTATATGCTGTATATTTATTTACATAAGTGGGGCCAAGCCCAAGCTGTAATCATGGCCTCCTCCTGACATTCAGTAAATATGCTCTGTATTTATTCCTGTAAGCATGGCCAGCTCCAGCAGTAATAGTGGCCTGCTCCTGGCATCCTGTAATTATGCAGAATATTTATTTCCTGTAAATGGGACCAGCCGAGCTGTAATCATGGCCTCCTCAGATATCCTGTATATATGCTGTATATTTATTCCTGTAGCGTGGTCACCTCCAGCAGTAATCATGGACTGGCTCTGACATCCTGTATATATACTGTATATTTATTTCATGTAACCACAAGCTCAGCTGTAATCCTGGCCTGCTCCTGACATCATGTATATATGCTGTATATTTATTACCTGTAGCGTGGCCAGCTCCGCTGTAAATCTGTCCAGCTATAGACATTCTGTATATATATATATTTATTCCTATAGCAGCATGACCAGCTCCAGCTGTAATAGTAGCCTGCTCCTGACATCCTGTATATATGCTGTATGTTTATTTCATGTAGTGAATAGCCAAAGCTGTAATCATGGCCTCCTCCTGACATCCTGTACATATGCTGTATTTATTCCTATAAGCAATGCGCTCAGCAGTAATCGTGGCCTGCTCCTGGCATCCTGTAATTATGCTGAATATTTATTTCCTGTAGCGTGGCCAGCCGAGCTGTAATGTAGCCCTCCTCCTGACATCATGAATATATGCTGTATATTTATTCACTTGCGTGGTCACCTCAGCTGTAATCATGGCCGCTCCTGACATCCTGTATATATGCTGTATATTTATTCCCTGTAAGCATGGAGCTCAGCTGTAATCCTGTCCTCCTCCTGACATTCTGTCATATGCTGTTTATTTACTTCTAGTAGCGTGGCCAGCTCCAGCTGTAATCATAGCCTGCACCCTGACATCCTGTATATATCCTGTTATTTATTTCCTGTAAGCGTGGCCAGCTCCAGCTATAATCATGGCCTACTCCTGACACCCTGTATATATACAGTGCATTTTCCTGTAAGCATAGCCAGCTCCAGCTGTAATCTAGCCTGCACCTGACATCCTGTATATATGCTGTGTATTTATTTCCTGTAAGCGTGGCCAGCTCCAGCTGTAATCATGGCCTACTCCTGACACCCTGTATATGTGGTGTATTTATTCCCTGTAAGCGTGAGCAGCTACAGCTGTAATCTTGTCTCCTGACATCCTGTAAATATGCTGTATATTTATTTCCTGTAAGCGTGGCCAGAAAGCTGTAATCATGGCCTCCTCCTGACATCCTTTTATATATTTTGTATATTTATTTCATATAGCGTAGCCCAGCTCAGCTGTAATCCTGGCCTGCTCCTGACATCCAGTATATATGCTGCATATTTATTTCCTGTAAGCATGGTGAGCTCCAGCTGTAATCCTGTCCAGCTCCTGACATGCAGTAAATATGCTGTATATTTTTCCTAAGCGTGCCCAGCTCCAGCTGTAATCGTGGCCTGCTCCTGACATCCTGTATATATGCTGTATATTTATTTCCTGTAAACATTGAGAGCTCAGCTGTAATAGTGGCCTGCTCCTGGTACCCTGTATATATGCTGTATATTTATTTCATGTAACATGGCCAGCTCCAGCAATAATCCTGTCAGCTCAAGACATCCATATATATGCTGTATATTTATTTCCTGTAAGCATGACCAGTTCCAGCTGTAATCGTGGCCTGCTCCTGACATCCTTTATATATGCTGTATATTTATTTCATGTAAGTGGGGCCAGCCCAAGCTGTAATCATGGCCTCCTCCTGACATTCAGTAAATATGCTCTGTATTTATTTCCTGTAAGCATGGCCAGCTCCAGCAGTAATCGTGGCCTGCTCCTGGCATCCTTAATTATGCAGAATATTTATTTCCTGTAAATGGGACCAGCCTGAGCTGTAATCATGGTCTCCTCCTGATATCCTGTATATATGCTGTATATTTATTCCTGTAAGCGTGGTCACCTCAGCAGTAATCATGGCGGCTCCTGACATCCTGTATATATACTGTATATTTATTTCATGTAACCATGGCCAGCTCAGCTGTAATCCTGGCCTGCTCCTGACATCATGTATATATGCTGTATATTTATTACCTGTAAGCGTGGCCAGCTCCCGCTGTAAATCTGTCCAGCTATAGACATTCTGTATATATGCTGTATATTTATTTCCTGTAAGCATGACCAGCTCCAGCTGTAATCGTGGCCTGCTCCTGACATCCTGTATATATGCTGTATGTTTATTTCATGTAATTGGGGCTGATCCAGCTACAATCCTGTCCTGCTCCTGACATCCTGTATATATGCTGTATATTTATTTCCTGTAAGCGTGGACAGCTACAGCTGTAATCGTGGCCTGCTTCACAGCATCCTGTGTGCCGATATTTGTTTCCTGTAAGCAGGCCAGTCAAGCTGTAATCATGGCCTCCTCTGACTTGTCCTGTTATATATGCTATATTTATTCCTGTAAACATGGCCAGCTCCAGCAATCCTGTCCTACTCTGACATCGTGTATATATGCTGTATATTTCATTTCATGGCGTGGCCCAGCTCCAGCTGTAAGGCAGGCTGCGTGGCATCCTGTAATTATGCTGTATATTTATTTCCTATAAGCGTGGCCAGCCAAAGCTGTAATCATAGCCTCCTCCTGACATCCTGTATATATATTTGTATATTTATTTCATATAGCGTGGCCAGCTCCAGCTGTAATCCTGGCCTGCTCCTGACATCCAGTATATATGCTGCATATTTATTTCCTGTAAACACAGTGACTCCAGCTGTAATCTGTCAAGCTCTGACATGCAGGGCATATTGTAATTATGCTGTATATTTATTTCCTTTAGCGCCAGCCAGAGCTGTAATCATGGCCTCCTCTGACATCCTGTATATATGTTGTATATTTATTTCATATAGCGTGACCAGCTACAGCTATAATCCTGGCCTATTCCTGACATCCTGTATATATATGCTGTATATTTATTTCCTGTAGCGATGGCCAGCTCAGCTGTAATAGTGGCCTGTTCCTGACATCCTGTATATATACCATTTGATTTCCTGCAAACATAGCCAGCTCCAGCTATATTGTAACCCTGCTCCTGGTATCCTGTATATATGCTGTGTATTTTTTCCCTGTAAGCATGGCCAGCTCCAGCTGTAATCGTGTCCAGCTCCTGACATCCTGTAAACATGCTGTTTATTTATTTCATGTAAGCATGGTGAGCTCCAGCAGTAATCCTGTCCAGCTCCCGACATCCTGTATGCATGCTGTATATTTATTTTCTGTAAGTGTGGCCAGATCCATCTGTAATCCTGTCCTGCTCCTGACATCCTGTATATATGTTGTATATTTATTTCATGTAAGCATTTCGAGATCCAGCTGTAACCCTGTCCAGCTCCTGACATCCTGTATATCTGCTGTATATTTATTTCCTGTAAGTGTGGCCAGCTCCAGCTGTAATCCTGTCCTGCTCCTGACATCCTGTATATATGCTGTATATCTATTTCCAGTAAGCGTGTCCAGCTCCAGCTGTAATCATGGCCTGCTCCTGGCATCCTGTAATTATGATGCATATTTATTTCCTGTAATCTAGACCAGCCCAAGCTGTAATCCTGGCCTCCTCCTGACATCCTGTATATATGCTATATATTTATTTCCTGTAAGCATTGCCAGCTCCAGCTGTAATCCTGGCCTCCTCCTGACATCCTGTATATATGCTGTATATTTATTTCCTGTAAGCATTGCCAGCTCCAGCTGGAATCCTAGCCTCCTCCTGACATTCTGTATATGTGCTGTGTATTTATTGCCTACAGGCTAGGTCAGCTCCAGCAGTAATCCTGGCCTCCTCCTGACATCCTGTAAATATGCTGTGTAGTTATTTCCTGTAAGCATGACCAGCTCCAGCTGTAATCGTGATCAGCTCCTGACATCCTGTATATATGCAGTATATTTATTTCATGTAAGCATGGTCAGCTCCAGCTGTCATCTTGTCCAGCTCCTGACATCCTGTATATATGTTGTATATTTATTTCATGTAAGCATGACCAGCTCCAGCTGTCATCCTGTCCAGCTCCTGACATCATGTATATATGTAGCATATTTATTTCCTGTAAGCATGGCCAGCTCCAGCTGTAATTGTGGCCTATCCTTATCTCATATAAACACTGTATTTAATTCCGTACATGGTCACCCCAGCTAAAATAGTGGCCTTCTCGCATCCTGTAATTGCCGCTGTATATTTATTTCCATAATCAACAGCCCAGCTGTAATCAACGTCCTACTACATATATAAACAAATATATATGATATATTTATTTCCTGGAAGCACAGCCAGCTCCAGCCAAACCGTGGCCTGCCCTCATCCTCTATATGCTCTGTATATTTTCCTGTGCTTGGCCAGCTTCAGCTGTAACGTGGCCTGTTCCTGACATCCGTATACATACATATTTATTTCCTGTAAACATAGCAGCTCCAGCTGTAATTGTGGCCTGCCCTGGTATCCTGTATATATACTATTATTTTTCCTGTAAACACAACAGCCCAGCTGTAATTGTAGCCTGCTCTCACATCCTGTATATAAGCCATATTATTCCGTAGGCAAGGGCGCTCAGCTGAACGTGCATGCTCCGGCATATTGTAATTATACTGTATATTTACTCGCTAGCCAGGCCAAAACAGAGCTGTAATCAAAGCCTCTCCAGACATCCTGTAGATATGGGATATTTATTTCATATAAGCGTGGCCAGCTACAGCTGTAATCCTAGCCTATTCCTGACATCTATATACGTATATTTATTTGTAGCGCATAGCTCAGCTATAACGTAGCTGTTCATCTGTATATATACACAGATTACTCTGTAAACACACCAGCTCATATAATTGTAGCCTGCTCCTGGTATCCTGAATATATACTGTATATTTATTTCCTATGCATGGCCAGCTCCAGCTGTAATAGTAGCCTGCTCTGGCATCCTGTAATTGCTATATTTATTTCCTGTAGCGTGGTCACCCAGCAGTAATCATGGCGGGTCCAACATCCTATAAATATGCTGTATTTATATCATGTAATAAGCCAGCCCAAGAAATATACCTCCTGACATCATGTACATATGCTCTTTTATTTATTTCTGAAGCACAAGGACACAGCCGGAACCGCGGCTGCCCCAGCCCTGTAATTATACTGAATATTTATTTCTGCAAGCGCCAGGCGAACTGTAATTATAGCTCATCCTGTCATCCTGTATATGTTATATTTATTTCAGTGAGAGCCAGGTCCAGCTGTAATCATGGCCTGCACATCCACCATATGCTGTGAAGAGCCCTGTAGGTGGCAGCTCAGCTGCAATCATAGCCTACTCCCACAATCTCGTATATATGTTGTGTATTTTCCCAAGCATGGCCAGTCTAGCTGTAATCGTGTCCTGCTCCTGACATCCTGTAAACAAGCTGTATATTTATTTCATGTAAGCATGGTGAGCTCCAGCAGTAATCCTGTCCAGCTCCCAACATCCTGTATACATGCTGAATATTTATTTTCTGTAAGTGTGGCCAGATTCATCTGTAATCCTGTCCTGCTCCTGACAACCTGTATATTTATTTCATGTACGCATGGCGAGCTCCAGCTGTAATCCTGTCCAGCTCCTGACATCCTGTATATCTGCTTTATATTTATTTCCTGTAAGCGTGGACAGCTCCAGCTGTAATCGTGGCCTGCTCCTGGCTTCCTGTAATTATGATGTATATTTATTTCCTGTAAGATAGGCCAGACCAAGCTGTAATCATGGCCTCCCTGACATCCTGTACATATGCTGTATATTTATTTCCAAAGCATAGTAGCTCAGCTGTATTCCTAGCCTCCTCCCGACATTCTGTATATGTGCTGTGTATTTATTTCCTGCAGGCTGGTCATCCCAGCAGTAATCGGCTCGCCCCTGACGCCTACAAAGGCTGCATATTTATTTCCTGAAGCATGGCCAGCTCTAGCTCCAATCCTGGCCTCCTCTGTCCTGTATATACACAATGATTAATTTCTTGTAAGCATGACCAGCTCAGCTGTAATCGTGATCAACTCCCACATCTGTATATACTGTATATTTATTTCAAGTAGCATAGCCAGCTCAGCTGTCATCCTGTCAACCCTGACATACTGTATATATTGTATATTGTTCCTGTAAGCTTAGCCACTCAAGGCCATCATATCCAACTCCTGACATCCTGTATATATGCTGTATTTATTTCCTGTAAACATAGCAGCTCAGCTGGAAAAGTGGCCTGCTCCACATCCTGTTATATGATCTGTATTATTTCGTAAGCGTGCCAGCCCCATCTGTAATGATGGCCTGCCCTGGCATCCTGTAATTATGCTGTATATTTATTTCCTGTAATCGAGGCCAGCCCAAGCTGCAATCATTACTCCTCACATCCTGTATATATCATCCAGCTCCTGACATCCTGTATATATGCAATAAATTTATTTCTGTAAGCATGGCCAGCTGCAGCGCATAATGGCCTGCCCTGACATCCTGTATATATGCTCTATATTATTTCCTGTAAGCTCAAGCTTCAACTGTAATCGTGGCTACCCTCGCATCCTGTAATTACTGTATATTTATTTCCTGCAAGCAGCTCAAGCTGTCATCTATTCAGCTCCACATCCTGTATATATGTATATTTATTTCTGTAACATAGCAGCTCCATCTGTAATAATGGCCTGCTCTCATCCTATATATAAGATCTGTTTCTTCCTGTAAGCGGGCCAGCTCAGCTGTAATGGCCTGCTCCTGGCATCCTGCAATTATGCTGTATACATTTCCTGTAATCGCCAGCCCCAACTGTAATCATGGCCTCCTCCTGACATCCTGTATATATCCTGTCCAACTCCCACATACATATATGCAGTACATTTATTTCCAAGCATAGCCAGCTCAGCTGTAATCGCCTGCTCTGACATCCTGTATATATACTCTGTATTTATTTCCTGTAAGCTGCCAGCTTCAACTATAATCGTAGCCTGCTCCTGGCATCCTGTAATTATGCATATTTATTTCTGTAGCACGGCCAGCTCCAGCTGTCATCCCGTTCAGCTCGACATCCTGTATATATACTGTACATTTATTTCCTGAGCATGGCCAGCTCCATCTGTAATCAGGCTCGCCTCACATCCGCATATGCTCTGTATTTACTTCCCGTGCGTAGCCAGTCAACTATAATCATGGCCTGCCCTGGCATCCTGTAATTATGCTGTATATTTATTTCCTGTAACAGGGCCAGACCAGCTGTAATCATAGCTCCTCCTGACATCCTGTATATCCTGTCCAGCTCCTAACATCCCAAACTACAGGCAGTATATTTATTTCTGTAAGCATGGCAGCCCAGCTGTAATCGTGGCCTGCTCCTACATCTATATATATGCTCATTTATTTCTGTAAGTGTGACAGCTCAGCTGTAACGTAGCCAGCCCACATCCTGTATATAATGTGTATATTAATTTCCTGTGGCGCGGCAGTCCAACTGTAATCTTGACCAGCTGACACCCTGTATATGCTGTATATTTATTTCCCAAGCATGGTCAGCTCCAGCTGTAATCCTGTCAACCCCTGACATCCTATATGCTGTGTATTTTCCACCCAAACATGGCCAGCTCAGCTCTAATCCTGTCCTGTTCCTAACAAATCATATGTACGTATGGTATACCTGTGGCGTGGCCTGCTCAGCTGTAATCGTGGCCTGCTCCTGACATCCTGTATATACGCTGTGTATTTATTTCCTGTGAGCGTGGCGAAGCCAGCTATAATCTTGACCAGCTGCTGACACCCTGTATATATGCTGTATATTTATTTCCTGCGAGCGTGGCCAGCTCCAGCTGTAATCGTGGCCAGCTCCTCACATGCTGTATATATGCAGTGTATTTTTTTCCTGTGAGCGTGTCCAGCTCCAACTGTAATCTTGACCTGCTGCTGACACCCTGTATATATACTATATTTATTTCCTGTAAGCATGTTAGCTCAGCTATAATAGCCTGCCTTATCCTGTATATTTGCTCTGTATTTATTTCTGTAAGTCAGCCCGCCCAGCTATAATCATAACTCTCCTGGCATCCTGTAATTATGCTGTATATTTATTTCCTGTAATAGGGCCAGCCAAGTTGTAACATAGCCTCCTCCTGACATCTTATATCTGTCCAGCTCCTGACATCCTCTATATATGCAGTTTATTTATTCCAGAAGCGGCAGCTCCAGCTGCAATGCGTGTACTCCTGACAACCTGTATATAACATTTATTTCCTGTAAGTCTGGCCAGCTTCAGCTGTAATCGTAGCCTGCTCTGGCATCCTGTAATTATGCTGTATATTTATTTATCAAGCCAGCCAAAGCTGCAATCCTGTCAACTCGACATCCCATATATGCATTTTTCCATGTAAACACAACAGCTCAGCCTAACCGTCCTGTTCCCAACAAACTGTATATGTACTGTGTATTAGTACCTGTGGCGTAGCCAGCTCCAGCTAAATCAGGAATCCTCCCCAGACATCCTATATATATGTGTATTTATTTCGTGGCGTACAGCTCCTGTAATCTTGACCAGCTGCTGACACCCTATAATGCTTATATTTATTTTTTCTGGAGCGTGGCCAGCTCCAGCTATATCGTGGCCAGCTCACATCCTGTATACATTATTTCTGTAAACAAGGAGCCAACCGTAATGCTGCCTGCTCCTGACATCCTGTATGCTCTGCATTTATTTCTGTACTGGGGCTGATCCATGCAATCTGTCCCGCCTGACATCCTGTATATGTATATAATATTTCCTGAAAGTGTGATAGCCCAGCTATAATCAGCCTGCTTGCATCCTGCAATTTACAGTAGTAATTTCCCTATATGAAAGGCCAGCCAAGCTGTAATCATACTCCTCCTGACATCCTGGTTATATGTATATTTATTTCTGAAAGCACACCCAGCTGTAATCATCCTTCTCTGACACCACATATATGCTGTATATTTATTCCCTGTAAGCACCGGCCAGCCCTCCAAATCCTGTCCTGCCCTGACATCCTGTATATATGTATATTTACTTCCTGTTAGCGGCCAGCCCAGCTGTCGCGGCCTACTGCTGCCATCTTGTAATTATGCTGTATTTATTTTGTAAGCACACAGCAAAGCTGTAATCATGGCCTCTCCTGACATCCTGTATATATGTTGTATATTTATTTTGTAAGCCAGCCCAGCTGTAATCCTGGCCTGCCCTGACATCAGTATATACCACATCATTTCTGTAAGCAGGTGACTCCAGCCGTAATCTGTCCAGCTCCAGACATCCAGTTATATGCTCTATATTTATTTCGTAAGCATGACCAGCTCCAGTTAAACGTGGCCTGCCCCTGACATCCTGTAGATGCCGAATATTTATTTCGTAAACATGGCCAGCTCCAGCTGTAATCATAGCCTGCCTGATACCCTGTATATATACATATATTTATTTCATATAAGCATAGCCGCTCCAACAGTATTATGTCAGCAGACATCCCATATATGCTGTATATTTATTTCGTAACAAGACAAGCTCAGCTATATCGTGGCCTGCTCCTGACATTCTTTATATATACTGCATATTTATTTCATGTTAGGACAGCAAGCTGTAATCATACCTCCTCAAATTCAGTGATATGCTCTGTATTTATTTCCTGTAAGCAGAGCCAGCTCCAGCTGCAATCGTGGCCTGCCCCTGGCATCCCAAATTGCTGAATATTTATTTCTGTGGCACCAGCGAGCTGTAATCATGGCCTCCTGATATCCTGTATATGCTGTATATTTATTCCCTGTAAGCGGTCACCTCCAGCAGTAATCATGGCCGCTCCTGACATCCTGTATATATACTATATATAGTTCATAAGCACAAGCCCAATATAATCCTGCCTCCTCCTGACATCCTGTATATGCTGTTATTCACTCAGTAGCGTAGCCAGCTCAGCTGTAATCATGGCCTGCACCTGACACCTGTATATGCTGTTATTTATTTCTGTAGCGCGGCCAGCTCAATGTAATCATGGCCTACCCTGACACCATGATATACCCAGTACATTTATTCCTGTAACATAGCTCCAGCCAATCAGCCTGCACTGACATCCTGTATATATGCTGTGTATTTATTCCGTAAGCTGGCCAGCTCCAGCTGTAATCATAGTCTCCTGACACCCTGTATGTGCGTATTTATTCCCTGTAAGCGTGGGAGAGCCCAGTTGCAATCTTGTCTCACTCCTGACATCCCAAATATGCTGTATATTTATCGTGTTAGCTTGTGGCTCCAGCAGTAATCCTGTCAGCCCTGACATCTCACATATGCTGTATATTTATTCCTGTAAGCGGGCCGCTCCAGCTGTAATCCTGTCCTGCTCTGACATCCTGTATATATGTATATTTATTTCCATAGCTCATGCAGCTCCGCTATATCGTACCTGCTCTGACATCCCAGATATATGCTGTATATTTATTTCTGTAAGCTAAACCAGCAGCTGTAATCATAGCCCTTCGACATCCCACATATGCTGTATATTTATTTACTACAAGCACGCCTAACTCAGCTGTAATCCTGGCCTCCTCTAACATTCTGCATACTTGCTGTGTATTATTGCCTGGCTTGGTCATCAGCAATAATAATAGCCTGCCCCAAACCCTGTATATATATGTATATTTATTTCTGTAAGCATGGCCAGCTCAGCTGTAATCCTCCTCCTGACATCCTGTACATATGCTGTGAATTTATTCCTGTAAGCATGTCAGCCCAGCTGTAATGATCAGCCCTGACATCCTATATATGCTGTATATTTATTTCATATAAGCATGGCAAGCTCAACTCTCATCCTGTCAGCCTGACATCCTGTATATCTTACATTATTTCTATAAGCACACAGCTCAGCTGTAATCGTGGCCTGCCTCACATCCTGTATATAAACACTGTATTTAATTCCTGTAAGCGTAGCCAACTCCAGCTATAATCATGGCCTGCTCTGACATCTTATATATGCTGTGTTTTATTCTGTAAGCATGGCCCAGCATAATCCTGTCCTCCATTATCCTTATATATGCTGTATATTTATTTCAGAAGCATGGCCAGCTCAGCTGAACCGTGGCCTGCTCCTTACATCCAGTATATGCTCTGTATTTATTTCCATAGCGTGGGCTCAGCTATTCGTAGCCTACTCCCGGCATTCTGTAATTATGCTGTATATTTATTTCCCACAAGCAGCCCAAGCTGTAATCATGGCCTCCCGACATCCTGTATATCCTGTCCATCCTGACATCCTGTATATATACAGTACATTTATTTCCTATAAACATAGCCAGCTCCAGCTGTAATCGTGCCTACTACTGACATCCCTATATATGCTCTGTATTTATTTCCTGTAAGTAGCCAGCTTCGCTGTAATGAGAGCCTGCCCTGGCATCTGTAATTATGCTGTATATTTATTTCAAGAAGCATGGCCAGCTACGCGTAATCCCGGCCAGCTACTGAAATCCTGTATATGCTGTATATTTTTTTCATATAAGCAAGCCAACCCAGCTGTAATCCTGTCTATTCCTGACATCCGCCATATATATATATTTATTTCCTGTAAGCATGGACAGCCCAACATAATCCTGTCTGCTCTGACATCCTGTATATATGTATTATTTATTCCTATAGCATGGAGTCAGCTGTAATCCTTTCAAGCTTCCACATCCTGTATATATGCATATATTTATTTCCTGTAAGCGTGGCCAGCCCAGCTGCAATTGTGCCTGCTCTGGCATCCCATATATGCCAATACTTTTCCATTAGCATATGAGCCCAGCGCAATCCTGTCAACTCCTGACATCCAGAAACATGCGATATTTAGTTCCGTAAATGGACACCACCAGTAATCGTGGCCTGCTCCTGGTATCCTGTATATATGCTGGAACTTTATTTCCAAGCATGACCATCTCAGCTGAAATCATAGCTGTCCTGACATCCTATATATGCTGTATATTTATTTCGTGAAAGTGGGGCCAGCCAGCTGTAATCATGCCTCTCTGACATCCTGTACATATGCTCCGTATTTCCACAGAAAGGCCAGCTCCAGCTGTAGTAGTACTGCTCTGGCATCCTGTAATTATGCTGAATATTTATTTCCTGCAAGGGGCCAGCTGAACTGTACTATAGCCTATCCTGACATCCTGTATATATGCAGTATATTTATTTCCGTAATGACACTCAGCTGTAATCATAACTACCACCAATATCCTATATGCTGTATATTATTTCGTAGCGGGGCCAGCCCAGGAGCCAATAGTAGCCTGCCTCATCCCAATTATGATGTATGTTTATGTCCTGTAGCTGCCAAGCTGTAATCATGACCTCTCCTGACATCCTTTATATATGCTGTATATTTGTTTCTAAGCATGGCTGCTCAGCTGTATTCCTAGCCACCTCCTGACATTCTGTATATGTGCTGTGTATTTATTTCACAGGTTGATCTGCTCCAGCAGTAATAGTAGAACTTCTGACACCATGTATAAAGCAGATTTTATTTCCTGTAAGGGCCAGCTCCAGTGTCTAAGCCCCTCCATCCTGACATCCTGTATATATGCTGTATTTATTTCATAAGCATGGCCACTCCAGCTGTCATCCTGTCCAACTCCTGACATCCTGTATATATGCTGTATATTTATTTCTTGTAAGCTGACCACTATAGTGTCACATGTCAGCCCTGACATCGTGTATATATGCTGTATATTTATTTCCTGTAAGCATGGTAGCTCAGCTGGAATAGTAGACTCCTTACATCCTGTATATATGCTCTGTTTATTTCTGCAAGGGCCAGCTCAGCTATAATAAGTGGCCTGTCCGGCATCCTGTAATTATGCTGTATATTTATTTCCATAATCGGTACTGGCCAGCTGCAATCATAGCCTCCTCCTGACATCCTGCATTTCCTGTCCATCCTGACATCCTGTATATACAGTACATTTATTTCCTATAAGCATGGTCAGCTCCAATATAATTGTGGCCTGCTACCGAAGTCCTGTATATATGCTCCATTGCTCTGCAAGCTGCACAGCTCCAGCTGCACCTGTCCTACTCCTGACATCCTGTATATGTTTACTTATTCCTATAGCATAGCCAGCCCAGCTGAAAACCTGTCCTGCTCCACATCCTGTATATATACTGTATATTTATTTCCTATTAGCGTGGCCAGCCCAGCTGCAATGTAGCCCTGCTCCTGCATCTTGTACACATGACAGTTATTTCCTGTAAGCGGCCAGCCAAAGCTGTAATCATAGCCTCCTTCTGACATCCTGTATATATGTTGTATATTTATTTCATAAGCATGGTGAGCTCAGCTGTAATCTGTCCAGCCCAGACATCCATATATTGTATATTTATTTCCCGTAAGCGTGGCCAGCCCAGCTATAATCGTAGCCTGCCCTGGCATCCCATTATGCTGCATATTTATTTCTAATAGCATGAGAGCTCCAGCTGCAGTCCTGTCAACTCCTGACATCCAAAAACATGCGTATATTTATTTCCTGTAAACATGGCCAGCTCCAGCAGTAATAGTGGCCTGCTCCTGTCCTGTATATGCTGTATATTTATTTCATAAGCAGAGGCCAGCCCAAGCTGTATTCAATCTAGCTCAGACATCCCAAAGATATGCTGTATATTTATTTCTGAAGCATGACCTCCAGCTGTAATCGTGTTCTGCTCCTGAGACATCCTGTATATATGCTGTATATTTATTTCCATGTAAGTGGGGGCCAGCCTGTTGCAATCTCATACCTCTGACATCATGCATGCTCTGTATTTATTTCCAAAGCATGGCCAGCCAGCTGTAATCGTGGCCTGCCCTGGCATCCTGTAATATGCTGAATATTTATTTCCTGCAAGCAGGGCCAGTCCGAACTGTAATTATACCTCATCCCTGACATCCTGTATATATGCTTTTTATTTATTTCTGTAAAGGGCTGCCCAGCTTAGTCATGCCTCACCAGACATCTTCTATATGCTGTATTTATTTCCGCAAGCTGCTAGTCAGCTGCAATCATAGCCTACCCTGACACCCTGTATATATGCTGTGTATTTTCCTGTAAGCACGGCCAGCCCCAGCTGTCGTGTCCAGCTGCTGAATCCGCCAAACATGCTGTTTATTTATTTCATAAGCATGGTGAGCTCAGCAGTAATCCTGTCCACCACGACATCCTGTATGCATATTATTTCTTCTGTAAGTGTAGCCAATCCATCTGTAATCCTGCCTGCTCCTACATCCTGTATATGCTGTATATTTATTTCATATAACACTGAGCTCCAGCTGTAATCCTGTCCAGCCCCGGACATCCTGTATATCTATATATTTATTTCCTGTAAGTGGCAACCCAACTGTAACCTATCCTGCTCTGTCTGTATATATGCTGTATATTTATTTCAGTAAGCGTGTCAGCCCAGCTATAATCATAGCCTACCCCACATCCTGTAATTATGATGAATATTTCCTGTAAGCTAGGACAGCCCAGCTGCAATCCTGGCCTCCTCCTGACATCCTGTATATGCTGTATATTATTTCCTCAGCACAGCCAGCTCCAGCTGGAATCCTGCCCTCCTGACTTCTGTATATGTGCTGTGTTTTATGCTCAGGCTTGGTCAGCTCCAGCACTAACCTCACCTCCTGACATCCTGCACATATGCTGTGTATTTATTCCGTAAGCATGACCAGCTCAGCTGTAATCGGGATCACCCTGACATCCTGCATATATACAGTATATTTATTTCGTAAGCATGGTCAGCTCAGCTGTCATCATCAGCTCCCACATCCTGTATATAAGGCATATTTATTTACGTAAGCATAGCCAGCTCCAGCTGTCATCCCGTCCAGCTCTGACATCAAGTATATATGCTGTATATTTATTTCTGTAAGCATGGCCAGCTCAGCTGTACTGGCCTGCTCCCCATCAATATATAAACTGTATTTAATTCAGTAAGCATGGTAGCTCCAGCTATAATGCTGGCCGCTCTGGCATCCGTAATGATGTATATTTATTTCCTGTAATCGGGCCAACCGCTGTAATCATGGCATCCTACTGACATCCCATATATCCTGTCCAGCCCCATCACCTTATATACAGTATATTTATTTCCGGAAGCATGGCCAGCTCAGCCAAATCGGGCCTGCTCTGTCATCTCATATATGCTCAGTATTGTTTCCCGCAACAGCGCCAGCTGTAATCCTGTCCTCTGACATCTGTATTTATGCTGTATATGTATTTCTTGTTAGGGCTCCAGCTGTAGTCCTGTCCAGCTCCGACATCCCATATATGCAGTGTATTTATTTATGTAAACATTGCCAGCTCAGCTGTAATCCTGTCCTGTTCCAACACCCTGTATATGTGTGCGGAATTATTCCAGAAGGTATTAGCCCAGCTGTAATCGTACCGCTCCTGATATCCTGTATATATGCGTATTTATTTCCAGAGTGGCCAGCTCAACTGCAATCTTGACCAGCTGCTGCAACCTGTATATATCTGTATATTTATTTCCTGTGAGTGGCCAGCCCAGCACAACAATCTGTAATGACATCCTGTATATATGTATATTTATTTCCTGAGCGTGGCCAGCTCCAGCTGTAATCGTGGCATGCTTCCTGGGTTTATTGCACTAGTGCTGTATATTTATTTCCTTGCTGTGCCAGCCAGAGCTGTAATCATTCCTCCTGACATCCTGTATATATGTTGTATATTTATTTCATGTAAGATGGCCAGGCTACATAATCCTATTTCCTGACATCCTGTATATATGCTGTATTTATTTCCTGTAGCACAACTCAGCTATATCGTACTGTTCCTGACATCCCATATATATAAGCATATTTATTTCTGTAAACATGGCCAGCTCCAGCAACCGTGGCCTGCTCTGGATCCTACTATATATGTATTTTTCCTGTATGGCCAGCTCAGCTATATCGTGTCAACTCCTGACATCCTGTAAACATGCTTTATTTATTTCCATATAAGCACAGAGCTCCAGATAATCTGTCCAGCTCCACATCCGGTATGCATGCTGTATATTTATTTTCTGAGTGTGGAATCCATCTAATCCTGTCCTGCCCTGACATCCTGTATATATGCTGACATTTATTTCATGTAAGCATTTCGAGCTCAGCTGTAATCCTGTCCAACTCCTGACATCCTGTATCTGCTGTATTTATTTCCTGTAAACAAAGAGCTCAACTGTAATCCTGTCCTCCTGACATCCTGTATATATACTGTATTTTATTTCAGTGTTATGTCCAGCCCAGCCTGTAATCAAGGCTCTGCCCTGGCATCCTGTAACATGATGCATTTATTTGTAAGCTAGGCCAACTGCAATCCAGGCCTCTGACATCCGTATATGCAGTATATATTCCTGTAAGCATTGCCAGCTCCAGCTGTAATCTGGCCTCCTCACAACATCTATATATGCTGTATATTTATTTCCCAAGCACGCGCTCAGCTGAATCTAACCTCCCACATTCTCTATATATGCTGTGTTGTGCCTACAGGCTGGCCGCCCAGCAGTAATCCTGGCCTCCTGACATCCTGTAAATATGCTGGGTATTGTTCCTGTAAGCATACCAGCTCAGCTGTAACGTGATCAGCCCGACATCCTGTATATACAGTATATTTATTTCATGTATAGCATGGTCAGCTCAGCTGTCATCCTGTCCAACTCTGACTCCTGAACATATGTTGTATATTGTTCATGTAAGCATGGCCAGCTCCAGCTGTCATCCTGTCCAGCTCCTGACATCATGTATATATGTATATTTATTTCAAAGCATGGCAGCTCCAGCTGTAATTGTAGCCTGCTCCTTACATCCTGTATAAGCACTGTATTTAATTCTGGTAAGCATGGTCAGCCCAGCTATAATGTGGCCTGCCCTGGCATCCTGTAATTATGATGTATATTTATTTCCTGTAATCGGGGCCAGCCCAAGCTGTAATCATGGCACCCTACTGACATCCTGTATATATCCTGTCCAGCTCCTGACATCCTGTATATATGCAGTATATTTATTTCCTGGAAGCATGGCCAGCTCCAGCCATAATCGTGGCCTGCTCCTGTCATCCTCTATATACTCTGTATTATTTCCTGTAAACAGCAGCTTCAGCTGCAATCCTGTCTGCTCTGACATCCTGTATATAAGGTACATGTATTTCTTGATATGTGGCCAGCCCAGCCGTAATCCTGTACAGCTCTGACATCCTATATATGCTGTGTTTATTTCATATAAACATTGCAGCCCAGCTGTAATCCTGTCCTGTTCCTAACAATCTATATATGCCGTGTATTTCTTCCTGTAGCGGGCTAGCCCAGCTGTAATCCTGTCCTGCTTGACATCTGTATATGTGTATATTACTCTGGAAAGCCAGCTCAGCTGTAATCGTATGCCCCTGTATATTGTAATTATGCTGCATATTTATTTCCTTGTTTCAGCCAGAGCTAAATCATGGCCTCCCCTGACATCCTGTATATATGTTAAATATTTATTTCATGTAAGCGTGGCCAGCCAGCTGTAATCCTGGCTCGTCCTACATCCCATATGGTTATCGATCAGGAAGGGCCAGCTCAGCTGTAATCGGGTCTGTTCCGACATCCTGTATATATACATATTTATTTCCTGTAAAACAGCCAGCTCAGCTGTAATTGTGGCCTGCTCCTGGTATCCTGAATATATATATATTTATTTCCCAAAAGCATGGCCAGCTCAGCTGTAGTGGCCTGCTCCTGGCATCCTGTAATTATACTATATTTATTTCTATGCGGACACCCAGCAGTAATCATGGCAGTTCCTAACATCCTGTATATACTGTATATTTATATCATGGGAACAAGCCAAGGAAATCATGGCCTCCTGACATCATGTACATATGCTCTTTATTTATTTCTGAGCGGCAAACCTACAGCCGTAATAGCAGCCTGCCCTGGCATCCTGTAATTATGCTGAATATTTATTTCCTGTAAGCCGGGCCACAACTGTAATGATGGCCTCATCCTCACATCCTGTATATATATATATTTATTTCCAGTAATGGCCAGCTCAGCTATAATCATAACATACACAGACATCCTCTATATATGCTGTGTATTTATTTCCTGTAGCAGCCAGCTCCAGCTGCAATCATGGCCTACCCTGGACACCCCATATGCTGTGTATTTTTCCTGTAAGCTGCCAGCTCCAGCTGTAATCCTCTCCTCCCCTGACATCCTGTAAACAAGCTGTATATTTATTTCATGAGCATGAGCTCCAGCAGTAATCTGTCCAGCTCCAACATCCTGTATACATGAAGATTATTTTGTAAGTGTCAGATTCATCTGTACCGTCCTGTTCCTTGACATCCTGTATATTTATTTACGAAGATGGCAAGTCCAGTGCAACCGTCCAGCTCATCCTGTATATCTGCTGTATATTTATTTCTGTGCACAACATCAGCTGTAATCTGGCCTCCTCCTGACATCCTGTAACTGTATATTTATTTCCTAAGCATAGCTAGCTCCAGCTGTGGCCTAGCCTCCTCCTGACATTCTGTATATGTGCTGTGATGATTTCCTGCAGGCTTGGTCAGGCCCAGCAATCGCCTGCCCTGACACCCCTGTATATAGGCTGTATATTTATTTCTGTAAGCAGCCAGCTCCAGCTGTAATCCTGGCCTCCTCCTGACATCCTGTATATATATGATTTACCCCTGTAAACATGACCAACTCCAGCCAATCGCGATCAGCCCTGACATCCTGTATATATGTATACTTATTTCAAATAAGCATGGCAGCTCAACTGTCATCTCCAGCTCCCACATCCTGTATATATGCTGTATTTATTTCCTGTAAGCAGCCCAGCTCAGATGTCATCATGTCCAGCTCCTGACATCCTGTATATACTGTATATTTATTTCTGTAAGCATGGCCAGCTCAGCTGGAACCGTACTGCCTTACATCCTGTATAAGATCTGTATTTACTCCTGCAAGCTGCGGCTGCTCCATCTGTAATCGTGGCCTGCCCCTGGCATCCTGTAATGGCGCTGTAAGGGCTTATTTGCACCGGGGCAGCCAAGCTGTAATCATTACCTCTCCTGACATCCTGTATATATCCTGTTCAGCTCCTCACGTCCTGTATATATGCAGTAATTTATTTCCTGTAAGCACACAGCCCACTGAAAAGCAGCCTGCTCCTGACATCTGTATATATGCCTGTATTTATTTCCTGTAAGCGGAGCTTCAGCTGTAATCGAACCTAACCCTGGCATCCCGTAATGCTGTATTTTATTTCCTGTAAGCATGGTCAGCAGCTGTCATCCTGTCCAGCTCCTGACATCCTGTATATGCTGTATAATTATTTCCTGTAAAAGCATGGCCAGCTCCATCTGTAATCGTGGACCTGCCTCCATACTAATATATAAGATCTGTATTTATTTCCTGTAAGTAGCCAGCTCCAACTGTAATCGTGGCCTGCCCTGACATCCCAGATAAGATCTGTATTATTTCTGGCAGTGGCCAGCTTCAACTGTAATCAAGGCCTGCTCCTGCCATGCTGTAATCAAGGCCTCCTCCTGACATCCTGTATATATCCTGTCCAGCTCCTGACATCCTGTATATAGGCAGTATATTTATTTCCTGTAAGTGTGGACAGCTTCAGCTGTAATCGTGTCCAGCTCCTGGCATCCTGTAATTATGCTGTATATTTATTTTCTATAAGCGTGGCCAGCTAAAGCTGTAATCCTGTCCAGCTCCTGACATCCTATATATGCTGTGTATTTTTTCCATGTAAACATGGCCAACTCCAGCTCTAATCCTGTCCTGTTCCTAACAAACTGTATATGTGCAGTGTATTTATTCCCTGTGAGCGTGGCCAGCTCCAGCTGTAATCGTGGCCTGCTCCTGACATCCTGTATATATGCTGTGTATTTATTTCCTGTGAGAGTGGCCAGCTCCAACTGTAATCTTGACTAGCTGCTGACACCCTGTATATATGCTGTATATCTATTTCCTGCGAGCGTGGCCAGCTCCAGCTGTAATCGGGGCCAGCTCCTCACATCCTGTATATAATGTGTATATTAATTTCCTGTGAGCGTGGCCAGCTCCAACTGTAATCTTGTCCAGCTGCTGACACCCTGTATATATGCTGTATATTTATTTCCTGTAAGCATGGCCAGCTCCAGCTGTAATCCTGTCCAGCTCCTGACATCCTATATATGCTTTGTATTTTTTCCATTTAAACATGGCCAGCTCCAGCTCTAATCCTGTCCTGTTCCTAACAAACTGTATATGTGCTGTGTAATTATTACCTGTGAGCGTGGCCTGCTCCAGCTGTAATCGTGGCCTGCTCCTGACATCCTGTATATACGCTGTGTATTTATTTCCTGTGAGCGTGGCCAGCTCCAACTGTAATCTTGACCAGCTGCTGACACCCTGTATATATGCTGTATATTTATTTCCTGTAAGCATGTTCAGCTCCAGCTGTAATCGTGGCCTGCTCCTTACATCCTGTATATTTGCTCTGTATTTATTTCCTGTAAGCTTGGCCCGCTCCAGCTATAATCATGGCCTGCTCCTGGCATCCTGTAATTATGCTGTATATTTATTTCCTGTAATCGGGGCCAGCCCAAGTTGTAATCATGGCCTCCTCCTGACATCTTGTATATATCCTGTCCAGCTCCTGACATCCTGTATATATGCAGTTTATTTATTTCCTGTAAGCATGGCCAGCTCCAGCTGTAATCGTGGCCTGCTCCTGACAACCTGTATATATGCTCTGTATTTATTTCCTGTAAGTGTGGCCAGCTTCAGCTGTAATCGTGGCCTGCTCCTGGCATCCTGTAATTATGCTGTATATTTATTTACTGTAAGCGTGGCCAGCTAAAGCTGTAATCGTGTCCAGCTCCCGACATCCTGTATATGCTGTGATTTTTCCATGTAAACATGGCCAGCTCCAGCTCTAATCCTGTCCTGTTCCTAACAAACTATATATGTACTGTGTATTTATTACCTGTGAGCGTGGCCAGCTCCGTCTGTAATCGTGGCCTGCTCCTGACATCCTGTATATATGCTGTGTATTTATTTCCTGTGAGCGTGGCCAGCTCCATCTGTAATCCTGACCAGCTGCTGATACCCTGTATAAATGCTGTATATTTATTTCCTGAGAGCGTGGCCAGCTCCAGCTGTAATCGTGGCCAGCTCCTCACATTCTGTATATATGCTGTATATTTATTTCCTGTAAGCAAGGCCAGCTGCAACTGTAATCCTGCCCTGCTCCTGACATCCTGTATATATGCTCTGTATTTATTTCCTGTAATTGGGGCTGATCCAGCTGCAATCCTGTCCTGCTCCTGACATCCTGTATATATGATGTATAATTATTTCCTGTAAGTGTGGATAGCTCCAGCTGCAATCGTGGCCTGCTTCTGGCATCCTGTAATTATACAGTATATTTATTTCCTGTATGAAGGGCCAGCCCAAGCTGTAATCATGGCCTCCTCCTGACATCCTGGTAATATGATGTATATTTATTTCCTGTAAGCATGGCCAGCTCCAGCTGTAATCCTGTCCTTCTCCTGACATCCTGTATATATGCTGTGTATTTATTCCCTGTAAGCATGGCCAGCTCCAGCTGAAATCCTGTCCTGCTCCTGACATCCTGTATATATGCTGTATATTTATTTCCTGTTAGCGTGGCCAGCTCCAGCTGTAATCGTGGCCTGCTCCTGGCATCTTGTAATTATGCTGTATATTTATTTCAGCAGCGGCCAGCCAAAGCTAGTAATCATGGCCTCCCTGACATCCTGTATATATGTTGTATATTTATTTCATGCAGCGGCACAGTCCAGCTGCAATCCTGGCTCGTTCTTTTGACATCCAGTATAATGCTGTATATTTATTTCTGTAAGCATGGTGAGCCCAGCTGTAATCCTGTCCAGCTCAGACATCCTGATTATATGCTCTATATTTATTTCCTGTAGCACACCAGCTCCAGTTGTAATCGGGCCTGCCCTGGACATCCTGTATAGATGTCAGATATTTATTTCCTGTAAACATGGCTAGCTCCAGCTGCATCACCGTGGCCTGCTCCTGACACCCCTGTATATATATGCTGCATATTTATTTCATGTAGCATGGCCAGCTCCAACAGTAATTATGTCCAGCTCCAGACATCCTGCGTATATGCTGTATATTTATTTCCTGTAAGCATGACCAGCTCCAGCTGTAATCGTGGCCTGCTCCTGACATTCTTTATATATGCTGTATATTTATTTCATGTAAGTTGGGACAGCCCAAGCTGTAATCATGGCCTCCTCCTGAAATTCAGTAAATATGCTCTGTATTTATTTCCTGTAAGCATGGCCAGCTCCAGCTGTAATCGTGGCCTGCTCCTGGCATCCTGAAATTATGCTGAATATTTATTTCCTGTAAGTGGGACCAGCCCGAGCTGTAATCATGGCCTCCTCCTGATATCCTGTTATATGCTGTATATTTATTCCCTGTAAGCGTGGTCACCTCCAGCAGTAATCATGGCCGGCTCCTGACATCCTGTATATATGCTGTATATGTATTTCATGTAAGCATGGCCAGCTCCAGCTGTAATCCTGCCCTCCTCCTGACATCCTGTATATATGCTGTTTATTCACTTCCAGTAAGCGTGACCAGCTCCAGCTGTAATCATGGCCTGCACCTGACATCCTGTATATATGCTGTTATTTATTTCCTGTAAGCGTGGCCAGCTCCAGCTGTAATCATGGCCTACTCCTGACACCCTGTATATATGCAGCATTTATTCACTGTAAGCATAGCCCAGCTCCAGCTGTAATCATGGCCTACCTGACATCCTGTATATATGCGTGTGTATTTATTTCCCGTAAGCGTGGCCAGCTCCAGCTGTAATCATGGCCTACTCCTGACACCCTGTATATGTGCTGTGTATTTATTCCCTGTAAGCGTGGGCAGCTCCAGCTGTAATCTTGTCCTGCTCCTGACATCCTGTAAATATGCTGTATATTTATTTCATATAAGCATGGTGAGCTCCAGCAGTAATCCTGTCCAGCTCCTGACATCCTGTATATATGCTGTATATTTATTTCCTGTAAGCGTGGCCCGCTCCAGCTGTAATCCTGTCCTGCTCCTGACATCCTGTATATATGCTGTATATTTATTTCCTGTAAGCTAAGTCAGCCCAAGCTGTAATCATAGCCTCCTTTGACATCCTCTATATATGCTGTATATTTATTTACTGTAAGCATGGCTAACTCCAGCTGTAATCCTGGCCTCCTCCTGACATTCTGCATACGTGCTGTGAATTTATTGCCTACAGGCTTGGTCAGCTCCAGCAGTAATCGTGGCCTGCTCCTGTCACCCTGTATATATGCTGTATATTTATTTCCTGTAAGCATGGCCAGCTCCAGCTGTAATCCTGGCCTCCTCCTGACATCCTGTATATATGCTGTGTATTTATTTCCTGTAAGCATGTCCAGCTCCAGCTGTAATCGTGATCAGCTCCTGACATCCTGTATATATGCTGTATATTTATTTCATGTAAGCATGGCCAGCTCCAGCTGTCATCCTGTCCAGCTCCTGTCATCCTGTATATATGCTGTATATTTATTTCCTGTAAGCATGGCCAGCTCCAGCTGTAATCGTGGCCTGCTCCTCACATCCTGTATATAAGCTCTGTATTTAATTCCTGTAAGCGTAGCCAGCTCCAGCTATAATCGTGGCCTGCTCCTGGCATCCTGTAATTATGCTGCAAATTTATTTCACTGTTCGGCGCGCCCAAGCTGTAATCATGGCCTCCTCCTGACATCCTGTATATATTCTGTCCAGCTCCTGACATCCTGTATATATGCAGTATATTTATTTCCTGTAAGCATGGCCAACTCCAGCTGTAATCGTGGCCTGCTCTTGACATCCTCTACATATGCTTTGTATTTAATTCCTGTAAGCGTGGCCAGCTTCAGCTGTAATCCTGTTCTGCTCCTGACATCCTGTATTTATGCTGCATATGTATTTCTTGTTAGTGTGGCCAGCTCCAGCTGTAATCCGGTCCAGCTCCTGACATCCAATATGCTGTGTATTTATTTCATGCAAACATTGCCAGCTCCAGCTGTAATCCTGTCCTGTTCCTAACACCCTGTATATGTGCCGTGTAATTATTCCCTGTGAGCGTGGCCAGCTCCAGCTGTAATCGTGGCCTGCTCCTGATATCCTGTATATATGCTGTGTATTTATTTCCTGTGAGCGTGGCCAGCTCCAACTGTAATCTTCTCCAGCTGCTGACACCCTGTATATATGTTGTATATTTATTTCCTGTGAGCGTGGCCAGCTCCAGCTGTAATCCTGTCCTGCTACTGACATCCTGTATATGTGCTGTATATTTATTTCCTGTGAGCGTTTCAAGCTCCATATGTAATCCTGGCCTCATCCTGACATCCTGTATATATGCTGTTTATTTATTTCCAGTAAGCGTGACCAGATCTAGGTGTAATCATGGCCAGCACCTGACATCCTGTATATACGCTGTGTATTTATTTCCTGTAAGCATGGCCAGCTCCAGCTGTAATCCTGGCCTGCTAATGACATCCTGTATATATGCTGTAAATTTATTTCCTGTAAGCGGGGCCAGCCCAAGCTGTAATCATGGCCTCCTCCTGACATCCTGTATATATGATGTATATTTATTTCATGTAAGCGTGGCCAGCTCCAGCCGTAATCCTGTCCAGCTCCTGACATCCTGTATATATGCTGTATATTTATTTCCTGTAAGCATGGCCAGCTCCAACTGTAATCCTGCCCTGCTCCTGACATCCTGTATATATGCTCTGTATTTATTTCCTGCAATTGTGGCTGCTCCAGCTGTAATCCTGTCCTGTTCCTGACATCCTGTTTATATGCTGTATATTTATTTCCTGTAAGCATGGCCAGCTCCAGCTGTAATCCTGTCCTGCTCCTGACATCCTGTATATATGCTGTGTATTTATTCCCTGTAAGCATGAGTACGGCTTTGTAATCACCAACCCTGTCCTGCACCTGTCATCCTGTATATATGCTGTATATTTATTTCCTGTGAGCGTGGCCAGCTCCAGCTGTAATCGTGGCCTGCTCCTGACATCCTGTATATATGCTGTATATTTATTTCCTGTAAGCATGGCCAGCTCCAACTGTAATCCTGCCCTGCTCCTGACATAATGTATATATGCTCTGTATTTATTTCCTGTAATTGTGGATGCTCCAGCTGTAATCCTGTGCTGTTCCTGACATCCTGTATATATGCTGTATATTTATTTCCTGTAAGCGTTGACAGGTCCAGCTGTAATCGTGGCCTGCTTCTGGCATCCTGTAATTATACAGTATATTTATTTCCTGTAAGCATGGCCAGCTCCAGCTGTAATCCTGTCCTGCTCCTGACATCCTGTATATATGCTGTGTATTTATTCCCTGTAAGAATGGCCAGCTCCAGCTGTAATCCTGTCCTGCACCTGACATCCTGTATATATGTTGTATATTTATTTCCTGTAAGCGTGACCAGCTCCAGCTGTAATTGTGGCCTGCTTCTGGCATCCTGTAATTATGCTGTATATTTACTTCCCTAAACGGCGCCAGCCCAAGCTGTAATCATGGCCTCCTCCTGACATCCTGTATATATGTTGTATATTTATTTCAAGTAAGAGTGGCCAGCTCCAGCTGTAATCCTGGCCTGTTCCTGACATCCTGTATATATGCTGTATATTTATTTCCAGTAAGCGTGGCCAGCTCCAGCTGTAATAGTGGACTGCTCCTGAATCCTGTATATATACCGCATATTTATTTCCTGTAAACATGGGCAGCTCCAGCTGTAATCGTGGCCTGCTCCTGGTATCCTGTATATATGCTGTATATTTATTTCATGTAAGCATGGCCAACTCCAGCAGTAATCCTGTCCAGCTCCTGACATCCAGTAAATATGCTCTGTATTTATTTCCTGTAAGCATGGCCAGCTCCAGCTGTAATCGTGGCCTGCTCCTGGCATCCTGTAATTATGCTGAATATTTATTTCCTGTAGGCGTGGTCACCTCCAGCAGTAATCCTGGCCGGCTCCTAACATCCTTTATATATGCTGTATATTTATTCCCTGTAAGCATGGCCAGCTCCATCTGTAATCCTGGCCTCCTCCTGACATCCCGTTTATATGCTGTTTATTTATTTCCAGTAAGCGTGACCAGATCTAGCTGTAATCATGGCCAGCACCTGACATCCTGTATATACGCTGTGTATTTATTTCCTGTAAGCGTGGCCAGCTCCAGCTGTAATCGTGGCCTGCTAATGACATCCTGTATATATGCTGTAAATTTATTTCCTGTAAGCGGGGCCAGCCCAAGCTGTAATCATGGCCTCCTCCTGACATCCTGTATATATGCTGTATATTTATTTCATGTAAGAGTGGCCAGCTCCAGCTGTAATCCTGTCCAGCTCCTGACATCCTGTATATATACTGTATATTTATTTCCTGTAAGCATGGCCAGCTCCAACTATAATCCTGCCCTGCTCCTGACATCCTGTATATATGCTCTGTATTTATTTCCTGTAATTGTGGCTGCTCCAGCTGTAATCCTGTCCTGTTCTTGACATCCTGTATATATGCTGTATATTTATTTCCTGAAAGCATGGCCAGCTCCAGCTGTAATCCTGTCCTGCTCCTGACATCCTGTATATATGCTGTGTATTTATTCCTGTAAGCATGGCCAGCTCCAGCTGTAATCCTGTCCTGCTCCTGATATCCTTTATATATGCTGTATATTTATTTCCTGTAAGCATGGCCAGCTCCAGCTGGAATCGTGGACTGCTCCTTACATCCAGTATATATGCTCTTTATTTATTTCCTGTAAGCGTGGCCAGCTCCAGCTATAATCGTGGCCTGCTCCTGGCATCCTGTAAATATGCTGTATATTTATTTCCAGTAATCGGGGCCAGCCCATGCTGTAATCATGGCCTCCTCCTGACATCCTGTATATATCCTGTCCAGCTCCTGACATCCTGTATATATACGGTAATTTATTTTCCTATAAGCATAGCCAGCTCCAGCTGTAATGGTAGCCTGCTACTGACATCCTATATATATATTGTATTTATTTCCTGAAAGCGTAGCCAGCTTCAGCTGTAATGATAACCTGCTCCTGGCATCCTGTAATTATGCTGTATATTTATTTCCTGTAAGCTTGGCCAGCTCCAGCTGTAATCCTGTCCTGCTCCAAACATCCTGTATATATGCTGTACATGTACTTCTTGTTAGCGTGGCCAGCTCCAGCTGTAATCCTGTCCAGCTCCTGACATCCTATATATGCTGTGAATTTATTTCATGTAAACATGGCCAGCTCCCTCTGTAATCCTGTCCTGTTCCTAACACCCTGTATATGTGCTGTGTATTTATTCCCTGTGAATGTGGCCAGCTCCAGCTGTAATCGTGACCTGCTCCTGATATCCTGTATATATGCTGTGTATGTATTTCCTCTGAGCGTGGCCAGCTCCAACTGTAATCGTTCACCAGCTACTGACACCCTGTATTTATGCTGTATCTTTATTTCCTGTGAGCGTGGCCAGCTCCAGCTGTAATCCTGTCCTGCTACTGACATCCTGTATATGTGCTGTATATTTATTTCCTGTGAGCGTGGCCAGCTCCAGCTGTAATCGTGGCCTGCTCTTGACATCCTGTATATATGCTGTATATTTATTTCCTGTAAGCATGGCCAGCTCCAGCTGTAATCCTGTCCAGCTCCTGACAGCCTGTATATATGATCTATATTTATTTCATGTAAGTATGGCCAGCTCCAGCTGTAATCCTGTCCAGTTCCTGACATCCTGTATATATGCTGTATATTTATTTCCAGTGAGCGTGGCCAGCTCCAGCTGTAATCGTGGCCTGCTCCTGACATCCTTTATATATGCTGTGTATTTATTTCTTGTAAGTATGGCCAGCTCCAGCTGTAATCAGTGGCCTGCTCCTGACATCCTGTATATATGCTATATATTTATTTTCTGTGAGCGTGGTCAGCTCCAGCTGTAATCCTGTCCAGCTCCTGACATCCTGTATATATGCTGTATATTTATTTCACGTAAGCATGGCCAGCTGCAGCAATAATCCTGTCCAGCTTCTGAAATCCTGTATATATGCTGTATATTTATTTCCTATTAGCATGGCGAGCTCCAGCTGTAATCCTGTCCAGCTCCTGACATCCAGTAAATATGCCGTATATTTATTTCCTGTAAACATGGCCAGCTCCAGCAGAAATCGTGGCCTGCTCCTGGTATCCTGTTTATATGCTGTATATTTATTTCCTGTAAGCATGACCAGCTCCAGCTGTAATCGTGGCCTGCTCCTGACATCCTATATATATGCTGTATATTTATTTCGTGTAAGTGGGGCCAGCCCAAGGTGTAATCATGGCCTCCTCCTGACATCCTGTACATATGCTCTGTATTTATTTCCTGAAAGCATGGCCAGCTCCAGCTGTAGTCGTGGCCTGCTCCTGGCATCCTGTAATTATGCTGAATATTTATTTCCTGTAAGCGGGGCTAGCCTGAACTGTAATTATGGCCTCATCCTGTCATCCTGTATATATGCTGTATATTTATTTCCAGTGAGCGTGGCCAGCTCCAGCTGTAATCATGGCCTGCACCTGACATCCTCGATATATGCTGTGTATTTATTTCCTGTAAGCGTGGCCAGCTCCAGCTGTAATCGTGGCCTGCTCCTGGCATCCTGTAATTATGATGTATATTTATTTCCTGTAAGCTAGGCCAGCCCAAGCTGTAATCATGACCTCCTCCTGACATCCTGTATATATGCTGTATATTTATTTCTTGTAAGCATGGCTAGCTCCAGCTGTATTCCTAGCCTCCTGCTGACATTCTGTATATGTGCTGTGTATTTATTTCCTGCAGGCTTGGTCAGCTCCAGCAGTAATCGGGGCCTGCTCCTGACACCCTGTATATATGCAGTATATTTATTTCCTGTAAGCATGGCCAGCTCCAGCTGTAATCCTGGCCTCCATCCTGACATCCTGTATATATGCTGTGTATTTATTTCAAGTAAGCATGGGCCAGCTCCAGCTGTCATCCTGTCCAGCTCCTGACATGCTGTATATATGCTGCATATTTATTTCTTGTAAGCATGGCCAGCTCCAGGTGTCATCATGTCCAGCTCCTGACATCCTGTATATATGCTGTATATTTATTTCCTGTAAGCATGGCCAGCTCCAGCTGGAATCGTGGCCTGCTCCTTACATCCTGTATATATGCTCTGTATTTATTTCCTGTAAGCGTGGCCAGCTCCAGCTATAATCGTGGCCTGCTCCTGGCATCCTGTAATTATGCTGTATATTTATTTCCTGTAATCGGGGCCAGCCCAAGCTGTAATCATGGCCTCCTCCTGACATCCTGTATATATCCTGTCCAGCTCCTGACATCCTGTATATATGCAGTACATTTATTTCCTATAAGCATGGCCAGCTCCAGCTGTAATCGTGGCCTGCTACTGACATCCTGTATATATGCTCTGTATTTATTTCCTGTAAGCATGGCCAGCTTCAGCTGTAATCGTGGCCTGCTCCTGGCATCCTGTAATTATGCTCTATATTTATTTCCTGTAAACTTGGCCAGCTCCAGCTGTAATCCTGTCCTGCTCCTGACATCCTGTATATATGCTGTATATGTATTTCTTGTTAGTGTGGCCAGCTCCAGCTGTAATCCTGTCCAGCTCCTGACATCCTATATATGCTGTGTATTTATTTCTTGTAAACATGGCCAGCTCCAGCTGTAATCCTGTCCAGCTCCTGACATCCTGTATATATACTGTATATTTATTTCCTGTGAGCGTGGCCAGCTCCAGCTGTAATCGTGACCTGCTCCTGACATCCTTTATATATGCTGTGTATTTATTTCCTGTAAGCATGGCCAGCTCCAGCTGTAATCGTGGCCTGCTCCTGACATCCTATATATATGCTATATATTTATTTTCTGTGAGAGTGGTCAGCTCCAGCTGTAATCCTGTCCAGCTCCTGACATCCTGTATATATGCTGTATATTTATTTCACGTAAGCATGGCCAGCTGCAGCAGTAATCCTGTCCTGCTTCACAGTCACCTGTATATATGCTATATTTTTCGTATAGCTTGGCCCAGCTCCAGCTGTAATCCTGTCCTGTTTCTGACATCCTGTATATATGCTGTATATTTATTTCCTGTAAGCATGGCCAGCTCCAGCTGTAATCCTGTCCTGCTCCTGACATCCTGTATATATGCTGTGTATTTATTCCCTGTAAGCATGGCCAGCTCCAGCTGTAATCCTGTCCTGCTTCTGACATCCTGTATATATGCTGTATATTTATTTCCTGTAAGCGTGGCCAGCTCCAGCTGTAATCGTGGCCTGCTCCTGGCATCCTGTATATATGCTGTATATTTATTTCCTATTAGCATGGCGAGCTCCAGCTGTAATCCTGTCCAGCTCCTGACATCCAATAAATATGCCGTATATTTATTTCCTGTAAACATGGCCAGCTCCAGCAGTAATCGTGGCCTGCTCCTGGTATCCTGTATATATGCTGTATATTTATTTCATGTAAGCGGGGCCAGCCCAAGCTGTAATCCTGTCCAGCTCCAGACATCCTGTATATATGCTGTATATTTATTTCCTGTAAGCATGACCAGCTCCAGCTGTAATCGTGGCCTGCTCCTGACATCCTGTATATATGCTGTATATTTATTTCATGTAAGTGGGGCCAGCCCAAGCTGTAATCATGGCTTCCTCCTGACATCCTGTACAAATGCTCTGTATTTTTTCCTGAAAGCATGGCCAGCTCCAGCTGTAATCGTGGCCTGCTCCTGGCATCCTGTAATTATGCTGAATATTTATTTCCTGTAAGCGGGGCCAGCCTGAACTGTAATTATGGCCTTATCCTGACATCCTGTATATATGCTGTATATTTATTTCCAGTGAGCGTGGCCAGCTCCAGCTGTAATCATGGCCTGCACCTGACATCCTCTATATATGCTGTGTATTTATTTCCTGTAAGCGTGGCCAGCTCCAGCTGTAATCATGGCCTACTCCTGACACCCTGTATATATACTGTGTATTTATTCCCTGTATGCGTGGCCATCTCCAGCTGTAATCGTCTCCTGCTCCTGACATACTGTAAACATGCTGTATATTTATTTCATGTAAGCATGGTGAGCTCCAGCAGTAATCCTGTCCAGCTCCTGACATCCTGTATGTATGCTGTATATTTGTCTTCTGTAAGTGTGGCCAAATCCAGCTGTAATCCTGTCCTGCTCCTGACATCCTGTATATATTTTGTATATTTATTTCCTGTAAGCGTGTCCAGCTCCAGCTGTAATTGTGGCCTGCTCCTGGCATCCTGTAATTATGATGTATATTTATTTCCTGTAAGCTAGGCCAGCCCAAGCTGTAATTATGACCTCCTCCTGACATCCTGTATAGATGCTGTATATTTATTTCCTGTAAGCATGGCTAGCTCCAGCTGTATTCCTAGCCTCCTCCTGACATTCTGTATATGTGCTGTGTATTTCCTGCAGGCTTGGTCAGCTCCAGCAGTAATCGTGGCCTGCTCCTGACACCCTGTATATATGCTGTATATTTATTTCCTGTAAGCATGGCCAGCTCCAGCTGTAATCCTGGCCTCCTCCTGACATCCTGTATTTATGCTGTGTATTTATTTCAAGTAAGCATAGCCAGCTCCAGCTGTCATCCTGTCCAGCTCCTGACATCCTGTATATATGCTGTATATTTATTTCTTGTAAGCATGGCCAGCTCCTGACATCGTGAATATATGCTGTATATTTATTTCCTGTAAGCATGGCCAGCTCCAGCTGGAATCGTGGCCTGCTCCTTACTTCCTGTATATATGCTCTGTATTTATTTCCTGTAAGCGTGGCCAGCTCCAGCTATAATCGTGGCCTGCTCCTGACATCTAGTAATTATGCTGTATATTTATTTCCTGTAATCGGGGCCAGCCCAAGCTGTAATCATGGCCTCCTCCTGACATCCTGTATATATCCTGTCCAGCTCCTGACATCCTGTATATATGCAGTACATTTATTTCCTATAAGCATGGCCAGCTCCAGCTGTAATCGTGGCCTGCTACTGACATCCTGTATATATGCTATGTATTTATTTCCTGTAAGCGTGGCCAGCTTCAGCTGTAATCGTGGCCTGCTCCTGGCATCCTGTAATTATGCTGTATATTTATTTCCTGTAAACTTGGCCAGCTCCAGCTGTAATCCTGTCCTGCTCCTGACATCCTGTATATATGCTGTATATGTATTTCTTGTTAGCGTGGCCAGCTCCAGCTGTAATCCTGTCCAGCTCCTGACATCCTATATATGCTGTGTATTTATTTCATGTAAACATGGCCAGCTCCCTCTGTAATCCTGTCCTGTTCCTAACACCCTGTATATGTGCTGTGTATTTATTCCCTGTGAGCGTGGCTAGCTCCAGCTGTAATCGTGACCTGCTCCTGATATCCTGTATATATGCTGTGTATTTATTTCCTGTGAGCGTGGCCAGCTCCAGCTGTAATCGTGTCCTGCTCCTGACGTCCTTTATATATGCTGTGTATTTAATTTCCTGTAAACATGGCCAGCTCCAGCTTTAATCGTGACCTGCTCCTGACATCCTGTATATATGCTATATATTTATTTTCTGTGAGCGTGGTCAGCTCCAGCTGTAATCCTGTCCAGCTCCTGACATCCTGTATATATGCTGTATATTTATTTCACGTAAGCATGGCCAGCTGCAGCAGTAATCCTGTCCAGCTTCTGAAATCCTTTATATATGCTGTATATTTTTTTCATGTAAGCATGGCCAGCTCCAGCTGTAATCCTGTCCAGCTCCTGACATCCTGTATATATGCTGTGTATTTATTTCCTGGAAGCGTGGCCAGCTCCAGATGTAATCGTGACCTGCTCCTGACATCCTGTTTATATGCTGTATTTTTATTTCCTGTGAGCGTGGCCAGCTCCAACTGTAATCCTGTCCTGCTCCTGACATAGATAGAAACATAGAAACATAGATTTTGACGGCAGATAAGGACCACTTGGCCCACCCAGTCTGCCCATTTCCCTACCTAATGTATAAGCAGCAGATCCTATTTAACCAGCAGCCTACTTCTTCCTAAACCCACCTCTTAGTATTGCCTTATAACTGTCCCATGCATGCTTGAATTCCACCACTGTTTTTGACTCCACAACCTCCTCTGGAAGGCCGTTCCATGCATCCACAAACCTCTGTGTGAAAAAATACTTCCTTAAATTACCTCTGAGCCACCCCCCCTTCTATCTTCAAATTGTGCCCCCTTGTTCTTGCACACCTCTTTTTTTGAAAGATGCTACCCTTTTGGACTTTGTTGATTCCCTTGAGGTACTTGAAAGTTTCTATCATGTCCCCTCTCCTCCTTTCCCTGAGGCTATACATGTTAAGCTCCTTAAGTCTCTCTTCATGCGTCTTCGGAGCAGACCCTGCACCATTTTAGAGGCCCTCCTCTGGACAGCCTCCATCCTGTCTATGTCTTGCAGAGATTGGGTATCCAGAACTGCAAGCAGTACTCCAGATGTGGTCTCACCAACTGTCTGTAAAGAGGGATAGTAACTTCCTGATTTTTACTGGTGATGCCTCTCCCTATGCATCCCAGTATCTCCCCAGCCCTCCTTGCTGCCCTCTCACATTGCTTGCCCACCTTTAGATCATCTGATGAGACTACACCCAGGTCCCGTTCCATTTTTCTTGTTAGTATCTCATCCCCCATTGTGTACTCTTCCCCTGGGTTTTTGTTTCCCAAGTGCATTACCTTGCTCTTCTTAGCATTGAATCTAAGCTGCCATACATTTGACCATTCCTCTAACCTTGCCAAGTCCCTTCTCATCCTTTCCACCCACCTTGTGCATCAACTTTGTTGCAGATCTTTTGTCATCTGCAAAGAGACATACTTTCCTTCAGTCCTTCTGCAATATGCGTATAAAAACACTGAAGAGGACCGGTACTAACACTGAACCCTGTGGTACCCCACAAGTAACCCCCCTTTCTTCAGAGTGTACTCCATTTACTATTACTCTCTGTGTTCTATTCTCCAGCCAATTCTTTACTGAGGTTGTCATCTTGGGACCCGCTCCCAGGCTGGCTGACTTGTATATTAATCTTTTGCATGGGACTGTGTCAAAGGCCTTGCTAAAGTCTAGGTAGGCCAAGTACACTGCCCATCCCTGATTTACTACTTTGGTCACCCAGTCAAAGAAATCTATCAGATTGGTCTGGCATGACCTTCCCGCTGTGAATCTATGCGGCCGTGGGACCTGAGCCCCTCTGGCCTCTCCTGTATATATGCTGTATATTTATTTTGTGTAAGCATGGCCAGCTCCAGCTGTAATCCTGTCCTGCTCCTGACATCCTCTATATATGCTGTATTCTTATTTCCTGTAAGCGTGGCCAGCTCCAGCTGTAATCCTGACCTGCCCAAGACATCCTATATTTATGCTGTGTATTTATTTCCTGTAAGCATTGCCAGCTCCAGCTGTAATCCTGTCCTGCTCCTGACATCCAGTACATGTGCTGTATATTTATTTCCTGTGAGCGTGGCCAGCTCCAGCTGTAATTGTGGCCTGCTCCTGACCTCCTGTGTATATGCTGAATATTTATTTCCTGTAAGCATGGCCAGCTAAAGCTGTAATCGTGGCCTACTCCTGACATCCTGTATATATGCTGTATATTTATTTCATGTAAGCGGGGCCAGCAGAAGCTGTAATCATGGCCTCCTCCTGACATCCTGTATGTATGCTCTGTATTTATTTCCTGTAAGCGTGGTCCGCTAGAGCTGTAATCATGGCCGGCTCCTGGCAACCTGTATATGCTGTATATTTATTTCATGTAAGCACGGCCAGCTCCAGCTGTAATTATGGCCTTCTCCTGACATCCTGTATATATGCTGAATTTTTTTTTCATGTAAGCAGGGACAGCCCAAGGTGTAATCATGGCCTCCTCCTGACATCCTGTATATATGCTGTATATTTATTCCCTGTAAGCCTGGTCAGCTCCAGCTCTAATCATGGCCAGCTCCTGACATCCTGTATATATGCTGTATATTTATTTCATGTAAGCATGGCCAGCTCCAGCTGTAATCCTGGCCTCCTCCTGACATCCTGTATATATGAAGTTTATTTATTTCCAGTAAGCGTGGCCAGCTCCAGCTGTAATCATGGCCTGCACCTGACATCCTGTATATATGCTATGTATTTATTTTCTGTAAGCGTGGCCAGCTCCAGCTGTAATCATGGCCTGCTCCTGACACCCTGTATATATGCAGTGTATTTATTTCCTATAAGTGTGGCCAGCTCCAGCTGTAATCATGGCCTGCACCTGACGTCCAGTATATATGCTGTGTATTTATTTACTGTAAGCGTGGCCAGCTCCGCTGTAATCATGGCCTACTCCTGACAGCCTGTATATATGCTGTGTATTTATTCCTGTAAGCGTGGCCAGCTCCAGCTGTAATCATGGCCTGCACCTGACATCCTGTATATATACTGTGTATTTATTTCCTGTAAGTGTGGCCAGCTCCAGCTGTAATCATGGCCTACTCCTGACACCCTGTATATATGCTGTGTATTTATTCCCCTGTAAGCGTGGCCAGCTCCAGCAGTAATCGTGTCCTGCTCCTGACATAAAGTAAATATGCTGTATATTTTTTTCATGTAAGCATGGTGAGCTCCAGCAGTAATCCTGTCCAGCTCCTGACATCCTGTATATATGCTGTATATTTATTTCCTGTAAGCGTGGCCAGCTCCAGCTGTAATCCTGTCCTGCTCCTGACATCCTGTACATATGCTGAATATTTATTTCCTGTAAGCGTGTCCAGCTCCAGCTGTAATCATGGCCTCCTCCTGACATCCAGTAGATATGCAGTATATTTATTTCCTGTAAGCATTGCCAGCTCCAGCTGTAATCCTGGCCTCCTCCTGACATTCTGTATGTGTGCTGTTTATTAATTTCCTGTAGGCTTGGACAGCTCCACCTGTAATCGTGGCCTGCTCCTGACACCCTGTATATATGCTGTATATTTATTTCCTGTAAGCATGGCCAGCTTCAGCTGTAACCCTTGCCTCCTCCTGACATCCTGTATATATGTGCTGTGTATTTATTTCCTGTAAGCATGACCAGCTCCAGCTGTAATAGTGACCAGCTCCTGACATCCTGTATATATACTGTATATTTATTTCCTGAAAGCATGGCCAGTTGCAGCTGTAATCCTATCCAGCTCCTGACATCGTGTATATATGCTGTATATTTATTTCCTGAAAGCATGGCCAGCTCCAGTTGTAATCGTGGCCTGCTTCTGACATCCTGTATTTATGCTCTGTATTTATTTCCTTTAAGCGTGGCCAGCTCCCGCTGTAATCGTGGCCTGCTCCTGACATCCTGCATATATGCTCTATACTTATTTCCTGTAAGCGTGTCCTGCTCCATCTCCAATCGTGGCCTGCTCCTGGCATCCTGTAATTATGCTGTGTATTTATTTCCTGTAATCGGGGCCAGCCCAAGCTGTAATCATGGCCTCCTCCTGACATCCTGTATATATCCTGTCCAGCTCCTGACATCCTGTATATATGCTGCATATTTATTTCCTGTAAGCATGGCCAGCTCCAGCTGTAATCGTGGCCTGCTCCTGACATCCTGTATATATGCTCTGTATTTATTTCCTGTAAGCGTGGCCAGCTTCAGCTGTAATCGTGGCCTGCTCCTGGCATCCTGTAATTATGCTATATATTTATTTCCTGTAAGCGTGGCCAGCTCCAGCTGTAATCCTGTCCTGCTCCTGACATAATGTATATATGCGGTATATGTATTTCTTGTTAGCGTGGCCAGCTCCAGCTGTAATCCTGTCCAGCTCCTGAGATGCTGGATATATGCTGTATATTTATTTCCTGTAAGCATGGCCAGCTCCAGCTGTAATCCTTTCCTGCTCCTGACATCCTGTATATATGCTGTATATTTATTTCCTGTGAGCGTGGCCAGCTCCAGCTGTAATCGTGGCCTGCTCCTGACATTCTTTTTATATGCTGTATATTTATTTCCTGTAAGCATGGCCAGCTCCAGTTGTAATCATGGCCTGCTCCTGACATCCTGTATATGTAACCCCCCTGCAAATGGGGGTTCCCAAAAGACTTCCAGGAGCTTGCTTGAATGCTCCAGGCCTGAATGGTGTTTGACATTTAAGCCATTTATCAGTGAGTGTTTTTAGAGCCTCTGGTACTGTCTCTTTAAGAGCTGTCTGCTTGCAGACATAACTAGTTTGTATGGTGGGGGACTGTGTGCTTCTCTGTTTGAGTACCACTCGAGCTGCTGCCAATTCACTCCATTTTTGCAGTCACTAGGAGTGCAAAGGGATCCTAACTGAAAGATGTAACTGTTTGCCAGAAATTATTTAGAGTAATAATGAAATTACAGTTTGCCTAACCTGCTTTCTTTGCAGTCAGAACTGTGTTTGCCTAGTTCCCCATTCTGGTTTTGAACTGCTGAACTGGACCAATCAGTGTGGGGTAAGCTAGCTCTAAAATGGTGCCTTGGACGAATCAGAACTTGGACTCATAATCTGAGCCAGCCACAAGAGGATTGTATGGGCAGTGACTCTGGGAGATGTAGTTTAGACTTGGCGCTTTTTGGACCAACAGGAACAGTCTATTGTGGTGACAGTCAATCCAGTCAAGAACTGGGAGGAACTCAAAGGAAGTGCCAGTTTTGTCTGTTGGAGTTTCAGTTTCAGCTCTGGAAGTGAAGAAGGAAGGAGCCCTGTGCTTTTTCAGTGTGCAGTTTTAGTCAGGAAACGTGTGTAAGGCCCTGAGTTCCGGTCTGCAGCTTGAGTAACTGCTTGTTAGGACTGAATCTGTCCTGTGAAAAGAATCAAAGGGTATCTGAAGAGTAGAAACCAGGCTCACTCTGTAGAAGACTGGAGAAATGGCTGAATTGCGCTCGGTCTGTCAGGAACTGAATCTGCTGTGTGTTCTCCCGGGTATTGTGCAGTAATTGCGATCGGGATAGAAGCACCCTGCCTGGTATAGTACTTTCTTTACCATATAAATGTGTGAGGTCTCGTTGAGCTCAAGAATAGCCCTGCTGACGTTGAAGGACCCTATCTTGTTTGGAGGTCGTGAGTACTAATTCAGGGTCCCCTGTTGAATTGCCACATTAAATCCAAATGGAATCACTGTACTGCTGACTGTTTAAACTAATTTTTCTTTTCTCTGTGGGAAAGGCCCCTACCAGCTGCCACGGTTTGGACTAGCCACTAGGGCTTGGGTACCCAGGGACAGTAACTGGTAGGGATAGGCCTGTGCACAGAGCCACAGGTAGATGAGTAAAGTATAAGCTAATTAACCTGATTTCCCCCTGTCCTTGTTATATCCCCCTAAATAAATCAGAGCTGCTTGTTTCAGCAAAGTTATACTGCCTGAGGTATTTGTCTATGTAAAAGTACTGTACTGTGATTGTTGCACTGTATCTTATTTCACAGGAGGTCCCAGTGCCGGAACCAGTCCTGGGGGTAAGTGTATACTATGAAGGTAATACTGATATATTGTGTGGGCCACTAGTGGGAAGAAAGGGGGGTTGCAGTGTCCCAGAGGGCTGTGAACAAGTTAGTTTAACTATTGCAAACCCTGACCTCTGGGTGGAGGCACCCGCAATTGGATCCAGGCCCCTCAACCTGTTAGTGGCAAATCAGGCAGGGGTAGTAGCCCCTGGGATAGCGCCATCTAGGGGTTACATATATATACTGTATATTTATTTTTTGTGAGTGTGGCCATCTCCAGCTGTAATCCTGTCCAGCTCCTGACATCCTGTATATATGCTGTATATTTATTTCATGAAAGCAAGGCCGGCTAAAGCTGTAATCCTGTCCAGCTCCTGACATCCTGTATATACGCTGTGTATTTATTTCCTGTAAGCGTGGCCAGCTCCAGATGTAATCGTGACCTGCTCCTGACATCCTATATATATGCTGTATATTTATTTCCTGTGAGCGTGGCCAGTTCCGACAGTAATCCTGTCCTGCTCCTGACATAGATAGAAACATAGATTTTGACGGCAGAAAAGGACCGCTTGGCCCACCCAGTCTGCCCATTTCCCTACCTAATGGATAAACAGCAGATCCTAGTTAACCAGCAGCCTACTTCTTCCTAAACCCACCCCCTAGAATTGCTTTATAACTGTCCCATGCATGCTTGAATTCCACCACTGTTGTTGACTCCACAACCTCCTCTGGAAGGCCGTTCCATGCATCCACAACCCTCTGTGTGAAAAAATACTTCCTTAAATTACCTCTGAGTCACCCCCCCTTCTATCTTCAAATTGTGCCCCCTTGTTCTTGCACACCTCTTCTTTTGAAATATGCTACCCTTTTGGACTTTGTTGATTCCCTTGAGGTACTTGAAAGTTTCTATTATGTCCCCTCTCTCCCTACTTTCCCTGAGGCTATACATGTTTAGCTCCTTAAGTCTCTCTTCATGCATCTTCCGGAGCAGACCCTGCACCATTTTAGAGGCCCTCCTCTGGACAGCCTCCATCCTGTCTATGTCTTGCAGAGATTGGGTATCCAGAACTGCAAGCAGTACTCCAGATGTGGTCTCACCAACTGTCTGTACAGAGAGATAATAACTTCCTGTTTTTTACTGATGATGCCTCTCCCTATGCATCCCAGTATCTCCCCAGCCCTCCTTGCTGCTCTCAATCATTGCTTGCTCACCTTTAGATCATCTGATATGACTACTCCCAGGTCCCTTTCCATTTTTCTTGTTAGTATCTCATCCCCCATTGTGTACTCTTCCCCTGGGTTTTTGTTTCCCAAGTGCATTACCTTGCTCTTCTTAGCATTGAATCTAAGCTGCCATACATTTGACCATTCCTCTAACCTTGCCAAGTCCCTTCTCATCCTTTCCACCCCACCTTGTGCATTAACTTTGTTGCAGATCTTTGTGTCATCTGCAAAGAGACATACTTTTCCTTCCAGTCCTTCTGCAATGTCGCGTATAAAAACACTGAAGAGGACTGGTACTAACACTGAACCCTGTGGTACCCCACAAGTAACCCCCCTTTCTTCAGAGTGTACTCCATTTACTATTACTCTCTGTGTCCTGTTATCCAGCCAATTCTTTACTGAGGTTCTCATCTTGGGACCCACTCCCTGGCTGGCTGACTTGTATATTAATCTTTTGTGTGGGACTGTGTCAAAGGCCTTGCTAAAGTCTAGCTTAGGCCATGTACACTGCCCATCCCTGATCTACTACTTTGGTCACGTAGTTAAAGAAATCTATCAGATTGATCTGGCTTGACCTTCCTGCTGTGAATCTATGCGGCCTTGGGTCCTGAGCCCCTCTGGCTTCTCCTGTATATATGCTGTATATTTATTTTGTGTAAGCATGGCCAGCTCCAGCTGTAATCCTGTCCTGCTCCTGACATCCTGTATATATGCTGTATTCTTATTTCCTGTAAGCGTGGCCAGCTCCAGCTGTAATCCTGACCTGCCCAAGACATCCTATATTTATGCTGTGTATTTATTTCCAGCTCCATCTGTAATCCTGTCCTTCTCCTTACATCCAGTACATGTGCTGTATATTTATTTCCTGTGAGCGTGGCCAGCTCCAGCTGTAATTGTGGCCTGCTCCTGACCTCCTGTGTATATGCTGAATATTTATTTCCTGTAAGCATGGCCAGCTAAAGCTGTAATCGTGGCCTACTCCTGACATCCTGTATATATGCTGTGTATTTATTTCATGTAAGCGGGGCCTGCAGCAGCTGTAATCATGGCCTCGTCCTGACATCCTGTATATATGCTCTGTATTTATTTCCTGTAAGCGTGGTCAGCTCCAGCTGTAATCATGGCCGGCTCCTGGCATCCTGTATATGCTGTATATTTATTTCATGTAAGCATGGACAGCTCCAGCTGTAATTATGGCCGGCTCCTGACATCCTGTATATATGCTGAATTTTTTTTTCATGTAAGCAGGGCCAGCCCAAGGTGTAATCATGGCCTCCTCCAGACATCCTGTATATATGCTGTATATTTATTCCCTGTAAGCGTGGTCAGCTCCAGCTGTAATCATGGCCGGCTCCTTACATCCTGTATATATGCTGTATATTTATTTCATGTAAGCATGGCCAGCTCCAGCTGTAATCATGGCCTCCTCCTGACATCCTGTATATATGAAGTTTATTTATTTCCAGTAAGTGTGGCCAGCTCCAGCTGTAATCATGGCCTGCACCTGACATCCTGTATATATGCTATGTATTTATTTCCTGTAAGCGTGGCCAGCTCCAGCTGTAATCTTGGCCTGCTCCTGACACCTTGTATATATGCAGTGTATTTATTTCCTGTAAGCATGGCCAGCACCAGCTGTAATCATGGCCTGCTTCTGACGTCCAGTATATATGCTGTGTGTAACCCCTAGATGGCGCTATCCCAGGGGCTATTATCCCTGCCTGATTCGCCACTAACAGGTTGAGGGGCCTGGATCCAATGGCGGGTGCCTCCACCCAGAGGTCAGGGTTTGCAATAGTTAAACTAACTTGGTCACAGCCCTCTGGGACACTGCAACCCCCCCTTTCTTCCCACTAGTGGCCCACACAATATATCAGAATTACCTTCACAGTATACACTTACCCCCAGGACTGGTTCCGGCACTGGGACCTCCTGTGAAATAAGATACAGTGCAACAATCACAGTACAGTACTTTAACATAGACAAATACCTCAGGCAGTATAACTTTGCTGAAACAAGCAGCTCTGATTTATTTAGGGGAATATAACAAAGGCGGAAATCAGGTTAATTAGCTTATCACTTTACTCATCTACCTATGGCTCTGTGCACAGGCCTATCCTACCAGTTACTGTCCCTGGGTACCCAAGCCCTAGTGGCTAGGTCCAAACCGTGGCAGCTGGTAGGGGCCCTTCTCCAGAGAAAAGAAAATTAGTTTAAACAGTCAGCAGTACAGTGATTCCATTTGGATTTAATGTGGCAATTCAACAGGGGCGACCCTGAATTAGTACTCCGACCTCCAAACAAGATAGGGTCATTCAATGTCAGCAGGGCTACTCCTGAGCTCCACGAGACTCCTCACACATTTATATGGCAAACAGGCAGGCTGCTTCTCTATCCCGATCGCAATTACTGCACAATACCCGGGAGAACACACAGCAGATTCAGTTCCTGACAGACCGAGTGCGATTCAGCAATTTCTCCAGTCTTCTACAGGGTGAGCCTGCTTTCTACTCTTCAGATATCCTTTGATTCTCTACACAGGACAGATTCAGTCCTAACAAGCAGTTACACAAGCTGCAGACTGGAACTCTGTGCCTTACACACGTTTCCCGACTAAAACTGCACTGAAGGAGCACAGTGTTCCTTTCCCCTTCACTGCCAGAGCTTAAAACTGAAACTCCAACAGACAAAACTGGGCACTTCCTTTGAGTTCCTCCCAGTTCTTGACAGGATTGGCTGTCACTCACAATAGACTGTTCCTGTTGGTCCAAAAAGGCACCGAAGTCTAAACTACATCTCCCAGAGTCACTGCCCATACAATCCTCTTGTGGCTGGCTCAGATTATGAGTCCAAGTTCTGATTCGTCCAAGGCATCATTTTAGAGCTACCTTACCCCACTGATTGGTCCAGTTCAGCAGTTCAAAACCAGAATGGGAACTAGGCAGACACAGATCTGACTGCAAAAAAGCAGGTTAGACAAACTGTAATTTCATTATTACTCTAAATAATTTCTGGCAAACAGTTACATCTTTCAGATGGGTTCCCTTTGCACTCCTAGTGACTGCAAAAATGAGTGAATTGCAGCAGCTCAGTGGTACTCAAACAGAGAAGCACACAGTCCCCTCATACAAACTAATTATGTCTGCAAGCAGACAGCTCTTAAAGAGTCAGTACCAGAGGCTCTAAAAACACTCACTGATAAATGGCTTAAATGCCAAACACCATTCAGGCTTGGAGCATTCAAGCAAGCTCCTGGAAGTCTTTTGGGAACCCCCATTAGCAGGGGGGTTACATGTGTATTTATATCCTGTAAGCGTGGCCAGCTCCGCTGTAATCATGGCCTACGCCTGACACCATGTATATATGCTGTGTATTTATTCCTGTAAGCGTGGCCAGCTCCAGCTGTAATCATGGCCTGCACCTGACATCCTGTATATATGCTGTGTATTTATTTCCTGTAAGTGTGGCCAGCTCCAGCTGTAATCATGGCCTACTCCTGACACCCTGAATATATGCTTTGTATTTATTCCCTGTAAGCGTAGCCAGCTCCAGCTGTAATCGTGTCCTGCTCCTGACATAAAGTAAATATGCTGTATATTTTTTTCATGTAAGCATGGTGAGCTCCAGCAGTAATCCTGTCCAGCTCCTGACATACTGTATATATGTTGTACATTTATTTCCTGTAAGCGTGGCCAGCTCCAGCTGTAATCCTGACCTGCTCCTGACATCCTGTATATATGCTGAATATTTATTTCCTGTAAGCGTGTCCAGCTCCAGCTGTAATCGTGGCCTGCTCCTGGCATCCGGTAAGTATGCTGTATATTTTTTTCCTGTAAGCTGGGCCAGCCCAAGCTGTAATCATGGCCTCCTCCTGACATCCTGTATATATGCTGTGTATTTATTTCCTGTAAGCATGACCAGCTCCAGCTGTAATCCTAGCCTCCTCCTGACATTCTGTATATGTGTTGTGTATTAATTTCCTGTAGGCTTGGTCAGCTCCATCTGTAATAGTGGCCTGCTCCTGACACCCTGTATATATGCTGTATATTTATTTCCTGTAAGCATGGCCAGCTTCAGCTGTAATCCTTGCCTCCTCCTGACATCCTGTATATATGCTGTGTATTTATTTCCTGTAAGCATGACCATCTCCAGCTGTAATCGTGACCAGCTCCTGACATCCGGTATGTATGCTGTATATTTATTTCATGTAAGCATGGCCAGCTCCAGCTGTAATCCTGTCCAGCTCCTGACACCCTGTATATATATTTCCTGTAAGCATGGCCAGTTCCAGCTGTAATCCTGTCCAGCTCCTGACATCGTGTATATATGCTGTATATTTATTTCTTGTAAGCATGGCCAGCTCCAGCAGTAATTGTGGCCTGCTCCTGACATCCTGTATATATGCTCTGTACTTATTTCCTGTAAGCGTGGCCTGCTTCATCTCTAATCGTGGCCTGCTCCTGGCATCCTGTAATTATGCTTTGTATTTATTTCCTGTAATCGGGGCCAGCCCAAGCTGTAATCATGGCCTCCTCCTGACATCCTGTATATATCCTGTCCAGCTCCTGACATCCTGTATATATGCTGTATATTTATTTCCTGTAAGCATGGCCAGCTCCAGCTGTAATCGTGGCCTGCTCCTGACATCCTGTATATATGCTCTGTATTTATTTCCTGTAAGCGTGGCCAGCTTCAGCTGTAATCGTGGCCTGCTCCTGGCATCCTGTAATTATGCTATATATTTATTTCCTGTAAGCATGGCCAGCTCCAGCTGTAATCCTGTCCTGCTGCTGACATCCTGAATATATGCGGTATATGTATTTCTTGTTAGCGTGGCCAGCTCCAGCTGTAATCCTGTCCAGCTCCTGAGATGCTGTATATATGCTGTATATTTATTTCCTCTAAGCATAGCCAGCTCCAGCTGTAATCCTTTCCTGCTCCTGACATCCTGTATATATGCTGTATATTTGTAACCGCCCTGCAAATGGGGGTTCCCAAAAGACTTCCAGGAGCTTGCTTGAATGCTCCAGGCCTGAATGGTGTTTGGCATTTAAGCCATTTATCAGTGAGTGTTTTTAGAGCCTCTGGTACTGTCTCTTTAAGAGCTGTCTGCTTGCAGACATAATTAGTTTGCATGAGGGGGACTGTGTGCTTCTCTGTTTGAGTACCACTCGAGCTGCTGCCAATTCACTCCATTTTTGCAGTCACTAGGAGTGCAAAGGGAACCTAACTGAAAGATGTAACTGTTTGCCAGAAATTATTTAGAGTAATAATGAAATTACAGTTTGCCTAACCTGCTTTCTTTGCAGTCAGAACTGTGTTTGCCTAGTTCCCCATTCTGGTTTTGAACTGCTGAACTGAACCAATCAGTGTGGGGTAAACTAGCTCTAAAATGGTGCCTTGGACGAATCAGAACTTGGACTCATAATCTGAGCCAGCCACAAGAGGATTGTATGGGTACTGACTCTGGGAGATGTAGTTTAGACTTCGGCGCCTTTTTGGACCAACAGGAACAGTCTATTGCGAGTGACAGCCAATCCAGTCAAGAACTGGGAGGAACTCAAAGGAAGGCCGTTTTTCGGTTGGAGTTTCAGTTTCAGCTCTGGAAGTGAAGAAGGAAGGAGCCCTGTGCTTTTCAGTGTGCAGTTTTAGTCAGGAAGCGTGTGCAAGGCCCTGCGTTCCGGTCTGCAGCTTGTGTAACTGCTTGTTGGGACTGAGATCTGTCCTGTGAAAAGAATCAAGGGTATCTGAAGAGTAGAAACCAGGCTCACCCTGTAGAAGACTGGAGAAATGGCTGAATTGCACTCGGTCTGTCAGGAACTGAATCTGCTGTGTGTTCTCCCGGGTATTGTGCAGTAATTGCGATCGGGATAGAGAAGCAGCCTGCCTGGTATAGTACTTTCTTTTTACCATATAAATGTGTGAGGAGTCTCGTTGAGCTCAAGAATAGCCCTGCTGACGTTGAAGGACCCTATCTTGTTTGGAGGTCGTGAGTGCTAATTCAAGGTCGCTCCCTGTTGAATTGCCACTTTAAATCCAAATGGAATCACTGTACTGCTGACTGTTTAAACTAATTTTTCTTTTCTCTGTGGGAAAGGACCCCTACCAGCTGCCATGGTTTGGACTAGCCACTAGGGCTTGGGTACCCAGGGACAGTAACTGGTAGGGATAGGCCTGTGCACAGAGCCATAGGTAGATGAGTAAAGTATAAGCTAATTAACCTGATTTCCCCCTGTCCTTGTTATATTCCCCCTAAATAAATCAGAGCTGCTTGTTTCAGCAAAGTTATTCTGCCTGTGGTATTTGTCTATGTTAAAGTATTGTACTGTGATTGTTGCACTGTATCTTATTTTACAGGAGGTCCCAGTGCCTGAACCAGTCCTGGGGGTAAGTGTATACTGTGAAGGTAATTCTGATATATTGTGTGGGCCACTAGTGGGAAGAAAGGAGTTGCAGTGTCCCAGAGGGCTGTGACCAAGTTAGTTTAACTATTGCAAACCCTGACCTCTGGGTGGGCACCCGCCTTAGGATCAGGCCCCTCAACCTGTTAGTGGCAAATCAGGCATGGTTAGTAGCCCCTGGGATAGCGCCATCTAGGGGTTACATCTTGGAGGCTCACCGCTGGGATTGTGTGTCCTCTAGTGGCCATAGTTACAAACCACTGTTAAGGAAAAAAATAAAAAAAAATAAATGGGTACCCCGACAGAAGTGGCTGTGCACCGGCTGGTGGAGTGGTGTACTGGGGAGGAGATCTACCCCCAAAATGCTATGCTTATCCTGGACATCCCCCTGGGTATCAATACGGACACTGTGCAGGGAGTACTTTCCAAGGTGGAAGGTTTACAAAACCCTGTGGTGGTGGGTCGGCATGCTAATCTGCTCACCCACACTTTCCTGGCCTAGTAGAGTTTAAGGATCCCATAGATAGCTCCAAGTGCCACAGACCATTACCCCAGATGGAGCCCTCACTGCTTGGAGGTGATAACTAAGGACAGTAATGACCTGGGGGAATGAGCCCCACCACTATCTGAAACTTTTGAGGAGAAATTTGCTAAATGGTTGCTGGGGAAGGAAAACTGTGGAGGACTTGAAGAAACTATGTGCCACAGGGGTGTTCCTCCCCAACACCCTCTCCCGCTCCAGTACCCGTAATGGTGGCTGAACCAATGCAGACTCCTATTTCTGCACCTGTCATTAGTCCGACTCTTACCGAAGGTTGAGGATCTTCTCTGGCACCTCCCCCACCCCAAGGGAGGATGACTGGGAGACCTGGATGAGACTATGTTGCCCCCAAGTGCTAGAATGGCAATGCTCGGAAGCTGGCGAAAGAGGGTTGAGTGATGAGCCTCCGAGGTCCTGCCCTGGCTACCATCAGTGCTAAGCAGGCCCAGTAACCTAGAAGTGACTGCTAGGCCTATCTTGAGGCCTTGGAGAATGTGTATGGGAGCCCAGATTCTGATGAGGATCTATGGTGGAGAGTAAGAAATGCACAACAGTACCAAGGGTTGTTGTCTGTGTATGTATCTCGGCTGGAAAAATTGTTGCAAGAATGCCTCAGAAAGGGTAGTTTGCCAGCGATTGAACTGGACCGAACCAGGCTGGACAGGATCCTTAAGTCTGCCCCCTTCTCAGAACTGCTGTTGCTTCAGTTACGCCTGGCAAATCGACTGGAATCCCCACCCTCCTATGATGAGTTAATGAGAGAAATTCGAGGAGTTGAGAAAAGGCGACCTCAGGAGGGACCTGCACCAATAGCTGCGGCTACGACCCGAGTGACTGAGGGTGGCCCATCAAGTGAAGTTCAGGGGCAGAGGTTGGCAGTCAATGAGTGCTCTGACAAGGAAAAAGATATGCCACAATGGGGCGAACTGTTGAGAGAGATCCGGGAATTCAAAAACAGTCCCTTTATGAAGGCCACGCCTGCAAGTACAGGCCCTGACCTATATCCGACTGCATCTGCTATGGGGGTGGGGTACCCACCCATGTATCTCCTACTGATAACAGCTCAAACTCAATTCCTTGACCATGGAAGTGGTGAAACTGATGAGATGTCTCCAAATGCTTATCACGCAGACAGAGATGCAACAAGGTTTCCAGTTAGTAGTACCCCCGGCCTGGCTCCCAGTGTGGCGCCTCGGCCACCTCAAACTCCAGAAAATATGTTTTGCTATAATTGTGGGAAGGATGGGCACATGAAAAGAGAATGCCGGTCCCTAAAAGACACTGACAGAGTTGCATATAGGCTACAAGGAGAGCTTCGGTGATCAAATCAGTGGTTAAGAAGGTGCGAAATGATCCCAGTGAAGGGCACCAAAATGCTAATTCACATCCTTTTGTGGCAAGGTCAGTTGCCCAGGCCCCCACTACCGCCTCTCAGACTGGTCCAGAATAGTGGGTCCCTCCATGGAGACCACTGTAAGGTGAATGGAGTGTCTACAAGAGCTGTATTAGACAGTGGCTCACAAGTGACAATTATGTTCCAGGATTGGTATCAGAAGCATTTGTCAGACGTACCCTTACAACCATTAGAAGGACTGCATGTATGGGGGTTAAGTGAGAAGGCCTACCCCTATTCGGGGTATATCCGAATTTGGCTGTCTTTCCCCACCTCCAGTGGCTGGAGTGGCGAACAAGTAGAGACCCTAGCCTAGTGTGTCCCCACTGGACTGTATGATGGTGTCCCTTTGTTGGTGGAACAAATGCTCATATGTTGGAAGCTGGCACAGTTGTGTTATGAAAAAGGGTCAAAGACTAGTAGAGCTTTAAGGTTCGGCTTTAATTAAGAAGGCCTATGAAGGCACAGAGAGATGCTGAAAAAATAGAACCAGAGGAACCGGTTGGAATGTATAGAAGAAGGATCCTGAGTCTCTGATCCTGGCGCCAAATGCCCAGTGTACCTTACAGGGAGAGTTCCGTATCAGAAAGGATGTTAAGAATAAAATATTAATGTTGGATGCACAGGTGATGGAAAATTGCCAGAGGACTGCTGGTCAAGCCTAGTATTTTGCCGCTAGAGCCCATGCTTTTGCCAGAGGATAATGGTCCAAGTTCATAATGTGTCTGAAAGAGACATTCAAGTAAATAGAGGTTGCATCCTGGCTAATGTGCATTGTGCAGACACTGCAGTACTACCCAGCAGCAAGAGTTCGAGGAAGAATGACAGAGTAACGCCTGACTTGTTTGATTTGTGACTCCCGTTGCCAGCTGAATGGAAAGTGAGGATCAGTGAGAAGCTTGCCCAGAGAGACCAGGTGTTTTCTTTAAGAGGAATGGGATGTAGGATGCGTGCAAGGGCTGAGCACAATATCTGGCTGCATGACGAAAGACCATTTCGTGAGAGGTCTCGCGCCTGGCACCTGCTGATATAGATGATGTGAGCGGCATCTGCCAGAGATGTTAGCTGCTGGTGTAATACAAGAATCCAGAAGCCTTTATGCTTCCCCATTGTGGTAGTGTGAGGAAAAAGAATGGAACAGTAAGGATGTGTGTGGATTATCGCACCTTAAACTGGCGGACTATCCTGATCAGTACACAATGCCCGCATTCAGGATGCTTTTGGACTGCCTAAGCAGGAGCAAGTGGTTCTCTGTGCTGGATCTCTGCAGTGGGTACTACCAGATCCCAGTGGCCCCAGAGGACCGTGAGAAGACAGCCTTTATCTGTCCGCTTGGCTTCTATAAATTCATGAGGATGCCTCAAGGGATTTCAGTTGCCCCAGCCACTTTTCAGCGATTGATGGGCGTGCAGTGGGGACATGAACTTACTAGAGTGCCTGGTATACCTAGATGATGTTATTGTGTGGCAGCTCACTGGAGGAACATGAGCAGATTATTTAAGATTGGACCGACTGGAGGACTTTGGCCTTAAACTGTCCATTGATAAGTGTCAATTCTTTCAAACATCAGTAAAGTATGTGGGACACATAGTATCCACTGAGGAATAGAGACCGACCCAAGTAAAGTTGAGGCCTTGACCACCTGGCCACAACCCAAAAATCTAAAGAACTGCAAAGATTCCTGAGATTCTGTGGTTATTATCGGCGTTTCATCAAGGACTATTCAGAGTGATCCGCCTTTACTTAACCTTACTCAAGAGGTATCCACCAACCACAAAAACTGCAAAGTCAGCGTCCTCAAGACTGAAAGAGTGTATTTTCATCCAGTGAAGTATTTGGGGCCCGCTGGACTCTGATGTGGGACTGCTTTTCATGAGATCATATATCAACTTACCCATGCTCCAGTGCTGGCCTGTAGCAGATCCAAGAAAACCTTTACGTCCTGCACACTGATGCTAGCTTGCAAGGGTTGGGGCTGTGTTGTACCAAGAGCACGAGAATGGCCTGAGACCAGTGGCCTTTGCCAGTAGAAGCCTGACCCATCCGAAATAACTATCCTGTACATAAGTTAGAGTTCCTAGCTTTGAAGTGGGCTATTGTTGACCAATTCCATGAGTACTTGTATGGGGCTAAAATCTAGTAAAAACTGACAATAATCCTTTGACCTATGTGCAGACCTCCAGCTAAGTTGGATGCCACTGGCCATGGGTGGCTTTCGCATTATCTACATATGACTATGCTCTCGAATACCGAGCAGGTCTGAACCACATAGATGCTGATGCTCTCCTCGGAGGCCTGTTCCCCAGAATGATTGGGTCCGATTGGCAGAACTTGACATTCGGGCACTCTGCCGAAGTTTGACAGGAGGAACAAATCCCACGACGAGTGGACTGCATGGTGGATTGCTTGGGACCCTCTGAGAATTGCATACCTGCTGCTTGTGCCACTTTCTGCAATAGACATTGGTGCACTGCCTCAGCTGAACAATGACAGTGATCGGTGGGCTCAATCCCGCGATCCCATGATCAAAGCAGCTTAGAAGCCCTCTATGCAGGAAAGATGTGTCCAAATCACGCTGTACTGATTTGAGAACTGCACTGTTATACAAAGAAGGTCCTAAGTTGAAACTGATCAATAAACTGTTATACAGAGAAACAGTAGACAGAGGACAAGTAGACAAACAACAACTAGTGCTGCCCTGCCTTTCGAGACTCAGTATTGAGGTCCTTGCACAACCACTTGGGGCACCTTAGTATAGACAGAACACTTGACTTGGTGAGATCCAGATTCTATTGGCCTAAGATGGGGCTGATGTGGAGCAACACATTCGAACTTGTAGTAGCTGCTTACAGGAAAGCTTTGCCCCAGAGGCTGTCCCCTTGTTAACATAACCACCAGTGCACCCATGGAGCTGGTCTGTATTGATTTTCTGAGTTTGGAGTCAGATCAAAAATATCAGTAATGTGCTGGTGGTCACTGATCATTTCACGAGATATGCCCAAGCTTTCCCACCAAAGACCAGAAAGCATCCACTGTGGCCGAAGTACTTGTAGAAAACTTTTTGTTCACTATGGGGCTCCACAAAGAATCCATTCTGATCAAGGAGAGACTTTGAGAGTCGTCTGATCAAAGATGCTTTCTATGTGGAGTGCGAAGATCCAGAACCACTCCTTACCACCCCCAGAGACCCTCAGCCTGAGCGTTTCAGCAGCACTTTGCTAGATATGCTAGCACCCTGCACCAAAGGACAAGCCTAGATGGAGCCAACAAATTAGCACCCTGGTACATGCTTATAACTGCACCAAAGTGATGCCACTGGGTTCTCCCCTACCGCCTGATGTTTGGAAGAGAAGCTCGACTACCGGTAGATGTGTGTTTTGGGGTCTCTCCTGATGGGGTTCAAGCTGACAACTATTTAGTATGTGCAAAAGTTAAAGGCCCAGCTAACTCATGCATACCAACTGGCTCAAAACATGGCTGCCAAAAGAAATCTGGCCAACAAAGAAAGGTATGATAAAAGGTGAAAGCTCAAGGAACTCCAGGAGGAGATCGGGTATTGCTAAGAAATCTGGGACTGCAGCTGAAACACAAGATTGCTGACAGATGGCACCATCTCCCTCACATTGTAGTGGGCAAACTAGATGATCTGCCAGTGTACAAAGTAAGGCCTGAGAATAATTCAAAGATGTAAAAACAATGCATAGAAATCATTTACTGCCCATTGGACAAATCTTGATTGAGTCTGAGCCCTAGAGTGCCTCTGGACCAGTGACTAGAGCTGCTGCTAAGAAAAGATCAAGAAAGTCTGCACCTACAGAAGCAGAGTTAAAGTGTTCCCCTCCACAAGTCCCAGTTGAGCATGACTGTCAGTCCATATCAGAAGAAGTGAGATGATTTTGAATACTATCCCTTACGAACTGGTCAATTGTTTCGGGACAATCCCTAGTCAATACTGGAGGCGAAGCTGGGCCGTCTGGACTGTCTAAGCCCCAGTTTTTGTCCCTGGGCCAATGCTCCCAGAGAGGTAGTACAAGCATCCAGATGAGATGAAATGGAATCATTGTGCATGGTTGAACTGTTTGAGCTTTCAGGAGAAAATGATAGATTAGGGCAGACTGGTGATACACCAGAACAAGAAGAGTATTTTGAGTGCCCTGACAGTCCACTGCCAGTGTCAAAGCTCTCCATGCGAGCCAAATGTTGTGGACTCAGAACTGTAACTCCTGGAGCTGAAAAGTGCCCAAGTTCTAACCTCTCTACCCCATGGAGACTCCCCACAAGTGAGGACAATGCTGAAAATGAGGCTCAGAGTGCAGAGACTGTAACAGTTCCCCTAGAATGACTGGTCGAGCTGTAAAGCCTTGGTGCACCTCAGTTATGATTCACTTGGGAGGCAGTGGACTTGCCTCTCAATGTTGTCCATAAAGAGTGTATGTGTCCCGAGCTCATTGCCCAAACTGAGCGTCAGTGCTAACTCAAGTTGCTTTGTTGCCCTCTAAATACGGTGCCTTGCCCGTCCAGCCCCAGGTAACTGATGAGGAAGGCCCCTCTCTTCAGGTTTCATGTACAAGAGGTATAACTTGAGTTATGGTACAATGTGTGTATACTGTATAAAGTGACGTACTCCAATGTTTCAGAAATGTTTCTTGTAAAATGATATATTGACTGATGATTACATGTCGAGCCTAATGCAAATGTATATGGTTGCAGTTGAAACTTATGGGGTACTTGCTACACGGACATCAAGCTTTCCCAGGCCAGGAAGGTGTAACCCTGCAAATGGGGGTTCCAAAAGACTTCCAGGAGCTTGCTTGAATGCTCCAAGCATGAATGGTGTTTGCATTTTAAGCCATTTATCAGTGAGTGTTTTAGAGCCTCTGGTACTGTCTCTTTAAGAGCTGTCTGCTTGCAGACATAATTAGTTTGTATGGGGGACTGTGCTTCTCTGTTTTGAGTACCACTCAAGCTGCTGTAATTCACTCCATTTTGCAGTCACCTTCAGTGCAAAGGAACCTATCTGAAAGATGTAACTGTTTGCCAGAAATTATTTAGAGTAATAATGAAATTACAGTTTGTCTAACCTGCTTTCTTTGCAGTCAGAACTGTCTGCCTAGTTCCCCATTCTGGTTTTGAATTGCTGAACTGGACCAATCAGTGTGGGGTAAGCTAGCTCTAAAATGGTGCCTTGGACGAATCAGAACTTGGGCTCATAATCTGAGCCAGCCACAAGAGGATTGTATGGGCAGTGACTCTGGGAGATGTAGTTTAGACTTCGACGCCTTTTTGGACCAACAGGAACAGTCTATTGTGAGTGACAGCCAATCCAGTCAAGAACTGGGAGGAACTCAAAGGAAGTGCTCGGTTTTGTCTGTTGGAGTTCAGTTGAGCTCTGGAAGTGAAGAAGGAAGAGCCTGTGCTTTTTCGTTGTGCAGTTTTAGTAGGAAAAGTGTGTAAGGCCCTGAGTTCCGGTCTGCAGCTTGTGTAACTGCTTGTTAGGACTGAATCTGTCCTGTGAAAAGAATCAAGGTATCTGAAGTAGAAACCAGGCTCACCCTGTAGAAGACTGGAGAAATTGCTAGTTGCACTCTGTCTGTCAGGAACTGAATCTGCTGTGTGTGTTCTCCCGGGTGTTGTGCAGTAATTGCGATCGGGATAGAGAAGCAGCTTACCTGGTATAGTACTTTCTTTTACCATAAATGTGTGGGAGTCTCGTGTAGACTCAAGAAAGCCCTACTGACGTTGAAGGACCCTATCTTGTTTGGAGGTCGTGAGTACTAGTTCAGGGTCACACCTGTTGAATGCCACATTAAATCCAAATGGAATCACTGTACTGCTGACTGTTTAAACTAATTTTCTTTTCTCTGTGGAAAGGGCCCTACCAGCTGCCCGCGGTTTTGGACTAGCCACTAGGGCTTGGGTACCCAGGACAGTAACTGGTAAGGATAGGCCCTGCATAGAGCCACAGGTAGATGAGTAAGTATAAGCTAATTAACCTGATTTCCCCTGTCCTTGTTATATTCCCCTAAATAAATCAGAGCTGCTTGTTTCAGCAAAGGTTATACTGCCTGAGGTATTTGTCTATGTTAAAGTATTGTACTGTGATTTTTGCACTATATCTTATTTTACAGGAGGTCCCAGTGCCTGAACCAGTCCTGGGGTTAAGTGTATACTGTGAGGTAATTCTGATATATTGTGTGGGCCACTAGTGGGAAGAAAGAGGGGTTGCAGTGTCCCAGAGGCTGTGACCAAGTTAGTTTAACTATTGCAAACCCTGACCTCTGGGTGGAGCACCGCCATCGTATCCAGGCCCCTCAACCTGTTAGTGGCAAATCAGGCATGGGTAGTAGCCCCTGGGATAGCGCCATCTAGGGGTTACATCTTGGAGGCTCACCGCTGGGATTCTGTGTCCTCTAGTGGCCATATTTACAAACCACTGTTAAGGGAAAAAATAAATAAATAAATGGGTACCCCGACAGAAGTGGCTGTGCACCGGCTGGTGGAGTGGTGTACTGGGGAGGAGATCGACCCCCAAAATGCTATGCTTATCCTGGACATCCCTGGGTATCAATACGGACACTGTGCAGGAGTACTTTCCAAGGTGGAAGGTTTACAAAACCCTGTGGTGGTGGGTCGGCATGCTAATCTGCTCACCCACACTTTCCAGGCCCTAGTAGAGTTTAAGGATCCCATAGATAGCTCCAAAGTGCCACAGACCCATTACCCCAGAGGGAGCCCTCACTGCCTGGAGAGTGATAACTAAGGACAGTAAAGACCCGGGGAAATGAGCCCCCACCACTATCTGAAACTTTTGAGGAGAAATTTGCTAAATGGTTGCTGGGGAAGGAAAAGCTGTGGAGGACGGAAGAAACTATTATTGCCACCTCAGGTGCTCCTCCCCAACACCCTCTCCCGCTCCAGTACCCGTAATGGTGGCTGAACCAATGCAGACCCGCTTTGCACCTGCCATTAGTCACAACTCTTACCGAAGGTTGAGGATCTTCTCACGCCTCCCACCCCCAAGGGAGGATGACTGGGAGACCTGGAAGAACTATGTTGCCCCAAGTGCTAGAATGGCAATGCTCGGAAGCTGAGCGAAGAGGGTTGAGTGAGCCTCCGAGGTCCTGCCTGGTTACCATCCGTGCTAAGCGGGCCAAGTAGCCCTGAAGTGACTGCACAGGCTATCTTGAGGCCCTGGAGAATGTGATAGGGAGCCAAGATTCTGATGAAGACCTATGGTGGAGGTAAGAGATGCACAACAGTACCAAGGAGTTGTTGTTTGTGTATGTATCTCAGCTGGAAAATTGTTGCAAGAATGCCTCAGAAGGGTAGTTTGCCAGCGATTGAACTGGACCAACCAGGCTGGACAGGATCCTTAAGTCTGCCCGATTCTCAGAACTGCTGTTACTTCAGTTCACATAGCAAATCAACTGGAATCCCACCCTCCTATGATGGAGTTAATGAGAGAAATTCGAGGAGTTGAGAAAAGGTGACCTCGGGAGGACCTGCACCAGTAGCTGCGGCTATGACCAGTGACTGAGGGTGACCCATCAAGTGAAGTTCAGGGCAGAGGTTGACAGTCAATGAGTGCTCTGACCAGGAAAAGATATGCCACAATGGGGCGAACTGTTGAGAGAGTTCCGGGAATTCAAAACAGTCCCTTTATGAAGGCCACGCCTGCGAGCACAGGCCCTGAACCTATATCCGATCAGTATCTGTTATGGGGTGGGGGGACCCACCCATGTATCGCCTGCTGATAACAACTCCGAATCCTGATTCCTTGACCATGGAAGTGGAGAAACTGATGAGATGTCTCCAAATGCTTATCACGCCCGCCAGACAGAGATGGCACCAATGTTTCTAGTTAGTAATACCGCCTGGCTCCCAGTGTGGTGCCTCGCCAGCTCAAACTCCAGAAAGTATGTTTTGTTATAATTGTAGGAAGGATGGGCACATGAAAGGGGAATACTGGTCCCCAAAAGGCGCTGACAAAGTTGCATATAGGCTACAAGGAGAGCTCGGAGAACAAATCAGTGGTTAAGAGGTGCAACAAATGATCCCAGTGAGGGCACCAAAAATGCTAACTCCACGTCCTTTTGTGGCAAGGTCAGTTGCCCAGGCCCCCCTACCGCCTCTCCAGACTGGTCCAGAATAGTGGGTCCCTCCACGGAGACCACTAAAGAGTGAAATGAGTGTCTACAAGAACTGTATTAGACGATGGCTCCCAAGTGACAATTATGTTCCAGGATTGGTATCAGAAGCATTAGTCAGGCGTACCTTACAACCCATTAGAAAATTGCATGTAAGGGGGGTTAAGTGAGAAGGCCTACCCCTATTCCTGGGTATATCGCACCCATGTCTTTCCCCACCTCCGCGGCTGAGTGGCCGAACAAGTAGAGACCCGAGCCTTCAGTGTGTCCCCCACTGGACTGTATGATGGTGTCCCTTTGTTGATTGGAACAAATGCTCATATGTTCGGAAGGCTGGCAGAGTTGTGTTATGAAAAACAGGGTCAAAGACTAGTAGAGCTTTAAGAGTTCTAGCTTTAATTAGAAGGCCATGAGGCACAGAGAGATGCTGAAAAATAGAAAGCAGAGGAACCGGTCGGAATTGTATGGAAGAAGGATCCTGAGTCTCTGATCCTGGCGCCAAATGCCCAGTGTACCTTACAGGAGAGTTCCGTATCAGAAGGATGTTAAGATAAAATATTAATGTTGGATGCACCAGGCGATGAGAAAATTGCCAGAGGGACTGCTGGTCAAGCCTAGTATTTTGCCCGCTAGAGCCCATGCTTATGCCAGAAGGGTAATGGTCCAAGTTCATAATGTGTCTGAAAGAGACATTCGAGTAAATAGAGGTTGCATCCTGGCTAATGTGCATTGTGCAGACACTGCAGTGCTACCCAGCAACAAGAGTTCGAGGAAGAATGACAGATAGCATACAACTGACTTGTTTGATTTCGTGACTCCGCTGCCAGCTGAATGAAAGTGAGAAACTCAGGATCAGTGAGAAGCTTGCCCAGAGAGACCAGGTGTTTTCTTTAAAGGAATGGGATGTAGGATGCGTGCAAGGAGCTGAGCACAATATCCGGCTGCATGACCTAAAGACCATTTCTTGAGAGGCCTCGACGCCTGGCACCTGCACTGACATAGATGATGTGGGACGGCATCTGCAAGATGTTAGCTGCTGGTGTAATATAAGAATCCAGAAGCCCTTATGCTTCCCCATTGTGATAGTGAGGAAAAAAGAATGGAACAGTAAGGATGTGTGGATTATCGCACCTTAAACCGGGCGGACTATCCCTGATCAGTACACAATGCCCCTGGGATGCTTTTGGACTGCCTAAGCGAGAACAAGTGGTTCTCATGCTGGATCTCCGCGGTGGGTACTACCAGATCGATGGCCCCAGAGGACCGTGAGAGAAACAGCCCTTATCTGTCCGCTTGGCTTCTGTGAATTCATGAGGATGCCTCAAGGATTTCAAGTGCCCCAGCCACTTTTCAACGATTGATGGGAGCGTGCAGTGGGGGACATGAACTTACTAGAGTGCCTGGTATACCTAGATGATGTTATTCTGCTTGGCAGCTCACTGGAGAAACATGAGAGCAGATTATTTAAGGTATTGGACCGACTGGAGGACTTTGACCTTAAACTGTCCATTGATAAGTGTCAATTCTTTCAAACATCAGTAAAGTATGTGGGACACATAGTATCCAGGGAATAGAGACCGACCCAAGTAAAGTTGAGACCTTGATCACCTGGCCACAGCCCAAAAATCTAAACGAACTGCAAAGATTCCTGGGATTCTGTGGTTATTATCGCGTTTCGTGAGGACTATTCAAGAGTGAGCCGCCTTTTCTTAACCTTACTCAGTCACCAACCACAAAAATACCAAAAGTCCAGCGTCCTCTCAAGACTGAAAGAGTGTATTTATCCTCAGTGAAGGGTATTTAAATCTTTGGACTCCTGATTGTGAGACTGCTTTTCATGAGACTGCATATCAACTACCCATGCTCCAGTGCTGGCCTATGCCGATCCAAGAAAACACTACGTCCTGCACACTGATGCTAGCTTGCAAGGTTGGGGGGCTGTGTTGTACCAAACACGAGAATGGCCTGAGACAAGTGGCCTTTGCCAGTAGAAGCCTGACCCCATCCGAAAAGAACTATCACAACTTTTATAAGTTAGAGTTCCTAGCTTTGAAGTGGATATTGTTGACCAATTCCATGAGTACTTGTATGGGGCTAAACACTATTAAAACTGACAATAATCCTTTGGCCTATGTGCAGACCTCAGCTGTTGGATGCCACTGGCCATAGGTGGCTTCTGCATTATCTACATATGACTATGCTCTCAGAATACAGAGTCAGGTCTGAACCACATAGATGCTGATGCTCTCCCGGAGGCCTGTTCCCCAGAATGATTGGTCCGATTGCAGAACCTGACATTCGGGCACTCTGCCGGAAGTTTGACAGGGAGGAACAATGTCCACAGGGCCGCAGTGGACTGCATGGTGGATTGCTTGGGACCCTCTGAGAATTGCATACCTGCCTTGTTGCCACTTTTCTGCAATAGACATTGGTGCACTGCCTCAGCTGGACAATGACAGTATTTGGCGGGCTCAATCCCGCGATCCCATGATCAAAGCAGCTTTAGAAGCCCTCTATTCAGGAAAAGATGTGTCCAAATAACGCTCCACGGAATTGAGAACTGCAGTATTATACAAAGAAGGTCCTAAGTTGAAACTGATCAATAAACTGTTATACAGAGAAACAGTAGACAGAGGGGGACAAGTAGACAAACAACAACTAGTGCTGCCCACTGCCTTTTGAGACTCAGTACTGATGTCCTTGCACAACCACATGAGGGCACCTTGGTATAGACAGAACACTTGACTTGGAGATCCAGATTCTATTGGCCTAAGATGGGGGCTGATGTGGACAACACATTCAAACTTGTAGTCGCTGCTTAGAGAGAAACTTTGCCCCAGAGGGCTCCCCTGTTAACATAACCACCAGTGCACCCATGGAGCTGGTCTGTATTGATTTTCTGAGTTTGGAGTCAGATCAAAGAAATATCAGTAATGTGCTGGTGGTCACTGACCATTTCCACGAGATATGCCCAAGCTTTCCCACCAAAGACCAGAAAGCATCCACTGTGGCCAAAGTACTTGTAAAAACTTTTTGTTCACTATGGGCTCCAAAAAGAATCCATTCTGATCAAGGAGAGACTTTGAGAGTCGTCTGATCAAAGAGATACTTTCTCTGGGGAGTCTAAAGTCCAGAACCACTCACCTTACCACCCCAGGGGACCCTCAGCCTGAACGTTTCAACCGCACTTTGCTAGATATGCTAGGCACCCTGCACCCAAAGGACAAGCCTAGATGGAGCCAACAAATTAGCACCCTGGTACATGCTTATAACTGCACCAAAAGTGATGCCATTGGGTTCTTCCCCACTGATGTTTGGAGAGAGAAGCTCGACTACCGGTAGATGTGTGTTTTGGGGTCTCTCCTGATGGGGTTCAAGCTGACAACTATTTACAGTATGTGCAAAAGTTAAAAGGCCCAACTAACTCATACGTACTAAACGGCTCAAACCATGGCTGCCAAAAAACTGGCCAACAAAGAAAGGTATGATAAAAAGTGAAAGCACAGGAACTCCAGGGAGGAGATCAGGTATTGCTAAGAAATCTGGGACTGCATGGCAAACACAAGATTGCTGACAGATGGCACCATCTCCCCTCACATTGTATGGGCAAACTAGATGATCTGCCAGTGTACAAAGTAAGGCCTGAGAATAATTCAAAAGATGTAAAACAATGCATAGAAATCATTTACTGCCCATTGGACAAATCTTGATTGAGTCTGAGCCCCAGAAGATGCCCTCTGGACCAGTGACTAGAGCTGCTGCTAAGAAAAGATCAAAAGTCTGCACTCACAGAAGCAAAGTTAAAGTGTTTCCTCCACAAGTCCCAGTTGAGCATGACTGTCAGTCCATATTGGAAAAAATGAGAGGACTTTGAATACTATCCTCTTACGTAACTGAGTCAATTGTTGAGGGCAATCCCTAGTCATTACTGGAGATGAAGCTGGGTCTTCTGGACTGTCTAAGCCCCCAGCTTCATCCCTGGAGCCAATGCTCCCAGAAAGTGAAGTGCAAAGCATCAGATCAGATGAAATGGAATCATTGTGCATGGTTGAACTGTTTGAGCTTCAGGGAGGAAAATGATGGATTAGGGCAGACTGGTGATACCCGAACAAGAAGAGTATTTTGAGTGCCCTGACAGTCCACTGCCAGTGTCCAAAGCTCTCCATGTGAGCCAAATGTTGTGGACTCAGAAACTGTAACTCCTGGAGCTGAAAGTGCCCCAAGTTCTAGCCTCTCTACCCCCATAGTGACTCCCCTGACAAGTGAGGACAATGCTGAAAATGAGGCTCAGAGTGCAGAGACTGTAACAGTTCCCCCTAGAAAGACTGGTCGAGCTGTAAAGCCTGTGGTGCACCTCAGTTATGATTCCCTGGGCCGGCCAGTGGATCTGCCTCTCAATGTTGTCCATAAAGGAGTGTATGTGTCCCCGATCTCATTGCCCAAACTGAGCGTCAGTGCTAACTCCAAGTTACTTGTGTTGCCCTCTAAGTATGGTGCCTTTGACCCGTCCAGCCCCAAGGTAACTGATAGGAAGGGCCCCTCTCTTCAGGTTTCTATACAAGAGGTAATAACTTAAGTTATGGTACAATGTGTGTGTAATACTGTGTAAAGAGGATGTACTGCAATGTTTCAGAAATGTGTTCTTGGTAAAATGATATATTGACTGATGATTACATGTGCGAGCCTAATGCAAATGTATATGGTTGCAGTTGAAACTTATGGGGGTACTTGCTTGACGCGGACGTCAAGCTTTCCCAGGCCAGGAAGGGTGTAACCCCCCTGCAAATGGGGATTCCCAAAAGACTTCCAGGAGCTTGCTTGAATGCTCCGCTTGAATGGTGTTTTGGCATTTAAGCCATTTATCAGTGAGTGTTTTTAGAGCCTCTGGTACTGTCTCTTTAAGAGCTGTCTGCTTGCAGACATAATTAGTTTGTATGGGGACTGTGTGCTTCTCTGTTTGAGTACCACTCGAGCTGCTGCCAATTCACTCCATTTTTGCAGTCACTAGGAGTGCAAAGGGAACCTATCTGAAAGATGTAACTGTTTGACAGAAATTATTTAGAGTAATAATGAAATTACAGTTTGTCTAACCTGCTTTCTTTGCAGTCAGAACTGTCTGCCTAGTTCCCCATTCTGGTTTTGAACTGCTGAACTGGACCAATCAGTGTGGGGTAAGCTAGCTCTAAAATGGTGAATTGGACGAATCAGAACTTGGACTCATAATCTGAGTAAGCCACAAGAGGATTGTATGGGCAGTGACTCTGGGAGATGTAGTTTAGACTTCAGCGCCTTTTTGGACCAACAGGAACAGTCTATTGTGAGTGACAGCCAATCCAGTCAAGAACTGGGAGGAACTCAAAGGAAGTGCCCGGTTTTGTCTGTTGGAGTTTCAGTTGAGCTCTGGAAGTGAAGAAGGAAGGAGCCCTGTGCTTTTTCGGTGTGCAGTTTTAGTCAGGAAACGTCTGTAAGGCCCTGAGTTCCGGTCTGCAGCTTGTGTAACTGCTTGTTAGGACTGAATCTGTCCTGTGAAAAAAATCAAAGGGTATCTGAAGAGTAGAAACCAGGATCACCCTGTAGAAGACTGGAGAAATTGTTGAATTGCACTCTGTCTGTCAGGAACTGAATCTGCTGTGTGTTCTCCCGTGTATTGTGCAGTAATTGCGATCGGGATAGAGAAGCAGCCTGCCTGGTATAGTACTTTCTTTTTACCATATAAATGTGTGAGGAGTCTCGTGGAGCTCAGGAATAACCCTGCTGATGTTGAAGGACCCTATCTTGTTTGGAGGTCGTGAGTACTAGTTCAGGGTCGCTCCCTGTTGAATTGCCACATTAAATCCAAATGGAATCACTGTACTGCTGACTGTTTAAACTAATTTTTCTTTTCTCTGTGGGAAGGGCCCCTACCAGCTGCCACGGTTTGGACTAGCCACTAGGGCTTGGGTACCCAGGGACAGTAACTGGTAGGGATAGGCCTTGCACAGAGCCATAAATAGATGAGTAAAGTATAAGCTAATTAACCTGATTTCCTCCGTCCTTGTTATATTCCCCTAAATAAATCAGAGCTGCTTGTTTCAGCAAAGTTATACTGCCTGAGGTATTTGTCTATGTTAAAGTATTGTACTGTGATTGTTGCACTGTATCTTATTTTACAGGAGGTCCCAGTGCCTGAACCAGTCCTGGGGTAAGTGTATACTGTGAAGGTAATTCTGATATATTGTGTGGGCCACTCGTGGGAAGAAAGGGGGGTTGCAGTGTCCCAGAGGGCTGTGACCAAGTTAGTTTAACTATTGCCAACCCTGACCTCTGGGTGGAGGCACCCGCCATCGGATCCAGGCCCCTTAACCTGTTAGTGGCAAATCAGGCAGGGGTAGTAGCCCCTTGGATAGCGCCATCTAGGGGTTACATATATATGCAGTGTATTTGTTTCCGGTAAGTGTGGCCAGCTCCAGCTATAATCATGGCCTGCACCTGACATCCTGTATATATGCTGTGTATTTATTTCCTGTAAGTGTGGCCAGCTCCAGCTGTAATCAAGGCCTACTCCTGACACCCTGTATATATGCTGTGTATTTATTCCCTGTAAGCGTGGCCAGCTCCAGCTGTAATCGTGTCCTGCTCCTGACATCCTGTAAATATGCTGTATATTTTTTCATGTAAGCATGGTGAGCTCCAGCAGTAATCCTGTCCAGCTCCTGACATCCTGTATATATGATGTATATTTATCTCATGTAAGTGTGGAAAGCTCCAGCTGTAATCCTTTCCTGCTCCTGACATCCTGTATATATGCTGAATATTTATTTCCTGTAAGCGTGTCCAGCTCGAGCTGTAATCGTGGCCTGCTCCTGGCATCCTGTAAGTATGATGTATATTTTTTTCCTGTAAGTTGGGCCAGCCCAAGCTGTAATCATTGCCTCCTCCTGACATCCTGTATATATGCTGTATATTTATTTCCTGTAAGCATGGCCAATTCCAGCTGTAATCCTGTCCAGCTCCTGACATCCTGTATATATGCTGTATATTTATTTCCTGTAAGCATGGCCAGCTCCAGCTGTAATCGTGGCCTGCTCCTGACATCCTGTATATATGCTCTGTATTTATTTCCTGTAAGCGTGGCCGGCTCCAGCTCTAATCGTAGCCTGCTCCTGGCATGCTGTAATTATGCTGTATATTTATTTCCTGTAATCGGGGCCAGCCCAACCTGTAATCATGGCCTCCTCCTGACATCCTGAATATATCCTGTCCAGCTCCTGACATCCTGTATATATGCTGTATATTTATTTCCTGTAAGCATGGCCAGCTCCAGCTGTAATCGTGGCCTGCTCCTGACATCCTGTATATATGCTCTCTATTTATTTCCTGTAAGCGTTCCAGCTCCAGCTGTAATCGTGGCCTGCTCCTGGCAGCCTGTAATTATGCTGTATATTTATTTCCTGTAAGCGGGGCCAGCCCAAGGTGTAATCATGGCCTCCTCCTGAAATCCTGTATATATGCTGTATATTTATTCCCTGTAAGCATGGCCAGCTCCAGCTGTAATCCTGTCCACCTCATGACATCCTGTATATATGCTGTATATTTATTTCCTGTAAGCCTGGCCAGCTCCAGCTGTAATCCTGTCTAGCTCCTGACAGCCTGTATATATATTTCATGTAAGCATGGCCAGCTCCAGCTGTAATCCTGTCCAGCTCCTGACATCCTGTATATATGCTCTATATTTATTTCCTGTGAGCATGGCCAGCTCCAGTTGTTATCCGGTCCAGCTCCTGACATCCTGTACATATGCTGTATATTTATTTCCTGTGAGCCCGGCCAGCTCCAGCTGTAATCGCGGCCTGCTCCTGACATTCTTTATATATGCTGTATATTTATTTCCTGTAAGCATGGCCAGCTCCAGCTGTAATCATGTCCTGCTCCTGACATCCTGTATATATACTGTATATTTATTTTCTGTGAGTGTGGCCAGCTCCAGCTGTAATCCTGTCCAGCTCCTGACATCCTGTATATATGCAGTATATTTATTTCACATAAGCATGGCCACCTCCAGCTGTAATCCTGTCCAGCTCCTGACATCCTGTATATATGCTATATATTTATTTCATGTAAGCAAGGCCAGCTCCAGCTGTAATCCTGTCCAGCTCCTGACATCCTGTATATACGCTATGTATTTATTTCCTGTAAGTGTGGCCAGCTCCAGATGTAATCCTGTCCAGCTCCTGACATCCTGTATATATGCTGTATATTTATTTCATGTAAGCAAGGTCAGCTCCAGCTGCAATCCTGTCCAGTTTCTGACATCCTGTATATACACTATGTATTTATTTCCTGTAAGCGTGGCCAGCTCCAGATGTAATCCTGTCCTGCTCCTGACATCCTGTATATATGCTGTATACTTATTTTCTGTAAGCGTGGCCAGCTCCAGCTGTAATCCTGTCCTGCTCCAGACATCCTGTATTTATGCTGTATATTTATGTAACCACACTGCAAATGGGGGTCCCCAATAGACTTCCAGGAGCTTGCTTGAATGCTCCAAGCATGAATGGTGTTTGGCATTTAAGCCATTTATCAGTGAGTGTTTTTAGAGCCTCTGGTACTGTCTCTTTAAGAGCTGTCTGCTTGCAGACATAATAAGTTTGTATGGGGGGGACTGTGTGCTTCTCTGTTTGAGTACCACTCAAGCTGCTGCCAATTCACTCCATTTTGCAGTCACTAGAGTGCAAAGGAACCTATCTGAAAGATGTAACTGTTTGCCAGAAATCATTTAGAGTAATAATGAAATTACAGTTTGTCTAACCTGCTTTCTTTGCAGTCAGAACTGTCTGCCTAGTTCCCCATTCTGGTTTTGAACTGCTGAACTGGACCAATCAGTGTGGGGTAAGCTAGCTCTAAAATGGTGCCTTGGACGAATCAGAACTTGGACTCATAATCTGAGCCAGCCACAAGAGGATTGTATGGGCAGTGACTCTGGGAGATGTAGTTTAGACTTCAGTGCCTTTTTGGACCAACAGCAGCAGTCTATTGTGAGTGACAGCCAATCCAGTCAAGAACTGGGAGGAACTCAAAGGAAGTGCCGGTTTTGTCTGTTGGAGTTTCAGTTGAGCTCTGGCAGTGAAGAAGGAAGGAGCCCTGTGCTTTTCAGTGTGCAGTTTTAGTCAAAAAGCGTGTGTAAGGCCCAGAGTTCGGTCTGCAGCTTGTGTAACTGCTTGTTAGGACTGAATCTGTCCTGTGAAAAGAATCAAAGGGTATCTGAAGAGTAGAAACCAGGCTCACCCTGTAGAAGACTGGAGAAATTGCTGAATTGCACTCTGTCTGTCAGGAACTTAATCTGCTGTGTGTTCTCCCGGGTATTGTGCAGTAATTGCGATCGGGATAGAGAAGCAACCTGCCTGGTATAGTACTTTCTTTTTACCATATAAATGTGTGAGGAGTCTCGTGGAGCTCAAGAATAGCCCTGCTGACGTTGAAGGACCCTATCTTGTTTGGAGGTCGTGAGTACTAATTCAGGGTCGCTCCCTGTTGAATTGCCATATTAAATCCAAATGGAATCACTGTACTGCTGACTGTTTAAACTAATTGCAACCCCTAGATGGCACTATCCCAGGGGCTACTACCCCTGCCTGATTTGCCACTAACAGGTTGAGGGGCCTGGATCCAATGGCGGGTGCCTCCACCCAGAGGTCAGGGTTTGCAATAGTTAAACTTACTTGGTCACAGCCCTCTGGGACACTGCAACCCCCCTTTCTTCCCACTAGTGGCCCACACAATATATCAGAATTACCTTCACAGTATACACTTACCCCAAGGCTGGTTCAGGCACTGGGACCTCCTGTAAAATAAGATACAGTGCAACAATCACAGTACAATACTTTAACATAGACAAATACCTCAGGCAGTATAACTTTGCTGAAACAATCAGCTCTGATTTATTTAAGGGGAATATAACAAGGACAGGGGGAAATCAGGTTAATTAGCTTATCACTTTACTCATCTACCTATGGCTCTGTGTACAAGCCTATCCCTACCAATTACTGTCCCTGGGTACCCAAGCCCTAGTGGCTAGTCCAAACCATGGCAGCTGGTAGGGGCCCTTTCCCACAGAGAAAAGAAAAATTAGTTTAAACAGTCAGTAGTACAGTGATTCCATTTGGATTTAATGTAGCAATTCAACAGGGAGCGACCCTGAATTAGTACTCGACCTCAAACAAGATAGGGTCCTTCAATGTCAGCAGGGCTACTCTTGAGCTCCCACGAGACTCCTCACATTATATGGCAAACAGGCAGGCTGCTTCTCTATCCGATGTAATTACTGCACAATACCCGTGGAACACACAGCAGATTCAGTTCCTGACAGACCGAGTGCAATTCAGCAAATTCTCCAGTCTTCTACAGGGTGAGCCTAGTTTCTACTCTTCAGATATCCTTTGATTCTCTTCACAGGACAGATTCAGTCCTAACAAGCAGTTACACAAGCTGCAGACCGGAACTCTGGGCCTTACACATGTTTCCCGACTAAAACTGCACTGAAGGAGTACAGGGTTCCTTTCCCCTTCACTGCCTTAGCTAAAACTGAAACTCCAACAGACAAAACCGGGCACTTCCTTTGAGTTCCTCCCAGTTCTTGACTGGATTGGCTGTCACTCACAATAGACTGTTCCTGTTGGTCCAAAAAGGGGCCGAAGTCTAAACTGCATCTCCCAGAGTCACTGCCCACACAATCCTCTTGTGGCTGGCTCAGATTATGAGTCCAAGTTCTGATTCATCCAAGGCACCATTTTAGAGCTAGCTTACCCCACACTGATTGGTCCAGTTCAGCAGTTCAAAACCAGAATGAGGAACTAGGCAGACACAGTTCTGACTGCAAAGAAAGCAGGTTAGACAAACTGTAATTTCATTATTACTCTAAATAATTTCTGGCAAACATGTTATCTTTCAGATAGGTTCCCTTTGCACTCCTAGTGACTGCAAAATGGAGTGAATTGGCAGCAGTTCGAGTGGTACTCAAACAGAAAGCACACAGTCCCCCATACAAACTAATTATGTCTGCAAGCAGACAGCTCTAAAGAGACAGTACCAGAGGCTCTAAAACACTCACTGATAAATGCATTAGCACAAAAACACCATTCAGGCTTTGAGCATTCATGCAAGCTCCTGGAAGTCTTTTGGGAACCCCTATTTGCAGGGGTTACATAATTTTCCTTTCTCTGTGGGAAAGGGCCCCTACCAGCTGCCACGGTTGGACTAGCCACTAGGGCTTGGGTACCCAGGGACAGTAACTGGTAGGGATAGGCCTGTGCACAGAGCCATAGGTAGATGAGTAAAGTATAAGCTAATTAACCTGATTTCCCTGTCCTTGTTATATTCCTAAATAAATCAGAGCTGCTTGTTTCAGCAAAGTTATACTGCCTGAGGTATTTGTCTATGTTAAAGTATTGTACTGTGATTGTTGCACTGTATCTTATTTTACAGGAGGTCCCAGTACCTGAACCAGTCCTGGGGGTAAGTGTATACTGTGAAGGTAATTCTGATATATTGTATGGGCCACTAGTGGGAAGAAAGGGGGGTTGCAGTGTCCCAGAGGGCTGTGACCAAGTTAGTTTATCTATTGCAAACCCTGACCTCTGGGTGGAGGCACCCACCATCGGATCCAGGCCCCTCAACCTGTTAGTGGCAAATCAGGCAGGGGTAGTAGCCCCTGGGATAGCGCCATCTAGGGGTTACATCTATTTCTTGTTAGCATGGCCAGCTCCAGCTGTAATCCTGTCCTTCTCCTGACATCCTGTATATATGCTCTGTATTTATTCCCTGTAAGTATGGCCATCTCCAGCTGTAATCCTGTCCTGCTCCTGACATCCTCTATAAATGCTGTATATTTATTTATTGTAAACATGGCCAGCTCCAGCTGTAATCCTGTCCAGCTCCTGACATCCTGTATATATGCTGTATATTTATTTCATGTAAGTTTGGCCAGCTCCAGCTGTAATCCTGTACTGCTCCATAGTTCCTGTATATATGCTGTATATTTATTTCATGTAAGCATGGCCAGCTCCAGCTGTAATCCTGTCCAGCTCCTGACATCCTGTATATGTGCTGTGTATTTATTTCCTGTAAGCGTGGCCGGCTCCAGCTATAATCGTGGCCTGCTCCATACATCCTGTATATATGCTGTATATTTATTTCCTGTGAGCGTGGCCAGCTCCAGCTGTAATCGTGGCCTGCTCCTGACATTCTTTATATATGAAGTATATTTATTTCCTGTAAGCATGGCCAGCTCCAGCTGTAATCATGGCCTGCTCCTGACATCCTGTATGTATACTGTATATTTATTTTCTGTGAGTGTGGTGAGCTCCAGCTGTAATCCTGTCCAGCTCCTGACATCCTGTATATATGCTGCTTATTTATTTCACATAAGCATGGCCAGCTCCAGCTGTAATCCTGTCCAGCTCCTGACATCCTGTATATATGCTTTATATTTATTTCATGTAAGCAAGGCCAGCTCCAGCTGTAATTCTGTCCAGCTCCTGACATCCTGTATATACGCTGTGTATTTATTTCCTGTAAGCGTGGCCTGCTCCAGATGTAATCGTGACCTGCTCCTGACATCCTGTATATATGCTGTGTATTTATTTCCTGTGAGCTTGGCCAGCTCCAACTGTAATCCTGTCCTGCTCCTGACATAGATAGAAACATAGAAACATAGATTTTGACAGCAGAAAAGGACCGCTTGGCCCACCCAGTCTGCCCATTTCCCTACCTAATGGATACGCAGCAGATCCTAGTTAATCAGCAGCCTACTTCTTCCTAAACCCACCCCCTAGAATTGCCTTATAACTGTCCCATGCATGCTTGAATTCCACCACTGTTTTTGACTCCACAACCTCCTCTGGAAGGCTGTTCCATGCATCCACAACCCTCTGTGTGAAAAAATACTTCCTTAAATTACCTCTGAGCCACCCCCTACTATCTTCAAATTGTGCCCCCTTGTTCTTGCACACCTCTTCTTTGAAAGATGCTACCCTTTTGGACTTTGTTGATTCCCTTGAGGTACTTGAAAGTTTCTATCATGTCCCCCCTCTCCCTCCTTTCCTGAGGCTATACATGTTAAGCTCCTTAAGTCTCTCTTCATGCTTCTTCCAGAGCAGACCCTGCACCATTTTAGAGGCCCTCCTCTGGACAGCCTCCATCCTGTCTATGTCTTTGCAGAGATTGGGTCTCCAGAACTGCAAGCAGTACTCCAGATGTGGTCTCACCAACTGTCTGTACAGAGAGATAATAACTTCCTGTTTTTTACTGGTGATGCCTCTCCCTTTGCATCCCAGTATCTCCCCAGCCCACCTTGCTGCTCTCTATCATTGCTTGCCCACCTTTAGATCTTCTGATAAGACTACCCCCAGGTCCCGTTCCATTTTTCTTGTTAGTATCTCATCCCCCATTGTGTACTCATTCCCTGGGTTTTTGTTTCCCAAGTGCATTACCTTGCTCTTCTTAGCATTGAATCTAAGCTGCCATACATTTGACCATTCCTCTAACCTTACCAAGTCCCTTCTCATCCTTTCCACCCCACCTTGTGCATCAACTTTGTTGCAGATCTTTGTGTCATCTGCAAAGAGACATACTTTTCCTTCCAGTCCTTCTGCAATGTCGCGTATAAAAACATAGAAGAGGACCGGTACTAATACTGAACCTTGTGGTACCCCACAAGTAACCCCCCATTCTTCAGAGAGTACCCCATTTAATATTACTCTCTGAGTCCTATTCTCCAGCCTATTCTTTACTGAGGTTGTCATCTTGGGACCCACTCCCATGCAGGCTGACTTTTTTTTTTTTTGAAATTCTCTTTTTATTTAATTTCAATAACAATAACAATAAGGTCAAGCTGGTAAGTTCAGGTATGATACAACACTGTAACAATTTCCAGCAACAAAACATAGAATAATAAACATGGGACAAACTAAACCCCTCCTCCCCCTCCCCCAAGAAGGTGTCACCACTGAAGAGGAAAGAGATACAGAGAAGATTCATAAGTGAGGGAAAGGAAGTTGTCAGATCTAGAAAAGAAAGTGAGATAACAACCTGTCCTTTAAACCCAGAGGAAAACGCAGCTCCACTGACAATTGATTCATGGGTAGAAAGAGGGTGCATCAGGGAGTCCATAAAGGGGAATACTGTCAGGGTTCAAATAGATTAAAATGGACCTGGACCTATGAATCAGTGTAGGTATAGGGCATAAAGTTTACCCCACTTTTTCTGGAAGACCAAGGGAGAAAATCTGGCGCTGCAATCAGCTTCTCAACTTTAAAACACAAAGACATTTCTTCTCCGTCCATGTATGAGAGTTCTAAATTATCTGACCAGTGACGCAGCACTAATCTTTTAACCGCCATTGAGATAAGAGCCATATGGTATCTTCTGTCTCTGACGTTGATACCTGAATAGATGCCCAGAATACAAATCTCTAATGTAAAGAGGTCTTGCAGGCCTAGAATGGGGTCTAAGTTGTCCCAGAATGGCCCCTCCATACTGGGGCTGCTTGGAACAGTACCAGAAAATATGAGGCACTGCAGATCCTCACCATCTGAGACAATTAGGGAGCTGGAATGGTCAAATTTCAATTTTTTAATGGGCGTAATATACATATTATTAACAATAAAATATTGAATAAGCCTATTCTTATCAAGAGTATTATATGTGTGCAAATCTCTCCAAACCTGGCTCCATGTGAAAGAAGGGTCTAAGAGGAGTGGAGGCCAAGATTTCGAACCAGCTAAGGGATCCGGAAAATTAACCTTCATAAGATGTAAATATATTTTACATACACCATGGGGCTTGACCACGTATTCTTTAATCACCCTAAGAAGGGGCTTGATAACCGACACCGGTACAGTGTTTCCAAATTCCTTATTGACAAGGTGTTTTAATTGATATACCTTGAAAATCATTCGGGGATACTTAGGACTAATAAAAGGTCATCTATTAACCCAGGACCCTTGCACAAATAAATCTTCCACTGAGAGTCCCTGAATTTGGGGCAGCCACTTCGGAGATAACAATTTGGTCCCCATTTTAATATTAGGGTTGGAAATCAGTGGTTGCCCAGGGTCCTTAACGTGTCGGATTTTGGCAGTGGCATAAAATTGGTTAAGCACCCTCACCGAAATGCCCACTGCCGAGTCTTGAATACAGCAGGGCAAAGTTGAAAAATGACAGTAAAACAGACTAGAGGGATCTATGTTGCATTGCTTGATAATATCAAGATCTAAACTTAACCAAAAGGTGAGGATGTTTCGTCCTTTCCCCCAAGCCACTTGCCGGCTTTAACTAGATGGCTAGCCCAGTAGTAATATTCAAAATTAGGGAGACGGAGGCCCCCCATATCTTTGGGTAGACAGAGTTTATAAAAGGCTCGTCTTGGAGATTTGTGATTCCAGATAAAACAAGTCAGGATTGAATGTACTCTCTTGAAAAAGGTTTTGGGTAACCAAATATCCAAAAGATTTAGGGGATAAAAAAGACGAGGCAGAATATTCATTTTAATAATGCTGATTCGGGTCCCTACTGATAGTGGAAGCTTGTCCCATCTTTGCAGGTCAGAGTAAATTTTGTCCACTAGGTCGTCCAGGTTTAATTTCCTAACCAAAATTGGGTCACGAGCCAAATAAATACCGAGATATTTAAGATGGGATGAGGCCCATTTCATACCAAAATGAGACATACTGGATTGGGATGTATGCGAATTGAGAGGGAAAATCTCAGACTTGGCCAGATTCAGTTTGTAATTGGATACAGCACCAAATTGCTCTATTATATTTAGGACTACCCGTAAGGAGTCTGCCGGATTGGTTAACTGTAGTAATATATCATCTGCAAAGACGGATATTGTGGAGGTTTGTTGAAAGATGGCACAGCCTTGGATCCCGGAAGCTGCCTTAAGATTAAGCAACAGGGACTCAAATAAGGTTGAAAAGATATGGCGAGAGGGGCAGCCCTGGCGGGTGCCTGAAAATAACGAATGCGGGATGAGAAACCCCATTACAGTAGATTTTGCGAGGGATCTTTATATAGAACCTTTATCCATTGGATGAATTTCTCCGGGAAACCAAACTTAGCCAAAGCACTCCACAAGAAATCCCAATTGACACGATCAAATGCCTTCTCGGCATCTAAAGCCACCAGTGCCATGGGAGCTTGAGAGGCCTGGGCTGCTTGGAAGACATATGAAAGGACTCTCATATGATCGGCAGCCAACTTGCCTTGCACGAATCCTACTTGTTCCCTGCTCAAAAGTGATTGCCATACTTGCTTAATACATGAAGCCAGAATTTTAGACAGGATTTTGATATCACAATTGAGCAGTGAGATGGGTCTATAGTTAGTTGGATCCAGAGAGGGTTTATCTGTTTTGGGAATCAGGATTATAATGGCTTCTGATAAGGTTGGGTCCAGTGAGTCAGAGGAGAGAAGACAGTTATAAAATTCCAAAAGAGTTGGAGCTAATTCCTTGCAAAAGGCCTTATAAAAATTGGAGGGTAAACCATCTGGACCGGGGGCTTTGTCTGACGGAAGGTTATGAATGGCTTCCTCAATCTCTTTCAGGGATAGGAGAGTAGAGAGGAAAGCTGCTTGGTCCTCGGAGAGGCAAGGTGGGGAAATTGGTTTAAAGAAGGCCTCAATTGCGGGCAAGGAAGGAGGGACTGGTCTAGCACCGTAAAGATTTTGGTAAAATAATCTGAAAACCTCCACAATGTCCCTGGGCCCTGTCTTGATAGAGCCATCTTGTGCCTCTAAAGCTGGGACCAACCTTGAGTTTTCTACTTCCTTAAGTTTTAGGGCCAAAAGCCTACTCGGCTTCTCCCCTTGGTCTAAGTATTTAGCTTTGGATCTCAACAATGCAAATTCATTTTTTTCTCCGACCAGCCCCTCATATTCATTTTTAAGTTTATATAGCTGCTCCAAACTCTTTAGGGACCTAGAAGGGGCAAGGGAGTCTTCTGCCGCCTTAATCTGACCAGATAAGAGAAGAAATTTTTGAGTCCTGAGTTTTTTCCTCCTAGCAGAGATTTTAATGAATTCTCCCCTTAAAAAGCATTTTAGAGAGCACCATAGGATGTCATACCTGGCCACTGAACCCTGGTTAATGTCCAGGTATTCTTTAATTAGGGATTTAATCTGAGCGTGAGAGTGCTCATCCTTTAAAACCTGAGTATTGAGCTTCCATATTGTGTCGCGCTGTGCCAGAGAGGAGGGGTTGAATCGAAGCCATACTAAAGCATGGTCAGAGATTACAATAGGCTCAATACCTACCAGGGTTATGTTAGCCATAAGGGAGGTGCTTACTAAAAAATAATCCAACCTGGACCAAGAGTTATGAAGCGGGGAAAAGAAGGTGTAGCTCTTATTGAAAGGATGCAGAGTCCTCCAAGGATCCACCAATCCTAGCATGTTGCCTAAGTCACGCAACGCCAATTGCGCTGGGGATGGAGGCTTCAGAGGCCTATAGGTTTTGTCTAATTCTTGCTATGGGGCTATATTCCAATCCCCTCCCAGAATAAGGGGAGTTGGCAAATACGCACTCAGTTTATCTATTAATTGCATTAAAAAACCGGCATCTCCCCCAACTGGGCCATAGACAGAACCTAGGATTATAGCGGAGTTATAAAGGGAGCCCTGCACAAAAATATATCTGCCCCCGGGATCTTGAGTAACTTTCTCCGGAATAAAAGGTATGCTTTTTTTAATCATGATTGCTACTCCCTTTGCTTCGGAGGAAACACCAGCAACAAAAACTTGAGAGAAACCTTTAACCTTTAACATATTGATTTCTGCTACTGTTATATGGGTCTCTTGTAGAAGCAAAATGTCAACCCCCAACAGGGAACAGTTAAACAGTATACGGGTCCTTTTCTTAGTCTCCCTAATGCCCCTAATGTTCCAACTGGCTAATTTAATATGGTCCAGAGCCATCCTCAAGGGACGATAGTATAGTTAAGATAGGCTGCATAGGGATCCCCCAACTTAGTCCAATCAGTGGTGACACCCTCTCATGCCCCCCACCACCCCTGCCGCCTCTGTAATAACAAAAATGGACAGCTTTCAGCTGGAGAGCAGAGAAATTCAACTTCATTATAAACAGGACAAAAACGGGTATAAAACCCCACAATTTCAAAGAAAAACAACAATAGGCGGCTACCCCACCCCATACCAGTACCCAACTACAACAATGCAAAACAAATCTCCTCTTTACAATCCAGGCTCTAAACAACCAGAGTATTAAGAGTGGCAAACACAACCATACTCTCCTCCCCCCACCCCTTGGGTACCATAAAGATCTCCCCAAAGCTCCAAAATTAAGCACAACAGCAAATGTACCCCGAAACCAATTATTCAACAGCCAAGCCCTGAAGAGAAAAATAGGCCCTTTCAAAAGCAGCGAAACAGGTACCCACAAAAACCCATTAAGGTCGTAAGACAGGGCTCTGAGGCGACTATACCACTCGAGCCCCCCGCGCCCCCTTCCAGCGAGTGAGATAGGGATGATCCAGTAACATCCAAACTCAATTAGTCAGGCAAGGAAAGGTAAACAAAGGGTACCTGGGAAAGACCCTTGGAGATATCAGGCTCGCTTCCGTGGTACAGCTGCTGCAATCAAACGCGAAGACAGAGGGTAGAAGCATAGGGAGGAGGTTTGCCGATGGACCAAGCGGTCCGACCGCAAACGTCCTCCTGAAACACACCCCATGCATACCAGTACCCAGGAGACCAACGAGGAGGCCAGACACAATGGGACAGTACAGGCTCGAGTAGGCCTCACAGCCCTCAGCCATCCAAGGCCTACTACCACGGGGACCCCAAAGGAAGACTCCTCGGCGAGATAACAGGTACCTAGCACCATTAGGTTACGCTAGGCATTAGTGATAGAAGAGCATGAAGGAAGAGAAAAGAAAAAGGAACCAATTACAGGGGCAGTTAAACAAAAACTGAATGCTAATACAAGAATTAAGCATTAGAGAGTCCAGCTGCATAAGTATAGTTATGAGAGTCATTTAAACAAGTCCGGGAGCCATTTGGTCAGCTCAGACAGTGCCTCCTCGGTTTTCGTGGCGTGCCATATACCATCCACCTGTACAAGTAATTTGGCAGGATAGTTCATTCTGAAAGCTTTCCCTGCTGCTATAAGCTTCTTGACTATTGGGTGAAAGGCAGATCTTCTCTGACGGACTTCGTAAGGGAGATCCTGGGTGATCCTAAGCTTGGTGTTATTCCAGAGGACAGCTTCAAGTTCTTTAACTTTTGTAAGAATATGTTGACGCTCCAGATAGCTTAGGAATTTGATAATTATAGGCCTGGGGGGGCATTCAGAGGTGGTCTGGGCCTGAGAGATCTGTGGGCCCTCTCGATGTGATACTGCTGGTGGATGGGTGAGGGGCCCACAACCTTATTAAGAAAGTGCTGGATAAAGCGCAGGGTGTCACTTCCCTCCTGAGACTCCGGGAGTCCAAGGATCAGCACGTTGTTCCATCGGCTCCGTCCCTCCAGGTCCTCAGTTTTCAGCTGGAGTTTCTGGATATGTTGTCGAAGCCTGGTGATTTCAGGATCGGTTTTTTGTTGCCACTGCTCAATAGAGGAGATTCTGGTCTCTTAGTCGCTTACTCTCCTCGAGAGGTCAGTGAAGTCTTGTCTCGGTGACCTGATCTCTTTGGAGATTTCCTGCAGCGTCTCTTTGAAGGGAGATAATTCCTCAAGGAAGCGCTCCTCCGTCAGTATGGTGCCAGTTGGAACACTTGATCCCCCACTAGAGGACTGTTTAGCCGCTGAGGCAGCATTAGTATTTGTATTCCTGGCTTTTTTAGAAGCTTCTTCCGGCGAGGTAGGAGGACTATGCCTAACTCCCGCGGCCTTCATTTCGGTGTCTGCCATCGCGATCGAGTAGAGATGCAGTCAGATGGCCGATCTCAGTCCACAAGGGGTCTTACAGAGCTAGAAAGGCTTTATCACTCGCTTAAAGCTTGAAGTGTGTATTTAAAACGATGAAAAAAGCTAGTTTAGGAGGAGGAAGGCGGGAGCTCCACAGCAAGCAGTTTCTCAGCACCACTGCATCACGTGACTTCCCCTCCAGGCTGACTTGTATATTAATCTTTTGTGTGGGACAGTGTCAAAGTCCTTGCTAAAGTCTAGGTAGGCCATGTACACTGCCCATCCCTGATCTACCACTTTGGTCACCCAGTCAAACAAATCTATCAGATTGCCTGGCATGACCTTCCCGCTGTGAAACTATGCGGACTTGGGTCCTGAGCCCCTCTGGCCTCTCCCGTATAAATGCTGTATATTTATTTTGTGTAAGCATGGTCAGCTCCAGCCGTAATAGTGTCCTGCTCCTGACATCCTGTATATATGCTGTATACTTATTTCCTGTAAGCGTGGCCAGCTCCAGCTGTAATCCTGTCCTGCTCCTGACATCCTGTATTTATGATGTGTATTTATTTCCAGTAAGCATGGCGAGCTCCAGCTGTAATCCTGTCCTGCTCCTGACATCCTGTATGTATGCTGTGTATTAATTTCCTGTAAGCATGGTCAGCTCCAGCTGTAATCCTGTCCTGCTCCTGACATCCTGTATATATGCTGAATATTTATTTCCTGTAAGCATGGCCAGCTCCAGCTGTAATCGTGGCCTACTCCTGACATCCTGTATATATGCTGAATACTAATTTCCAGTTAGCGTGGTCAGCTCAAGCTGTAATCCTGTCCTTCTCCTGACATCCTGTATATATGCTCTGTATTTATTCCCTGTAAGTATGGCCAGCTCCAGCTGTAATCCTGTCCTACTCCTGACATCCTCTATAAATGCTGTATATTTATTTATTGTAAACATGGCCAGCTCCAGCTGTAATCCTGTCCAGCTCCTGACATCCTGTATATATGCTGTGTATTTATTTCATGTAAACATGGCCAGCTCCAGCTGTAATCCTGTCCTGCTCCAGACATCCTGTATATATGCTGTGTATTTATTTCCTGTAATCATGGTCAGCTCCAGCTGTAATCATGGCCCGCTCCTGACATCCCGTTTACATGCTGTGTATTTATTTCCTGTAAGCATGGTCAGCTCCAGCTGTAATCCTGTCCAGTTCCTGACATCCTGTATATATGCTGTGTATTTACTTCATGTAAACATGGCCAGCTCCAGCTGTAATTCTGTCCTGCTCCAGACATCCTGTATATGCTGTGTATTTATTTCCTGTAAGCGTGGCCAGCTCCAGCTGTAATCGTGGCCTGCTCATGACATAGAAAGAAACATAGAAACATAGATTTTGACGGCAGATAAGGACCACTTGGACCACCCAGTCTGCCCATTTCCCTACCTAATGTATAAGCAGCAGATCCTAGTTAAGCAGCAGCCTACTTCTTCCTAAACCCACCCCCTAGAATTGCCTTATAACTGTCCCATGCATGCTTGAATTCCACCACTGTTTTTGACTCCACAACCTCCTCTGGAAGGCTGTTCCATGCATCCACAACCCTCTGTGTGAAAAAATACTTCCTTAAATTACCTCTGAGCCACCCCCCCTTCTATCTTCAAATTGTGCCCCCTTGTTCTTGCACACCACTTTTTTTGGAAGATGCTACCCTTTTGGACTTTGTTGATTCCCTTGAGGTACTTGAAAGTTTCTATCATGTCCACCCTCTCCCTCCTTTCCCTGAGGCTATACATGTTAAGCTCCTTAAGTCTCTCTTCATGCGTCTTCCGGAGCAGACCCTGCACCATTTTAGAGGCCCTCCTCTGGACAGCCTCCATCCTGTCTATGTCTTGCAGAGATTGGGTCTCCAGAACTGCAAGCAGTACTCCAGATGGGGTCTCACCAACTGTCTGTACAGAGGGATAATAACTTCCTGTTTTTTACTGGTGATGCCTCTCCCTTTGCATCCCAGTATCCCCCCAGCCCTCCTTGCTGCCCTCTCACATTGCTTGCCCACCTTTAGATCATCTGATAAGACTACCCCCAAGTCCCTTTCCTTTGTTCTTGTTAGTATCTCTTCCCCCATTGTGTACTCTTCCCCTGGGTTTTTGTTTCCCAAGTGCATTACCTTGCTCTTCTTAGCATTGAATCTAAGCTGACATACATTTGACCATTCCTCTAACCTTGCCAAGTCCCTTCTCATCCTTTCCACCCCACCTTGTGCATCAACTTTGTTGCAGATCTTTGTGTCATCTGCAAAGAGACATACTTTTCCTTCCAGTCCTTCTGCAATGTCGCGTATAAAAACATTGAAGAGGACCGGTACTAATATTGAACCCTGTGGTACCCCACAAGTAACCCCACTTTCTTCAGAGTGTACTCCATTTACTATTACTCTCTGTGTCCTATTCTCCAGCCAATTCTTTACTGAGGTTGTCATCTTGGGACCCACTCCCAGGCAGGCTGACTTGTATATTAATCTTTTGTGTGGGACTGTGTCAAAGGCCTTGCTAAAGTCTAGGTAGGCCATGTACACTGCCAATCCCTGATCTACTACTTTGGTCACACAGTCAAAGAAATCTATTAGATTGGGGTGGCATGACCTTCCCGCCGTGAATCTATGCGGCCCTGGGTCCTGAGCCCCTCTGGCCTCTCCTGTATATATGCTGTATATTTATTTTGTGTAAGCATGGCCAGCTCCAGCTGTAATCCAGTCCTGCTCCTGACATCCTGTATATATGCTGTATACTTATTTCCTGTAAGCGTGGCCAGCTCCAGCTGTAATCCTGACCTGCTCAAGACATCCTATATTTATGCTGTGTATTTATTTCCAGTAAGCATTGCCAGCTCCAGCTGTAATCCTGTCCTGCTCCTGACATCCAGTATATGTGCTGTATATTTATTTCCTGTGAGCGTTGCCACCTCCAGCTGTAATTGTGGCCTGCTCCTGACCTCCTGTATATATGCTGAATATTTATTTCCTGTAAGCATGGCCAGCTCCAGCTGTAATCGTGGCCTACTTCTGACATACTGTATATATGCTGTATATTTATTTCATGTAAGCGGGGCCAGCCCAAGCTGTAATCATGGCCTCCTCCTGACATCCTGTATGTAACCCCTAGATGGCACTATCTCAGGGGCTACTACCCCTGCCTGATTTGCCACTAACAGGTTGAGAGGCATGGATCCAATGGCGGGTGCCTCCACCCAGAGGTCAGGGTTTGCAATAGTTAAACTTACTTGGTCACAGCCCTCTGGGACACTGCAACCCCCTTTCTTCCCACTAGTGGCCCACACAGTGTATCAGAATTACCTTCACAGTATACACTTACCCCCAGGACTGGTTTAGGCACTGGGACCCCCTGTAAAATAATGTAACCCCTAGATGGCACTATCCCAGGGGCTACTACCCCTGCCTGATTTGCCACTAACAGGTTGAGGGGCCTGGATCCAATGGCGGGTGCCTCCACCCAGAGGTCAGGGTTTGCAATAGTTAAACTTACTTGGTCACAGCCCTCTGTGACACTGCAACCCCCCTTTCTTCCCACTAAGTGGCCCACACAATATATCAGAATTACCTTCACGTATACACTTACCCCAGGGCTGGTTCAGGCACTGGGACCTCCTGTAAAATAAGATACAGTGCAACAATCACAGTACAATACTTTAACACAGACAAATACCTCAGGCAGTATAACTTTGCTGAAACAAGCAGCTCTGATTTATTTAGGGGAATATAACAAGGACAGGGAAATCAGGTTAATTAAGCTTATACTTTACTCATCTACCTATGGCTCTGTGCAGGCCTATCCCTACCAGTTACTGTCCCTGGGTACCCAAGCCCTAGTGGCTGAGTCAAACCATGGCAGCTGGTAGGGCCCTTTCCCACAGAGAAGAAAAATTAGTTTAAACAGTCAGCAGTACAGTGATTCCATTTGGATTTAATGTGGCAATTCAACAGGGCGACCCTGAATTAGTACTCACGACCTCCAAACAAGATAGGGTCCTTCAACGTCAGCAGGGCTATTCTTGAGCTCAACGAGACTCCTCACACATTTATATGGTAAAAAAAAAGTACTATACCAGGTAGGCTGCTTCTCTATCCCGATCGCAATTACTGCACAATACCCGGGAGAACACACAGCAGATTCAGTTCTTGACAGACCGAGTGCAATTCAGCAATTTCTCCAGTCTTCTACAGGGTGAGCCTGGTTTCTACTCTTCAGATACCCTTTGATTCTTTTCACAGGACAGATTCAGTCCTAACAAGCAGTTACACAAGCTGCAGACCGGAACTCAGGGCCTTACACACGTTTCCCGACTAAAACTGCACACCGGAAAAGCACAGGGCTCCTTCCTTCTTCACTTCCAGAGCTCAAAATGAAACTCCAACAGACAAAACCGGGCACTTCCTTTGAGTTCCTCCCAGTTCTTGACTGGATTGGCTGTCACTCACAATAGACTGTTCCTGTGGGTCCAAAAAGGCGCCGAAGTCTAAACTACATCTCCCAGAGTCACTGCCCACACAATCCTCTTGTGGCTGGCTCAGATTATGAGTCCAAGTTCTGATTCGTCCAAGGCACCATTTTAGAGCTAGCTTACCCACACTGATTGGTCCAGTTCAGCAGTTCAAAACCAGAATGGGGAACTAGGCAAACACAGTTCTGACTGCAGAAAGCAGGTTAGACAAACTGTAATTTCATTATTACTCTAAATAATTTCTGGCAAACAGTTACATCTTCAGATAGGTTCCTTTGCACTCGGTGACTGCAAAATGGAGTGAATTGGCAGCAGCTCGAGTGGTACTCAAACAGAAAGCACACACAGCCACAAAACTAATTATGTCTGCAAGCAGACAGCTCTTAAGAGACAGTACCAGTGGCTCTAAAACACTCACTGATAAATGGCTTAAATGCCAAACACCATTCAGGCTTGGAGCATTCAAGCAAGCTCCTGGAAGTCTTTTGGGAACCCCCATTTGCAGGGGGGTTACACCCTTCCTGGCCTGGGAAAGCTTGACGTCCGCGTCAAGCAAGTACCTCCATAAGTTTCAACTGCAACCATACACATTTGCATTAGGCTCGCACATGTAATCATCAGTCAATATATCATTTTACCAAGAACACATTTCTGAAACATTGCAGTACGTCACTCTTTACACAGTATTACACACACATTGTACCATAACTCAAGTTATTACCTCTTGTACATGAAACCTGAAGAGAGGGGGCCCTTCCCTATCAGTTACCTTGGGGCTGGACGGGCAAGGGCACCATACTTAGAGGGCAACACAAGTAACTTGGAGTTAGCACTGACGCTCAGTTTGGGCAATGAGCTCGGGGACACATACACTCCTTTATGGACAACATTGAGAGGCAAATCCACAGGCCCCCAAGGGAATCATAACTGAGGTGCACCACAGGCTTTACAGCTCGACCAGTCTTTCTAGGGGAACTGTTACAGTCTCTGCACTCTGAGCCTCATTTTCAGCATTGTCCTCACTTGTCAGGGAGTCTCCATGGGGTAGAGAGGCTGGAACTTGGGGCACTTTCAGCTCCAGGAGTTACCATTTCTGAGTCCACAACATTTGGCTCACATGGAGCTTTCAGACACTGGCAGTGGACTGTCAGGGCACTCAAAATACTCTTCTTGTTCAGAGTGTATCACCAGTCTGCCCCAATCCATCATTTTCCTCCCTGAAAGCTCAAACAGTTCAACCATGCACAATGATTCCATTTCATCTGATCTGATGCTTTGCACTTCACTTTCTGGGAGCATTGGCTCCAGGGACGAAGCTGGGGGCTTAGACAGTCCAGAAGGCCCAGCTTCATCTCCACTATTGACTAGGGGATTGCCCTTAAACAATTGACTCAGTTCGTAAGAAGGATAGTATTCAAAGTCACTCTCACTTTCTTCCGATATGGACTGACAGTCATGCTCAACTGGGACTTGTGGAGGGAACACTTTAACTTTGCTTCTGTAGGTGCAGACTTTCTTGATCTTTTCTTAGCAGCAGCTCTAGTCACTGGTCCAGAGGGCATCTTCTAGGGCTCAGACTCAATCAGATTTGTCAATGGGCAGTAAATGATTTCTATGCATTGTTTTACATCTTTCAATTATTCTGGGCCTTACTTTGTACACTGGCAGATCATCTAGTTTGCCCACTACAATGTGAGGAGATGGTGCCATCTGTCAGCAATCTTGTGTTTGCCATGCAGTCCCAGATTTCTTAGCAATACCGATCTCCCTCCTGGAGTTCCTGTGCTTTCACCTTTTTATCATACCTTTCTTTGTTGGCCAGATTTCTTTTGGCAGCCATGGTTTGAGCCAGTTGGTATGCATGAGTTAGCTGGGCCTTTAACTTTTGCACATACTGTAAATAGTTGTCAGCTTGAACCCCATCAGGAGGACCCAAAACACACATCTACAGTGAGTCGAGCTTCTCTTCCAAACATCAGGCGGTAGGGGAGAACCCAGTGGCATCACTTTTGGTGCAGTTATAAGCATGTACCAGGGTGCTAATTTGTTAGCTCCATCTAGAGCATCCTTTAGGTGCAGGGTGCCTAGCATATCTAGCAAAGTGCGGTTGAAGCGTTCAGGCTGAGGGTCCCCCTGGGGTGGTAAGGAGTGGTTCTGGACTTCCTCCCCACAGAGAAAGCATCTCTTTGATCAGGCGACTCTCAAAGTCTCTCCCTTGATCAGAATGGATTCTTTGTGGAGCCCCATAGTGAACAAAAAGTTTCTACAAGTACTTTGGCCACAGTGGATGCTTTCTGGTCTTTAGTGAGGAAAGCTTGGGCATATCTCGTGAAATGGTCAGTGACCACCAGCACATTACTGATATTTCTTTGATCTGACTCCAAACTCAGAAAATCAATACAGACCAGCTCCATGGGTGCACTGGTGGTGATGTTAACAAGCAGGGCAGCCCCTGGGGCAAAGCTTTCCTCTCTAAGCAGCGACTACAAGTTCGAATGTGTTGCTCCACATCAGCCCCCATCTTAGGCCAATAGAATCTGGATCTCACCAAGTCAAGTGTTCTGTCTATACCAAGGTGCCCCATGTGGTTGTGCAAGGACATCAGTACTGAGTCTCGAAAGGCAGTGGGCAGCACTAGTTGTTGTTTGTCTACTTGTCCCCCTCTGTCTACTGTTTCTCTGTATAACAGTTTTTGATCAGTTTCAACTTAGGACCTTCTTTGTATAACAGTGCAGTTCTCAAATCCGTGGAGCGTAATTTGAATACATCTTTTCCTGAATAGAGGGCTTCTAAAGCTGCTTTGATCATGGGATCGCGGGATTGAGCCCGCCGAATACTGTCATTGTCCAGCTGAGGCAGTGCACCAATGTCTATTGCAGAAAAGTGGCAATAAGCAGCAGGTATGCAATTCTCAGAGGGTCCCAAGCAATCCACCATGCAGTCCACTGTGTCCGTGGACATTTCTTCCACCCTGTCAAACTTCCGGCAGAGTGCCCGAATGTCAGGTTCTGCCAATCGGACCCAATCATTCTGGGGAACAGGCCTCCGGGAGAGAGCATCAGCATCTATGTGGTTCAGACCTGCTCGTATTCGAGGAGCATAGTCATATGTAGATAATGCGAAAGCCACCTATGGCCAGTGGCATCCAACTTAGCTGAGGTCTGCACATAGGTCAAAGGATTATTGTCAGTTTTTACTAGTATTTTTAGCCCCATACAAGTACTCATGGATTGGTCAACAATAGCCCACTTCAAAGCTAGGAACTCTAACTTATGTACAGGTTAGTTCTTTTCGGATGGGGTCAGGCTTCTACTGGCAAAGGCCACTGGTCTCAGGTCATTCTCATGCTCTTGGTACAACACAGCCCCAACCCTTGCAAGCTAGCATCAGTGTGCAGGATGTAGGTTTTCTTGGATCGGCATAGGCCAGCACTGGAGCATGGGTAGATATATATGATCTCATGAAAAGCAGTCTCACAATCAGGAGTCCAGCGGGCCCCAAATACTTCACTCGGATGAAAATACACTCTTTCGGTCTTGAGGGATGCTGACTTTTGGTATTTTTTGTGGGTTGGGGGATACCCTTGAGTAAGGTTAAGTAAAGGGGATCACTCTTGAATAGTCCTTGATGAAACACCGATAATAACCACAGGTCCCAGGAATCTTTGCAGTTCTTTTTAGATTTTTGGGCTGTGGCCAGGTGAGTCAAGGCCTCAACTTTACTTGGGTGGTCTCTATTCCTCGGTGAATACTATGTTCCCACATACTTACTGATGTTTGAAAGAATTGACACTTATCAATGGACAGTTTAAGGCCAAAGTCCTCCAGTCAGTCCAATACCTTAAATAATCTGCTCTCATGTTCCTCCAGTGAGCTGCCAAACACAATAACATCATCTAGGTATACCAGGCACTCTAGTAAGTTCATGTCCCCACTGCACGCTCCATCAATCGTTGAAAAGTGGTGGGGCACCTGAAATCCCTTGAGGCATCCTCATGAATTCATAGAAGCCAAGCGGACAGATAAAAGCTGTCTTCTCATGGTCCTCTGGGGCCATTGGGATCTGGTAGTACCCACTCACGAGATCCAGCACAGAGAACCACTTGCTCCCGTTTAGGCAGTCCAAAGCATCCTGAATCGGGGCATTGTGTACTGATCAGGATAGTCCACGGTTTAAGGTGCAATAATCCACACACATCCTTACTGTTCCATTCTTTTCCTCACTACCACAATGGGGAAGCATAAGGGCTTCTGGATTCTTGTATTACCAGCAGCTAACATCTCTTGCAGATGCCGTCTCCATCATCTATGTCAGCAGGTGCCAGGCGTCGAGACCTCTCACGAAATGGTCTTTTGTCATGCAGCGGATATTGTGCTCAGCTCCTGCATGCATCCTACGTCCCATTCCTTTAAAGAAAACACCTGGTCTCTCTGGGCAAGCTTCTCACTGATCCTCACTTTCCATTCAGCTGGCAGCGGGGAGTCGCCGAAATCAAACAAGTCAGGCATTACTCTGTCATTCTTCCTTGAACTCTTGCTGCTGGGTAGCACTGCAGTGTCTGCACAATGCACATTAGCCAGGATGCAACCTCTATTTACTCGAATGTCTCTTTCAGACACATTATGAACTTGGACCATTACCCTTCTGGCATAAGCGTGGGCTCTAGCAGGCAAAATACTAAAGCTGACCAGCAGTCCCTCTGGCAATTTTCCATCGCCTGGTGCATCCAACATTAATATTTTATTCTTAACATCCTTTCTGATACTGACCTCTCCCTGTAAGGTACACTGGGCATTTGGCACCAGATCAGAGACTCTGGATCCTTCTTCCATACAATTCCGACCGGTTCCTCTGCTTCTATTTTTTCAGCATCTCTCTGTGCCTCATAGGCCTTCTTAATTAAAGCCAGAACTCTTAAAGCTCTACTAGTCTTTGACCCCTGTTTTTCATAACACAACTGTGCCAGCCTTCTGAACATATGAGCATTTGTTCCAATCAACAAAGGGACACCATCATACAGTCCAGTGGGGGGACACACTAAGGCTACGGTCTCTACTTGTTCAGCCACTCCAGCCACGGAGGTGGGAAAGACAGCCAAATCGGATATACCCGGAATAGGGTAGGCCTTCTCACTTAACCCCCATACATGCAGTCCTTCTAATGGCTGTAAGGTACTTCTGACAAATGCTTCTGATACCAATCCTGGAACATAATTGTCACTTGGAGCCACTGTCTAATACAGCTCTTGTAGACACTCCATTCACCTTTACAGTGGTCTCCATGGAGGGACCTATTATTCTGGACCAGTCTGAGAGGCGGTAGTGGGGGCCTGGGCAACTGACCGTGCCACAAAGGGCGTGAATTAGCATTTTGGTGCCCTCACTGGGATCATTTCATGCACCTCTTAACCACTGATTTGTTCTCGAAGCTCTCCTTGTAGCCTATATGCAACTTTGTCAGTGTCTTTTGGGGACCAGCATTCTCTTTTCATGTGCCCATCAACTTCCCACAATTATAGCAAAACATATTTTCTGGAGTTTGAGCTGCCCAAGGCACCACACTGGGAGCCAGGGCGGGGGTATTACTAACTGGAAACCTTGGTGCCATCTCTGTCTGCGGCGTGATAAGCATTTGGAGACATATTGTCAGTTTCTCCACTTCCATGGTCAAGGAATTGAGTTTGGAGCTGTTATCAGTAGGAGATACATGGGTGGGTACCCCCACCCCCATAGCAGATGCAGTCGGCTATAGGTCAGGGCCCGTACTTGCAGGCGTGGCCTTCATAAAGGGACTGTTTTTGAATTCCCGGATCTCTCTCAACAGTTCGGCCCATTGTGGCATATCTTTTTCCTTGTCAGAGCACTCATTTACTGCCAACCTCTGCCCCTGAACTTCACTTGATGGGTCACCCTCAGTCACTCGGGTCATAGTCGCAGCTGTTGGTACAGGTCCTTCCCGAGGTCACCTTTTCTCAACTCCTCGAATTTCTCTCATTAACTCATCATAGAAGGGTGGGGATTCCAGTCGATTTGCCAGGTCTAACTGAAGCAACAGCAGTTCTGAGAAGGGGGCAGACTTAAGGATCCTGTCCAGCCTGGCTCGGTCCAGTTCAATCACTGGCAAACTACCCTTTCTGAGGCATTCTTGCAACAATTTTTCCAGCCGAGATACATACACAGACAACAACTCCCCTTGGTACTGTTGTGCATCTCTTACTCTCCACCATAGGTCTTCATCAGAATCTGGCTCCCATACACATTCTCCAGGGCCTCAAGATAGGCCTGTGCAGTCACTTCAGGGTTACTGGCCCGTTTAGCACGGATGGTAGCCAGGGCAGGACCTCGGAGGCTCTCACTAACCCTCTTTCACTTTTCGGCTTCTGAGCATTGCCATTCTAGCACTTGGGGGGCAACATAGTCTATCCAGGTCTCCCAGTCATCCTCCCCTTGGGGGGTGGGGAGGGTGCCAGAGAAGATCCTCAACCTTCCGTAAGAGTCGTGACTAATGGCAGGTGCAGAAATAGGAGTCTGCATTGGTTCAGCCACCATTACGGGTACTGGAGCGGGAGAGTGTGTTGGGGGAGGAACACCCCCAGGTGGCAAGAATAGTGTCTTCAAGTCCTCCACAGTTTTCCCTTCCCACAGCAACCATTTAGAAAATTTCTCCTCAAAAGTTTCAGACAGTGGTGGGGGATCATTCCCCAGGTCTTTACTGTCCTTAGTTATCACTCTCCAGGCAGTGAGGCTCCCTCTGGGGTAATGGTCTGTGGCACTTTGGAGCTATCTATGGGATCCTTAAACTCTACTAGGGCCAGGAAAGTGTGGGTGAGCAGATTAGCATGCCGACCCACCACCACAGGGTTTTGTAAACCATCCACCTTGGAAAGTACTCCTGTACAGTGTCCGTATTGATACCAGGGGATGTCCAGGATAAGCACAGCATTTGGGGTCAATCTCTCCCCAGTACACCACTCCACCAGCGGTGCCACAGCCACTTCTGTCAAGGTACCCATTTTTCTTAACAGTGGATTACAATAAATATGGCCACCTAGAGGACACACAATCCAGCGGTGAGCCTCCAAGATGTAACCCTTAGATGGCGCTATCCCAGCGGCTACTACCCCTGCCTGATTTGCCACTAACAGTTTGAGGAGCCTGGATCCAATGGCGGGTGCCTCCACCCAGAGGTCAGGGTTTGAAATAGTTAAACTTACTTGGTCACAGCCCTCTGGGACACTGCAATCCCCCTTTCTTCCCACTAGTGGCCCACACAATATATCAAAATTACCTTCACAGTATACACTTACCCCCAGGACTGGTTCAGGCACTGGGACCTCCTGTAAAATAAGATACAGTGCAACAATCACAGTACAATACTTTAACATAGACAAATACCTCAGGCAGTATAACTTGCTGAAACAAGCAGCTCTGATTTATTTAGGGGACTATAACAAGGACAGGAAATCAGGTTAATTAGCTTATACTTTACTCATCTACCTATGGCTCTGTGTACAGGCCTATCCCTACCAGTTACTGTCCTGGGTACCCAAGCCCTAGTGGCTAGTCCAAACCGTGGCAGCTGGTAGGGGCCCTTCCCACAGAGAAAAGAAAAATTAGTTTAAACAGTCAGCAGTACAGTGATTCCATTTGGATTTAATGTGGCAATTCAACAGGGAGCGACCCTGAATTAGTACTCACGACCTCCAAACAAGATAGGGTCCTTCAACATCAGCAGGGCTATTCTTGAGCTCAACGAGACTCCTCACACATTTATATGGTAAAAAGAAAGTACTATACCAGGCAGGCTGCTTCTCTATCCCGATCGCAATTACTGCACAATACCCGGGAGAACACACAGCAGATTCAGTTCTTGACAGACTGAGTGCAATTCAGCAATTTCTCCAGTCTTCTACAGGGTGAGCCTGGTTTCTACTCTTCAGATACCCTTTGATTCTTTTCACAGGACAGATTCAGTCCTAACAAGCAGTTACACAAGCTGCAGACCCGAACTCAGGGCCTTCCACGTTTCTGACTAAAACTGCACACCAAAGCACAGGGCTCCTTCCTTCTTCACTTCCAGAGCTCAAAATGAAACTCAACAGACAAAACCGGGCACTTCCTTTGAGTTCCTCCCAGTTCTTGACTGGATTGGCTGTCACTCACAAAGACTGTTCCTGTTGGTCCAAAAGACGCAAAGTCTCAAACTACATTTCCCAGAGTCACTGCCCACACAATCCTCTTGTGGCTGGCTCAGATTATGAGTCCAAGTTCTGATTCGTCCAAGGCACCATTTTAGAGCTAGCTTACCCCACACTGATTGGTCCAGTTCAGCAGTTCAAAACCAGAATGGGAACTAGGCAAACACAGTTCTGACTGCAAAGAAAGCAGGTTAGACAAACTGTAATTTCATTATTACTCTAAATGATTTCAGGAAACAGTTACCTTCAGATAGGTTCCCTTGCACTCCTAGTGACTGCAAAATGGAGTGAATTGGCAGCAGCTCGGTGGTACTCAAACAGAGAAGCACACAGTCCTCCATACAACTCAATTATGTCTGCAAGCAGACAGCTCTTAAAGAGACAGTACCAGAGGCTCTAAAAATCATTCACTGATAAATGGCTTAAATGCCAAACACCATTCAGGCTTGGAGCATTCAAGCAAGCTCCTGGAAGTCTTTTGGGAACCCCCATTTGCAGGGGGGTTACAATAAGATACAGTGCAACAATCACAGTACAATACTTAAACATAGACAAATGGCTCAGGCAGTATAACTTTGCTGAAACAAGCAGCTCTGATTTATTTAGGGGGATATAACAAGGACAGGGGGAAATCAGGTTAATTAGCTTATCACTTTACTCATCTACCTATGGCTCTGTGCACAGGCCTATCCCTACCAGTTACTGTCCCTGGGTACCCAAGCCCTAGTAGCTAGTCCAAACCGTGGCAGCTGGTAGGGGCCCCTTCACACAGAGAAAAGAAAAATTAGATAAACAGTCAGCAGTACAATAATTCCATTTGGATTCAATGTGGCAATTCAACAGGGGCGACTCTGAATTAGTACTCCGACCTCCAAACAAGATAGGGTCCTTCAACGTCAGCAGGGCTATATGAGCTCCACGAGACTCCACACACATTTATATGCAAACTGCAACAGGCAAAGTCCTTTAATGGCAGCAGGATTCATTTGAGCTACACAAGCCTCCTCCACATTTATATGGTAAACAGTAACAGGCAAAGTCCTTTAATGGCAGCAGGATTCACTTGAGCTGCACAAACCTCCTCACGCATTTATATGGTAAAAGAAAGTACTATACCAGGAAGGCTGCTTCTCTATCCCGATCGCAATTACTGCACAATACCGGGAGAACACACAGCAGATTCAGTTCCTGACAGACCGAGTGCAATTCAGCAATTTCTCCAGTCTTCTGAGGTGAGCCTGGTTTCTACTTTTCAGATATCCTTGATTCACTTCACAGGACGGATTCAGTCCCAACAAGCAGTTACACAAGCTGCAGACCGAACTCTGGGCCTACACACGCTTTCCCGACTAAAACTGCACCTAAAAGCACAGGGCTCTTCCTCCACACTGCCAGGAGCTCAACTGAAACTCCAGCAGACAAAACCGGGCACTTCCTTTGAGTTTCTCCCAGTTCTTGGCTGGATTGCTGTCACTCAATAGACTGCCCCTGTTGGTCAAAAGGCGAAAGTCAAACCACATCTCCCAGAGTCACTGCCCATACAATCCTCTTGTGGCTGGCTCAGATTATGAGTCCCAAGTTCTGATTCGTCCAAGGCACCATTTTAGAGCTACCTTATCCCACACTGATTGGTCCAGTTCAGCAGTTCAAAACTAGAATGGGAACTAGGCAAGCACAGTTCTGACTGCAAAGAAAGCAGGTTAGACAAACTGTATTTTCATTATTACCTAAATGATTTCTGGCAAACAGTTACCTTCAGATAGGTTCCTTTGCACTCCTAGTGACTGCAAAATGGAGTGAATTAGCAGTTCGAGTGGTACTCAAGCAGAGAAACACACAGTCCCCCCATATAAACTAATTATGTCTGCAAGCAGACAGCTCTTAAAGAGACAGTACCAGAGGCTCTAAAAACACTCACAGATAAATGGCTTAAACGCCAAACACCATTCAGGCTTGGAGCATGCAAGCAAGCTCCTGGAAATCTTTTGGGAACCCCCATTTGCAGGGGGGTTACATGTATATATGCTCTGTATTTATTTCCTGTAAGCGTGGTCAGCTCCAGCTGTAATCCTGGCCGGCTCCTGACATCCTGTATATGCTGTATATTTATTTCATGTAAGCATGGCCAGCTCCAGCTGTAATCATGGCCGGCTCCTGACATCCTGTATATATGTTGTATATTTATTTCATGTAAGCGTGGCCAGCCCCAGCTGTAATCATGGCCTCCTCTTGACATCCTGTATATATGCTGTATATTTATTCCCTGTAAGCGTGTTCAGCTCCAGCTGTAATCATGGCTGGCTCCTGACATCCTGTATATATGCTGTATATTTATTTCATGTATGCATGGCCAGCTCCAGCTGTAATCCTGGCCTCCTCCTGACATCCTGTATATAAGAAGCTTATTTATTTCCAGTTAGCGTGGCCAGCTCCAGCTGTAATCATGGCCTGCACCTGACATCCTGTATATATGCTGTGTATTTATTTCCTGTAAGCGTGGCCAGCTCCAGCTGTAATCATGGCCTACTTCTGCACCCTGTATATATGCAGTGTATTTATTTCCTGTAAGCGTGGCCAGCTCCAGCTGTAATCATGGCCTGCATCTGACATCCTGTATATATGCTGTGTATTTATTCCCTGTAAGCGTGGCCAGCTCCAGCTGTAATCGTGGCCTGCACCTGACATCCTGTATATATGCTGTGTATTTATTTCCTGTAAGCGTGGCCAGCTCCAGCTGTAATCATGGTCTACTTCTGCACCCTGTATATATGCAGTGTATTTATTTCCTGTAAGCGTGGCCAGCTCCAGCTCTAAACGTGGCCTGCACCTGACATCCTGTATATATGCTGTGTATTTATTCCCTGTAAGCGTGGCTGGCTCCAGCTGTAATCGTGTCCTGCTCCTGACATCCTGTAAATATGCTGTATATTTTTTTCATGTAAGCATGGTGAGCTCCAGCAGTAATCCTGTCTAGCTCCTGACATCCTGTATATATGCTGTATATTTATTTCCTGTAAGCATGGCCAGCTCCAGCTGTAATCCTGTCCAGCTCCTGACATCCTGTATATATGCTGTATATTTATTTCCTGTAAGCATGGCCAGCTGCAGCTGTAATCCTGGCCTCCTCCTGACTTTCTGTATATGTGCTGTGTATTAATTTCCTGTAGGCTTGGTCAGCTCCATCTGTAATCAAGGCCTGCTCCTGACATCCTGTATATATGCTGTATATTTATTTCCTGTAAGCATGGCCAGCTTCAGCTGTAATCCTGGCCTCCTCCTGACATCCTGTATATATGCTGTGTATTTATTTCCTGTAAGCATGACCAGCTCCAGCTGTAATCGTGACCAGCTCCTGACATCCTGTATATATGCTGTATATTTATTTCATGTAAGCATGGCCAGCTCCAGCTGTCATCCTGTCCAGCTCCTGACATCCTGTATATATGCTGTATATTTATTTCCTGTAAGCATGGCCAGTTCCAGCTGTAATCCTGTCCAGCTCCTGACATCCGGTATATATGCTGTATATTTATTTCCAGTAAGCATGGCCAGCTCCAGCTGTAATCGTGGCCTGCTCCTGACATCCTGTATTTATGCTCAGTATTTATTTCCTGTAAGCGTGGCCAGCTCCAGCTCTAATCGTGGCCTGCTCCTGGCATCCTGTAATTATGCTGTCTATTTATTTCCTGTAATCGGGGCCAGCCCAAGCTGTAATCATGGCCTCCTCCTGACATCCTGTATATATCCTGTCCAGCTCCTGACATCCTGTATATATGCTGAATATTTATTTCCTGTAAGCATGGCCAGCTCCAGCTGTAATTGTGGCCTGCTCCTGACATCCTGTATATATGCTCTGTATTTATTTCCTGTAAGCGTGGCCAGATTCAGCTGTAATCGTGGCCTGCTCCTGGCATCCTGTAATTATGCAGTATATTTATTTCCTGTAAGCTTAGCCAGCTCCAGCTGTAATCTTGTCCTGCTCCTGACATCCTGTATATATGCTGTATATTTATTTCCTGTAAGCGTGGCCAGCTCCAGCTGTAATCCTGTCCTGCTCCTGACATCCTGTATGTATGCTGAATATTTATTTCCTGTAAGCGTGTCCAGCTCCAGCAGTAATCGTGGCCTGCTCCTGGCATCCTGTAAGTATGCTGTATATTTTTTTCCTGTAAGCTGGGCCAGCCCAAGCTGTAATCCTGGCCTCCTCCTGACATTCAGTATATGTGCTGTGTATTAATTTCCTGTAGGCTTGGTCAGCTCCATCTGTAATAGTGGCGTGCTCCTGACACCCTGTATATATGCTGTATATTTATTTCCTGTAAGCATGGCCAGCTTCAGCTGTAATCCTGGCCTCCTCCTGACATCCTGTATATATGCTGAGTATTTATTTCCTGTAAGCATGACCAGCTCCAGCTGTAATCGTGACCAGCTCCTGACATCCTGTATATATGCTGTATATTTATTTCATGTAAGCATGGCCAGCTCCAGCTGTCATCCTGTCCAGCTCCTGACATCCTGTATATATGCTGTATATTTATTTCCTGTAAGCATGGCCAGTTCCAGCTGTAATCCTGTCCAGCTCCTGACATTGTGTATATATGCTGTATATTTATTTCCTGTAAGCATGGCCAGATCCAGCTGTAATCGTGGCCTGCTCCTGACATCCTGTATTTATGCTCTGTATTTATTTCCAGTAAGCGTGGCCAGCTCCAGCTCTAATTGTGGCCTGCTCCTGGCTTCCTGTAATTATGCTGTCTATTTATTTCCTGTAATCGAGGCCAGCCCAAGCTGTAATCATGGCCTCCTCCTGACATCCTGTATATATCCTGTCCAGCTCCTGACATCCTGTATATATGCTGTATATTTATTTCCTGTAAGCATGGCCAGATTCAGCTGTAATCGTGGCCTGCTCCTGGCATTGTGTAATTATGCTGTATATTTATTTCCTGTAAGCGTGGCCAGCTCCAGCTGTAATCCTGTCCTGCTCCTGACATCCTGTATATATGCTGTATATTTATTTCATGAAAGCATGGCCAGCTCCAGCTGTAATCCTTTCCTGCTCCTGACATCCTGTATATATGCTGTATATTTATTTCCTGTGAGCGTGGCCAGCTACAGCTGTAATCCTGTCCTGCTCCTGACATCCTATGTATGCTGTGTATTTATTTCATGTAAACATGGCCAGCTCCAGCTGTAATCCTGTCCTGTTCCTGACACCCTGTATATGTGCTGTGTATTTATTCCCCGTGAGTGTGGCCAGCTCCAGCTGTAATCGTGGCCTGCTCCTGATATCCAGTATATATGCTGTGTATTTATTTCCTGTGAGCATGGCCAGCTCCAACTGTAATCGTGACCAGCTGCTGACACCCTGTATATATGCTGTATATTTATTTCCTGTGAGCGTGGCCAGCTCCAGCTGTAATCCTGTCCTGCTCCTGACACCCTGTATATATGCTATGTATTTATTTCCGGTAAGCGTGGCCAGCTACAGCTATAATCCTGTCCAGCTCCTGACATCCTGTATATATGCTATATATTTATTTAATGTAAGCATGGCCAGCTCCAGCTGTAATCATGCCCTGCTCCTGGCATCCTGTCTATATGCTGTGAATTTATTCCCTGTAAGCATTGCCAGCTCCAGCAGTAATTGTGACCAGCTCCTGACACACTGTATATATGGTGTATATTTATTTAATGTAAGCGTGGCCAGCTCCAGCTGTAATCATGGCCTGCTCCTGACATCCTGTATATATGCTGTATATTTATTCCCTGTAAGCATGGCCAGCTCCTGACATCCTGTATATATGCTGTATATTTATTTCCTGTAAGCGTGGCCAGCTCCAGCTGTAATCCTGTCCTGCACCTGACATCCTGTATATATGCTGTATATTTATTTCCTGTAAGCGTGCTCAGCTCCAGCTGTAATCATGACCAGCTCCTGACACCCTGTATACATGCTGTGTATTTATTCCCTGTAAGCGTGGCCAGTTCCAGCTGTAATCGGGTCCTGCTCCTGACATCCTGTATATATGCTGTGTATTTATTTCCTGTAAGCATGGTCAGCTCCAGCTGTAATCCTGTGCAGCTCCTGACATCCTGTATATATATAGATACATAGATACATAGACAGTGTCGGCAGATAAGGGCCTATGGCCCACCCAGTCTGCCCATTTGAGCTTGTAAGTTCAGTTTGTTTTCCTAGAAGTCTTTTGCCCCTTACCCCTGACCTCCAGAATTCTTTTATGTCTATCCCATGCATTCTTAAATCCCGTGATTGTTTCAGCCCCCACCACTTCCTCTCTCAGGGTGTTCCACTTAACCACCACCCGTTCTGTGAAGAAATTCTTTCTCATGTTTCCTCTGAATCGTCCTCCGTCCAACTTTCTATCCCATGCCTCTTAGTCCTGGGAACATCTTTTTTCGCTTAAAATAGTGTTTTCCTGCACCCTGTTCCTCCTGTAAGATACTTGTATGTCTCTATGATATCCCTCACTCCCTCCCTCCTCCAGGAGTACATGTTCAGTTCCTTCAACCTGTCTTAGAGACTTGTGATGCAATCCATGCACCATCTTTGTTGCCCTCCTCTGAACCTTCTCAACCCTGTCTATGTCCTTACATAGGTATGGTCTCCAGAATTGTACACTGTACTCCAGGTGGGGCCTCACTAGTGTCTTGTATAGCGGAATCATGACCTTCCTTTTCCTGCTGGTGATGCCCCTGCTTATACATCCCAGCATCCTATTTGCTTTACCTGCTGCCTTGTCACACTGTTTCCCTTCCTTGAGGTCATCAGAGATGATAACCCCAAGATCCCTTTCCTGCTTGGTGCATGCTATATCCTCACCCCCAACTGATATATTGTGCCAAGGTTTTGTGCCCCATATGCATTATCTTGCACTTCTTTGCATTAATTTCAACTGCCAAACCCTGACCATTCTTCAAGTTTCTGCAGGTCGCTTCTCATTCTCTCTACACCCTCTGGTGTGTCTACTCTGTTACAGAGCTTTGTGTCATCAGCGAACAGTGAAATTCTGCCTTCTAGGTCCCATGCGCAATGTCACTGATGAAGATGTTGAATACGGGACCAGTCCCAGCACTGATCCCTGTGGTACCCTACTGGTCACTCTTCCCTCTGTGGAGTGACAGCCATTTACCACCACCCTCGTGTCCTGCCACTCAGCCAGTTACCTACCCACCACACTACTGTCCTGCCCACCCATATTTCCCAGTTTGTGTAATAGTCTTCTATGTGGCACAGTGTCAAAGGCCTTGCTGAAGTCCAGATAGGCCATGTCCACCGCCTCCCCTGATCCACCTCCCTAGTCACCCAGTCAACAAATTCAACAAGGTTGGTCTGACCACCTCCCCTGGTGAAACCATGCTGCCTTGGGTCCTGTAGTCCATTGACAACCAGATGTTCTACCAACTCTCCTTCAGTAGTGCTTCCATGATCTTCCCCACTACCGAGGTGGGAGGCTGACTGGTCTGTAGTTCCCAGCTTCCTCTTTGTTCCCACTTTGTATAAGGGGACTACATCTGCTGTCCTCAGTCTTTGGGTACCTCCCTGTTTCAGTGATTGGCTAAACAGGATAGCCAGAGGTTCAGCCACCACCTCTCTTAGTTCTTTAAGGACCCTGGGTGCACCCATCTGGCCCCATTGCTTTATCAACTCTTGTACTTCCAGTTCCTTAAGGACCCTTTTCTGTAAAGGGACTTGTGTCCATTTCTGCACCATTCTCCTCTTGTACTCCCCTTCAGACCCATTACCTCCTCTTCTTCAGTAAGACTGAGCAGAAATACCTGTTCAATATGTCAGCTTTACTGTTGTCATCCCTCACGTGGCTCCCATCCCCCCTTCAGTCTCACCATCCTCCCTTTGTCTTTCTTTTTCACTTATGTACCTGTAAAGGTTTTGTCCCTCTACCCACTGATTTTGCAATTTGCTTTTCTGTCTGAGCTTTGGCTTCCTTACTGACCTCCTGCCTCCTTTGCTTCTCCTGGTACTTCTCCTATCCCCTTCTGCCTGTGCTTTTTGTATTGCCCGAATGCAATCTTTTTTGGCTTTCACTTTCTTTGCTACCTCTTTGGAAAACCATAATGGTCTCCTCGTCCTTTTCCTCTTGCTAACCTGCTTAATGCATAATTCTGTTGTTCTTGTAATCCCATTTTAAATACTGCCCACTGTTCCTCAACCTCTGATTCCTGTCCCTTTCCCCTTAATGCCTCTTTCAAGTATCTCCCCATTTCCCCCAAGTCTGCCCCCTAAAATCAGGATACATGTTTTTTATGGTTTTTGGTTTTCCTGCTTTCTGTGATTTCAAACCACAATGACTGGTGGTCTCATGCAGGTGCTCCCCCTGTTACCCCATCACACTGTCCCTGTTTGTGAGCACAAGGTCCAGTATTGCCTTCTGCCGAGTTGGTTCCATGACCAGTTGCTTGAGGAAGGCACCCTGAAGGGAGTCCAGGATAAATCTGTCAGTTGATGCTGCTGCTGGGATGCTCCAGTCCACGCCTGGAGTATTGAAGTCTCCAACCAGTACTACTCACCCTTGTCTGCCATCCTTTGGCTGGCTAGCATCAGCTCCCTATCTGTTTCTTCCTCCTGTGCTGGTGGTCTATAGACCACCACCTGTCGCGATGGCTGTCCCCATTTTCCTTTCCAGCTTAACCCACAGTATCTGTCCCCTATTTTTGTTCCTCCTGGATCTCTGTGGCCCTTATGTCATTTTTCACATACAGTGCCACTCCTCCTCCCTTTCTGCCTGCTCTGTCTCTTCTGAATATGTTGTAGACAGGTATGGCCATCTCCCAGTCGGGGTTATCATTACACCAGGTTTCAGTGATGGCCACAATGTCCAGGTCTGACTGCACTATGACAGCCTCCAGATCTTCCATCTTGCTGTATGCTGATGCATATGCTGTGTATTTATTTCATGTAAACATGGCCAGCTCCAGCTGTAATCCTGTCCTGCTCCAGACATCCTGTATATATGCTGTATATTCATTTCCAGTAAGCATTTCCAGCTCCAGCTGTAATCCTATCCTGCCCCTGACATCCTGTATATATGCTTTATATTTATTTCCTGTAAACATGGCCAGCTCCAGCTGTAGTCGTGGCCTGCTCCTGACACCCTGTATGTATGCTGTATATTTATTTCCTGTAAGCGTGGCCAGCTCCAGCTGTAATCATGGCCTTCTCCTGGCATCCTGTATATATGCTGTGTATTTATTCCCTGTAAGCATTGCCAGCTCCAGCAGTAATCGTGACCAGCTCCTGACACACTGTATATATGGTGTATATTTATTTAATGTAAGCGTGGCCAGCTCCAGCTGTAATCATGGCCTGCTCCTGACATCCTGTATATATGCTCTATATTTATTCCCTGTAAGCGTGGCCAACTCCAGCTGTAATCATGGCCAGCTCCTGACATCCTGTATATATGCTGTATATTTATTTCCTGTAAGCATGGCCAGCTCCAGCTGTAATCCTGTCCTGCACCTGACATCCTGTATATATGCTGTATATTTATTCCCTGTAAGCGTGGCCAGCTCCAGCTGTAATCATGGCCAGCTCCTGACATCCTGTATATATGCTATATATTTATTTCCTGTAGCGTGGCCCAGCTCCAGCTGTAACTCCGCACCTGACATCCTGTATGCTGCCTTTTATTTCCTGTAAGCGTGCTCAGCTCCAGCTGTAATCGTGGCCAGCTCCTGACACCCTGTATATATGCTGTGTATTTATTCCCTGTAAGCGTGGCCAGCTCCAGCTGTAATTGGATCCTGCTCCTGACATCCTGTATATATGCTGTGTATTTATTTCCTGTAAGCATGGCCAGCTCCAGCTATAATCCTGTCCTGCTCCTGACATCCTGTATATATGCTGTGTATTAATTTCTGGCAAGCATGGCCAGCTCCAGCTATAATCCTGTCCTGTTCCTGACATCATGTATGTATGCTGTATATTTATTTCCTGTGAGCATGGCCAATTCCAACTGTAATCGTGGCCTCTTGCTGACATCCTGTATATATGCTATATATTTATTTCCTGTCAGCGTGGCCAGTTCCAGCTGTATTCGTGGCCTCTTGCTGACATCCTGTATATATGCTGTGTATTTATTCCCTGTAAGCGTGGCCAGCTCCAGCTGTAATCATGGCCTCCTCCTGACATCCTGTGTTTGCGCTCTGTATTTATTTCCTGTAAGCATGGCCAGCTCCAGCTGTAATCATGGCCTGCTCCTGACATCCTGTTTATATGCTGTATATTTATTTCCTGTGAGCGTGGCCAGTTCCAGCTGTATTCGTGGCCTCTTGCTGACATCCTGTATATATGCTGTGTATTTATTCCCTGTAAGCGTGGCCAGCTCCAGCTGTAATCATGGCCTCCTCCTGACATCCTGTGTTTGTGCTCTGTATTTATTTCCTGTAAGCGTGGCCAGCTCCAGGTGTAATCATGGCCTGCTCTTGGCATCCTGTATGTATGCTGTGTATTTTTTACTATAACCGTGGCCAGCTCTAACTGCAATCCTATCCTGCTCCTGACATCCTGTATATATGCTGTGTATTTATTCCCTGTAAGCGTGGCCAGCACCAGCTGTAATCCTGTCCTGCTTCTGACACCCTGTAAATATGCTTTATATTTATTTCCTGTGAGCGTGGCCAGCTCCAGCTGTAATCATGGCCTCCTCCTGACATCCTGTATATATGCTGTGTTTTTATTTCCTATAAACGTGGCCTGCTGTAACTGTAATCGTGTCATGCTTCTCACATCCTGTATATATGCTGTGTATTTATTCCCTGTAAGCATGACCAGATCCAGCTGTAATCCTGACTTGCTCCTGACTCCCTGTATATATGCTGTATACTTATTTCCTGTTAGCGTGGTCTGCTCCAGCTGTAATCATGGCCTCCTCTTGACATCCTGTATATATGCTGTATATTTTTTTCTGTAAACATGTCCAGCTCCTGCTGTAATTGGGGCCTGCTCCTGACATCCTGTATATATGTTGTATATTTAATTCCTTTAAGCGTGTCCAGCTCCAACTATAATCATGGCCTGCTCCTGATATCCTGTATATATGCTGTATATTTATTTCCTGCAAGCATGGCCAGCTCCAGCTGTAATCATGGCCAGCTCCTGACATCCTGTATATATGCTGTATATTTATTTCCTGTATGTATGGCCAGCTCCAGTTATAATCGAGACCAGCTCCTGACATCCTGTACATATGCTGTATATTTGTTTCCTGTGAGCATTGCCAGCTCCAGCTGTAATCATGGCCTGCTCCTTTCATCCTGTATATATGCTATATATTTATTTCCTGTGAGCGTGGCCACCCAAAGGGAAGTGAAGTGTTCAAATAGTCACTATGTGGAGTTATTTCAATGTTACAGTAGCAGTGTACACTTTCTACACACTTCATTTCATAATGCAGCCCTTCAGTGTTTAATTAGTGCATCTTCACGTCTCTGTTGGTGTACATGCAGTACTGACACAGTGTGTGTGAATTTTGTTAATTAGCACTGCAATCACACTGCAAAAGTACTGCAATCAGCAGTGTTTTGTCATCAACACTGCCTGAAGCAGTGTTGGTGCAGCAATACTGGCTGAAGCAGTGTTATGTCAGCAACACTGCCTTAAGCCGCTTTGTAATTGCTTTCTTCAGTGTGTGCAAATTATGTTAATTAGCACTGCAATCTCACTGTAAAAGTACTGCAAGAGCAGTGTTTTGTCATCAACACTGCCTAAAGCAGTGTTGGTGTAGCAATACTGGCTGAAGCATTGTTGTGTCAGCAGCACTGCCTGAAGCAGTGTTGCACTGCTTTTTCAGTGTGTGCAAATTATGTTAATTAGCACTGCATCAACACCTGTAGTGCACTTCAGTGTGCAGTGTGATTTTAGCAGCAGTGCTGCAGTTCTGTTTCAGTGTATTAGGCTGCATTAAAGATGGCGTCGCATAAAATTCAACAAAAAACAAAACAGTATTCATCTGCAAGTATCTACAACCTCAGCAGAGGAAGCTTTGCTTAAGGGTTCCTGAGTGAGAAAGTCATCTGTGAATTCCAAAGAAGTTGGAGAGCTTGGGGGCTATGTCTATAGGAGGTACTAAAGTCTGTTACCCCATGTTTGACTCAAAATCACAAGGAAGGGGGGGTGGACATTTAGTTAAAGGAATGACCACCAATGATTCTGGTTTGCAGAAAATGGATTTGTGAAAAATGGATGGTTCTGGTCTGCAGAAAATGGTATGGGAGCCTCCCTGATATGCAGGGCCTCACCAGTATTTCCAGGTTTATCTTCAAAAGGAGAAGAGAGCCTCTTCAGATTGGGAGCACATGCACGGTGAGGAAAATGATTTTCGGTATCAAGGAGCTGTTCCGAGTGAAGTGTGTGTGTGTGTGTGTGTGTGTATTATATCTATAATGGGATTATCAATCGCATTGGACAAACATGATTAGGTGACGGTGCGTATATCAGAGTGCGACCACACACCTGCACTTTTACTCCCCTCCAAAACAATTTTGCCATTTTATCAGACAGATAACCCACTGTGGGGTGTGTGGGTTGCGCAATGATATACACACGGCTTGGGTGGTTGATGCATTCAGCCTGTGGCATCATGTGTAACAACGCACACCAAGGCATGCTTATATCAGAGTGTGACCGCACACCCTACAGTAAGTTATCTGTTACACATACACTCACACTCATATATGAGACAGTACTTGCTGTAAAACAAAAACACTACATTAATGCAGGCATTAGAATGCAAAGCACACAAAGCAAGAAAACAAAAAAACAGGGTTTGAGCCTCACAAGTCTTGGCAAATTGGTTGTGTGGTGTTCCCTGGAGTTCCCAACCTTGATGGCCATCCCATACCCCCCAGCCCACAGCCTCCTTTCTAAAGCACAAGGTACAGCTCCAACCCAGTGCCTCCCATAGCAGCCATTCGTACCTGTAAAACAAGAACTGCAATGGGCTCACAAAGGATCTGCAGCTCATTATGAACTGCTATATGACAAACAATGTAGGGTAAAAAACAATATTTATCTGATACATATGGTCAGTGTTCTCTTATTCATGGTCAATGTCCTGCCAGACCTGTAGATATAAAAGGTAAAATGGGTCAATATGAAAAATTAAAATACTGATCAGCTGGGTCAGTTGGAAAGGCCCTGTAGAGGTTAAAATAAAAAAGTGGGTTGGGGGGAGGGATACCAGACCTGTACCACACCATCAACCTGGCTTTTAGAATGGACTCAGTCACTCATGGGATGTCATGGTTGTGGGAGGGAGGAAGACTCCTTGCCCCTGTGCCCCAAGAACTAATCTTTTTGGGAGTAGGAGGTCATGTTGCTCCACACATCAACCAACACAGGGCAGGATAAAGACACCAAGGGACAGATATTCAAGGCACAATGAATGCTTCCCTGGTGGTGTAGTGGATCCCCCCTCCCTTTTCCCAATCTTCCTGTAGAATACATAGGAACATAGGTATGTGATGGCAGAAAGGGACCGCAAGCCCACCTAGTCTGCCCAGTTTGCCTAGATATCCACTAGGCCTTTTCTGTAGTCCTCCCCCCATGCCAGTGGCCCTCTGTGCTTATCCCATGCCCTCATGAAGCCTCCCACCATTTCCCTCAGCAGCCCATTCCAGTTGTCCACCACCCTGTCAGTGAAAAAGTACTTCCTAATCCTTCCTCTAAATTCCCCTCCACCCCCACTGATTTGGAATTTCCAAATACCACTCCATTGCAGTATAGCACACCACAGCAGGCCAACTGTGACCATCTCTAGGCAGATATCTGCAGCCACAACCAGTCCCAGAACTCCCTGCAGCTGACACCAGAGCAACAGGCAATAGAAGTTTCAATAGCCTGCAGTGCACATTTAAGCTTCCACAATCTCTGATCAGATGTTTTCCATTTCTGCTCTTCTCCAGGGGATGTTAGCCCATGATAGAACTTAGCCCAGGGAGTACAGTGGGGCCAGTAAACAAAAGATGAGAGCCTACATAAACTCTTAACATGTACTGTAGGACAATCTCCCACCGCAAAGGACTCCTGGATCTGCTGCAAATTAAGCTGTCAATGCAGAATCAAGCAAAACCAGTTCATCACAATCCACTATACTACAGCACACAACAGGCAAACCAAAATGGCTCCACATGCAAAGTGCACATTGGAACCAGGCCCACACTTGTGTGGGACCCTTGACACAAGCCAGCCAGTGGGTAATGTGATAAGGAGGGACAAAACTTTTACATGCAGGTACATCTGGGAGAAAAGGAAGGCAAGGGGAGATACTGAGTGTCTGAAAAGGGTGGATGGAGGGAGGGTAAAAGATGACCACCAAAAAGCAGAAATACTCAACAAATACTTCTGTTCAGTTTTTACAAAGGAGGGGGGCAGGAAATGGGCCAGCATTAATAAGGATGGAGAGATCACAGAAAAGGACACAGCTCCCTTGGCAAAAGAAAGGATCCTCATGGAACTGGCAGCAATAAGGCTATGGGCCAGATAGATGCACCACTGGACTCCAAGGGAGCTAAGGGAGGTGTTAGTAGAGCCTCTGACTACCCTGTTCACCCTGTCTTTGTAAACTGGTGACATGCCCAGGAATTGGAGAAGGGCTGATGTGGTCCCACTATGCAAAAGTGTTAACAGGGAGGATGCAGGAACTACATACTGGTCAGCCTGACCACAACAGTGGAAAAGTAATGGAAATACTTCCGAAGGAAAGAATAATGGAACACCTGGTTGTCAGTGGTCTACAGGGGAAGTGGGGGAAGGGAACATTGTTTAACCAGGAGTAGCACACTAAGCTGAAGCATGTTTCTAGATGCAACCTCGAGCTCAAGGAAGTTAAGTAACTTGCAAAGGATCACACAGTAGTATGCACTTAGATGGCTGTTGGATTCAAACTGAGATCTGCAGATCTGCAGCTCAGAGTCTTTACCCAATGTGCTATACTGCCTCCAGGACCCAATGCAGTTTGGTTTTATGGGAGAGAGGTTGTGCACGACAAACTTAGCTGAGTTTTTTGTCTGGGTAACAAGGAAGATGGCTGGGGAAGGATGTAGCCTACCCAGATTTCAGCAAGGCCTTTGACACTTTGCCATATAGAAGGCTGGTAAATAAGCTGGAAGGCTTAGGGGTGGGACAGAAAATAACAAGGTGGGTGGAGAACTGGTTGAAAGACTGAAACCAGAGGGTGGTGTTAAGGCAAATGGGGTGCATTCCAGGGTGGGAGTGGTGTGCCCCAGGGGCCGGTGCTGGGACCCATCCTTTTTTAATATCTAGAGCAACAACTAGCCCAGTTGCAATCAGGGGAGGAGAGCTGTTCTTTCCGGACCGGGGCTCATCGCTGGAAGGGGTTGGGGCAGGCATTCTGGGGCTGCATCGGCGGTGGGAGAGGATGGGATCACATTGGTGATCAACAAAGAAGCTCTTGTTGGTGGAGGAAAGGCCATGCATACCGGGCCACATCGGCCACAACTTTGCAAGCTGGCAATTCAGGAAGGAGCGGCCAATCAGTGAATAGGGTGTAAACCTTTGACTGTGTGACTGGGCCATAAAAGGAAAATAAAGGCATCTATTCACACATGCAGGAGTGCTCCTATGTGACATAAGTGACCACTGCCCCATCACAGGGGTAAGATCCAACAGCATTAAAACAGATCCTGCAAAATTCCTCATGAGGAGATCCAAGAAAAACATTAATATTGAAGGATATCTGCATGATCTAGCCTACTCTCCACACTGGCAAAAGTTCTATCTTGCACATTCTGTAGAAAAGCTCCAGCAGGTGCTAAAAATAGCATTATATTAAATGCCCTTAACACCCATGCCCCAATCTCTAGTATCCGAATAAAAACAAACTTGTCACTGGTTTTCAACCGACTCAAAGCTGCACTGTTGGAGAGAGATAAACTTTGAAAGTAGCAAGAAAACTAAGAATATCATGGACTGGATTATCTTTATGAAAGTCAGGAATAAATGCACTAGGAAAGTTAGGGATGCAAAGGCTGCCTACTTCCTGGCCCCTGCTCGACTCCTCCTACCATAATATTGTTAGATTTTGGGGCACCATCAAGGGTATGATGGGCCAGGATGTTAATAACTCCTTCCAAACCCACTTACACAGTAACTATGGCCCCATTACTGGTACATTGGAAATCCTGGATGCATTCAACAACCACTTCACTACAGCTGGCCTTGCCTTTGACTCCTCCCCTAACTAACTCTATTAAGGGATCATTTAAGCTCCCACTATACTGGTGAACAAAGAGTTGACTCCTTTAGCTTCAAACCTATACTGTTGAAACAAGTTGAGGATCTATTATGGTATCTAGATACCAAAAAAGTGCAGGAGCAGATCTTCTGGACCCATTCTTTCTAAAGATTGGTGTGTCATGTGCTTGCAGTCCCCCAACTCACCTCTTTAACCTTTCCCAAACTCTGGTTCTATTCCCCACGCTGTGGAAGATAGCCCAAGTGGTCCTCTTCTAAAATCAGGGGACCTTGTGGGTCTTAATAACTACAGGCCCATTTCCATCCTACCTGTGTTATCCAAGATGCTGGAGAAATTAGTGAGTATTCAGTTAAGGGAATATCTGACAATGTTAATCTATTAAATCCAGCTCAATCTGGATTCAGGGCCAAACATAGCACTATCACTGCATTAGCCAAGGTCACCAATGATTGGCAAACCGAACTGGATAAAAGAACAATGTCTGTGCAGTATTCTGACCTGAGCAAAGCATTCAACACTGTGGACCATGAACTGCTACTCTCATCCCTACACTCCATTGGTCGTAGATCCATTCTTTCCTTAATGGTTCAGATGCTACCTCCTCTGGTAGATCACAGCAGGTAAAAGCTGAAGGTGACCTCTCCCATTAAGACCACTGTCAAGAGGAGTTCTCAAGGCTCTGTTCTGGGTCCTATCCTTTTTGTCATTTATATAAATAAAATTGATTCAACCCTTTACCAAGTCCTCAAGTATCTCTTTGCTGATGACATTGTACTGTATGTCAGCAACCCTTCACCTAAAGTTGCTCATGAAATCCTACAAGCAGAATTCTCCCTGTTACAACATCAGCTACTCAAGAAAAGCTTCTGCAAATGCAAAGAAAACCAAAGCAATGATGTATTACAACCCAAAACTCCACCAACACGTCCCTCTTCAATCAGTCTCCCCAGCTATGCACTATACTTGGAGAAAATCTGGAGTATGTTGAAAATTTCAAATACCTAGGTGTGTGGATTGGACAACAGATTCTGACTTTACTCAGCATCTAGAACAACTGCTGAAAAAGCTTGCCTAAGGCTTGGCCTCCTCTACAGATTAAAAACCCTTCCTTAATAGAGATTCAAAGATGAGATTAGGCCAGGCCATCTTTCTATCAGTCATTGACTACACAGATTTTCTCTATAGTCACTGCCCCACTCCCTACCTTCAAAAGTTGGATACCTATACCATAGAGCAATAAGCGTTAATTACAGACCTGCCATATAATATTTCACCACTGTTCTCTCTATGATGTAATTGAATGGGTTTCCTTCATGTCAGGAGGAGCAGAAATGCAGCTCATGGATCTACAGAGCTTTATCAAAAACTCCAAGTTATATCCTGACTGCTTCAACCTGACCACCCCAGCTCTTATGCCCTAAGAAGCTTAATATCATCCTGCTCAAATTGCCCGTCAACACCAAATAGGAGGACAGCAATCAGCTATTCTCTATTGTAGCGTGGAACACCTTATAAAAATTCACTCAAACTGTCCATTATCATTCCATTTACATCCTTCAAGCAGCACTGTACAGCCTTTCTTCACAGAGAAATGCAGTTGCTACCACTAGAGATAGAATAGTCATCCCAAAACCATATTCCAATCACATATGGCATATTCCTTCCAGCCAGACACCGCCAGTATATGGCACCCAATATTCCTTCACCATCCTTGTACTCATTATGTGGTGACTGTCATTGTCTCATAGATATATATGTACTGTACATAATGTAGATGCTAGTTTAACTTTCTCTTGCCAAGCTTTAACATGTGAATTCTCTGTATATTATTGCTATAAATAACATTTTCATTTTTCTGTATGTATAACTGTCTCTTATAAGTATGTGATGTAATTGTTGTGCATCAACTCGAACTCTTGACCTTATCAGGTCCATCTTGTAAATGAGCCTTGCTCAATGATGATCGCCTGAATAAATAAAGATTTGATTAATTATTGAAATAGTCCAGTCGCTAATCAGAGGAGGAGAACTGTTCTGATTCCGACACCACCCACCCTGGCCCTGATCTCTATTAAATATCGGTGAGGTGGAGCTGGAGGAGAGCAAGTCGAGACTGGGTGAACTGGAAACATTAGGAAGCTGGATTGTTATTGATTTGGGAGAAGGGTCCTGTACGCTGTGCCACGTGGGTAACACTGACTACTACCAGGAAGGGGCATAATGAAGCAGACTGTATTAATGACTGTGTATGCCAACTACATCTGAGGGAGTAGGCAAACTGTGTGTGACTTGATTACTGCTAGGGCCTCTGAGCTGGCTAGTGTTGTGGTGGGCTAATTTTGCTTGTGAACTGTCTACTGCTAGGGTTAGAAAACTGGCTACTGTCATGAAAGAGGGAAAATTACTGTAATCAGAGGGGCAGACTGCTTGGGTTTTAGTGTAACACTGACTGAATTATTTCTGTTAGAGGGCTGCATTGCTCACCTAAAATAAGGGTAGACTTGAGGTGGCTCTAACATGTACTGTAGACAATTCTCCCACCCAGCGAATTCCTGATCTGCTGCAAATTGCTGTCAATGCAGAACTGCTAAAGCCCAGTTCATCATAACCACTATACTAAGTTAAAGCACACAACAGGCAAAACCAAATGGCCCACATGCAAAGTGCATGACACACCCACACTTGTGGACCTTGACAGCCAGCTTAGTGGGTAATGTGATAAGGAGGGACAAAACTTTACATGCAGGTACATCTGGAGAAAAGGAATGCAAGGGAGATACTGAGTGTCTGAAAAGGGTGGATGGAGGGGGGTAAAGATGACCACTAAAAGCAGAAATACTCAACAAATACTTCTGTTCAGTTTTTACAAAGGAGGGGGGCAGGAATGGGCCAGCATTAATAAGGATGGAGATCATAGAAAAGGACAGCTCCTTTGGCAAAAGAAAGGATCCTCATGGAACTGGCAGCAATAAGGCTATGGGCCAGAGGAAATGCACTGACTCAAGGAGCTAAGGGAGGTGTTAGTAGAGCCTGACTACCCTGTTCACCCCTACTTGTCTTTGTAAACTGGGTAAGCTCCAGGAATTGGAGAAGGCTGATGTGGTCCTACCTATAAAAAGTAATAGGAGGATGTAGAACTATACTGGTCAGCCCAATTCACAACAGTAGAAAAGTAATGAAATACTCCGAAGGAAAGAATAATGGAACACCTGGTTGTCAGTGGTCTGATAGGAAGTGGGGAAGGGAACATTGTTTAACCAGGAGTAGCACACTGTTGAAGTATGTTTCTAGATGCAACCCCGAGCTCAAGGAGTTAAGGGTAATCGGTAAAGGATCACACAGTAGTATGCACTCAGGATGGCTGTTGATTCAAACTGGAGATCTGTGATCTGCAGCCGTGCTCAGAGTCTTTACCTAATGTGCTATACTGCCTCCAGGACCCAATGCAGTTTGGTTTATGGGAGAGGTTGTGCACGACAAACTTAGCTGAGTTTTTGTCTGGGTAACAAGGAGATGGCTGAGAGGATGCGGCTACCCGATTTCCAGCAGCTTATACTTGGCTACATAGAAGGCCGGGTAAAGGCTGGGGAAGGCTTAGGGGTGGGACAGAAAGAACAAGGTGGGTGGAGAACTGGGTTGAAAGACTGTTCAGAGGGTGGTGTTAAGGCAAATGGGGTGTACTCCAGGTGGGGAGTGGTGCCCTAGGGCCGGTGCTGGGACCCATCCTTTTTAATATCTAGAGCAACAACCAGCCCAGTTGCAATCAGGGAGGAGAGCTGTTCTTTCCGGACTGGGCTCATCGCTGGAAGGGGTTGGGGGGCATTCTGGGGCTGCATCGCGGTGGGAGAGGATGGGATCATTGGTGATCAACAAAGAAGCTCTTGTTGGTGGAGGAAAGGCCAGTATACCGGGCCACATCGGCACAACTTTGCTGGCTGTACCAGGAAGGCGCGCTAATCAGTGAATAGGGTGTAAACCTTGACTGTGACTGGGCCATAAAGGAAAATAAAGGCATCTATTCACACATGCAGGAGTGCTCTTTGTGACATAAGTGACCACTGCCCCATCACAGGGTAAGATCCAACAGCATTAAAACAGATCCTGCAAATTCCTCATGAGGAGATCCAAGAAAACATTAATATTGAAGGATATCTGCATGATCTAGCCTACTCTCCACACTGGCAAAAGTTCTATCTTGCACATTCTGTAGAAAAAGCTTCTTGCAGGTGCTAAATAAAGTATTATATTAAATGCCCTTATACCCATGCCCCAATCTCTAGTATCGAATAAAAACAAATCCTGTCACTGGTTTTCAACCTAATTCTCAAGCTGCACTCAGTTGAGAGATAAACTTTGGAAAGTAGCAAGAAAACTCAGAATATCATGGACTGGATTATCTTTACAGAGAGTCAGGAATAAATGCACTAGGAAAGTTAGGGACAAAGGCTGTCACTTCCTGGGTCTCTGCTCGACTCCTCCTACATAATACTGCTAGATTTTGAGGGCACCATCAAGGTATGATGGGCCAGGATGTTAACAACTCCTTCCAACCCAATTACACAGTAACTATATCATTACTGGCACATTGGAAATCCTGGATGTATTCAACAACCACTTCACTCACAGCTGGCCTTGCCTTTTGACTCCTCCCCAACTAACCTATTAAGGATCATTTAGCTCCCACTATACTGGTGAACAAAGAGTTGACTCCTCCTTTAGCTTCAAACCTATACTGTTGAAACAAGTTGAGGATCTATTATGGCATCTAGATACCAAAAAAGTGCAGGAGCAGATCTTCTGGACCGTATCTCTTTCTAAAGATTAGCGTGTCATGTGCTTTGCAGTCCCCTAACTCACCTCTTTAACCTTTTCCTAAACTCTGGCTCTATTCCCACGCTGTGAAGACAGCCCAAGTGGTCCCCTTCTAAAATCAGGGGACCCTATGGGTCTTAATAACTACAGCCCATTTCCATCCTACTCTGTTATCCAAGATGCTGGAGAAATTAGTGAGTATTCAGTTAAGGGAATATCTGGACAATGTTAATCTATTAAATCCAGCTCAATCTGGATTCAGGGCCAAACATAGCACTATCACTGCATTAGCCAAGGTCACCAATGATTGGCAAACCGAACTGGATAAAGAACAATGTCTGTGCAGTATTCTGGACCTGAGCAAAGCATTCAACACTGTGGACCATGAACTGCTACTCTCATCCCTACACTCCATTGGCCTAGATCCATTCTTCCTTAAGTGGTCTCAGATGCTGCCTCTGGTAGATCACAGCAGGTAAAAGCTGAAGGTGACCTCTCCCATTATGACTACTGTCAAGAGGAGTTCCCAAGGCTCTGTTCTGGGTCCTATCCTTTTGTCATTTATATAAATAAAATTGATTCAACCCTTACCAAGTCCTCAGTACATCTCTTTGCTGATGACATTGTACTGTATGTCAGCAACCCTTCACCTAAAGTTGCTCATGAAATCCTACAAAGAATTCTCCCTGTTACAACATCAGCTACTCAAGAAAAAGCTTCTGCTAAATGCAAAGAAACCAAAGCAATGATGTTCACAACCCAAAACTCCACCAACACGTCCTCTTCAATCAGTCTCAGCTATGCACTATACTTGGAGAAAATCTGGAGTATGTTGGAAAATTTCAAATACCTAGGTGTGTGGATTGACAACAGACTTGACTTTACTCAGCATCTAGAACAACTGCTGAAAAAGCTTGCCTAAGGCTTGGCCTCCTCTACAGATTAAAACCCTTCCTTAATAGAGATTCAAAGATGAGATTAGGCCAGGCCATCTTCTATCAGTCATTATTACTACAGACTTCCTCTATAGTCCTGCCTCCTCCCTACCTTCAAAAAGTTGGATACCTTATACCATAGAGCAATAAGGTTAATTACAGACCTGCCATATAATATTCACCACTGTTCTCTCTCATGATGTAATTGAATGGGTTTCCCTTCATGTCAGAGGAGCAATGTAGCCTATGGATCTGCACAGAGTCAACAAAACTCCAAGCTATATCCTGGACTGCTTCAACCACCACTCCCAGCCCTATGCCGCCCAAGAACAATATCATCCTGCTCAAATTGCCCGTCAACACCAAAATAGGGAGGACAGCAATCAGCTATTCTAGCCATAGCATGGAACACCCTATAAAAATTCACTCAAACTGTCCATTATCATTCCATTTACATCCTTCAAGCAGCACTGTACAGCCTTCTTCACAGAGAAATGCAGTTGTTACCACTAGAGATAGAATAGTCATCCCAAAAACCATATTCCAATCACATATGGCATATTCCTTCCAGCCAGACACTGCTAGTATATGGCACCCAATATTTCCCTTCACCATCCTTGTACTCATTATGGAGTGACTGTCATGGCCCTCATTGTGATATATATGTACTGTACATATTAGATGCTAGTTTAACTTTCTCTTGCCAAGCTTTAACATGTGAATTCTCTCTATATTATTGCGTTATAAATAACATTTTCATTTTTCTGTATGTATAACTGTCTCATAAGTATGTGATGTAATTGCTGTGCATCAACTCGAACCTTGACCTTATCAGGTCCATCTTGTAAATGAGCCTTGCTCAATGATGATCGCCTGAATAAATAAAGATTTGATTAATTGATTGAAATAGTCCAGTCGCAATCAGAGGAGGAGAACTGTTCTTTGTTCCACACCACCCACCCTGGCCCTGATCTCTATTAAATGGTCGGTGAGGGTGGAGCTTTGGAGGAGAGCAAGTCGAGACTGGGTGAACTGGAACACTAGGAAGCTGGATTGTTATTGATTTGGGAGAAGGGTCCTGTACGCTGTGCCACGTGGGTAACACTGACTACTACCAGGAAGGGGCATAATGAAGCAGACTGTATTAATGACTGTGTATGCCAACTACATCTGAGGGAGTAGGCAAACTGTGTGTGACTTGATTACTGCTAGGGCCTCTGAGCTGGCTAGTGTTGTGGTGGGCTAATTTTGCTTGTGAACTGTCTACTGCTAGGTTAGAAAACTGGCTACTGTCATGAAAGAGGGAAAATTACTGTAATCAGAGGGGCAGACTGCTTGGGTTTTAGTGTAACACTGACTGAATTATTTCTGTTAGAGGGCTGCATTGCTCACCTAAAATAAGGGTAGACTTGGAGGTGGCCAAAGCGGGCACCTTTGGTAGAGTAATTGGGTGTACAGAGTGCAGGGTGGCAATAATATTAAATCGGGCATGGAGGTTCAGAGAGTGCATAGTGTGTTTTCAGTTGGCAGGTCTTAGGGAGGGAGTAGAGGGGATCAGAAGGCAGCTGGAAGGTGGAGGGGTGGGAGAAAGGTGTGAAAAGGACCTTATGAGAGTAGACGAGGTCAATATGGCATAGCCCAGGGAACAGGTGGACAAGGATCATATGGTTACTCAGGAGGGGGGGAGCATGAAACAAGCAATGTATGGAAATCACTTCATAGGGAGGTGGCTGACCAGAAGGAAGGGGACAGGAGAGAGCAAGTCAGGGGCAAGTATCACACTTTACTAATCTATTCACTTGCCATATAAGGGAGATGAGGTGGAGAGGCTGCCGAGGAAGGGGGAGCAGGTGACAGAGAGGGTTTGGTCAGTAGCTGGGGGATGGGGTGAGAGAGCCAGATCCACAGAAGGGAGGGGGAGAGACATTAGACTAGGTGGGAGGGAGGTGGGAGGATGGGGGGCAGAGGACAGCTAGAGGGACGAGGAGGACTAGGGTCAAGCAAGCATCCAGGTTAGGGAAGTCAGCCAAGGATAAGGAGTACTTAGATAGGTCAGTCATGGGAAAAATCAGATGAGGTGGGAGGAAGGGAAGATGGGGGTAGGAAGAAACACAGCAGATGGGTGGAAGGATGCAGAACTTGGGGGGCAAGGAGGGAAGCAGTAGAAGGGAGCCTGGGTGGGGGATCCAAGGATACCAGCCCAGAAGAGAGTCCAGGGAGATCTGGGGGGGCAATCTGTTCCACCGAGGAGGTTGAGGGGGTGAGGAACAAGCTGGGAGCTACAGGTAGAAGAATGAGCATGGTAGGGCAAGCACAGGCTTGTGATCCCCAGGCTGAGGGGGGCAAGAGAAGTAAGCTGGGGTTGATGACAGAAGGAAGATTCTGATGGAATCAAATGGGCCAGTAAAGTGGGGAGTGAAGGTGATCCTGTTGGGTGACTCCATGACCTGGGGCATCCAGTGGGAGGGGGCGGGGAAGGAAAAAGCAGCCCAGTCAAGGCTAAATGTATCCCAGTCCCATCCGACAAAGGCAATTTCCAGCTATACCTCACTAGCATTGGAATGGTGGAATCCCCAGACTTCCTAAAACATCTGGGAACAAATGACTTAGAGGAGAACAGTGAACTAGAAATCCAGGCAAGATTCTGGCAACTGGCCAGGGTTTACCACTCTATAGGAAGTGCAATCTCCTTCTTTGAGATTCTGCCAGTACCTAGGGTGTTCGGGGAGACCAAACATAAACTTAAAGGTGTGAACCAGTGGCTCAAGGACTGGTGCAGGGCAGAAGGGTATAGGCTGGTGGGGGACTGGGGGATCTATGGCAGGACAAGGGTTATATGCCAGATAGCTACACCTTCAACTTGAGGGGAGGAGATCTTGAAACTAAAACCTGCTGGATTCATAGTCAAGAGGTGGAGTTAAACTTGTAAAGGGGGGGGTTTAGTAAAAGAGTGGCTCCAGGAAGGCTGCTCAAGGGTGAAACTCTAGGGCATGAAAAGAAGGCAGGTGACTGTGATGTAAATCCATTCAAAGCTATGCAAGAAAGGGCATCTAGGGACTGCTCAGGCTGAGATGACTGGAGAAGGGATAGGGGTCGGGGTGGAGGATGGCCCTGATCAATGCTAGGAGCATGGGCAACAAAATGCCCAAGCTTCAGGTGATGCTGGTTGAGGGATCAGTGGATGTGGCAGCAATTATTGAGACATGGGCCACTCAGAAAAATGATTGGGACCTAAATTTGGTGGGCTTCAAAATATTCAGGAAGGATAGAGGAGAGAGAAGAGGAAGGGGTGTAGCACTAATAGTCAAAAATGACATAGTGGTTAGTGAAGTGGAGAAGACTGTAGGGGGGATGGAGGAGATCTGGGTAGCCCTACAAATGAGGGGAGATAAAATATTGAAAATAGGGGTGGTGTACAGACTCCCAACCAAATGATGGAAGAGACTCTGGAGGACAAACTAGTTGAGAACATCAAGGGGCACTGTGACCGTGGTGGTGATCATGGGTGACCTTAATATGCCGGGGACAGACTGGGACACTGTAGCATCCTCTGTGGCCAAGGAACAGAGACTGATGGATGTGTTCCAGGATGCCTTCCTGGTCCAGCAGGTGGGGAAACTTACTAGGGAGGAGCGGATACTGGATGTTGTCTTAGCAGACAGACAGTGACCAGATAAATGGCCTGGAGGTGTGCAGCCCGCTGGCAGGTGGTGACCACACTATGGTCTGGTTTCTGCTTATCTGGGGGGGAGGATAACCATTCTAATACAGTAGTAGTGGACTTCAGGGGGTCGGACTTCCTGGGCATGGGCAGGATTCTGCAGGGGAGCTTGGACAAGATTAGGCCGGACGTGAATGCTGGCAGCTTGTGGGAGGCCATTAAGAAGGGGATGCAGGAGACTACTAACTCCTGTACAAAGGTAAGGCGTAAGCATGGTAGAGCCAACAAGCCGTGTTGGTGGAACAGGGAGGTGCAGGAGGTGGTGAGGGATAAAAAGGCTGCCTATGCATGTTTTAAGTGCTCTGGGGGATAAGGAGAGGGGTATGAGTTGATGGCTAGAAGGGTCACCACAGTGTTGAGGGGAGCCAAGGTGAGGAGGGAGCAAAATCTGGCTAGGGATATCCAGAGGGGGGAAAGAGATTCTATAGATACACAAGGGAGAAGAGAAAAGGGAGGGCACAGATCAGCATTAGTAGGACTGAGGAGGGATGGACTCAGGAGGTGGGGGAATCAGGCAGAGGTGCTAAATGAGTACTTTGCCTTGATATTTACGGAGGGAGGCAGGGGATCCCTCCAGCCCAATGGGAGGGAAGGGGAGCCAGCAGAGTCAAGAGGTCAGATGGAGTCTAGAGGACTGAAAGAAGTTGGGGTACAGGCTGGGCCAAGTCTAGAAGGGGATGGGTGGTTAAATGAGGCAGTAGGCTGGGAGGGAGAAATTACAGTGGAAAGGGTGAGGGAGGCCCTTCAGACACTAAAAACTGATAAGGCACCGGGGCCGGATGGGCTGCATCCGAGGGTTATAAAGAAATTGGCGGATGAGCTAGCAGCACCACTGGCAGCACTCTTTAACACCTCTTTGCTGACAGGATGGGTGTTTCAAGACTGGAGGGTGGCTCATGTGGTGCCTATCCACAAATGGGAGATCTAGAGAGGAGATGGGGAATTATAGGCCTGTCAGCTTAACGTCTGTGGTGGGCAAAGTAATGGAGGGCATTATGAAGGATAGGCTCAGGAGGCAGCTAGAAAGATTGGGCCAACTGGATGACAAACAGTATGGTTTCATCCTGGGGAGATCATGTTAGACCAACCCCATAGATTTTTATGACTGGGACCATGGACCGGCATAGACCGGAGGATGTCCTATACCTGGATTTCAGTAAGGCATTTGATTCCATACCCCCAAAAATGGGCTGCTAATAAAGCTAGGGGGATGAGGGTGAGAGGACAGTTGCTCAGATGGGTAGAAAATTGGCTAACAGGGCGAATACAGAGGGTAGTGGTGGGTAGTCTCCTCCCCACGAAGGTCACCATTGGGGTCCCCCAAGGTTCGGAACTGGGGACACTCCTGTTCAATGCCTATGTCTTGGATATGGGGAGGGGTGGTTAAGAGCAGGATGAGTCTCTTTGTGGATGACTTAAAACTGGGAACATTGGCGGACGGGGACGAAGCGTGAGAGACAGTCCAGAGGGACCTTGATACCCTGTAGGGGTGGTCAAGAAGGTGGAGACTGATGTTTAATGCAGGGGAATGTAGGGTGCTGCACCTGAGGGTCAGAAACCCTGGCCATGTATACACAGGGGGGGTCATACTGCAAGCCACAATGAGTAAGAGGGATCAAGGTGGGGTGGTGGTAGACGTCAAAATGAATAACACTGAAAACTGCAGAAGAACTGCTGCCAAAGCAAACCGGATACTGCATAGCCAGGGGAATTACGTCCAGGAGGAGGGAGGTGATCCTCCCTCTGTATAATGCCTTGGTCAGACCAAATCTCGAGTACTGCATGCAGTTCTGGAGGCCTCACCTCAAGAAAGACGTAACACTGCTGGAGAGTGTCCAGAGGAGGGCAACCTGGATGCTTCAAAGCATGGGAGGAAGGCCCTATGAGGAAAGGCTGGAAGAGCTTGGGCTGTACACGCTGGATGAGAGGCGAGACAGGGGACATGATAGGGGTCTTCAAATATGTAAAAGGAATAAACAGGGGCGGTGCCAAAGAGATGTTCAGACTAAAGAAGGTGTGGAACAACCAGGTGACATGAGTGGAAGCTAGAGGGGGGAAATTACGGGGGGGGGGAATGCAGGAGACATTACTTCATTGAGAAGGTGGCAGAGCCCTTGAATGCACTGTCCAGGAGTCTGGTGGAGGAGGGCATAGTGGAGGGCTTCAAGAGGGAGTGGGACAGGTACAAGGGTAAACTGAAGCATATGGATGACCCTCTCTGGGGCTGGGTGGGAAAGAAAGCACCCATTAGGAGGCTGGCTACTGAGCAGACACAACAGACCGTCAGGCATGTTCTGCTGGCTTTTAGTTTGTTAGATATAGCAGAGGGACTGCAGGGGAAGGTGTGCCTATTTGTAGAGGACACGAAGATCTGCAATAGGGTAGACACCCTGGTAGGGGAGGTGGAGGCAGTGAGGGATGGCCTAAAGATTCTGGAGAGGTGGTCAGAAACTTGGGAGCTGAAATTTAATACCAAAGAGTGTACAGTAATGCACATGGGTGTAATAACCCATAAATCATTTACACACAAGGAGGGGAGGGGGTAAGGAAACTCAGCAGGAGAGAGATCTGGGGATTATAATTTCAGATAGCCTAAGGCGGAGAACCAGTGCAGCACAGTGGTGGGCAAAGTGAATAGAATGCTGGTGTGCATAGGGAGGGGTATAAAACAGAAAGAGGGAGGTGCTGATGCACCTTTATAAATCCATGGTGAGGCCTCACCTGGAGTATGGGGTTTAGTTCTGGAGGCCTCACCTACACAAGGACATAAGACAGGATTGAAAGGGTTCAGACAAGGGCAACCAAGATGGTGCATGCTATGCATAGAAAGCCCTATGAGGAGAGGTGGAGGGAATTGGATCTGTACCCACTGGAGACTAGTAAAGTGAGAGTGGGAAGCTTATTTGCAAGGAAAATAAGTGCTAGAACTAGGGATCATAAACCAAGATTAGAAGAAGGAAGGTTTAGGGGCAATGTGAGGGGGCATTACATCACTGAGAAGGTGGTGAAATCCTGGAACAGACTACCGGAAGAGGTGGTGTGTGCAAAAATGGCGAAAGGTTTCAAGGAGGCATGGGACAGACACCAGGAGTTGACCAGTGGGCAGAGTGAGGTGTCTCTTGATAAAGATGATGATTGGGGGGGTAAGGGGCAGACTCGACTGGCCAAAATGGTCCTTTTCTGTCACCAGATTTCTATGATTCTAAGGCAGTTAAGTAATTAGGACTTGCCTGCTCCATCAGAGTAGGGGAGTCCAGAGTTGGCGTGTCCTTGGTTCGGGGTATTCTGGTAGAACCTGAAAGGGAAGAACAGAGAAGGTTGAAGGGACACAAAGGGTCGGAGGTGCTAGAGGAGAGATTAGAGTGTTAGAATTAAACAAAGATACTTATCTAATTGGTATTATTGGCCAGACCTGTAGGAATAAATGGAAAAATAGATCAATATAGGGAAGTTATAGTAGCAAGAGTAGAGAGATACAAAAAGGGTATATAGCACAGGAGTAAAGGAAGAGGAGTTTTAGAGGAAAAGACAAACTAGGTCAAAGTAAGGAAACTAGAGATGGAATAAAAATTGCAGACAGCTAAGAACAGAGAATAAAGTGGTATTTGGGACTCAGCAAAACCCCCCATTAGCGCCCCTAGGTGACCTGCAGGTAGCCATTAAATTTAAGAAGTAGTCCAGATGGGCAGGTGGGAATGAATTTGGGCTAGTGGCCCTTATATTATTTAAAAAAGGGGACACTAGTGGTTCAGGAGTCTTGAGTAGTCCCAGGAGGCCAGTGGTTTTAAAGGTATAGCTCTAGTGATATAATGGGTCATTCCCTCATGGACAGTGGCAATTTTTTTTTATTTTTATATTATCTTTTCCTGGAACCTAGTATGTGGGGGGGGGTCCTTGGGCCCAGACTGTATGTAGCAGGCAGGAGGCTGTTCAGAAAACTGCTGACCAGAAGTGCTGTGGCTGTTGCTAGGCAGCCAGTTTAGTGCTATTGAACTACAGTGACAGTAATGGCAGGCACTTTCAACTGCCAGCCCAGAGGAGTAGGGTTACCACCTTTTAAGAAGCCCAAAGTGGGACATTTCTTACTGAAACTGGATTTTTCGCAGGACAATATGCCATCTCGACCAATGCAACAGCCATGTTTTCTCTAAATAATCAGAATTAAGACTAAGTGTTGTAATTTGTTAGTTGTTTCTTGTGTTTTCTATTAATTTAAGGTGTTTTAGTTAAGGTATTATAGTTTCTTGCAACATTTAGAGGAAAATCTGAAAATATTTTTTCTACTATAATGTCAGGACATTTAGTATTTTTCGTGTTTTTCTGCAGGACACAGCTGCCCAAATCAGGACTGTCCTGCGAAAATAGGGACAGGTGGTAACCCTACAGAGGAGGGCAACTAAAATAGTGAAGGGTCTGCACCAGAAGCCATACAAAGAGACAAGCTGAATATGTATGCCCTTGAGGAAAAGGGGCGGGAGGGACAGGATAGAAATTTTCAAAAACCTCAAGGGAATCAACAAAGTCCAAGAGAGTACCATCTTTCAGAAAAAGAGATGCAGAAGAACAAGGGGCAAAATTTGAAGATAAAGGAGATGGCTCAGGGGCAACATGAGGAAGTATTTTTTCACAGAGAGGGTGGTGAACGCATGGAATGGCCTTCCTGAGGAGGTTGTGGGGTCAAAAATAGTGGGGGACTTCAAGAACACATCGGACAGACATGAACCAGTTCTACTGGTGGGTAGGAGGAAATCAGCTGTTTGATAACTAATATCTGCAGCTTATCCACTAGGTAGGGAAATGGGCCGACTGAGTGGGCCAAGCAGTCCTTATTTACCATCAAGGTCTATATGTCTATGATTCAGCCCACACAGCTCAGGCTGCAGCCTGCTCCATGTGTGTGGGAATGAAGATGGGATATTTTGGGAGGGGGAGGAGGCTAGAGCAAATATGCCTCCCTCTACCCATCAGCCACAAAGTGGCATGTGAAGAGCCCCCACGGGGCAGGTTAAGAGGGTCTGGAGGGTGGGCAGCCAGCAGTAGGTGGCAGGAACCTTTAGCTAAGCGGCATGGTGGCAGACAGTAGATGCCCTGAGGGGCCTGGTAGAAAGGGACTGGGAGAGCAAATGCACAAGATAGGGACCACAAAGGAAAATCCAGAGTGCAGCTGAAGGGCAATGCCTGAAATTGCCTTAAAAAGTAGCTGTGGGTGGGAGGCAAATGGGAAATCAGTGGACTCCCTTGGGGGACCACAAAAGCAGCAAGCACTGCATACAGTAGAGTTGCACAGCAGCTAATGTCAAAGTACCAGGGGCTAACAATAGGATTTGGGGGAGGAAAAGAACAGCATAGGGTCCAGGACAGCTCACAATTAAAAACACAGAGCACTAAAGAGAAAGAGTCCTGATGGGTTATAAATGTTAAGTAAATTTATGCAATGGGGTGGACATAAATGGAGTGTGATGAATCCATTTTATCCGAGCATGTACGTGTATACATGCAGAATCTTACATTTACACATATAGTTATTACGTCATCCTCGATTCATGTGCATAGTGGACTACGTCACACATCCCCATCCCTCACCCCGTTGTTTGGCACTGCTTACTGGTATCTTGCTTTTAGTTTTGTTTCTTCCAGGTTGCCCGTCCCTCAGCCACACCGCCTGCCATTTAGTCATACTTCTCCCTGTTCTTCCCACTATCATACAGTGATCATTTGTTTCTGTTTAACAGTTTTAGTTTTTTGCTTTTTTACCAAACCTTTTTCAACTGGCTGCTCCAAGCTGCACTCCAGCTGTCACACTCCTCTGCATGCTGCTGCCATGTCCTCGCCACACCTCTCGATATACAAAACAGACTTTTTTTTTTTGCTGCTTCCTCAAACACTGATAAGCCCTCACTCTTACTCTTCCACTCTGGTTTCCCACCTCGCTACAACTGCCACCAGAGCTCCCCCAGCACATAGAAACTGTCAGATATTTTTTTCCTTAAACTGCATGCTCGCAAACCCCACTGCTGATGAGCCCTCACTCTAGGTCACACTTCTGCTGTGGTTTCCAGACCTCGCTACAACTGCAACCGTAGGCTCCTGTGAAGTCCTTCTCTGTAAACTCTAAATGGTCTCTTGTGGCCCTTATGGTCCTCCCTCCTCCCCGCTTATTTACTGATATTTCCCTCTGTCTATAAACCACACATTTTAAGTCCCCCCTTACCATTTTTCACTCCTGATCTCCAACACTATAATGCTGTCAGTCTGTTCCAGGTGTCTACTACCCTTTCAGTGAAGTAGTACTTCCTCACATCCCCCTTACCCCCACCATAAGCTTCATCATGTCCCATGGTCCTTTTTCCTATTTGAAGGAGCTCCCTCAGCACCCTATTCATCCTTGTAAGGTACTTGTGGGTCTCCATCATGTCCTCTCTCTTTCGGGGTTTATATGTTGAGATCCCAGTCTCCTCACAGGGCTTTTGCTACAGCCCATGTACAATTTTTGTTACCCTTTATACTGCCTCCAACCTATGGCCCTTTCTAAGGTCCAGCCTCCAAACCTGGACACAGTACTCTTAGGCCCTGTCCACACTACTCTTCTGTAACATTACAGAGTGCCCAAACCGTTACTGCAATGGTTTACGTTTATGTCTATAACGTTACAGAAGGCATTTTCATAACCATTGTTGAAACCACATGAGGTGGTTTCAACAACGGTTATTAAACCGGTTACACCTTGGTAATGTTACTGGGTGTAGTGTGGATGCATGGCACTGGTCCCCTAGTGCAGCATGAGCTGCATTGTGGGATTGGGTGCCATGGTAACGGTCGCCCGGCTCCCAAAGTGTGGAGCGGTGGTGCCGGTCCTGAAATGGACACTGCGGCAGTGTGGATGCACTGTACCACTCCACGGTTGTAACGGTTTTTTATCTGTTACTGGATCTGAGAGGTGCAGTGTGGATAGGGCCTTAGTTGGATCTCACTAATATGGGATTACTTGCAACACCACCACCTCCCTCCTCCAGCTGAAGATATCCCTCCTTATGCAGCCCCAGCATCCTTCTAGCCCTACCCACTGCTTTGTCACACAGCCCAGCAACTTTAAAGACCAAGGTAACCGAGTTCGCCCCTGCACAATATTCATTGGTGCTTTGCTGCCAGAGGACCCCAATGAAGTTAATATGTCCCAAAATGTTTAAGCATTACAAAGTTCAGTCTCTTCTAAAAAATAGAGCCAGGTCCCAAGAACTTCCAGTTGCTTGCTGCAGCTCTAGCTCTGCTCCCACACTCTCTAGCAGGATGACAAGATGCCAGTGAGAGTGCGGGGGGTGCTCATATTTATCTGTAATGGGCGGCAGCTTTTCTATCGATTTTAAATGATCTAGTGAACACCTGGCAATGAAACATGGGCATCAGTCAAGTAACAAGGCCCTTGTTAGTTGAACAGTGCCCACATTTTATTGCCAGGTAGCCAATATATAGTTTAAAAATCATTAGAAATGCCGCCGCTCATTACATATAATGGAGTGCACCCCCACACCCTTACTGGCATCTTGTCATCCTGCTAGTGAGCATGGAGTGGAGCTTGTGCAGCAGAAAAAAAAACAGGAAGTCCTTGGGACCCAGTTTGCATATTTTTATGAGGGACAGAACTTTTTAAAGGCTTATAAATTTAGGGACATGTTAACTTCCTTGGCGTCTTCTGGCAGTAAGGCACTGATGGGTATGGTGCAGGGAAGTATCTTGGCAAGTCTCTTTAAGATCATAATAACTCCAAGGTCCCCCCCTGCTTAGTGATCATCAGTACCAACCCTATAAAGCAGCTTCTGGTTTCCTATGCTCTAGCTGCACAATTCTGCACTTTATCAATGAACCCCAACTGCCCCAATCTTGACCACTTTTCAAGTTTCTCCAAGAGGCATGTGCATGCTCTCTGCTCCCTTCTTAGTGCCTACCCTTTAAATTTTGGTATTGTCTGCAAAAAGGCATTCTCTTCTTTGCCAGTTTTTCTGCAATGTCACTTATGAGGACACTGACGAGGATCTGCACCAGTACTGAGCAGAACTGCTCACTGTCCCATCACTGTAATAAGTGCCATTAACCATCACCCTCTGAAAACCTTAACCCCCAACCCCAACTACTACTCCATTTTTCAACATGCATTTCTGGTCAGCCCCCCCCCTTCTGTTCAGCTACCACAACACCATCACTCTGGCATCTGCCAGGACTTGCTCCACCATAGAATTAATCCAATATTTGCAGCAGCTGCCTAGGTAGTCAAGATACGTTTGCATGTTCTTCCATCCCCTAGGACATAAGCTGCAAGGGTGCACAAACATGTGCACAGACACGTGTGGCACAGCACCAGTAAATGTCTTCCCACCCATGGGCTGCTCCCACCTGCACTGCCACTTGTGGTCACTCAGTTGGCAGTACTACAGCTGAGCTGGTTGTTCTCCTTCCCCAGAAGACAGCCTCTCGTATAACAGTTGATCCTCCTCCTCTCCCCAGAGAGCCCCTGACGCGAGCTCATTCCTGAACTAAGGTCACCTCCATCACAGGTCATAGCATTACTGTTAAGCTGAAGGGCACACATGTTAACCAGTTTCTAATTAATTTTATCACTTTAGATCCCTCCTAGGCTGATCAATCTCTTTAGCCTCACCCCCCAAAATAGTCAACTACCCTCCTCTCTGCTAGATCACCCTTCCAGGCACCAGACTATCCTCCATGCAGCTGGACAACCCTTCTAGCCCCAGCCTTTCACATAATGAGCACTGGAGCTAGAGCACCACACAGGCTCTGGGCCAGCCGCCTACCTAGCCAGCCACCCTTCCTACATCTGGACCAGCCTCCAACTACATTCTATACAACCTTCATGTAGCTGGAGCACCACCCCAAACCTCCATTCTGACAGAACACATATCTGAAGCTGTCCCTCCAAGCCCATGGACCAGCAGTCCCCAACGTAACCACTCAACCTACAGCTAGATCCACCAGAAGCCCCATACCAGCCTCACCATTGAACCACTCACCCTGCACCTTGACCTCACTTCCAACCTTGAACTAGCTCCACCACCAGCCACCCTCCCTGCTGCTGGATCACTCTTTCATGCCCTGGACTAGCCTCCTCCAGCAAACAATCCTCCCTGCAGCTGGACCCCTGGTTTCATTCCCACCCACAGACCAGCCTCCCTCCCCTCTGCAGGTTGAGTAACCTACCCAGAGCTGGACACCCTTTTCAAAAGCAGGACACAGCCACCATCCAGAGCAGAACCTCCCTACACCTAGAACCCCCACCATCACCCTTCCTCAACCATGGACCCCATACTTCTCAGCATAGTATTAAAAAAATAAATAAATAATATGTGACACTAACATATTGCATTTGCAGTGTCAGTGGCTCAGCAGGTAGCACACTGCATCTGAGGCTGGGAGATCCAGAAGGCAGTGGGTTATATTCCAACCAGGCACTATGTTAATGTCAATACTGATGCTGTAGTGCAGCATGAGGGGGATGGCTGCACGCCTGAGGCACTGTCTTTCAGATGAGATGTTAAACCGAGGTCCCATCTGCCTGTTCTGGTGGTAGTTCAGGTGGATGTTAAAGATCCCATGGCACTTCTCAAAAAAGCAAGGGAATTTTCTCCAGTGCCCTGGCCAAACCCCCCCCCCCAACTCACTAAAAATACCACCAATAGCTTAATTTGGTTCAAGGTCAGTTGGCTTTCATCTGTATTCCTCTTCCTCCAGGTCGTGCCTGAAAATAGGCAAGAATCTGTCTAGTGCACTTAGCCGGTCAACAAACGCAAAATAAAATAAACATAAAATATAAATTAATGCAGTCTTCAGCAAAAGAAAAAAAAATTACACTGATCCCCAGATTACAAAATGGATTAACACATGCAACTGTTAAATACAAATATTAAATGCAAAAAAAGTTCCCCCACAAACACACTCAAATATCTGCAGTAAGTAATTCTTCCTTTATCTGTAGGTAACTCCAGATTTTCTTAGATTAAAAAAATTGTAATCCTTTCTCTATGCATTCTGAATTATCTTCTTGCTGTTCATTCTCCTGCCCCCACCACCACTACTTTAAAGTAACTAAATCAGCAAAAAATCTACAAATAACAAGTAATCTAGAGGCACAATGCATCCTAAACACTTTAAAGGGGGGGGAGGGATTGATTGAAAATAAAATGTGTATTTCAGAGTTTAGCCAACAGTTCAGGGAAGAGAAAATGTTTTCAAGACAAGCATTTCAGTTTGAAAAAAAAAAACACCTGATTGATAATTCCTTTAATGTATTTAACATTTCAGGGAGTTAAAAAGATGTACTTTTTAAACATAAACTGTTACCTTAACATATGAATCTTAGCTGTAGGAAACCTCAGTTGTTCAAAAATGGAGACCACAGAGCACTCCTGCAGTTTCATCAGGCTAGACACAGATAGGAAGAGAGCTGGGAAATGTAGGACTCTGACTGAGTAGACTTATGGAAAAAGTAATTTAGAATAGACTTTTAAAGGGACAATGCCAACTTCTTTTTTGCACCATATTATTTCCAGGTAAAAATCTACATTTTATTACTGCTTACCTTCTCTAAAATTTGTTGGTGTTGCTGGTTGTTTTTATCTGTCTCCTTGCTTAGTAGAACTGAAATGCACAGTAATGTACCCAGCCTTGATTGGCTAATTTAAATCCTAAAACTACTCCGCTGACTGTAATCTTCATTTATGATTCAGTTGTATTAAAAAAAATGTACTTTTAAGAACACTGCAGATCTATCTCTAATCCTCATTTAGCAATAACTTACTCTTGAACAACTAGTCTGCTGAAATACTTCTTAGAATTTAGTATTCTTAGCTGTTGTACTTTTGAATGATGATTAAAGATTATTAAAAATGACTACAATTAGTTTTTGAAGGCAAATTAATGAATGCTTTAATATTAAATTTAGTATTTGACTTCATTGAGGGTTCTGAAGTACAGCCCTTTGGGCCTGCACCCCCCCATGACTACTCACATCTTGAACACCCCCTGCCCAGATGACCACCCAGCTGGACAACCATATCAACATCCCAATAGACCTCTCCCAAGCTGTGTACCTTGCTTGCAGCTAGTCCACCCTACAAGTCCCAAACAAGCCTCTCCCCATCAACTATTACCCATCCTGTAGCTGGCTGTTCCAGGCCATCCTTCCTACCCTCAGCCACGATCCCCCTGCAGATGGAACCCCCCCAGACCTGCCTCCCCACCTCAGTAGGCCACCTTCACTGCAGCTGGACCAACCTCCCAGTCTTACCAAATAAAGCACCCTCTTTAGAGCTGGATCAGCACCCTCTAGATAACAGCTCTTTCTGCAGCTGGACCCACCCAGACTACCCATCTTGCCCAGATACCAGTTGCCCATCCCACCACTGACCACTCTCCTTGCGCATAGAAAATCCTGCCCTGCTAGGTTCCCTTTTATAAACCCAGTGCTAATTAGTCTGACAGGCTGCATCCCACATACAACAACCCAACAGCCCCAGCAGCTCAACACACAGTGGCCTGACCTAGGACAGCACCTGACACACTGTCAAGCCAGAGGAGGTCAAGATGCTGTGCGGCTGTTGAGTGGATTTTCCACAAACACATGAAGCACCCGATCCCGACCTATGCCACCCATCCCAGGACCTGAGCCACTACTGAACAGTACAGACGAAGTGAAAACACCCACCCCCTATGTGGTGCACCCTCTGAGGACACACTGACATGATCATAGACCCCTCCAGTAAGGAAGACTGTCTCACCATCCATGGGACAGGGATGAAACAAATAGTTGTGCATGCCCCAGTGTGTTGACAAGCCATCCCAGGCAGCATGGTGGATTGTCCTTGTATCCCTGCATGCATGATTATGTCAGCTGACAGCCAGCCAGCTGGGCATGCATGAAGGAATTGGAGTACCATGCCTGTTGGTCACTGCATGCATGACACTGCAGGCACACAGCAGAGTGGCACAGCGAGAGCATGGATAGCTGCATCAGGAAATGGTCCACAGCAACACCACATGTGGATGCCAGGACACAGAGCAGCATGCCATTGCACAAACCTGCAATGTGTGCATGTGACAAGGTCATGCTAGCCCACTTATGGGCCTGCACAACCACACAGAAAAGTCTGGAGATGTTTAGGGGCTTAAATACAGGAGCCCATTGTGAAGGAAGGCTGCCAGGTGTGTTGGGGGGTTCACAAAGGGCCCATTGCAGGAATGCTGTTACCACACAGTTGCAGCAGCTGGAAGGATTAGTGGGCACTCACACAGCTTCAGACCTGTGCAAATGTGGCACACATGAACAGCTGAAAGGATTTTGGGGACTCACAAAGAGTCAGGCCTGTACGACATGCACACACAGTGCAGATGTGGCAGTGTGCAGTGGGCTGCTTGGCGATACCAACAGTATTGTGATGAGGACATCACCACCAGGTTGGGTGCATGTTAAATGTGGAGTGAAACTTTATTCAACAGTAGGGAGCCACAGTGGCAACCTGGTGGCTGTGCATGATGTGTACTGTGAGTGTACAACTGTCAGGTGCCAAGTCACCATGGAAACCTTACAGGGTGGTGTTGGGTGCCATGCCACAGAGGAACTTTAGCAGCTTGCCCTTGTCCTTGGATGCTAGTACCATCCTTATCCACTCCTCATAGCTCTTCTTGGGTGGTGTACATGGCAGTCCACAACAAATGCCTTTCCTGGTGACATAGATCCATTGCTGTTCCCTGTGGAGCTCTGCTAGCATTGTCATGACCCCTACATGCACCTTCCCGAGCAGGGCATGGAGATGGCAGTGCCAGGTTTTGACATTGCTTTGGGTCCATGGTATACCTCGCTCATTGAGATACGCAACCAACCACAACTGAGTGGGAACATGGGGTCATATCTCATGGGCATCTTGGTCACCCAACTGTACAGCCATATCCTGCCCAGCACATGTGTCTGCTCAAAACAATAGAAGAGTGTGGTGGCATTGGGCAGAATGGTTGACTTCAGGAGACTGAATGCTGCAAGAATGTCCTGTTCCAGGAGATGGGTGAGGGCCACGAGTTTATGGATCTTCAGGTTGAAGTCTGGGTCACTTTTGTATTGTGGTACAAGATCAAAGCTCTGGACCTTCTGCCACACAATCTGCCCAAAGTGGAACTGGCATCCCTTGTTTATGGCTTGTGGAAATTCCATCTTGCAGGCATTGATCGCAGCCTGCTCAAAGTCAGTGACGATCGTAGGTGGTTTGAGGGTGCAGGACTGTATACTGGCATATTTATTCAGCTCCTGGAACAAGGTTCAGTAACATTGCAGGCTCTTTGTTGTCATCAGTGTATACACCAATGACATAATGAGGTTGTTAGGGCCCATCCCCATGGGTGCATAGATGGTGTACAATGAGTGAACAGGTGTGGCACAGTCTTGAATGTACCATCCATCGCCCAGAAGGGTGCCTGTGCCAGGTCCCTGATGTTGTCCTCTGTGGTGAGTAGAAGGACCTGGTGGGTGGTGCTGCCAGTAATCCTGCTGTACCATGGCCATCCAATCACTGTCTGTAGCTGCTTGGGGATAGTGAGGTCAGCCAGTGTCACTGGTTCTGGTGAGAGGTCCTTGAGGTGGGTTCTGTTCACAGTCTGCAACAGGGCCCTCTTGCTTGGCAACTGTTGCCACAGCTCAGTGGTCATTGCAGTTGCATTACTCTGCAGTAGCTATGCGGGGCTAGCCATGGTGCTGTGTTCCTTCTACTTGATGTCAGCCAGCTCCTGTGCTGGTAGAGCATCTGTCACCTCCAGAGCATGACTGTGATCATTTTTTTTTAGGTGTTGCTGACCATCCTGGAGCAGTGCGATGGCCTGGCCGAGGCAGGACTTGGACTTATGGCACTGGCAGCACTGTTACATTGTCTCAGGCCATCCCAGTGGTGCTGAGGATTGAGGCACTGGATGTCATACCTTGTGCCACGCCAGTGACCTGGGTTCAGGATTGAGCCTGGGCCATCGGGGGTCAGCAGGGGAGGACTGGGATCGAACATCCATAGACTGCTTTACCAGTCCTGGGGTGGGCTGGGGAATTCCACTGTGCTGTAGCAGCACCCTGGGGATGCCCAGGGACACTACTAGTGTCAGTGACACTAGATGGGGAGCACGGCAGATGTCAGTACATTGCTCCTGGACGTCATTGCACATCTGTGCTACTGGGGCCAATCAAAGGAAAATGGCTGGGCATGACCTTGCAACTTGATGGCTATGCTCTGAGCCACCCGGAGGACTTTGGTGGAGTCCTGTTGAAGAGGGTCTGGGGCTGTCCTGGCTGGTAGAGGCAGAGGGGGAGCCCTCCAGCAAGATGGCATGATGGCCATCCCTGATCCTCCTGTGTGCATTTTGAGCTACCCAGCTCTCCAGGTGGGTGGATCTAGTTGCTGGATGCCCCAAGCTGGAGTGTGTGCTGCAGCAGGTGAAAAATATGATATGTTAAAAAAACAGTACACTGTCTCATTGCATGTCCATTCATGGACCAGGAGGTAGCCATTCACATTTAACTTGGACTTTCCCTTCCTGGATCATACCACCTCACAGATTGTCCATGTTGTTGGGGTTGCAGTTGAGCACCCTGGCCCCTCCATGGCTTCCACGCTGTCCTCCATTGTGCCAGAGGACTGTGCAACACTGACCGGCTTTGGTTCCAGCTCAGGCATTCGGGTGTGATTGCACTTCATTTGCACATCACACTCCATGGGCCACTCCTATGGCAGTTGCTACTTGTCAGTGGGTGGTTTGTACCCGTACTGTAGTGCCACTGTCTGCCCACAGTCCCAGTGCTTGAAGGCTGTGCTGTGCACTATGGTTACATTCAAGTTCTGTGTCCACAGTGTCCTGAGCCCCCATCAGCTACTGTGCTGCAGTGGGGCTATGCTCCATGGTACACTTCCCTGCTGTCCAGCATGCAGGGATGCAGGGGTCCCTGTGTGTTGTGCACTCTACCTACAGGTCAGTGTCCACCTACCTGAGCTGGCCTTTTCACCCCCAGCATTGGCATCTGTAGTTCCCATGCATGCCGTCATGAGTCCATGTCTGTCCCCTGACCCTGTGCATCATTTTCCAATGCCTACCTGTTCTCTATGTTCTCTTCAGCTGTAGTTCCCTGACCTGAGACTTCTCTGACAAATGATCTTTTGTAGTCCTCACTGTGCTCTTTCCTATGGGGCTTGCATTTTCTGCCCCGTGCCGGTTTGTTTGTCAGAGTTTCAGTTCACCTGCTTTGTTTACTAACTACTCTCCCTGCATCTGAAATGGGCCCTACCCAGCCAACCACTCTTCCTGCAACTGAAACACCATTTTGGCCACTGGAGAAACCTTCCCCAAGGAAAGCACTGTCCATGGACTATTCTACAGTTACAAGGAGGGAGGAAGAGACCCCCAGCTGAGTAGGAAGCAACTGCTGGAGGGGGACTTAATTAGGGGGCTAGACTTGCGAGCAGGGTGGGGTAAAGGAGATGGAGGTGAAATACCTGAGAGGTACTTTGGCTTGGAGGGATGAGAGCAGATACAGTGGATCATTAGGCAGCGGGAGATGAGAGGGAGCTAGATGTCATTGTCCACCTGGGGACAAATAACCTAGCAAGAGATGGGGTAGGGGTAGTGCAGGGAAATTTCAGGGATAGGGGGAGGGTCCTCAAGCATGCATGGTGGCTATTGCCAAAAGGTTGCCTATATATAAACAGTTGGTTAAAGGCATGGTGCATGGTGGGGCTCCGTACTAGAGGGTCTCTCTACGCCTCTAAGTGAAATTGCAGAAGAACTGAATGGGAAGGTATGTCTTTTTGCAGATGCCACCAAAACTTGTTATACGGTTGACACTCAGGAGGGTGTGGAGAAAGGGTTCACCCATGCTGGTGTGACAGCCATGTTGCTGATGCCGATTACAGTGCAGGCCACATTACAGCACCAGGCAAAATGTATCTTGGGAGTTATACCACCAAAGTGCCCTCCTGGGAAACAGTCTCCATTGGGCTCCCTTCCCTAATTATCCCACAGGTCCAGGTTCTTAAATTTACCTGTTCTCCAGTCCTACCCCATCCTACAATCACCCCGTAGGTATACAGTAGATTGTTACTATCCCTGATGTTCAGTGGTTCCCATTTATTTATTTATTCATTCATTTGTTTACCAAGTAGGTGCACTGGTCCAAGAACCATTTTCAGGCATGACCTGGGCCATTGAAGATGGCACAGGAATAAAAGCAAGTACAAAGGAGGCTGGGACAAGGCATACAATAGACAGTAATAAAAATATATAGGATATTTATATGAAGATATATATATAAACTTGCAGCACAATGGATAAATAACATTTATAACAATAGCAGGTACAGTAGTAGCCAAGTTGTAATACAAATTTGGCATGATCTGAGATGAGTAAAGGAAAAAGTGCATCATGGCAGTGTAGGTATGGACCAAGAAGGAAAAGGAGGGAAGGGAAGTAGAGGCATGATAATAAGTTGGGAGGGCAGGAGCAAGTAGTGGAGGGCAGAAGGTGAGATCCAAGGAGAGACTGGAAGAGTCCTGCAGAGTCAGTGGTGTTAAATGGAGTGGGCAGGTTGTTCCAAAGGAAAGGGGCTGCAGATGAGAATGCACATTTACCCATACAGATGGAGACTAGGGGGCACTCAAGCATGGGGCCAGCAGTGAGGCAGAGCTCTAGAACAAACACTTTTGGCAAAAGAAGGTGGGATTGCGGAGAGGTAGCGTGGTTTTGGATGGCCTTATTGACTGTGCTGGCCAGGAGATAGGTCCATTGGGCTGATGGGGGAAGCCAGCCCAGGGCCTGATAGAGTGAGCAGTGGTGTGTTGAATGAAAGCCCTTGCCCTCTGTATATCCAAAGTCCCCACCATGACCCAGTTAGTTCTTACAGCAAATACTACCCCCTGGTCCCCAGGCTTACTATATATTTGACACCCTTCCACATTCGGCACAGACCACCCTCTCAGCTCCTTGATCAGGCACAAAATGGATGATAGTTCACAATCATGTGCTAACTGTACACAGCTGTTTATACAGTAGGTACATGATGGCAAAACTGGCACTCTATCCTCAGTTGGTCACAGAGGTTAGCAGAGTGTCTGTGCCAATTGCCACTGTGGGGAGAGTGCGTAAACATATGGTGGGGGCCATGAATGGTACGAGCGGTGGGACTGGGTAGGCAGGTAGTTATTGGCAGTTTCTAATGTATGGAATGGACAGCAGCAACACTGAACACCAAGGGAAGTGTGATATTACTAATGGTGGGAGCTCAAAGGGGCAGTGGTAGGAGGCAGAGGTGATACTACCTGGTTTAGGGAGACAACATCTTTTAGAGCCATTTATCAACTGGTCAGAGACTCACTAATTATGCCATTCAAGATATCATTTTGTGATCCTACCCTGTTTTTGGGGTGCAAAGTGTTGTTTGAGAGTCACTTACCCATTTAGAGATTGTAAATGCTCTTTGAATGTTCTGGTCTATGTGAACAATAACAATCTATTACCAATAAGATAAAGACAAGTGAATAAATAAAAACATGGAATGGAGAGCTGTTCTCCATCAGGTTTATAATGTAATTTATCTTAACAATGCGTTAGAGTACAGAGTATGATGAGATTAATACTGGTACCACTGTGCTACCATGAGTCTAGGCTTGCTGTGAGAGGTACCAAATACTGAAATGTCAAAATAACTCAGTACCATTGTGCTACCAGTGTACCAGTATTTGTGGGAGCCGACAAAAATCTCAAAGTTTCATGATACCATTGTATTACCAGTGTATGTGTGAGAGACTGAGAAAATGGTAAAAAATGCCATAGGGATACCATTCTGCCAGTGCACTACCAATGCACAGAGGAAAATCTATATATCACCTACCACTGTGATACCGGAGTACCACTGGGTAGTACACTTGTGGATTTTTCAGCTGACCACAGTATTGCCATTGCTATACCACTGCAATGCCATTGTGACAAATTCAGTAAGGGTAGCCAGATTGCTGAGACAATGCAGTGCTAAAGAAGTGTGATAAAAATTATAAAGTGTTGCCAGTAATACTGCAGTGTGCAGCAAAAATTTGTGAAGGAAATACAGTGCTAAAGAAGTGTGCATGAAAATCTAATAATTATTTGCAGTGCTCTTACAGTCTGCATCAAAAAATAAGAAAGATTGAGCAGTACTACTGCAGTGTGCAGCAAAAATTAGTGAAGGAAATACAGTGCTAAAGAAGTGTGCATGAAAATCTAATAATTTGCAGTGCTCTTACAGTGTGCATCAAAACAGTAGCAGAAAGTCAGTGCAGTGTATTAACAGTGCACTGATGAAAAGCAGTGCTTTGTCAGTCTGGAATGAAATAACACTGAAATAAGACTCAAGATGGAAGTGTACACTCCTCTTCCCTCGATCAGCACATACAAAGTCCCCCAGAATTTATGGCGCACTCAGTCATGCACACAACAGTGGCACAGAGTCCCCAGATTTTTTCTGCAGGCCCAGAATGCATCCTCCATGTGTCCAGAAAATTGACAAGTGGTAACACAGTGAAATGAGACTGTTTCAGCACTGACAAAGTCCCCCAGAATTTATGGTGCACTCAGTCGTGCGCACTACAGTGGCACAGAGTCCCCAGATTTTTTCTGCAGGCCCAGAATGCATCCTCCTTGTGTGCAGAGAAGTGAAAAGTGATCATCTCAACTGGATTAAAAGATTCCCTTTGGATGTACAGTAATAGTCTTGGTGAGTAGATATATATATATATAGATATATGGATGTGTATTTTGTAGGTGATGGTGAGGGGGGTTGAACTTGACATGGACATGTATTCATGCTATTGTTCTGCATCACACACAGGTGGTGTGTGACTCTGTCTCTGAACTGTTGTTGTGCACCGTCCAGTGCTCAATGAGAATTTTTTGCACTTAAATGGAACTGGATAACTCTCAAGCACATGAAGGTAAGTACTTTTTTTTTTGAGGGGTGGGGATCATATTTTCAGTTTTGTCTGTAATGGTTTGTTATTTTTTTATTTCTTCACGGATTTCATTAGCATCCTTCTGGAGTCCGGTTCTTGATGATGGTCATGATCATGGAATGAAACGACTTCTGCGTGTTGCATGTGTGCCCAAGCTCGGGTCAGGGAAGGGTGTGCCTGATCATGTTGATGAACTTCTTTGGATAAGGCCACTTTGACAGAACAACAAAGTATCTGAATTTTCCTAAAAAAAGAAATAAATTACTTCTTAAAAGTTACAACTTCATTGTTATGTGTCCCTCCCTCGTTCTCAATCTCAATCCCTATTGTCAACTAAGTTACATTTCAGAGACACATCTGGTCAAGTACTAAGCCTGTTGCTTGCAATATCTGCAGCAGTCTTTACAAAGCAATGAAATGAATGAAATAAAATCTTCATACTTACCAGAATGGATTTCACATGGACATTACATCGCTTCCTCTCTGTCTGTACAGTGTACCTACTGCATCTTTCCCAAATGAGTACTATTACCAATGCAGCCTGTTTTTGTTCTCCTGTAAAAGAAACAAAATAAGTGTACTATACGTGTTTTGCCACTGCAGCTCTGAAAAGCTACAGAAAGGGTGATTGGGAAAGGGGGGGGTGGAACTATATGTGAAAGAAGGACTGAAGTGTGTAAGGGAGGAAGGGAGGAGGGTAGTATTGAGTAACTTTGGATGCAAATCCAGGATTTCAAGAATAGGATTCTTAGAATGCGAGTGGTGTACAGGCCACCATCTCAGATGGAGGAGTTAGACAGGGAACTAGCGGGACAGATCAGGAGGACCTGAGAGAAGGGTAGTGTGGTGATTGTGGGGGACTTCAACATGCCAGGAGTGGACTGGAGCACCCCAACAACCAGGAACAGAAGGGAGCAGTTACTGCTGGATGACTTCCAGGACAGCTTCCTGCTGCAAATGGTCAGTGAACCAACCAGGTTAGGAAATACCCTTGACCTTGTGTTGGCAAATAGGGGCTTTGTGAGAGAACTTACAGCAGAGGAACCGCTGTCAGGGAGTGACTACCACTCAGTATGGCTCACATTGGATATGGGCAAGGAAGGAGTGGAATCTGGGCAATAATAGTGCTGGACTTCAGGAGGGCCAACTTGGGAAGATGGGGAAGCGGCAAAAGGGTACCTGGCCAGAATTCAATCTAGTATGGACACTAACCAGAGGTGGGAGCCTTGCAAAGTTGGGGATAGTGGAGGCAACCAAACCAGCTGCAAAGCCCAAAGCAAGAAGGCTAGGGCTAAGAAACAGATCTGGTTGAGCAAGGAGGTCATGGAAAATGGAAGGAGGAAAGAGCTGTTTTAGGAAGTACAAGAAAACAGGAGGGGGAGGACAGGGAGGAGTACTTGACAGAATCGAAGGAGGTAACAAGGGCAGTAAGGGGAGCCAAAGCATCTACAGAACTCAGGCTGGCACAAGGCATTAAGAAGGGGGAGAAGGACTTCTTTAAGTACATCAGGGAGAAAAGGAGCTGTAAGGACCACATAGTAAGGATTAGGAAGGATGGGGGTTGGGTGGAAACAGGGTGAGATAAGGAGGAAGCACTAAATGAGTACTTCTGCTCAGTATTTACTAAAGAGAAGAGGGAGGTGACACCCAAGGTGGGAGAAATGGCAGAAGCAGGGGAGGAAGTGGTGACAGATGGGGAAATCATGGAGAGCAGAGTTCGAGAGGGTTTGAAGGTACTGAGGGTGGACAAGGCACCAGGCCCAGATGGCATCCACCCCAGGGTACTGAAGGAGCTGGCAGAGGTCCTTGCAGGACTTTGGCAGACCTATTTAATGCCTCACTACATTCGGGGTGTGTACCTCAGGACTGGAGGATGGCTCATGTGGTGTTCCTCCACAAGAGTGGCCCCAAGGATGAACCAGGAAACTACAGACCAGTGAGCCTCACATCCATCGTGGGTAAGCTAATTGAGACTATCCTGAAGGAGAGGCTGGTGGCCCTCCTAGAGGCCAAAGGACTACAGGACAGCAGACAGCATGGCTTCATACATGGCAGATCCTGCCAAATCAACCTGGTCGAGTTCTATGACTGGGTAACTAGGCAACTGGACAGGGGCCATGCAGTGGATGTACTGTATCTGGACTTCAGTAAGGCATTCTGATCCAGTGCCAGTGGAAGGCTGTGAAGGAAGTTAGTAGGCACAGGTGAGTGCAAAGCTGGTGAGATGGGTAAGAAACTGGCTGCAGGGAAGGCAACAGAGGGTGGTGGTGGTGGGGAGCCTCACACCCAAGGTCAGTGATGAGCGGTGTTCCACAGGGCTCAGTGTTGGGACCAGTGTTGTTTGGGATATTCATTGCAGACATATCATGGGACATCAAGAGCAAGATCAGTCTGTTTGCTGGTGATACCAAGGTAGGTGAGGTGGTGATGACCTAGGGGATGGCAGGGGTTGCAGGATGATCTGCAAAGCTTGAAACCTGGTCAGACACCTGGCAACAGGGCTTTAATGCCAAAGTGCAAGGTGCTGCATTTTGGGATGAAGAACCAAGGAGGAGTTACCAGCTAGGGGGTGCAGCTAGCCCAGACAGAGGAGGAGAAGGATCTGGGTGTGCCTAACGGGGCCAATGAACGACTTGGCACAATGGAAGACAGCTGCAAAGGCCAACAAATGCTGGGTTGTATTGCAAGGAGTATATCTCGAGGAGGGAGGAGGTAATTCTGCCACTGTATAGGCTGGTTGGTTAGACTCACACCTGAGTACTGCGGCAGTACTGGTGTCCGCTTCTGAAGGGACATTAAGTTACTGGAGGGGGTGCAATGCAGAGTGACAAAGATGATCAAGGGGCAGGGGGACTTATCATATGAGAGGAGGTTGAAGGAGTTGAACATGTACTCACTGGAGGAGAGCAGAGGAGAGACGGGGTGACATGATTGAAACCTTTAAATACATGAAAGGAATAAACAAGACAGGTACAGAGGGGCTGTTCAAAGTAAGGGAGGGGAAGGCCACCAGGGCCATGATATAAGACTGGAGCAAGGAAGGTTCAGGAGGGAGATGAGGAGACACTTTTTTACAGAGAGGGTGGTGGCTGGGTGGAATGCATTACCTCCTGAAGTGGTATGCAGTAGAACAGTGGACTGCTTCAAACAAGGATGGGACAGGACAAGGGGCAGGGTTAATGAAGGGGAAGGGTGGAAGGGAGGGAAGGGCAGCTGCAGAATAAGGGGTGCTAGCTACACATTCGAGCAGACTTGATTGACCTCTAGGCCTTTATCTGCTGGCAAATTTCGTATGTTCGTATGTTCGTAAAGCAAAACAGACAACTTAAGGAAGTGAGGCAGCATATCAAACATGAGTGCACATACTCACTTTATGGTTTAAATATTAAGAAGCTGGTGGTGGTGCACTGGTAGACTGGTGGTCCGTGGTGAGCAGACAGACTCATGGTTGCAGCAGACTTGGATAACATCAGTCCCAGTTGTGGTGGTCTGAGGTGGGCAGACAGACTCATGGTGGCAGCAGACTTGGATAACATCAGTTCTGGTGGTGGTGGTGGTCCATGGGGAGCAGACAGACTCATGGTTGCAGCAGACTTGGATAACATCAGTCCCACTGGTGGTGGTTCAGGGTGGGCAGACAGACTCATGGTGGCAGCAGACTTGGGTAACATCAGTCCCAGTGGTGGTGGTGGTCCATGGGGAGCAGACAGACTCATGGTGGCAGCAGATTTGGATAGCATCAGTCCCACTGGTGGTGGTCCAGGGTGGGCAGACAGACTCATGGTGGCAGCAAACTTGGATAACATCAGTCCAGGTGGTGGTGGTCCGGGGTGGGCAGACTCATGGTGGCAGCAGACTTGGATAACATCAGTCCCAGTAATGGTGGTGGTGGTCTATGGGAGTGCATACAGACTCATGGTGGCAGCAGACTTGGATAACATCAGTCCTGGTGGTGGTGGTGGTCCATGGGGGGGTAGACAGATGCATAGTGGAAGCAGACTTGGATAACATCAGTCCCGGTGGTAGTGGTGATCCATGGGGGGGCAGACAGACTCATGGTGACAGCAGACCTGAATAACATCAGTATTGGTGGTGGTGGTCTGGGGTGGGCAGACAGACTCATGGTGGCAGCAGACTTGGATAACATCAGTTCTGGTGGTGGTGGTCCGTGGGGGTCAGACAGACTCATGGTGGCAGCAGACTTGGATAACATCAGTCCCGGTGGTGGTGGTGGTCCATGGGGGGCAGACAGACTCATGGTGGCAGCTGACTTGGATAACATCAGTCCCAGTGGTGGTGGTGGTCCATGGGGGGCAGACAGATTCATGGTGGCAGCAGACGTGGATAACATCAGTCCCGGTGGTGGTGGTCCAGTGTGGGGGGGGCACACTGCCTTTTAAATACTGCAGTTAAAACCTGCCAACATTAACCACATCATCATCCTAATAAAGAAAACTGCCATCAGTCATCGATATCTGAAGTCTGAACACAGAAATTCTTCCTTCATTGTGTTGTCATCCACATCAGTGGTGGGCCATTTCAGGCAGCCACTGCCAGTGCCCCCAGGATGCTCCATTTCCACATCAGCAAGACCACCATGACTAGGCCAGGGTATGAATACCGAGGTTGCAGTCTGTGCTGGTATGTGCCTCTCATTCATTTTAATGAATGTTAGCAAACTAACATTTGCAGGAGACAGGTTTGTCCGATGATCCCTGACTATTGCACCTGCTGAGCTGAATAGTCTCTCAACACGTACACTGGAGGGTGGGCATGTGAGGTACTTCAGTACCACTGCAGTCAGCTCTGGCCATTCACTGACCTTTCCACTCCAGTACAAAAGAGGATCTTCACTTATTATCAGATGCCTGTTTTTGGACAAATATGATTCAACCATTCTCTGTGCCACACTAAGTCCAATTGTTGATACATTAGCCTGTTCCCCAGAATCACTGATGTCACAAATACCCACTTGTGACAAAGCCTCCCAAAGAGGGTTGACGCCAACCACTTTGGATGACAGACCACCGAGAATTACAGTCCCCTTACCTTTGCATGATATGCTTGCTGGTCCTCCAGCTACACCTTCAGCTGGATTATGCTGCTGAGGTTTGCAAACCTTGGCACGTGACTTCTGTGCCCCATGAACCAAGCAAACCAGTTGACCACTGATATTTTTTTTCCTGTTCAGGCCCTCCCTCCAGTACTGATGCAATTCCACGTTTGTATCGTGGGTCTAGCATTGTTGCCATGGCAAAGTTGTCACTACGCTGAATGCTCACAATGTGGCGATTCTGGTCGAATACTGTCAGCATGTGTTGCAGCAACATACTGCTACCACCATCTCCGGAAACATCAAGGCCATGCTGTACATTCACCAATGTCTGCCTCAGCACCTGCAGCAGTGGAATTGATTGCCTAATGGAGGCAGACTCGCCACTCACTGCCTGTGTGGCACGTTCAAAAGGCCGCAATATTGTTATTACAGAGTCCATGAGGTGCCACTGTTCAGTCGTCATAGACATGGAGGCCCTAGAACTGTCATGGCTAGTGTGCATCACAAGATATTCTGTGATGGCTTTGTATTGTTCATACAACCTCTCTGCCATGTATAACGTGGAGTTCCATCGGGTGACAAATTCCATCTTCAAGCGGTGCTGAGGCAGGCTGTTTTGTATCTAAAACTGCCGCAGTTGGTCACAGGCCTTTCCAGATCTGGAAAAGTGAGAACAGATATGTTGTGCAATGGTCAGCATTTCCTTTATGTCAGGGTGCTGCAGAAACTCCTGAACCACAAGATTTAAACAGCGGGCCATGCATGGAACATGAAAAAATCCACCTTTTGTGATGCATTTCACCACATTTGACCCATTGTCACTTGCTATGAACCCAGCTCTCAGGGACAGAGGGTTTAGCCATCTGTCAATTTCAGTCAGTACCATGTCCCCAACATGTTCTCACCAGTGTGTGAGCAGGTCACACTGCACATAGCAATTGTTGCATGCTGGCAAATTCTAGGAAGAATGCTACCGTGACAATCCACCTTCCTGCACTGATAATTCACACTACCAGCATCACAAACAACCCCCAGCACCTGCGCCCAGTGTGCAGCTATACACAGATATGAACTCCCTGCTGTTTTCCTACTTGTCCACATATCCATTCTTAAATGGATGAATGGAGAGGAGGAATGTTGATGGGCACGTCTTACTGAGTCTGAGACAGTGCAGAACAACTCGGGGACAGCACAGGTAGAAAAGTATGTCCTGGATGGGACTTTCCATTTTGGACAGGCACGGGTAGCAAACTTCCGGAACCCAGAATTCTCCACAAAGGAGAAAGGCAAAAAATCAATTGCCAACATTTCCGCTACAGGAGCATTAAGTTCACGTGACGCTGTATGATTGGGGGGTACTTCAGCTTATGCGCAAAAACCACTCCATAACATGGGCTGACCTAAACGTTTTACAGGGTGTGTGTTGGTCACAAATGGTTGTGCTCTGTGATGAATGGCATTGGCAGGGAGTGGAGTGTGGACATTTGATGAAGACAGTTGCACAGGTGATGATGACAAACCCAGAAATTATGTTATTTTTCCAGATTTGCTTCCCAGGGTTGATGTACCACTTGCACTAGACATACTGCATTCACCACCACCACCACCACCACAAAAACTGCTACTCTCACCAGCACTGGACAACATTTCAAAGTCATTATGGTCCTCCACCTCATCATGCCTGTAGTAATCCTCTGCTCTTATTACCACACTACTGCACACGTTTAATTTCCTACTGGGCTTAACAGTCATGGAAGGGGATAACATGCTGGCTGTGGTTGCCACCAGTGATACTGGTGAACGCCCAAGTCTGGTATTAGCTGCCAGCTTGTGCTGGGTCCACAGAGCCAAGTGCCTGTTCTTAAGATATGTATGCTGTCCTCCTGTCCCAAGATGGCTCCCCTTATTACCTCGACTCTCACGCACATGGCAAACCTGGCAGATTGCAACTGAATCAACATTTGCATCTTGAACAAAAAAATCCCAAACAAGGGACTGCGATGCTCTGCTTTTAACAAGTCCATAATGATGTGGCTTATTTAAGTCTGTTATTTTAAGCACTGAAGTGGGGGGGACACGTGATGTTTCTGTAACTGCACACCTGGACTGCAACTGACCACCACGACTACCTATCTTGTTGAGTACTGGGTCATCATCATCATCAACATCCACTAAAACCAGTACATCACAAGTTTTTAAAGGGGGGGATTCCTGCAAACAGATTCAGAAATTTCAGACACAGCCACTTTTAATTTCTTTTTCTCCGGTTCCCAACTGGGGTCAATTAAATCATCATCACATTCATCAACGTCACTGTCACACCCATCCACATCTTCTGCTTGGATGCTAACGTGGACTGCATGTTGCAACAACAGCAACATCATCATCATCATCACATTCATCATCAGCATCTACACCACCACCACCACCTGATATTTTTTCACCACACTGTGAATCAATGTTGCATGGAAAATGAGTGACGTTAAGTGCCATGGTGGATGGAATATCACATTGTATGCTATCATTGACATGATCATCAGAATCAGGTTCAGTTAATGGGATGTTACTAGGAAGTATGACATCATTTACGCTGTCATTCACTTGCACTGCTTCACACTCAATATTTTTGGATATGGTACACTGATCGGAATTAAAACTTGACGCAACAATACTAATACTACCTCCACCTCCACTAACACCAGTGATACTAACGCCACCGGCTGGGAAAACATCATCTCCTCCAACTATCAGTGAAGCTACTGATTGGACTGTAAAAAACGTTGCAGGAGAAATACCTTTCCTCACATCACCAATGCACTTCTCCGTCCGTGTACTACTACCACGCTGACAGACCCTCTTACTGCCAACATTGCCATGGCCAGAAACAGCTTTACTTGCACGTCTCTTTGCAGGCATTTTGGAGAATCAACCACAAATATTATTACCAAATTCAGATTTCGATATGTTCACTTTCTGACTGGAGGGTCGCTACTCGCTAGCTGGATGTGAAGCAAAATAAACAACTGTGGCTTCAGCAACAGATAAGGGGACTACTGTGTTGTGACACTGTCATGGAATTAAAACAACTTCAGTAACCAGTGGTGCTGACTGGGTCACAAAAACAATCCAGTCTGGTAAAAAATATCTTTTCAACATTGGGGGGCACTGAATACAGACAGTGCTGATTTTTACGGCACTACAAGCAGCAACACTAAGAACAGAGAACATGATCGTAGTACAAAATCAGGCAGCTGCAGTGGATAGCAGGTTCACACTGCTGCTCTTAGATGCACTTACACTGATCTGTGTCACAAATTTTAAAAGGTGTATTATATTTGATGCATGCAACACTGCACACACAACACAGAACACTTTGTGTACAATGCTGAATGAGGAATGCGATGCAAATGCAAAAGTTCAGTGTACTCAGTGCCACGTAATGTAAATTGGTAATTTAAACAACCTGACCTTATGAAATGCTGCACCACATTCACACAACAAGCAGCAAGAAAATGTGTACTATTACTGACAACTTTACCATGTGTACAGTAACACAGTCATATAACAAAAATATTGCCAAAACACAAAGAAATCACTAGTTCTCCAACTTAAATCTACCTAGACACTGATACTCCCCTCCCCCACACAGCACACTTCACTGTCTTTCACCACACACACTCAATGTTGTAAATTTACATTCAAAATCCACACACAAACAAAAACGCTCGATGATGTGAGCACAGGAGGGTTTCCTACAATCGATGAACTGCAGTTGGATCCCCCCCAAAATAGCAAACATGCTTTTTGAACAGCATTTAAAAGATTCCTACAGACAGCTATCAGGGCACACTGTCTCCTACTCCTTTCTACTCATACTACCTCGAACTGAGGCTGTGCAGATCAATATAGAGCCCATGTGACCTGAACTCCCATGAATCACTGCAAAATTTTTCTTCGGAGCTTAAAAACAAGGCGAAGTGAACTGCCACCAATGCACTTCTTCTTAAAAATTGAAAGAGAAGTGACCAGTGGAGGCGGAGTAATGCGAAGTAGCTGTTTTCAATGCACTTTGTGTTCCTTATTATAATGCAAAGTATTCCGCTTCGCATTGCGGAGCACTCCGCACATCTGCCTTTGCTCCGCGAATCACTTAGCGGAACGGATTGAGCCCACTTCGCCCACCACTAGTTAGGTATAATCCAGAGGAGGTGGTGACATTTTAGTCTTGCGTTTTTTAAAGGGACATAAACATTCCAGACACTTGTAATTGTGTCAGAGAACAGTTGGAGAGCAGACTCTACATTAGGGGCAGAGTACACAGGTGATCAATCTGCACGGGAGAGATCATGAAGGAGAGAGTCTGAGTCAAGGTGGCAGGTGACCAGTCTGCATGGAAAAGGTCATGAAGGAGAGAGTTTGAGTCAAGGTGATGGAAGGGGTAATAGCAAATTTAATTGGGTGCAGACTTAGGGGTTGTGGCTTTGTGTACACAGAAAGTGATACAGTGGTTGCTAAGGGCATTGGGAAGTACTCCAGCAGCAGAGATGCGGTAAGGGTGGGAAGTAAGCACCCAGCTGAGGAGAGAGTGCTTGGAGGATTTAGGGTTCAGACGAGTGGACTTGGTGATCATCTGGGAGAGGTACTACCCTGGTGAAGCAGGGACTCTCAAACTGGGCCTCCCTTTGGACAAATGCATTACCCTTGGACAAGTGTAATTCAACAATGATTGGCACTTTTAAACACAAAGTGTGCCAACACATTCTCGCTGTGGGTACCTGTACCTGCCCCCACTAAAATCGCACCTCAAGTCAGTAATCCCTCTGCCGAAGTCTGTACTTACACACTAGCACTTCTCACTCAGTCACTGTTCCACTGGGTAGCCATGGCCTCTACACTTCACTTACCCATCATCCTCCCCCTTGCTGCCCCTCCCCTTCCCACCTCACCTTTCCTCCCTACCCTCCATTGCTCCCTGCACCCTTCCCTCCCTCCCTCTTATCTTTACCTCGCCATCCTCTCCAACCTCTCCTCCCTCCATCTACTCTACTGATTTTTTTGTCACTCCTAGACAGGGGTATATATTGTACAATGCCTCAGTATAGTCTATCCATGTACCTTATCTGTACTGTTGTACCATAACATGTTTGTATATTTACCACCAAACAACTCTGTATCTGTATGATTATGTATTCACACTGTACTTGTCACCTAACATACTAAAGTGCCAGCATAATAGGCCCAATGGTCTCTCGAGTCTGCTCGATTTTCAGCACTTGCACTGAGGGCCGATTTTGGTGTTCACCCCCTCCGCCTTGGGTTATACTGTCCCTAGTCCCAGATGTTCCACCTGTATTGGGCCTGGTCAGATTTACCCTCCTCCTATACCTGTCCCATCCCCTCTTAAACCCGTTCACAGTCTCCGCCTCTACCAGCTCCCTGGGCAGTGCATTCCATGGCTCCATCACCCTTTCAGTGAAATAACATATCCTTCTCTCCCCTCTGAGACTAACCCCTTCCAGCTTACACCTATGACCACTTGTTGCCCACCCTTCTTCCTTTGGAGCACCCTGACTGGGCCTCCCTTACTGAGCCCTTTCATGTACTTAAAGACCTCTATCATGTTCCCCCGTTACTCCTCTCCTCCAGGGTGTACATGTCGAGTTCCTTGAGCCTCTCTTCAAAGGTCCTGTCCCCCAGGCCACAGATCATTTTGGTTGCCCTCCTTTGGACCCTCTCTAGGAGTGTAATGTCCCTCTTTAAATGTGGTTTCCAAAACTGCACATAATACTCGAGGTGTGGCCTAACCAAGCAGTTGTACAGTGGAAGGATTACTTCTGCCTTTCTGGAGGTAATCCCCCTGGTGATGCATCCCAGGATCCTATTTGCCCTTGCCGCTGCCCTCCTACAGGTCTCTGAGTTGTTCATTTTGACACCTACCTCTACCCCCAGGTCCATCTCACCCTCTGTGATTTGAATCGTGTCTCCTCCCAGAGTGTACCCCTGGCCTGGATTTCTGACTCCCAGGTGCAGAACCTTGCACTTCCCTGCATTGAATTTTAGTTTCCATTTTCCTGACCACCTTTCCTGAGCCTTCAGATCCTCCTGCAAGGCCACCTTCCCCTCTTCCTGATCCACCACTACACCCAGCTTGGAGTCATCTGCAAAGAGACTCATCTCACTCCTGATCCCCTTCCTGATATCTGAGACACAGGCATTGAAGAGGAGTGGCCCCAGCACTGATCCTTGCGGAACTCCACTAGTAACCCACCTTGGGGATGAGGCTAACCCTCCAACCACCACCTTCTGAGTATGCTCAGAGAGCCAATTTCCTATCCATCTTAACAACTGTCTCCCTACCCCTATTTCCTTCAGTTTAGTCAGCAGCCCACTGTGGGGTACCGAATCAAACACCTTGCTGAAGTCCAAAAAGAGGACGTCCACTGGCCTATCCTGGTCCAGGCCCTTTGTCTCCCAGTCATAGAACTCAACAAGATTTGTCTGGCGCGATCTTCCTGCGACAAAGCCATGCTGCCTATCTTCCAAGTACCCAGTTTTCTCCAGTAACCTCCAAGCCTTTCCTTGACAATACCCTCCATCACATTGCCAACCACCGATGTCAGGCTAACGGGCCTGTAATTACCCGCCTCCTCTCTTGATACCCCCTTGTGGATTGGCAAAAGATGGGCCACCCTCCAGTCTTTGGGGATCCACCCAGTCCTCAGAGAGATGTTGAAAAGCTCTGCTAGAGGGACTGCCAGGACATCCGCCAGTTCCCTCAGCACCCTAGGATGTATTTCATCTGGCCCAGGTGCTTTTTCCATCCGAATGGACCTGTAGGCTTCCATTACTCTTTCTACCAGGATTTCAGCCTCCATGTCCTCCCCTTTTCACCCTTTACTGCTGGCCCCCCACCTGTCTGTGGTGGCCACTCCCTTTCCCCAGAGCCGTCAGGGCCCTTGGTCTCTACCGGTCCCAACCCTTCCTCCAGTTTGCCCCCGCTCCCCCCACAAGATATAGCCTGTCCATCCCCGCTGGTAAAAACTCAGGCAAAGTACTCATTCAGGACTTCTGCCTGTTGCACCACCTCCTGTGGCCAACCATACTCTATCCTTATCTTGCTGATCTGTCCCCTTATTTTCCTTTTCTCCCCTATGTATCTAAAGAACCCATTGTGCCCCTTCTGGATCCCACTTACCAAGGACTGCTCCTTTTTTGCCTTAGCTGCTCTCACCACCCTGGTGACAGTCTTGGCTGTTAGCTCATATTCCTCCTGTTCCCTTTCACTCCTTGAGCACTTGAAGTGCCTAAAGGCTGCCTTCTTGTCCCTCACCACCTTCTGTACCTCCCGGGTCCACCAGCAGGGTTTCCTGGCCTTACTGAACTTACGTCTTTCCCTTGTGCAGGATCTGGTAACCTCCTGTATTCTCCTCCTAATGATCCTCCACTTGCTGTCAACATACATATCTGGCCTTATCCTGTTTAAATGATCTTTAAGAATCCTTCTCATTTCCCTGAAGTCTGCACCCCTAAAGTCGGTTACTGCTGTCCTTGTTCAGCTTTCCTTCCCCCCTAGTTTCAGGAAGAACCAGACTGTGGCATGATCACTCCCCACCAATAAGTCCCTCACCTCTAGGCACCTAATCTGAACACTGTCCACCAGGACTATGTCCAGTGTCCGGGCCTCCCTAGTTGGCTCACCCACCTGTTGTGTCAGAAACACATCCTGGAAGACATCCAGCAGCCTCTGCTCTCTGGCCACTGGTGACGTCATAGTCCCCCAGTCTGTTCCTGGCATGTTGAGGTCCCCCATTACAACTACCCTTCCCTTTCCCAATCTACAGTGTCCCTCAAGATTTGCCACCAAACTTTCTTCCAGAACCTCCGCCAGTGCTGGTGGTCTATATAGCACTCTAACCTTTACTATCTTACCCCCCACATCAGCAGGGTGACTCAAATAGCCTCCACATTCCCCTCTGCCTCCTCTACCCCTCCAATGCCCATGCCATTTCTGACTAACCGTGCTACACCACCACCCCTTCCCTCCCCCGTATCTTTTCTGAACATAGTATAGCCCTCCAGATTTAGGTCCCACTCATGCCCTTGAGTGGCCCAGGTCTCAGTGATTGCTGCCACATCTACCTCCTCCTCAACTAGCATTACCTGGAGCTCAGGCATTTTATTTCCTAAGCTCCTGGCATTTATCAGGACCACTCTCTGCCCCTTTTCCCTCCTTTTCATTCTCCCCCTTGAGCTCCCATTTCTTAGCTCCTGCACCCTACCTGGTGACCCATTTCCATCTCTCCCTAGCACCCTAGAGGAGTGGAGACCCTGTCCCTCAATTATTGTACCTGCTGGCACTGCTCCTTTTTTGATCCCTCTCCCCTTCACAAGTTTAAACCCCACCTTTCACTGATTATCCCAGCTAGTCTGAGCTTAAGAATTTTCTTCCACTCCAAATTAAGTTGGACCCTGTCCCTAGCGTACATCCCCTTTTCCGCCCAGGTCTCCCCCCTGTCCCCCACCAAGCCATACTCCAATTCCCCACACCATTCCCTAAGCCACTGATTTATCTCCCTAATCTTATTCTTATTTTCCCCACTAGCCCATGGCACTGACAGGATTTCTGAAAAAGGGATTTTACAGCCTATGGAAAGGCATACCCTGGCCAACTCCCAGAACCTTGCCCGAAGTTCTAGTTCACTATTACCATTTATGTGGTTTGCCCCCAAGTGCACTAGAATGTCTGGGGTCCCCCCGCATTCTCCTGCCAGTCAATATAACTCATGCTTGGCCTTGTGCACTATCAGGCCTGGATGTCATTTGGTTCTGATCAGATAGGTTTTACCCTCCCCCTGCCCTTCCCACTGGATGCCTCTGATCATGGAGTCCCCCAAAGCAGTACTCTAACCTCCCCTTTGCCTCCCTGTTCACCCATTGGGTTTCCCCTCCTTCAATACCCCTCCTCATCCCTTTGTCCATGTTCTCCACCCAACCGGCTCCTTGAACCTGCCACAGTCTGGGTGTAGAAGGTGGCCCCTTCACTATTTTCCCTGGTCACCTCCTCTACCCGTGTCCTGGCCTTCTTTATCACCCCCACCCAAGTATCCTTCTCTGTAACTCTTTCCCCACTCCCTACTAATCCATCCATCCTCTCCGTTTGCCCACTTGGCTTTCTGCTCGCTATCACCTCATTTACATCCTGCGCCTTCCTGCCTGTCATGCCCCCCATTCCATATCATCAGCCTCCTCCTTTTTCCCCTGATCCTCCTTTTTCTTGTCCCCATACCCTTCTTCCCCCATCCTGTCTGGGTACCCCTCTATTGCTCCCCTGCCTCTTGCCCCCTTCACCCTTTCTATCCATCCCTGCCCCAGTGTCACCAGCAGCATCATCATCCTCCTCCTCCCCCCACACTCCCTTCTTCCACCAATGGGTGTAGAGAGTTAAAACTGTTTGCTAGCCTTACCCATCCCCCAGTGCCCACTGTCCCTACCACCCCTCTTGGTTTCCTCTGGACACCCCAAGTCTCTTGTCTACTGCTGTGAAAATTTCCACCTTTTGGACCACACCTGCCAGGGTCCCCTAGAGCCCTCTGTGTGCCCCTTTCCCTCCTCCCCTAGTGTGAGCACCTCTTTTCACTCCTCCCCCAGTGTGGGAGGCCCCAGCACCTACTGCTTCCATGTAGGTGACTGTTTGCCTCCTACCTCTTCAATCCCCCCCCAGCACCCCCAGCTGTCTTTGGATCCTCCTCCTTAAGCTGTGCCAGCTGGTAGAACACTGGGCACCCCCAAAACTTCTAAGCACAGTCCAGTATCATGAGCACACCACACCCTGTGCACCCAACCACCTGCCCAAAGATACCTGCTCTAGTGATGTGCAGTCCCTTCCCCATAATCATAGCAGTTTTTACTAGGCCAAATTACCAATTCAGTGGCTCTACAGTTTCTCGAGCTACCAGTACCTATACCAAGATGATCCTCCCATACATACAGCATGCAGACTTTCAAACTGGCAATGCTTGAGTGGTTGAACTTTTCCCCACCTGACTATTAGCCTTAAGAGCTAGCTCATAGGGGAAGTTTGCAACTCCCTAAGCTCCTCCCTCCTAGCCTTTAAACCCAACCCCCAGTGGCTCTTATGTATTTAAGGAAGGCTAACACAGGGGATGGGTGGGAGGGTTTACAGAAAGATTTTAAGTAGTTAGGCAAACTTTAAAACACAACAGCAAAACTTACATAATAGATAATATGCTCTCCAGAACCTCACCACATCTTCAAAATTCCACTGTTAACTCTGCCCACAGCAAGAAGATTCACAGTGCCTCAGTGAGGAATTAAACAGAGATTAACTGAAATGCAAACAACCTTGATTGGCAGGCTGTGTTACTGGCCACAGGAGCCTCCCCCACAGCAATAGTCTCCAGCCAGCACAGAAAGAGTTAAGGATTCATGTCCCTCTAGCCACAGAAAGATTTTAAGGAGTTTAGGCCAACTTTAAAACACAACAGCAAAACTTACAAAAAAAATGAATATGCTCTCCAGAACCTCACCACATCTTCAAAATTCCACTGCTATCTCTGCCCACAGCAAGAAGATTGACATGGAACCAGTTAATGACCATCCACTCACTGGTGTTATCCAAGATTTCAATAAATAAATGAAAACATATGACTCAGGTTTGAGGACAGAGGGTTTAGTGGAGGGGCAGAGCCAGCCCTGTGTGAAATCGTCTAGCAGGTTGAGCTCACCATCGTGTGAGTGAGTGGAGATAGTAGAAATGCATTCAAGCATTAAGTTATGGGATGCTTTGGGAGGGCAATAAAGTACTGCCAAGTAGATAGGGAGAGTGAAGGGAAGGGAGAGATAAGAAGGTCATGGGAGGAGGGCTTGGTGTCAGTAAGGGAGATGGAGCAGGAGAGGGAGTCCCTGTCATAGATAGCCACTCCTCCGCCTCGCTTACCATGGTCCAGTTGGAATAGGTTGCATTAATGCATAGAGATCCTGGTGGAAAGCCAAGTCTCTGAAATACAAAGTATATCAGGGGAGTGTTGGGAGATGCAGACTTTTAGGTCATCTATTTTGGGAAGGATGTTCCATGCATTTAGGTGGAAGATGCACAACCCCTGAGACTGTGCAGAGGGAGTCTGAGTTTGTGGGGAGCCAGGGCTGATTTCAATGTCCCCACAGAGGAGCAAGAGGAGAAGGTAAAGGGAAAATTGAGGGAGTTACTTAGACCTCTTGGGAGAGGGAGGGCAGGGAGGAGGAAAGGAGTGGCAGACACAGCGAAGGAGAGACTCAAGATTAAGAGAATGGGAGGGTAGCAGGCTAGAGTGGATGTAAGATAGAAGTGGAAAGAGAGGAGGGGGAAGTTGAGAGGTACAGCAATGGTAGGGGGAGAAAGAGAAGGTGTATTAGGGGTCAAGGTGGAAAGGAGGGTCTGGGACAAGCTGGGAGAGGTGAGAGGAGATATATAAGACAGGGTGATATAACACAGGAGGAAGGGGGTAGTCCAGGAGTAGACCAAGGAGGGAAGTAAAAAGGTGGAGGGTAAGTGAGAAATGGGGAGAGATTGAGAAGAAGACAAGAGACAGTTATAAGGGAAAATGTGTGCATGGCGACATGGGGGAGGGGGGCTAGAGGTGTGAGGGAGAGATATGTTGAGGAGACAAAGCGCTGATCATATGGGTAGACTGTGAGGTATGACTCTTTGTTTTAATTCACACCCAAAGTGAAGGGGTAAAGTATGTATTGAGTGTGAAGGGGGATAGCGGGCTGTTTGGAAAGGATGTGACAGCCCTTTGCATTCAGGTGGTGTGATACTAGGCAGATATAACAGGGCTATGTATTTTAGTATATTTGGGGGGAGGATGTCCTGGGCACACACAATTGGTAGATTTTAAGAGGTGGTCTTTGAACACATGCTCTCAGGATTTGAAATTTACATTGAATTATGACACAGAAAACATTCCTTAATTAGATTTAAACATCCATGTGAGTATGTGTACATATATATATTATATGTATTTATGCAACAGAGGTGAAGTGATAAACCATTTGATAAAATGTGGTATCACTACCCCAGCCTAACACTCTAACCATGATGGGTACACAGTGGAAAACTATTCTAGTTATCCAAAAGGTCTCTATGCCACTTAATTTATCTCCACTGTGTACAAGTCAGCACCCGAAAACTGCAAGAGTACATTCGGTGCCCCTCCCTGCTCAACTGAAAAAAAAAGTGAATTACCATAACATGGACAAAATATGGCCGCAGTTGCACAAAGCACCAAAGTAACCCAATAAAACACCCGATAACCAGTTCTAAAAGCAAAGAATTATATAATCCCAAAATAAAAAAAATACAGCAAAAGAAATATATACTTGAATGGAAAACTCTACTCAATACCTCTGTACTTGAAATACAACATTTCAAAACTCTGCACGATAACTAAAAAGATATGAAAATACAGAAAAAAAAATGTCATTCCACAACCTTATCCCCATAAAGCAACCTCAAAACAAAACTGTAAAAAATATATTTAAAAACTAAACAGGAACACATGGAAACAAACACCGAATGCCAGCAGAGTGATCAAAATTCAGAAAAGGAAAACCATTCCCACCTGCCAAACTAACCAATGAAAGCAAGGAAGACCAAAATAAACCAATCATATCTCACCAACTGAAGCAAACGAACCACCAGAACATCAAACCACACAACCAATCACACAAAACCAGACCCAAAAGTATGAAACACTACAACCAATCAAAATTAAAATCCACAAACCATGAAAACAAATAACCAATAATAAACTACTACTAAAACCCATTAACAAACAATGCAGTTGACCACCAGAAAAAAAGAACACCGGACAACAAAGATAAAATAAAATAAAAAGTACAGCCACAAAAATTAGCAATTTTAAAGAAACATAAGAAGCCCTATTGTATAAAACAGATATGTGATGGGAAGCTATGTGATAGCTGAGATATCAAATGCATGGCAAGTGAGCTCTGGGAGCAATCACTCGTGGCTCCACTCATGATAACCCCAAGCTCACTTGCCACTCGCTCTGATATCTCAGCTATCACATACCTTCCCGTCACATATCCTCTTTAATATATACATAGTGTATATATATATATATATATAGTATCTATATACACACACAAAACAACACACTGCACGCCAGCCTATGCAGAAAACCAACCAAGTGAAATACTCTCCTTCACCGCAGCAGCTACCATGAGAGACAGCTAAAGGTAAGCATACCCCTCTCCCTGTTTCTGTCTGTATGCAGAAAATGCACAACAAACACCGAGTTTGAGAAACTAATCGATGTCACAATAAAGGGGGCACCCAAGAACGTTGTGAACCCAGGCTAGGTACACAGTCAACAGAGAATGCATGAAGAGGCAATAGAAGAGAGAGTAAATGTGGGAGACAACAAAATGAGAGACTAGTGCTAGCAATGAAAGAAAAACGAATTATAAATAAATATTAGTGCTCTTCAAAAATATCAGCCAGGAGATCCACGTTTTGTAAGTCACCAATAGTGGTAGCACAAAAGGTGGCCACTCTAAAAAATACACTAGTCCACACTGTTCATACCCAGCTGAAAGCAGAAACACAGGACAGTCAGCTGTTACTGGGCTCCCTACAGCCAGGGATGACACCTTGTGGGAGGTGCAGTGTATATGGGCACATGCATTAAAAACAAATGAATGCACGCCCTCCCAGTAACAAGAAATTCTACATTAAACAAAATTTCACATGTGAAACATCAGGGGTAGTGTATTTATTATAATGCCCATGTGATAACATTAATGTAGGTAAAACTCTGAGGCCCCCTAAGGTCCATGCGCAAGTGCAAAAAAGCACAATTAGAGTAGGAAAGGGATTCCCTAGTTACAGAACACTTCAGAAAGGCGGGACACACTGGAACTGCATTGAGGATTTGGTGATTAGAAAAGGTCGAAAAACCAAAAAATGGTGGCAATTTCGATAAACTGTTGGAAATGGGCTGAGATGCAATGGGTTTTTATGATGGATAGTCCTAATAGTGATGTGGGAATGAACAGAGCTACCAGCTGGAGTACATGTTGGTGATAGGTCCACTTTTGTGACATGGGAGTGTGAGAGGAATGTTGCTCGACTACATATGTCTCTTACTATAATAATGAATGAACTTTAAGCCTATAACTTGTGTGTATACCGCTCATTTTTTCCTGATTTCCTTATCTGCACTACAACTTCTGCATAGTGGCTCTGTAAATATGATACATAGACAAAGAGCTAATATAGAGAAGTGCAGTGTTATTAGGCGTTTCCACTTTAGCAAGTGCCATAAATGAAATATTGGAAAACTGTTATTTATTTTTCAGCAAATGCTAATGTTTATTTTATTTGTTTGCATTTAATGATCTGTTATTGACATAAGCTTTTCATTTTTATTTTGAAACGTTTCTGCAATAGTTAGGGGAACTCTAATTGATGTGAGAGGAAAAGGCACTAAGCATTATGAAACCAGGAGACATATATTCATTCCAAAGTTACCACCAGTGCTAACAGGATTTGCATTGGTTCTAGCCATGGTTGCAGCATGCGCTTGGGAGACTATATTCAGAGGCTCTGCAGTGCATGCTAACTCTATTAGCTCCCAGGCACTAACATAACGCTGCACCCATGCAAATGAGGGGATCTCCTCCTGACTATGGGCACAGCAGCAAGTTCAAAGGTTTGAGAAGGCGGTAACTAGCATCCAAAGTGATGCTATTTACCACTGCTGAAACTCACATCTTAACTGGGCGCTAAGCTCATGCCCCCACCCCACCAATGGTGGGATGGCTGTACTGCAGCCACCAGCTTCCAGTCTCCTGTCACACCAGCGAGCTTGCAGGCCCTGGTGTCCAGTGGCAACCCCTCCACAAACTCTCCAAACACCCATCTCATGTAGTGTACAATATGTCTGGTGGCTAGTGGCACCCCTCACCCCCTGACCACCCATCCCAGGTAGTGTAAAATATCCCTGGTACCTCGTGGCACCCCTTTTCCCCCGATCACACATCCTGTGTACAATCCATCATCTCTGGTGCCTGGTGGCACCCCCAACCCCCAAACATCCAGCCTAGGTATCATACACTGTTCTTGGTGGGGGGATGCTGTACTGCCAATGCTCATTGGTCATTTGGTGATGGACATTCAGGGGTGGAGGCAAGGGTACCACCAGACACCAGTGATAGTATACGGTACATGGTTCAGGTGTTCTTGGGGGTGGAGGATGCCACTAAATACCTGGAATAATGGACTCTACATGGGATGGCTGTTCAGGGGTTTGGGGGGGACTGGGAAGGAGTCAGGGGTAGAGGGAGCTGCCAACCAAAACAGACTACCTCCCCCCATGACAGAGAAACTGCTGCCTATTCAGATTTATTTAAATTTTTGAAAAAAAAGAAAACTTTGCATCCACTACCAGTGGGGGTAGAGGGAGCTGCCCCCCCCCCGAAGCACTGAGGAGAAGGACGACAGACCCTGGGGGTCGAGAGCTCAGGCAGTCCATTCACTGTCCACCAAAGCCACAGAAAAGAGGTGCCAGTCAGGAAACAAAATGAAATCCAGCAGTCGGCTCCCTATAAGAAGGGCAGCCCTAAAGTTGCAGACCAAGAAGTGACCGGGGAATGGCCCTCCCACTCGGCACTCACCGCCTCCTTCATTAAATAGGCTTCAGTGCCAGCCCTGCCCCTTGCATAGACACTTTGTCTATGGAAGCTGAAAAGTTTTAAAGGGGAACAACGGGCTTAAGCCCAAACCAGATCTGAGAGTTTCTTTTATAATATCTGCAATAACTGTAGAGGGCTAGAGACTGAATACTGAGGACTAGAGACTAACTTGCTTATGGAAGCTGCAAAGTTTTAAAGGGGAACAACAGGTTTACACCCAAACCAGATCAGTGTGTTTCATTTGTAGTATCTGCAGTAATTGCACAGGGCTAGAGACTGAATACTCAGAACTAGAGACTAACTTACTCATAAACAATGTATAACACCATCGTATCAAGGAAAGGATGTCCTACATGTAAAAGTAACTGTAAGTGATAGGTTGCCACTATGGTGGGGGGGGGGATATTGCTGGGGTGCATTTATGTCTCACTAATTGTTACAGTGGACTACATGTTAAAAGGACAGGGATGGTCATACAGGAGTGGAGACAGACCAGACGGTGGCCACTGTATCCCTAGCTGTCATCATCCTTGCTTTAGAACTAACGTAATAATAGTATACATGCTGCAAAAGAGGGGTCTGTTCTTGAAAACTAGGATGGATATCAGGGCCCACAGAAAGAATTTCCTCTCTTTTATACCCACCAAATTCCTAACACTTCTCCTGGGTCTGATGCTACTAATGGCGGATGATGTAGAGTTAACCCTGGCCCCATAGGGACTAGTATCCCAATCATAATATCCACCACATCCGAGTGGCAAAATGCCAGGGGGCTGAGGGTGGTGCATACGAATATTAACAGTCTCAGGCCTAAGATGCACGAATTGGAAGCCAGGGCCAGCCTGTACTCCCTGGACATAATTGCCATCTTGGGATCTTGGCTGAAACCAAATATACTTCCACATGAGTTGGAATTGCACGGTTTCAACTCTTTTAGAAAGGACAGGAAGGGGAAGAGATGTGGTGGATTTCTAATTTATGTAAAGTCTCAACTCAGTGCCACACTGATGACTTTCCCAGATCTCAAAAGTGTGGGATGCGAAGTAGTGTTTATTAAACTTCTCCGAGGGGAAACAGAGCCATTCTCAATTGGTTGTACATACAACACTCCCAAGGAAGCTATGGGGGCCTTACAAACTCTTACAGACACCATAAGTAACCTACCTGGCAGTGAAAACAATTATATTAGGAGATTTTAACCGACACTGGTGTGATAAGCTGAATGGGGATATAAAGAACATCTTAGAGGAAGCAAACTTATAGCTAATAAGAGAGCCCACATGCTTCAACCTAAAAAGAGGAAATCACACCACCCTTGACTGGGTGCTAGTGTCTAACCCAGATAGAGCCAGACTAGTATGGATGTGCACTGCCTCCCTCAGTGCTGATACACCAGTTTTTCTGGTATGGAAGAATAACTGCCCCAGACAACCTCCCAGAATTTTCTGGTCCAGAAACTACTTGGCATTGAATGAAGGGTCCTTCCTCCAATCGGTGTCAGAAGTGGACTGGGCTCAGGCTCTTGATGCCCCAAATTTAGATGTCACCCTAGATGGATTCATTAAACATTTGCTATCTGTAGCCAACAAACATGCTCCAGTAAACAGATCAGGGTCAAAGGACAAGATGCCAGGTAGCTAAACCCAGATCTGAAAAGTCTAATGAAAGAGAGATACAAAACATGGGGTAAATTTAAAGATACTAACCTAAATCAGGACTGGACGAAAGACAGGGAAATTAGAAACAATTGCAAAACACAGCTCAAAAAAGCCAGGCAGCGTTATCTGCATACACTGCTAAACAGTAACCTATCAGATCCTATGAAATTCTGGGAGCAAATCAATTCGCTCCTAAAAAGTAAAACGAGAAAAGGGACTAGGGAAATTAAAGCAAAAGGATCATGCCTCTCCACCCCAAAAGACATGGCAAATGCCTTCAAAGATTTCTTCTCGGACCTGCAGAGGTTCAAAACAAGCAATCCCAACCTAGGACAATGTGGCCAAGAGGAACAGGCTGGACCCACTCAGAGCCCTGGATTTTACCTCAAATTGGCATCAATGGGAGAAGTCTGAAAGCTGCTCAAGGACCTAAAACCAGAAGGCACAGCAGGCCATGATAATCTTGAGACAAGGCTGCTAAAGATTGCCGCCCCTGTCATTACAGCACCAGTAATCCAGCTATTCAACAGGTCCTTGCATGAAGGGAAAGTACCTGTCCTATGGAAGGTGGCACTAGTAACCCCAATTCCCAAAAGTGGGCCACACAAGGATGTGGAGAATTACAGGCCAATCTGCATCCTCTGTACCTTAAGTAAATTGCTAGAGAAGATGGTCTACCAACAGGTCAATACCTATCTGGAATGCACAGCCTGCAAACAGATCAACAGCATGGTTTCAGAAAGAAACACGGTACAGAAACAGCCCTTGTGAGCTTCATCTCCAGTGTGTACGAAGCCTTGGAGTAGGGCAAACTCCTTGGGGCGGTCTTCATTGACCTCACCAAGGCTTTTGATCTAGTTGACCACAGGCTGCTCCTAGGATGCCTGAGCACACTAGGTCTAGACACACTAACCCTGAAATGTTTCTCTGATTACCTTACAGCAGGACACAAATGGTCCACTGGAATGGAACAAAATCAGATGAGCGTCCAGTGTCTGACAGTGTTCCACAGGGGTCTATTCTAGGCCTTCTGTTATTCTCACTATGTATAAATCATCTACCTCTACACTGTGGAGGGAAGGACAAAGATTGTTCTATATGCAGATGATGCAGTGCTGTACAGAACTGCTAGTGACCTGGGGTCTCTAAACCGGCAGCTGAAACAAGACCTCACAACCCTGGGAGAATGGTGTCAGGCAAACAGGCTGGTTTTAAATAGCCATAAGACCAACGCCATGCTTTTTGGTGTAAAAAAACTGGGTCCAATGAGATCAAACCTTCTAACTCTCCCCACCTCTAATACAGCAAAGATCAAAGTGGTGGACTGTATTAAGCACCTAGGAATGCATATTGCCCAGGAGGTTTCCTTCAGGAAACATATTGACCGCCTTACAAAAATGGTAAATCAAAAACTTGGCCTCCTGTATAGGTTTAGTCCCTACCTGACCAAAGAAACCAGAATTGTGGTCAGCAATTGGACCATCCTCCCCACGCTGTTCTACTGGGCAACTACTGTATGCGCCAGACACTAAGGTCCATAGAACTGCAGTGACTGAGGATGCTGTACCATTGAATCAGTCACTTTGCCGCCAGGGCGCAATGCATGGAGCACCACTGTAATGTGCTACATACCATAAACTGGCCACCCCTTGAAGGGAGATTGATATACCCCTCACTATGTCTGGCAGACAAGCTGCAGCAACATGATGCCCCCCCAGCCTGAGGAACCTGCTGGCATCATTGATATACTCCTCACTATATCTAGCATACAAGCTGCATCAACATGAGGCCCCCCCAGCCTGAGGAATCTGTTGGCCTCAAAACCATATAGGAGAGAGCTCAGGTCCACAGAATGCAAACTACTGGAAATCCCAAGAACCAGATCTCCCCATGGTCAACGATCAGGTAGTATAGCCCTCCCCAAACTTTGGAATGGTCTCCTGGGAGAGCTACAGGACAGTACCTCATTTGAGGGTTTCAAAAAAGGGCTAAAATTTCACCTGAGCAGGGGATCCCACTGCAGCTGCTACAGCTAATGACAACCTAAGGGATCTGCTAAGGGAGACGATAAATGAAACTATAGCCTTAGGACAGAATGGGACAACAAGCAAAGAAACTGTGCACTGGATTACATTTATATATGTGGCTAGATAGCATACATGTATGTGCCTAACAAACGTGTTCAAACAATAGATTGTCTATGTTGAAATGTACTCTGTGTTGAAATGTATATATTCAGACACCTTGAATTGGTTTCTTTTTCCCTCTAGGTAAATGTAACTAATTCTGGGTCGCCCCTGAAAAAGGAACTGTCATGGTCTCAGCAGGCCTACCCGGTTACCACAATTTAAATAAATAAATAAATAAGCCATTGGGAATCTAGGAACATGGACCAAGTATTTAGACATTGGGGATTGCCACTAGACACCAGGGATAATAGACTCTACATAGGACTGGTAATCGGGTAGTGGGGGTACCACTATACAATAGGGATATGTTTACAGATCACAGGATGAGTGTTCAGGGAGTGGGGGATGCAACTAGACAGCAGGAATGATATATCCAGTGTACACAGTCTGGGCACTAAAGGGCTGCTGCTCACCATTCAAATGAGCCAATAATGGCCACGAAAACGCCCCTTAGAACCATACATGCCCAACGTACTCATTTGCACGGTGTGGCTGAATATAGCCTACGTGGGTCCTTGCTCTATCTGGTCAGGGAGTGCCGTTCCATGTGGACTGGATATAGGGCAGGTCCACGTCAGGGCAGCACAGTTATGTAGTGCTGTGCCAACATGGGCTGATATTCAGTTGGATAGTGGGGGTCCACTGTCTGACTGATTATGACAATCTCTGATCAAGTGCAAGCACATGCATGGTGCACAACTTTTCACTGCACTTGCACCTCCAATTGAATATTCAGCCCCAGGTGTTTTAGAAACACTAATAGGTAAGCAATTCTGACTGGAAACGGTGAAGATGTTGAATGTTTTTAAAAAGCAAATTGAAAAACTATTGTGGCATAACAATTTGGTGCCCTTTCCTCTGCTGAACCCGTTAAAAAGGCTCAGGAGGAAAGCTGGCCAGCGTGTGTAAGAGTCTCTGGTCATCATGACAGCGGATCACCAGGGCATGTGGGAATGTCAGATGATGTCACACATCACCTGACATTATGGCTTCTCTTGAGCTAAAGAGAAACTCTGAAGCACTCAGTCGCTCCTTGTCAGCATGAAAGGGGTGATGTGTTGTTGATGGTAAGAGAACTTTTCTCTTAAAGAGTGGCTGACACCTTCAGGAGAACATTAACAAACAAAATATTTAGATACAGTTTAGCTTGTGTTTTACATTACTTCTGTATTTCTCCTCTCCATTATTTGTTGCTGAGGTCATTTACATTAAAATAGGAGCTTTGCTCCTGAAGAGTTCCTGTTGCTGTCTCCCTACCTGAAGTCCTAATGCATTGCTTTTGACATCACAGTTGCACTCATGGCAATAGAATGTGATGTCACAACAGAGGATTATAACCTGAAGTAGGGAGTCAGTTATAGAGGTAAATGAACTCTAATGGAGAGAGATCATGTATTCATGCAACTTTCCTCAGTAATAAGTAAACGAGAGGAGAAATCTATAGAATATAGATTCAAGAATACATGGGACAGACATAAGGCAATTCTAGTTGAGGGTAGGAGGAAGTAGGCTGTTGGTTAACTAGGATCTGCAGCTTTTTATCATATAATATTTTATTGTGGTTTTAAGTATTTTTGATACAACAAATGGTGAGCCGTACAGCCAGCCACCTAACAACATCAAAACATTTGAAGTAGTACAGCATCAATAAAGGGTACCATCCACTGTACAAACTGCCCCATACTGATCATTTACTTCATAACAGTCATGATGCATCTATTCTGAGATATAATGCTTACTAGAAAAAAAATACTCTAAGTAGATAAAAGGAATTGTGAGAAATGGAAGCCGATTCTTACATCTAGATTTCAATATCCAGGCTAGGGTAGTATTAGTCTAAAGTTGAGATAGAGGAATTATAAGATTTCCCATTCAAAAAGGGTGGGTGGGTTGGAAGGTGTTGCTGGGAGTTTGCAAAAGGACAACTTGAGATATGGTTTCCATCTCCTGTAGTAGAGGCACATGTTGCCCTTCTGAAGGTGAGAGAGTCTCTCAAAGATGGAGAGTTTGGCCAACACCGCATGCCAAGCAGAACGAGTGGGGATGATTGACTGACGCCAATATCTGAGGAGAGGGCATTTGGCCTCTAGGATGGCTACCATGCTCCAGTCTCTGTGTGGTTTGGCTAGTTGACCCAAAGAGGTAGTGTCTCCCATACACAGTCTGGGGTCCAACAGAAGTATGTGATGATTAAGTACTAAGGAAATATCAGAAGCTACCATTCTTCGGCATGGGGCCAATTCGGGGCAGGACCTGAGAATGTGCACCGTTGTTTGTGAGCAGCGCAGGCACCTACTGTGGCTAAGCAAACCACATGCAAAAGGGGCTGCCGGGGTACAATGCCACAGCAGCAATATTTTAAGCTACAAGAAGCGGCTGGTGGTATCCCCATAAGTATGGTGTATGCCTTTAAGATAAGAGTTCCATTGGTCTTCAGTAATGGGTGGGCCAATGTAGGATTCCCATTTCTTTTTGCTGGACAGAGTTGCATTGGGTTGTGAGTCTCTCCATGAGGTATAGAATCGACCCATGACCCCTCGAGTGGTAGGGAGCTGGTGCAAGTTAGCTAGCTTGGACCATTGTGTAATTTCTCAGCATACGGGGAGAAGAGGCTGCAAAGCACTTCTAATTTGTAAGTATCTCCAGAAATCTTTATGTGTTAGTGAGAATTGCCTCTGTAGCTGATCAAAATGGAGCAGAGGGTATGTACCTGAGGGGCAAAGATCTTGCACTCTATGAATTCCTGAGTTGTGCCATGAGGGCCAGTATATGGGTGCCCCATGTATTTTAATAAGACTGTTGCACCATAAGGGAGCATTCTGTATGGGGGGAGTCTAGAACTTCATTTGAGGGCATGATTTGTTCCTAAGACGTTTCCACGAACGAGCTGTTATAGACACTATTGGCAGGAGGGAGTGTGGCAAGCCTGCAAGGGGGGTAAGGAGTGTGTAGAGGGGTATATCTCCTACCAAGTCAGCTTCTAATTGGACCCATAGTTGGGGATCCACTGTGGTAGGGACGAACCATTTAGTCGCCTGTGCAGCTATACAGGATAGATGTTAGCCAGCAAACCATGGGACACACAGGCTGCCTTGCGACCAGTGCGCCCTCAGCTTGTGCTTGCTCCACCTTGGTAATTTAGAGTCCCAAAGAAAGTTGGCCATTAACTTTTCTATGGAGTTAAAGAGCTCGGGTGATATAGCAAGAGGGAGGTTATTGAGGAGGTACATACACTACTGGTCAAAAGTTTTATAACACCCCCATTTTTCCAGTTTTTATTGAAATTTAAGCAATTCAAGTCCAGTGAATAACTTGAAATGGTACAAAGGTAAGCGGTAAACTGCTAGAGGTTAAAAAAAAAGTTTAGGTTAGCAAAAACTGCTGTAGAGAAATTGCAAAGAAAGCCAAGGTGTCAGTGAGTACAGTTTCCTACACCATCAAAAGGCACTTGGAAACTGGAGGAAACTCTGACAGGAAGAGGTCTGGCAGACCCAAAGCCACAACAGAATCAGAAGACAAGTTTCTGAGAGTCAACAGCTTACGTGATAGGCGGCTCACAGGACAACAGCACAGAGTGACTGGCACCCTGAACCAAAAGGGCTACCACAGCATTTTGCAGCGCCATGCAATACCCTCTGGTCTACGCCTAGTTGGTCAGGGGTTCATCCTACAGCAAGATAATGACCCAAAACATACCTCCAGGCTATGTCAGAACTACCTTCGAGGAAAAGAACAAAGACGGTAGGCTTCAAATCATGGAATGGCCAGCACAGTCTCCAGACTTAAACCCCATCGAGCTGGTTTGGGATGAACTAGACATAAGGGTGAAAGGAAAGCAACCTACAAGTGCAACACATTTGTGGGAACTTCTGCAACAGTGTTCGGAAGAACTTCCCGTACAATATTTGATGTCCATTGTTGGAAGAATGCCATGAGTGTGTTCGGCGGTTACAGTATATCTGCAAAAGGTGGCTACTTTGATGAGTCAAAAATTTAGATTAAATTTTGTTAAACAAAATGATTCTATGATTTCTTTTTTATCTCCAATTGTTTATTTGTTCTATGCTTTAATTTCAGAGTACATTGAGACATTAACCTGCGTAAATTTCAATAAAAACTGGAAAAATGGGGGTGTTCTAAAACTTTTGACCGGTAGTGTAAATCGAGGAAGCATCAGCATACGGATGGCTGCTACACGTCCTGATAGGGAGAGTTGTAGCTTTCGCCACCTCTCTATTTCTATTTTTAATTAAGTCACTAGTGGAGAGAAACTGGCAGATTCAAGTGCCGCCCAGCTCACTGGTATGCAAATACCAAGGTAATGAAACCCATTATCTGCCCAGGTCAAGTTAGTGCCTTGGAGGCAGGCCTTGGAGCAGTGGCGGTTTAAAGGAGCCAGAGTGTTTTTTCTTTGATTAATATGTAGCCCAGAGAGCACTCCAAATTCCTATAGGAGTTGGAGTACTGCTGGAAGAGTTTGTTGAGGATTTGTCAGTAGTAAATAGCAGGTCGTCCACGTAGGCCGCCACCAAGTATGGATGGTTAGCAACCAGTATACCTTGAATTTGTGGAGAGGCCACAAGGGTCCTGATCAAAGGATCCAATACTACCAGAAATAGTAAGGGGGATAATGGGCAGCCTTGTCTGGTGCCGCGCTGCAGTTCAAAGGGAGGGGATATATCACTGTTAGTAAGAATGTGCACTGTAGGCGCCTGTAGAGGGTACGTATCCATTGCATAAAATGGGTGCCAAATCTGCACTTGGAGAGGATTTCATAAAGGTACCCCCATTCGATGGAATCAAAGGCTTTTGAAAAATCAATCGCCAGGGCTGCTAAAGGAAGAGAGGATTTAGAGGCAAACCACTTGTGGTTGAGGAGTGGCCTAGTGTTATCTATGCCTGATTTGTGTAGTATAAAGTCTGTTTGGGAGGGATATATGATTGAGGGAAGAATGGACACTAATCTGGAGGCTATCACTTTGGCAAGTATTTTTGTGTCCACTGACAGAAGGGACATTGGACAAAACTTGGCACAATCAAGTGGGTCGGATGATTTTTTGGGCAGAAGGGAGATAATTGCCTCTTTCATAGTAGAAGGGAGAATTCCAGCAGCGTGTGCCGACTGGAGGGCACGCTGAAGAGGCTGGGTGATGTCGGTGCCCAGAGCCTGATATAACTCTACCGACATACCATCTGAGCCAGGGGCTTTCCCCTGAGCCATTTGAGAGAGCACCAATTGGAGTTCTTCACAGGGAATTGGGGACTCCAAGAGTGTGATCTGCTCTGTAGTGAGAGTTGGTAAGGGAGTGTGCTGACAAAATTTAGCCACGGGAGCCTGCAACTCCTGGGCTGTATTTGAGGAGTGGGACTGGTAAAGATTATGGTAGAACTGTTGCATAGTGGTGTTAATTAGCATGGGACTAGTTGCTATAGCACCTAAAGAAGTACAGAGAGCATGTATCCATGTGGTTGCCTGCTGCTTGCAAAGGCGATATGCAAGGAGCTTCCCTGCACGCTCCCCTCCTGCCCAAAAGGCTTACTTCTGTCTCAAGACTTGCCATTCTGCCTTTTGGTGCAGTATAACATTAATTTGGTATTTCAGACCAACTATTTGTCGGTGTAGGGGATTATCTGGAGTAGTACAGGTGGCAGATTTAAAACGGCTCTCAAAGGCCCCCTGTTCTGCCTGGAGTTGGCTGAGGGTCACCTTACATTTCCGATCCTTAGCCACTAAGAAGGCTATAATATGTCCCCACAGCACCGACTTAAATGCCTCCCACACCGTACCCAGGGATACCTCACAGTCAGTGTTCAAAGAGAAGTAATCTTTGGCCACTTGTATTATATGGAGGCGGAAATCTGGATCCTGAAATAAGAGAGGATTGCAGCACCAGCGAGTGCCATGAGGGTGAAGGTCAGGAGGGGAAAACTTAAGTGAGACAGTGGTGTGGTCTGATATTAGTATTGAGCCATTTTTCACATCGGATAGGCATCTAGCTGCAGGCTCATTAGCCAACCAAAAGTCTATGCTACTATGGGGATTATGTGGCGCTGAATAGAAAGAGAAGTCCCTACCAGTAGGATGATTCCTATGCCAAATGTCAGTGAGGGACCATTCCTCTATCATGACTTGCAGGGATTGTCTGGCCCTAGGGTTAGCATGTGGGTTGGGCTGAGACTTATCCAAAAAGATGTTCCCTACCATATTAAAATCTCCAACTAGCATTACAGGAAGTGTTGGCCCATCCGACTGTAAATCCGACAGCACCAGACACAGAACTGGGAAGAAGTCAACGTGCTCCATATTGGGGGCATATACATTCCCCATTAAAACAGTACTCGTAGGGGAGTATAATTTCACCACAAGCCACCGACCATGAACATCTTTTTTGATCTCTTTCACCACTCAAGGAGAGGCACGGTGGATAAGAATGGCCACACCTTTTGATTTGGTGGCAGGAGAGCTGGTCAGCACTTCCCCCGCCCACATTTTCTTTAGCCAGTTGGTACATTTAGCCATCAGGTGAGTTTCTGGAGAAGGGCAATATCCACTCGTAACAATTTCAGGTGCTGAAGGACTTTTGTACATTTAACTGGGTGGTTAAGTCCTTTTACATTCCAAGATATCAATGATATCCCTGGGGCAACAGGCATCTTCTCACACAATAGACAAGAGGAGGTACTTACAGATTGTCCAGTTAGAAAGTCAGGGGAGGAGATATTAGGTGCCAGAGCCACTAGGTACCTTAGGGAGAAGAGGGCCCTAATTCGGAGGAAGATGTAAGCATCGCTTGTTATGTTCCGACTACTAGTCTTCAGCTATTCGGAAGGCTGTAGCAGTATTAGTAGTTCTAAAATAGAGAGAAACAAACAGATGAATGATATATACAAAAACAAGGATAAATGGGCAAATAGCCCAAAGTTTAACAGGTAGGTGTCAAATGAGAGACACTACAATAAGAACTCTGTGAGTCTGAAGGTCAATGAACAAGAGGATGATACACACGTATGAATCCCCTACAGCCGTGCAAGCTTCAACACTCAAGTCGAGGGGGTAGTATAGGAGTGAGTTATCAACCCAACTCATCCTAGATCCGCCCTAACTGTAGGTTGGATGAGCCAACCTGTGGGGGAGAAGAAAGGAGGGGAGGGAAGGGAGGATGTGGGAGGGACAGGGATGGTGGGTACACCCACCTGCTGGTTACTAATCAGTAAAGAGAGAAGAGGGGCATAAGCCTAGCAGCAAGCCTGAGGACAGGGCTCGGGGGCTTAAGCACTAACTTGGAAGCCCTTATATGCAAAAGATTGAGGGGCGCAATGATCACCTGTGAGCTCTTTAAGTAAGAGCCAGTCCCTGATTAGGGCTAAAGACTGTGCATGCCACGGTGACAATCCAGGCATACGTTTTTGAGTGCACCCTGAAGGGGGTAGACCCCACCTGATAAAGAGCGTGTATTCCTGGTCCATCCCAATGGGGGTAGATCAAGGAGCCATTTTTGCTATGGACAGTGTATTCCCCACTGCAGTGGTTGTAACTGAGGGGCTGAAATCTTAATTGCAGCCCCGCCACCTCTCGAATATGGAACAGCAAATAAGAAAAACACAAAAAGAGTTAGAGTCTAATGGTTTGGTCTTCGACTGACTCGGAGGAGCGCCGAGGAGTACATCCAAGTTCAATAGGTGTCTTCACTACTGCAGCTGCGTAACTGATGAGACCAGGTCGTACAGGAGAGAGAGTATCCGCAAGTTCCACCAGTGATGTCTCTGGCAGGTCAGCCCAGTCAGTTGGTTGCCCTGGGTCCATATCAGGGGAGTCATTGTTGAGTTGGTCAGGCGGTGGAGAGAGATCCTCCCTGGAAATCTTTGCAGGAGGTGCTGTTGAGAGTTTAGAAGGTGAGTGCTGAGGTCCACTTCTAGGTCTTTGCCTAGATTTAGGAGGAGGGTTTAGCATGTGCTGAGGGAGAGAGGGTTGCTTGCTGGAGATTGATGAGACAGGGGTCAATCCTTGGGCAGCAGTGTGAGCAGAATGAGCAGGTCGAGGGCAATCACTCGGTGGGGGACTGGTATGATGTGGGACCTGTCCTGCTGGTAACCAGGTCATAGGGGAACCATAGCTAGATAAAAGGTTCCTACCAGGAGGTGCTACATGGGAGGGCTCCCAGAGCCTTCTGGGATTTGCAGTAGGACACTGAAGGCCTGGCCAGAATCAATTAATACAACACTCAGTCTCTCCAGGGTGATCAGCTGTGAGTTCATGTCCCTCCTTAAAGACGCTCAGTGTGGTAAGATTTTTAAATTTGAATCTAAAGTCTTGCTGATATAGAAATTGTTTGATGGGTCCAGATGTTCTCCATTTTGCAGCCGTTTCTTGAGCAAAAGCTCTGTAAATAGCAATTGTAGTACCTTGCCAAGAAAGTTCCCCCAAGTTCCTCGCTGCATGCAGAATCCTTTCCTTTGTGGTGTATCTTAACAGGTATGCCACGATTGGCCTAGGGATGACAGAATTCTTGTTTGAGCAAGCTGAGACTCTGGGGGCCCTTTCCACCTCAATTGGTCCCCTCCATCTGTCTCCTAATATGTGAGGAAGATTCTCATTTAGGAAATTCTCCATAGATTGACCTTCCATTTCCTCCAGGAGCCCTATGATCTGCAGATTATTCTGGCGGCTTCGATTTTCATGGTCCTCGGCCCTCTCCCAAAGTACTGCCAGCCTCTCCTCATGCTGTTGTAGACATTGTCAAACCAGTGCTTTTTGCGCTTCACATGCCTCAGCTCTTTGTTCCACAACATTCATCTTGTCCTGTAGCTGTTGAACATCTTTTATAGTACCAGATAAAGAAATACTTATGTCATCAAGTCTGGTAATTGGGGTTTCTAAAAGTTTGGTAATATGCTGTACAGATTCCCCCACGGCCACCGGTTGCTCCATTTTCTTTGATTAGCAAAGGCAGTCAGTACTCCAAAGAGAGGAGGTATTAAGAAGCTCGATCAATTGAGTAGTAGCATCCCCCAAAATTTGTGGTTGTAAATGCTGGGGAACTATGGAGCGCAGTGCCAAGTAGATGGTCTGTCTTGCAGTGAGCGTGAGACTTTCGCGGCCTAGGCAAGCCTGCTTAGTACCAGGTGCCGGTGCCACCAAAAAGTCAGAAATCCTCCAGAATTTACTGAAAGAATGCGCCACCCAGCAAGGGGGGTATTACCCGTGCATCAAGTGAGTGTTCTGTGTTGAGAGCTCCACGGGATCGTGGCATCCAAGTGCGGATGGGCTGAGGTCTGGATGGAGCTAGAGAGCTATGCTGCCATCTTCTTTGGTGGCTAGACCACACACCCCTAGGATCTGCAACGTATCTGAAAGGTAGGAAAATGGGCAGACTGGGTGGGCCAAACGGTCCTTATCTGCCGTCAAAGTCTATTTTTCTATTTGCAAAATGTAAGCTGAGTTATACCTAATTATTATGTTTGTCAAAGTTTTATTTGAGGCATCAGCAGCTCTTTAAAATTCCTAAAATTCATAAAAGTTTGTGGAGAAAACGAAACTACAAAAACACAGTTATTTTATTTAATAGGAATCCAAAGTAAGAAACATAAAACCAGATTTGGGTGTATGAGAATCCAGAATATTTACTTATCTTTATATCTTTACAAAATGTATGCTCTTGGAGTCCAGGACTCTTACCCTTGTGTGGTTGGAATCTGCCTTTGTCCTTGTACTGAAGTACATGGTACACTAATTATTAGTCCTCAAGTGACTTCCCATCTTGACATCTGCACACCGTCTCTATTTGTACCAGATCCAGTATCGCCCCATCACAAATGGGTTTGCCTACTAGTTGTCTGAGAAATGTCCCCTGCAGAGAGTCCAGGATGTTCTTTCTTCTAATTGAAGCTGCAGCTGCGAGACACAAATCTACATCCAGCAGATTTAATTCTATATTGAATGACCACCTGTGGTTCGTGGATACTACAGTCTCTAGAATAGGGTAACTTGGTTCATGGATGCTTCGGTCGATAGCATAGGGTAACCCCACCTCTTACCCTGGACAATCAGTGGTGTGTGGGTGCCACAGTTGATAGCTTAGGGCACCCCTCCACTTGTGGCAACTTAGATTCAATGCAAAGAAGTGCAAAGTAATGCACCTGGGAAACAAAAATCCAGGAGAAGAGTACACAATAGCAGGGGAGGTACTAACAACTACAAAAATGGAACAGGACTTGGGGGTAGTCATATCAGATGATCTAAAGGTTGGTAAGCAATGTAAGAAGTCAGTAAGGAGAGCCAGGGGGATACTGGGATGCATAGGAAGGGGCATCACAAGTAGAAAAAGGGAAGTGGTTATCCCTCTGTACAGACAATTGGTGAGACCCCATCTGGAGTACTGTGTGCAGTTTTGGAGACCTCATCTACGCAAGGACATAGACAGGATGGAAGCAGTCCAGAGGAGGGCAATTAAAATGGAGTAGGGTCTGCATCAGAAATCATATGAAGAGAGACTGAGAGAGCTTAATATGTATACCTTTGATGAAAGGTAGAGACGAGGGGACATGATAGAAATGTTCAAGTACCTCAAGGGAATCAACAAAGTCCAGGAGAGTAGCATCTTTCAGAAAAAGAGATGTGTAAGAACAAGGGGACACAATTTAAAGATAGAGGGGGGACGGCTCAGGGGTAATGTGAGGAATTTTTTTTTCACAGATAGAGTGGTGGATGCATGGAACTGCCTTCCTGGGGAGGTTGTTGAGCTAAAACAGTGGGGGAATTCAAACATGCTTGGGACAGACACAAAGCAATTGTAGTGGGGGTGGCAGGAAGTAGGCTGTTGGTTAACTAGAATCTGCAGCTTATCCAGTAGGTAGGGAACTGGGCAGACTGGGTGGGCCAAGTGGTCCTTATCTGCTGTCAAAGTCTATGTTTCTATGTTTCTGTGTTACCATGTCCCATTTGTAAGTGAGTGCCATGGTTGATACTGTAGGGCAACAGCACCACTTACCCTGGACTATCTGTGGCAAGTGGGTGCCATGGTCAGTGGTATAGGACAAGCCCACCACTTACTCTGGACTATGTGTGGTGGGTGTGGCCATGGTCAATGGTCCAAGGAAACTCCACAACTTAATCTGGGCCATCTGTGGTAGGTCAGTACCACGGTTGATAGTACAGTATGGGGCAACTCCACCACTTACCCTGGTCCATCTGTGGAATGTGGTGGACACAGCTGATGGTCCAGGCACACGAACATGTGATGAAGCCAGCAGAATAAGGCCATTAGGTCTATTGAGTCTGTTCACATTGCAGTGTCCTCAGCATCAGCTACTTACCCTGCCCTCATCAGCCCTTCCCCTCCATCCACCTCGACCTTGCCTTTATTTTTCCTTTAACTCTATTCTAGCATCTCTTGAAGCTGCTTACTACTTTCAATGAAACCACCTGCTCAGGAAGCCTATTCCAATGTGCCGCCACCCTCTCCATGAAGAAGTGCCCCCTAGCCTCTCTCCTAAACCTCCTCCAAATCTGAGACTGTGTGTCCTGATGTTAGATACCCACTGAGTTTAAAGAGACCCTCCTTGTCCACCCTATTTATTCCTTCCAATTAGAGGTGTGTAAAGTCTGTGAAATTCTCTCCACAAGTTAATTCACCCATTTTGCCGAATTCGAGGAGCTATTTCATGAAATTCATGGCTGCAAATTGCACTGATTTTACTACAGAGTGTGAAATTTCATCCACGAATTCCACACTCCGTCCGTGAAATTCACTCAAAAAAGCGAATTTTATCAAAATCATCAAAATTGTCATGTAAATCGCTTGTATCAAAGTTTTGGTGTTCCAAAAATTCCACGAATACCGTGAAGCATGAATTTCTGCCAATTCACATGAACTTCACGGGCAAAGTTTAACTTTGTAGCACCTCTACTTTCAATGTCTCATTTGTGTCCCTCTTTCTCTCTCCTCTCTTCCAGGGAGTATACGTTTAGGGCCTCCAGCCTCCCTTTATGTGTTTTATCCTGCTGGCCCGTGATTATCGTAGTAGCTCTCTTTTGGAATGTCTCCAGCAGGTCAATATACTTTTTACATTTGCATGGGCAGATCCCTGCTGTCATTTTGGGATCACATCACTGTAGGATAAAGCCAGAACTGATCTCCATGTTCTTCTACAGTGATGTGTTCTCCTGTCCACAGCGCTGAAGTCACTGGTGGTCTATGGTGTCTCCTCTTCCCCTCCAATCCGCGGATGCAGCTTCCCTCCTTGGTGCTCACTCCCATGGCACACTACTTACTGCAGCTGTGAAAGTGACAGCCACCTTGCAGAACATGGTGCCTCCAATGCAAACTGTGTATGCACAAGTGCAGAGCTGTCGAAGCCGCCATCTTGCAAATGGCAGGCTCTGGTGTGGCGAGAGCTACGAGTATGCTTTTACTCACTCTCACTGCACAGAATCACCACCATTGCTCTGGGCAGCCATATCGGCTCTGACCAGAGTTTGTTAATATACCGGCACCAGTACTGCACGCTATACTCAAAATGTGGCCTTTCCAATGATCTGTACAAAGGCAGCATTACCTCCTCTCACCTACTGCTGATCCCCTTGGCAAGGCTGCCCAACATTTTATTTGCCCTTGCTACTCTTTCCTACATTGTGTGGAGTTCTTCCGGTCACTAGTGATCATCTCCTCCAGGTCCTCGACCTCCTCGGCTGTCCTCGGGTTCTTGGTTCCAATGTGCATAACTTTGCATTTGTTTGCATTGAAGCCAGGTTACTACATTTTGGACCACCTCTCTAGCTATTCCAGATTTCTCTTTAGGTCTTGTAGCCCTTCTTCAGTGTGTAACCTCCCACAGAGCTTAATGTTGCCTGTGAAAAAGCCAATTTTGCCCTTAATGCCCTTCCCAGTATCACTGATGAAGACATTGAACAATGCCGGTCTGAGCACGGAGCCTGTGTGATCCCACTGGTGACCTCCCTGGTGCTGGAGACTAGAGGTGTGCAGAACCTTCCTTCTGAAAACCAATATGCTCCAAGTGCACATGGCTCCGTTTACAGAAGACCTGAGCCGAACCTTGCTGGCTCAGATCCCAGCTGAGTTTCTTTTTTCGTTATCTCTCTTTCTCAGCCTGCATGCCTATCATAAGACAGGCTTAGGAGGCTGAGAAGAGGTCATAGGGTGCAGAGGGGCATGCACATTGCATGTGCAAACTGGAGAATTCATAGTTGCATGGTTCTGATCTTGGCCCCATTCTAGCACGGTCAATGGAGGAGAAGGGAGCTCTTTTTTCAGTGGTTCTCTGATGTCTGCTCATTCAGCAGTGCCACTCAGTCCTCTCAACAGACCAAAGCAGAAAGGAAGATGGCTTGGGGAAGTGGGAGACAGACAGGACAGGACAAGAAAAGACAAAAAAATAAAGCAAGCTAGTACAAACAAAGAGTTGCGATGGGACTGTGTGCATGTGGAGGTAGTGGCTCATCCTATACAAGCCGCAGAAAATTAACACTAGAACAGAAAAGATTAAGAAAGGAGTAAGGAGCAAACTAAGAGAACAGTAAAGAAGAATAGAAGGAAAACAGGCATGAGAGACACTGGGGAGAGAGGACTGGTGACTGGTGACACTGACTTTGCATTGTCTGCATTGAAATAAAACCTAAACTTCAAAATGAAAAAAGATTAAAAACATAAACTAAGTAAAAGATTAATACAGAAAAGCACAAAAGAGACTGTGTGTGTGTGTGTGTGTGTGTGTGTGTGTGTGCGTGTGCATGTGTGTGCGTGCATGGGTGCATGTGTGTGTCTGCATGCATGTGTGTGTGTGGTGGGGGAGTAACTACTTACACTAAAGAGCAGAGGCTGTGCAGTCAGTGTTCACACAAGTGCACAGTACTGACTGACACTGCACAGCAGCACTGCACATCTGTAAGGAAAAGAAATTCAAAATAAATCTGAAACATAAAATAAATTTTAAATAAAAAAAGTTTACAGAAAAAGAATAAGAAAAAGGTGTGTGTGTGTGTGTGTGTGTGTGTGTGTGTGGTGGAAATAGACAACCTCCCTCCCCCAAGCTACAAGTACTTCCAAGCGACAGTGCCTTCCCAGCCCTCGGACCACCCAGCCAACTTCCTGAGATTGCTTCCGAACTTGGGCTGCCGCCACGGGAGCATATACAAACATATGAACATACAAATCTGCCAGCAGAAACAGGCCCCATGGTCTATCAAGTCTGCTCGAATGTGCAGCTAGCACCCTTACATTGCAGCTGTCCCACCCTCCACTTCCCCCCTTACAGTTACCCCACTCTCACTCTGTCCCATCCCCTTTTAAAACTGCCCACTGCCTTACAGGATACCATCTCCTCGGGCAGTGTTTCATCTAGCCACAACCCTCTCCATGAAAAGAATGTCTCCTCATCTCTCTCCTGTATCTTCCCCATATCTGAGACTATGCCCTCTCATGTCCCTCCCCAACCTCAACTTAAAGACCCCTTCTGTACTTGTCTTGTTTATCCCCTTCAAGTATTTAAAGGTCTCAATCATATCCCCCTGATCCCTCCTCTCCTCCTGAGTGTACATATTTAACTCACGCAGTCTGTCCTCATAGTATTTATCCCCCAATCCCATCATCATCCTAGCTGCCCTGCACTGTACCCCTTCCAGTAATCTGATATCCCTCTTCAGGAACAGACGCCAGTACTGCACGCAGTACTCCAAGTGAGGCCTGACTAGTGACCTGTACAGGGGCAGGATCACCTCCCTTCTTCTGGATGAGATTCCTCTTGCAGTACTCCCCAGCATCTTGTTGGCTTTAGCTGCCACCTTCCTGCACTGAGCTGAGTTGTTCATATTCCCCGTTATAACCACCCATAGATCTTTTTCCTCCTCTGTGGTGCCTAAATGAACCTCTCCCAGCTGGAAGCTCCTCTCTGGATTCCTTGCTTTGACGTGCAGAACCTTGCACTTCTTCGCATTGAAACCCAACTGCCCCGGTTCTGACCACTCCTCCAGTTAGCTCTGGCATATAGCGCTACACACAGTGTCTCTGGGCAGAAGAAGCAGGAATATTTTTATACTCCAGTAAAAAAAAATAAACTGCACATTCAAACCCAATATGGGCTTACATTAATAGTGTCAGTGTCTCAGATTTTGAGGGTCCATGTCCCAGCCTGTCAGTGTATATGAGGGCCCATGTCCCAGAATGTCACTGCTTCATATCATATGAGGGCCCATGTCCCAGGGTGTCACTGTCTCGCATTATATGAGGGCCCATGTCCCAGGGTGTCACTGTCTCACATTATATGAGGGCCCATGTCCCAGAGTGTCACTGTTTCATATTATATGAGTGCCCATGTCCCAGGGTGTCACTGTCTCACATTATATCAGGGCCCATGTCCTAGGATGTCGGTGTCTCACATTATATGAGGGCCCATGTCCCAGACATTCAGTGTCTCACATTATATGAGGGCCCATATCTCAGACTGTCAGTGTCTCACATTATATGAGGGCCCATGTCCCAGAGTGTCACTGTTTCATATTATATGAATGCCGATGTCCCAGGGTGTCACTGTCTCACATTATATGAGGGCCCATGTCCCAGGGTGTCACTGTCTCACATTATATGAGGGCCCATGTCCCAGGGTGTCAGTGTCTCACATTATGTGAGGGTCCATGTCCCAGGGTGTCACTGTCTCACATTATATGAGGGCCCATGTCCCAGAGTGTCACTGTTTCATATTATATGAGTGCCCATGTCCCAGGGTGTCACTGTCTCACATTATATCAGGGCCCATGTCCCAGGATGTCGGTGTCTCACATTATATGAGGGCCCATGTCCCAGACATTCAGTGTCTCACATTATATGAGGGCCCATATCTCAGACTGTCAGTGTCTCACATTATATGAGGGCCCATGTCCCAGAGTGTCACTGTTTCATATTATATGAGTGCCCATGTCCCAGGGTGTCACTGTCTCACATTATATGAGGGCCCATGTCCCAGGGTGTCACTGTCTCACATTATATGAGGGCCCATGTCCAAGGGTGTCAGTGTCTCACATTATGTGAGGGTCCATGTCTCAGACTGTCAGTGTCTCACATTATATGAGGGCCCATGTCCCAGGGTGTCAGTGTCTCACATTATATGAGGGCCCATGTCCCAGGGTGTCACTGTCTCACATTATATGAGGGCCAATGTCCCAGAGTGTCACTGTTTCACATTATATGAGTGCCCATGTCAAAGGGTGTCACTGTCTCACATTATATGAGGGCCCATGTCTCAGGGTGTCAGTGTCTCACATTATGTGAGGGTCTATGTCTCAGACTATAAGTGTGCCACATTAAATGAGGGCCCATGCCTCAGACTGTCAGTGTCTCACATTATATGAGGGCCCATGTCCCAGAGTATCACTGTTTCACATTATATGTGGGTCTATGTCCCAGGGTGTCACTGGCTCACATTATATGAGGGTCCATGTTTCAGGGCGTCAGTGTCTCACATTATATGAGGGCCCATGTTTCAGGGTGTCACTGTCTCAGATTACATGGGGGCCCATGTTCCAGTGTGTCACTGTCTCACATTACATGAGGGCCCATATCCCAGGGTGTCACTGTCACACATTGTATGAGGGCCAATGACCCAGGGTGTCACTGTCTCACATTGACGGCCTATGTCCCGGGTGTCACAGTCTCACATTGATGGCCCACGTCCAAGGGTGCCACTGTCTCATATTATTTGTGAACCCATGTCATAAGGTGTCACTGTCTCACATTATATGAGGCCCCATGTCTCAGAGTGTCCAGAGTTTCTCATCATGAGGTCCCATGTCCCAGCATGCCACTGTCACACATTATACGAGGACCCATGTCCCAGTGGGACACTGTCTCACATTATATGAGGGCCCATGTCTCAGGGTGACAGTGTCTCACATTATATGAGGGCCCATGTCTCAGGGTGTCAGTGTCTCACATTATATGAGGGCCCATGTCTCAGGGTGTCAGTGTCTCACATTATAAGAGGGTCGATGTCTCAGGGTGTCAGTGTCTCACATTATAAGAGGGTCCATGTCCCATGGTGCCAGTGTCTCACATTATATGACGGACCATGTCTCAGGGTGTCAGTGTCTCACATTATATGAAGACCCATGTCTCAGACTGTCAGTGTCTTACATTATATGAGGGCCCATGTCTCAGAGTGTCATTGTCTCACTTTATATGAAGGCCCATGTCTCAGGGTGTCAGTGTCTCACATATGAGGGCCCATGTCTCAGGGTGTCAGTGTCTCACATTCTATGAGGGCTCAAGTTTCAGTGTGTCTGTGTCTCACATTAAATGTGGACCCATGTCCCAAGGTGTCAGTGTCTCACAAAATATGAGGGCCCACGTCTCAGAGTGTCATTGTCTCACTTTACATAAACACCCATGTCTCAGGGTGTCAGTGTCTCACATTCTATGACGGCCCATGTCTCAGGGTGTCACTGTCTCACATTATATGAGGGCCCAAGTCTCAGGGTGTCAGTGTCTCACATTATATGAGGGCTCATGTCTCAGAGTATCATTGTCTCACTTTATATGAAGGCCCATGTCTCAGGGTGTCAGTGCCTCACATTATATAAGGAACCATGTCACGGGGTGTCTATGCCCCACAATATATGAGAGCCCATGTCTCAGGGTGTCAGTGTCTCACATTAAATGAGAGTCCATATCCCAGGGTGTCACTGGCTCAAATTATATGAGGGCCTGTGTCTCAAGGTGTCGGTGTCTCATATTATATGAGGGTCCATGTCTCAGAATATAAATGTGTCACATTATATGAGGGCCCATATCTCAGAGTGTCAGTGTCTCAAATTATATGAGGGCCCAAGTCTCAGACTGTCAGTGTCCCACATTATATGAGGGCCCATGTCTCAGGGTGTCAGTGTCTCACATTATATGAGGGCCCATGTCTCAAGGTGTCAGTGTCTCACATTAGATGAGGGCCCATGTTGCAGGGTGTAAGTGCCTCACAAATTGTAAGGGGCCCATATCTCAGGGAGTCAGTGTCTCTCATTATATGAGGGTCCATATCTCAGGGATCATTGTCTTACATTATATGAAGGCCCTTCCCTTGGGGTGTCAGTATTTCACATTATACGAGGGCCCAAGTCCCAGCAATCATTGTCTCACATTATATGAAGGCTCATCCCTCTGGGTGTCAGTGTCTCACATTATATGAGGGCCCATGTTGCTGGGTGTAAGTGCCTCACAAAATGAGAGGGGCCCATATCTCAGGGAGTCAGTGTCTCTCATTATATTAGGGTCCTTATCTCAGGGTGGCAGTGTCTGACATTAAGTGAGGGTCCATGTCTCAGTCTATAATTGTGTCTCATTATATGAGGGGCCCAAGTCTCAGGGTGTCAGTGTCTCACATTAAATTAGGATCCATGTCTCAGACTATAAGTGTGTCACATTATATGAGGGCCCATGCCTCAGGGTGTCAGTGTCTCACATTATATGAGGGTTCATGTCTCAGTCTATTAGTGTGTCACATTATATGAGGGTCCATGTTGCAGGGTGTTAGTGCCTCACCAAATGTGAGGGGCCCATGTCTCAGCATTTCAGTGTCTCACATTATATGAGGGCCCATGTCCCAGGGTGTCAGTGTCTCTCATTATATGAGGGCTCATGTCCCAGGGTGACAGTACCTCACATTACATGAGAGCTAATGTCTCAGTGAGTCAGTGTCTCAAATTTGATGAGGGCCCATGTCCCAGGTATCATTGTCTCACATTATATGAAGGCCCATCCCTCGGCGTGTCAGTATTTCACGTTATGTGAGGGCCCAAGGCCCAGCTATCATTGTCTCACATTATATGAAGGCCCATCTCTCAGGGTGTCAGTGTCTCTCATTATATGAGGGTCCATGTCTCAGGGTGTCAGTGTCTCACATTATATGAAGGCCCATCCCTCAGGGTGTCAGTGTCTCATATTATATGAGGGTCCATGTCTCAAGGTGTCAGTGTCTCTCATTATATGAGGGTCCGTGTCTCAGACTATAAGTGTGTCACATTATATGAGGGCCCATGTCTCAGGGAGTCAGTGTCTCACATTATATGAGGGCCTATGTCCCAGACTGCCAGTGTCTCACATTATTTGAGGGCCCATGTCTCAGACTGGCAGTGTCTCAAATTATATCAGGGCCCATGTCTCACAGTGTCACTGCCTCACATTATATGAGGGCTCTTGTCTCAGACTGTCAGATTCTCACATTATATGAGGGCCCATGTTTCAGGGTGTCAGTGTCTCACATTATATGAGGGCCCCACGTGCAAGGGTGGCACTGTCTCAGATTTTATCCGGGACCATGTCTCAGAGTGTCAGTGTCTGTCATTATATGAGGGTCCATGTCTCAGACTATAAGTGTGCCACATTATATGAGGGTCCATGTCACAGTGTGTCAGTGTCTCACATTATATGAGGGCCCATGTCTCAGACTATAAGTGTGTCACATTATATGAGGGCCCATGCCTCAGGGTGACAGTGTCACACATAATTTGAGAGTCCATGTCTCAGGGTGTCAGTGTCTCACATTATATGAGGGCCCATGTCTCATGGTGTCAGTGTCTCACATTATATGAAGGCCCACGTCTCAGGGTGTCAGCATCTCGCATTATATGAGGGCCCATGTCTCAGGGTGTCAGTGTCTCACATTATATGAGGGCCCATGCTTCAGGGTGTCAATGTCATGCATTATATTGTTACCCATGTCTCAGACTGTTAGTGTCTCCCATTATTTGAATGTCAATGTCTCTGCATGTTAGTGTCTCTCATTATATGAGGGCTCATGTCCCAGGGTGTCAGTACCTCACATTACATGAGAGCTAATGTCTCAGTGAGTCACTGTCTCACATTTGATGGGGGCCCATGTCCCAGGTATCATTGTCTCACATTATATGAAGGCCCATCCCTCGGTGTGTCAGTATTTCACATTATGTGAGGGGCCAAGGCCCAGCTATCATTGTCTCACATTATATGAAGGCCCATGTCCCAGGGAATAAGTGTCTCACATTATATGAGGGCCCATGTCTCAGACTGTCAGTGTCCCACATTGCATGAGGGTCCATGTCCCAGCATGTCAGTGTCTCACATTATATGAGGGCCCATGTGCAAGGGTGTCACTGTCTCAGATTTTATCAGGGTCCATGTCTCAGAGTGACAGTGTCTGTCATTATATGAGGGTCCATGTCTCAGACTATAAGTGTGCCACATTATATGAGGGCCCATGTCTCAATGTTTCAGTGTCTCACATTATGTGAGGGTCCATGTCTCAGAGTGTCAGTGTCTCACATTATATGAGGGCCCATGTCTCAGGATGTCAGTGTCTCGCATTATATGAGGATCTATGTCCCAGGGTTTCAGTGTCTCACATTATGTGAGGGTCCATGTCTCAGACTATAAGTGTCTCACATTATATGAGGGCCCATGTCTCCGGGTGTCAGTGTCTCACATTATATGATGGCCCATGTCTCAGACTGTCAGTGTGTCCCATTATATGAGGGCCCATGTCTCAGACAGTCAGTGTCTCTCATATTATGTCAGGGCCTATGCCTCAGGGTGTCAGTGTCTCACATCATATGAGGCCCATGTCTCAGGGTGTCAATGTGTCACATTATATGAGGCCCCATGTCTCAGGGTGTCAGTGTCTCTCATTATATCAGGGCCCATGTCTTAGGGTATCATTATCTCACATTATATGAAGCCTATGTCCCAGGGAATAAGTGTCTCACATTATGTGAGGGCCCATGTTTCACACATTTTATCAGGGTCCATCCCTCAGGGTTTCAGTGTCTCACATTATATGAGGGCCCATGTCTCAGTATGTCAGTGTCTCACATTATAACAGTGCCCATGTCCCAGGGTGTCAGTGTCTCACATTATATGAGGTCCCATGTCTCGGGGTGTCAATGTGTCACATTATATGAGGCCCCATGTCTCAGGGTGTCAGTGTCTCACATTATAAGAGGGCCCTTGTCTCAGACTGTCAGTGTCTCACATTATATCATGGCCCATGTCTCAGGGTGTCAGTGTCTCACATTCTATGAGGGCCCATGTCTCAGAGTGTCAGTGTCTCCCATTATATGAGGGCCCATGTCTCAGACTGTCAGTGTCTCCCATTATATCAGGGCCCATGTCTCAGGGTGTCAGTGTCTCACATTATATGAGGGCCATTGTCTCAGACTGTCAGTGTCTCACATTATATGAGGGCCCATGTCTCAGGGGTCAATGTCTCTCATTATATCAGGGCCCATGTCTTAGGGTATCATTGTCTCACATTGTATGAGGCCTATGTCCAAGGGAATAAGTGTCTCACATTATGTGAGGGCCCATGTTTCAGGGTGTCAGTGTCTCACATTATATGATGGCCCATGTCCCACGGTGTAACTGTCTCACATTCTATGAGGCCCCATTTTTCAGAGTGTCAGTGTCTCACATTTTATTAGAGCCGATTTCCAAGGGTGTAACTGTCTCACATTCTATGAGGGCCCATGTCTCAGACAGTAAGTGTCTCCCATTATATGACTGCCCATTTCTCCGCATGTTAGTGTCTCACATTATATGAGGGTCCATGTTTCAGGGTGTCAGTGTCTCACATTATATGAGGGCTCATGTCCCAGATTGTCAGTACCTCACATTACATGAGAGCTAATGTCTCAGCAAGTCAGTGTCTCACATTTGATGAGAGCCCATGTCCTAGGTATCATTGTCTCACATTATATGAAGTCCCATCCCTCGGTGTGTCAGTATTTCACATTATATGAGGGCCCAAGTCCCAGCTATCATTGTCTCACATTATATGAAGGCCCATCCCTCAGGGTGTCAGTGTCTTACATTATATGAGGGTCCATGTCTCAAGGTGTCAGTGTCTCTCATTATATGAGAGTCCATGTCTCAGAATATAAGTGTGTCACATTATATGAGGGCCCATGTCTCAGGGTGTCAGTGTCTCACATTATATGAGGGTCAATGTCTAAAGGTGTCAGTGTCTCTCATTATATGAGGGTCCATGTCTCAGATTATAAGTGTGTCACAATATATGAGGGGCCCATGTCTCAGTGTGTCAGTGTCTCTAATTATGTAAGGGTCCATGTCTCAGGGTGTCAGTGTCTCACTTTATATGAGGGCCCATTTCTCAGACTTTAAGTGTGTCACATTATGTGAGGACCAATGTCGCTGGTTGTCAGTGTCTCACATTATGGGAGGGTCCATGTCTGAGACTATAAGTGTGTCACATTATATGAGGGCCCATGTCTCTGGGTGTCAGAGTCTCACATTATGTGAGGGCTCAAGTCTCAGACTATAAGTGTGCCACATTATATGAGGGTCCATTTCTCAGGGTGTCAGTGTCTCACATTATCTGAGGGCTCATGTCTCAGACTATAAGTGTGCCACATCATATGAGGGCCCATGTCTTAGGGTGTCAGTGTCTCACATTATGTGAGGGCTCATATCTCACACTATAAGTGTGTCACATCATATGAGGGGCCCATGTCTCAGGGTGTCAGTGTCTCACATTATATGAGGGTCCATGTCTCAGTGTGTCAGTGTCTCACATTATGTGAAGGTCCATGTCTCAGACTATAAGTGTGTCACATTAAATGAGGGCCCATGTCACAGGGTGTCAGTGTCTCACATTATGTGAGGGCTCATGTCTCAGGCTATAAGTGTGCCACATTATATGAGGGCTCATGTCTCAGGGTGTCAGTGTCTCACATTGTATGAGGGCCCATGTCACAGGGTGTCAGTGTCTCACATTATATGAGGGCCCATGTCTCAGACTGTCAATGTCTCACATTATATCAGGGCCCTTTTCTCAGGGTGTCAGTTTCTCACATTCTATGAGGGCCCATGTCTCCGGGTGTCAGTGTCTCACATTACATGAAGTCCTATGTCTCAGACTGTCAGTGTCTCACATTATATTAGGGCCCATGTCCAGACTGTCAATGTCTCACATTATATCAGGGCCCTTGTCTTAGGGTGTCAGTGTCTCACATTATACCAGGGCCCATGTCTCAGACTGTCAGTGTATCACATTTTATGAGGGCCCATGTCTCAGGGTGTCAGTGTCTCACATTATAAGAGGGCCCCTGTCTCAGACTGTCAGTGTCTCACATTGTATCAGGGCCCATGTCTTAGAGTGTCAGTTTCTCCCATTGTATGAGGGCCCATGTCTCAGACTGTCAGTGTCTCACATTATATCAGGGCCCATGTCTCAGGGTGTCAGTGTCTCACATTATATGAGGGCCCTTGTCTCAGACTGTCAGTGTCTCACATTATATGAGGGCCCATGTCTCAGGGGTCAGTGTCTCTCATTATATCCGGGCCCATGTCTTAGGGTATCATTGTCTCACATTATATGAAGGCCCATGTCCCAGGAATAAGTGTCTCACATTATGTGAGGGGCCCACGTTCAGGGTGTCAGTGTCTCACATTATATGAAGGCCCATGTCTCAGGGGTGTCAGTGTCTCACATTATATGAGTGCCCATGTCTCAGACTGTCAGTATCCCACATTGTATGAGGGCCTATGTCTCAGCATGTCAGTGTCTCACATTATATGAGGGCCCATGTCCAGGGGTGTCACTGTCTCAGATTTTGTCAGGGTCCATGTCTCAGAGTGGCAGTGTCTATCTTAGAGTGTCATTGTCTCACATTCCATGAGTGCTCATGTTTCAGGGTGTCAGTTCTCACATTATATGATGGTCCATGTCCTACGGTGTAACTGTCTCACATTCTATGAGGCCCCATTTTTCAGGGTGTCAGTGTCTCACATTTTATGAGAACCGATGTCCCAGTGTGTAACTGTCTCACATTCTATGAGGGCCCAAGTTTCAGGGTGTCCGTGTCTCACATTATATGAGGACCCATGTCTCAGACAGTCAGTGTCTTCCATTATATGATTGCCCATGTCTCCGCATGTTAGTGTCTCACATTATATGAGGGTCCATGTTTCAGGGTGTCAGGGTCTCACATTACATGAGGGCCCATGTACCAGGGTGTAACTATCTCACATTCTATGAGGGCCCATTTTTCAGGGTGTCAGTGTCTCACGTTATATGAGGGCCCATGTCTCAGACTGTCAGTGTCTCCCATTATATCAGGGCCCATGTCTCAGGGTGTCAGTGTCTCACATTATATGAGGGCCATTGTCTCAGACTGTCAGTGTCTCACATTATATGAGGGCCCATGTCTCAGGGGTCAATGTCTCTCATTATATCAGGGCCCATGTCTTAGGGTATCATTGTCTCACATTGTATGAAGCCTATGTCCAAGGGAATAAGTGTCTCACATTATGTGAGGGCCCATGTCTCAGGGTGTCAGTGTCTCACATTATATGAGGGCCCTTGTCTCAGACTGTCAGTGTCTCCCATTATATCAGGGCCCATGTCTCAGGGTGTCAGTGTCTCACATTATATGAGGGCCATTGTCTCAGACTGTCAGTGTCTCACATTATATGAGGGCCCATGTCTCAGGGGTCAATGTCTCTCATTATATCAGGGCCTATGTCTTAGGGTATGTTGTCTCACATTGTATGAAGCTTATGTCCAAGGGAATAAGTGTCTCACATTATGTGAGGGGCCTGCTTCAGGGTGTCAGTGTCTCACATTATATGATGGCCCATGTCCTGCCCAGGTGTAACTGTCTCAATTCCCTATGAGGCCCATTTTTCAGAGTGTCAGTGTCTCACATTTTATGAGAGCCGATTTCAAGGGTGTAACTGTCTCACATTCTATGAGGGCTCATGTCTCAGACAGTAAGTGTCTCCCATTATATGACTGCCCATTTCTCCGCATGTTAGTGTCTCACATTATATGAGGGTCCATGTTTCAGGGTGTCAGTGTCTCACATTATATGAGGGCTCATGTCCCAGATTGTCAGTACATCACATTACATGAGAGCTAATGTCTCAGCAAGTCAGTGTCTCACATTTGATGAGAGCCCATGTCCTAGGTATCATTGTTCTACATTATATGAAGGCCCATCCTCGGTGTGTCAGTATTTACATTATATGAGGGCCCAAGTCCCAGCTATCATTGTCTCACATTATAGAAGGCTCATCCCTCAGGGTGTCAGTAGTCTTACATTATATGAGGGTCCATGTCTCAAGGTGTCAGTGTCTCTCATTATATGAGTCCATGTCTCAGAATATAAGGTAAGTCGCATTATATGAGGGCCCATGTCTCAGGGTGTCAGTGTCTCACTTATATGAGGGTCACTGTCTCAGCTGTGTCAGTGACTTCATTATATGAGGGTCCATGTCTCAGATTATAAGTGTCACAATATATGAGGGGCCCATGTCTCAGTGTGTCAGTGTCTCTAATTATGTAAGGGTCCATGTCTCAGGTGTCAGTGTCTCACTTTATATGAGGGCCCATTTCCAGACTTTAAGTATGTCACATTTGTGAGGACCAATGTCTTTGGTGTCATGTCTCACATTGTGGAGGGTCCATGTCTGAGACTATAAGTGTGTCACATTATATGAGGGCCCTATGTCTCTGGTGTCAGAGTCTCACATTATGAGTGGCTCAAGTCTCCAGACTATAAGTGTGCTACATTATATGAGGTCCATTTCAGGGTGTCAGTGTCTCACATTATCTGAGGGCTCATGTCTCAGACTATAAGTGTGCTACATCATATGAGGGTCCATGTCTAGGGTGTCAGTGTCTCACATTATGTGAGGGCTCATATCTCACACTATAAGTGTGTTCATCATATGAGGGGCCCAGCGTCCTTGTGGGTGTCAGTGTCTCTACATTATATGAGGGTCCATGTCTCAGTGTGCCGCGTCTCACATTATGTGAATGTCCATGTCTCAGACTATAAGTGTGTCACATTATATGAGGGCCCATGTCACAGGGTGTCAGTGTCTCGCCTTATGTGAGGGCTCATGTCTCAGGCTATAATGTGCTCATTATATGAGGGCTCATGTCTCCGGGGTGTCATGTCTCACATTGTATGAGGGCCCATGTCACAGGGTGTCAGTGTCTCACATTATATGAGGGCCCATGTCTCAGACTGTCAATGTCTCACATTATATCAGGGCCCTATTCTCAGGGTGCTGTTTCTCACATTCTATGAGGCCTATGTCTCCGGGTGTCAGTGTCTCACATTACATGAAGTCCTATGTCTCAGATCAGTCGTGCTCACATTATATTAGTTTGGCCCATGTCCAGACTGTCAATGTCTCACATTATATCAGGCCCTTGTCTTAGGGGTGTCAGTGTCTCACATTATACCAGGGCCTATGTCTCAGACTGTCAGTGTATCACATTTTATGAGGGCCCATGTCTCAGGGTGTCAGTGTCTCACATTATAGAGGGCCCCTGTCTCAGACCGTCAGTGTCTCACATTGTATCAGCCTATGTCTTAGAGTGTCAGCTTCTCCCATTGTGGTGAGGGCCCATGTCTCAGACTGTCAGTGTCTCGCTGTATCAGGCCTATGTCCAGGGAAGGTGTCTCACAATAGTATGAGGGCCCTGTCTCAGACTGTCAGTGTCTCCCATTATATCAGGGCCTATGTCTCAGGGGTGTCAGTGTCTCATTATAGTGAGGGCCATTGTCTCAGACTGTCAGTGTCTCACATTATATGAGGGCCCATGTCCCGTACTGTGTACTGTCTCACATTCTATGAGGCCCCATTTTCAGAGTGTCAGTGTCTCACATTTATGAGAAGCCGATTTCAAGGGTGTAACTGTCTCACATTCTATGAGGGCCCATGTCTCAGGGTGTTGTGTGTGTCTCTGTTATTATATGATGGCCCATGTCTTAGGGGTATCATTGTCTCACATTGTATGAAGCCTATGTCCAAGGGAATAATTGTCTCACATTATGTGAGGGCCTATGTTTCAGGGTGTCAGTGTCTACATTATATGATGGCCCATGTTCCACGGTGTAACTGTCTCACATTCTATGAGGTCCTATTTTCTGAGAGTGTCAGTGTCTCACATTTTATTAGAGCTGATTTCCAAGGGTGTAACTGTCTCACATTCCTCTATGAGGCCCATGTCTCGATAAGTGTTCCCCATTATATGACTGCCTATTTCCTCGCATGTTAGTGTCTCACATTATATGAGGGTCCATAAGCTCTAGGGGTGTCAGTGTCTCACATTATATGAGGGCTCATGTCCCAGATTGTCAGTACCTCACATTACATGGGAGCTAATGTCTCAGCAAGTCAGTGTCTCACATTTGATGAGAGCCCATGTCCTAGGTATCATTGTCTCTTATTATATGAAGTCCCATCCTCGGTGTGTCAGTATTTCACATTATATGAGGGCCCAAGTCCCAGCTATCATTGTCTCACATTATATGAAGGCCCATCCTCAGGGTGTCAGTGTCTTGATATTATATGAGGGTCCATGTCTCAAGGTGTCAGTGTCTCTCATTATATGAGAGTCCATGTCTCAGAATATAAGTGTGTCACATTATATGAGGGCCCATGTCTCAGGGTGTCAGTGTCTCACATTATATGAGGGTCAATGTCTAAAGGTGTCAGTGTCTCTCATTATATGAGGGTCCATGTCTCAGATTATAAGTGTGTCACAATATATTGAGGTAGAAGACTTGGTTTGCTGGCCAAGGCACCTAGCTTCACCTGAGCTCTTTCCTTCTAAGACTGCTTGAAAGGCAGAGTAGAGAAACTTACCAGAGCAAGGGAGAAGGATTAAGACTTAGTTTGGCTAAGCAGATTTACTGTGTGGTGGTGTTTTGATTTTTTACTCACAGGGATTGCTACTGTTTGTAGCTAACATTTCATTACTTTATTTTTCTCTGATTCAAATTGTTGTTGCTGGTATACTTTTCTTCTGCATTATTACAAGGTGTGCCTCAGAGGTAAAGCAACAGATTGCTGTAATCTTCTGATTCAAATTGTCTTTGCAAGGTATATTTCTGTTACTGCTTTATTTTCTCTGGAGCAAAGTGTTTCTTACAGGTATATCTTCTGAAATTATTGGTGGTGCTTTTACAGGTTTTACAGTTTTATCTAACATTAGGATAAGCTTGTGGTTACTCCATTTGTTGTTGACTGATTGTTTCTGCTCTTACCTCCTTGTTCTTTTCTGGGTCCAGTTTCTTTTTAGGCAGGGAAGGCCCAGTCACCCACCCCATCCCCAACCACCCGTCACGCATCCTTTATAGGGTACCACAGTTGTGGTATTTCCTGTGGCAGAGCAGGAAGGGCGGATCAGTGGGGCCTCCTCAAGGTGATCTCATTTACAGGGCATCTAGTAATTTAAGTTGTTATAACAAGTTAAACAAAGCCTAATTAAACCATTACTTGCATTTTTTTTTCCTTTTTTTCCTTCTAATTTCCTCACTAGGTTACAAACCAGCAACTTATTTGGAATGGATTTCATTAACTGCAGGTACTGTGGAACAATTTTCAGAAGGACAGTCTTACAGGATTTAGGACACTGTCCCATGCTGGGCCTTTGATCTTCGGTCTCAGCTCTGGCAGCATGGGCAGAGATTGCACGCCTCAAATTTCATATTGAAGAGGAAATCATTATAAGAACCACCGCCATTTCCCCAGCATCCAACAGAAAAACCTCGGACCACGAGAGGTTAGTTGGTCCAGGAGGTTGGCGGGTGGTTAGGAGGAGCAAATCAGGTGCCCCATCACTCTGCTCTCCAGACATTACCTCCAAAACCATATATACGCTTACGAACAGGTATCTGCTCTATCTCTGAAATCAAATAAAGAGGCAGAAGACACTGCAGAGCAGGACATCCGGCACAGGAGCTAGCACAACAATACTCACCCAAATCAGAAACCAAAACTAAACAAGCACAAAGGAAATCCAAAAAACTTCTGATCATAGGAGACTCCATGATTCGGGAGTTGATACCATCTCCAGCCAGGGTGATGGGCCGATGTTCCAGGTACATCAGCATGGAGACACTGACCGCATTGCTAAAATTGTTCACAAAGCAGGAGAAAACATTGATGTCCTAGTACACAGGGATTATCGATCTCGCCAGCCGGTCAGTTGTGGGGACCGGAACACCTGACTAAGCTGGGTGACAACCATCATCTATTTCTGTTCGGCATCTCCTTCTCTGAGATCCTGCCAGTCTGGGGAGAAGGAACAGATGGACGGAAGGTCAGAGAAGGAGTAGGGGAGAGCTAACACGTGGCTCAGGACTGGTGCCAGGAAAAAGGACCTTGCAGATTTGTAGGGAACTGGCAACAGTTCTGGGAGAAAGCAGTTCTTCGTTGATGGACTGCATCTGACTAAAGAAGTCAGTGCATTGAGACGAAGTTTGGCGTCTTTGGAATATTTAAAACTAGCAAATGGGAGAGGTGCAGCACCCCATCGATCGAATGGGAAAACACCCTCCCCCTCAGCTAGTGGTCAAACAGGAATTCAGCGTGTTTGCCATTCATTTGCATCAATTGGTTAAGAAAAAGGTTTGTCTCCTACACGATGGCACAGGGGTGTTGCCAAACTTCACCCAACAACTAACACACCAAAATCTGGCCAATGGAAAATCATGTACACTAATGCTCACAGCCTGGGAAATAAGATCCCAGACCTGCAGGCACAATGTCAGAGGCTAAACTGGACATAGTAGCAATTAGTGAGACGTGGTTTACCAGTAACCACACTTGGGAGACTTCAGTACCAATGTGTATTGTTCAGAAGAGACCGAGGTAGCAAAAAGGGGAGGAGGGCTCTGTATGTTAATGAAAGTATCGTTACAGAAATTAGAATGTATAAGGAGCCAGAAGAACTGTGGTCACCCTGAAACAGGAAATGGGATGTTTATAAGAACTGGGGTTGTCACAGGCCCCAGACCAGAGGGAGGACATAGACACATTACTGTTAGAAGATATGTACAACATGACAGCTAAGGGAGGTTCTGATAATGGGAGACTTCAACATGCCTTAGATATAGATTGGTCACTACCAGGTGAATATCTGCCAGAACTAGACTCATAGTGGATTCCCTGCAGGAGGGCCTCAAACAACTGGTACAGCAACCCAAGAGACAGGGCTATCTAGATCTAGTACTGACTAACAAAGAAGGATCACAGACTTGTAGAAGGTCACCTGTCCAGTGACCATCACATGGTATGTCAATTCTGCACACATCTTAATCATCCATTCCAAGGCAAAATATGTGGATTTCAGAGGAGGGATTTGATAAGATGGCTAACAGAGTTTAGCCCTGGCAAAAGAAACACAGGTGAGAGGAGGTACAACGGGCAAGCATTAATGATACAATACTTAAGCAACATCCCATGTTAGACAGAAAAGAAGTGCAAGAAGAAGGAAACCACTTGTTCTCAACACAGTAGCAGTGCTGTCAGAGCCAAAAGGCTGGCTTCAGAAAATATAAGGAACACAGCGGGATGAAGATAGGAGGCATACCAAACCCCTAAGGGAAGCAGGTAAGGCAGTAAGCAGGCAAAGTCCAAACTGAGAAACACTTCATACCTAATGTAAAGAAGGTGACAAGACTTTCTATAGATACATTATGAAAAGAGAAAGTCCAGAGGGTATTGCTAAGTTTAATGGAGAAAAGTGAGATGGGAGGAGACCCTGTAAAGGCATCTATCCTAATAGATACTTTGCTCAGTATTTACTGAAGAGAAGGTAGGGCAGCCCATAGCTCAGCATCATGGACACAGGGGAGGGAGGTGAGTCATTCCTTCACAAAGAAAGTGTCTACAAGAGCTCTAAGCTCAGGGTGGATAAGGCAATGGGACCTGATGGCATGCATCCCAGGGTACTTATGAGCTATTGAGGAACTAGCAGAGCCATTAGCAGAATTGTTTAGTGAGTCTCTGAGCACAGGAGAGGTCCCAGACTGAGAAGGGTTTGCGATCCGCCCACAAGAGTGCAGGGAGGAGGCGGGAACTACAGACTAGTGTCTTACTCAGTAGTGGTGGATTATGGAGGCACTTATGAAAGGATAGTAAACACCTGAACCATAGGGGCAGGATCCACAGCATGGGTTTACAAAAGGAAGGTCCTGTCAAACTAATTCTTCGATTTCTTTGATGGAACCAGAGTGGTGGGATTGCGGGGAGCAGTTGATGTCGCCACCTGACTTCAGCAAAGCTTTTGGACACTGTTCCACATAGAAGATTGATAGTCAGGTTAGGTAGGCTGGGTGGGCTAGTTGGTCAATTGCTGCAACTGTGACTGGCAGAAACAGAGTGGTGGTAAATGGTATACAGTCAGAAGAGATGCAAGTCACAAGTGGGGTACTTAGATCAGTCCTGGGGCCAGTCCTATCAACATCTATTAGTGACCCCAGATGGATTAGAGGTGGTGTTTGTCTGTTTCGCAGATGTTACCAAGATTCAACAGAGTAGATGATCCAGATGGTGGGCAGAATGAGAAGAGATCTGATAAATAGCAAAATGGTCAGAAGAGTAACTGGGATTTAATGCAAGAAGCAAAACGGTATTAGGGAAGAGAACCTCTGTGCACTATAGGCTGGGGGATTGCTAGCAGTCACAAAGGAAGAAAGAGACTTGGGTATCATCATTACTGATGACCTAAAACCAAGCAGACCTCTAAAGCAGTAGGTAAGGTTAGTTAGGTGCAGTAGGTATCATGTCGAAGAGGAGGTATAATCCTCTGTACAAGATACTTGGTAGTTCTATCTGGAGTACTGCAGTATTGGAGGCCAATCTCACAAGGACATTAACTAAATTGAGTGCGTCCAGAAGGGCAACCAAATGGTGCAGGGACTGCATCAGAATACATATGATACAGATTAACTGAGCTCAATATGTATACCCTTGAGCAAAGGAGGGAGAGATATGATCAGACATTTAAACACTTTAAGGCAAACAGGCAAGAGTCTGATGTTTAAATATAAGAAAATTGCAGACAAGAGGACACAGAGATTAGAGGAGTCGATTAAGGGGAATGGAGGAAATTCTTTTCACAGGGTGGTAGATGCATGGAATAGCTATCACAGGGGTGGTGGCTATGAATACAGTGGTGGCTTCAAACAGTATGATAGGCATAGTGACAATACAAATGACTATGGATAGATAGTCACTTAGAGCAAGTACGATGGCACATTTATAAGGTAGAAAAGAAATGGGCGATTGGCTGGGCCTTATGGTCCTATTCGTCACAACTTATGTTTCATGTTTCTATGTTTACCCATGTCTCCAGTGTGTCGCGTCTCTAATTATGTAAGGGTCCATGTCTCAGTGCGTCAGTGTCTCACTTATATATGAGGGCCCATGTCTCAGACTGTCAGTGTCTCAAATTATATGTGGGCCCATGACTCAGGGTGTCAGTGTCTCACATTATATCAAGGCCCATGTCTCAAGGTGTCAGTGTCTCCACTATATATGAGGGCCCATTTCACAGGGTGTCAGCGTCTCACATTATATGATGGCCCATGTCTCAAGGTGTCAGTGTCTCACATTATATGAGACCCCATGTCTCAGACTGTCAGTGTCCCACATTGTATGAGGGCCCATATCTCAGGGGTCAGTGTCTCACATTATATCAGGCCCATGTCCCTGGGAATAAGTGTGTCACATTATATGAGGGCCATTGTCTCTTAGTGTCAGTGTCTCACATTATATGAGGGCCCATGTTTCAGCATGTTAGTGTCTCACATTATATGAGGGCCCATGACTCAGACTGTCAGTCTCCCACATTGTATGAGGGCCCATGTCTTTGCATGTCAGTGTCTCACATTATATGAGGGCCCATGTCAAAGGGTGTCACTGTCTCAGATTTTATCAGGGTCCATGTCTCAGAGTGACAGTGTCTATCTTACAGTGTCATTGTCTCACATTACTTGAGTGCCCATGTTTCAGGTTGTCAGTGTCTCACATTATATGAGGGCCCATGTCCCAATGTGTAACTGTCTCACATTCTATGAGGCCCCATTTGTCAGGGTGTCAGTGTCTCACATTTTATGAGAGCCCATATCCCAGGGTATAACTGTTTCTCATTCTATGAGGGCCCATGTTTCAGGGTGTCAGTGTCTCACATTCTATGAGGGCCCATGTTTCAGGGTGTTAGTGTCTCACATTATATGAGGGCCCATGTCTCAGACTGTCAGTGTCTCCCATTATATGATTGCCCATGTCTCCGCATGTTAGTGTCTCACACTATATGTGGGCCCATGTCTCAGTGTGTCATTGTCTCACATTATATGAGGGCTCATGTCCCAGATTATGAGTGTGTCACATTACATGAGGGCCCATGTCTCAGGGTGTCAGTGTCTCACATTATATGAGGGCCCATGTCTCATGCTGTCAGTGTCTCTCATTATATGAGCTTCCATGTCTCATGGTGTCAGTGTCTCTCATTATATGAGTTTCCATGTCTTAGGGTGTCGTTGTCTCTCATTATATGAGTTTCCATGTCTCAGGGTGTCAGTGTCTTTCATTACATGAGGGCCCATGTCTCAGGGTGTCTGTGTCTCTCATTTTATGAGTTTCCATGTCTCAGGGTGTCAGTGTCTCACATTATATGAGGGCCCATGTCTCAGACTATAAGTGTGTCACATTATATGAGGGGCTCATGTCTTAGGGCATCAGTGTCTCGCATTATTTGCGGGTCCATGTCTCAGGGTGTCAGTGTCTCACATTATGTGAGGGCTCATGTATTAGGGTGTCAGTGTCTCGCATTATTTGCGGGTCCATGTCTCAGGGTGTCAGTGTCTCACATTATATGAGGATCCATGTCTCAGGGTGTCACTGTCTCACATTATATGAGGGTCCATGTCTCAGTCTATTAGTGTGTCACATTATATGAGGGTCCAAGTTGCAGGGTGTCAGTGCCTCTCCAAATGTGAGGTGCCTATATCTCAGCATTTCAGTGTCTCACATTACATGAGGTCCCATGTCTCAGACTAAAAGTGTGCCACATGGTATGAGGGTCCATGCCACAGGGTGTCGGTGTTTCACATTATGTGAGGGTCCATGTCTCAGACTACAAATGTGCCACATTATATGAGGGCCCATGTCTCAAGGTTTCAGTGTCTCACATTATTTGAGGGCCCATGTCTCAGACTATAAGTGTGTTACATTATATGAGGGTGCATGTCTCAGACTGTCAGTGTCTCATATTATATCAGGGCCCATGTCTCAGGGTATCAGTGTATCAAATTGTATTAGGGCCCTTGTCTCAGGGTGTCAGTGTCTCACATTATATGAGGGCCCATGTCCCAGACTGTCAGTGTCTCACATTAAATCAGGGCCCATGTCTCAGGGTGTCAGTGTCTCACATTATATGAGTTTCCATGTCTCAGGGTGCCAGTGTCTCACATTATATGAGGGCCCATGTCTCTGGATGTCAGTGTCTCACATTATGTGAGGGCCCATGTTTCAGGTTGTCAGTGTCTCACATTATATGAGGGCCCACGTCTCAGACTGTCAGTGTCCCACATTGTATGAGGGCCCATGTCCCAGCATGACAGTGTCTCACATTATATGAGGGCCCAGGTCCAAGTGTGTCACTGTCTCAGATTTTATCAGGGTCCATGTCTCAGAGTGTCAGTGTCTTTCATTATATGAGGGTACATGTCTTAGGGTGTCAGTGTTTCACATTATGTGAGGGTCCATGTCTCAGACTGTCAGTGTCTCACATTAAATGAGGGCCCATGTCTCAGACTGTCAGTGTCTCAAATAATATCAGGGCCCATGTCTCAGGGTGTCAGTGTTTCACATTATATAAAAGCCCATGTCCCAGGGAATAAGTGTCTCACATTATGTGAGGGCCCATGTTTCAGGGTGTCAGTGTCTCACATTATATGAGGGCCCATGTCTCAGACTATCAGTGTCCCACATTGTATAAGGGCCCATGTCCCTGCAGGACAGTATCTCACATTATATGAGGGCCCATGTCCAAGGGTGTCACTGTCTCAGATTTTATCAGGGTCCATGTCTCAAAGTGTCAGTGTCTTTCATTATATGAGGGTCCATGTCTCAGGGTGTCAGTGTTTCACATTAAGTGAGGGTCCATGTCTCAGACTATAAGTGTGCCACATTATATGAGGACCCATGTCTTAAGGTTTCAGTGTCTCATATTATATGAGGGTCCATGTCTCAGGGTGTCAGTGTCTCACATTATGTGAAGGTCCATGTCTCAGGGTGTCAGTGTTTCACATTATATGAGGGCCCATGTCTCAGGGTGCCAGTGTCTCACATTATATGAGGGCCCCTGTCTCTGGATGTCAGTGTCTAGCATTATTTGAGGGTCCATGTCTCCGTGTGTCAGTGTCTGACATTATATGAGGGTCCATGTCTCAGACTATAAGTGTGTCACATTATATGAGGGGCCCATGTCTCAGGGTGCCAGTGTCTCACATTATATAAGAGCCCATGTCTCAGGGTGTCAGTGTCTCACATTATGTGAGGGTCCAGGTCTCAGACTATAAGTGTGTCACATTATATGAGGGGCCATTTCTCAGAGTGTCAGTGTCTCAGATTATGTGAGGGTCCAGGTCTCAGACTATAAGTGTGCCACATTATATGAGGCCCTATGTCTCAAGGTTTCAGTGTCTCACATTATATGAGGGTCCATGTCTCAACGTGTCAGTGTCTCACATGATGTGAAGGTCCATGACTCAGGGTGTCATTGTCTCACATTACATCAGGGCCCATGTCTCAGGGTGCCAGTGTCTCACATTATATGAGGGACCATGTCTCAGGGTGCCAGTGTCTCACATTATATGAGGGCCCATGTCTCTGGATGTCAGTGTCTAGCATTATTTGAGGGTCCATGTCTCAGGCTGTCAGTGTCTCACATTATGTTAGGGTCCATGTCTCAGACTATAAGTGTGTCTCATTATATGAGGGCCCATGTATCCATGTGTCAGTGTCTCACATTAAATGAGGGTCCATGTCTCAGACTATAAGTGTGTCACATTATATGAGGGGCCCATGTCTCAGGGTGCCAGTGTCTCACATTATATGAGGGCCCACGTCTCAGGGTGTCCGTGTCTCACATTATTTGAGGGTCCATGTCTCAGGGTGTCAGTGTCTCACATTATGTAAGGGTCCATGTCTCAGACTATAAGTGTTTCACATTATATGAGGGGCCCATTCCTGAGGGTGTCAGTGTCTCACATTATATGAGGGTCCATGTCTCAGTCTATTAGTGTGTCACATCATATGAGGGTCCATGTTGCAGGGTGTTAGTGCCTCACCAAATGTGAGGTGCCCATGTCTCAGCGTTTCAGTGTCTCATATTATATGAGGGCCCATGTCTCAGACTATAAGTGTGCCACATTGTATGAGGGTCCATGTCTCAGGGTGTCAGTGTTTCACATTATGTGATGGTCCATGTCTCAGACTGTAAATGTGCCACATTATATGAGGGCCCATGTCTCAAGGTTTCAGTTTCTCACATTATTTGAGGGTCGAAGTCTCAGACTATAAGTGTGCCATATTACATGAGGGCGCATGTCTCAGACTGTCAGTGTCTCATATTATATCAGGGCCCATGTCTCAGGGTGTCAGTGTCTCAAATTGTATTAGGGCCCTTGTCTCAGGGTGTCAGTGTTTCACATTATATGAGGGCCATGTCCCAGACTGTCAGTGTCTCACATTAAATGAGGGCCCATGTCTCAGATTGTCAGTGTCTCACATTATATCAGGGCCCATGTCGCAGGGTGTCAGTGTCTCACATTATATGAGGGCCCTTTTCTCAGACTGTCAGTGTCTCACATTATATGAGGGCCCATGTCTCAGGGTGTCAGTGTCTCACATTATATGAGGGCCCATGTCCCAGGGAATAAGTGTCTTACATAAAGTGAGGGCCCATGTTTCAGGTTGTCAGTGTCTCACATTATATGAGGGCCCATGTCTCAGACTGTCAGTGTCCCACATTGTATGAGGGCCCATGTCCCAGCATGACAGTGTCTCACATTATATGAGGGCCCATGTCCAAGTATGTCACTGTCTCAGATTTTATCAGGGTCCATGTCTCTGAGTGTCAGTGTCTTTCATTATATAAGGGTCCATGTCTCAGGGTGTCAGTGTTTCACATTATGTGAGGGTTCATGTCTCAGACTATAAGTGTGCCACATTATATGAGGCCCTATGTCTCAAGGTTTCAGTGTCTCACATTATATGAGGTTCCATGTCTCAGCGTGTCAGTGTCTCACATTATGTGAAGGTCCATGTCTCAGGGTGTCAGTGTCTCACATTATATCAGGGCCCATGTCTCAGGATGTCAGTGTCTCGCATTATATGAGAGTCCATGTCTCAGGGTGTCAGTGTCTCACATTATATTGTTGCCCATGTCTCAGACTATAAGTGTGTCTCATTATATGAGGGCCTATGTCTCAGGGTGTCAGTGTCTCACATTATTTGATGGTCGATGTCTCAGGGTGTCAGTGTCTCACATTATATGAGGGCGCATGTCCCAGATAGTCAGTACCTCACATTACATGAGAGCTAATGTCTCAGCGAGTCAGTGTCTCACATTTGATGAGGGCCCATGTCACAGGTATCATTGTATGAGATTATATGAAGGCCCATCCCTCGGCGTGTCAGTATTTCACATTATATGAGGGCCCAAGTCCCAACTATCATTGTCTCACATTATGTGAAGTGTCGTCCCTCTGGGTGACAGTGTCTCTCATTATATGACGGTCCATGTCTCAAGGTGTCAGCGTCTCTCATTATATGAGAGTCCATGTCTCAGACTATAAGTGTGTCACATTATAAGAGGGTCCATGTCTCAAGGTGTCAATGTCTCTCATTATATGAGGGTCCATGTCTCAGACTATAAGTGTGTCACATTATATGAGGGGCACATGTCTCAGTGTGTCAGTGTCTCTCATTATATGAGGGCCCTTGTCTCAGACTATAAGTGTATCACATAATGTGAGGGCCCATGTCGCAGGTTGTCAGTGTCTCACATTATGTAACGGTCCATGTCTCAGACTATAAGTGTGTCACAGTATATGAGGGCCCATGTCTCAGACTATGAGTGTGTCACATTGCATGAGGGCCCATGTCTCAGGGTGTCAGTGTCTCACATTATATGAGGGCCCATGTCTCAGGCTGTCAGTGTCTCTCATTATTTGAGCTTCCATGTCTCAGGGTGTCGTTGTCTCTCATTATATGAGTTTCCATGTCTCAGGGTGTCAGTGTGTCACATTATATGAGAGCCCATGTCTCAGACTATAAGTGTGTCACATTATATGAGGTCCCCATGTCTTAGGGCGTCAGTGTCTCGCATTATTTGCGGGTCCATGTCTCAGGGTGTCAGTGTCTCACATTATGTGAGGGCTCATGTATTATGGTGTCGGTGTCTCACATTATATGAGGGTCTTTTTCTCAGACTATAAGTGTGTCACATTATATGAGGCCCATGTTGCAGGTTGATAGAGTCTCACATTATGTGAGGGTTCATGTCTCAGACTATAAGTGTGTCACATTATATGAGGACCCATGTCTCTGGGTGTCAGTGTCTCACATTATATGAGGGTCCATGTCTCAGACTATATGTGTGACACATTATATTAGGGTCCATGTCTCAGACTGTCAGTGTCTCACATTATATGAGGGCTCATGTCTCAGACTATAAGGGTGTCACATTATATGAGGACCCATGTCTCTGGGTGTCAGTGTCTCACATTACATGAGGGTCCATGTTCCGACTATATGTGTGACACATTATATGAGGGTCCATGTCCAGGAATGTCATGTCTCTACATTATATGAGGGCCCATTTCAGACTGTATAAGGTAGCCACATTACATGAGGGTCCATGTCTCCAGCATGTCAGTGTCTCACATCATATGGAGGCCCATCCCTCAGCGTGTCAGTGTCTCACATTATATGAGAGTCCATGTCTCAGGGTGTGAGTGTCTCATATTATATGAGGGCCCATGCCTCATGGTGTCAGTGTCACGCATTATATGAGGGCCCATGCCTCAGGGTGTCAGTGTCACGCCTTATATGAGGGCCCATGTCTCAGACTGTCAGTGTCTCACATTATATGAGGGCTCATGTCTCATGTTGTCAGTGTGTCACATTATTTGAGCTTCCATGTCTCAGGGTGTCGTTGTCTCTCATTATATGAGTTTCCATGTCTCAGGGTGTCAGTGTCTTTCATTACATGAGGGCCCATGCCTCAGGGTGTCAGTGTCACGCATTATATGAGGGCCCATGTCTCAGACTGTCAGTGTCTCACATTATATGAGGGCTCATGTCTCATGTTGTCAGTGTCTCACATTATATGAGGGCTCATGTCTCATGGTGTCAGTGTCTCACATTATATGAGGGCCCATGTCTCATGGTGTCAGTGTCACGCATTATATGAGGGCCCTTGCCTCAGACTGTCAGTGTCTCACATTATATGAGGGCTCATGTCTCATGGTGTCAGTGTCTCACATTATATGAGGGCCCATGTCTCATGGTGTCACTGTCTCACATTATATGAGGGCTCATGTCTCATGGTGTCAGTGTCATGCATTATATGAGGGCCCATGCCTCAGGGTGTCAGTGTCATGCATTATATGAGGGCCCATGTCTCAGAATGTCGGTGTCTCCCATTATTTGAATGCCAATGTCTCAGCAAGTCAGGGTCACACATTAGATGAGGGCTCATGTACCAGGGTGTCAGTACATCACAGTATATGACAGCTAATGTCTCAGCGAGTCAGTGTCTCACATTAGATGAGGGCCCATGTCTCATGTATCATTGTCTCACATTATTTGAAGGCCCTTCCCTTGGGGTGTCAGTATTTCACATTATATGAGGGCCCAAGTCTCAGCAGTCATTGTCTCACATTATATGAAGGCTCATCCCTCTGGGTGTCAGTGTCTCACATTATATGAGGGCCCATGTTGCTGGGTGTAAGTGCCTCACAAAATGTGAGGGGCCCATATCTCAGGGTGTTAGTGTCTCACATTATATGAGGGTCCATATCTCAGGGTGTTAGTGTCTCACATTATATGAGGGCCCATGTTACAGGGTGTAAGTGAATCACAAAATGTGAGGGGCCCATATCTAAGGGTGTCAGTGTCTCTTATTATATGAGGGCCCATATCTCAGAGTGTCAGTGTCTCTCATTATATGAGGGTCCATATCTCAGGGTGGAAGTGTCTCACATTATGTGACGGTCCATGTCTCAGACTATAATTGTGTCACATTATATGAGAGGCCCATTTCTCAGGGTGTCAGTGTCTCACATTATATGAGTATCCATGTCTCAGGGTGTCAGTGTCTCCCATAATATGAGGGTCCATGTCTCAGTCTATTGGTGTGTCACATCATATGAGGGTCCATGTTGCAGGGTGTTAGTGCCTCACCAAATGTGAGGTGCCCATGTCTCAGCGTTTCAGTGTCTCACATTATATGAGGGCCCATGTCTCAGACTATAAGTGTGCCACATTGTATGAGGGTCCATGTCTCAGGGTGTCAGTGTTTCACATTTTGTGAGTGTCCATGTCTCAGACTATAAATGTGCCACATTATATGAGGGCCCATGTCTCAAGGTTTCAGTGTCTCACATTATTTGTGGGCCCATGTCTCAGACTGTAAGTGTGTCACATTATATGAGGGCGCAAGTCTGAGACTGTCAGTGTCTCATATTATATCAGGGCCCATGTCTCAGGGTATCAGTGTATCAAATTGTATTAGGGCCCTTGTCTCAGGGTGTCAGTGTCTCACATTATATGAGGGCCCATGTCCCAGACTGTCAGTGTCTCACATTAAATGAGGGCCCATGTCTCAGGGTGTCAGTGTCTCACATTATATGAGGGACCTTTTCTCAGACTGACAGTGTCTCACATTATATGAGGGCCCATGTCTCAGGGCGTCAGTGTCTCACATTATATCAGGGCCCATGTCTCAGGGTGTCAGTGTCTCACATTATATCAGGGCCCATGTCTCAGGGTGTCAGTGTCTCACATTATATGATGGCCCTTGTCCCAGGGAATAAGTGTCTCACATTATGTGAGGGCCCATGTTTCAGGGTGTCAGTGTCTCACATTATATGAGGGCCCATGTCTCAGACTATAAGTGTGCGACATTATATGAGGGCTCATGTCTCAGGGTGTCAGTGTCTCACATTATATGAAGGCCCATGTCTCAGACTGTCAGTGTCTCACATTATATCAAGGCCCATGTCTCAGGGTGTCAGTGTCTCACATTATATGATGGCCCAGGTCTCAGGGTATCAGTGTCTCACATTATATGAGGGCCCATGTCCCAGACTGTCAGTGTCTCACATTATATCAAGGCCCATGTCTCAGGGTGTCAGTGTCTCACATTATATGATGGCCCATGTCTCAGGGTATCAGTGTCTCACATTATATGAGGGTCCATGTCTCAGGGTGTCAGTGTCTCACATTTCATTAGGGCCCATGTCTCAGGGTGTTAGTGTCTCACATTATATGAGGGCCCATGTCTCAGTCTGTTAGTGTCTCACATTATATGAGGGCCCATGTCCCTGCATGACAGTGTCTCACATTATATGAGGGCCCATGTCCAAGGGTGTCACTGTCTCAGATTTTGTCAGGGTCCATGTCTCAGAGTGTCAGTGTCTTTCATTATATGAGGGTCCATGACTCAGGGTGTCAGTGTTTCACATTATGTGAGGGCCCATGTCTCAGGGTGTCAGTGTCTCACATTATATTAGGGCTCATGACTCAGACTAAAAGTGTCTCACATTATATGAGGACCCAAGTCTCAGACTATAAGTGTGTCACATTATTTGAGGGCCCATGTCTCAGGGTGTCAGTGTCTCACATTATATGAGGGGCAATGTCTCAGACTGTCAGTGTCTCACATTATATGATGGCCCATGTCTCAGGGTATCAGTGTCTCACATTATATGAGGGTCCATGTCTCAGGGTGTCAGTGTCTCACATTGCATTAGGGCCCATGTCTCAGGGTGTTAGTGTCTCACATTATATGAGGGCCCATGTCTCAGGATGTCAGTGTCTCACATTATATGAGGGCCCATGTCTCAGACTGTCAGTGTCTCACATTATATCAGGGCCCATGTCTCAGGGTGTCAGTGTCTCACATTATATGAGGGCCCATGTCTCAGGGTGTCAGTGTCTTTCATTATATGAGGGTCCATGACTCAGGGTGTCAGTGTTTCACATTATGTGAGGGCCCATGTCTCAGGGTGTCAGTGTCTTTCATTATATGAGGGTCCATGACTCAGGGTGTCAGTGTTTCACATTATATGAGGGCCCCTGTCTCAGGGAGTCAATGTCTCACATTATATGAGGACCCAAGTCTCAGACTATAAGTGTGTCACATTATTTGAGGGCCCATGTCTCAGGGTGTCAGTGTCTCACATTATATGAGGGCCCATGTCACAGGGTGTCAGCGTCTCACATTATATGAGGGCCCATATCTCAGGGTGTCAGTGTCTCACATTATATGAGGGCCCATGTCTCAGACTGTCAGTGTCCCATATTGTATGAGGGCCCTTGTCTTTGCATGTTAGTGTCTCACATTATATGAGGGCCCATGTCCAAGGGTGTCACTGTCTCAGATTTTATCAGGGTCCATGTCTCAGAGTGTCAGTGTCTGTCTTAGAGTGTCATTGTCTCACATTCCTTGAGTGCCCATGTTTCAGGGTGTCAGTGTCTCACATTATATGAGGGCCCATGTCCCAGGGTGTAACTGTCCCACATTCTATGAGGCCCCATTTTTCAGGGTGTCAGTGTCTCACATTTTATGAGAGCCCATGTCCCAGGTTATAACTGTCTCACATTCTATGAGGGCCCATGTTTCAGGGTGTCAGTTTCTCGCATTATGTGAGGGTCCATGTCTCAGACTATAAATGTCTCACATTATATGAGGGTCCATGTCTCTGACTATTAGTGTGTCACATTATATGAGGGCCCATCTCCCAGAGTGTCAATGTCTCACATTAAGTGAGGGCCCATGTCTCAGGGTGTCAGTGTCTCACATTATATGAGGACCCATGTCTCAGACTTTAAGTGTGTCACATTATATGAGGGTCCCATGTCTCAGGGTGTCAGTGTCTCACATTATATGAGAGCCCATGTCTCAGCATGTCAGTGTCTCACATTATATGAGGGTCCATCCTTCAGGGTGTCAGTGTCTCACATTATGTCAGGGTCCATGTCTCAGACTATAAGTGTGTCACATTCTATGAGGCCCATGTTTCCGGGTGTCAGTGTGCCACATACTATGATGGCCCATGTCTCAGGGTGTCAGTGTCTCACATTATATGAGGGTCCATGTCTCCGGGTGTCAGTGTCTCACATTATATGAGGGTCCATGTCTCTGACTATTAGTGTCTCACATTATACGAGGGCCCATGTCTCTGGGTGTCAGTGTCTCACATTAGTTATGAAGGCTGTCACAAGCCCACTCCTGTAGGGTGGGATTTCCCGCTCTCTGCACCACAGCAAATCCCTCTTGTGATGGGGGGATGGGGTCCAAGGTTCCCTTTCTCTGTGTGAAGGGATATAAATACAGTCTTGATTCAGTCCCGGGGTGGAACCTTTCAGCCACTGAACCACAAACTAGAAAGCCACAGTCGTATAGGTTTAGGGACCCAATATTCTTTATTATGTGTCTTACCTTAGAATGCAGAGCCTCGGTTCTAATCCCACCACAGGTCCTTTTGGACCCTTCAGTATTTCCTCCCTCCTTGTCACGAGAGTTCCTAGTGAACTTGGTTTTGGTATGTTTTGCCCTTGAAACAGAACAGGTGTGGTATTGTTTAATCAACTTTTACCCAGGCAGCCACACATACACACACACGCATATAGGCAGAATTATTTTAAAATAAGCCAAAGGCTTTACAAATTAAATTAGAAAAGAAAACAGTGAGTAAGAAAAGACAAATATATTTGAAGACTGGTCAGAGGATATTAAAAATAAAAGAAAGGTATATATAAAATCACACTTTAAACTCCAAGGGTTAAAGTCTACCTTGAGTCCTTAGTTGGAATTTTGAAGTGCAGAAGTGCTCTTAAAGAGTGTGGTAGATGGTGTCTTGGCTCTCACGATCCAGGAGAAATTGTCTCTGTGCAAGACAGGCAGAGTCCTAACTGCTTCAGCCAGATGGCAATAAAAGGCAGCAAAAGGCCTTTGATACCCCTCCAGCATCCTGGTTTTAAGGGGTTCCAAAGGGTAAGTCCAGTCATGCGGCTAGCCCTGTGATTGGCTAGCATTTCAGTTTCTGTGTTTACCAAACAGAGTTTAGTATGATATTACAATAACACAGATATGCAGTTTATGAACATAGTAAAAAAACATCGCGTAGCCAGCTCAAACTAGATTTTTCTATGTGGAAAGTGGGCATTCCAAGCCTTCCTGCTGGGGAGATGGCCATCATTACTCTAATACTTAAAGGATACCAAACAACATTTTGACATCAAACTATTCAAAAATCTGACTCTGTAGGTGACTAAAGGAAAGGATACTGTATTCATTAAGGCTAAAACTACATTTATATAATTTACCTAAATGTGGTTCCAGAGCATTTGAATATTGCAAAATCAGCCTTCTAATTTAAAAAAAAAACTGTCTTACCTGCTTCCTAAAATGGCTGCCAAATGTGTTATGTGATGACATCATTGGAACCAAAGTCAGAAAGATATATGTCTCTCTATAGTGCTAACTAGTTATTTTTTCCCTTTGTATAGAATTATTTCACCCAAATGGTCAAAACCATGTGCATTATTTTGTATAATATGCACATTAGGCTATGGTTCTGTTCATTTTGTTTATTTTTACATGCTGAAATTGTGTTTTAATCCAACCAATTTTCTCTGTGGCAAACCACAGTGCAGTACAAATCTTGAATAATCTGATGGTCTAGTGATTATAGTGGATCCAGGATGCTACAATGAGGGTGCTGGGGTGGTGTGCATGCTTAATATGCACTTTTTAACATTTTTATTAAACCTTTATATTTTCTGCTATTATTCTTTTCTAGTACATTTTTGACAGAACCTACAAATGTAATCCATAGTTTGAATGTAAACATTTGAGCAATCAATAAATCAGACTTCTTCAACAAAGTGAAATGCAGCAGCAGCACACAGGTACATTACTATGTGTGTGTCAGTGTGTGTGTGGGGGGGTGTAGCCACACCCTTCACCACCCCATAGAGCCACCACTTTTTTGTAGCAAAGTTCTTGTACAGTCCAATGTTAGAGTCATACTTTCTCGAAACTCAAATATTTGCTTGTCTTGCCTTCTTTTTCCATGGGAAATAATAATAATAATAATTAGAAGAAGAAAAATCAGCATTTATATAGTGGCTTTCATACACATTGTATCCCAAAATGCTTTACAAGCAATACTAGACTGGTAGTGAAGTGACTGAACATGTAGTAGCAGCCATTTCATACATTAATATCCACACAGCCTTGGACAATTGCATGAACTGGTTTTATGGGAAGGGAATGCTGGCAAGGACAACCGGGGTCAGGTAGTGATCAAGGTGCTGGCAGCTCACATCTTATTTCTCACAGTAATCTGCTTATATTCTCTCACTCTTCCCCTTCCCTGAATATAGCAGTACAGTGCAAGAATGGCCTTCTCAGTTCCCTCTGGTATTCATTCTTCCTATTCCTTCTCACACCCAAAACTGGTGAGCTCATCACCCTTCTGCATCATGAATGCAAGTAGTAAAGTCCCCATTTTATTTTGACATATCAAATATAAACAAATCTTTCCAGTAAGTCAGGCTGGTAGTAACAGGGAACAGGGGTATGATGGGCTTTCCTATCCTTAAAAGATCTAGGCTACCTTTGATTAGGCACTGCTAAATGGTGGGTGTGCACATCATTATACATGTCATTAATAATGCCTAATTATAGGTGGCTTAGATCTTACAACGATGAGAAAGACTATTTTTCACTTGTGCAATGCATCTATCAGGCTGACTTACCAGAAAGATCATGTTTGTTAATATGTAAAAATAACATGGGAAGACACTACTAACCACATTCATGATGCGGAAAATGATAATCCCACCAGTTTTGTGGTGGGAGCAGGTGAGAAGAATGAATGCCAGGAGGAAACTGAGAGGCCATTCCAGGGTATAGCTATATTCAGGATAGAAGAAGACATGAAGGAGGATATTGAGCAGATCACCGTGACTCTGAAATGTGGGTCTTCTAACATTGTGATCACTACCTGACTGTGGATGAGAGTAGCCAGCGATGACAAATACTTAGAGTGGCAGGGCTGCACCTAAACTGTTACTTGAATTCAGTGCAGGGAGATTACCCTTGGGTGGGGGGGGTGACATTTGTTAGGACAGTATTGAGGGAGTTGTGTATAGCTCATTCAAGATTTGGAAGGGTGGTAGCCAGCCAACTCGAATTGTGGAGTAGAGCACAGAAAAGTACTGGAGAAGAATTGCTGGGAACTGTCCTGCGGGGTTCTGCAGATCACAGGTAAAGGAGCAGACTGACACTGGAAGTCGGTGGATTTGCTCAAGGTGTTAGTATGCCTCTCCTGCTAATAATATTGTTATCCATTGAAATACAGCCCTTATGAGGGACATGAATGCATGGCAGTTTTCCTGCTGGGTCATGATGTTATTGCATGCCCTCCAGTTGTTGGTTTATGAGGTGGAAAAAAACACAACAGGGAACTGTATATACTACTGTCACGTGTGCAGAAGGGTGGTGATCCACTAATGTTTACTGTGGGAGCAGAGTCAAACACTGAGAATGTGGACTGAGAGTGATTTGGAGGCATTTTTAACAGTGCCAGCTGATGATGCATATTGGTCTAGGTGTACAACTCTCTGAGGTATAAGATTACAATCTGAGGTGTGATAACTCTTCATGAGACCGTGAAGCACATGTGGCACCAGACAGTACTAAGGACAGGGTATGGATGGTGGGGTGTTCAACAGAAGGCAGGCTAGATGCAGGAGGTTCACATGGAAAAGAAACTTTATTGTGGATTAACAAGAGAGCATGGGCTTTGGAACTGAACCAGACTAGTACTTTGCTCTGTGACCTGAGCAAATCATTACTCTTCCTTGGGCTCCTAGCCACACCTTAAACAAGCTTTCAGTTTAGTGTCTCTCTGGTTAACAAAAACAAAATTCAGTGCATCACATAACCACTAGATCATGAGGTAATTGGCAGCTTGCACTGTAATACAGTTGCCAAGAAAAGTCAGTTGGATTGCAAACATTTTCCACAAGTTAAAGTAAACAAAATGAACAAAAATCATACCCTAACGTGTACTGATCAAAATAATCCATGAGTTAATACATGGTGTTGATCATTCTGGAAAACAATTCAAAACAAAGAGGGAAAGAAGAACTAGTAAGCACTATATAAATATATGTGGGTCTCTGTCTTTGGCTCAGATGATGTCATCATGACTCATCACCGAACAGACTTGGCAGACATCTTAGGGAGAAGCCAAGGCTGTTTTCTGAAAGTGAAAGGCTGATGTTTACATTTTTCAAAAGTTATGAAGCTGCATTTATATTATTTACATAAATGCAGTTTTAAATAAATGTAAACAGAAGCCTCACTTCTGTTATGTAAGCCAGATTTTGGAGTTTGCAGTTTTAAAAACTGCTTGTTTGAGTACCCTTTAAATACAGCTATTTACATAAATGGTTGCCCTATTCAGTTGTAACAAGCTTAAGTAAGCTGCAGACCTCTCAATACAAAGGTTCTCAGACATCCCGACTCTTCATGAGGTCTTGTCCTTTCACAAACAAATGGGCCTACTTCACCTCCCAGCTGGGCTTAATCATTCTTTTGTCTCCTTTTAGATAATTTAATTAACTCCAGTTTCCTGGCTAGCAACAAATAGTTTTTCTGCCCAATAACAAGAGTTCCAACATTATTCTAGGGTTCATGTACCTGTACCCATGATTCCTTGCTCTTACACTGGCTACTATGGGCATCTAATGCATTTCTCTCATAAAATTAAATAAAACATGTCCCAAAATAATACAATTTAGCTTTATCTTGTTGCACTCATCCCTCCTTAACAGAACATGGAGGGAACACGCCCCTTTCTAGTAAGGGTTTCCACCAGTTCTGTTTTACTCTGACTGGCAGGATAGGCCATCTGCATTGGCATTAGCAGACCCTGACCTATGTCTAATGTCCATGTTGTAGGCCTGTAATGCAATGCTCCAACTAACAAATCTCCTGTTCATTTGTCCCATCTGGTTTAGCCACACCAGAGGGTTGTGGTCTGTCTGTACCTTGAAAGGCCTCACATAGAGGTATGGCTCTAGCTTCTTAAGCAACCACACCAGGGTAAAACATTCTTTTTCCAGAGTGGAGTATGCCTGCTCTCTGGGAAGTAGCTTCCTATTTAGGTACACCACTGGGTGACCTTTACCCTGTTGGGACCTCTGGCTGAGGACGGCACCAATCCCCACATCCAAGGCATCCATCTGAACAACAAACAGTTTAATGTAGTTTGGGCTAGCCAGCACAGGGCACTGCACATTGCAGCTTTTAGCTGGATGAAGGCTCTGTTACAGGTGGGGTCCCATTTTACTTTCTGGGGTTGCCTTTTTTATACAAGCTAGACAGAGGGGTTGCCAGGCTGCTGTAATTTGGTACAAATTTTCTGTAGTACCCTGCAGTCCCCAGGAAGCTTCTGACCAGCTTCTGGGCCTCTGGCCTGGGTCATGCCTCAATGGCCTCTATCCTGGCCTTGTTTTGACATAGCTGTCCCCTCTCCACTACATGCCCCAAGTATGATACCTCAGCCATGGCAACCTGGCACTTTCCGTCCTGTACAGTGAGTTTTGCCTTCTGTATCCTGCCTAATACTTCCCTCAGATGGGACAGGTGTTCCTTCCTGCTGGTACTGAAGATGGCAATATTTTTTTTTATTTTATTTATTTATTTATTTAGTTGTTTAACCAGGTACAGCACACTAAGCTGAAAGCTTTTTTACAGGAGCGACCTGGGAGCACAAGGAGGTTAAGTGACTTGCTCAGGGTCACACAGTATGCAAGCGGAAGCTGTGGGATTCAAACCCAGGTCTGGTCTGCTGGATTTTTTGACAGAACCTACAAATGTAATCCATAGTTTGAATGTAAACATTTGTACAATCAATAAATCAGACTTCTTCAACAAAGTGAAATGCAGCAGCAGCAGCATGCAAGTACATTACTATGTGTGTGTGTGGGGGGGGTGCAGCCACACCCTTCACCACCCCCTAGAGCCACCACTTTTTTGTAGCAAAGTTCTTGTACAGTCCAATGTTAGAGTTCATACTTTCTCGAAACTCAAATATATGCTTATCTTGTCTTCTATTTCCTGGGAAATAATAATAAGAAGAATCAGAATTTATATAGTGGCTATCATACACATTGTATCCCAAAGTGCTTTACAAGCAATACTAGACTGGTAGTGAAGTGACTGAACATGTAGTGGCAGCCATTTCATACATTAATATCCACACACAGCCTTGGACAATTGCATGAACTGGTTTTATGGGAAGGGGAATGTTGGCAAGGACAACGAGTCAGGTAGTGATCAAGGTGCTGGCAGCCCACATCTTATTTCTCACAGTAATCTGCTTATATTTCTCTCCTCTGTCTTCCCCCTTCCCTGAATATAGCAGTACCTTGCCAGAATGGCCTTCTCAGTCCCCCTCTGGTATTCATTCTTCACTATTCCTCCTCACACTGAAAACTGGTGAGCTCATCACCCTTCTGCATCATGAATGCAAGTAGTAGAGTCCCCATTTTATTCTGACATATCAAATATAAACATATCTTTCCAATAAGTCAGGCTGGTAGCAACAGGGAACGAGGGTATGATTGGCTTTCGTATCCTTAAAAGATCTCGGCTACCTTTGATTAGGCACTATTAAATGATGGGTGTGCACATCATTATACACATCATTTAATAGTGCCTAATCATAGGTGACTTAGATCTTATGTGGGTAGGAAAGCCTATTTTTCCACTTGTGCCATGCTGCTATCAGCCTGGCCTAAGAAAAGATCATGTTTATTAATATGTAAAAATAACATGGGAGACTGTACTAACCACATTCATGATGCAGAAAGGTAGAGAACCCACCAGCTTTTTGGTGTGGGAGCAGTGAGAGAGAATGGAATGCCAGGGAGGGACTGAAGAGGCCATTCCAGCAGGGTATAGCTATATTCAGGTTAGTTGAAGACATGAAAGAGGACGTTGAGCAGATCACTGTGAGATCTGAAATGTGGGTCTTCCAACATCGTGCTCACTACCTGACTGTGGATGAGAGTAGCCAGCAATGACAAATACTTAGAGTGGCAGGGCTGCACCTAAACTGTTACTTGAATTCAGTGTAGGGAGATTACCCTTGGGTGGGGGAGGATGACGTATGTTAGGACAGTATTGAGGGAGTTGTGTATAGTTCATTCAAGATTTGGAAGGGTGGTAGCCAGCCAACTTGAATTGTGGAGTAGAGCACAGAAAAATACTGGAGAAGAATTGCTGGGAACTGTCCTGCGGGGTTCTGCAGATCACAGGTAAAGGAGCAGACTGACACTGGAAGTCGGGTGGATCTGCTCAAGGTATTAGTATGCCTCTCCTGCTAATAATATTGTTATCCATTGTAAGTACAGCCTTTATGAGGGCACGAACAGCAGTTTTTCTGGTGGGTCATGATGCTTATTGCTTGGCCCTCCAGTTGTTGGTTAATGAGGTGGGAAAAAACACAACAGGGGAACTGTATACTACCATCACTGAGCAGAATGGTGGTGATCCACTCAATGTTTACTGTGGGAGCAGAAGTCAAACTCTGAGAATGTGGACTGGAGAGTGATTTGGGAGGCATTTTTTAACAGTGCTAACTGATGATGCGTATCAGTATAGGTGTGAACAACTCTCTGAGGTATAAGATTACAATCTGAGGTGTGATAATTCTCTTCATGAGACCGTCAGCACATATGTGGCCCCGGGCAGTACTAAGGACAGGGCATGGATGGTGGGGTGTTCAAAAGAAGGCAGGCTAGATGCAGGAGGTTCACATGGAAAAAGAAAGCCTTATTTGTGGATTAACAAGAAAGCATGGGCTTTGGAACCGAACCAGACTAGTACTTTGCTCTGTGACCCTGAGCAAATCATTACACTTCCTTGTGCTCCCTGGCCACACCTGTAAACAAGCTTTCAGCTTAGTGTGTCTCTCCTGGTTAACAAAAAACAAAATTCAGTGCATCACATAACCACTAGATCATGAGGTAATTGAAGTGTTGTACTGTAATGCAGTTTGCCAAGGAAAAAGTCAGCTGGATTGCAAAACATTTTCCACAAGTTAAAGTAAACAAAATGAACAAAATCATACCCTAACGTGTACTGATCAAAATAATCCATGAGTTAATACATGGTGTTGATCATTTTGGTACAACAAGTCAAAACAAAGAGGGAAAGAAGAACTAGTAAGCACTATATAAATATATGTGGGTCTCTGTCTTTGGCTCAGATGAGGTCATCATGACTCATCACTTAACAGACTTGGCAGACATCTAAGGGAGAAACCAAGGCTGTTTTTTGAAAGTGAAAGGCTGATGTTTACATTTCTCAAAAGCAATGAAACTGCATTTGTATTATTTACATAAATGCAGTTTTAGCATAAATGTAAACAGCAGCCTCTACTTTACCTTGTTATGAAGCCAGATTTTGGAGTTTGCAGTTTTAAAAAACATTTGTTTAGGTACCCTTTAAATACAGCTATTTACATAAATGGTTGCCCTATTCAGTTGTAACAAGCTTAAGTCACTGCAGACCTCTCAACACAAAGGATACTCAGACATATCGACTCTTCAAGAGGTCTTGTCCTTTCACAAACAAATGGGCCTACCTTGCCTCCCAGCTAGGCTTAATCATTCTTTTGTTTCCTTTTAGATAATTTAATTAACTCTAGTTTCCTGGCTATCAACAAACAGCTTTTGTGCCCAAAAACAAGCTTTCCAACATTATTCTAGGGTTCATGTACCCGTACCCATGATTCCTTGCTCTTACACTGGCTACTATGGGCATCTGATGCATTTCTCTCATAAAGTTATATAAAACATGCCCCAAAATAATACAATTTAGCTTTATCTCATCACACTCCTCCCTCCTTAACAGAACATGGAGGGAACACGCCTCTTTCTAGTAAGGGTTTCCACCAGTTCTGCTTTACTCTGACTGGCAGGATAGACCATCTGCATTGGCATTAGCAGACCCTGACCTATGTCTAATGTCCACGTTGTAGGCCTGTAATGCAAAGCTTCACCTAACAAGCCTCCTATTCATTTTTCCCATCTGGTTTAGCCACACCAGAGGGTTGTTGTCTGTCTGTACCTCGAAAGGCTTCACATAGAGGTATGGCTCTAGCTTCTTAAGCGACCACACCAGGGTAAAGCATTCTTTTTCCAGAGTGGAGTATGCCTGCTCTCTGGGAAGTAGCTTCCTATTTAGGTACACAACTGGGTGACCTTTACCCTGTTGGGACCTCTGGCTGAGGATGGCACCAATCCCCACATCCGAGGCATCCATCTGAACAACAAACAGTTTAATGTAGTTTGGGCTAGCCAGCACATGGGCACTGCACATTGCAGCTTTTAGCTGGATGAAGTCACTGTTACAGGTGGGGTCCTATTTTACTTTCTAGGGTTGCCTTTTTTTAACAAGCTAGACAGAGGGGTTGCCAGGCTACTGTAATTTGGTACACATTTTCTGTAGTACCCTGCAGTCCCCAGGAAGCTTTTGACCTGCTTCTGGGTCTCAGGCCTGGGCCATGCCTCAATGGCCTCTATCCTGGCCTTGTTTTGACATAGCTATCCCCTCTCCACTACATGTCCCAAGTATGATACCTCAGCTATGGCAACCTGGCACTTTTCAGCCTTTACAGTGAGTTCTGCCTTCTGTATCCTGCCTAATACTTCCCTCAGATGGAACAGGAGTTCCTTCCTGCTGGTACTGAAGATGGCAATATCATCCTCATAAGTCACTGCATACTCTTCAGTACCCTGTAACATCTGGTTGACCAACCTTTAGAATGTGGCAGGGGCTTTCTTCATCCCAAAAGGCATCACCTTAAATTTGAAGAGACCTATTGGGATGATGAAGGCTGACCATTTATTTATTTTATTTATTTAGTTTTTGTTGACCTGGTAAGTGCACTAGACAAATCCTGCCTACCCGGGGGAGGGGGATACAGATGAATGCCAACTGACCTTGAACGAGATTAAGCTGTTGGTATTTTTTTAGTGAATGAGGGAAATTTGGCCAGGACACGGGGAAATTCCCCTACTGTTTTCCATAAGTGCTATGGGATCTTTAACATCCACATGAACTACCACCAATCCAGGCAGATGGGACCTTGGTATAACGTCTCATACGAAAGGCGGCACCTCTGAAGTGCAGCACCCCTCTCATGTTGTACTACAGTGTCAGTACTGGGATATTAACCCAAGTGTCAGATGTGGGAACTGAACCCACAGCCCTCTGATCTCCCAGCCTCAAAGGTGAGTGTGCTGCCTACTGAGCCACTGACACTTTTGTAAAAGGCTCCCCTAGCTTCCCTAGATCTGGCAGTCAACTCCACCTGCCAGTACCCCTTGGTCAGGTCTATGGTTGTTAGGTAAGTTGCCCCTCCCAATTTGTCCAACAGCTCATCTGTCATGGGCATTGTGTGGGCATTGGACTCTGTGACTGCACTGAGTCCTCGATAGTCCACACAAAAGCAAGTAGATCCATCCGGCATGGGGACGATGACTACGGGTGAGGCCCAGGGACTGTGGGATTTCTGGATTACTCCTAACTCCAGCATTTCCTCCACCTCCCTCCTAATGTCCTTTACGATGGACTCAGACAACCAGTAAGCTCTCTGTCATATGGGTGCTTGCCTCCCAGTGTCCACATCATGGGTCACTAAGGGGGTCCAGCCAGGATTGGCCTTAAATTAAGGGTCAAAGTCCTCTAAGACCTCCCTCACTTCCTGGCTTTTTTCTGGGGTCAGCTGGGGTGACAGTTTGATTGTCTTCACTAATGACTCCCACTTGCTTTCCTCTAGCAAGTCCAGGAGGGGGTCGTCTTAATCCAACCCTTCCCCAGGACTACAGACAGCAAACACCATGTCGGCCCTATTTATATATGGTTTTATCATATTAACATGGTGCATTTGATGGGTATGTCTCCCGTCAGACAGTTCTACAATGTAATTCATGTCATTTACCTGATGGACTACATTGTTTAGTCCCACCCACTTGGCCTGCAGCTTGTCCTTCAGGACTGGAATAAGGACCATTACTTCCTGACCTGTACTGTACGAGCAAGCTCTGGCTCTGTGATCATACTAGATCTTTTGCTTCTGCTGGGCAGCTAACAGGTTGCTTTGGGCCATCCCCATAAGCTCCTTCAGTTACTCCCTCAGCCTAAGGAAATACTCCACTACAGGAGTTCCCTGGGTGGCGTGCTTGCTTTCCCAGTCTTCCCGGATCAAATCTAGGGGCTCATGCACCCTACATCTGTATAAGAGTTTGAAGGAAGAGAACCCTGTCAACTCTTGGGACACCTCCCTGTATGTGAAAAATAGGTGGGGAAGGTAGTTCTCCTAGTCTCTCACATGCTGTTCAACAAATGCTTGGAGCATTGATTTTAGGGTACCATTGAATCTTACCATGAGTCCATTGACTTGTGGGTGATAAGGTGTCATTTGTCTTTGCCCATCCCACACTTCTCCCACAAAGACTTCATCAGGTCCAACATGAAATTAACCCTTGGTCAGAGATAATCTCCTGCAGAAATCCAACATAGGAGAAAATACCCAGCAAGGCATTTGCCACCTTGGGTGCCTTGATGGAGTACAGGGCAACTGCCTCTGTGTATCAGTTGGCGTAATCGACCACTGTCAGAATATACCTTTTTCTGGAGGGTGTGGGATATTCAAGGGTCCCACAATATCCATTCCTACCCTCTGGAATGGCTCCTCTACAATGGGCAAGAGAAGTAGAGCAACTTATGTTTTACTACCTGTTTTCCCTATCTGTTGGCACTGGTGACAAGACCTGCAATATTCCTTCACCTGTTGGGTGAAGCTGGGCCAATAGAAATTCTAGGCCAATCACTGCATGGTGAATGGAATTCTCAGATGTCCAGACATGGGGATATCATGTGTGACCTTGAGCAACTACTCATGATACTCCTGGGGAATGACAAGCTGCCTGCCCATCACTCCTCCCTCAGTCCTCACTTCCTGTGTATACAACAGTCTGTGTCCCAAAACACCCTTTGTCTCATGTCACCTCCCTGTGTCCTGTCAGATTCTGCCCAAGCCCTCAGCCTCTCTAACCTAGGATCAGTTCTCTGAGCAGCTACACAATCTTCACATTTTCCCAAAGCATGGGACTTGTCCCCCTCAGTTCCTAAACTGGGGTCCATAGCACTAGCAACAGGGCATTCAGAGTCACTGCCATCCGTAACCTTCTGACCACTGGTTACTTCTCCCTCCTTAGAGTAACCTTCTGTAGCTGTTTGGCACATGGTTACTTGGGGATGTCCTACCTCCATTTCACTATTCTCCATTTCAGGAGACACAGGCTGGGGACCAGCCTCCTAATCTCTTCCACAGGGGCTTCTGTATGGTTCAGGGAAATACAAGGGGCCTTAGCTGTCTGACTGTGGGTAACCACACACACCACTCCCTGCTGTACATTAATCCCTATAATCACAACCAGAGCTAGGTTGTCTGCCACTGCCACTTTTTGTACCCTCGCTCCTGTCTTAGCCCAATCCAGGGGAACACTAGCTAGTGGCAGGATTTGTCCTCCCCTGTGAATCCCCTCACAGTGACAAATTGATTAGGTATAAGCTGTTTAGCCTCAATCAAATCCCATTTTATCAGGGCAAGAGATGCCCCTGTGTCTCTTAACCCATGGGTCTCCACCCCATTTACAGTAACAGGGTGCATATGTTCCCTCATGATTCACAGGCATACTCTCAGGATACACAGTAAGCACCCACTTACTTTTGAGGGGTACTTTGTCCACTCTGTGTCTTTTTAGGACACTGTCTCTCCAGATGCCCTGGCTGCTTACAAAACCAACATTCACCATTCTTTTTTTCCAAGACCTCCCTTCTTGGTAACTTGGGGCTTCTCCTTTTTGCAGAGACACTGAGGGTTTTAGTTGCCCTGAAGGCATGCTTTCCCTTTGTGCCCTGCAGGACCTGTTCCCCCACTTCCTTTCAGAGCAAGCCTGCTCTTGGCATAGTGTTTCAAGAGCTCAGCATCTTGCTGTACTGTTTTCGGATCCCGGTCCTCCAGTCAGATCTTTAGTTCCACTGGACGAGCCCAAGAGAACTGTTCTAAAAGTATGACTGCCTCAATTTTCCCCACAGAGTTTGCTTCTGCACCCTGCCACCAATGCTTTAAAAACTGCCGTTGCTTCGTGGCTAGTTCTTCAAAGCTCATGTCAGGGCTTTTTCAGGGTTTACAGAATTTAACCCTGTAAGCATCAGGAGTTAGTTCATACTTTTTAAGTAAAGCAGCTTTCAGTTTCTCATAGTCTTGGCTATCATCATTATCAAGTTGGCCAAGCACCTCATGCCATTTACCTGTAAGCAGTGGTGATAGCAAAGCTCCAGGCCTCCCTAGGTTTTTTGGCCTGGATATAGACCTTTTCAAACAAATTCAAAAATGCATCCATACCTCCTCCTTTTTAAGTTCTGCTATTAATTTGGAACTTAATTTATAACACAGCCCTGAAATTTCAGGTCTATCCCTGCTACTTACCTCCTCTGGCACTGATCATTGGAGTCTCAACTTCTCTAGTTCTAAGCCCCTCTGCTCTCTTTCTAGCTGGTGCCTTTTCTTCTCGATCTCTCACTCTCAAAAAGTGCCATTTCTCCTCGGCCTCTCACTCTGTCTGAAGCTGTGCTTCAGACTTTCTCTGCTTGTATGCCAGATCTAGTTCTCTTTCTTGATGCTTTTCTGCAAGCTCCAATTTCCTTAACTCCAGCTGTAGCCTGATCCCTTCCAGCTCCAGCTCTGTGGTGGCCTTTCCCTGGTGCTGTTGCTCTGGGTTCCCTCTGGTCTCGCTGTCCTTCTCCCTGGGGCTAGATACTGTGACATCCCTTGGCGATCCCATGGACAAGATCTGGTCCTTTTCAGTGATCAGCTGTGACTTGAGGTCTTGGACAGTCACTTGCTCATTGGCTGCCACAAGAGCCTCAATGAGGTTCTTTTTGCTTTGCCCCCTCATAATGGACCCCTCTTTCCTGGAACAGCTGCTTCAGCTCTTCTACAGTGCAGTCACTGTACTTGGAAGTTATCTTTCTTCCCTGCACTACCACTAGTCTGTCTTTCAGCAGAATAAAATTATAAAACAGGATGGGAACTACATCTTGTAACCAATTTGCCCTTTTTCCAATTTTCTGCCCTCTTTGAGTGTGGTTTTCCAAACAGTTCACCAGTCAAACCACTGTTCACCAAATCTGTCACAAGCCCACTCCCGTGGGTTGGGATTTCCCTTTCTCTGTATCACGGCACATTCCCCTTGTGATGGGGGCATGGGGTCCAAGATACGCTTTCTCCATGTGAGTGGATAAAAATACAGTCTCCAGTCTGTCATGGAGTAGAACCCTTTTAGCCACTTCACCACAAACCAGAAAGCCACAGGCATGTATAGCCTTCAGTGGAAGGGGGGCCTATACACCTGATTATGTGTCTTTCCCAGAAAAGCAGAGCTCAGTTCAAATCCCACCATAGGCTCCTACTGAGACCCTTCATATTTCCTCCCCTTCCTCATCACAAAGTCCCTAGTGAACTTCACTTTTGGTAGTGTTTTGGCCCTTAAAACAGTCACAGGTGTAGGAAAATTGGAACAACTATTACCAAGGCAGCCACACACACAAATGACATAGGTAGAATTATTTAAAAATAAGCCAGTGGCTTTACTAACTAAATTAATAAGAAAACAGTAAATAAAAAGGCAAAACAATTTGGAGACTGGTCACAGGATATTAAAAATAAAAGGAAGATATATATAAAAATATATACTTTAAACTCTGAGGATAAAAGTCTACCTCGAGTCCTTAGTTGGAATTTTGAAGTGCAAAAGTATCCTTAGAAAGTGTGGTAGGTTAAAGTCTTGGCTATCAGTAATCCAGGAGAAAATTGTCTCTGCACAAGACAGGCAGAGTCCTAACTACTTCAAGCAAGATGTCAAGAAAAGGCAACAAAAAGGCTCATATACCCCTTGGCATCCTGGTTTTAAGGGGGTTCAAGTGGGCAGGTCCAGTCAACGTGGCCAGCCCTGCGACTGGCTAGCATTTCAGTTTCTATTTTTACCCAACCAATCAGAGTTCAGTATTATATTATAATAACAAAGATATGCAGTTTCTGAACACAGAAAAAAAACATGAGGTAGCCAGCTCAAGCTAGATTTTTCTGGGGGGGGCGACTATTTACATAAATGGTAGCCCTATTCAGTTGTAATGAGCTTAAGTCACTGCAGACCTCTCAACACAAAGGATGCCCAGACATCCCAACTCTTCATGAGGTCCTGTCCTTTCACAAACAAATGGGTCTACCTTGCCTCCCAGCTAGGCTTAATCATTCTCTTGTCTACTTTTAGATAATTTAATTAACTCCAGTTTCCTGGCTAGCAACAAACAGCTTTTCTGCCCAGTAACAAGAGACCAACATTATTCTAGGGTTCATGTACCCATACCTATGATTCATTGCCCTTACACTGGCTACTATGGGCATCTGATGCATTTCTCACATAAAGTTTTATAAAACATGTCCCAAAATAATAAAATTTGGCCTTATCTTGACACAAAGGCCCATGTCTCAGAGTCTCAATGTCTAGCATTGTATGAGACTCATGTTTCAGAGTGTCCTTGTCCCACATTACCTGTTCTACTGTTTATTATATTTTAAAATGAAGGTACAGAGCAAGTTTTATATTAAATGCATGTTGGCCATGAATCCAAAACCAAAACTAGAACCAAAACCAGGGGTGATTTGTCAAAACCCAAACCAGAACCAGAACCTCACTGGTTTTGCATGCCTCTACTAGAGACCTCTCTTTCAACCTCTCTGTGTTGAGTTCTGACCCTCATCCAGTTTTCCACCTGCCCACTCAATGTCTCACCAACCCCCTAGATCTATCAAGTTCCTGATCAACCTTATTACTAATGTAAATAAGATGAGTATCCTTCCTATCTAAAAGGGATCTGAAAGATAAGTCTAAAGGGTCAATGTGAACATCGAATACTGGAAAATATTGAAACAATGCATCTAGATATTCAGGGTCAGAGTTAAAGATATTAAGTTCCCAGTGTGGGAACAAGAGTAAAAACAGTATGCCCAATAACAGTTGTTTGATGTGGAATAAAACAAAAGTTAGGATATTCAACCTTGCAGACCCTTGCACCATAAGTAAATTTGTCATAATTGGTTACTATACAATATTCCCCATCAGAAGCATATTAAACTGTAGCAGAGGGCACCCTCCATTTATGAACTTGTGCAGGACAAATCACAGTCTGGTTGACAGGTTGTGCAGTGAAGTGATGTACCTCCTCTAGGTAGCTATGAGTTGCAGCAGATGAAAGTTTAGGCTTATAAAGTGCAGGATTGGCTGATGAGTAGCCAGGCTTATCAGTTCCATTAACAGTTCCATTTGAAAGAATGTCCAAATCCAAAGAAAACAACCAATCAAGACTGTCTGGGGAATAGCCACCCATGGGTTTGATGGTATTGAAAATGTCACACCTGCAAAGGTAATGGTAATGGTAACCTTTCCATGAACAGCAGTCAGTGTGAGGGGCTGCCCATGCATCCAGGGCAGCATGAAAGACCAACAAAGGAGGAAGTTCAAGTCTCTCACAATAAATGTCCTCATCAAGATGTCCAATGGATTGAATGGAAGCCAAATGATCCAAAATTGCAGTCACTAGATCAAACTGTGGCAAAGAGAGTGTAAAAGTCCCAAACATGACCTCTTTGATGGTACATGAACCTGTGTTGTAACAGGGAGCAGAGTTGGGATGTGCAGTAATATACCCTAGATTTCTGGCTGTAGATAAAGGAATAGAAACAGAGCGAGACATACACATGGTAATGGAAGCAGTAAAGCTGCAGTGGGGGCAGTACCACCTAGCTATACATCTATCATGTATTAAATCAGGAACATGTCCTAATTCCAGAGCCCGAAAGTGATTACTTACAGTTGTAAATACATAACAGCCATACTCGTTACATAAACTTTCACTGGCTATATAATGCTTGTCTGCTTCTCTATTATTTTACTCAGTTATTTGGTTACAGCAGCAGCTGCTTGACAATTAGATTGTTTAGTTTTTTCAGATTGTTTGTAAGGGTTAGGTCGAGGTTTAAAAACCCACTCTATGTTCAGTACTGTGGAAACCAGTATAAGGGTCACTGGTACGTGTCGGGTATGCAGCAATAATATCTGTTAGTATCATTCAATAGAACTTGAAAATGTTAGTACTGGAACACAAACCAAATTCATCCATGCCCCAGTAAATAAGGTTAAAACCAACAGGTACATGCATTAATTGAACATTACTTATTAAAGCACCTGGAAGGGAAGTGGCGATTGAACCACTGGGAGGACCAGGTTCTTGTTTAGGGCATTCAGTAAGTTCTTGCTCAGTGTAAGGCAAAACATTGAGAACTAGAATAGAAATGGCTGTATAATTCTGTAAATAGTATTGCCTAATAGATTTGTCTGTATAATTTTCACAAAAGTTTGGATTGATCAAAGCTGTGAGGTCATACAGACCAGAATGTGTGTTGTATGTTTGATGGATAGATATGTCGCCATTAGGGGAAAGCTTGGTATTATGCCATAATTGGAAAGTACCTTTACCAAGGTGGGCCACTGGAATTGGTTTTCCACCATAATCTGTCTGCCACTCAATTTGAAGGCTTGATTGACCCAGTGTGACAACCATAATATTCAGTAGGCTTCTTTGCTCTCTTAAACAGTGACCATCTGTTTTGGAAAATTTGGACTCCGTGAGCTCTTCCAAGATTGGGTACTGGAACAAGGTAATTTGCCTCAGCATGGTGTTGTAAGGGTAGGAGTGGTCACCTCAAATGTCGATTGGTTTTGTCTTGTGCAAGGACCATAGGTAAGGCTCCTAGGAGGAGGATAGGACACAAAGCAATCATGTCGCTCTTGTATGTAAAAGAAGAAAAAAGAAAAACATGGTTAGTTCAGTACTAATTCGCCCTATGGGGTAAGGAAAAGTAATATTTTAGTTTCCTTTGTACAGCTTCATCTGATTGGCATATAGCCATTCATCAGCGAGTTTCTTGTTTTGTGGTAGTCTAACTTGTAGACTGATAGACTGAGCTTGTTCACAATGGGATAGGGTCCTTCCCATTTGTTGTCAAAAGGATGAGTAGGATGGGCAGACCTTAGAACCATTACATGATCTCCAATCTGCCAATCTACATTATGTACAATTTTGTCAAATTGTATCTTAGCCTGTTGTTGTGCTTTGCCCAGATGTTGTGCAGCAAACAGGTGTACCTGAACTATATCTTGTTTCAGTTTCTTTACATAGTTGTCTACTGACACTCTGTCAGCAGTTGGAGGGCACAAGTCCAGAAGTAAATGTTCTGGTAATCTCATGGACATTCTAATCATGACCTCAAATGGGGTACATTGTGTACTCATTGAGGGTGTAGCCCTTATAGCCTTAAGGAGCAAAGGCAACAAAGAACCTCAGTCCTTGGGGTTTTCTTCAATAAATTTGGATAACATGAGCTTAATCTGTCTGTTCGCTCTTTCCACCTGCCCTGATAACTGGTGGTGGCAGAGAATGTGAAACTTCTGATTGACTCCTAACATAGAGTGTTTTTCATCAGGTCAGCTGTGAAGCTGGATCCCTGATCAGAGTCTACCTTCAGAGGGAGACCCCACCTGGTGAATAATTGTTCCATTTGCAATACCTTTTTCAGTGTTAGTCTTTGTAGGAAATGCCTTGACCCATTTGGAGAACAGGTTGGTGACCACCAGAGCATACTTGTTGCTTCTGCTGGTGGTTGGCAGTGGACCAATATAATCAATTTGAATGGAGTTACCTGGGCCTGAGCGCCTCTGTGGTGACAGTTTGGCATTTTTCTTGGCCAAAGTAGAATTGTTACGTGTGCAGATCAAACAATTGTTGAGGTAGTCTTCTACATCTTTTTTCATAGTCAGCCACCATCTAACTATCATCAGTTTGTCCAGAGTTGGAGTGTCAAATACTTGGTAATTAAAGTCTATCCTTACATGTTCAGGCACTACTCACAATTTTATAGTATTCTTGAAGCTGTGATACCATATAAATAGGTTAACACTAGGTAGGTGAAGGTCTTCTTTCACCTTTATGTAGGGGCTGTCTGCTGGAAGCTCTTTCTTAGTTCCTTTGTCAAAGAACCCGAACACTGCATTCAAATGAGGATCCTGCTTTTGTGCAGATGCTAGATCTAAAGGCACAAAAGGACTTGGTTTCTTTTCACAGCAGCAACAGATACAGCAGTAATGGCAGTGGGAGTTTTCATTTCCCACATCTCCCCTCCTTGAGCACCGGCTTTCTGGTTGGCATGTTCATTGAAAGAATGGTAAGGGTCACTTTTAGAGTGTACGTGAACCTTGTGAATGGAAGGTTTGTATTTAAACTGTTGTGCCAATGTTGTAATGTACACAGACACGTCTTTGTATCTTACTGGTGTACCATCATATGATGCAAAATCTGTTTTCTCCCAAAAAGGTAAAAATTCCATTAGGGAGGAACAGACCCAATTGGAGTCTGTAAAAATGATTGTGTCTGTAGTGCCTTCCTTCAGCAGTTCCAGAGCACAGGCCACAGCAGCTAGTTCAGCATAATGTGGGGAAATAATGGTACAGGGCCGAGCAATGAGACTCTTGTCACCACTTGGTTCCATGATGAGAACTCCTAATCCTGCTACCTGAGCTCCAGAGGCATATGAGGCTGAGCCAGCAGTGAAAGTGAAAACATGACACAAATTAGGGTCATCAAGAACTTCCTGTGGTGCAGGAAGGAAGGATCCAGGTTCAGGTAGGTCAGGAGGCTGGAGTGAACAATTGTGTGAGGCCCCAGTATACAGGAGGCCATGGGCCAACAAAAATGGCACTTTGGCAGGATGTACTGTAATGTCACAATCCTGCAAAAGCATAAACCAGTTTGTAAGTCTGGTATTGGAGACAGAGCCATCTTTATCTCAGTCTGACAGAAGAAAATTTGTGGGTGTATGATTGGTATGCAGAACAATAGGAGACTAGCCTATGATATACATGAAATGCTTGACAGTCCAAAAAGTAGCCAGAAGATTCCTTTCACAAAGGTTGTACTTCTGTTCCGCTGACAATAGCATCTGTGATGCATAGACAATGGGTCTAACATGCCCATTAGACTTTAGAGCCAGAACAGCTGACATTGCTACATCTGAAACAGCTTGACAACAAAACCCTGTGGTGCATCTTTCATGTGTAGATGAAAGAGGGAGGGACAATTATGAAATCCCTGCAGGAGGCAGGTCCATGTGGTACTGATGACCTACAAAAGTGAAGGCAAGTTTGTATTGGCTATCTTGAGCCAGTGGTAAAGACCAAAACCCATTGGAAATATCCAGTGCAGTGAACCATTTGAAGTCAGGTGTTAACATCCTGAGCACATTTGGTACTGATGCCACAATTGGGGCACAGCTTGAGGTTACTTGATTAAGCTTTCTATAATCACTTGTGAGCCTCCAAGAGTCATTTGCCTTTCTCACAGGCCAAATGTGAGAATTTACAGTTGAGACACATAACCTGATCACACCGTGCTGGGGTAGAAACTGAATGATGATGATAGGGATTGTGCAAGAAAAGGGTATTGTTTTTGTCTGACAGGATCTGGTCCTGTGATTTCAATGGATGTCTGCATCCTGCCACAATCGTGTTTGTTAGTTGCAAACACATCCCTGCATTTAGCAAGAATAGATTGCAGCTCACTGTATGACTCATGGTCCTTGAAGATGCCTATGATGTCATACTCAGTTTTGTTGTTGGAAATAGCAGCCACCACATGGGAGTCTGATATCATGATATCATGGTACTCTCCTGGAATTTGATTCAGTAGCCTATTGGCTAAATGAACCACACAGCCATGCTGTGCAAGGAAATAAATTCTCAAAATGCTGGGATGTTGATGTAATGTAATCAGATCAAAACTGAACTCCATGGTGAGGTTCCTTACTGCCACAGGAAGGGAGATGGACCACCTATAGGCATGCAAGGCAGTACCATCTACACCTTGGGCTCTTGTCTCCCGTCCGGGAGACCAGAGTGATGACACTGGATCTTTGTCAAGTAGCACTGACATGGCTGCCCCAGTATCAAGCAGCATAAGAAGTCAGCGGCCCCGAACCATGGCCTCTACACAAGGCCTTCCACTTGTATCAACAACAAGGTTGGATATAATGTGGACTGGGTCCTCTAATTGTCATGCTGATGTATTACAGCTCAGTTCATTATGGGTTTGAAACCTTTAGCCTGCAGGGTTCGCCTGGGCCTCTGTCAATTCCTGAACTGGGTGTAACCCTTTCTGACTTGCCACAGCAGAAATGAAAGGCAGAATGGGTGGAAGTGGAAGCTGTGGAGGAGCAGTAGGTACATTAGCTCCTGTGTCCCTCCCCGATATGGCCTGTGAAGTTGAAGCAATCACAGCCACGGTGCATCCTGGATCAGTATTGGTAACAGACCTTACTTGGTTCAGCATTTTTCTGAGTTAGCATTCTCCGCAGCAATTTGTTTGTATGGTACCCAGTCCGAAATACTAGCTGTCTTCTTGGTAACTGTTCTGATTGGCATTAGGATTTTTATTCCAATTGCCTGTCTATTTTATTATTTTACTATATTCACCCTTTCCTGATTATTCTGATTATTCTTGTTGTTGTCATAGGAGGTGGCCTGGCTGTTCTCGCCTATGCCCCCCGCTGCATAGTGGGTCTCACTTCGGATGACTGCTGGATGGCAACAACCTTGTTTTTGGAGGAGAGAGAGAGAGAGTGGAGGTAAACCTGAAAGGTCCTCTCTGTCACTTGTAAAATCTTAGCAAAGTCATTGGAATCAGGGTAAATAGCACACTCAATCCATTCTCTCAAGGCAGGCAACATATTATGAGTGAATAGATCCATGTGCTCCACTTGATCTGGATCGTGGTCCTCTTTGGCTATTGCCTTACTGGTATGGTAGGCCATCCAAAGACGCTGCTGGTAATCTTCTGGTGATTCCTTGGCACCCTGTTTAACATGATATGCCAAGAGTACTCCTACTACCTCTGGGTAGTGTGCACCCAACAGTTCTGAACAAACTTCATCAAAATCTGCTTTAGTGTCTTTCCTAACACTCTCTGGGAGTTTTGACCAAAGGCCAGGGTCAATTGTCAAACGCAGCAGCTGGACATGACTTTCCTGGGAAAGGCTGAGCATCTCACAGTGGGTACAGACCTTCTCAACAGCCCTGTTTTCTGCAGTGCTACTGGAATGGCTATTTTACACAGCCAGTCCAAACAGAACACATCGGTACAAACCACAAAAAGCAGAGACTGTGGTTTGCATGAACGTTCATGAAGGGAATGGAACAGATGTACTTTACACACAAGGGATGCAACGGAATACTGTTTCCGTAACAGTCATTCCGTTACAGAAACCTGTGTGTAAAAGCACCTATGGTCTCCAAAATGTTAGTCTGAAACAAGTTAGACCTCAGGTTCTTTAATGGTGATGAACTGTTCAAAGAACACAACAAGTAAACTTGTAGCATGTAATAAAAGCAGTCTATTACAAATACCAATACTAGTGAAGTAAAGCAGTCACAAGGGAGCAGCTTCCCTAACCCTCGAGTGTTTAGTCTTTCTAGCAGAGAGGCTGGCCTTGCAAGCAATCATTTATTTATTTATTTATTTAAGTCTAGGATTACAAGTACCTTTGAGCCAAGGCTCTTTTACAAAGGTTCCATGTCAGATTGGAGAACAATACAAACAGAACAAAGTTTGAAATTAGCAATTCAGGCAGAATGAATACAGACATTTGGGGAAGGTATATACAGGACAGAACAGGAGTTTGAATAAACAATGCATATCATGGGATTCAACGCAATCACAAGCAGTGGAATGAGGGCAAAGGAGGGATGGAAACAAGGTGGGTGGGAATTAAGGTGAAAGTTAAGAGATCAAGGGGAATAACAGAAACTGAGGAGCAGCTGAGGGCCTTGTCAGGTTTAATGGAGTGCTAAGCTGGGGGGGGGAGGGTGTGAGGCAGGGGAGAGGCAAGTGAAGTGGATTACGAGTGACAGTCACAGGAGCTGGCAGCAGACAGCAGGAGGCAAAGGTAGGTTTTGAACTGGCCAAGACTTTGCAGTGAGTTGATGTCTTTGTTGATTCCATTAAACCAGTAGGGTGCCCAGAGAGCAAAGGACCTTTGTCTGTGAGAGGTGCAGCACTGGGGAATGTGCAGAATGATTATGTGTGCAATTATTGTACTACAGATAACTGTCTATATATGGTAAATAAGCCCTAATGGCTAAAACAATAATAAGGTGGCTCCCTTGTGCATTACGTTATACAAGAAAAATGTAAAGTCAGTAAGAAACTCAGAAGAGAGAAAATGCAGTGCCAGCTATAAACTAAGAACAAAGAAAGTGCAGAATAAACAGAAATACATGTGGAATGAAAAGGCTATGATTATGACAGTATGTATAATGCACGTACAATATGAATTCATGATTACAATAGAATAAAACATAAGTATAGCAGGCATAATGAAACATACATAAAATGAATACACATGATATGATACTGTGTATAACAACATATATAAGTAAAATAAGACTGCAAAATGAGCGTATATGATATAGTGTACACAATAGCAAGCATAATCTCTAGTATCCACACTTGTACAGTGGGTGCCTAATTCTACATGTTAGTGCAATACAGCACTATAACAATCATAATGATGATGTATTTGGCGTGAGCCTGTGGGTCAGTAGTGGGTGTGGGACCAATGCATAACATGGGGTATAGAGTCAAAGCCCTTGCTGAAGTCCAGGTAAAGGATATCTGCAGTTTGGCCCGTCTACTATTTTTTGTGACCCAGTCAAAGAAGTCAACCAGATTGGTTTGACACAACCTCCCTCCCATAAACCTGTGTTGCTCCTCATCATGGAGACCATTCTCTTCCAGGCTCTCTAATAACCTTTCCTTAAGAATGGTCTCCACGAGCTTGCACATGGCTGAGGTCAGATTGACTGGTTTGTACTTTCCTAGTCACCCTTGGGACTGCTCCTATGGAAGGGCACTACATGTGCCATTCTACAGTCCTGTGGTACCACACATGACATCACATTGAACAGGGCAGACAAGACACCTGCAAGCTCCTCCACCAGCTCCCTCAGCACCCTTGTGTGTACACCACCCGGGCATGGGGATTTATCTACCCTTAGTGCAAGCAACCCTTTCCTCACCTTATCCACCTCTTTCAAGACATCCATTCATCCTCTCCCATCTCCTCTCCTCTACTCTTCTTCCCTCTAGTGGCACCAGTCCATCTCTTTTCCTTGTGAAGACCAAACAGAAGTACTTGTTCAGTACTTCTGCTTGACCTCATTCTTTTCTATCCACCCATCCTCTTTTCTGAGCCTAACAAGCCCATTTTTCTTGTCCATTTTCTCGCTAATATGAGAATAGCGAAAAAAGGCCTTTCCCCCTTTAGATTCCCTCAGCTTGCTACAGTCCCTTCTGAGCTTTAGCCTGCCAGTTTACCGCAGCTCCTACATGAGCCATCTTCAGGTAGTCCTCTCTGTCCTTCTTCCTTCTGGGTCCTCCTGCAGCTCATGCAGACTGATCTCTTATTCCTTACTGCTTGGGCAACCTTTGCACTAAACCAGCTGGGTGCTTTTGTCTTCAAGGTTTTCCCCATAAGCCTACTGCACTCCGCTGTTGGTTACCATTTTTCCCTCCTTGATGATGGACTGCTTTTTGTCCACTCACACATCCATTAGGATGCTTGCCAAGTGACTCCTTAGCAGCTCACCAAGCTTTCTGAAGTTCAACTTTCTAAAATCCAGGATTTTCATCTTAGTGGGGGCCTTTTTCCTGCCCATGTCCAACTGAAACCATACTCTGTGATGGTCACTCCCACCCAGGGGCTCCTCGACCTTCACATCCTGGTCATGGTCCCCAATCATCAGCAGCAGATCAACATTTGCACCCTTCCTGGTAGGATCTGTGATGCCCTGTGTCAGGAATCCACTTTGCAGTGCATCTAGGATCACCTGACTCCTTTTGCAGATTATGGCTCATGCACTCAAATCCACCTTGGGAAGTTACAGTGTCCCAATATTAACACCTCTTCATTCCCTGCAGCAGTCTTTATTTGCAAGTTCAGTTCCCAATCTCTTTTCCCATCCTGGTTGGTCTGTAAACCATCCCCAGTCTCCCCTTCCTCCCTCTGTTCAACAGTAATTGAATCCACATTGCTTCTGCTGTCCCCTTTTCCATCTTCTCCCTCATAAGAGTTATACCCTCCCTGTTGTAAACCACCACCTCTTCCCCATTTTCTACCTCCCTGTCTCTCCTGTGCAGTTTGAACCCAGGGATCGAAAGGTCCCAGACATTGTTAATCTGTGGCCTATTTCTGTGTGACCACTGTGAGGTCCACTCCCCTCTCTGTCAAAAATGCCTACATGTCATCTATCTTGTTTCCAAGACACCACCTTCCACCTACAGTCCGAGCCTCCATCTCTTTCCACCTGTCTGCCTTTTTCATTACTCCCCTCAACCTGTACCCCTGCCCCCCACTGCTAACCCCCTCACTCCCCTTCATCCGCTACCCTCCAGTCCTCCTCTATTGGTATGGAGGCGCAGCCTTCTGACCTCCTTGAGACTCGGTTCTTATAGGCGCACTTGCCCCATCCTCTGCAGTTTAAATTAAATATTTGGTTCATATATACCTCTAGCTTGTCCCTGAGTACTCTCAATGCCCTCAGCTGAGGTGCAGTCTGTCTGGTGCAAAAAGTGTTTTATCTGACCTGGTCACCCCCTGCTCCCACTACTGTTGTACTTTTATTCCTTGCACCACTCCCTCTGCCAGTCATTGAACTTCACTATCCTTTTCTTCCTAACTGTGCTCATTCTCGGTACTCACAACATCTCTGAAAATGCAAGCAATCTGGCTACCTCTTTGGAGGTCTTTCCTACCTCCCTGAATCTTTCCTGTACTACCCCCACATTCTCTCTGGCTAGGTCATTTGTATATGGGTTTAAAGCTATGTGTGGTTCTCCCCAATTCCCCTAACCACCTCCCCAATCATTGGGCACATCATCTCTGCCATCAATCCTGACATGCAAATCACCATCCTCCCCGTATCTGGGTCCCAATTCTTCCCCCAGTAAATGTCCTTAATAATGGAGTCCCGTAGGATTATCACCCTTCCACCACCCAATTCTTGACTCCCTCATTTCCTTCTCTGATGGCCTTACGAACTTCTCCCTCACCTATCTTCTCCCCCTCCATCATACGCAACACCCTTATTTCCCCCAAGCCCTGCTTGACTGTCCCCCCAAACAGCCTCTACTTGCCCCTCCATTAGCCTTCCCACCCCTTCACTGACCTTTCCTTTCTGACCACCCACACACACCCTCCCCTTCCCCCTCCTCCTGTCACCTTGCCCTCTTCCTCCCACCTCCTACTCCACACTCCATATTCAGTCTTCCATACAGTGACTACTTTGTACTGTACTACCCCCTTGTCCTGTCATATTCTCCCCACCCCATTGCCTGTACCCAATCTCTCTCCCCACCTCCGATTCCCCCCTCTACACTTCCAGACAATGAGTGAAATCTATTCCTTAAAGGCACCCTTTAAATGTTCTCACTTGTGTTGCACCTCTCACAGTCCCACCTATTTCCCCCACCACTTGTGACTCCCAATCCCTGGGCTCCCTGCCCTCCATTATAGTGGTACCCACAGAATTTGGAGGATACACTCTACATCTCTCCCCTACCTGTTGTCCTCTCTCCTCTAAGTATCCCCATCTGCCTTTCTTTCCCCTGCCCTTCTCCTCTTATGTTCCATGCCAGCCTCACTAGCTCCCATCACAGCTGCCTTACTTCGGCCCTTAGGTGTGCTATGCTCCTGCATACTGGACAACCCCCCTGTTACCCACATCATCCCCAGAAATACTGCCACCAAACAACCATTACAACGCACCACCCTCTTCCCCCATCCTGATGTCTGTTCATGTTCCTGTTCCTCCACATCCTCCCATCCATTGGCCCACACGTGGTCCAGATGCGAACTTCCATATATAACTCTGATGGGAATGGCTGCAAATGCTGCAATTCCCTGCTAGCTTGGACATCTAACCCTAGACACTCCAACCCCCTACTGCTTCCTTGAACCTCAATACCAGTGTAAGCTGACCCTAGATAAGGACCAGCTGCAATCTTACCATTTCTGTAGTCTCAGCACAAATATGAAGTGACCCTAGACAGGGACCAGCTGCACTCCCTTGCATGTCATACCCCTGTGGGCTGGTTCCAGAAAGGAACTGACTGCCCTCCCTAGCACTCCCCTATTCTGTTATATACTTACAACCTGACCTTATTTAGGGATAAGCTGCAAACCCTTAACACCACCCAACAGTGTATTTTCTGCCCTCCCTTTTTTGTTCACCTAAGCTCCACCAACCAGTGTGACCTGTGGTCCTCTTTGCAGACCCCCTCTCCCAACATACCCGGATGTCACTTAGGTACATGCCACACTTCTGCTTCATGGTTGTCATGCTACAGGGTCACTCATACTTCAGGAATCACTAGAGATCATGGGTAATAAATTGGAACAGTAGCCTCCCTATTGGAGGGCTCCAGCCACATGGCCTATGGGTCCATCAATCCTCCCAGCTAGTCTGGCTCTGCACCCTCTCTTGATCCTCTCATTTATGGCAAACTCTCTCCTCCTGCCCCTCTGCAGTTCCACAATCACAAGCCCAGTATTTTAAACTATTTGTTTTTACTCAAGAAGCAATTTCCTAATGCCACTTATCTGGCTGATCCTGCACTGTCCACTTCCCACACTCACTCAGCAGCATGTGTAACCCTACCACTTACCCTGGACCATCTGTGCTAGGTGGGTGCTACAGTTGAGAGTATAGGGCAACCCCAACACTTACCCTGGACCATCTGTGCTGGGTGCATGCCATGGTCAGTAGCATAAAGCAACCCCAGAACTTAACCTGGACCATCTGTAGTGGTGGGTACCATGGTCAATAGTATTGGGCAACCCCACCATTTACTCTGGACAATGTGTGGTGGCAGGTACCACAGTTGGTAGTACCAGGCAACACCACCACTTACTCTGGACCATCTGTAGTGGGTGGGTGCCACTGTCAATTGAAGAGGTTCTTATGGTTATGGCAGGTTTGCATCCCACCTGTTGTTGTCTGGATCCAGGGCCTACCTGGCTTCTTTTAAAGTTCTGTGAGGTACTGGGCTCAGTTATTTCCCAGATTTTCAGGTGTTCTTTGAGGGAGGGTGTTTTTCCACCTGTCCTTAAACAGGCTGAGGTGAGGCCCCTCCTTAAAAAACCTTCCTTGGACCCTGGTGTGCTGAGGAATTACAGACCTGTCTCTAATCTTCCCTTTTTAGAGAAGATTATTGAGAAAATGGTGGTTGAACAACTTATTGAGTGTCTAGAGCAGTTTAACATCTCTGAACCTCTCCAGTCAGGTTTTCAGGCGCGCCATAGAACTGAGACTGTCCTCATTAGAGTTACAAATGACCTCCTTATGGCAAGAGACTAGAGGCTTTGCACCGTCTTGGTCCTGTTGGACCTTTTGGCAGCATTTGACATAGTTGACCATGGTGTGCTTCTGGATCACCTGAGGAAATATATGGGACTCACCGGCACTGCATTGATCTGGTTTGAGTCCTACTTACTTGGGAGAACACAGTGGGTGTGCTTTGGAAATTTTCTTCCCATGGCCTCATGGTGTTTCTCAAGACTTGATCCTTGCTCCCATATTGTTTTCAGTGTAGATGTTGCAAATGGGTGACAGCATTAGACATTATGATGTTGAGTTTCCCTGCTATGCAGATGATACTCAGCTTTACCTGTCTGGAACTTCTGGTGGGTCTGATGCAGTCCTGGTCCTGGAGAGCTGTTTGTCTGACATTAACAACTAGATGTCCACAAACTGGCTATGTCTTAACCTGGGTAAGACAGAGACTGTAGTGCCTGGAAGGCAGGACCCAGCTATGATGGGTGGACTGATCTTGTGTTTTTCACTGTATGGTCAGCCACTCAGAGCTGTAGGTGTGGTTAAGAACCTTGGGGTCATCCTTGATATCAAGTTGATCTCAATCAACAGGTGTCAGCTGTTGCCCAGGCTGGCTTTTACCATCATCGTAACATCACCAGGATTCAATGCCATCTAGTCCCTGCTGACCTAGTGACAATAGTGCATACCTTTGTCACCTCCAGGCTCGATTATTTCAACACTCTATACCTAGGGTTATGTGAAAGTTTGTTGCAACACCTACAGCTAGTAAAGAATGCTATGACCTTGCTGATTGTGGACTCCTCTAATAGAAGCTACATTACACCAGTGCTGTGTGCACTGGACTGGCTGCCTATGCAGTGATGCATAACTTTCAAGATATGCTTGATAACTTTCAAAGCTGTACACAGTTTGGGACCAGACTACTTATAAGACCTCCTATTACCCTACCACACAACTCGCTCACTCTGCTCTTCCAGTGCTGGCTTGCTTTCTGTCCCTATTTCTAAGCTTCAACAATCTGAGGACAGAGCATTCTATGTGGTACCACCCACTTTATGGAATGCGCTGCCAGACTATGTTAGATCTACCCACATGGCATAGGTCTTCACATCTAATTTAAACACCATCCTCTGTACTGAGGCTTCTCCCTGAACTTTTTAATGATTGTTTATTTATGATTTATATATGATGTGTGTTCCATACCTGTTTGTGTTTGTCAGTAGTTTAGTTTTTGTGGTTTTTCAGGTGTTTCTTCTTGGAGGAACTGGACCATTCTTGGACATAACATCTATGAACATTTCCAGGACTAAGAAAGTACAAAACATCACCACCAGGTATAGACATTCTCATCATAAATCAACTTTTTTGGAAGACATCAAAAGCAAAATTGAGGTCAGTAAATCTTTTATACAAGTTTCTGGGTTGTGGAGTGCTGCATTCAATCCACATTTCTATCTGACTTTCTTAAAGGATGTGTGCTTGTCTTTGAGGTCTATTCACAATGGTTTTCGAGAACAAAGGGAAGATTCTGACAAATTATTTTTTCATCCTGTAAATGCCCTAGGCCAATATTCATCACCTTCAGGAATTTAACACTTTCTGGGTCTTTGATCTACAGTAACAATCAGTTTTCTGGTCCACAGTAGCTCACCATGAGTCACTCAGGAACACTCACCCTTGCTACAGTAAACATTTGCAGTCTCTGACAAAACTGGCAACTCATAGATTGGGAGGATGAATCCTGCTTCTGATACTGCTATTATGCTTACATGGGTATCTACTTCTGTTCCAATCAACAACCACTATGGAGAATACCTCACAACTCAATGACTTTGCTTTCTCCAGCAAATTGCGAAACACAACATGTGGTACCTACACACCCTTATCCTTCTGAAGGTTGTACCTACAGCTCATTTCGTTTGCTCAGAAAATACAAAATGACACAACTGGTTCATCCCATTCCACACTATTAAACTGGTTTCTCCTACTCCTCATCATCCTATTGTCAGGGGCGTGGGAAGCAACCCTGGCCCTTCATCCCTACTCCCATTGACCTATCGGCTGTGTCAGGAAAAGGACTTCTCATTGCCCATATAAATATTAGGAGCATTACTAGGCACTTTGCTGATCTCGAGGCATGGATGAAAGTGTACACTCCTGACCTACTGTGCCTTTCTGAAACATGGCTCAAGCCTCACATTCCTAACTCCTTATGATCCTTGCCCAATTATTCCTTGATACGGAGAGATAGGCCTTCCCCAAAACGTGGAGGGGGGGTCGCTATCCTCTATAAAACCATCTTGTTGTTACGGTCTGCCCACCCACTGGCTCACCCTCAGTCTGTGAGTCCCCACACACAACCTTTGCCCTTGGTGCAAAAAAAACCCACATTATCTGCGCCTACAACCCACCCGGTGGAGGTATCACAGGTCTTCAGGATTCACTTAATCAAACCGTCACAAACGCCAAGCAAAATGAGGTCATAATCTTAGGTGACTTTAACCTAAACTGGCTGGGACCAACTCACAGCACACTGCTGATACTAACACAGAGCTATAACCTGCACCAGATCTTAAATGAACCCACTAGAACCACCCCTTCTCTAACTACCTCCACCCTCATAGACTGGGTACTGGTGAATCGCCTTGACCATGTGCAAACTGCAGGCATCTTGGCAGATGCTATCACACACCACTCCCCCACTTTCTGTGTATGGAGTCTGGAGACTGCTCTCCCACCCCTCCATGCTACATCACAATTACTAACTTTGCCAAACTGGACATGGAAGCTTTCCTCTATGATGTATCCTGTATCAACTGGTCTGACATCTATCACTCCCATGATGTTCAAATAGTCCTTGATATCTTCATTGATAATTTCACAGCACATCAGGATAAACATACTCCGAAGGTCACCAGAAGGGTCAGGGGTAAACAAACAAGATGGCTACACAAGGACCTGCTGGCTAACCTGCACACACAGGACAAACTCTGGAAGAAGTATAAAGTGTCCAGACTACCGGAGGATTACAATACCTACAGGGCCTATCAGAGCACCTGTAAAAAACAAATCAGAACAGCAAAGAGCATCTACTGCAAGGAACTGCTCACAAACTCTGCTGGTGACCCTAGAAAATTCTGGACACACATCAAGACCTTTCTTGGGACTACCCAGTCATCGACCCCAGGGGATATGATCCTAAATGGTGTACATTGCAATGACTCAAACACTATAGCGAATGCCTTTAACAGATTATTCATGGACCTGTCTCAGTACACCTCGTTCTTCGCTTCACCTCCCATAGCATCTCAGCCTTACTGCACACCTCAGAGATCTGCATCTGGTCCTGACCACTGCCAACTAACTATTACCCCCCCTTTCCACTCTAAAGCTATATCTAGATCTGAGGTCCAAAGGCTATTGCAAAACATATCTGACAACACTAGCCCCGGCTCAGATTCACTCGAGCCATGACTCCTGAAGCTAGCGGCACCATTGATTGCCTCACCACTGGCCAAGATTTTCACTCTGTCTCTCTCTCTTGGCATTGTCCCAGATCTCTGGAAGATTGCCCGAGTTACACCTATCCTTAAAAAAGGAGACCCAAAGCATATCAACAACTACAGGCCCATAGCCATCCTCTCTGTGCTAAGTAAGCTACTGGAGAAGCTTGTTGCAACCTGAACCACTGACTATCTCACAAGGAACAACCTTCTCTCAGACACTCAGCATGGTTTCAGAAAAGGGCACAGGACCTCAACCATTCTTCTCAAATTCTCCACCGATGTACTCCGCAACATGGACAAAGGCCTAATCACTGGAGCAGTATTTATCGATTTTACCAAAGCTTTCGATCTTGTTGATCATCCCCTGCTTCTCTCAACCCTGCATAGACTTAACTTCTCATTCTCAGTAGTTGACTGGTTTAACAACTACCTATCAAACAGATTAAAACTTGTAAAATTCAACTCTGCTCTCTCGGATGTGACCAACACTGACATCGGAGTACCCCAGGGCTTCATCCTGGGACCCTTTCTTTTCTCACTATACATCAACAACATAGATTATGCCATACTCTCCTGCTCAGCTATCTTATATGCTGATGATCTCGTCCTCTACTCTAGCGCTGACAAAGTTAACATCATTAACAAAAACCTCTCCTTGGATTTCAGGAATGTGCAAACATGGCTAAATGCTAATAAGCTCATCCTCAACACAAAAAAGACCCAAGCCATGCTATTTGGCACTGCCTCAAATCTCAGCACCTGTAAGGAACCCTCCTAGTCCATGACTCTGTCTCTCTCATCGACCAGCGCTTACATCCTTCAAATACCTGGGAGTCCTCCTTGATAAATCCCTTGATTTCAGTCTGCACATCCAGTCAACCTGTAAAACAACAAATGCCAAACTTGGAATCACGTATGAGACTTGTCACCTGCTAACACCATCTGCCAAATTGGCAATTGCCAAGGGTATTTTGCTTCCAGCGCTGACATATGGTGTCTCCACTTTTGCTAATGCCCATAAGACTGCGCTCCATAAGTGGGATGTTGCGTATAACAACATATGTCAGTATGCCTTCTCTTCCCATCGCCTCAAGCACCACTGCACACTGTATAGCGACCTAGGCTGGCTCTCCCCAACTGCCTACCGACTATACTCCGTAGGGACCCTCATAGACTCTGTAATCCATAACAAAACCCCTCCTCCCCTGCAGCTTTACTTGTACCACAGACACCTGCCCATGGAGTATGCTCGGCAAACAAATTTCTACTCACCATACCCAGGTGTTTTACTTCAAAATGCTCTGGAGCATTTCACTGCACCACCCCAGCCACCTGGAACTCCCTCCCTCCCTCCTGTTCTGAGGCAAGCTAACTCCCACCCAATCTTCAAAAAAGAACTATATCGCTACCTATCCCTGGACCCCTGCACATGCTTTGATCCCACTTAATGCCTCACAGCTAACCACCCTATTTCACCCAAGACACTGCTGCACTTCTAAACAAGCTTTGCTATAAAATGTCTTTATAGCTGCCACTTAGCCCAGTTTCAGTTACAGTATTTGCATGTACTAATGTCGCTTTTGTAATCTCTGCATAGCTATATGTATTATCTCGAGTACTGTCTGACTTGATCTGTATTCTAACCTACCTGTACTATATACTATGTACCTGTACTATATACTATGTATTGTATAATCTTGTCTCATTTTATGTATGTATTCTCCTGGGTCGTGCCTGAAAATAGTCAGCTTTGGCTAGCACACCTAACCTGGTTAACAAAAACTAAATAAACAATTAAGAGTTTGTAGTTGTATTTAGTGTAAAGCACCCTGAACTTTCAGGAAAGGGTGTTACAGAAACAAAGCTTGCCTTGTCTTGCCTTGTCTAGTATATAGCAAACCCACCACTTTCCCTGGACAATCTGTGGTGGGTGGATTTCACGGTGGATAGCATTTTCTTTTGCATTATCTATTTACATTCCCCCTGTGTCCCAGTTGGCCTCTCCTTAGGGCTGCCAAGAATTGGCTCACCTCCCCCAGGAACCCCCGTCGCCAACTTCCCACCTCATATTGCAGTCAACCCAGGGTAACCCGATGTATCCCTTCGTTGGGCAGGTTCTCACCTCAGGAGAGAAAGTGCCTTGTGGCTTACCGTTCTTGGCCTGGGTGCTGCTAAGGTTGGTTCAGGCTGTCCGGGGGTCTGCGGCTGTGAGGTCCAGTGGCCTTCATCCGATCAGTCAGGATGCTCTTTTCTCTGGTTTTATTGGCCCCAATTGCAGTGCTGCTCTGCAGTGCTCCTGGTCTCCACCAGGGGCTGCTACAGAGTAAGGCAAGCTCCCCAACCCACCCCAGGAGAGGAGAGAAGTCCTCCAGATGCTCAATCCTCTCCTTCCCCTGCCAACCCTTGGTGTCCCAAGTCCGTTCCCAAACCCAGCTCGCTGGCATGGTGCAAGGTGTGGTGTCCAGCACTTCAACCCTCAGCACCACTGGGCCGACATGCATGTTGGATTGTATAGGACAACTGAACCACTTACCCTAGACTGTCTGTGCTTGGTGGGTGCCAAGGTCGATAGTATAAGGTAATTCTGAAAATATGGGACATAGAACAGTGGGAATTGCAGTTCTTGCATAAAATATGAGACATAGAATGGTAGGAGTGGCAGTTCTTCCTTAAAATATGGCAAATGGAATGATGGGAGTGGCAGTTCTTACATAAAGTATGGGACACAGAATTGTGGGAGAGGCAGTTCATATTTAAAATATAGGACCTAGAATGGTGTGAGTGGCAGTTCTTACTTAAATTAAAAAAAAACATAGAATGGTGGGACTGGAAGTTCTTCCTTAAAATATAAAAACATAAAATGGTAGGAGTGGCAGTTCTTCCTTAAAATATGGGATATAGAATGTTGGGAGTGAGAGTTCTTACTTAAAATATGGGACATAGAATGGTGTGAGTAGCAATATATTCTTAAAATATGGAACACATCAGTGTTGAAATTACAGGGGGGCGTGCCAGGGCTCGGCCCCAGTAGCTCTAAAGTGAGCCCCGGTAGCTCACACATCGCTGCCATTGACTTAAAATGGGAAGAGGGGGCTCATTTTAAAGACAGGACCCTTATTTTCCCCCTTAGTTCCCAAAGCTCATAAAGTGTAATTCCAACACAGCATCGAATGGTGTGAGTTGCAGTTCTTCCTTAAAATAAAAGAAAAAAACATAGAATGATGGTAGTGACAGTTCGTACATGAAATCTGGGACACAGAGCCGGCCCAGAGGCGCTGAAGGTTGAGGCATTGGATGCCACGCCACATGCCATGCCAGCTACCCGGGTTCGGGAACGTGCCTGGGATGCTGGGGGGCAGTGGTGGTGAGAGAGGATCAAGCATCCGGAAGACTGTTCTACTCTTTCAGGGGGGAGGAAAACCTGTTGTCCCGCTTGTTGACTGCCTCTGGTGGTGGCTGGATGGTAGTAATGGCTGGGAAACACGTGTCAGTTTTATCACATTGGTGGGGCAGGGGTACGAGAGAAAAAGTGAAAACGGAGCCTGGCAAGTTCCGTTATGGCTCCTGTGCTTGCAGGGGTTGGGCCCGGTATCTGGACTGAGTCTCTGGGGGGGAGACTGGCACCCTCCTCCCTGGCTCCACCGTGGGAGAAATCCACAGAGGATTCACCAGGCCTGGTAATACAGGGGCAGAGGAAGCCAGAGAGTGAGTATCTCCTTACAGAGGGACCACAGCCACCTGCCAGGGCTCCTAGGAGGCAAAAACAGAGGATGGAGAAATTTGGGACACAGAATGGTGGGAGTGGCAGTCTGTACTTAAAATTAAAAAAAAAAACAGAATGGTGGGAGTGCCAGTTTGTACTTAGAATATGGGACACAGAATGGTGGGAGTGGCAGTTCTTCCTTAAAATATGGGACACAGAATGGTGGGAGTGGCAGTTCTTCCTTAAAATATGGGACACAGAATTGTGGGAGTGCCTGCTCTTACGTAAAATATGGGACATACAATGGTGGGAGTGACAGTTCTTACATAAAGTATGGGACACAGAATTGTGGGAGAGGCAGTTCTTTCTTAAAATATAGGAACTAGAATGGTGGGAGAGGCAATTCATATTTAAAATATAGGACATGGAATGGGGTGAGTGGCAGTTCTTACTTAAATTAAAAAAAAACATAGAATGGTGGGACTGGAAGTTCTTCCTTAAAATATAAAAACATAAAATGGTAGCAGTGTCAGCTCTCCCTTAAAACATGGGATATAGAATGTTGGGAGTGAGAGTTCTTACTTAAAATATGGGACATAGAATGGTGTGGGTGGCAATATATTCTTAAAATATGGAACACATCAATGTTGGAATTACAAGGGGTGTGCCAGGGCTCGGCCCCAGTAGCTCTAAAGTGAGCCCCAGTAGCTCACACATCGCTGCCATTGACTTAAAATGGGAAGAGGGGGCTCATTTTAAAGACAGGATCCTTATTTGCCCCCTTAGTTCCCAAAGCTCATAAAGTGTAATTCCAACACAGCATCGAATGGTGTGAGTTGCAGTTCTTCCTTAAAATAAAAGAAAAAACATAGAATGATAGTAGTGACAGTTCGTACATGAAATCTGGGACACAGAGCCGGCCCAGAGGCGCTGAAGGTTGAGGCATTGGACGACACACCATATGCCAGCTACCCGGGTTCGGGAAACGTGCCTGGGATGCTGGGGGGCAGTGGTGGTGAGAGAGGATCAAGCATCCGGAAGACTGTTCTACTCTTTCGGGGGGGAGGAAAACCTGTTGTCCCACTTGTTGACTGCCTCTGGTGGTGGCTGGATGGTAGTAATGGCTGGGAGACACGTGTCAGTTTTATCACATTGGTGGGGCAGGGGTATGAGAGAAAAAGTGAAAACGGAGCCTGGCAAGTTCCGTTATGGCTCCTGTGCTTGCAGGGGTTGGGCCTGGTATCTGGACTGAGTCTCTGGGGGGAGACTGGCACCCTCCTCCCTGGCTCCACCGTGGGAGAAATCCACAGAGGATTCACCAGGCCTGGTAATACAGGGGCAGAGGAAGCCAGAGAGTGAGTCTCTCCTTACAGAGGGACCACAGCCACCTGCCAGGGCTCCTAGGAGGCAAAAACAGAGGATGGAGAAATTTGGGACACAGAATGGTGGGAGTGGCAGTTTGTACTTAAAATATGGGACACAGAATGGTGGGAGTGGCAGTTCTTCCTTAAAATATGGGACACAGAATTGTGGGAGTGCCTGTTTTTACGTAAAATATGGGACATAGAATGGTGGGAGTGACAGTTTCTACTTAAAATATGGGACATCTAGTGGTGGGAGTGGTAGTTCTTAGTTAAAATATGGGACACAGAATGGTGGGAGTGGCAGTTCTTACTCAAAGATTAGGTTCTTATTTTCACAGTTCTTCCCCCCCCCCACCCCACAAACATATAGGGCAGCTTACCTGTCCCCAAATGAAATCTGACATGCAGCTTAATTTATTTCTGTCTGTATTTAGAGGAAAAAATGCTCATAATTTTCTCCATGGAGCCAGCTGCCAAAACAGTCCTACTTCCTTATTTGGAGGCATGTCTCCTCGCTAGCACGTTTTGTGATGTCGTTCAACATAGAGAGCAATGGTGCGATTCATTGACTATAATAGGGGCTTTTTTAAATGCCTTTTCTTATACTTTTGAGTACTGATTTTGACAAAAGAAGGCCACCGCTCAGCTAGCAAGGACTTGGAGAAGGATGCAGGTCCTAAAGCACCAAGTACATTAGTGACCAACAAGCCACTGAAGGAGTCCGTTCTCCCCCAGTTCTGCAAACCGTGGCCAGGAAGGAGAATGCATTCAACACAGCATGCCTCCACCTGCTGGTGGCCAGAAAAGCCAAATGTTTTCTTTCTCCCCATCTCACAGACACTTCCAGCAGTGGATGGGGAGTTTTATTCTAGTGACTCAATGCCCCCTCCATATGGCATCCATGGATTTGAATGCACACAAGATATCTCCTCCACTGCAGAGACCACACAGCAAGGTCAGGAGGGAGAAACCAGCACAGCAAACTTTCTTTTGGCAGAACTTTGCACCTGGATCCTTTTTCACTGCTCCCCAGCCTTGACTCAGTTCAGAAGAGAGCAGGGTGTGTGAAAACCACTGGTGGTTGCCAGGTGCAAACCAGAGGAGCTCAGGGGAGGCTGATGGCATTACAGAGCTGGAGGTAAGCACCCAACCTTGGGGGAGACACAAAGAGTAAGTTCCCTAACTGACTTTTACACTATTCACAGCAAATATTCAGTGACTGACACTGCCCTCCTTTGACTTCCTCTATTGGCCACTGACTGGCTAATGCAAGCCACACTTTCTGCTTAGCAGTTTGCATTCGTCTGCCGACGGCTGATGAGGAAGTGAAAAATGGTCTGTGTCAGTCACCGGATATTTGCGGTCAACAGATATACTGTATGTTACAGAATTTGAATTTCTGGTTCCACTAGAGTTAGAGGGTAATGTGGGGAGGTACCCATTGGACAGCAGGGAGGACATGAAATCGAGGGTAAGAATAGGCACAATTCAAATAGAAACTGCTACCTTTATTCAAGAGCTGATTAAGTTTCTACTTTTATTCAAGAGCTGATTCAATTTCAGTAAGTTAGGAGCAGTTGTCATTTAAGTTGGTTGGATGAATAATAATTGTTTGGGATGACTTTAGATAAGATTTATTACTCTCTTATGTTAGTGATACTTTACTGTTATACAGTCTACTGTTTATGGTATGATATGAAACCAATAAACTTTAAATTGGAAAAAAAGTTAGGAGCACTTGAAATGCGACTGGCTGAGGAAAGAGAGGAGAGCGGTGAGCGGCTGGTTGCCTTGAAGCGTGGTTTTCAGTCAGCCAGTCCCAGCCATTATACTTGAGTCTGGCATCAGCCTTTACTGAAGTTGCTGTAACAGTTACAGCAGCCTGCATGCTGTACTGGGAGTCTGTGACGTGAGCACGTCAGGCTTGGCACACTCTGCCTCCCAGTACACAAAAGAGATGCTGTGAAGCTGGTAGACAGTTAAAAAAAAAGAATGAAGTATTCAGATATGGTGTTAGGACATTTAAACCATAAAAAAATACACAGAAGCCACTGTTATAAATTAATGATTTATTTAATAGATAAAATTAGAACAAAATAATTTCCAATCTCCTTGTTTTTCCTTTTTGCTTAATTAAATATCAGCTGTACACACTGAAGAACTCCCGAGAAGCACTGTCCACTTGCTAAGCAGAGTTCCTCACCCACTTTCATGCCCCTTCACAGGTTCTATGCTATCTCACCAACACTTAAACTGTAAATACTGATTAAATAATGATTGTTGGTGTAACCAGCTTATTCAAGGGGGTGTGAGGGAGTGATCAGTGCCTAGCTACTGAACTGTGTTATGTACTGTTGAACTGCTTACCAGAAACTTGTAAACCAATAAAGACATGGGGCCCCGATTCTAAGACACATGTCACAACTTGCTGGCACATGCTAGTTGCAACATGCGCTGCTATGCCAGGGACACTGTGCCCTATTCCAAGACAGGCAGGATCACTGGCACTTACATCCTGCATTGTGTGGCAGCTGCAGGCTTGCACCATGGGTATGGTGCAACGGACCAGGGTGCAGCAAGTCACAGTCCCCCCGAGCCCTCCCAGCCCCAAAATGAGAGCGCAAGCCCCTGGGGCCCATGGGGGGTTGGCAGTGCAGCACAGGCTTAAGGATGGCACCACTGAAAATGGAACTGGGTGCCTGTGGGTGGCACCCTGGAATGGGCGGGGGCAGCTATGTGATGGGGGGTGTCCGTGGGGCACATTTGCCTGCATGTTGTGGCACTGCGGGGGGGGGGCAACCGCCATTTGGCAAGGGCAGATGCCCCTTAGACCAGTTAACTGCTGGTCTAACTCCGCAGTGGCACAGTGTGTCTTGGAGTGGCATAAGTGGATTATGGCAGCTGCCCTTTCAGAATAGGGCACAGATGCTGCCATAACTCCCCCCTTCCGCCATGCAATAGGGGCTGCAGCTGGTGGAAGTCCACTTGAGCGCAGACCGCCCGCTCCAGGGTGCAGGCTGCATCTTGAGTAGTAAGCAGGCGTGGCGCGCAGCCAAGCTGACACTTGCACCATTGGGTTTAGGGCAAGTCACCCTACGACATGTGTAACCTATTTTAGAATTGGGCCCATGGAATGTAATATACAGTAACATGCTGTATGATGTTCTTTTATGCTTCCTCAACCAAGCTGCCATTGTTGGGACAATAGTGTTACCAGATGAGGTTCTTTATAAAGAACTTCACAGTTCATGTTCATGTATTTGTGACCAGCAAGAGGTTAAGTTGGATTCTCGGTGGGGGGACAGCTATAGCCATGACCTTTTGGGATCCAGAGAAGGGAAGAGCTCTTTCCTGCTAACTGAGTGTTGCAACTAGATGTCTCTGCTTTGGCCACTGACAGTTCTGTTCAACCACTCCCTGGAGAAAGGAGTGGTTATGGAGGACTGGAGGAAGGTAGATGTAGTTCCATTTCAGAAAAATGGTAGCAAGGAGGAGGATGGCAATTATAAGCCAGTCAGCCTGACATTAATGGTGGGAAAGTTCATGGAATCACTACTGAAGGAAATTAATGTGGAATATCTTGAATTCAGTGGCTTACAAGATCTGAGGCGGCATGGATTCACTGGGGAGAGGTCAGGTCAAAGAAATCTGATAGATTTGTTTGACTGGGTGATGAAGGAATTAGATCAGAGTGGAACAGTGGATGTGACCTACCTGGATTTCAGTAAGGCTTTTGACACCGTTTCACATTGGAGACTCATAAACAAGCTGGGTAGCCTAGGACTTGTATCAAAGGTGGTAAACTGGGTAAGAAATTGATTGGGATATAGGCGACAGAGGGTGGTTGTAAACGGAGGTCACCCCGAGGAAGGGAGGGTAACCAGAGGGGTGCCACAAGGATCAGTACTAGGTCCGGCTTTAATATTTTTTATTAGCAACATTGTATGGCGTATAGAAAGGAAGGTATGCCTGTTTGCAGATAGCACTAAGACCTACAACAGGGTAGACACTCTGGGGGGTGGGGTGGAAAAAATGAATAGCAATCTAAGAAACTTGAGGAGTGGTCAAGAGTGCGGCAACTAAGTTTCAGTGCAAAGAAGTGCAAAATCATTCACCTGGAGTGCAGAAACCCAGGGGTGGACAACAAAATGGGGGAGTGGTACTGGCAACCACCAAACAGGAAAGAGACCTGGGGGCAACCATATCTGATGACCTAATGGTGGCCAAACAGTGTGACAAGGTAGTGGGGAGAGCCAGTGGGATTCTGGGGTGCATAGGGAGGGGTATCAACAGCATAAAGAGAGAAATGGTGATACCACTGTATAAATCACTGGTGAGACCTCACCTAGAGCACTGTGTCCAGTTCTGGAGACTACATCTCTGGAAAGACATAGACAGAGTAGAGAAGGTCCAGAGAAGAGCAACTAAAATGGTGCAGGGTCTGCATTATAAGCCCTACCAGAAGAGACTGAGTGACCTCAATATGTATACCCTGGAGGACAGGAACAAGAGAGGGGATGTGATAGAGACTTTCAAATACCTCACAAGTATAAATAAGATTCAAGAGGGAAGTCTTTTTCAGAGAAAATGATGTTCAAGAATAAGGGGTCATGCTATGAAGCTGGAAGGGGGTGGGAGGCTCAGGGGAGATGAAAGGAAGTACTTCTTCACAGAAAGAGTTGTGGAATCCCGGAACAGTCTCCCAAAAGAGGTGTTGGGGGCAAAACCTGTAGTGCAATTCAAGGAGGCATAGGCTAGGCATAAGGGAACCTTGATGGTAGGGAAAGGGGGGAGAGCCAGAGATCAAGTAGGGACTGTGGTGTTACAGTAGGTAGGGAAATGTGTAGACTAGGTGGGAAAAACGTTCCTTATCTGCTGTCAAACTCTGTGTTTCTGTTTCTGTGTAAACTGTCAATGCAGCCTCCATCTCTTTGCACATAGGATACTGCATACCCCGGTTATTTTGTATGTCCTGTGCAGTCACTGTATCACCTGTGTGCCCCCACTCCTTTCTAGTACCCTTTCCCAATACCCTCAGCAGTACCCTCAGTGATGTGCTGTATCCAGTCACCATACTGTATGTTCACTACTAAATAATGTCTATTGCCATGCATCATTTGGTGGCATAACAAACACAGACACTGTACATTATGACCTACAAAACACCAAATGGCTGCTCACACTCATCACGGCCCTTGGGGTTTGTGTTGTCCTGGTGGCATTGTGGTAGGAAGGCATCCCCCATCCCATACCATATCTGCTCATAGCATGGTGTGGTTCTATCACTGTTGCAGCATTCTGCAGTCCTGGTATACGATGTCTGCTTGGCTAACTATAGATCAGTCTCTAACCCACCCTTCATAGGTGGAGGATAATATGCATAATGTCTATGATCCTCTCCAGTCTTCTCCAGTCTGGGTTCCAGAAGAGGCACAATACTGAAACTGCACTTGTTCAGGTTCCTGATGATATCTTGGTAGTGAGAGACAAGGGGAGCTGGTCCATTTTGGTTCTTCTAGATTGCTTTGCAGCATTTGACACTGTTGATTAAGGGGTGCTGCTAGACCCCCTGCATACCCTATGTGGACTGTCTGGAACAGTGCTAAGATAGTTTAGTTCATTCCTTATAGGCAGGACTCAGAGGGTTGTGTCAAGGATTCATTCATCTGCTCTTCTCTCTCTGTCATGTGGGGTCCCACAGGGCTCTATACTCTTCCCCCATGCTGTTCGCAGTTTACATGTTGCCACTGGGAGACATTATTAGGAAGTATGGTTTAAACTTCCATTGTTATGCTGATGATACCCAGCTCTACATGTCTTTTATACCTGAGCAAAGTGACGTTTCCGATTTCCAACAACTGCCTATCCGATATAGAGGACTAGATGAGTGCTAACTGGCTAAGGTTAAATCCGGACAAGATGGAAGTACTGGTAGTAGAACCGGGTCACCTTAGCTTAGAATACTCTGCAGGTAAACCTTCTGGGCTATGGCTTGGTGGTGCTCAACTGCTATCCATGCATCAGACGCAAAATTTGGGTGTTATGTTTGTCAGTGGCCTGACTTTAAAATCTCATGTGTCTGCTGTCAAAAAAAACTCTTTTCTCTCTATGTGAGAAACATAGCCCAGATCAAGCACCTGGTCCTGCCTGCTGATCTTCCTACACTAATCCATGCCTTTGTTACCTCACACCTTGATTACTGCAATGCCCTTTACCTGGGGTTACCAGGGGTTGATATCCATCGGTTGCAGCTAGTGAAGAATGCAGCAACCAGGCTACTGACTGGCTTACCTAGATCTGCACTGGCTGCTTGCACATTGGCGAATCCCCTTCAAAGTGGGCTTACTGACTTTTAAAGCTCCACATGGACTAGGTCTGTGTTACCTACAGAATCTCCTCCATCCTTACTGTCCCTGCCGCTCCCTCCATTCTGCTGATAAGAGATTGCTAGAAATTCCCAGGGTATGATTGAAAAACTCTGGAGCCCACTCCTTTGCTTTTGCAGATCCTACCCTGTGGAACTCTCTTCCTTGCCAGATTAAAGAGTGCCTGACCGTTGATGGCTTTAAATCTGCCTTAAAAACTCAATTGTTTCATTTAGCATATCCTGAACTCAGCTATAGTTAATGCTTGACTTTGGTTTATTGTTTGTCAATTGTATCCTGTTTATGTTATATTCTGTTGGTTTGTGTTCATATATTTGTAAAGCGCTGTCGTCTTCTTGGAACCGCATTTTTTAAGTAAAGTTGACTTGACTATGTGCCAGTGTTGCACACCTAACTGCCAGTAGTCTGTCATTGCACCCTGCTGATCAGCCCACACGGTGTTCTCCCCAAGGTTTATGTGTCCAGCACTGTCCAGCATCCCCCTTGTTCCCCTACTTGTAGGTCATCTTACATGGAAGAGCCAATGCCACACGATGGTCAGGGACAACATTTGCAGAACTGGCAGGCCCGCTCCATGGAGCACCCACTACATGTGCTGTAATGGGTGCTTCAGTACTCCTCATCGTCTTTGATTTCTGTAGTATCCTCAACGTCAGCCATGCACACCTGCAGTTGGGACTGTGCTTCACTTGTTTTGGAGATTTATTTATTTATTTATTTGTCTTTGATTACCGGGTAGGTGCACTGGTCCGAGGGACCATTTTCAGGCACGACCCAGGCCATAAAAGATGGCATAGCTAGGCAACAATTTAAATCACAAGGCACAGGGATGTTACAGGTTAAACAGAGGTCAAGAACATTTTTACATACAGGGAACAATACATACAGGAACAGATGGTGGAAATTATGGTACAATAGGTGAGACAATAAGAGGGTACAGACAACCCCTACCATCCCTTCCCCTGATTCACCCCACCTTTGAAAGTCACATCTAGACAGAGAGAAGAGAGAGGGAGAGAACAGGAGCCAGAAACAAGCTTGGGGAGAGCAGCTAAGAAACTCCCTGAGGAGTCAGGTTAGTGCAGGACAGAGAGTGTTAGGTGTGAGGGGGGGGTCTACCACTTATAGGCAGGAGCAAATTGCTCTATCCACAAACCAGGATTTGTAGAGGGACTTGAAGGCTGAATGGGTGTTAGAGGAGCAGAGGGGAGCAGGGATACCATTCCACAGTGCAGTGGCAGCAACAGATAGGGCTTTCCCTCCCATACCAGTGGACATCCTTTGTACATGTAGGGGAGGGACAGTAGAGGAGCAGAGACACCTGGGTAGAGTTCTGACCCTGAGCAGGGGGAAGAGAGGGGACACATCACCGCTTCTGATGGTACTATCCACAATACAACCAATGGTAAAATCAAAGCACCCTTGGAGGGGTAGCTAACCAAGGGAACTGTAGAGTTTGCAGTGGTGAGTTGAGAAAGGTGCCATGAGAGCAAATGGCAGGCACTGTTGTAAGCCAATGTGAGCCTGGTTCTGAGGGCCGAGGATGTTTGATAGTAGATGGGGGAGCAGTAGTCAAAAATAGGAAGTAGGTTAGTCTGGACAATTGTTATTCGAGCCTCTGGGGTTAGCAGGTGGCATAGACGGTAAGCAGCCCCAAGTTTTTGATTGACCCTGCTAACCACAGTGTTGATGTGGTCCAAGAAGGTTAATGATGGATCAAGTTTCACCCCCATATATTTGAACAAGAGATAACATCTTCAAGAGTCAGACCATCGGCGATAGTATTTGGAGAGAGGAGCCATAACTATGAAATTTAGTGGGGTGTGGTTTGGATGAGAATGGCATAGATTTGATCATTTTTCTGTTTACCAATAACAGGTTTGTGGTGAACCAGCTAAAAGCACTGCCATAGTTCTGGGTAAGAACTGAGGAGACCTGGGCAAGAGACTTATCGTTGTGGTAAATGACAAGGTCATCTGCATACAGAAGCAACTTACAGTTTAGGCTATCAGCTGGGAGTGAACTAATGAAGATGGAGAAAAGCAGTGGTCCCAGGATGGAACCCTGGGGGATACCAGTTGAGACAGGAAGAGTCAGAGAGACGGCAGAACCAATGCACACTGATTGTGAGTGGCCCGAGAGGTCGCTCTTGAACCAATTTGTTGTCTCAGTGGAGCAGCCAAGGAGGTGTTGCTTGGAGAGAAGGAGTGCATGGTTTACCATGTTAAAGGCCTTTGTGAGGTCCACAAAGACAGTCCTGGTAGCGTTTGATAACAGGTCTGTTATTATGAGGGTTTGTGAGGGAGTTAAGGGAGGTCCAGAAATTTTGGGGGTTCCCTAGGCTGTCCTTCTGGAGGTTAATGCAGTAGTTCCATTTTAGGGATTTAGCCAGCTGTTTGCACTGATTTCTGAGACACTATATTCATTCCAGAGGGAAGGGGAGGAGGACAATTTGTGATCAGCCCACTTACGATCACATTCTTTCATGAGTTTTAGAAGTTCCTTGGTGATCCACCAGGTACATCCTCCTCACACACTTCTTGTCTTAAGGGGGCAGTGGTGGTCCTGAATCCCAGGATGGCATTCGTGAAATAAGTCACTGCCGAGGTCACATCAAGTTGTGAGTAAAGGTTTGACCAGTTAATGGCTCTAACTTCCTCCAAGATAGCAGGGTCAACAGGGACTCAGAAATTGCGGAAAGAGAGATTCTTGGGAGGTGGATGTTTTGTCCTTGTGGACCAGATTATTTAGGTGGGAGAGTGGTCACTTATGGATTTGGCAAGTGTCCCCTGCCTGAGTGATGCATTCCTCTCAATTGGTGACTATCCAGTCCAGCAAGGTATGCGAAGAGGTGTGTGGGTTCAGCCTGGTGGGAAGTGAGATGGTCTGAACCAAGTTGTGCTTCTTCAGTATGTTGCCATAGTCAGGTTCCTGGGTCCCTAGCCAGTTTAAATTAAAATTACCAAGTATGATGGTGTCACGGAGGGGGGAGAGAGAGCCAAGACCAGAAAGGTGGTTTAGGAGGCCAGCAGTGCCCCCTGCTGGAGGGTTGTAGCAACACCCCAGGAAGATCTTCTTTGAGTAGCCCAGTACTAACTCCACAATGAGCCACTCACTCGGGGAGGCAGGATCAGACCTGAGGGATTCCAATATATACTGTAAATAGCTACTCCACTGCCCCTTTTTCTTTCCCGTTCTGTCATGGCGGAGTAGGTAATAACCAGCCAGTTGACATGAGGTGTCAAAGATATGCAACTTGAGCCAGGTTTCAGAGATCCTGATAACATGAGGTTTGTGGAGGGCTACCCAGGCTTGAAGCTCCGTGTACTTTGAGGGGATGCTGCATATATTTAGGTGAGTGATTTTCAGTCCATAGGGCTTGGTCCAGCATCTATGTGTGGAGGTAATAGGGATGTTTTCTGGGCCAGAGTTGATCTCTATGTCACCTGCAAATAAAAGCAAGGAGAAAAGGAGGAGGTAAGGGTGAGCTGGTCATGGTGAGAAGAACAAGCGAGTGTAAAGGAAGGAGCCAAGAAGCCTTTTCTCTGCGTTAGATAGGAACAAGAAGGTATTTGGACCATAAGTTGTGCATTGCCTCCTGAGTAGTACAGATAGGGGGTCTAATTGTGGTAGAGACACAGAGAACTTGTGCAAGTTTGCTTGCTCGTGTGCTAGTGCCAAGGCACAGGAGTCAACCACCCAGAGGGTGCTGAATAGCATGGCTATCAGCACCAGTGGTAATAAGTAATTAATTGCTGGAAAGGCTAAAAAGGGTGTAGTAGGCAGCTGGAGGTAAGACTGAGCCAGCAATGGTGCGCCAGCTGTGAAATTTGCCAAAGCACGGGGCAATTTTGGTAAAACATCTGGAAAGAGTCACTGTAATATTGCTTTACTGGGTGGGGGGCCAAAGACACTAGTTCTAATTTAGTGATATCATTGAAAGTTCAGCTAAGGCAAAGGTGCCAGCTACTGGGATGGTTTGGCTGTGACTGGGTATGTCACCATAGGCAGTGGAAGTGTAAGAGTTGAAAGGGTATATAGTCGAATTAGGGTGAGGTCCCTAACAACAGGGCAGGTTACAGCAGTAACTAAGGGGCGTTAACTGGAGTGGGTGATTTAGGTTTGATCTCCTTAGGAGGGGAGGGTGTGGCTTCAGGGGACAGAAAACCAGCTGACTGTGGGATCCCAGTGGGAGGAGTTCCTTTACAGAAACTATTTAATAAACTGTCAGAAGGAGGGTTGCTAGGTGGCTGGGCGAAAAAACCAAGTGAGAGCAGGCTCTAGCACAAAGGTCCCTCAATGAGCAACTAGCTTGATTTAGAAAGCTGTGTAAGGAGGGGGAATAAAAACTAATTCTTAAATAATGAGTTGCTAAGTTAGGGATTTCAGGTGACCTCACAGCTTCTAGATTCAAGGATGGATTCAATGCTCAGGCTCACACAAAGATCCGAGAAATGGTGCCAAATTTAAAATTTACAGCTGGGGGGGGCACTCTATCAGTTGAGCAGGTGTACCTGTTTTCAGCCCTTGAGAAGGCAGGGAGCAGCTCCTGTGGCTACAGCCATGGGTGGAGGAATGCCCAGGGGCCTTTGGCACACTCTCTAAATAAAGGGAGAAAAGATTAGCAGGAGGAAGGGGAAGGACTGTCTGAGCAGGCAGGGCAGAGGGGAGGGGAGGGGAGGGGAGGGATAGGATGGCTAAGGTAGGATTCCTTGAAAAAAGAGAGAGAGCGAAAGGGGGGATGGGATGAAGGTGAGTTAACAATGCAGAAAAGAAAAAGGGAATATCCTTATTCTGGCACTCATTTCACTCAGTGTCTCATTTGTAGGTCCATTTTCTGTATAGGATGGCATATTTTCATTGACTCACAACAACAAAGTACCTGTGGGCTGTACTGTGCTTCTACTGTTTACTGGTATCACCCATGGATTGTATGTTGACAATGGTTGGTATGTGCCTGCGTAGATTGTCATGGCACTGTACTGTGACTCAATATGCAGTCCTGCTGCAAAATGTTATCCCAATGCCAGGGGTGACAGCAGCCTCTGCAAAACCCCTCCCATGCACCAGCTGTGAGACACATGGCTCCCCTTGTGGCAACTTTGGGAACTTTTGTGCTGGGACCTCACTTCTACCAAAATCCAGCCCAGGGTGCTTGGTGCACCAGAGTTTGTCGCAAGTGGAGGTTTTGCATAACTTGTCAGCCTACGGGGCTTTTGAAAATCAGGTCCCTTTTCTCACTGGCTAATCAGTTGCAGTAGTGATTAAGCAGCACAAGCAAACAGTCCCCAAGTTGAGTGGCTAAGAATGGCAGCGCCCCCAAATGCAGCTCCCCTAATGGTAGACTCAGCCAGGACAGCTTCTACCAATCAGATCCTAATATGTTTACCATAAAGAACCAGATACAGAAACCAGCTCGAACCAGTACTGTTATAGGGGGGCCCAGCCACAGCCGCACCTACACAACAGAGATGTAGCAAAATAAGAGAGCTGACCAGATACAGAAAGCAGCTCCAACCAGTACTGTTATAGGGGGGCCCAGCCACAGCCACACCTACACAACAGAGATGTACCAAAATAAGAGAGCTGACCAGATACGGAAACCAGCTCAAACCAGTACTGCTATGGGGGGCCCAGCCACAGCTGCACCTACACAACAGAGATGTAGCAAAATCAGAGAGCTGACCAGATACGGAAACCAGCTCAAACAAGTACTGTTATAGAGGGGCCCAGCCACAGCTGCACCTACACAACAGAGATGTAGCAAAATAAGAGAGTTGACGAGATACAGAAACCAGCTCCAACCAGTACTGTTATAGGGGGGCCCAGCCACAGCCGCACCTACACAACAGAGATGTACCAAAATAAGAGAGCTAATCACAACACCAGTAACAATACAATCATCTGGAATCCAAGACATATACAATAGTTCACAGGCTACCATGCATCTCCAAACTAGTTCATGAAGTCCCAAAAGAGAAAACAGCTACATACGTTTTTCCATTTGGTAGGATAAAGTGCAATTACTTACATATTTCATTATGTGTCCATACATTATACCTGCTCAAAATAGAAAATATCTCACTTATTGTGGCTCTTCCTGGATAGCACCTGCTGCCTCTCATTTCCAGAGGCAGGTGTCAACAATTTGGCAAGCAAATACCAAAATTACCCAGGGGTAGCTGCAGATATATAATTTCCCACAACATCCTTATTTTCTTGGGTGCAGAATAGTGTAATAGTTTTTTTTTTCAAACTCTTTACATCCAACTTATTTTTGTATATTTCTAATCAGAAGTGCCTCTCTACCAGATGTGTGCTTTGATTATTATTATTAATCCCATCACAAATGCCAATTGTCTTTCATATTTTTAGAAACAAATTGCTGTCATAATATTTTTCTCTAAACGTTTGCAATGAATGGGGAGTTATCACATAATTATAACTGTCAGCATTATATAAGAATGAAGCGACCAATACATCAGTAATACTTCTAAGCAAGAATGTGCAGCATTGCTGTGTTTGTTTGCTAATATGTTGCCATTACAGGTTTGAATTAGTATGAATGAAGAATACAGGAAAATCTTAATACTTATTTTAATTCTTTACCTTTTTGTCTGTATTTGTGTATTGTGTTTATCATTTGGCAGAAAGGGTGTTTTAACCAATAAATTGATTGACTGAATGATTCATCGATCAGTTGATGAAAAAATAACTCAAGGAGTAAGTAACTTATAGTACCGCACAGGTTTGCAATTTGTTTGTCATTTAAATATGTTAAACTTGCATGTGTATAAATGCTAGCAACATTTTCAATCCATAAGATATAAATTTATTTCAGATTTCTTATTTAAAACCCGATCCAATTATTTATTTTGTAGTACTGTACTGCATTAACTGAGAGACCGGGTTTCATATTCTGCATCAGCGCAATTTCAAAAAAAGAACTTTCCACTGAACTGGTTATATTATTTGTAACTGAGTTGCCAGTTTTTACTTCATGGTTTTAGGTCTTAGGTCTGACTCCATGATTTTAGAATACTATAGATATGGGTGAGACACTGTTTTTCTGGCTTCTCTTGGTCTGGATTTCTGTGACCTCTCAGAGAGGCTGCGAACTGAACAGGATGAGTGCAAAGGCATACTCAAAAGATGGTGATATCATTATCGGAGGGGTGTTTCCAGTTCTGCTGGCCACTAAGTCATCTTCCCACTTGACATTCACGGAGCTGCCAGATCAAATACATTGTGAAAAGTAAGTTATGAGTTACTACCCTTCTTTTTACTGTTGAGCAATTAGGGTTATCTATTAGTCCATCCATTCATACATATAAAATCTATCTGACGCCATCTCGTCAGATTATACAGAGAACTATAACATCTTTTCTGTGTTTAATTTGTTTCTTAATGATTCAGACATACAGTGCTAAATTCTGAGAAAATAATTCCTATTGAAGAAGGAAAAATGAAATCAGGAACCATGCAGACATTCAAAAAAATAACACTGATTATAGAAATTCTGTGAGAACAAAACAGCAACAATAACCCGATTATTTTTGTTTTAGAGATCTTTGTAATAAATCTCATTCATAATTAATCAGCATGATAATGAATGCATCTTGTTTGGAAAGGGATCCTTGGTGACCCTCACGGATATCCTACCTGAAGTGAAAGACCCTCAGAATAGCTAAGTTCTGAAACCATTCCTGCATTCACTAAGTCCCCATATGACCGCTTGGCATACCTCTCAACTGTCCCTGATTACAAGGGATGTCCCTCATTTTACCCTCAAAATTTGTTCTGTCCCTCATCTGCCCTTTGTGGAAATGGTGCTGCTTCCACAGAGAATGTGCAGTAAATTAATTATATTCTAAAATGCTAATTCAAAAATAAAGTTTACTTTAGTATATACAATAGTTCCCACTGTGTTGTGAGTTTATATTTTCATGTTTGCAAGTGTGTCCATCATTGTCCCTCAGTTTGAGTGTTCATGTCCCTCACTTGAGTGATAAAAGGTAGAGAGGTATGCCACTTGGTACTGATGAAGGTGAAACATGCAGCCAAGGAAGCAGATGGTGTATGTTCAGGTGACCCATCTTCAATGGACTTTTCTGATTTACTGTGAGACTGACTGAAGAAAGGACTCTTCACCTACAGTGCAGGTAATACATAAATGTTGGCTCTCATAATCAGTAAGGACATGGACATGGCACTGCATGTAACACTGGAAGGGTAATTGTGGATGAGGATGTGAGGATCTTCAATTTTCTGTCTGTAGGTTGATCTAGGGTGATGTTTACTGTCCAAATAAAAAAGATACCTTCTGTCCAACACTTATTCAGCAAAGATACAGAGGATAATGATTTTCCACTGCTCTTTGGTGGGGATTGTAAACACGCTGCCTTTACTGGGCAGTTCTAAAGCTTTTTATTAAATTGGGTCTTGTGTGATGGATGAGACATTTCATCACTGTGGTCAACTGAAATGCAGATTAATTGCAGAGTTGGGTTCAGACCCTTAGAGGAAGAAATTTACTTTGTTGTTGGTGCCTTCTGATGTTCTGGATACATAGGTACATAGATGTTGTCGGCAGATAAGGGCCTTGTGGCCCATCCAGTCTGCCCTATCCCTCTTTCAAATGCTTAAGGTACCCTAGATGCTGTACGTTCCCCACTCCTTTTGCCCTAGCTTTATAATTCCCATGTGCCTATTCTATCCCACGCATTCTTGAATCCCCGAACTGTGGCTGCCCCCACCACTTCCTGGGGGAAACTTCCATCTTTCCACCACCCTTTCAGTGAAGTAGAATTTTCTCAAGTTCCCTTTAAGTTTTGCCCTTTTCATCTCATGCTGTGCCCCCTTATTTTGCTATTTTCCTTCATGTGAAAGATGCTCCCCTCTGGTACCCTGTAGGTCCCCTTTAGATACTTGAAGGTCTCTATCATGTACCCCTTCTCTCTCCTTTCCTTCAGGGAGTACATACTGAGAATTCTGAGTATCTCCTCATATGACTTATGCTGCATCCTGGACAACATTTTTGTTGCCCTCCTCCATATCAGCCTTTCCAACTGCTTTGTCACACTGTTTAGCCACTTTGAAGTTGTCTGTTATGCCTATCCCTACTAAATCCCTTTCCTCTGTAGAGGCCTCCAGTGTTACCCCATCTAGTTCATACTCGACCCTAGGATTCCCTCTCCATAGGTGCATAATCTTGCACTTTTTTTCACTGAAACCCAACTGCCATTCCTTGGACCAGTTTTCTAGCCTCTTCAGAGCTATCTTTATTTTTTTCTATACCTTCCTGTGTATTTATCCTGTTACATAGCTTTGTATCGTCTGTGAACTGCCAATCCTCCTTTCTAGACCCTCTGCAATATTGCTTATGAAGTCATTGAAGAGCACTGGTCCCAGTACTGATTCCTGTGGTACACCACTTGCTACCCATCCCTTCTGTGAGCTAACCCCGTTTACCACCACCCTTTGTGTTCTGTTACTCAACCAGTTTCTAACCCATATGACCACCTCTGTCCCCACCTCCAGAGTTGCCAGCTTGTGGATTAGTCTCCTGTGTGGGACTGTGTCAAAGGCCTTCCTAAAGTCTAGATAGGCCGCATCAACCACTGTGCCTTGATCTATTTCCTTTGTCCCCTACTCGAAGAAATCAGTCAAGTTTGTTGGGCATAACCATACCTGTTTCTAGTGATCGATTGAACAGCTTAGCCAGAGGTTTAACCAGTTATTCCTGGAGCTCCTTTAGGATCCTCAGTTGTATCTCATCGTGCCCCTTAGCTTTATCCACCCTAAGCCGTTCTAGTGCTCTTTTTACTTTGTCCTCTGAAAAAGGTCTAATGACCACCCCTTCTCCCTGTTTGACCTTCTCCATTAATGGGGGACCATCTGCATTGTCTTCTTCTGTGAATACAGAGCAGAAGTATTTGTTGAGGACAGTCCCCTTGTCAGTGTCTTTCTCCGCTACCATGCCTCCTTCTTCCATAAGTCTTATAATCCCCCCCCATCTTCCTCCTCTCACTAATATGCTTAATGAATGCCTACCCTCCTTCCTTCACAGATTTAACTAGCTTTTCTTTGGTTTCGGCCTTTGCTGCCTTACTGCCTTGTTTGCTTCCCTTCATTTTTCCAAGTGTGCTTTAGTTTATTTTCTGTTCTCCGTTTCCATGATGAACACTGTAGGTATTTGTGAGTTAGGTAACCCTTAGAATGCAGACCACAGTCTTGTGGAAATGGTTGCATACCTCTCAACTGTCCCTCATTGTATTGCTCAAATGTTCTCTGTCTTCCTGGCACATACAGAAAATGTGCAGTGAATTCAGACTTTAAGGCATAATTTCATAATATTCTAAGATCCTAAATCAAAAATAAACATTTTACAAGTAATTACAATTGTTACGACAGTGTTCAGAATTTGTATCTTCAGTGTTCCCAGTGTTCAGTATTCATGATTTTATTTATGTTACCATAGGTCATTACAAAGTCATTAAAACATTACAGTCATTGACAGAAAAATATTATATGGAAGGATTAATAAAGAAGAAATTCACAGAGCTTCAAATACAACATATCAATGAATAACAGCAATTTTGTTTCTGTGCCGAAGCACAGCTTCCATAAATGTAACCAACATTCTTACATCCTTTATATTGGTAGACTTCAGTAATACTTTCAAACAATCTTTCAGAGCTAACTTGAATGGCTTTATTAAAACATCCAAATAACTTAATCTCAATTTCCTATATGGGGGGTAGCTGAGAATTATGTGAAATAAATCTTCACCCTGACAATTTTGTCAAAATCATTGGGTATCAGATATGTTTTATTTCTTGTACCTTACTTTCGACTTTTTCAGTGATACCAAGTTGAATGTATACATTGTTATAATTCTAATACAAGTTAGCTAGCCTGGGAGTGGGTCCCAAGATGACAGCCTGGGTAAATAATTGGCTGGAGAATAGGACACAGAGAGTAATAGTAAATGGAGTCCACTCTGAAGAAAGGGGGGTTACTAGTGGGGTACCACAGGGTTCAGTATTCGGACCAGTCCTCTTCAATGTCTTTATAAGCGACATTGCAGAGGGACTGGAAGGGAAAAGTATGTCTCTTTGCAGATGACACAAAGGTCTGCAACAGAGTTGATGCACAAGGTGGGGTGGAAAGGATGAAAAGGGACTTGGCAAGGTTAGAGGAATGGTCAAATGTATGGCAGCTTAGATTCAATGCTAAGAAGTGCAAAGTAATGCACCTGAGAAACAAAAACCCAGGGGAAGAGTACACAATGGGGGGTGAGATACTAACAACAACAAAAATAGAAAGGGACCTGGAGGTAGTCATATCAGATGACCTAAAGGTGGGCAAGCAATGTGAGAAGGCAGCAAGGAGGGCTGGGGATACTGGGATGCATAGGGAGAGGCATCACCAGTAGAAAACAGGAAGTTATTATCCCCTGTACAGACAGCTGGTCAGACCCCATCTGGAGTACTGCGTGCAGTTCTGGAGACCCAGTCTTCGCAAAGACATAGACAGGATGGAAGCTGTCCAGAGGAGGGCAACTTTTTTTTGTTTACTAATGTATGTTACATTGCCATATGTATTTCTCTCTGCATTTTTTGTACTCGTTGTCTTAATAATCTGGCTGTACTCTTTGTGTATTGTAATTGTATCTCCCGGGTCGTGCCTGAAAACAGTCACTTGCTGACTAGCGCACTTACCCGGTTAACAAAAACTAAATAAATAAACTAAAATGGTGCAGGGTCTGCACTGGAAGCCATAAGAAGAGAGACTTAAGGAGCTTAATATGTATAGCCTCGAGGAAAGGAGGGAGAGGGGGGACATGATAGAAACTTTCAAGTACCTCAAGGGAATCAACAAAGTCCAAGAGGGTAGCATCTTTCAAAAAAAGAGGTGTTCAAGAACAAGGGGGCACAATTTGAAGATGGGGGGGTGGCTCAGAGGTAATTTAAGGAAGAATTTTTACACAGAGAGAGTTGTGGATGCATGGAACGGCCTTCCGGAGGAGGTTGTGGAGTCAAAAACAGTGGTGGAATTCAAGCATGCATGGGACAGTCATAAGGCAATTCTAGGGAGTGGGGGTAGGAAGAAGTAGGCTGCTGGTTAACTAGGATCTGCAGCTTATCCAGTGTGTAGGGAAATGGGCAGACTGGGTGGGCCAAGCGGTCCTTATCTGCCGTCAAATTCTATGTTTCTATGTTCTTCTGATCCAAGAGGCAGTGTTACTGTCAGTAAAATTCACAACCATGAAAATGTTTAAACTTAGAATACTACTGTGCTGATTCTAAATTGTTAACTGTCTGTACTTCACCTGTTGTACTCTCCTGGGTCATGCCTGAAAACAGTCAGTTTTGGCTAGCGCACTTACCCAGTAAACAAAAACTAAAAAAAATTTGTCATCTTATTCATATCTGTTTCCTGGGTAATTTCTATTAATTAATTTGTCATTCAGTTTTTATATGTATTAGAAATGATTATCCTTTTGAGAGGATCTTGCCACAGGTGCCACATATTCATCTGTTTTAAATTCTCAAGTAAAGTACTGTATCTGAATGTTTTGCCTGCTTTTTCACTGTGCACTGTAACCCAAATGTATTTGCCCTATCCCCATCTCCCCCCAGGACACATCTAGGATCAAGCAGCAGTCTGCTCAGCATGCCTTACTGGTAAAACTTTTAAATAAATGAATTAATTCATCAGCCATAATGATTCTTACTGAGTTTGTGCCCAGCTTTTTTCCTCTTCTAATCACAATTTAAGCCAGGGGTTATTAAAGCTTTCTAAAATGTGTGACAAGTAGCACACCACTCTCAGCCTTGGCAGGGTGTTTAATCTAACGCTCCCTATTTCAGCTCATACCACCTGCTCTGGGCAGAACTTATTAGTTTTTACAAACTTTGGTTTCACATGGGAATATTAGGTTACTCTCTCCTTCAGCTGCCCTCAAAGCCAGGATAACATCCATGCCCCCATGTTTATGATTAAACCTTTTTGTGACCTGTGAGCTTGGTTTCCCTTTTTGTTTAAAACTGTGTGTGTTTTGTCCACATACCATTGGGTGTGAACATAACCCCCAGATCTCAATATTCCTTAACTATTTCCAATTTCTGCTTGAATCTGCATGTTTGAGGATGTCCCTCATTGTGAGGCTCAATGTCTTCCATTGTTCCCCATTTTGAGTGCCCTTATCCCTCCTTTCAGTTAGAAAAGGTTGAGCAGTACATTAGCAACATATAGAGGATCCTAAATGTAAAGGACAAATGCCAATTTATTGGTTGACATGTGTCTGCCCATGCAATCAGTGGAGTGATTGAAGTGTAAATGATGGGTCTAAAGAGTAAAATAAAATCTTCTGGATGGGATTAATGGTACATTAAACAACAAGAGAAGTACAATTCACATCTGGCTTAATCTTTTCCATACATCCAAGAAGGGGAGGTTTCTAACAATGCAGGAGTTGGTTGCCTAGTTTTATTTGGTGAAGCCATTAAAGAAAGGTTCCTATGATACGTGTGTAGTGATAGTCTCCGTGGCATATGCAGTAGAGATTTTCTTGCTGGTGGAAACAGAGCAAAATACTACATAACTCCTTACTGCTATATGACATTGGTTAAATTAATGAGTGCAATGGAATGATTCTGAATAAACGTGTACTGTAGTTCTTGTGACAGCTGGTAATGACTATTGAGCCCGCTGTGACAGTTGGGAATTTGTAAGCAAAACATTGGGCTACTCAGCAAAACCACAGATGAAAGACCATAAATGCTAGGCCAAATTAACAAACATTTTAATTCAAAAGTAAAAAAACAAACAGACTAACAGCACCCCCACAACCATGTGACCAACATTTTGCGTCATACTGATACTTTGTTAATTTGTGGTTTTGCTGAGTAGCCCAACTTTTTGCTTACAAATTCTGTTTCAACATGTTGTGGTTCCAGCTTTGTTCTCCAAGCAGCTGCCTCTCCAGTTCTGAAATTTTGTTGGGAGAACTTTATTAATCCGATAAAGTACTGTCAAAATATTTCAGGACCACCATGAAAGTGATTGGACTGTAACACATCTGTGGTTCAGTTTGCATTGATTGATATTTACATGTTTATTTATTTTACAAGTTTTATCAGGAAAAACATACAGAGCTGATAATAACTTACAGTATATCTGGATGCATCTTGGGTGGAGTGAAAAATGGGAGGGCGCAGGTATAGCAACACAATAACAATATGCTATACTGAATAACACTTTAGGCAACAGTGAAGCAAATTCAATGAAATCTATGTAACTCAGGGGTAAATGTTTCCTAATGTTAATAGAGCTGGTCATTATTTTTCTTCTGATTATTAGATGAGTCACGGTATGTCATAAAGCAGCTATATAGCTGCTACTTTCAGTTTTCAGTTCACTAACCTTCATATAATAAGTAGAGAACTAGGAGTCCCTCCCACATTAAATGATTTGGTACTAGATATTGTGTGTTACCTAGCATCATCTATTTTTTATTGACAGTTCCTTTTATGCCTACTTGTCACTTATACTGTATGATTGCAAATGAAACAGAAAATTGCTAATGAAAAGAAATCTGGTAAAGAGAACAGGGGTCGCAGTACATCCTATCTGAGTGATTTCAGAGTACTATGTAGGTTTACCCTAAAGACAGAAGAACTGCAGAGGGTACCAGGGGGCTTAGATAGCCACTGTTGCAAGGGAGACAGTATTTCAGCAGATCATCTATAGATCTACCAACAAACATGTTAACCAAAGAACATTTGGAGTCTCTCAGCCACAAAAGATAAATGTAAAACTTTTGGGAGATTTTAGTTGGAGAAACACATATTACTAGAATACTGGGTGACTTCATACTCTGTAAGAGTATGGAGACATTGAGCAAGCTTGGTGTTGCATAGTTCAAGTTGTAGAATAAATCTACTGTTCTGTGGGATAATACTGGAATGCTGAAAACTTAGAAACACAATGCTGGATCCAGACAAGATATAAGCTAAGCTAAACAGAAGGTCATATAAAGCCTTTTACTTCTCAGATCACCCTTATTGAAAGAACCATAGACTTGTCTGATAACATTTGTGGACATCGGAGAAGCAATATTGGCCCCCAGATGAGTCTAATTAGGGTCTGTAATCAATATAGGAATCTAATATATAGTCCAATGTTGTTGGCAATGGAAATCCATACACTTCCAGATGCCATTGTACCACAGTAGTGATCATATCAAATCAAATTGTATTTCTAGTCTGCTTTTCTTAAATCAAAGTGCATTCACAAATACAAACCAACACACAACTAAAATACACAAATTTAAAAGGCAGCATACAAAAGGCTAAATATCCCCCCCAAATGCTAAATTAAATAAATACATTTTCAGGGCGGATTTCAATGTCTCAATGGACAGGCTATCCCTAATCTGATGAGGTAGAGAGTTCCACAGGGTTGGGGCCACAAAAGCAAAAGCCCTAGCACCGGATGTCTATAAAAGTACCCTGGAAACCTCTAGCAATCCCTCATTGGTGGAGCGGAGAGAGCGGAGGGGGTGATAAAGTCATATGAGGTCTTGCAAGTAGCCCGGTCCCAGTCTGTGTAAGGTCTTATAAGTCAGCAATGCGACCTTGAAGATAAGTCTCCATCGCACTGGCAGTCAATGCAGTTCACGCAGCACAGGCATTACATGGCAAGATCTTGATTGCCCTGTCAACAACCTGGCCACTGTATTCTGCACTAACTGCAGGTGATGGAGGGCTACCCCTGGTAACCCTAGGAATAGAGCATTGCAGTGGTCAAGACAAGAGGACACAAAGGCATGAAGCAACACAGGAAGATCATTGGGCGGAACAAGGTGCTTTATCCGGGCGATGCTCCTCAGATGGAAAAATGAGGACTTAACAACAGCTGACACCTGTGCTTTAAGCATCAGCTCATTGTCAAGTACAACCCCTAGATTATGCACCCTTTCAGAAGGTCTGAACTGGTCACCCCCCAGCACCAAGCTGGATGGTTGCCCAGGAGTTAACTTCTCTACCCAGTGACCAGGGTCCACCACCAACACCTCAGTCTTGTCTGGATTTAGTTTCAACCAGTTAGCACTCACCCAGTCCTGAATTTCAGCAAGGCAGTTTTTAAATACTGAGACAGCATCCCTCTGTTTGGGTTCAAAGGACAGGTAGAGCTGAGTGTCATCTGCACAGCAGTGAAAACTCAGCCATACAACCTGTAATGTCTCCCAACGCAGCATATCCACTGTGAACAACATGGGGATGGTACGGAACCCTGCAGCACCACACAGGGCAGGGTAAAGGGGTCTGAGGAAAAAATCCCAGACACCACCCTCTGAGATCTGCCCATGAGAAAAGAGTGGAACCATCTGAGGACCATCCCCGACAGTCCACAGATTACCTGCAGACATTCCAAAAACACCCCATGATCCACGGTGTCAAATGCTGCAGAGAGATCAAGGAGGACCAAGACTGAACGAGTCCTCTGATCTCTCGCTATTAGGAGATCATTCATCACCCGAACTAATGTGTCTCAGTACTGTGCCTCTTCCTGAAACCAGACTGGAGAGGATCGTAGATTTCATGGGTGGTAAGAAAGTTCTCGAGCTGCAATGCGACTACCTTCTCAATAACCTTACCCAAAAAGGGAAGGTTAGAGACTGGTCTGTAGTTAGCAAGACAGTCTGGGTCACTGGAAGATTTCTTTAAAAGGGGAGTCACCACTGCCTCCTTTAATGGGTCAGGGAACACCCCTTGGCCCAGCGAACACCAGACTATCTCCACAAGGATTGGTCCAATGATATGATGCCAGAATACTGTTGTCTGTGTCACTACTGAGGTACAAAAGCATACAGCTTCTTATCTATTAAGATTCCTTCTGCTTACCTACGCTACATATTCCTTATAACAATAATGTCAGCAGCACTAAAAGCACCCTAAGTTGAGTGTTTGTTAAAAGATGAGCTACTAGCAATGTTGTCAGCTCATGTAACTACAGTATTACTTAAATGTATTTTGTTTATTTCAGCTTTTGTTTACCGGATAAATGTCATGAGCCAGGGCCCTTTTTCAGACACGACCCGGGACAAGATGTCCAGGTATTACAGTTCACAATAATAACTACAGTACAAAAATTACAACAACTACAGTACAGTATTACAAACAATTCATAACACTACATTACCAAACATCAATGCATTACAACACAATTATCATTATAAGTTAATAGCATTCATATTGCACTTTACTCTTATAGTATTGTTTTAACCTAGATTTAAAAACTACATGACTGATGTCTTCAAAAAAGGTTGGTGGCAGGCTATTCCAATATTTTGCTGCCATAAATGAAAAGGAACTCTCTCCCATTTTGGTTTTCCTTTTTGGAATCACTAACTTAATAGTTGTGGTTGATCTCAAAGGTCTTTCTATCTCCTTAAATTGATAAAACAGATATAAAGGGGATTTTGACTTTTGTCTCATAACATTATCCGTAAGACAATTTAGATTATACTCAATATTAAACTTTGGAGGAAGCCAATCAATTAACTGATACAATAAACAACGATGAGTCTGATATGGTACTTGAAGTACAAACCTACATATACTATGAAATGTAGTAGTTAATAACGATAGATCTGCTTTTCTGAAATTAGAAAAAAGAAATGAATTATAAATCATAGTTGGTAGTAGTACACTTCTAGCAATAGCTGTGTGAGCCTCCAAAGTCAGGCAATTTAAAGATCAAAAGAGTACATCTAATTTCTGATTAACCTTTTTACAGGATTGTTTAATATGTATCGAGAAAGTCACATTTGAATCTAATACTATACCCTGGCTTTTAATCTTATCTTGCTTATTGCTGTTTTTGGTTTATTTTACCACAGTTCAAGACAGAATTAGAAAGAAGGCAGATTAGGCTAACCAAACATATATAAAATATTGTGTGGGTGACCATACCTTACAAGGCTGATGTCTTCATCTCGGGGTAAGATCATGGAGAACTGTCGAACTTTGCTCTCAAGGTCTATGATGTCATCTAACCTCTAGATGGAAACACATCTTTGCTGTGTATGGCTGTCCCAAATGTGGACCCAGCCAGAATACAAATCAATAACTTGTAGCAAATGGCATTTCACAAAATACTGCAGACAAAAGGGCTGAATTGCCGTTGAATTAACCATTCCTTGCCCTGTATGTGCTGTGGAACTTTGGAGTAATACTGGAAGGTACTGCACTGCAGGCTGCCTGGCACCGCTGTGTAATAGTTCCCATTCCATGTGGCCTTTGAAGTAATTTCTTGCTCAGTGGTCTACCCCAGAATACTTTGGCATAAAAATCATTACCATGTTTTAAAAAAAAGAGAGATCAGGACCATGAGGAACATACTAACTATTCATAACTATTATTTATAATTACTCATTAAACAATATTTTTAATTATAATTTATACTATTTGTCTATAATAATTTCTTTCTGTATTTTAAACGTATTTCTGCAACCTGCTGAAGGACAACACTGTAAATGAGCTTTGGTTGAATGTTTTTTCCATAAACATGGGATGAACTATCCCTTTTTTTACATCTTTGGTACAGACAAATGCAGTCTGGCTTTGACAGTAGAATTCTCTTAGCAGAATGCTTGACATGTATCAACTGAAATGTGCTTAGGTTAGAATTGCACGGGACAAACACTGCCACCCCTTCCATTTTGTGTGGGGAGCTTGGGAACCTAGATCTAGAAAGTCCTTGCTACTATATTCTTACTCAGTGCTGAGAAGGTTCTTGATGGTGTTAAATTTATTAATTTATTTAAAAATTGGTAACAAGCAAAGGCACACTAAGCTAAAGTTCACTTCCAGATGTGACCCGAGGTGAGGGGGTATGGGAAGCACAAACAAAATAAAAATTACAAAGGATTAGATTGCTTTTATAGTACATAGGCAAGCAGTTGTGTACACATAAAAATTAATAAACAGCATGGATTAAAGCTGAGATATGTGGACAAACGTGCTAGAATGTTATAAAGTGTTCAAAAAAACATGGCATAACCATTCCATAACTTCCATCGATACAACTTTGTAATTGTGTAATAAAGGTTATTAAGTGGCTGGGTTGCACATCCGTGAATGCCACTTCATATTCCTGGACTACTTTATAAACCTTTTCACTCACTGTGCAAAGAATAGCATCCAGTCAGTTTCTTATTGAGACTGGCAGGACATCATTGGAAAGGGCCTATTCTTTTACTTAAAAGTTATGTCTGTAACCATATCTTAAGCAGATTCCTCCCCTTTCAAACTTTTTGTTCCCAGGATCTGGTACTGGTATCTTGTCCACAACAGGATCTGGTTCTTGAACTGTACACACTCCAGGATCCGATGCTTACAACATGCTCACTTCAGGATCCAGTGAGTGCATCATTCCCACTCAAGGATCAGGTGCTTGCATTGTGCCCACTACAGGATCAGGTGATTGCATTGTGCCCACTCCAGGATCTGGTACTTGCATTGTGCTCACTCCAGGATCCAATACTTGTATCATGTATACTCCAGGATCCAGTGCTTACATTGTGCCCACTCCAGGATATGGTTCTTGCAGTATATGCCCTCCAGAATCTGGTGCTTGCATTGTGCCCACTCCAAGATCCTGTGCTTACTTCATGCCCACTCCAGGATCCAATGCTTGCATTGTGCCCACTCTGGGATCTGGTGCTTGCATCTTTTCCACTCCAGAATCCAATGTTTGCAGCATTCCCACTCAAGGATCAGGTGCTTGCATTGTGTGCACTGCAGGATCAGGTGCTTGCATCATGCCCACTATAGGATCAGGTGCTTGCATCGTGCCCACTCCAGGATCCAGTGCTTGCATTGTGCCCACTCCAGAATCCAGTACTTACATTGTGCCCACTCCAAAAGCCAGTATGCCCACTCCAAAAGCCGGTGCTTGCATCATGCCCACTCCAGGATCCAGTGCTTGCATTGTGCCCACTCCAAAAGCCGGTGCTTGTATTGTGCCCACTCCAGGATCTAGTGCTTGCATCATGCTCACTCCAGGATTCAGGGCTTACATCATCTCCACTCAAGCATCCAGTGTTTGCGTAGTGCCCACTCTGGGATCCAGTGCTTGCATCGTGCTCACTCCAGGATCCAGTTCTTGAATCATACCCACTCTGGGATCCGATACTTGTATCATGCCCATTTAGGGATCTGGTGCTTGCATCGTGTCCATTTTTCAATGTCAATAATGATAATAAAAAATGTTTTCAGTTAAGACACATAGCATAGTTTGCCAAAACAACATGATTCACCTTGAGATATTTATCTTTGAAGGGTGTATAATTAAGTAATAAGTGATGCGGTGGCATGCAGAAATGCATACAAACTTTAATACTCTGATAATATGAGATGCATTTTGGTTCATCTGAGAACTTCAGCCTTCTAGGAAATGTGGGTCATAGTATCCCCACAATCCCTTAGAGACTTATTGCACTTACGGAATACCATTTAACGGTGTTAATGTTTATTTCAGGAAAACCGTTGTTATGTGTTTCATTAACAGGTGATCATGCCACAATGAAACTTTTGCTGTACTACACATGTTGTAATGCATTTGGAAATATAAATCATGTTATTTTAGTTGGTGACAGGCTGCATCACCTAGGGATGTTTTCAGCACTTACCTCTGCAACAAAGTCTGTATATATGTCTACTGTTTGTACATAGGTCATACCAATGGATAAAAATGATGGTCTTTGCAATTGATGAAATAAATAGAAGCCATCTTCTCTTACCAAACATCACACTGGGGTTTGGGATTTATGATTCTTGCAACACAGCTTCTGGTGCACTGAAAGGTTGTTTGGCACTTATGACTGGAAATAACAAGCCCATTCCTGGTTACCATTGTACAACAGTGACTTCTCTTTCTGCAATAATAGGGGATTTAAGCTCACAGATGTCAATCCCTATGGCCAGACTGTTGGGACTTTACGGATATCCACAGGTATGACATGTTTAGCAATTGTTGTTCTATATCAGAATACTTGATAGGTGTGAAGATTTTGACCTATACTTTTTTTGAGTGCCCCTTATCTCCTGACTTGTATGATGCCCTTCTTTCCACAATTTGAAACATAGAACCATAGAAGGTGATGGCAGAAAAGGAGCACAAGGCCCATCCATTCTGCCTGTTTTACCAATTTGCTCCCACTGCCTCTACTAGGTCAGCGAGTTCAGCTATGCCCCCCTCATATGTATGATTCCCTTGTGCATATCCCATGCCCTCTTGAATCCCTCCACTGTACATGCTGCCACTGCCTCCAGATGCAGGGCATTCCTTGCATCCGCCACCCTATCTGTAAAAAAGAACTTTCTCATGTTACCCCTTATGCAACCCCCTCCAATTTCACATCATGCCCGGTATTTCTATTGTACTTGTTATACTGAAAGATACTATCCCCTTCCACCTTATTGATGCCCTTAAGATATCTGAAAGTCTCAGTCATGTCCCCTCTCTCCCATCTCTGTTTCAATGTGTACATATTGAGGTCCCTAACTCTATCCCCATATGCCTTGTCATGCAGATCCTGCACCATCTTAGTTGCCCTCCTCTGCACTGTTTCCACCCTGCCAATATCCTTACTCATGTGCAGCTTCCAGAACTGCACACTGTACTCTAGGTGAGGCCTAACCAGCATCTTGTACAGTGGGATTTCCACCTCCTCCTACAGCTTGCAATACCTCTCCCTATACACCCTAACTTCCCACTAGCCTCCTAACTGCTTTTGTGGTCTGTTTACTGGATTTGGTCATTTGATATAATGACACCCAAATCCCTCTCTCCTCACTAGTGACCATCACCAACTCACCCCCAACATGTAGCCCCCCAGTGTTTCTGTTCTGCATGTGCCTTGATTTTACGTCAGACTGCTTTAACTTCCATTGTATAGGCCCATGTCTTAGAGTGCCGTTTCTCTATTGTATGAGGGCCCATGTCTCTGACTGTCAGTGTCTCATTATATCAGCCTAGTCCAGGGTGTCAGTGTCTATATTATATGAGGCCCTTGTCTGACTGTGGTGTTCACATTATATGAGGGCCTGTCTCAGGGTCGTGTCTCTATTATATCCGCCATGTCTTAGGGTATCATTGTTTCACATTATATGAAGGCTCATGTCCTGGGACAGGTCTCACATTGTGTGAGGCCCATGCTTCAGGGTGTTAGTGTTCACATTATATGAAGGCTCATGTCTCAGGGTGTCGTGTCTCACATTATGAGTGCCCATGTCTCAGACTGCTGTATCCCACATTGTGTGAGGCCTATGTCCAGCATGTCAGTGTCTCACATGTATGAGGCTCATGTCCAGGGGGTGTCACTGTCTCAGATTTTTCTGGTCCATGTCTCAGAGTGGCAGTGTCTATCTTAGAGGTCATTGTCTCACATTCCATATGCTCATGTTTCAGGTGTCGTTCTGCATATGATGGTCTATGTCCAGGTGTAACTGTTCACATTCTATGAGGCCCCATTTCTGGTGTGTCAGTGTCTCACATTTTATGAGAACCGATGTCCCGTGTGTAACTGTCTCACATTCATGAGGGCCCAAGTTTCAGGGTGTCCGTGTCACATTATATGGGGACCCATGTCTCAGACAGTCAGTGTCTTCTATTATATGATTGCCCATGTCTCCATGTTAGTGTCTTCACATTATATGAGGGTCCATGCTAGGTGTCAGGGTCTCACATTACATGAGGCCCATGCCAGGTTGTGTAATTATTCAGATTCTATGAGTTCATTTTTCAGGGTGCTGTGTCTCACGCTATATGAGGCCCATGTCTCGACTGTCAGTGCTCCCATTATATCAGGCTCATGTTTCAGGGTGTCAGTGTCTCATATATGGGCCATTGTCTCAGACTGTCAGTGTCTCACATTATATGAGGGCCCATGTCTCAGGGTCAGTTTCTCGTTATATTAGGCCCATGTCTTAGGGTATCATTGTTTCACATTGTGTGAAGCCTATGTCCAAGGGAATAAGTGTCTCACATTATGTGAGGGCCCATGTCTCAGTTTGTCAGTGTCTCATATTATATGAGGGTTCTGTTCGACTGTTAGTGTTCCCATTATATCAGGGTCCATGTCTCAGGGGTGTCAGTGTCTCACATTATATGAGGCCATTGTCTTGGACTGTCAGTAATCTCACATATATGAGGGCCCATGTCTCAGGGGTCGCTGTCTCTATTATATCAGTCTATGTCTTAGGGTATGTTTGTCTCACATTCAGGAAGTTTGTGTCCATGGAATAAGTGTCTCACATTATGTGAGGGCCCAAGTTTCAGGGTGTCAGTGTCTCACATTATATGATGGCTCATGTCCCACGTGTAACTGTCTCACATTCTATGAGGCCCCATTTTTCAGAGTGTCAGTGTCTCACATTTATGAGAGCCGATTTCCAAGGGTGTAACTGTCTCACATTCTATGAGGGCTTATGTCTCAGACATTAAGTGTCTCCCATTATATGACTTCTTTCACTTCGCATGTTAGTGTCTCACATTATATGAGGGTCCATGTTTCAGGGTGTCAGTGTCTCACATTATATGAGGGCTCATGTCCTAGATTGTCAGTACCACATTACATGAGAGCTAATGTCTCAGCAAGTCAGCAACTGTTACTTGATGTAGAGCCCATGTCCTAGGTATCATTGTCTCACATTGTATAGGCCCATCCTCGGTGTGTGTGGGTATTTCACATTATATGGAGGGCCAAGTCCCAGCTTATTTTTTGTCTCCATTATATGAAGGCCCATCCCTAGGGTGTCAGTGTCTTCACATTATATGAGGGTCCATGTCTCAAGGTGTCAGTGTCTCTCATTATATGAGAGTCCATGTCTCAGATATAATGTGTCAGTCACATTATATGAGGGCCCATGTCTCAGGGTGTCAGTGTCTCATGTATATGAGGTCAGTGTCTGAAGTGTCAGTGACTCTTCATATATGAGGTCCATGTTCTCAGATTATAAGTGTGTCTGTAATATGAGGGCCCATGTTCAGTGTGTCAGTGTTCTAATTATGTAAGGTCTATGTCTCAGGGTGTCAGTGTCTCACTTTATATGAGGGCCCATTTCAGACTTTAAGTGTGTCACATTATGTGAGGACCAATGTCGCTGGTTGTCGTGTCTCACATTATGGGAGGGTCCATGTCTGAGACTATAAGTGTGTCGTTATATGGGGCCATGTCTCTGGGTGTCAGAGTCTCACATTATGTGAGGCTCAAGTCTCAGACTATAAGTGTGCTTACATTATATGAGGGTCCATTTCTCAGGGTGTCAGTGTGCTCACATTATCTGGAGGGCTCATGTCTGACTATAAGTGTATGCTATCATATGAGGCAAGGCCCATGTCTTAGGTGTCAGTGTCTCACATTATGTGAGGGCTCATATCTCCCTATAAGTGTGTCACATCATATGAGGGGGGCCATGTCCTGTGGGGTGTCAGTGTCTCACATTATATGAGGGTCCATGTCCTGGTGTGTCAGTGTCTCACATTATGTGAATGTCCATAAAGTCTCAGACTATAAGTGTGTCGCATTATAAGAGGGCCCATGTCATAGGGTGTCAGTGTCTCACATTATGTGAGGCTCATGTCTCAGCTATAAGTGTGTGACATTATATGAGGGCTCAGTCTCAGGGTGTCATGTGTCTACATTGTGCGAGGGCCCATGTCACAGGGTGTCAGTGTCACATTATATGAGGGCCCATGTCTCAGACTGTCAATGTCTCACATTATATCTGTGGCCCTATTCTCAGGGTGTCAGTTTCTCCACATTCTATGAGGGCCCATGTCTCCGGGTGTCAGTGTCTTCACATTACATGAAGTCCCTATGTCTCAGACTGTCAGTGTCTCACATTATATTAGGGCCATGTCCAGACTGTCAATGTCTCACATTATATCAGGGCCCTTTGTCTTAGGTGTCAGTGTCTCACATTATACCAGGGCCTCTGTCTCAGACTGTCAGTGTATCACATTTTATGAGGGGCCATGTCTCAGGGTGTCAGTGTCTCATATTATAAGAGGGCCTCTGTCCCAGACTGTCAGTGTCTCACATTGTATCAGGCCCATGTCTTAGAGTGTCGCTTTCTCCCATTGTATGAGGGGCCCCTGTCTCAGACTGTCAGTGTTCCTGCATATCAGGGCCCATGTCTCAGGGTGTCAGTGTCTCACATTATATGAGGTCCCTTGTCTCAGACTGTCAGTGTCTCCCATTATATCAGGGCCCATGTCTCAGGGTGTCAGTGTCTCACATTATATGAGGGCCATTGTCTCAGACTGTCAGTGTCTCACATTATATGAGGGCCCATGTCCCACGGTGTAACTGTCTCACATTCTATGAGGCCCCATTTTTCAGAGTGTCAGTGTCTCACATTTTATGAGAGCCGATTTCCAAGGGTGTAACTGTCTCACATTCTATGAGGGCCCATGTCTCAGGGTGTCAGTGTCTCACATTATATGATGGCCCATGTCTTAGGGTATCATTGTCTCACATTGTATGAAGCCTATGTCCAAGGGAATAAGTGTCTCACATTATGTGAGGGCCCATGTTTCAGGGTGTCAGTGTCTCACATTATATGATGGCCCATGTCCCACGGTAACTGTCTCACATTCTATGAGGCCCCATTTTTCAGAGTGTCAGTGTCTCAGCATTTTATTAGAGCGATTTCAAGGGTGATAGCTGTCTCACATCTATGAGGGCCCATGTCTCAGACAGTAAGTGTTCCCCATTATATGACTGCCTATTTCTCGCATGTTAGTGTCTCACATTATATGAGGGTCCATGTTTCAGGGGTGTCAGTGTCTCACATTATATGAGGGCTTCATGTCCCAGATTGCTTGGGTATCTACATTACATGAGAGCTAATGTCTCAGTAGGTCAGTGTCTCACGTTTGATGAGATTCCTATCGTAGGTGTCAATTTGTCTCACATTGTGAAGCGAGTCCCATCCTCGTGTGTCAGTTCATTACATGGGGCCCAAGTCCCAGCTATCTATTGTCTCACATTATATGAAGGCCCATCCCTCAGGGTGTCAGTGTCTCACATTATATGAGGGTCCATGTCTCAAGGTGTCAGTGTCTCTCATTATATGAGAGTCCATGTCTCAGAATATAAGTGTGTCACATTATATGAGGGCCCATGTCTCAGGGTGTCAGTGTCTCACATTATATGAGGGTCATGTCTAAAGGTGTCAGTGTCTCTCATTATATGAGGTTCCATGTCTCAGATTATAAGTGTGTCACAATATATTGAGGTAGAAGACTTGTTTTTGCTGGCTTCTGGCAATTAGCTTCACCTCGAGCTTCTTTCCTCTCTAAGACTGCTTGAAAGCAGAGTAGAGAAACCTTACAGAGCAAGGAGAAGGATTAAGACTTAGTTTGGCCAAGCAGATTTACTGTCGTGGTGGTGTTTTGATTTTTACTCACAGGGATTGCTACTGTTTGTATTAACATTCATTATTTTATTTTTTCTCTGATTCAAATTGTTGTTGCTGGTATATTTCCTTCTGTATTATTAGAGAGTGTGCCTATAGGTGGGTGCTAACAGATTACTGCTGTAATCTTCTGATTCAAATTGTCTTTTGCAAGGTATATCTTCTGTTACTGCTTTATTTTTCTCTGGGACAAAGTGTTTCTACAGGGTATATTTCTCTGAAATTATTTTTACAGGTGTGCTTTACAGGTTTTACAGTTTTATCTAACATTAGGATAAGCTTTCAGGGTTACCCATTTGTTGTTGACTGATTGTTTCTGCTCTTACTCCTTGTTCTTTCAGTCTCATGGTTCTTTTTTTAGGCAGGGAAGTGGCCTAGCCACTCACCCCATCCCCTGTAACCACCCTCTGCTACACTCTTTTATAGGTACCATAGTTGTGACATTTCCTGTGGCAGAGCAGGAAGGGCGATCAGTGGGGCCTCCCCAAGGTGATCTCATTTACAGGGGCATTAGTAATTTAACTTGTTATAACAAGTTAAACAAAGCACGATTAAACCATTACTTGCATTTTTCCTTTTTTTTTCCTTCTAATTACTCTGACTAGGTTACAAACCAGCAACTTATTTGGAATGGATTTCATTAACTGCAGGTACTGTGGAACAATTTTCAGAAGGACAGTCTTACGGTTTTGGACACTGTCCCACATGCTTGGGCCTTTTGAGATCTTGGTCTCAGCTCCGGGCGCATGGGCAGAGATTGCACGCCTCAAATTTCATATTGAAGAGGAATACATTATAAGAACCACCTGCCATTTCCCCAGCATCCAACAGAAAAACCTGGACCGCAGAGAGGGTAGTTGGTCCAGGAGGTTGGCAGGGTGGTTAGGAGGAGCAAATCAGGTGCCCTATCACTCTCGCTCCTCCAACACATTCCAAAACCATATAAACGCTACACAACAGGTATCTGCCTCTATCTCTGAAATCAAATAAAGAGGCAGAAGACACTGCAGCAGGACCTGATGGCACAGGAGCTAGTACAACAATACTCACCCGTAACCAGGAAACCAAAACTAAATCAAGCACAAAGGCAACTAAAACTTCTGATCATAGGAGACTCCATGATTCGGGGAGTTGATACCATCTCCAGCCGGGGTGATGGTCAGATGTCTCCCAGGTACATCAGCATGGAGAGACACTGACCGCATTGCTAAAATTGTTCACAAAGCAGGAGAAAACATTCATGTCCTAGTATTCATTAGGGACTATCGATCTCGCTTCAGCCGGTCAGTTGTGGAGACCAGGAACACCTGACTAAGCTGGGTGACAAACCATCATCTATTTCGTCTGGCATCTCCTTCTTCTGAGATCCTGCAGTCTGGGAGAAGGGAACAGATGGACGGAAGGTCAGAGAAGGAGAGATAGGGGAGTTAAACACGGCTCAAGGACTGCGCCAGGAAAAAAGGACACAGATTTGTGGAACTGCAACAGTTCTGGGAGTCGAAAGTTCTTATTTGATGGACTGCATCTGATTAAAGAGGAGTCAGTGCATTGGGGCAGAAGTTTGACGTCTTTGCAGAATATTTAAACTAGCAGGCTGGGAGGGGTGCACCCATGCGTCCGAATGGGCACTGCCTCCCCTCAGCTAGTGGTCAAGATAGGAATTCAGCGTGTTTGCCCATTCATTTGCATCACCAGGTAGAAAAAGTTTGTCTCCCCATAGCATGCACAGGGTAATGCCAAACTTCACCCAACAACTAACACACAAAATCTGGCCAATGGAAAATCATGTACAAATGCTCACAGCCTGGGAAATAAGATCCCAGATCTGCAGGCAATAATGTCAGAGGCTAAACTGGACATAGTAGCAATTAGTGAGACGTGGTTTCACTATAACCACTTGGGAGACTTCAGTGCACCTGGCTATGTATTGTTCAGAAGAGACCGCGAGGTGCAAAAGGGGGGGAGGAGGGCCTGTATGTTAAATGAAAATATCAAAGCTAAGAAATTCAGAATACACATAAGGAGCTAGAAGAACTGTGGGTCACCCTGGAAACAGGAAATGGGACAGCCATGAGAACTGGGTTGTTCTCAGGCCCCCAGACCAGAGGGAGGACATAGACACATTACTGTTAGAAGATATATACAAACATGACAAATAAGGGAGGCCTCTGATAATGGGAGACTCTCAACATGCTTAGACATGATCTGTCACCAGCAGGAACATCTGCCAGAACTAGACTCATGGTGGATTCCCTGCAGGAGGGCCTCAAACAACTGGGTACAGCAACCTACAAGAGACAGGGCTATCCTAGATCTAGTACTGACTAACAAAGAAGGGATCACAGATCTCCAGGTAGAAGGTCACCTGGGGTCCAGTGACCATCACATGGTATGGTTCAATTTGGCTACTACATCTAAATCATCCCATTCCAAGGCAAAAATATGGGACTTCAGAGGAGCTGACTTTGATAAGATGGCCAACAGAGTTAAGCTAGTCCTGGCAAAAAAACACAGGTGAGGAGGTAGCAGGCAAAGTGGGCAAGCATTAGGATACAATACTTGAAGCAACATCCCATTGTGTTAGACAGAAAGGAAGTCAAAAGAAGAAGGAAACCACTTTGGTTCTCAAATACAGTAGCAGAAAAGGTCAGAGCCAAAGGCTGGCCTTCAGAAAATATAAGGAACACAGCGGGATGAAGATAGGGAGGCATACCAAACTGCCCTAAGGGAAGCAGGTAAGGCAGATAGCAGGCAAAGTCCCAAACTGAGGAAACACTAGCAGAACAGTAAAAAAGGTGACAAGACTTTCTATAGAGCACATTAGTGAAAGAAAGTCCAGAGGGCTATTGCTAGCTTAATGGAGAAAAGGGAGCATGTGAGGAGGAGGACCCTGTAAAGGCATCTATCCTAAATAGATACTTTTGCTCAGTATTTACTGAAGAAGGTAGGGCAGGGCCCACAGCTCAGCATCATGGACACAGGGGAGGGAGGTGACACTACTCCCTTCACAAAAGAAAGGTCCTACAAGAGCTTGCTAAGCTCAGGGTGGATAAGGCAATGGGACCTGATGGCATACATCCCAGGGTACTTAAGGAGCTAAAGAGGAACTAGCAGAGCCATTAGCAGAATTGTTTAGTGAGTCTCTGAGCACAGGAGAGGTCCCAGAAGACTGGAGAAGGGTCTACATGTGATCCCGCTCCCACAAGAGTGGGTAGCAGGGAGGAGGCGGGAACTACAGACCAGTCAGTCTTACCTCAGTAGTGGGCAAGATTATGGAGGCACTCCTTAAGGAAAGGATAGTGCAACACCTGGAATCCATAGGGGCACAGGATCCAAGACAGCATGGTTTACAAGGAAGGTCCTGTCAAACTAATCTCATAGATTTCTTTGACTGGGTAACCAAGTGGTGGACCAAGGGGAGCAGTTGATGTCAGCCACCTTGACTTCTAGCAAAGCTTTTGACACTGTTCCACATAGAAGATTGATAAATAAGCTGAGTAGTAGGCTCGGGGTAGGGTGAAGTTGGTCAACTGGGTGGCAAACTGGTTGACTGGCAGAAAACAGAAAGTGGTGGTAAATGGTATACAGTCAGAAGAAGATGCAAGTCACAAAGTGGGGTACCTCGGGATCAGTCCAGGGGCCAGTCCTATTCAACATCTTCATTAGTGACCTCGCAGATGGACTAGAGGTAAAGGCATGCTGTTTGCAGATGACACCAAGATCTGCAACAGAGTAGATGATCCAGATGGGGTGGGCAGAATGAGAAGAGATCTGGATAAACTAGCAAAATGGTCAGAAGAGTGGCAACTGGGATTTAATGCAAAAGAAGTGCAAAATCATGCACATAAAGAGAAACCCTGAAGCCACTTATAGGCTGGGAGAGGAGTTGCTAGCAGTCACAAAGGAAGAAAGAGACTTGGGCATCATCATCACTGATGACCTAAAAATCATCCAAGCAGACCTCTAAAGCAATAGGTAAGGCTAGGGGGGTGTTAGGGTGTATTAGTAGGGTATCACAAGTCGTAAGAGGGAGGTAATAATCCTCTGTACAAGAACATTGGTTAGGCCCCATCTGGAGTACTGCAGTGCATTGGAGGCCACACCTTCACAAGGACATTAACTGCAAATTGAGGCAGTCCAGAAGGCAACCAAAATGGTGCAGGGACTGCATCAGAAGACATAATGAGGACAGATTAACAGAGCTCAATATGTATACCCTTGAGCAAAGGAGAGGGAGAGGTGATATGATCGAGACATTTAAACACCTTAGAGGGCATAAACAAGGTGAAAGAGTCTAACATGTTTAAATATAAGAAAAATTGCAGGACAAGAGGACAGCATGAAGATTAGAGGGAGGCCGATTAAGGGGAATGTGAGGAAATTCTTTTTTCACAGAAAGGGTGGTAGATGCATGGAATAGCTTACCACAGGAAGTGGTGGCTATGAATACAGTGCAGGGCTTCAAACAGGCATGGGATAGGCATAAGGGAGCAATACAAATGACTATGAATAGATAGGTCACTGACAGAGCAAAGGCCGATGGCACATTTATAAGGTAGAAAAAGAAATGGGCAGACTGGATGGGCCTTGCGGTCCTTATCTGCCATCAACTTCTATGTTTCTATGTTTCTATGTTTGGCCCATGTCTCAGTGTGTCAGTGTCTCTAATTATGTAAGGGTCCATGTCTCAGGGTGTCAGTGTCTCACTTTATATGAGGGCCCATTTCTCAGACTTTAAGTGTGTCACATTATGTGAGGACCAATGTCGCTGGTTGTCAGTGTCTCACATTATGGGAGGGTCCATGTCTGAGACTATAAGTGTGTCACATTATATGAGGGCCCATGTCTCTAAGGTGCCGAGTCTCACATTGGTGTGAGGGCTCAAGTCTCAGACTATAAGTGTGCCACATTATATGAGGTCCATTTCTCCAGGGTGTCAGTGTCTCCACATTATCTGAGGCTCTATGTCTCCAGACTATAAGTGTGCCACATCATATGAGGCCCATGTCTTAGGGTGTCAGTGTCTCACATTATGTGAGGCTTATCTCACACTATAAGTGTGTCCACATCACATGAGGGGCCCATGTCTCAGGGTGTCAGTGTCTCACATTATATGAGGGTCCATGTCTCAGTGTGTCAGTGTCTCACATTATGTGAATGTCCATGTCTCAGACTATAAGTGTGTCACATTATATGAGGGCCCATGTCACAGGGTGTCAGTGTCTCACATTATGTGAGGGCTCATGTCTCAGGCTATAAGTGTGCCACATTATATGAGGGCTCATGTCTCAGGGTGTCAGTGTCTCACATTGTATGAGGGCCCATGTCACAGGGTGTCAGTGTCTCACATTATATGAGGGCCCATGTCTCAGACTGTCAGTGTCTCACATTACATGAAGTCCTATGTCTCAGACTGTCAGTGTCTCACATTATATTAGGGCCCATGTCCAGACTGTCAATGTCTCACATTATATCAGGGCCCTTGTCTTAGGGTGTCAGTGTCTCACATTATACCAGGGCCCATGTCTCAGACTGTCAGTGTATCACATTTTATGAGGGCCCATGTCTCAGGGTGTCAGTGTCTCACATTATTAGAGGGCCCCTGTCTCAGACTGTCAGTGTCTCACATTGTATCAGGGCCCATGTCTTAGAGTGTCAGTTTCTCCCATTGTATGAGGGCCCATGTCTCAGACTGTCAATGTCTCACATTATATCAGGGCCCTATTCTCAGGGTGTCAGTTTCTCACATTCTATGAGGGCCCATGTCTCCGGGTGTCAGTGTCTCACATTACATGAAGTCCTATGTCTCAGACTGTCAGTGTCTCACATTATATTAGGGCCCATGTCCAGACTGTCAATGTCTCACATTATATCAGGGCCCTTGTCTTAGGGTGTCAGTGTCTCACATTATACCAGGGCCCATGTCTCAGACTGTCAGTGTATCACATTTTATGAGGGCCCATGTCTCAGGGTGTCAGTGTCTCACATTATATGAGTGCCCATGTCTCAGACTGTCAGTATCCCACATTGTATGAGGGCCTATGTCTCAGCATGTCAGTGTCTCACATTATATGAGGGCCCATGTCCAGGGGTGTCACTGTCTCAGATTTTGTCAGGTCCATGTCTCGAGAGTGGCAGTGTCTATCTTAGAGTGTCATTGTCTCACATTCCATGAGTGCTCATGTTTCAGGGTGTCAGTTCTCACATTATATGATGGTCCATGTCCTACGGTGTAACTGTCTCACATTCTATGAGGCCCCATTTTCAGGGTGTCAGTGTCTCACATTTTATGAGAACCGATGTCCCAGTGTGTAACTGTCTCACATTCTATGAGGGCCTAAGTTTCAGGGTGTCCGTGTCTCACATTATATGAGGACCCATGTCTCAGACAGTCAGTGTCTTCTCATTATATGATTGCCCATGTCTCGCATGTTAGTGTCTCACATTATATGAGGGTCCATGTTTCAGGGTGTCAGGGTCTCACATTACATGAGGGCCCATGTACCAGGGTGTAACTATCTCACATTCTATGAGGGCCCATTTTTCAGGGTGTCAGTGTCTCACGTTATATGAGGGCCCATGTCTCAGACTGTCAGTGTCTCCCATTATATGATTGCCTATGTCTCCGCATGTTAGTGTCTCACATTATATGAGGGCTCATGTCCCAGATTGTCAGTACCTCACATTACATGAGAGCTAATGTCTCAGCGAGTCAGTGTCTCACATTTGATGAGAGCCCATGTCCTAGGTATCATTGTCTCACATTATATGAAGGCCCATCCCTCGGTGTGTCAGTATTTCACATTATATGAGGGCCCAAGTCCCAGCTATCATTGTCTCACATTATATGAAGCCCCATCCCTCATGGTGACAGTGTCTCTCATTATATGAGGATCCATGTCTCTGGGTGTCAGTGTCTCACATTATATGAAGGCCCATCCCTCAGGGTGTCAGTGTCTTACATTATATGAGGGTCCATGTCTCAAGGTGTCATTGTCTCTCATTATATGAGAGTCCATGTCTCAGAATATAAGTGTGTCACATTATATGAGGCCCCATGTCTCAGGGTGTCAGTGTCTCACATTATATGAGGGTCAATGTCTAAAGGTGTCAGTGTCTCTCATTATATGAGGGTCCATGTCTCAGATTATAAGTGTGTCACAATATATGAGGGGCCCATGTCTCAGTGTGTCAGTGTCTCTAATTATATAAGGGTCCATGTCTCAGGGTGTCAGTGTCTCACTTTATATGAGGGCCCATTTCTCAGACTTTAAGTGTGTCACATTATGTGAGGACCAATGTCGCTGGTTGTCAGTGTCTCACATTATGGTAGGGTCCATGTCTGAGACTATAAGTGTGTCACATTATATGAGGGCCCATGTCTCTGGGTGTCAGAGTCTCACATTATGTGAGGGCTCAAGTCTCAGACTATAAGTGTGCCACATTATATGAGGGTCCATTTCTCAGGGTGTCAGTGTCTCACATTATCTGAGGGCTCATGTCTCAGACTATGAGTGTGCCACATTATATGAGGGACCATGTCTCTGGGTGTCAGAGTCTCACATTATGTGAGGGCTCAAGTCTCAGACTATAAGTGTGCCACATTATATGAGGGTCCATTTCTCAGGGTGTCAGTGTCTCACATTATCTGAGGGCTCATGTCTCAGACTATAAGTGTGCCACATCATATGAGGACCCATGTCTTAGGGTGTCAGTGTCTCACATTATGTGAGGGCTCATATCTCACACTATAAGTGTGTCACATCATATGAGGGGCCCATGTCTCAGGGTGTCAGTGTCTCACATTATATGAGGGTCCATGTCTCAGTGTGTCAGTGTCTCACATTATGTGAAGGTCCATGTCTCAGACTATAAGTGTGTCACATTATATCAGGGCTCTTTTCTCAGGGTGTCAGTTTCTCACATTATATCATGGCCCACATCTCAGGGTGTCAGCTTCTCACATTCTATGAGGGCCCATGTCTCTGGGTGTCAGTGTCTCACATTACATGAGGTCCTATGTCTCAGACTGTCAGTGTCTCACATTATATTAGGGCCCATGTCCAGACTGTCAATGTCTCACATTATATCAGGGCCCTTGTCTCAGGGTGTTAGTGTCTCACATTATACCAGGGCCCATGTCTCAGACTGTCAGTGTATCACATTTTATGAGGGCCCATGTCTCAGGGTGTCAGTGTCTCACATTATAAGAGGGCCCCTGTCTCAGACTGTCAGTGTCTCACATTGTATCAGGGCCCATGTCTCAGAGCGTCAGTTTCTCCCATTATATAAGGGCCCATGTCTCAGACTGTCAGTGTCTCACATTATATCAGGGCCCATGTCTCAGGGTGTCAGTGTCTCACATTATATGAGGGCCCATGTCTCAGGGGTCAGTGTCTCTCATTATATCCGGGCCCATGTCTTAGGGTATCATTGTATCACATTATATGAAGGCCCATGTCCCAGGGAATAAGTGTCTCACATTATGTGAGGGCCCACGTTTCAGGGTGTCAGTGTCTCACATTATATGAAGGCCCATGTCTCAGGGTGTCAGTGTCTCACATTATATGAGTGCCCATGTCTCAGACTGTCAGTATCCCACATTGTATGAGGGCCCATGTCTCAGCATGTCAGTGTCTCACATTATATGAGGGCCCATGTCCAGGGGTGTCACTGTCTCAGATTTTGTCAGGGTCCATGTCTCAGAGTGGCAGTGTCTATCTTAGAGTGTCATTGTCTCACATTCCATGAGTGCTCATGTTTCAGGGTGTCAGTGTCTCACATTATATGATGGTCCATTTCCTACGGTGTAACTGTCTCACATTCTATGAGGCCCCATTTTTCAGGGTGTCAGTGTCTCACATTTTATGAGAACCGATGTCCCAGCATGTAACTGTCTCACATTCTATGAGGGCCCAAGTTTCAGGGTGTCCGTGTCTCACATTATATGAGGGCCCATGTCTCAGACAGTCAGTGTCTTCCATTATATGATTGCCCATGTCTCCGCATGTTAGTGTCTCACATTATATGAGGGTCCATGTTTCAGGGTGTCAGGGTCTCACATTACATGAGGGCCCATGTACCAGGGTGTAACTATCTCACATACTATGAGGGCCCATTTTTCAGGGTGTCAGTGTCTCACGTTATATGAGGGCCCATGTCTCAGTCTGTCAGTGTCTCCCATTATATGATTGCCCATGTCTCCGCATGTTAGTGTCTCACACTATATGTGGGACCATGTCTAAGGGTGTCAGTGTCTCACATTATATGAGGGCTCATGTCCCAGATTGTCAGTACCTCACATTACATGAGAGCTAATGTCTCAGCGAGTCAGTGTCTCACATTTGATGAGAGCCCATGTCCCAGGTATCATTGTCTCACATTATATGAAGGCCCATCCCTCTGCGTGTCAGTATTTCACATTATATGAGGGCCCAAGTCCCAGCTATCATTGTCTCACATTATATGAAGGCCCATCCCTCAGGATGACAGTGTCTCTCACTATATTAGGATGCATGTCTTAGGGTGTCAGTGTCTCACATTATATTAGGGTGCATGTCTTAGGGTGTCAGTGTCTCACATTATATGAGGGCCCATGTCTCAGACTGTCAGTGTCTCCCATTATATGATTGCCTATGTCTCCGCATGTTAGTGTCTCACATTATATGTGGGAACATGTCTCAGGGTGTCAGTGTCTCACATTATATGAGGGCTCATGTCCCAGATTGTCAGTACCTCACATTACATGAGAGCTAATGTCTCAGCGAGTCAGTGTCTCACATTTGATGAGGGCCCATGTCCCTGGTATCATTGTCTCACATTATATGAAGGCCCATCCCTCGGCGGGTCAGTATTTCACATTATATGAGGGCCCAAGTCCCAGCTATCATTGTCTCACATTATATGAAGGCCCATCCCTCAGGGTGACAGTGTCTCTCATTATATGAGGGTCCATGTCTCAGATTATAAGTGTGTCACAATATATGAGGGGCCCATGTCTCAGTGTGTCAGTGTCTCTCTTTTTATGAGGGTCCATGTCTCAGGGTGTCAGTGTCCCACATTATATGAGGGCCCATGTCTCAGACTTTAAGTGTCTCACATTATGTGAGGGCCAATGTCGCAGGTTGTCAGTGTCTCACATTATGGGAGGGTCCATGTCTCAGACTATAAGTTTGTCACATTATATGAGGGCCCAGGTCTCATGATTTCAGTGTCTCACATTAAATGAGGGCCCATGTCTCAGACTATGAGTGTGTCACTTTATATGAGGGCCCACGTCTCTGGGTGTCTGTGTCTCACATTATATGAGTTTCCATGTCTCAGGATGTCAGTGTCTCTCATTATATGAGTTTCCATGTCTCAGGGTGTCAGTGTCTTTTATTATATTAGGGCCCATGTCTCAGGGTTTCAGTGTCTCTCATTTTATGAGTCTCCATGTCTCATGGTGTCAGGATCTCACATTATGTGAGGGTCCATGTTACAGGGTGTCAGTGTCTCACATTATATGAGGGCCCATGTCTCAGACTATAAGTCTGTCACATTATATGAGGGCCCATGTCTCAGGGTGTCAATGTCTCACATTATATGAAGGCCCATGTCTCAGGATTTCAATGTCTCACATTATATTAGGGTGCATGTCTCAGGGTGTCAGTGTCTCACATTATGTGAGGTCTCATGTCTCAGGCTATAGGTGTGCCACATTATATGAGGGCTTATGTCTCAGGGTGTCAGTGTCTCACATAGTATGAGGGCCCATGTCACCGGGTGTCAGTGTCTCACATTATATGAGGGCCCATTTGTCAGACTGTCAATGTCTCACATTATATCAGGGCCCTTCTCTCAGGGTGTCAGTGTCTCACATTATATCATGGACCATGTCTCAGGGTGTCAGTTACTCACATTCTATGAGGGCCCATGTCTCAGACTGTCAGTGTCTCTCATTATATGAGGGCCCATGTCTCAGGGTGTCAGTGTCTCACATTATATGAGGGCTATTGTCTCTGACTGTCAGTGTCTCACATTATATGAGGGCCCATGTCTCAGGGGTTACTGTCTCTCATTATATCAGGGCCCATGTCTTAGGGTATCAGTGTCTCACTTTATATGAAGGCCCATGTCCCAGAGAATAAGTGTCTCACATTATGAGAGGGCCCATGTTTCAGGGTGTCAGTGTCTCACATTATATGAGTTCCCATGTCTCAGACTGTCAGTATCCCACCTTATATGAGGGCCCATGTCCAAGGGTGTCGCTGTCTCAGATTTTATCAGGGTCCATGTCTCAGGGTGTCAGTGTCTGTCTTAGAGTGTCATTGTCTCACATTCCATGAGTGCCCATGTTTCAGGGTGTCAGTGTCTCACATTATATGATGGTCCATGTCCCACGGTGTAACTGTCTCACATTCTCTGAGGTTCTCATTTTTCAGTGTGTCAGTGTCTCACATTATATGAGAGCCGATGTCCCAGAGTGTAACTGTCTCACATTCTATGAGGGCCCATGTTTCAGAGTGTCAGTGTCTCACATTATATGTGGGCCCATGTCTCAGACAGTCAGTGTCTCCCATTATATGATTGCCCATGTCTCCGCATGTTAGGTCACCTATTGCAGATCTTGTTGCAACATCTGACCTGGCATGTATTACCGAGACCTGGCTGGATGAAAATGCAGGTCCTATCTTAGACTCTGCCGCTCCAGCTGGGTTCTCAGTAATGCACCATTCGAGATTGGATCGTGGGGGCGGGGGAGTGGCCATCTTTTAGATCAGAGCTGAGTCTTGGAGGTGCCAGTGGTAACACCAGATCCTTTGAGTGTATCCTGGCAGCAGGTGCAGAGCTCAGGATTCTCCTCATTTACCGTCCACCCGGTGATGGTGTTGAATTCCTGAAGGAGTTCGCGGACTTCTTCGTTGACATGGCACTGGAGTCGCCTAGATAGCTAATTCTGGGTGACTTCAATGCCTGGGTCGACGATGAACTCTTGCACTTTGGAAAGAACTTCCTCCAACTTATGTCTATGTTGGGCCTGTCACAGGTAGTTACCTCTGCTACCCATATAGGTGGACACTCATTGGACCTGGTGTTCCTACTGATTTGGATGTTTCACATTTGGAGGTGGAACCAAATGCGTGGACAGACCATCACACCATAAGATTCAGTTTTGGGGCTTCCCTAATAGGTCTGTCCCTCGGAGATGGTCCAGTATCGCCCTTTAAGGGAGTAAACCCAGAGGGCCTATTGGCGTACTGGACCCTATCGGGTGTTTGGATGAGGGCATGGGTCCAGGGACCTGGTTATTGCCTATAACAAGCGGTGACCGGGCCCTGGCTCGAATGCTCCTGTTCGTGTTAGTCCACTCACTCAGACGCCCAAGACTCCCTGGTTTGATGAGTCTTTGAAGGAGCTGAGGAGAGTGGGGCGAAGGCTAGAGAGAGCATGGCGGAAATCTTGCCTGGATGCCGACAAACTTAGATTGATGGATCATTATGTTATCTATCAATCGGCAATATCCCGTAAGAAGTCAGAATTCCTGTCCAGGGAGATTGCTGCTGCGAGAAACCGACCGGCTCAACTCTTTCGGACTGTTGACAGATTGTGCAATCCACTCTGTCTACAGTCTGGAAGAGATTTTTCACAAATAAAGTGTGATGAGCTTGCTCAATTTTTTGCTGATAAGATTGCTGGCATTAGGGCGGATCTCGGCCAAGCTCACTCTACAAGGGCTTGCAGTGATCGGCGAGGGGAAGCAAACACCTGTGTCACCTGGTCTGACTTTGGTAGGCCGGAATTCATGGACTTTATGAGGATTGTCCAGACTGTACATCCAACCTGTTGTAGTTTGGATCCGGGCCCTACGCCACTTTTATTGGGTTGCGTAGATATTATCTGTCCGACCATTGCTGAAATCGCCTGAAATCCTTGGAGCAGGGGATCTTTCCTGAACCTTAAAGGAGGCGGTCGTCGACCACTCTTAAAAACCTTCATTGAATCCGGACTGTCCAGCTAACTACAGACCTATCTCTAACCTGCCCTTTTGGGTAAGGTTATTGAAAAGGTGGTTGCACTGCAACTGGACGACCATCTTACAAATCATAATATCTATGATACTCTTCAATCGGGATTTAGGAAAAGACATAGTACTGAAACTGCTCTTGTCCGGTTCTAAATGATCTCCTGATAGCGTAGGATCAAAAGGCTTGTACCTATTCTAGTCCTTCTTGATCTCTGCAGCTTTTGACACTGTGGACGATGGTGTGCTTTTGGAAGCTTCATGTGTTCTATTGTGGACTGTCTGGTACGGTTCTACAATGGTTTCAATCTTTTCTCACAGGGTGGAGACATAGGATTATCAATGGAATTTATTCCTCTGATGCCGTCTCTTTGCCTTGTGGGGTTCCTGAGGTTCCATTCTGGCACCCATGTTGTTCGCTGTCTATATGCTGCCATTGGGAGACATTATTAGGCAATATGGCTTGGGTTTTCACTGCTATGCAGATGATACCCAGCTATATTTGTCCTTTAGTCCCGGGCAAGAAGATGCAGTCTCTATACTTAACAACTGTCTATCCGAGATCAGTGATTGGATGTTTGCCAGCTGGCTAAGGTTAAACCCGGATAAGACTGAGGTGTTGGTGGTGGACCCAGGTCGTCGTGAGGTGGATTGTAGGGCTGGTCTTTCTTCGGGCATATGGATCGATGGGTGCCCAGCTCTCGACCCTCAGACCGGTGCGTAACCTAGGCGTTATTATTGACGACAGTTTGACGCTGAAATTCCAGGTGTCATCTGCTGTCAAATCCTCCTTTACCATCTGAGGAATATTGCTCGGTGAAACACCCCGCCTGACCTCCCGACATTAGTCCATGCCTTTGTTACTTCTCGCTCGACACTGCAAATGCCCTGTACCTAGGGCTGCCGGGGTTGATATCCGCTCGCTTGCAGCTGGTGCAGAATGCAGCAGCCAGACTTTTGACGGGACATCTATGAGGAATCATTATGCCTGTGCTAGTGCGAGCTGCACTGGCTGCCGGTTCAGTGGAGGATCACCTTTAAGGTCGGTTTACTGACCTATAAAGTCCCCATATGAACGGGACCGCGATATCTTCAAGATCTGCTTGTCTCTACTGTCCCTCTCGCCACCTCCGCCCACCGCTAGGATTGCTAGAGGTTCCTAGGTTCATTTAAAGACATCCGGGCACGAAGCTTTTCTTATGCTGCCCCTACCCTGTGGAATTCTCTACCGCCGGATACTGTTGCCTGACTGTTGAAAGCTTTAAGTCAGAACTGAAAACCTATTTATTTCAAAAGGCGTATGGGGAGTAGTTTATTGCACTGTATTGTAATTATAATTTATTGTTGTTTGTTATGTTGTATGTATGTTTTTATATGTATTTAAACTGTTTTATTGTACAGCGCTTTGATTTCGAAATGCGCTTAAAAATAAACTTTTACTTACTTACTTAGTGTCTCACATTATATGATCGCCCATGTTTCAGGGTGTCAGTGTCTCTCATTACATGAGGGCCCATGTCCCAGGGTGTAACTGTCTCACATTCTATGAGGGCCCATGTTTCATGGTGTCAGTGTCTCACATTACATGAGGGCCCATGTCTCAGACTGTCAGTGTCTCCCATTATATGATTGCCCATGTCTCCGCATGTTAGTGTCTCACATTATATGAGGGCTCATGTTTCAGGGAGTCAGTGTCTCACATTATATGTGGGACCATGTCTCAGGGTGTCAGTGTCTCACATTATATGAGGGCTCATGTCCCAGATTGTCAGTACCTCACATTACATAAGAGCTAATGTCTCAGCGAGTCAGTGTCTCACATTTGATGAGAGCCCATGTCCCAGGTATCATTGTCTCACATTATATGACGGCCCATCCCTTGGCGGGTCAGTATTTCACATTATATGAGGGCCCAAGTTCCAGCTATCATTGTCTCACATTATATGAAGGCCCATTCCTCAGGGTGACACTGTCTCTCTTTATTAGGTTATACCTGCTGGCCACCAGGGGGCACTGGTCCCATACTAACCACCCTGCGGTCGTGCAAACCTATCTGATCCTATAGAGACTCTCTCCTCTTACCCACCAACTATAATCACTCGCACTACTCCCCTAGCCTGTAGAGAGGAAATAGGTAAAAAAAAAAAAAAAATGCCCATCACTCTGCATCCTGCACTCATCTACCCTCCTCATAATCCTTGTCGCCTTTGGGTACCATAGCTGCTATCATGCTGCCCCTTGCCTAATGATCTGCCTACAACCCACTCCTCTTCCCCTTGTGTCACCTCCCTTGTTGTTACACTCAAGCTGCATCTGCCCGACCCATCTCGCTACATATTGCCCCCTTACCCCCTCCCCCATACATCTCATCGTGCTTGCCTCTCCTGTCTGTTCTACTCTGCCTATCCCTGCACTATCTCAGCCCCTCATCACCCCCTCCCATCGCCGAAAACCATCCGCCATCTAGACTCCCAGAGCAGCCCTCCTCTCCTGTTCCTGTCAGGCAATGTCCACCCAATCCTGGGCCTGGCAACACTGGTCCTCCCCAGAATCTTCTGGGCTATGTGCTTCTATGAACATCTGCTAGCCTCCTGAAAAAACTGGACTTACTACACAGCTGGGTGATGCTTCATAAACCCGATGTTGTTGCCCTAGTTGAAACCTGGCTGTCTCCTCCACTCCCAACTCTTGTCTCCCTCCTCGGTTACCGCTCCACCGTTTGGACCGTTATCGGAAGGAAGGCGGGGTTGTACCTTCTACTTGAAGGATTCTCTCGTGGTTCTACCCTTCCCCCCGCCTGACCTCGACCATAAGGCCCAGGCCCTCACTCTTAAGCTGTCCCCTGACCCTTCTAGAGGCCCTATATTCCTGACCGCAGCCTACATACCCCCCAGGAACCAATCCCAGGCTCTGGGCCCGCTAATTGATTACCTTACCTCCCTACCCAACCCCTAGGACCAAATCCTGGTGGGTGATTTGAATATAAACTGGCTTTGCCCTCGTCCTCCTCTCCACATGAGGCTTTTGATTCAATTGACCTAACTCAGCTGGTCCCGCGGCCTACTAGAATCAACCCCAGCAGGGTACAAGCACCCTCCTGGATGTGGTCCTCACCAACAGGCCAAGCCGCATCCATAACATACAAATTCTCCCTGACTGCCTCAGTGACCACTCCCCTGTTCGCTTCAACTGGGAAACCCCTCGGCCCCCATCCTCGGTCAAAACCACCACTCGGAGGCGATTTAAACCTGGGGGACTCAAAGGCCTTAAGCACTTCCTTGCCCATACTGATTGGTCCCCTCTGACAAGCACAACTAACGTTGACTTGGCCCTGGCTTTTTTTGTAAACACCTTTAACTCTGCTTGCGACATCTTTGCTCCTATAACTGCTAGGAGGTCCAAAGTGAGACATGCCCTTTGGATCACCCCTGCCCTGCTGTGGCAACTTAAGCAACAAGACAACCGTTGGCACCTTGTTGTTGCTACTGGCTGTTCAGCTGACAGACAGTCTTATGCTGCTGCCTGCAACCAGTGCACCTGGGCCATCCACAAAGCGAAGGCAGAATACTACCAAGCCTCTCTTACCTCCTCTCTTACCTCCTCTTGGGGGAACCCTAGGTGCTTCTGGGACAACATCAAGCAACTGAATGGCAACTCCCGGTCCCCCTCTCCTTCACTTCTCAACATCAATGGTTCTGTCTCCTCTGACCCTGCCCTCATTGCCACTCACCTCAATAACTCCTTTACCGACCTTAGCCCAGTACTCCCTGGTAACTTTTTCAGTCTGCCACCTCCTTCTGCACCACTACCCATCGGTCGCCCCTCCTTCCATCTGCGTCGTGTCACCATACAAGAAACCAGGCCATACCTGCTAAAAGCCCTAAAAGGTAACACCGTCGGTAATGACTCACTTGATCCCTGCCTATTACATCAGGTCCTGGATCAGGTCCTCTCACCCTATCACATGCATTTTCAACAAATCACTATGTCTCAGACAATTCCCTGCTGCATGGAAGATTGCCACAGTTACCCCTGTCCACAAAGGTGGTGACAGGACTCTTCCGGTAACTACCAGCCCATCTCTATCCTCTCCCCCCTCTCTAAGGCTTTGGAGAAAATTGTGGCATCCAAGTCTCTGACTACCTTTGTAAGTACAATGTCCTCTGCCCTGAACAACACGGGTTCAGAGCAGGTCATAGTACCATTACAGCTCTCCTGAATTTTCCAGCTTCCTCCATGCCTCCTTGGACTCTGGTGCCATGGCTGGTGCTATATTCATTGATTTGTCGAAAGCCTTTGATACCGTTTCGCATCCTCTCCTACTTCCACCCTCAACCTAATAGGCTTTTCCTCTGGACCTGTTTCCTGGTGTACCAGCTATCTCTCCGCCCGCTCCCAACGTGTGAAAGTCAACGGTACTCTCTCTGAAACCTGCCCCATTTACTCTGGAGTGCCGCAGGGCTCAATTCTTGGACCCTTACTATACTTCCTCTTCCTCAACTCCCTACCCAGCAGTTGTGCAGGTAAGATTCTTCTCTATGCAGATGATGCTGTTCTCATTGCCTCTCACAATAACCCCATGCTGCTACAGAACTGCCTCCAACTAGCGTTTGACTCTGCAGCGACCTGGTTCTCTGAGCACCGGCTTGTTGTCAACCTAAAGAAAACAAAGACGATGCTCTTCTCCCACCCCCAAAACAAGTATAGCAAGTTCCACTAACCATCCACTCTACACCAATATCTCCATTGACCCTGTTCAGTCCTATAAATATCTTGGAATAACATTTGACCCTGCACTTTCTTTCCATGGACATATATCTACCCTAAATTCTGCTGCCAACTCGCGGCTAGGCATTCTCTACCGGCACAAGAAATGCCTCTCTCCTGATGCCCTCCGTTTGGCAGTCACCTCCTCTGTCATATCTCTCATTGACTACGGCCTTCCAGTCTATCGGTCAGCAGATCAGACTGCCCTCAACAAGGTTCGCCTTACATTCAACAAGGCCTTCAGACTTATTACCAGTGCCCCCAGACTCACTCACACATGTGAGCTGTACTCCCTGGCCACCCTACTCAACCTGGACGAGCGACTCATGCATCAGACCTGCCAGCTCACCTTTAAAACCCTGCATGGCCTATCCCCCATGGGCCTATCCAACGCAATTCGCCAAACTGCACTGACCCTTAACACTCGCAGCTTGTCAAGAGCAACCCTAGTCATTCCGCGTGCCAGGACCTCTCAAGGGCAGAGGGCGTTCCCCTACCGTGCACCCCACTGGTATAACTCCCTCCCTGCTGGTGTCTCAAACTCACCAACCTTAGCTTGCTTTAAGTCCAGGCTCAGAAACTTCCTGCTTAACTCACGCAAATGCAACTGCCGCTAACCTACAATAACAACAAAAAAAAAAAATACTGACAATGCTCACTGAGCGGCTCCAACCTCCCACCCCTTCCTCCCTTCTGTTCCTCCTCCTGTCACTCTCCCTGCTACCTCTGCCTGCACCCCCTAACACCAAGTTTGAACCCTATGCTATTCTGTTCATGGGATAAGAGTTCTACTGTAACAAAATTGTAATTGAATTTGTAACTGTGTCTTTGTCATTACTGTGTCCCTTGTACCATTGTTCTTTGACGAGGTACCTTTGTAAATGAGCCTCTGGCTCAAAGGTTTCAAAACTGATGTTTAACTAAATAAATAAAATAAATTATATGAGGGTCCATGTCTCTGGGTGTCAGTGTCTCACATTATATGAAGGCCCATCCCTCAGGGTGACAGTGTCTCACATTATATGAGGGTCCATGTCTCAGGGTGTCAGTGTCTCACATTATATGAAGGCCCATCCCTCAGGGTGTCAGTGTCTTACATTATATGAGGGTCCATGTCTCAAGGTGTCAGTGTCTCTCATTTTATGAGGGTTTATGTCTCAGACTATAAGTGTGTCACATTATATGAGGGCCCATGTCTCAGGGTGTCAGTGTCTCACATTATATGAGGGTCCATGTCTAAAGGTGTCAGTGTCTCTCATTATATGAGGGTCCAATGTCTCAGACTATAAGTGTGTCACATTATATGAGGGGCCCATGTCTCAGGGTGTCAGATATGAGGGTCCATGTCTCAGGGTGTCAGTGTCTCACATTATATGAGGGTCCATGTCTCAGACTATAAGTGTGTCACATTATGTGAGGGCCAATGTTGCAGGTTGTCAGTGTCTCACATTATGGGTGGGTCCATGTCTCAGAATATAAGTGTGTCACATTATATGAGGGCCCATGTCTCAGGGTGTCAGTGTCTCACATTATATGAGGACCCATGTCTCAGGTTGTCAGTGTCTCACATTATATGACCTTCCATGTCTCAGGCTGTCAGTGTCTCTCATTACATGAGTTTCCATGTCTCTGGATGTCAGTGTCTCTCATTATTTGAGCTTCCATGTCTTAGGGTGTCGGTTTCTCTCATTATATGAGTTTCCATGTCTCAGGGTGTCAGTGTCTTTCATTATATGAGGGCCCATGTGTCAGGGTGTCAGTGTCTCTCATTTTATGAGTTTCCATGTCTCATGGTGTCAGTGTCTCACATTATGTGAGGGTCCATGTCACTGGTTGTCAGTGTCTCACATTATATGAGGGTGAAATGTCTCAGACTGTAAGTGTGTCACATTATATGAGGGCCCATGCCTCAAGGTGTCAGTGTCACACATAATTTCAGAGTCCATGTCTCAGGGTGTCAGTGTCTCACATTATATGAAGGCCCATGTCTCATACTATAAGTGTGTCACATTATTCGAGGGGCCCACGTCTCAGGGTGTCAGTGTCTCACATTGTATGAGGGCCCATGTCTCAGGGTATCAGTGTCTCACATTATATGAGGGTCCTTGTCTCAGGGTGTCAGTGTCTCACATAGTATGAGGGCCCATGTCTCAGAATGTCAATGTCTCACATTATATCAGGGCCCTTGTCTCAGGGTGTCAGTGTCTCACATTATATCATGGCCCATGTCTCAGGGTGTCAGTTACTCACGTTCTATTAGGGCCCACGTCTCAGGGTGTCAGTGTCTCACATTACATGACCCTATGTCTCAGACTGTCAGTGTCTCACATTATATGAGGGCCCATGTCCAGACTGTCAATGTCTCACATTACATTACCTGGATTTTAGGGGGGCAAACTTTGAGAAAATGGGGAGATACTTGATAGAGGCATTAAGGGGAATGGGGCAGGAATCAGGGGTTGAGGAACAGTGGGAAGTATTTAAAATGAGGATTACAAGAGCAGCAGAATTATGTATTAAGCAGGTTAGCAAGAGGAAAAGGAAGAGGTGACCATTATGGTTTTCAAAGAGGTAGCAAAGAAAGTGAAAGCCAAAAGATTGCATTCAGGCAATACAAAAAGACACAGGCAGAAGGGGATAGGGAGAAGTACCAGGAGAAGCAAAGGAGGCCGGGAGGTCAGTAAGGAAGCCAAAGCTCAGACAGAAGAACACATTGCAAAATCAGTGGGTAGAGGGGACAAAACCTTTTATGGTACATAAGTGAAAAAGAAAAGGCAAAGGAGGGATAGTGAGACTGAAGGGGAGGATGGGGGCTTGTGGAGGATGACAACAGTAAAGCTGACATATTGAACAGGTATTTCTGCTCAGTCTTTACTGAGGAAGAGGAGGTAATGGGTCTGAATGGGTACAAGGAGTGAGAATGGTGCAGAATGGACACAAGTCCTTTACACGAGAAAGGGTCCTGAAGGAACTGGAAGTAATAAGAGTTGATAAAGCAATGAGCTAGATGGTGCACCCCAGGGTCCTTAAAGAACTAAGAGAGGTGGTGGCTGAACTCTTGCTATCCTGTTTAGCTGATCACTAGAAACAGGGGAGGTACCCAAAGACTGGAGGATAGCAGATGTAGTCCCCTTATACAAAAGTGGGAACAAAGAGGAAGCGGGGAACTACAGACCAGTCAGCCTCACCTCGGGTAGTGGGGAAGACTGTGGAAGCACCACTGAAGGAGAGATTGGTGGAACATCTGGTTGTCAATGGACTACAGGACCCAAGGCAGCATGGTTTCACCAGGGAAGGTCATGTCAGACCAACTTCATTGAATTTTTGACTGGGTGACTAGGGAGGTGGATCAGGAGGGCAGTGGACATGGCCTATCTGGACTTCAGCAAGGCCTTTGACACTGTGCCACATAGAAGACTATTGCACAAACTGGGGAATATGGGTGTGGGCAGGACAGTAGTCGGGTGGGTAGGTAACTGGCTGGGCAGCAGGACAGAGGGTGGTGGTAAATGGCTGTCACTCCACAGAGGGAAGAGTGACCAGTGGGGTACCACAGGGATCAGTGCTGGGACCGGTACTATTCAATATCTTCATCAGTGACATGCAGGACCTAGAAGGCAGAATTTCACTGTTCGCTGATAACACACAAAGCTCTGTAACAGAGTAGACACACCAGAGGATGTAGACAGAATGAGAAGGGACCTGCAGAAACTTGAAGAATGGTCAGGGGTTTGGCAGTTGAAATTCAATGCAAGGAAGTGCAAGATAATGCATATAGGGCACAAAACCCTTGCACAATATATCAGTTGGGGGTGAGGATATAGCATGCACCAAGCAGGAAAGAGATCTTGGAGTTATCATCTCTGATGACCTCAAGGCAGGGAAACAGTGTGACAAGGCAGCAGGTAAAGTAAATAGGATGCTGGGATGCATAGGCAGGGCATCACCAGCAGGAAAAGGGAGGTCATAATTCCACTACCAAGACACTAGTGAGGCCGCACCTGGAGTACACTGTGCAGTTCTGGGACCTTACTCGTGAGGACATGGACAGGGTAGACAAGGTTCAGAGGAGGGCAACAAAGATGGTGCATGGATTGCATCACAAGTCCTATGAGGACAGGTTGAAGGCACTGAACATGTACTCCCTGGAGGAGAGGAGGGAGAGGGATATGATAGAGACATACAAGTATCTTCAGGAGGAACAGGGTGCAGGAATACACTATTTTTAAGCGAAAAAGATGTTCCAGGACTAGAGGGCATGGGATGAAGTTGGAGGGAGGACGATTCAGAGGAAATGTGAGGAAGAATTTCTTCACAAAACAGGTGGTGGACAAGTGGAACACCCTGCCAGAGGAAGTGGTGGGGGCTGAAACAATCACAGGATTTAAGAATGCATGGGATAGACATAAAGGAATTCTGGAGGTCAGGGGTAAGGGGCAACAGACTTCCTGGAAAACATAAACTGAACTTACAAACTTAAATGGGCAGACTGGGTGGGCCATAGGCCCTTATCTGCCGACACTGTCTATGTATCTATGTATCTATGTACATCAGTGCCCTTGTCTCAGGGTGTCAGTGTCTCACATTATGTGAAGGCCCATGTCCAAGGGGATAAGTGTCTCACATTATGTGAGGGCCCATGTCTCAGACTGTCAGTGTCTCACGTTATATCAGGGCCCATGTCTTAGGGTGTCAGTGTCTCACATTATATGAGGGCCCTTGTCTCAGACTGTCAGTGTCTCACATTATATGAGGGCCCATATCTCATACTGTCAGTGTCCCACATTGTATGAGGTCCATGTCTCAGCATGTCAGTGTCTCACATTATTTGAGGGCCCATGTCCAAGGGTGTCTCTGTCTCAGATTTTATCAGGGTCCATGTCTCAGAGTGTCAGTGTCTTCCATTATATGAGGGCCCATGTCTCAGACTGTCAGTGTCTCCCATTATATGAGGGCCCATGTCTCAGAGTGTCATTGTCTCCCATTATATGATTTCCCATGTCTCCGCATGTTAGTGTCTCACATTATATGAGGGTCCATGTCTCAGGGTGTCAGTGTCTCACATTATGTGAGGGTCCATGTCTCAGGGTGACAGTGTCTCACATTATATGAGGGCCCATGTCTCAAGATGTCAGTGTCTCGCATTATATGAGGGTCCAAGTCCCAGGATGTCAGTGTCTCACATTATGTCAGGGTCCATGTCTCAGACTATAAGTGTGTCACATTATTTGAGGGCCCATGTCTCCCGGTGTCAGTGTCTCACATTATATGAGGGTCTATGTCTCTGACAATTAGTGTGTCTCATTATATGAGGGCCCATGTCTCAGGGTGTCAGTGTCTCACATTATATGAGGGTCTATGTCTCTGACAATTAGTGTGTCTCATTATATGAGGGCCCATGTCTCAGACTGTCAGTGTCTCCCATTATATGAGGGCCCATGTCTCAGGGTGTCAGTGTCTCACATTATATTAGGCCCCATGTCTCAGGGTGTCAATGTCTCACATTATTTGAGGCCCCATGTCTCAGGGTGCCAGTGTCTCACATTATTTGAGGGCTCATGTCTCAGACTATAAGTGTCTCACATTATAAGACGGCCCATGTCTCAGGGAGTCAGTGTCTCACATTATATGGGGGCCCATGTCCCAGAGTGTCAATGTCTCACATTAAGTGAGGGGCCCATGTCTCTGGGTGTCAGTGTCTGACATTATATGAATGCCCATGTCCCAGAGTGTCAATGTCTCACATTAAGTGAGGGCCCATGTCTCAGGGTGTCAGTGTCTCACATTAAATGAGGACCCATGTCTCAGACTATAAGTGTGTCACATTATATGAATGGCCCATGGCTCAGGGTGTCAGTGTCCCACATTATATGAGGGCCCATGTCTCAGGATATAAGTCTCTCACTTTATATGCGGGTCCATGCCTCAGGGTTTCAGTGTCTCACATTATATGAGGGCCCATGTCCCAGGGTGTCAGTGTCTCACATTATATGAGGGTCCATGTCTCAGGGTGTCAGTGTCTCACATTATGTGAGGTTCCATGTCTCAGACTATAGGTGTGCCACATTATATGAGGCCCATGTTCCAGCGTGTCACTGTCTCACATTACATGAGGCCCCAAGTCCCAGCATGTCAATGTCTCACATTATATGAGGGCCAATGACCCAGGGTGTCAACGTCTTACGTTATTTGTGAGCCCATGTCACAAGGTGTCACTGTCTCCCATTATATGAGGGCTCATGTCTCATAGTGTCCAGAGTTTCTCATTATGAAGGCCCATGTCCCAGCATGCCAATGTCTTACATTATACGAGGACCCATGTCCCAGTGGGACACTGTCTCACATTTCATAAGGGCCTATGTCTCAGGGTGTCAGTGTCTCACATTATATGAGGGTCATTTCCCAGGGTGTCACTGTGTCACATAATATGAGGGCCCATGTCTCAGACTGTCAGTGTCTCACATTTTATGAGGGGCCATGTCACAGACTGTCAGTGTCTCTCACATTATATAAGGGCCCATGCCTAAGGGTGTCAGTGTCTCATATTCTATGAGGCTCCATGTCTCAGGGTGTCACTGTCTCACATTATATGAGGCCCCATGTTTCAGGGTGTCAGAGTCTCACATTATATGAGGGCTCATGACTCAAACTATAAGTGTCTAACATTATATGACGGCTCATGTCTCAGGGAGTCAATGTCTCACATTATATGAGGACCCAAGTCTCAGACTATAAGTGTGTCACATTATATGAGAGGCCCATGTCTCAGGGTGTAAGTGTTTCACATTATATGAGGACCCATATCTCAGGGTGTCATTGTCTCACATTATATTAGGGTCGTTGTCTCAGTCTGTAAGTGTGCCAGATTATATGAGGGCCCATGTCTCAGGGTGTCAGAGTCTCACATTATGTGAGGGCTCAAGTCTCAGACTATAAGTGTGCCACATTATATGAGGGCCCATTTCTCAGGGTGTCAGTGTCTCACATTATGTGAGGGCTCATGTCCCAGACTTTAAGTGTGCCATATTATATAAGGGCCCATGTCTCAGGGTATCAGTGTCTCACATTATCTGAGGGCTCATGTCTCAGACTATAAGTGTGTCACATTATATGAGGGGCCCATGTCTCAGGATGTTAGTGTCTCACATTATATGAGTGCTCATGTTTCAGGGTGTCAGTGTCTCACATTATAGGAGGCCCATGTCTCATACTATAAGAGTCTCACATTATATGACGGCCCATGTCTCAGGGTGTCAGTGTCTCACATTATATGAGGACTCATGTCTCATAGTGTCAGTGTCTCACATAATGTGAGGGTCCATGTCTCAGACTGTAAGTGTGTCACATTCTATGAGGGGCCCTTGTCTCAGGGTGTTAGTATCTCACATTATATGAGGGCCCTTGTCTCAGGGTGTCAGTGTCTCACATTATATGAGGGTCCATGTCTCAGGGTGTCAGTGTCTCACATTATGTGAGGGTTCATGTTTCAGACTATAAGTGTGTCACATTATATGAGGGCCCATGTCACAGGGTGTCAGTGTCTCACATTATGTGAGGGCTCATATGTCGGACTATAAGTGTGCCACATTATATGAGGGCTCATGTCTCAGGGTGTCAGTGTCTCACATTATATGAGGGCCCATGTCTCAAACTGTCAGTGTCTCACATTTTATGAGGGCCCATGTCTCAGGGTGTCAGTGTCTCACATTATATGAGGGTCCATGTCTCAGACTGTCAGTGTCTCACATTATATCATGGCCCATGTCTCAGGGTGTCAGTGTCTCACATTATATGAGGGCCCATGTCTCAGACTGTCTGTGTCTCATTTTATATGAGGGCCCATGTCTCAGACTGTCAGTGTCTCACATTATATCAGGGCCCATGTCTCAGGGTGTCAGTGTCTCACATTATATGAGGGCCATTGTCTCAGTTTGTCAGTGTGTCACATTATATGAGGGCCCATGTCTCACGGGTCAGTGTCTCACATTATATGAGGTCCCATGTCTCAGCATGTCAGTGTCTCACGTTATATGAGGGCCCATGTCCAAGGGTGTCACTGTCTCAGATTTTATCAGGGTCCATGTCTCAGAGTGTCAGTGTCTGTCTTAGAGTGTCATTGTCTCACATTCCATGAGTGCCCATGTTTCAGGGTGTCAGTGTCTCACATTGTATGAGGGTCCATGTTCCAGGATGTAACTGTCTCACATTCTATGAGGCCCCATTTTTCAGGTGTCAGTGTCTCTCATTATATGAGATCCAATGTCCAAGGGTGTAACTGTGTCACATTCTTTGAGGGCCCATGTTTCAGGGTGTCTCACATTATATGAGGGCCCTTGTCTCAGACTGTCAGTGTCTCCTATTATATGATTGCCCATGTCTCCACATGTTAGTGTCTCACATTATATGAGGGCCCATGTTTCAGGGTGTCAGTGTCTCACATTATATGAGAGCTCATGTCCCAGATTGTCAGTACCACACATTACATGAGTGCTAATGTCTCAGCGAGTCTGCGTCTCACATTCGATGAGGGCACATGTCCCAGGTATCATTGTCTCACATTATATGAAGGCCCATCCCTCGGCGTGTCAGTATTTCACATTATATGAGTGCCCAAGTCCCAGCTATCATTGTCTCACATTATATGAAGGCCCATCCCTCAGGGTGTCAGTGTCTCTCATTATATGAGGGTCCATGTCTCAGGGTGTCAGTGTCTCACATTATATGAAGGCCCATCCTTCAGGGTGTTAGTGTCTTACATTATATGCGGGTCCATGTCTCAGACTATAAGTGTGTCACATTATATGAGGGCCATGTCTCAGGGTGTCAGTGTCTCACATTATATGAGGGCCCATGTCTCAAGGTGTCAGTGTCTCTCATTATATGAAGGTCCATGTCTCAGAATATAAGTGTGTCACATTATATGAGGGTCCATGTCTCAGTGTGTCAGTGTCTCTCATTATATGAGGGTCCATGTCTCAGGGTGTCAGTGTCTCTTATTATATGAGGGCCCATGTCTCAGGCTATAAGTGTGTCACATTATGTGAGGGCCCATGTCGCAGGTTGTCAGTGTCTCATATTATGTGAGGGTCCATGTCTCAGACTATAAGTGTGTCACATTATATGAGGGCCCATGTCTCACGGATTCAGTGTCTCACATTATAGCAGGGCCCACGTCTCAGGGTGTCAGTGTCTCACATTATATGAGGGCCCATGTCTCAGGATGTCATTGTCTCTCATTATATGAGTTTCCATGTCTCAGGGTGTCAGTGTCTCTCATTATATGAGTTTCCATGTCTGAGGATGTCATTGTCTCTCTCATTATATGACCTTCCATGTCTCAGGGTGTCAGCGTTTCTCATTATATGAGTTTCCATGTCTCAGGGTGTCAGTGTCTTTCATTATATGAAGGCCCATGTCTCAGGGTGTCAGTGTCTTTCATTATATGAGGGCCTATGTCTCAGACTATAAGTGTGTCACATTATATGAGCGCCCACGCCTCAGGGTGTCAGTGTCACACATAATTTCATAGTCCATGTCTCAGGGTTTCAGTGTCTCACATTATATGAAGACCCTTGTCTCAGGATATCAGTGTCTCACATTATATGAGGGCCCATGCCTCAGGGTGTCAGTGTCTCACATTATATGAGGGCCCATGTCTCAGAATGTCGGTGTCTCCCATTATATGAATGCCAATGTCTCAGCGTGTTAGTGTCTCACATTAAATGAGGGCTCTTGTACCAGGGTGTCAGTACCTCAACTTATATGACAGCTGATGTTTCAGCGAGTCAGTGTCTCACAGTAGATGAGGGCCCATGTCCCTGGTATCATTGTCTCACATTATTCGAAGGCCCTTCCCTTAGGCTGTCAGTATTTCACATTATATGAGGGGCCAAATCCCAGCAATCAATGTCTCACATTATATGAAAGCTCGTCCCCTCTTGGTGTCAGTGTTTCACATTATTTGAGGGCCCATGTTGCAGGGTGTTAGTGCCTCATAAAATGTGAGGCCCCCATCTCAGGGTGTCAGTGTCTCACATTATATGAGGGCCTATGTTTCAGACTGTCAGTGTCTCACAATATATGAGGGCCCATGTCTCAGACTGTCAGTGTCTCACATTATATCAGGGCCCATGTCTCAGGGTGTCAGTGTCTCACATTATATGAGGCCCATGTCTCTGACTGTCAGTGTCTCACATTATATGAGGGCCCATGTCCAAGGGTGTCACTGTCTCAGATTTTATCAGGGTCCATGTCTCAGAGCGTCAGTGTCTGTCTTAGAGTGTCATTGTCTCACATTCCATGAGTGCCCATGTTTCAGGGTGTCAGTGTCTCACATTATATGAGGGCCAATGTCCCACAGTGTAACTGTCTCACATTCTATGAGGCCCCATTTTTCAGGGTGTCAGTGTCTCACATTATATGAGAGCCCATGTCCCAGGGTGTAACTGTCTCACATTCTATGAGGGCCCATATTTCAGGGAGTAAGTGTCTCGCATTATATGAGGGCCCATGTCTCAGACTGTCAGTGTCTCCCATTATATGATTGCCCATGTCTCCACACGTTAGTGTCTCACATTACATGAGGGCTCATGTTTCAGGGAGTCAGTGTCTCACATTACATGAGGGACCATGTCCCAGGGTGTAACTGTCTCACATTCTATGAGGTCCCTGTTTCAGGGGTGTCAGTGTCTCACATTGCGGCGAGGGCCCATGTCTCAGACTGTCAGCCCCTCTCGATGATTGCCCATGTCTCCGCATGTTAGTGTCTCACATTATATGAGGCTCATGCTCAGGAGTCATGTATCACATATACAAGGGACTATGTCTCAGGGTGTCAGTGTCTCACATTATAGAGAGAGCCCATGTCCCAGGGTGTAACTGTCTCACATTCTATGAGGGCCCATATTTGTGGGAGCCAGTGTCTCGGATTATATGAGGGCCTATGTCTCAGACTGTCAGTGTCTCCCATTATATGATTGCCCATGTCTCCGCACGTTAGTGTCTCACATTACATGAGGGCTCATGTTTCAGGGAGTCAGTGTCTCACATTACATGAGGGACCATGTCCCAGGGTGTAACTGTCTCACATTCTATGAGGTCCCTTGTTTCAGGGTGTCAGTGTCTCACATTATATGAGGGCCCATGTCTCAGACTGTCAGTGTCTCCCATATTATGATTGCCCATGTCTCCGCATGTTAGTGTCTCACATTATATGAGGGCTCATGTTTCAGGGAGTCAGTGTATCACATTATATGTGGGACCATGTCTCAGGGTGTCAGTGTCTCACATTATATGAGAGCCCATGTCCCAGAGTGTAACTGTCTCACATTCTATGAGGGCCCATGTTTCAGGGAGTCAGTGTCTCACATTATATGAGGGCCCATGTTTCAGACTGTCAGTGTCTCCCATTATATGATCGCCCATGTCTCCGCATGTTAGTGTCTCACATTATATGAGGGCTCATGTTTCAGGGAGTCAGTGTCTCACATTACATGAGGGCCCATGTCCCAGGGCGTAACTGTCTCACATTCTATGAGGTCCCTTGTTTCAGGGTGTCAGTGTCTCACATTATATGAGGACCCATGTCTCAGACTGTCAAAGTGTCTCCCATATTGTTATTGCCGTGTCTCCATAGTTGTGCTCACATTATATGCGGGCCATGATATGAGGTGTCAGTGTCTCATTATATGAGATCTCGTGTCCCCAGATTGTCAGTACCTCACATTACATGAGAGTTAATGCCTCAGCGAAGTCAGTGTCTCACATTTGATGAGGGCCCATCCCAGGTATCATTGTCTCACATTATATGAAGGCCCATCCCTCGACGTGTCAGTATTTCTCATTATATGAGGGCCCAAGTCCCAGCTATCATTGTTTTATATTATCTGAAGGCCCATCCCTCAGGGTGTCAGTGTCTCTCATTATATGAGGGTCCATGTCACAGGGTGACAGTGTCTCACATTATATGAAGGCCCATCCCTCAGGGTGTCAGTGTCTTAAATTATATGAGGGTCCATGTCTCAAGGTCAGTGTCTCTCATTATATGAGGGTCCATGTCTAAGACAATAAGTGTGTCACATTGTATGAGGGCCCATGTCTCAGGGTGTCAGTGTCTCACATTATATGAGGGTTAATGTCTCAAGGTGTCAGTGTCTCTCATTATATAAGGGTACATGTCACAGACTATATTTGTGTCACATTATATGAGGGGCCCATTTCTCAGTGTATCAGTGTCTCTCTTTATCTGAGGGTCCATGTCTCAAGGTGTCAGTGTCTCACATTATATGAGGGCCCATGTCTCAGACTATAATTGTGTCACATTTTGTGAGGGCCCAAGTCGCAGTTTGTCAGTGTCTCACATTATGTGAGGGTCCATGTCTCAGACTATAAGTGTGTCACATTATATGAGGGCCCATGTCTCACGGTTTCAGTGTCTCACATTATATGAGGGCCCATGACTCAGACTTTGAGTGTGTCACATTATTTGAGGGCCCACGTCTCGGTGTGTCAGTGTCTCACATTATATTAGGGCCCATGTCTCAGGATGTCAGTGTCTCTCATTATATGAGCTTTCATGTCTCAGGGTGTCAGTGTCTCTAATTATATCAGTTTCCATGTCTCAGTATGTCAGTGTCTCTCATTATGTGAGGGCCCACGTCTCGGTGTGTCAGTGTCTCACGTTATATTAGGGCCCATGTCTCAGGGTGTCAGTGTCTTTCATTAAATGAGGGCCCATGTCTCAGGGAGTCAGTGTCTCTCATTTTATGAGTTTCCATGTCTCATGGAGTCAGTGTCTCACATTATGTTAGGGTCTATGTCTAAAACTATAAGTGTGCCACGTTATATGAGGGTCCATGTCACTGGGTGTCAGTGTCTCACATTATATGAGGGCCCATGCCTCAGGGTGTCAGTGTCACACATAATTTGAGAGTCCACATCTCAGGGTGTCAGTGTCTCACATTATATGAAAGTGCAAGTCTCAGGGTGTCCGTGTCTCACATTATATGAGGGCCCATGTCTCAGGGTGTCAGTGTCTCACATTATATGAGGGCCCATGCCTCAGGGTGTCAGTGTCTCACATTATATGAGGGCTCATGTCTCAGAATGTTGGTGTCTCCCATTATATGAATGCCTATGTCTAGAAAGTATTTTTTATTAAGGATGGGGATGGGAGGGTTCACTTAATCATGGAATGAATAAAGAAAGGATTTTTATTAAGAGGATGGTATTTAGAGGTTCACTAGGCACCAGGAATGAATAAAGAAAGGATTTTATTAAGAGGATGGGGATGTGGAGAGGTTTTACTGGACACCGGGATGAATAAAGAAAGGATTTTATTAAGTGGCTAGGATGGGAGGGGTTCACTAGGCAATGAATGAATAAAGAAGGATTTTTATTATGAGGATGGGGATGTAGGTTCACTAGTCACCAGGAATGAATAAAGAAAGTATTTTTATTAAGAGATGGGGGATGTGGAGGGGTTCACTAGGTACCGGGAATGAATAAAGTTTTTTTATTAAGAGGATGGGGATGTGGAGGGTTCACTGGACACCGTGGAATGAATTAAGAAAGTTTTTTATTGAGGGATGGGGATATGGAGGGGTTCACTAGACATCAATGAATATAGTGTTGATTTTTTATTAAGAGGATGGGGATGGAGGGGTTCACTAGACGCCGGGAAGAATAATGAAAGGTTTTTTATTAAGAGGATGGGATATGAAGGGGTGTTTTTGGTCACTGGGAATGAATAAAGAAAGGATTTTTTATTAAGAGGATGGGATGAGGGTCACTAGATACCAGGAATGAATAAAGAAAGGTTTTTTATTAAGAGGATGGGGGATGTGAGAGGGTTCATAGACACGGGGAATGAATAAAGAAAGGATTTATTAGAGGATGGGGATATGGAAGGTCACTAGACACGGGGATGAATAAAGAAAGGATTTTTAAGAGGATGGGGATGTGGAGAGGGGTTCACTGACACAAATGAATAAAGAAAGGTTTTTTAAGAGGATGGGGATATGGAGGGTCATTGATTGTGAATGAATAAACAGGATTTTTTATTAAGGCATGGGGATATGGAAGGGTTCACGAACACCAGGAATGAATAAAGAGTATTTTTTATTAAGAGGATGGGGTTGTGGAGGGTTACTAGACACCGAATGAATGAAATGTTTTTAATGAGAGGATTATGAAGGGGTTCACTGGACACAGGAATGAATAAGAAAGGATTTTTTATTAAGAGATGGGGATGTGAGAGGGGTTCATCAGATACGGGAATGAATAGAAGATTTTTATTAAGAGGATGGGGATATGAAGGGGTTCACTTGACACAGGAATGAATAAGAAAGGTTTTTATTAAGAGGATGGGGGGCTATGGGGGTCACTGATGTCAGAATGAATAAAGAAAGGTTTTTTATTGGAGGATGGGGATATGGAATTGGTTCCTGGACAGGGAGAGTCAAAGAAAGGATTTTTATTAAGAGGATGGGATGGGAACTTTACACCAGGAATGAATAAAGAAAGGATTTTTATTAAGAGGATGGTGATGGAGGGGTTCACTGGGCACCAGGGAATGGATAAAGAAAGGATTTTTATTAAGGGATGGGAATGTGGAGAGGGTTCAGGCACCAGGAATGAATAAAGAAAGGATTTTTATTAAGAGGATGGGATGTGGAGAGGGTTCACTAGGCCAGGGAATGAATAAAGAAAGGATTTTATTAAGAGGATGGGGATGAGAGTGGTTCACTAGACACCGGGAATGAATAAAGAAGGATTTTTATTAAGAGGATGGGGATGTGGAGGTTCACTAGCACCAGGAAATTAAAGATTAAGAGGATGGGGATGGGAGGGGTTCACTAGACTCCCAATGAACAAGAGGATTTTTTATTAAGAGGGATGGGGGATGTGAGAGTGGGTCTAATAGGCACCAGGAATGAATAAAGGTTTTTATTAAGAGGATGTGGATGTGAAGGGTTCACTGGACACGGGGAATGAATAAAAGATTTTTTATTAAGATGGGGGATGGGAGAGGTTCACTGGGACTAGGAATGAATAAGAAAGTTTTTTTTATTAAGAGATGGGGATGAGGGTTCACTAGGCACCAGGAATGAATAAAGAAAGGATTTTATAAGAGGATGGGGGATGAGAGGTTCACTAGGCACCAGGGAATGAAAGAGGATTTTTAAATAGGGGATGGGGGATGTGGAGATGGGTTCACTGGACACCGGGGTGAATAAAGAAGGATTTTATTAAGATGCTGGGGATATGAGAGTTCACTAGACACCGGGAATGAATAAAGAAAGGATTTTTTATTAAGAGGATGGGGATGGAGGTTCAGTAGACACCGGGAATGAATAAAGAAAGGATTTTAGAAGGGATGGGGATATGAAGGGTTCATTGACTGGGAATGAATAAAGAAAGGATTTTTTATTAAGAGGATGGGTGAGTGTGAGAGGGTTCACTAGACACCAGGGAATGAATAAAGGATTTTTTTTGTAAAGAGGATGGGGATGTGAGAGGGTTCATAGACACGGGGAATGAATAAGAAAAGGATTTACTATTAAGAGATGGGGGATATGGGAAGGGGTTCACTAGACACGTGGAATCAATAAAGAAAGGATTTTATAAGGATGGGGATGTGGAGGTTTTCAGACACCGGGAATGAATAAAAGGATTTTTATTAGAGGATGGTGGATGGAGCGGTTACAGACCATGGAATGAATAAAGAATTTTTTATTAAGAGGATGGGGATGTGGAGAGGTTCACTGTTTCTGGGAATGAATAAAGAAAGTTTTTATTAAGAGGATGGGGATGAGGTTTTTAGGCACCAGGAATGAATAAAGAAAGGATTTTTTATTAAGAGGATGGGGGATGGGAGCGGGGTTCACTTTAGACCGGGAATGAATAAATAAGGATTTTTTATAGAGTATGGGGATGTGGAGGGTTCTAGGCACTAGGGATGAATAAAGAAAGGATTTTTATTAGAGGATGGGGGATGGAGAGGGTTCACTGACACGGGGGATGAATAGTATTTTTTATTAAGGGATGGGGATGTGGGGTCACTAGGCGCATGGAATGAATAAAGAAAGGTTTTATTGAAGGATGGGGATGTGGAGGGGTTCACTAGCACCAGGGAATAGACAGAAAATTTTTTTTTAAGAGGATGGGGATGGAGAGGGGTCACTAGGCACCAGGAATGAAGAAGAAAGATTTTTTTAAGGGATGGGTATGTGGAGGGTTCACTGGTTGCGGGAATGGATAAAAGGATTTTTTATTAAGAGGATGGGGATATGGAGGGTTCACTAGAGCCGGGATGAATAAAGAAAGGATTTTTTTTATTAAGAGGATGGGGATGTGGAGGGGTTCATTAACACTGGAATGAATAAAGAAAGGATTTTTATTAAGAGGATGGGGATTGGAGCGGGTTCATTAGCCACCGGGAATGGAATAAAGAAAGGATTTTTTTTTATTAAGAGATACATGAGAGGACCACGACACCAGGGAATGAATAAAGAAAGGATTTTTTTATTAGAGGATGAGGATGTGAGAGGTTCACTAGACACGGGAATAGACAAGAAAGGTTTTTATTAAGGATGGGGGATATGGAAGGGGTTGATGACACGGGAATGAATAAAGAAAGGATTTTTATTAAGAGGATGGGGGATGTGGAGGGGTTCACTAGACAATGAATTGAATAAAGAAAATTTTTTATTGAGGATGGGGGATGTGGAGAGGGGTTCACTAGACATCAGGGATTAATAAAGAAAGGATTTTTATTAAGAGGATGGGGGATGGAGGGGTTCACTAGGCATTGGGAATGAATAAAGAAAGGATTTTTATTAAGAGGATGGGGATGTGGAGGTTCACTGACACGGGGGATGAATAAAAAAAGGATTTTTTATTAAGAGGATGGGATGTGGAGAGGGGTTCAGTGGCACCAGGGATTGAATAAAACGATTTTTATTAAGAGGATGGGGGGAGAGAGGGGTTCACTAGGCACAGGGAATGAATGAAGAAGGATTTTTATTAAGGATGGGGATGGGAAGTTCAGGCACTAGGAATGAATAAAAGTATTTTTATTAAGAGGGGGGATGTGAGAGGTTCCACTGGACACCCAGAATTAAAAGAAAGGATTTCATTAAGAGGATGGGGATATGAGAGGGTTCACTAGACACCGTAACAAATATAAAAGGATTTTTTATTGAGAGGATGGGGATGTGGAGGGGTTCACTAGACACGGGATGAATAAGAAAGGATTTTTATTAAGATGAGGGGGATATGAAGGTTCACTGGACACTAGATATTAAAGGATTTTTATTAAGAGGATGGGATGTGAGAGGGTCACTAGACACCAGGGATGAATAAAGAAAGGATTTTTTATTCAGAGGATGGGGGATGTGGAGAGGGTTCAGGACACGGGGAATGAATAAAGAAGGATTTTTATTATGAGGATGGGGATATGAAGGGGTTCACTAGACAACGTAGCCCAAAGGCTAGCATTTTTATTAAGAGGGGATGTGGGGATGTGGAGAGGGGTTCACTGACACAGGAATGGGAATAAAGAAATTTTTTTTTTAAGAGGATTTGGGGATATGGAGGGGTCACTGGACACTTAGGATGAATAAAGAAGATTTTTTTTTTGGCATGGGGATATGGAAGGGTTCACTGAAACCAGGAATGAATAAAAAAAGGATTTTTATTAAGGATGGGGTTGTGGAGGGGTTTATTGGACTGGGAATGAATAAATGATTTTTTTTTTAAGGGATGGGGGATATGGAAGGGTCATTGACACCTGTGAATGAATCAGAAAGGATTTTTTTATTAAGGGGATGGGATGGGAGGGGTTCACTGGGTTTGGGAATGAATAAAGAGGATTTTTATTAAGAGGATGGGGATAGGAGGGTTCACTGAACACTAGGAATGAATAAAGAAAGGATTTTTATTAAGAGGATGGGGATATGGAAGGGGGTCTTACTGGACACCAGGGAATGAAGGAAGAAAGGATTTTTTATTAAGAGGATGGGGATATGGAATTGGGTTCATGGACACAGGGATGAATAAAGAAAGAATTTTTATTAAAGGATGGGGATGGAAGGGGTCTACTGGAATTAGAATGAATAAAATAGGATTTTGTTAAGAGGAGGGATGTGGAGGGGTCCACTGGACACCAGGGAATGAATAAAGAAAGGATTTTTAAGAGGATGGGGATGTGGAGAGGTTCACTAGGCACAGGGATGAATAAAGCAGGATTTTTATTAAGAGGATGGGGGATGGGGGGGTTCACTAGCACCAGGAATGAATAAGAAAGGATTTTTTATTAAGAGATGGGGGATGTGAGGGGTTCACTAGGCACCAGGAATGAATAAGAAAGGATTTTATTAAGAGGATGGGGATGGAAGGGGTTCACTAGACGCCGGGATGAATAAGAAAAGGATTTTTATTAAGAGGATGGTATGGAGGGTTCACTAGGCTTCAGGGAAGAGTAAAGAAAGTTTTATTAAGAGGATGGGGGTATGTAGGGGTCACTAGACTCCAGTAATTGAATAAAGAAAGGATTTTTATAAGAGGTTGGGGATGTGAGAGGGGTTCAATAGGCACCAGGAATGAATAAAGGCTTTATTAAGAGGATGGGGATGTGGAGGTTCACTGGCACTGGGAATGAATAAAGAAAGGATTTTTATTAAGGAAGGGGGATGGGAGGGTATACTAGGCACAGGATGAATAAAGAAAGGATTTTTATTAAGAGGATGGGGGATGGGGAGGGTTCACTAGGCACCAGGGAGTGAATAAAGAAAGGATTTTTTTAAGAGGATGGGGGATGGGAAGGGTTCACTAGGCACCAGAATGAATAAAAGGATTTTTTATTAAGGGGATGGGGGTTTACTGGACACCGGGAATGAATAAAGAGGATTTTTTTATTAGAGGATGGGGATATGGAGGGGTTCACTAGACACCGGAATGAATAAAGAGGATTTTTTTGGAGGATGGGGGATGTGAGGGGTTCACTAGTTTTGGGAATGAATAAAGAAAGGATTTTTTTAAGAGGATGGGGATATGTGGGTTCACTGTTTCCGGGATGAATAAAGAAAGGATTTTTATTGGGATGGGTGATGTGGAGGGTTCACTGAATTGTGGAATGAATAAGGAAAGGTTTTTTTATTAAGGATGGGGATGTGGGGGGTTCATCAGACACCGGGGAAATGAATAAAGAAAGGCGATTTTTATTAAGAGGATGTATATGAAGGGTTCACTAGACAATCGGGAAATGAATAAAGGAAGGATTTATTAAGGATGGGGATGTGAGAGGGGTTCACTAGACACTGGGAATGAATAAAGAGGATTTTTATTAAGGATGGGGGATGTGGAGAGGGGTCACTAGACGCAGGGAATGAATAAAGAAAGGATTTTTATTAAGAGGATTGGGGGATGTGGAGAGTGTGTTCACTAACACCGGGAATGAATAAAGAAAGGATTTTTATTAAGAGGATGGGGATGGGGGGGTTCACTGGCTCCAGGGAATGAATAAAGAAAGTTTTTTATTAAGAGGATGGGATGTGGAGCGGGTTCACTAGAAATGTGGAATGAATAAAGAAAGGATTTTATTAAGGTATGGGATGTGAGGGGTTCACTAGGCACAGGGAATAAACAGAAATGATTTTATTAAGAGGATGGGGATGTGGAGAGGGTTCACTGGACAGCGGGGAATGAATAAAGAAAGGATTTTTATTAAGAGGATGGGGATGTGGGGGTTCACTTCAGGGTACCAGGGAATGAATAAAGAAAAGGATTTTTTATTAAGAGGATGGGATGGAGAGGGGTTCACTAGGTACCAGGGAATGAATAAAGAAAAATTTTTTATTAAGAGGATGGGGATGAGAGGAGTTCATCAGGCACCAGGGAAATGAATAAAGAAAGGATTTTTATTAAGAGGATGTATGTGGAGAGGGGTCTACTGGACAGCGGGAAGTCGATAAAGAAAGTTTTTATTAAGAGGATAGGGAGTGGAGGGTTCACTAGACACGGGGAATGAATAAAGAAGGATTTTTTTATTAAGAGGATGGGGATGTGGAGAGGGGTTCACGACACCGGGATGAATAAAGAGGATTTTTATTAAGAGGATGGGATATGGAAGGGGGTTCATTAGACACGGGGGAATGAATAAGAAAGGATTTTTATTGGAGGAATGGTGATGTGGAGAGGGGTTCATAGACACCAGGAATGAATAAAGAAAGGATTTTTATTAAGAGGATGTGGGGATGGGAGGGGTTCTAGACACGGGGAATGAATAGCAGGATTTTTTATTAAGAGATGGGGGTGGAAGGGTTCACTGGGCACGGGAATGAATAAAGAAAGGATTTTTATTAAGAGGGATGTGGAGAAGTGTTCACTAGACACCGGGGAATGAATAAAGAAAGGATTTTTTATTAAGAGGATGGGATGTGGAGAGGGTTCTAGATACCAGGAATGAATAAAGAAAGGATTTTTATTAAGAGGATGGGGATGGGAGGGGTTCACTAGACGCCGGAATGAATGAAGAAAGGATTTTTATTAGAGGATGGGGGATGTGGAGGGTTCACTAACACGGGAATGAATAGAAAGGATTTTTTATTAGGATGGGGATATGGGGTTCACTGGACACCGGGGAATGAATAAAGAAAGGATTTTTTATTAAGAGGATGGGGGATGGTGGGGTTCACTGGACACCAGGAATGAATAAAGAAAGTTTTTTATTAAGAGGATGGGGATATAGAGGGTTCTCTGACACAAGGAAGATAAAGAAAGGTTTTTATTAAGATGTGGCGGAGTGGAGGGTTACGGACACGGGGAATGAATAAAGAAGGATTTTTTATTAAGAGGATGGGGATATGAAGGTTCACTAGACACTGGGAATGAAGGTGGATTTTTATTGGAGGATGGGATATGGAGGGTTCACTAGACACCGGGAATGAATAAAGAAAGGTTTTCAATTATGAGATGGGGATGTGAGGGGTTCACTAGACACTGGGAATGAATAAAGAAAGGATTTTTATTGGAGGATGGGGATGTGGAGGGTTCACTAACACTGGAAGATTGAAGAAAGGATTTTTTATTAAGAGGATGGGGGATGGGAGGGTTCACTAGACTGCGGGAATGAATAAAGAAGGATTTTTATTAGAGGATGGGGATGTGGAGGGTTCACAGACACCGGGAATGAATAAAAAAAGGATTTTTGTTAAGAGATGGGGGATGAGGGGTTCATTAACACCGGGAATGAATAAAGAAAGGATTTTTATTAAGAGGATGGGGGGTGGAGAGGGTTCATTAGACACCGGGAATGAATAAAGATTTTTTATTAAGAGGATGGGATGTGAGAGGGTTCAGACACCGGGATGAATAAAGTAAGGATTTTTTATTAAGAGGATGGTGTGTGAGAGGTCACTAGACACCAGGGATGAATAAAGAGGATTTTTATTAAGAGGATGGGGGATGAGAGTTCACTAGAGACCAGGGAATGAATAAGAAAGGTTTTTTATTAAGAGAATGGGGGATGTGGAGAGGGGTTCATTAGACACCGGGAATGAATAAAGAGGATTTTTATTAAGAGGATGGGGGATAGGAAGGGGTCACTGGACACGGGGAATGAATAAAGAAAGTATTTTTATTAAGAGGATGGGGATGTGGGGGTTCACTGACACCAGGGAATGAATAAAGAAGGATTTTTATTAAGAGGATGGGGTTATGGAGAGGGGTTTCGACACAAGGAATGAATAAAGAAAGGATTTTATTAGAGGATGCGGATATGGAGGGTTCACTGGACACGGGATGAATAAAGAAGGATTTTATTAGAGGATGGGGATATGGAAAGGTGGTTCAGACAGTGGAATGATAAAGGAAGGATTTTTTATTAAGAGGATGGGGATATGGAGAGGGTTCACTAGACACGGGAATGAATAAAGAAAGGTTTTAATTATGAGGATGGGGGATGTGAGGGTTCACTAGACGCCGGGGATGATAAAGAAAGGTTTTATTAAGAGGATGGGGTGTGGAGAGGGGTTCACTAGACATGGGAATGAATAAAGAAGGATTTTTTATTAAGAGGATGATGGGAGGCGTTCACTGAGCCGGGGAATGAATAAAGAAAGGATTTTTATTAAGAGATGGGGATGTGAGGGGTTCACTAGACACCGTATGAATAAAGAAAGGATTTTTGTTAAGAGGATGGGATGGGAGGGGTTCACTAGACACGGGGAATGAATAAAGAAGGATTTTTATTAAGTATGGGGGGGAGAGGGTTCACTAGACACGGGGAATGAATAAAGAAAGGATTTTTTTAAGAGGATGGGGATGTGGAGAGGGTTTCAGACACGGGGAATGAATAAAGTAAGGATTTTTATTAAGAGGATGGGGATATGGAGGGTTCACTGGGCCCCAGGAATGAATAAAGGATTTTTATTAAGGGTGGGGATGGGGGGGTTACTGACACGGGAATGAATAAAGAAAGGATTTTTATTAAGAGGATGGGATGTGAGGGTTCACTAGACACGGGAATGAATAAAGAAAGTTTTTTATTAAGAGGATGGGGATGTGGAGGGTTCTACACTGGGAATGAATAAAAAAGGTTTTTATTAAGAGGATGCGGATGTGGAGGGGTTCAGGACACGGGGAATGAATAAGAAAGGATTTTTATTAAGAGATAGGGATGTGAGGGGTTTACTTGACACCGAATGAATAAAGAAAGTTTTTTTGTTAAGAGGATGGGGATATGGAGAGGGGTTCACTGGGCACTCGGGAATGAATAAAGAAAGGTTTTATTAAGGGATGGGATGTGGGAGGGGTTTCACTGGGCACCAGGAATGAATAAAGAAATGATTTTTATTAAGAGGATGGGGGATATGGAGGTTTACTGGGCACCGTGGAATGAATAAAGAAAGGATTTTTTATTAGTGGATGGGGATGGGAGGGTTCACTGGGCACTTGGGAATGAATAAAGAAAGATTTTTTTAAGAGGATGGGGATACGTGGATGTGGTCACTAGATGCCGGGAATGATTAAAGAAAGGATTTTTATTAAGAGGATGGGGATAAGGAGGGGGTTCACTGACACGGAACTGAATAAAAAAAGGATTATTAAGAGGATGGGGATGAGAGTTCATGGACACCAGGGGAATGAATAAATTTTTATTAAGAGGATGGGGATATGAGGGTTATAGACACCAGGAATGAATAAAGAAAGGATTTTTTATTAAGAGGATGAGGTTGTGGTGAGGTTCACTAGACACCAGGGAATGAATAAAGAAAGGTTTTTATTAAGAGGATGGAGGATATGGGAAGGGGCCACTGGACACCAGGAATGAATAAGAAAGGATTTTTTATTGGAGGATGGGGATATGGAAGGGGGGTTCACTGGACACCAGGAATGAATAAAGAGAAAAGTTTTTTTTTCATGATGGGGGATATGGAAGGGTTCACTGGACACGGGGAATGAATAAAGAAAGGTTTTTTTAAGAGGATGGGGTATTGGGGGTTCACTGTACTGGGAAGAATAAAGAAAGTTTTTATTAAGAGGATAGGGAGTGGAAGGGGTTCACTGACACCGGGATGAATAATGAAGGATTTTTTTATTAATAGGATGGGGGATATGGAAGGGGTTCACTGGACACTGGGGAATGAATAAAGATTTTTATTAAGAGGATGGGATATGAGGGGTCACTGGTTACGGGAATGAATAAAAGGATTTTTTTAAGAGGATGGGGATGAGAGTTCACTAGACACGGGGAATGAATAAAGAAAGGATTTTTATTAAGAGGATGGTGATATGGAAGGGGTCATTAGACACGGGGAATGAATAAAGAGGATTTTTATTAAGAGGATGGGTGATGTGAGGGGTTCACTAGACACCTGGGATGAATAAGAAAGGGATTTTTATTAAGAGGTGTGGGGATGGGAGGGTTCAGAATGGGGAATGACCAAAGAAAGGATTGGATGGGGGGATTTGGAGGGGTTCACTGGTCACCGGGAATGAATAAAGAAAAGTTTTTATTAAGAGGATGGGGATGTGGATGAGGTTCACTAGACACGGGAATGAATAAAGAAAGTTTTTATAAGAGGATGGTGATGGGAGGTTCACTAGACACTGGGAATGAATAAAGAAAGGATTTTTAGAGGATGGGGTATGGAGGGGTTCACTAGACACGGGGAATGAATAAAAGGATTTTTATTAAGAGGATGGGGATTGGAGAGGTTCACTAGACACGGGGAATGAATAAATAGGATTTTATTAAGAGGATGGGGATATGGAAAGGGTTCATTGGACACCGGGAATGAATAAAGAAAGATTTTTTTTATTAAGGGGATGGGTGGGGGTTCACTGACACCAGGAATGAATAAAGAAAGGATTTTATTAAGAGGATGGGGATATGAGGGTTCATTGACACCAGGGATGAATAAAGAGGATTTTTATTAAAATGACATGGATATGGAGGGTTCACTGTACACCGGGATAGATAAAGAAAGTTTTTTTATTAAGAGGGGGATATGGAGGGTTCACTAGACACCGGGAATAAATAAAGGAAGTTTTTTATTAAGGGCTGGGATATGTAGAGGGGTTACCGACACGGGGAATGACAAGTAAGGATTTTTATTGAGGATGGGATGTGGAGGGTTCACTAGACACCGGGAATGAATAAAGAAAGTTTTTTATTAAGAGGGGGATGAGGAGAGGGTTCACCAGACACGGGGAATGAAAAAGTGAGGATTTTTTATTAAGAGGATGGGGATATGGAGAGGGGTTCACTGGGCACCAGGGATGAAGAAAGGATTTTTTATTAAGAGGATGGGGATGTGGAGGGGTTCACTGGACACGGGGAATGAATAAAGAAAGGATTTTTATTAAGAGGATGGGGGATGTGGAGGGGTTCACTAGACACCGGGAAATGAATAAAGAAAGGATTTTTATTAAGAGGATGGGGGATGTGGAGAGGGGTTCACTGAACAGCAGGGAATGAATAAAGAAAGGATTTTTATTAAGAGGATGGGGGATGTGGAGAGGGTTCACTAGACACGAGAATGAACAAAGATAATTTTTATTTAAGAGGATGGGGGATGTGGAGGGGGTCACTAGACACTGTGGATGAATCAAGAAAGGATTTTTTATTAGAGGATGGGGGATATGGAGAGGGGTTCACTGGCACCGGGAATTAATAAAGAAAGGATTTTTTATTAAGAGGATGGGGATGTGGAGAGGGTTTCACTGGGCACCAGGGAATGAATATAGAAAGGATTTTTTTATTAAGAGGATGGGGGATATGGAGGGGGTTCACTGGGCACCGGGAATGAATAAAGAAAGGATTTTTTATTAAGAGGATGGGGGATGTGGAGAGGGTTCACTGGGATAAGGGAATGAATAAAGAAAGGTTTTTTATTAAGTGGATGGGGGATATGGAAAGGGGTTCACTGGACACCGAGATGAATAAAGAAGGATTTTTTATTAAGAGGATGGGGGATATTGAAGGGGTTCACTGGACACCGGGGAATGAATAAAGAAAGGATTTTTTAATAAGGATAGGGGATATGAGAGGGTTCACTGGACACAGGGAATGAATAATGAAAGATTTTTTTATTAATACGGATGGGGATATGGAAGGGGTTCACTGGACACTGGGGAATGAATAAAGAAAGGATTTTTATTAAGAGGATGGGGATGGAGGGGGTTCACTGGACACCGGGAATGAATAAAGAAAGGATTTTTTTTAAGAGGATAGGTGGAGAGAGGGCTCACTAGACACCGGAATGAATAAAGAAAGGATTTTTATTAAGAGGATGGGGGACATGGAAGGGGGTTCATTAGACACGGGAATGAATAAAGAAAGGTTTTTTTATTAAGAGGATGGGTGATGTGGAGAGGGGTTCACTAGACACCAGAATGAATAAAGAAAGGATTTTTTATTAAGAGGATGGGGGATGTGGAGGGGTTCACTGTGACACGGGAATGAATAAAGAAAGGATTTTTATTAAGAGGATGGGGGATATGGGAGAGGTTCACTAGACACCGGGGAATGAATAAAGAAAAGGATTTTTTATTAAGAGGATGGGGGATGTGGAGGGGTTCACTAGACACCGGGAATGAATAAAGAAAGGATTTTTATTAAGAGGATGGGGATGGGAGAGGGGTTCACTAGACACCAGGGAATGAATAAAGAAAGGATTTTTTATTAAGAGGATGGGGATGTGGAGGGGTTCACTAGAGACGGGGAATGAATAAAGAAAGGATTTTTATTAGAGAGGATGGGGGATGTGAGGGGTTCACTAGACACCGGGAATGAATAAAGAAAGGATTTTATTAAGAGGATGGGGGATATGGAAGGGGTTCACTGGACAATCGGGAATGAATAAAGAAAGGATTTTTTTATAAGAGGATGGGCGATGTGGTGGGGTTCACTGGACACCGGAATGAATAAAGAAAGGATTTTTATTAAGAGGATGGGGGATATGGAGAGGGGTTCACTGGACACCAGGAATGAATAAAGAAAGGATTTTTATTAAGAGGATGGGCTGATATGGAGGGGTTCACTGGACACCGGGGAATGAATAAAGAAAGGATTTTTATTAAGAGGATGGGGATATGGAGAGGGTTCACTAGACACGGGGGAATAAATAAAGGAAGGATTTTTTATTAAGAGGATGGGGGATATGGAGAGGGTCACTAGAGACTGGGAATGAATAAAGTAAGGATTTTTATTATGAGGATGGGGGATGTGGAGGGTTCACTAGACACGGGGAATGAATAAAGAAAGGATTTTTATTAAGAGGATGGGGGATGTGGAGGGTTCACTAGACACCGGGAATGAATAAAGTAAGGATTTTTATTAAGAGGATGGGGGATATGGAGAGGTTCATGGGCACCGAGGATTAATAAAAGAAAGGATTTTTATTAAGAGGATGGGGATGTGGAGGGGTTCACTGGACACCGGGAATGAATAAAGAAAAGATTTTTATTATTAAGAGGGGATGTGGAGGGGTTCACTAGACATCGGGGAATGAATAAAGAAAGGATTTTTTATTATAGAGGATGGGGGATGTGGAGAGGGTTCACTAGACACGGGGAATGAATAAAGAAAGGATTTTTATTAAGAGGATGGGGATGTGGAGGGGTTCACTAGACACCGAGGAATGAATAAAGAAAGGATTTTTATTAAGAGGATGGGGGATGTGGAGGGGGTTCACTAGACACGCGGGAATATGACAGAAAAGGATTTTTTATTAAGAGGATGGGGGATATGGAGAGGGTTCACTGGGCACCTCGGGAATTAATAAAGAAAGGTTTTTTTATTAAGAGGATGGGGATGTGGAGGGTTTCACTGGGCACCAGGAATGAATAAAGAAAGGATTTTTTATTAGAGGATGGGGATATGGAGGGGGGTCATGGGCACCGGGAATGAATAAAGAAAGGATTTTTTTATTAAGAGGATGGGGATGTGGAGAGGGTTCACTGGGCTCCAGGGAATGAATAAAGAAAGGATTTTTATTAAGAGGATGGGGAATATGGAGGGGGTTCACTAGACACCGGGAATGAATAAAGAAAGGATTTTTATTAAGATAATGGGGGATATGGAGGGGTTCACTGGACACCGGAATGAATAAAGAAAGTTTTATTAAGAGGATGGGGGATATGGAGAGGGGTCACTAGACACCAGGGAATGAATAAAGGATTTTATTAAGAGGATGGGGATATGGAGAGGGGTTCACACTAGACACAGGAATGAATAAAGAAAGGATTTTTTATTAAGAGGATGGGGTTGTGGAGAGGGGTTCACTAGACACCAGGAATGAATAAAGAAGGTTTTTATTAAGAGGATGGGGGATATGGAAGGATCCACTGGACACCGGGAATGAATAAAGAAAGATTTTTTATTAAGATGGATGGGGATATGGAAGGGGTTCACTGGACACCAGGGAATGAATAAAGAAAGGATTTTTTATTAAGAGATGGGGGATATGGAAGGGGTTCACTGGACGATGAATAATAGTAAAAGGATTTATTTATTAAGAGTATGTGGGATATTGAAGGGGTTCACTGGACAGTGGGAATGAATAAAGAAAGGATTTTTTTATTAAGAGGATGGGGGATATGGAAGGGGTTCACTGGACACCGGAATGAATAATGAAAGGATTTTTTATTAAGAGGATGGGGGATATGGAAGAGGGTTCACTGGACACCGGAATGAATAAAGAAAGGATTTTTTTATTAAGAGGATGGGATATGGAGGGGTTCTACTGGACACCGGGAATGAATAAAGAAAGTTTTTTTAAGAGGATGGGGATGTGGAGGGGTTCACTAGACACGGGAATGAATAAAGAAAGGATTTTTATTAAGAGGATGGGGGATATGGAAGGGGTTCATTAGACACCGGGAATGAATAAAGAAAGGATTTTTTATTAAGAGGATGGGTGATGTGGAGAGGGGTTCACTAGACACCAGGGAATGAATAAAGAAAGGATTTTTTATTAAGAGGATGGGGGATGTGGAAGGGGTTCACTAGACACCGGGAATGAATAAAGAAAGGTTTTTATTATTAGAGGATGGGGGATGTGGAGGGGTTCACTAGACACCGGGGAATGAATAAAGAAAGGATTTTTATTAAGAGTGATGGGGATGTGGGAGAGGTTCACTAGACACCAGGGAATGAATAAAGAAAGGATTTTTTATTAAGAGGATGGGGATGTGGAGAGGGTTCACTAGGCAACTGAGAATGAATAAAGAAAGATTTTTTATTAAGAGGATGGGGATGTGGAGAGGGTTCACTAGACACGGGAATGAATAAAGAAAGGATTTTTATTAAGAGGATGGGGGATATGGAAGGGGTTCACTGGACACGGGAATGAATAAAGAAAGGTTTTTTATTAAGAGGATGGGGGATGTGGTGGGGTTCACTGGACACCAGGAATGAATAAAGAAAGGATTTTTATTAAGAGGATGGGGATATGGAGGGGTTCACTGGACACTGGGGAATGAATAAAGAAAGGATTTTTTATTAAGAGGATGGGGGATATGGAGAGGAGGGTTCACTAGACACCGGGAATAAATAAAGGAAGGATTTTTATTAAGAGGATGGGGATATGGAGAGGGTTCACTAGACACCGGGGAATGAATAAAGAAAGGATTTTATTATGAGGATGGGGGATGTGGAGGGTTCACTAGACACGGGGAATGAATAAAGAAAGTGATTTTTATTAAGAGGATGGGGATGTGGAGAGGGTTCACTAGACACTGGGAATGAATAAAGAAAGGATTTTTTATTAAGAGGATGGGGGATGTGGAGAGGGTTCACTCAGACACGGGAATGAATGAAGAAAGGATTTTTATTAAGAGGATGGGGGATGTGGAGGGTTCACTAGACACGGGGAATGAATAAAGGAAGGATTTTTTATTAAGAGGATGGGGATATGGATAGGGTTCACTGGGCACCAGGGAATGAATAAAGAAAGGATTTTTATTAAGAGGATGGGGGATGTGGAGGTTCACTGGACACCGGGAATGAATAAAGAAAGGATTTTTATTAAGAGGTTGGGGGATGGAGGGGGGTTCACTAGACACTGGGGAATGAATAAAGAAAGGATTTTTATTAAGAGGATGGGGATGTGGAGAGGGGTTCACTAGACACCGGGAATGAATAAAGAAAGGATTTTTTATTAAGAGGATGGGGGATGTGGAGAGGGTTCACTAGACACTCGGGAATGAATAAAGAAAGGATTTTTATTAAGAGGATGGGGATGTGGAGGGTTCACTAGACACGGGGAATGAATAAAGAAAGGATTTTTTATTAAGGGATGGGGATATGGAGAGGGTTCACTGGGCACCGGGAATGAATAAAGAAAGGATTTTTTATTAAGAGGATGGGGATGTGGAGAGGGGTTCACTGGGCACCAGGGAATGAATAAAGAAAGGATTTTTTATTAAGAGGATGGGGATATGGAGGGGGTTCACTGGGCACCGAGGCAATGAATAAAGAAAGGATATTTTTTATTAAGAGGATGGGGATGTGGAGAGGGTTCACTGGGCCAGGAATGAATAAAGAAAGGATTTTTATTAAGAGGATGGGGGATATGGAGGGGTTCACTTAGACACGGGGAATGAATAAAGAAAGGATTTTTTATTAAGAGGATGGGGATATGGAGGGGGTTCACTGGACACGCGGAATGAATAAAGAAAGGTTTTTATTAAGAGGATGGGGGATATGAGGGTTCACTAGACACCAGGGAATGAATAAAGGATTTTTATTAAGAGGATGGGGATATGGAGAGGGTTCACTAGACACCAGGGAATGAATAAAGAAATGATTTTTTATTAAGAGGATGGGGGATGTGGAGGGGTTCACTAGACACCAGGGAATCAATAAAGAAAGGTTTTTATTAAGAGGATGGGGGATATGGAAGGGGTTCACTGGACACCGGGCATGAATAATGAAAGGATTTTTTATTAAGAGGATGGGGGATATGGAAGGGGTTCACTGGACACGGGAAATGAATAAAGAAAGGATTTTTATTAAGAGGATGGGGATATGGAGGGGGTTCACTGGACACGGGGAATGAATAAAGAAAAGTTTTTTTAAGAGGATGGGGGATATGGAGGGGGTCACTGGACACCGGGGAATGAATAAAGAAAGGATTTTTATTAAAGGATGGGGGATATGAGAGGGTTCACTGGACACTGGGGAATGAATAAAGAAAGGATTTTTATTAAGAGGATGGGGAGCTATGGAGGGGTTCACTGGACACCGGGAATGAATAAAGAAAAGGATTTTTTATTAAGAGGATGGGGATGTGGAGGGGTTCACTAGACACCAGGAATGAATAAAGAAAGATTTTTTATTAAGATGATGGGGGATGTGTAGGGGTTCACTGGACACCAGGGAGTGAATAAAGAAAGGATTTTTTTATTAAGAGGATGGGGGATATGGAAGGGGTTCACTGGACACCAGGGAATGAATAAAGAAAGGATTTTTTATTAAGAGGATGGGGGATATGGAGGGGTTCACTGGACACCGGGGAATGAATAAAGAAATGATTTTTATTAAGAGGATGGGGATATGGGGGGTTCACTGGACACCAGGGAATGAAGCACAGTCTTTTTTATTAAGCCATGGTAGTGAACAATGGACTGTGCGGTCACCGCTTAATTTAGGGATGAGGGGCGGGTTGTGGGACACTGTCTACCAGGGTGGTGGCCACTATATCACCAGCAATTATATAACACAGCATGATGGGGGATTGGGGCTTTCAGGGGCTTCTAGATAACCAGGATTTTGTATACATGAATACATCAAGGGACATCAGGAATTCATGGCGACATCAGGGATGCTGTCCACTAGTCCACCGGAGAGGATTAGATAACTGCATACATATATGGGGTACCTGGGGATGGGGTCACTACACCACCACAGAAGTATGCCAATGATACAGTTACATGGGGACACTGAGGAGGGGTTCACTAGATCACCAGGAATGTCTAGGGACATTGCTACCATGGCTTGGAGTGCTAACCAGGTGTACCCTCTGTTTGGTGCACTGCTATAGTTACCACAGATGCGGACTTTGCCACTAGGACCCTACCAACTGAGAATCAGGGTAGTCATCTCTAGTGCTCTGGGTTTACCACAGCTCTAGATCATCACCTTGCAGTGATCTACAGGCCTTTGTGACTCCGGGCCCCTAGTGTTCATTTCCTCCCATCAAAGCTCCTGGGGGTTTTTGTGGCCCCTACCTTCCCTTCCTCCTCACTGTAGAACACATTTAGGTGCTTAATGTCTCCTCATAGGGCATCTGATGCAGACTCTGCACCATTTTAGTTGTCTTCCTCTGGACCACATCACCTCTGTCTATGCTCTCTAGAGATTTGAGGCTCAATTTTCAAAGGCACAGGACTCATCTTGCACCAGTCCTGATTTTCAGATGAACCCTGCAGCACCTGGGGGTCCACCTGTGCTGGCCAGTGTTGCATTGCCTTGCATCTAATGCAATGGTGCAGCATAGGGAGTGGGTCTTGCACCAGGGCAGCACTGTAATATCCTTAAATTGGTATTCTGCAACCCTAGTAAGGGGGTATGGGCTTTCAGAGTAAGACCAGCCACGGAACTGGTCTAATGGCCAAGTGCCACTTCAAGTGCCCTGCCATGGTGGACAGTGGCTATGCCCCATTACCACCCTTGCAAGTGGGCATCTGCCACCATACCACACCAGGTTGAGAGTCCCCTGACAGAAGGAGCTGCCATTTTGAGGTCCAGATCCCCCTGTAAGGTTGGGGAACTATCCTCACTGCTCGCCACAAATGTAGCCTTGGTCAGTCATTCACCCTTCACCCCCAACCTGCCCCTGCCTGCCCTCCATGGAACCTGCCTGCAGCTGGTGGGTCCCCTCAATGGCTGCCATGCTGCCACCATGGTCTTTTGCATTCCCCACCTGTGCTCCAAATGCTCACTGCATAAGATGACTTTGAGGCAAACTTGGATGTTTGGCACCAGGACCCATTTTTACAGAATCAAGCACAGGGTCCCTGGTGCATCAAGTTTGCCACAGCTGGGCCATCCGAGCAAGATGCCCTAGTCTTACATGGCTTTGAAAATTGAGCCCATGGTCTCCCAGAACTGGATGTAGATAAAGCCTTAGATAACCTCCTATTTCAGCAAGACTGAACTGATGGCCCTATATAAGTGCCCTTATTACCCATGAGTGGGCAACACTTTGCTAGTACCCTCAAATAGAGGTCTAAATACCCTCTGTTTCAAGAAGGCTCAATTGGTAACCCTTGTATGGAACCCACAATATCCTTGGTATCAGTAAGGCTTAGATGAGGGCCCATAGAAAGAGTTCAAAAACACTCCAGTGTCAACAAGGCCTATTTTACAGCCTCTCAACTCTGAGACATGAAAGCTGAGATTCAACTCCTCCAACAAGATCTGGTATCAGATATTCTTTGTGTAGGTAGCCATTTCTACAGCATGGAATCCAAATTAACTGCAATTTGCATGGCAGTGTGAAGTGTGCATATGTATATATGTGTGTATTGGAGGAATACTTTTGAGGTTCTTTCATTGGCTGAAACCACACACTACACAAGGCAATACCAAATGTACCGACAGGAGGTTTGCACCACTACTGCGAAGACCAGTACAGTGATAGATTTCACCTGAAGCGGCAAGTCACTGTACTGGTCCTCATGGTGACCCGGCAGTTGACTTCTGGTGTTGCACCTCTCCCGATCCAACTCCGACTTAGAGTTGGATATCTAGAGACCAGGGTGTGGGGGCAGAGATCCTCACATGGGGGGTTCAGGAGCAGCCCCCAATAGAAACACACTGACATCCCTGACAGTACAATGCCAACACTCAGCATTGTGTCTATCTCTGTCGGGAATGTCGGCCTGAGCACTGTCGCAGCGCTATAGTAAAACTATGCCAAAACACAGATTATTAAGGGTTGTACTTAGGTGGTGGCATTGTGTATAAACAAATAAATTGGAGGAAATGAACCAGAAATAGAGGTAAAGTATTATATTATCCTAAATGAAATAACACCTACAAATAGTCAATATAAAAGGTTTAAAATATTCAACTGATATCATATCATTGAACAATAAGACACTATATTGCAGTTTATTCATTAAATAGTTTCAGCGACTGACATGTGTTTTACCGATTAAATATTCCTGGTGTTATTGCATGGTCTCAACACGATAATGTAGCATTTGGGAACAAAATACATGTGAGCAGCCCAGCATTGGAACACAAATGGCAAATATCTCAACGGCAACCATATACTTCCCACGTACTTAGATAGGCTGGGATAAAAGAAAGCCAGACACTTACATACACAAGCATGCTTGAAGGTGATCATTTTTGCTTCATTAAAACTGTCTGTAACTTTCGGAGAGGAAGGCAAATTCTGAGTCTGAGAATGGCTAAAATCCAGAGATAATTCTAATATGTTTCCAAAATGCAACTGACTGACCCCTCGTTGCATTCAATAATTATTTTTCCAGCTTGAGATTTCTTGTTATATTCAGGAAATGGTGAAGCAAGACTAAGCCAAAATATGCAAGCTGTCACTTGAAACAGAGTGCAGGCAAAGACGATTGAGTTAGTGCAGCTTTGACCGACCCACTTCCTCAAGCTGCTGTTGGGCTTTGTAGCATTGAAGGCTATGACCACCATAATGGTTTTCGCTAACACACAGGACACACAGAGGAAAATATTACCCCAAAGGCAGCCTGGCTTTCCATGTGCATTATAGCAACAAATCTGGCCAATAAACATTAAAGAACAGGAAGCCAAACATGAGACCTAGAAGTAGGAGGTAACTCGATCCACGTTGTTAGCTTTCAATAGGAGTGTCTCTGTGTTTGATGAAGATGAGTAGAAAGGCTGCAGGAAGCAAGGCACTGAAGGTAGCAGTAGCTGCCAAGACAGCCCAGCGGTTCCTGGTAGGAGAGAATTCGTCTCCTTAGGGATACACGTCGCCCTTTTTTCATTGGACTGGAAATCATCTAGACACTTCAGGCAGTCAACAGAGCCTGGAGGAACAAAGCCAAATAGAGTAACATGAACATCTTGCAATAGTAAGCTCACTTTGTACATTAATTTGTTTGTTTCATACAAAGTACAAGCAATTCAATGTGTTTTAAAGTTTATCTACTACAATAATGTAAATATGATAGCAGAAATGTATTTCTTCAAGGAATGTTCGACTTCTATCACTTCCTGCTAAACATAATGAACACATTTGGAGAACAATGTGTTTGTTATCAGTAAAGGAATATAAAGCAATCATTGACATGACATCTATTATGAAAGCTACAGTGGCACCTTCACAGGATTATATAAAATGCTGGTATTTGTACAGTAATGTAGAGCTGTCAGTCTTAAATGTGGCCAGTTATATTTCTGCATCAGAGTTTCAAAACCCTGCACACTGAATAGAATGGTATCCTGTATTTCTCATGTTATATAGTAGTAAACACATAACAATTACAACTTTTGGAAGTGTTCTGCCTTCTTAGAACAAGGGCCCCCTGGCTGCACTGTCTCCCACCTTCGCCCATCTTTCCCCCCTTATCTCCACTCCTGCCCTGCCTCATCATCTCCCTTATCCCCTGCCCCTGCCTCCCTCGCCTCCTCGATCTCCTCTCACTTCCCCCACCCCCCTTCCCTTGTCTTGCTCATAGCTCAAGTCTTTGTACTGGTTATTACATGTCTGTAAGTCAATAACTATATTTTGTAACTAAAATGATAACTGTTGCACGCTGACATGGAACCTTGTAAAAGAGCCTCGGCTTAAAGGTATTGTAATCCTAGATGAAATAAATAAAAATAAATAAAAATAAAAATTATATTCAGCTTCATATATGGATTGTCAGTCAATCCGGGTGAGGATGTCATTCTTAATTCATGTGCAGGACACTGCAGGGTGTTGTTTTAAACTACCATGGATGATTTCATTTATTACAGGTAACAGAATTATTCTTTATTCTCACGGGGATTGGAGGTAGAAGGATTTGGGTGTTAGTAGGTGTGGTGGTGGGTATTTTCACTAATTGTCTCTCATGGACAGGGACAGGGTGGAAGGTGGTGTATGACATGGCACAGTGGGTGAAGGTCTATTCTTTTCATTAAACTTAATGATGTTAACAAACTTTGCTGGAAGCATGGGGGAGGAGGTAGCATTCTAGAGGCTGGGAGTCATGGTATTTTAAAGGGTCTGGGTGTTGGGAGAAAGTGGGCACAGCATGCCACTGTGGGTGCGTTATGTTGTCATTTAAAACATTTTGGGGACAAAAAGAACTTGGCCATGTAAATTGGGGTGAAGTCAGGAGACTTCCCTTTGCTACAAGCAGTAAGAAATTCCAGCTTTGCACCCACATCACCAGCTGCATCTCAGACAGCTGATTCATAACCGACAAAACCCGTGGGGCCGCTTCTGAAGAGAAAGCCACAGGTGCCATATTTGGTGTCTACTGTAAGGATTCTCAGCTGTGACAGAGAGGGTGGGTCATTTCCCTTGAGCAAGTACGTGAGTGGAACCTGTTTTATGGAGCACCCATTCCCTGAGGCTCAGAGTGCGGCACAAAGTTAGGAGGATTATATCAACAATTCTTTAAATGAAATACAATTCATAACAAATATCACCCAACTAAAAATACAATGTAAAATACAATTTAAAATAAATAGATTAACTAAGTATTGAGTGAGGTTGGTACTGAGTGAGAAAAACACAAGTTATATATTTCACCAAAAAAAAACTAGGGTAAACAATAAAATAACATTCTATAAGGAATACTAACAAGCGGTGGAAGCAATTAAGTTACAAAAACAATATAAGTACTTGTGAGTATTAATTGATAGTTCCATTACTTTTCTGACCATATCGATAATGTCTAGAAGGTAAATAATAGAACTGGAGCATTGCATTGATCCTCTAAAATATGAAACATTCAGTTATGAAAAAATATTGCAACACAATTAATAGTGTCTGTGTTGGGATATGGAAATCTAGTATCTAACCTTGCTGGTCAAATACATTTGGATAAATTAGTTAAAACATATAATCAGCTGGCAAGGTTTACTTTGAAGAGTAAATATAAAATACCACTGTTCTATGTACAAAGAGCTAAAATGGGACAGTTTAGCAATTCGATATAAAAACAATTTTCTATTTTTATTTTTAAGGTTAATAAGGAAATAATAAAAGAATATGGACATCTAGTTCAGCTGTGAAACTAGAAACATAGAAACATAGAATTTGACGGCAGATTAGGGCAGCTTGGCCCACCCAGTGTGCCCATTTCCCTACTCTGGATAAGCTGCAGATCCTAGTTAACCAGCACCTACTTCTTCCTGCCCCACCCCTAGAATTGCCTAATGACTGTCCCATGCATGCTTGATTCCACCACTGTTTTGACTATACAACCTCCTCTGGAAGGCTGTTCCATGAATCCACAACCCTCCTGTGAAAAATACTTCCTTAAATTACCTCTGAGCCCCCATCTTCAAATTGTGCCCCTTGTTCTTGCCTCTTTTTTTGAAAGATGCTACCCTCTTGGACTTTGTTAATTCCTTGAGGCACTTGAAAGTTTCTATCATGTTCCCCTCCCTTCTTTCCTCGAGGCTATATATATTAAGCTCCTTAAGTCTGTCTCCATATGTCTTCGGTGCAGACCCTGCACCATTTTAGTTGTCCTACTCAGGACAGCTTCCATCCTGTCTATGTCTTTGTGGAGATTGAGTCTCCAGAACTGCACACAGTACTCCAGATGGGGTCTCACCAACTGTCTGTACAGAGGATAATAACTTCCTGTTTTCTACTGGTGATGCCTCTCCTATGCATCCCAGTATCCCCTCAACCCTCCTTGCTGCCCTCTCACATTGCTTAGGTCATCTGATATGACTACCCCCAGGTCCCGTTCCACTTTTGTTGTTGTTAGTATCTCACCCCCATTGTGTACTCTTCCCTGGGTTTTGTTTCCCAGGTGCATTACCTTGCACTTCTTAGCATTGAATCAAAGCTGCCATATATTTGACCATTCCTCTAACCTTGCCAAGTCCCTTCTCATCCTTCCACCCCACCTTGTGCATCAACTCTATTGCAGATCATTGTGTCATCTGAAAAGAGACATACTTTTCCTTCCAGTCCCTCTGCAATGTCTCTTACAAAGACATTGAAGAGGACCGGTCCTAATACTGAACCCTGCAGTACCCACTAGTAACCCCTTTCTTCAGAGTGGACTCCATTTACTATTACTCTCTGTATCCTATTCTCAGCCAATTCTTTACTGAGGCTGTCATCTTGGGACCCATTCCCAGGCTGGCTAACTTGTATATTAATCTTTTGTGTGGAATTGTGTCAAATGCCTTGCTAAAGTCTAGGTAGGCCATGTCCACAGCCCTCCCTGATCTACTACTTTGGTCACCCAGTCAAAGAAATCTATCAGATTTGTCTGGCATGACCTTCCTGCTGTGAATCCATGCTGCCTTGGGTCCTGTGCCCTCTGGCCTCTAGATACCCTTTCTGGAGGCTGAGATGCTGCCCTGATTGCAGACAACTCTGACCTGAGGGAGGAAGTTGCCAGTCTTCAGGCCACACTGGAGAGTAGTAAGGGAGCCTTCCCCAGGCCACACTGGATGGTAGGAGGAACTCCCCATCCAGGAAGCACCAGAGCCACCACCACTACCTCAGAGGTTGCGAGAAAGCACAGCAGTTAGACCACAGTGGGCTCAGGGAGGGTGAGGATGGTGGAACAGAGGCACACCAGTCAATTGTTTCACTCCACAATCCATACACCACTCTGGGGGCATAGCCCCTAGGATGCACCTGCAGAGGAGACTAAGGAGGCTGAGGACAACCATCACAAGTGAGGCCGACAGGAAGGAGGCAGAGGACACCACAAGGAAGGGAAGCAGCTCCTGGTGGGGGACTCAATTATTAGTGGATAGAGACTGGGGAGCAGGAAAACTGAGTAAGGTGCCTGCCTGGTGCCATGGCTTAGAGAGACAGGCAGCGCATCCTCAGAATCATGAGAACAGCTGCAGGGAGTCTGAGCTAGACGTCATTGTTCACCTAGGGACAAATGACTTGGTTCATCATGAGATTAGAGCAGTGCAGAAGGACTTTATAGGATTGGGGAGGGCCTAAGACAAGTAGCACACACAGTATCCTTCTCTGAGGTGCTGCCTGTCAATGGCATGAGTGAGGCCAGGTACTTTGCACCATGCAGTTTAATGAATGGTTGAAAAAATGGTGTGAGCACAGGGTTTTGTTCATTGGGGACTGGGGTTCTGGGTCTGCATCTGTCCAGGAAGGAACAAGTCTTTTGAGCAATCGGTTTAAATGCTTCATTGGCAAGCTTTTAAACTAGTCAAGGGGAGCACTGATAAGCAGCAGGAAAATCCCAGCCTCCCTACAAAACAGGGTACTAAATTAGAAAAGACCGAGGTAGAAAGGTCAGTGGGGATGCTGCAAGAGAAGGTAAAGCCATCAAAAATGGAGGCAATGAGTACCAATGCCCGTAGTCTGAGTAACAAGCTTCCTGAATTAGTGGCCTTGATGGAGGAGGAACATCTGGATATCGCGGCAGTCACAGAAACATGGTACACACAAAACCATGACTGGGACATAAGCATACCAGGATACACTATCTATAGGAGGGACAGGAGGGTAAGAGGAGGAGGAGTAGCTCTTTACATAAGGAAGGAATCAAAGCAACAGAACAAAGGGAAAACAGGGAGGAGAAGAAGCACTGTGAGTAAATTTGGAGACCGCAATGGCACCACACCCACCCAGGGTTGTATAACAGACCTTCTCAGGGGAGGAAATGGACAAGGAAATGATAGAAAGAATAGTTAGAATGTCAGAAAAAGGGAGATATTGCTGATGGGTGATCTGAATATGCCAGCTGTTAACTGGAGTGCAGTTGCAGCAGCCACTTCAAAGAGTGGGTTATTCTAGATGCCCTACAGGGGCATGCCTTAGACAACTAGTATTGGAGTCCACTCGAGAGGGAGCAATCTTAGACCTGGTTCTCTAAAATGGAGATGAAGAGGATCACAGATGTAGAAGTGGGTAGCCATCTGAGAACTAGCAACCATCAAACAGAATGGTTCACAATAAACACAGAATGAGTCAAGCCATACAAAGCAAAATTACTGGACTTTAGGAGGGCTGACTTTGCCAAAATAATTGAGTGCCTAAGAATGCACTAGCAAATGGGCAGGAAGGAGGGTGGAAGAACAATGGGGAATAATAAAAACTGCCATCACAGAGGTATCAAGCCTTTGTGTGAAGCAAGTAAACAAAATGAAATGAGGTAAGAAACCACTATGGTTCTCAAAGGAAGTGGCAGTGAAGGTTCAAGAGAAAAATAAAGCATTCAGGAAGTACAAGGAATCACAGAAGGAGCAGGACAGAGAACTGTATCAGTTAAAGCAAAGGAAGCTGGAAGGCAGTCAGAACAGCAAAGGCCCAAACTGGAGAAAAGATAGCTAACTCAGTTAAGAAGGATAAAACCTTTTATAAGTACATCAAGGAGCAAAAGAAACTTTTAAAACTATCCATTCTCCAGACTGTACTGAACTGTTACCTGTATGATGTTATTTGCACCGGGTCGCCCCTGAAAAGGGACCTCTTAAGACCCAGTGGGCCTACCGGTCATCAAAATTCAATAAATAAATAAATAAGACCAAGGGAGGTTAGTGAGGCTTAATAAGGGGGAGGGGGCAGGGAGACTGTGAAAAGGCAGAGGTACTAAACAAATATTTTGCTCAGTATTTACAAAGGAAGAGGGGTACCTAGAACAAACAGTAGAAACACACTGGATACAGAAGTTGATACCAGCCCATTTACGAAGAAAGTGTTCTGAAAGAACTCTTAAAACTGAAAGGTGGACAAAGCAATGGGGCCTGATGGGATTCATCCCAGAATTCTAAAGAACTAAGGGTAGAATTAGTGCACCACTGACTACCCTGTTTAACAAATCATGGGAGGATAGGGTGGTACCCGAGGACTGGAGGAGGGCAGATGTGATTCCCTTCACAAAAGTGGGAGCAAGGCAGAAGCAGGAAACTACAGACCTGTTAGTTTAACCTCAGTGGTAGGGAAATGATGGAATCACTTCTGAAGGAAAGAATTGTCGAGTATCTAGAGGCCAGAGGGCACAGGACCCAAGGCAGCATGGATTCACAGCAGGAAGGTCATGCCAGACAAATCTGATAGATTTCTTTGACTGGGTGACCAAAATAGTAGATCAGGGAGGGCTGTGGACATGGCCTACCTAGACTTTAGCAAGGCATTTGACACAGTCCCACACAAAGATTAATATACAAGTTAGCTAGCCTGGGAGTGGGTCCCAAGATAACAGCCTGGGTAAAAATTGGCTGGAAAATAGGACACAGAGGTAATAGTAAATGGAGTCCACTCTGATGAAAGGGGTTACTAGTGGGGTACCGCAGGGTTCAGTATTAGACCAGTCCTCTTCAATGTCTTTATAAGCGACATTGCAGAGGTACTGGAAGGAAAAATATGTCTCTTTGCAGATGACACAAAGATCTGCAACAGAGTTGATGCACAAGGTGGGGTGGAAAGGATGAAAAGGGACTTGGCAAGGTTAGAAGAATGGTCAAATGTATGGCAGCTTAGATTCAATGCTAAGAAGTGCAAGGTAATGCACCTGGGAAACAAAAACCAGAGGAAAAGTACACAATGGGGGGTGAGATACTAACGACAACAAAAATGGAAAGGGACCTGGGGGTAGTCATATCAGATGACCTAAAGGTGGGCAAGCAATGTGAGAGGGCAGCAATGAGGGCTGGGGGGATATTGGTATGCATAGGAGAGGCATCACCAGTAGAAAACAGGAAGTTATTATCCCTCTGTACAGACAGCTGGTCAGACCCATCTGGAGTACTGCGTGCAGTTCTGGAGACCAGTCTTCATAAAGACATAGACAGAATGGAAGATGTCAGAGGAGGGGCAACTAAAATGGTGCAGGGTCTGCACGGAAGACATATGTAGAGAGACTAAAGAAGCTTAATATGTATAGCCTCGAGGAAAGGAGGGAGAGGGGGACATGATAGAAACTTTCAAGTACCTCAAGGGAATCAACAAAGTCCAAGAGGGTAGCATCTTTCAAAAAGAGGTGTGCAAGAACAAGAGGGCGCAATTTGAAGATAGAGGGACAGCTCAGAGGTAATTTAAGGAAGTATTTTTCACAGAGAGGTTGTGGATGCATGGAGCGGCCTTCCGGAGGAGGTTGTGGAGTCAAAAACAGTGGTGGAATTCAAGCATGCATGGGACAGTCATAAGGCAATTCTAGGGGATGGGGGTAGGAAAAAGTAGGCTGCTGGTTAACTAGGATCTGCAGCTTATCCAGTAGGCAGGAAATGGCCAGACTGGGTGGGCCAGAGTCCTTATCTGCCGTCAAATTCTATGTTCTATGTTTCTATGTTCACTCCACCTCATCCACAATAGATGTCAAGCAAACTCTCCTCCTTCAGAATCTGTCAGATTTATTCCACCTCCTCCAGAACATGTGTCAAGCAAACCTCACTGCTTCTAGAATCCATGTCAACAAACAAATCTGCCAGCATCCATGTCAAGCAAATCAACTCCCTGCAGAGATTAGGGTTTACAACAGAACAATAATCACCATCTAAGTCCTCCTACTCATACTGTAGTTCCATAAAGCACATCAGCCAAATTCTCATCCAGTCACCTATGTACATTTGGGAGTCCCCGAGGCCTGGGTACACCTACTGTTGAGGCTCTGTCTTTTTCCTCACCTGATGCCTAAACATAGTTCATTGCAGTAAGTCTAGTATATGAGTAATTATTCACTGCAGTATGTTTTTCTCCATACATGTTTTGATGCTATGAGTTCATGTTTCTATTATCATTTTAAAAATGCTGGTGAAAATATTGTGTAGTAAAAGTTCAATGAGGTCAAAGCTCTTTTTGAAATCAGGTATTCACATACCAGTCTGGTTTACGATTTCTCTTGAACACAGTACACAGTCAAAGCAGCAGATTGGCTGTCCAGGCCGTGAAGCTTTCCTGTAGCCAAGGAACAACTTTCACTGCACACAGACTGTGGGACCTAGTATAGGTAACAGAAGCATGAGTCACAATACAGATACCATTCGCAATCAACTGTCAGAGGAACACATTTTGATTTATTTACAACATGCTCCTTTTAGAGATAAACTGAGGAAATTAAAGTATTTTCTGGTAATTTAGTACAATTCATTCCTGTGCATAATATGGAGATGCTCTATAAAACTGGACAACTGACTAACGAAATTAAAATGAATGTGATGATATCTCTTATACAGCTACAATGGGGAGTTAAATGTTAGCTTGCATTTGTTGAATGTACCCGCTTTGTGGGCATGTTTTGACTGCAGTTGCAATTTTAGTATGTCCCTAATGAAGAGTATATTGTGGCCATGTTTGGACTGCAGTTAAAGTTTTAGTAGGTCTCCTAATGAAGAGGTACATAGGTACTCTATGTTGATTGCAGTTACAATTTCAGTACTGTAGGTCCCCGATGAAAAGGTATTTTTGACAGAGTTTTTGAATGCAGCTGCAGTTTAAGAAGGTACATTGATGAAGAGCCTGTTTTCACTGGTAGATAAGTAACCCTCTCTTAATAGGGTTCAGTCTACTGCCCAAACACATTAAATGAAGCAGCTGTAGATGGTTGTTTCAGCTGTTTTGTTGGAGGAAATACTGTACAGAGGTGCAAAACATGGTTAATAAAAATGTTTTACAATATAAATTCTCTTGAGTTTAGACATATACCATGTATTCCAACACCTAACTTACTTTACCCCTCCTGCAATAAGGGCTCCAATTATTGGAAGACACATCCTTGGCCAAAATAAATCGTCAGTAGTCTATGCAGTCCTGACTACACTGGGATGTCCAGAAAATTACATTTCCTCTGATACTGTCCCTATAGGAAGACACTTACATTTAGCATAATTCATTTCTGATTTTGTGATTTTCATAAAGGTTGTCACAATCTGTTCAGACACAATACCTGATGGCTGATCAGTCAATACCAGGCGCACATCATCTGTGTAAGACACAGTTTTGATTTCCTGTCCACTCTGTGAACTGATGCTCCTGTAATTTCCTCACAATGATGTATCTTATGAAGTAATGTATTGAGCAACAAAATATATAAAGATGGGCTAAGAGGGCAGCACCGTCTCACACCCTGAGATAATGGAAAAGCATGACCCAACCAGCCATTAATGTAAGGCCAGCCTACTGCATCCTGGTAACAAAGTCGTATCCATTCAATGAATTGCTCAGGAACCCATGTGCCTCATACAAAACTATAAATAAGCATGATTCACCTTGTCAAATGCTTTAGCCTGATCAAGGTTTACCGGGTAACCACTAATTTCATCGATATTTCCATTCTCCGTAAATTCTCTGAGAATGAGACTATCAAGTTTTTCCACCCCAGGACCACACAAAACTGAAATGGATGTATAATGCTATCCAGAGCCAAAGCCAAACAATTACACAGTAATTTAGCCAAGATTTTTCAGTCTGCATTGAGCAGGGTAATTGGCCTCAATTATCCAACACCTCCTTCTCCAGCTTTGTACAGAAAATGATCAGGCCCTCATACATGCTGTGAGGAAGCTTATTAACCTGCAAGAAGTAGTTAAATACTTGAATCAGTTATTCAGAGAATGCTGAAAAAAAATTGATAGAACTCACTAGGAGTCCGTCTGGACCAGGGGCCTTCATTGTGCAATGACTGATTTTAACTCCAGCTCTGTAATCTTAGAAGTGAGAGAACTCAGAAAAAATCTGGAATTTGTGGTAATCTGCAGGATTTTAATCAACTCACTACCTCCTCTTCCGAGATCAGAACATCTTTAAACCTGGAAGAAACATAACCCTCCATTTTCAAAATAATTCCTTTTGGTGTCAAGTCAACCTCCTTCCCTTCAGCTGTTTTAAATGAGAAATTACTTTATTTTGATGCTGTTTTGCACATGTGTCAAAGGAGTTTACACTGCCCTGCTTCCCTTGGTGTCCAAATCTCTGTTCTGTTTCAGAGGCTTAATCCTGTTATAGTTGATGTCTGTCATGCCTTCTTTGACCTCTCTAATTTGATCCGAATAGACATCACTATCCTTCTGCAGCTGGTCTAAAACAAACAATTGAGTATGCAGCTAAAATGTTTTCCTTTTTCCCCTCAATTCAGTTTCCCATTAGCTGCATATATTCACAAATGTACCATTTACTATCATCCCACCACTCTTCAAGGAATCGTATAAAATTGAAACTGATTTCTTAGCTTCCAAAATATATTGAAATCACTTTTTATTTCTCAGTTCTCAAACAAGCAAAGATTCAGTCTACAATACCCATGACCACTAAAATTCCTGTGAAATCAGACAGGGGACACTAAGTAACCCATGATCAGATGTGGCTACTGGGAGAACACTCTTAGTCCTATTAGGCAAGGTGGGAGAAATAAACCAGAAATAAATTGTGGTGGAATCATTCCCTCTGAAATAAGTGTGAGGGCCTTGTCATAACATAGAATCATAGAAGTTAATATTAGATAAGGACCGCAAGGCCCATCCAGTCTATTAATTTTTTCTACCTTATGAATGTGCCATAGGCCTTTACTCTGTCAATGGTCTAGCTATTCATAGTCATCTGTATTGCTCCCTTATGCCTATCCTATGTTTGTTTGAAGCCCTGCACTGTATTCATATCCATCACTTCCTGGGGTTGGCCATTCCATGCATCCACCACCCTTTCTGTGAAAAGAACTTCTCACATTGCCCTTAATCTACCTTCCTCTAATCTCATGCTGTGTCCTCTTGTTCTGCTAATTTTCTTGTATTGAAACATGTTAGACTCTTTTACCTTATTAATGCCCTTAAGATGTTTGAATGTTTGATCATATCACCTCTCTCCCTCCTTTGCTCTAGGGTATACATATTGAGCTCTGTTAATCTGTTTTCATATGTTTTCTGATGCAGTCCCTGCACCATTTTCATTGCCCTTCTCTGAACTGCTTCCATTTTATTTATTTTTTTATTTAGCCTTTGGTAACCAGGTAAGGTCCACTAGGCACAAGTGCCTGTTTTCTGGGGCGACCTGGGAGCACTGGGTGGTTAAATGACTTGCTCAGAGTCACACAGTATGCAAGTGGAGGTTGTGAGAATCAGACTCAGATTCTGCTCTGCTGGATGTACCATGCTCATTCACACCTCATTCCTCTAAACTCTAGGCTACACTGCCAGCCCAATTTTGTTAATTTCTTGTGCAGTGTGGCCTCCAGTACTGCACACAGTACTCCAGATGGGGTCTAACCAGTGTCTTGCAAAGAGGGATTGTTACCTCCTCTTATGACTTGGCGATACCCTTACTAAGACACCACAACACAGCTCTAGCCTTACCTACTGCTTTAATGGCCTGCTTGAATGATTTCAGGTCACCTGTGATTATGATGCCCAAGTCTCTTTTTCCCTTGTGATTTCCAGCAACTCCTCCCAATCTATAGGTAGCTTCAGGGTTTTCTTCCCTATGTGCATGATTTTGCATGCTTTTGCATTAAACCCCAGTTGCCACTCTATGACCATTTTGCCACTTTTTCCAGATCTCTTCTCATTCTGCCCACTCCATCTGGATCATCTACTCTGTTGCAGATCTTGGTGTCATCTACAAACAGGCAAACCTTACCCTCCAGTCTATCTGGAATGTCACTGATGAACATATTGAAGAGGATTGGCCCAGGACTGATCCCTGAGGTACCCCACTTGTGAGTTACATCTCTTCTGTCTATATACCATTTACCACCACTCTCTGTTTTCTGCCAGCCAACCAGTTTGCTACCCAGTAGACCACCACTGACCCACCCTGAGCCTACCCAGCTTATTAATCAACCTTTTATGTGGAACAGTATTGAAAACTTTGTAGAAGTCAAGGTAGGCAACATCTACTGCACCACCTTAGTCCACCACTCTGGTTACCCGTCAAAGAAATCTATGAGATTAGTTTGACAGGGCCTTCCTGTTGTAAACCCATGCTGACTTGGATCCTGTGCCTCCATAATCTTGCCCACTACTGTGGTAAGACTAACTGGTCTGTAGTTCCTGCCTCCTCCCTGCTGCCATTTTTGTGGGTGGAATCACATAGCCCTTCTCCAGTCTTCTGTGACTTCTCCTGTGCTCAGAGACTCATTAAACAGTTCTGCTAATGGCTCTGCTAGTTCTATCCTTAGCTTCTTTAATACCCTGGGATGTATGCCATCAGGTCCCATCGCCTTGTCCACAGAAACACAGATTTTAATGGCAGATAAGGACCCCTTGACCCACCTAGTCTGCCCATTTCCCTACCTTGAAGATAAGCTGCAGATCCTACTTAACCAACAGCCTATTTCTTCCTACCCCCACAAAAATTGCCTTATGTCTGTCCCATGCATTATTGAATTCTCCCACAGTTTTAGACCCCACAACCTCCTCAGGAAGGCTGTTCCATGCATCCACCACTCTCTGTGAAAAATACTTCCTCACATTGCCCCAGAGCCGTCCCCACCTCTATCTTCAAATTGTGTCCGCTTGTTCTTGCACATCTTTTCTAAAAGATGCTATCCTTATGGACTTTGTTAATTCCACTGAGGTACTTAACATTTCTATCATGTCCCCTCTCCCTCCTTTCCTCAAGGGTATACATATTAAGCTCCTTTTGTCTCTCATGGCTTCCCTTGCAGATCCTGCACCATTTTAGTTGCCCTCCTCTGGATTGCCCTATCCTGTGTCTATGTCCTTGCGGAGATGGGGTCTCCAGAACTGGACACAGTATTCCAGATGGGGTCTCACCAACTGTCTGTACAGAGGGATAACAACTTCCTGTTTTCTGCTGCTGATGCCTCTCCCTATACATCCCAGTATACCTCCGCCTCCCTGGTGCCTTCTCACATTGCTTGCTAACCTTAAGGTCATCTGATATGATTACCCCAGGTCCCTTTCCTGTTTTGTTGTTGTTACTACTTCCCCACCCATTGTGTATTCTCTCCTGGGTTCTTGTTTCCCAGGTGCATTATTTTGCACTTTTTGCATTGAATCCTAGCTGCCATACGTCTGACCATTCCTCCAACCTTGCCAAGTCCATTTTCATCCTTCCACGCCTCCTTGTGTATCAACCCTGTTGCAGATCTTTGTGTCATCTGCAAACTTTTTCTCTAACCAATAAAGAATACCCACAATATTTACCTCTCATTCCTGAAGAGGACCATAATGACCCTGAAAGACTGTTTGTTGAGTGAAATCACCTGAAAGGGTGTCAATAGAGGATTCATCCTCTAAAAATACCACCAACAGCTTAATCTGGTTCAATGTCAGTTGGCTCCATCCATATGCTCCTGCCTTGGGATGAGGTGGAAAATAAGCAGAATTGTCTAGTCCTCCTTTCCCAGTCAACAAAAATAAAGAACGAAAGAAATGAAGCATTCATCAGCAAATGTTGGTAACTTGGAAAGAATGAATGAGCTGTTTTTCAAGAGTTGTACATATTGGGTGATTGAAACCTCATTTCAGTATCAGTTAGATGCCTAGTATGTCTATATTGGAACATACCTCTCCGACTGTTTTGTCTCTAACAGCAGGGTTGGATGCCACACTGGGGATTCTATTCCTGGGTTTGGAAGATTCTCATATATAAACAACACTGCTATGTTTGAGCATCTCAAGTTGGTCTCTTCGTGCTGGGAACCTGGTGGCCCCCAAAAGTCTGGATCAGTGCACTGTTTCTAAAACTTGTCATAAACCAGTTTTATTTTGTAAGTAATATCTGCCACTTGTTCAGCTGCAGATTCCTCTCCATTCTGGGTGCCAGCGAGCCCTGTATCTGTTGGAAATCCTGCTGGTGATTGCATTTTAAGGAACAGTGGACTGCAACCTGTTTTTCTGGCCGATCGCTTCAGTCTTATTTTTCATGCTTGATTTTAATCAAGTTGTGAAAGGGGCATTATAGTTTGAATGTTCATGAAAAGCTTTGTAAAATGAGTTGCTTACCTGTAGCAGGCGGCAGCCTAGAGAGAATAATTGATTGCCTGCCCTATATTGATACTGTATTGCTAGCATTATAAGAATCTTGTGATACTAGTGAGGGTGAAGCTGTTCTTCACTACAGTATACAGCTTCACCCTCCATGTGACATCAGAAGGTACTAAAAATCATGGCAGTGTAGTGTTAGTATAGGATAGCCTTAGTCCAGGGATCACTGCCTGCACCAGGTAAACCCAATTGCTCTTTTAAAAGGACTCTTTATGTTGATTGCACGCATGCGCAAGAAGTATATTGCAGCAGCTTGCCAGAAGCAGGTAGTGGAGGCATGACTCTGTTGTGGCCAATGCCCCACAGCCTTTAAAGGCTTGGCCCACTTTCCCAATGCCATGGCACGCTGCTGCTGACACTAATTCAGCCAGAATGCCACCACCTTGAAATATTTCAGCCGCTGCAATCAGGGGCCACCTCGTTATTGCAACATCAGCATTCTGCTGCAATGAGGGAGGACCCGTCATTGCTAGGCAAACGTTGCTGCGTGATATTGTTTGTGAACATAGCGGTGGCTTGCCTCCGTGTTCACAAACATTATTAATTAACTGCACTGAGAGGTGCCCAATCCCTCGGCAGCATGCGCCCCAGAACAGTTTTTTTGTAGACGGAGCACTAACTCATCGGCTTCAGTCCCTTCTGACTTTATGGTGCCAGAAGAGCCCACCCTGTTGGCATAATGTCCTCCCACAAAAACACTAGATTTGTGCCAAGGTTGCCCAATCCCCCTCGGCTCTTGCACCACTCCTTTGTGCCGACGGGTGCAAATCCCTCGTCAGCTGCAGCTGCCTCCAAAAAATACACGCTGTTGGCATGCTGGGAGGCCACCTCAGTGTGCCAAATGCCCTGTAAAGAAGCAAACATCCCACAATGTTTTTTTGTTTTTAACCGGTACAAAAGAAAACGGTCCCTCACAGGCTCCCTGCCCACTCCCGCAACCCGCGCCCACCCTCTGTGCACCCTGCCTCCCATTCCCACACCTCCTCACCCCATACTTACCCGCAGAGTCCGCACAACGATCTTCAGTGGACTGGAAACACATTTGTACTCTTCAAAGCCGATCGCTAACTAAGGAAATGCCGTAAGCTGTATAATGGCATAAATAGAGTTTTTTCAATTTTGATGCATATCTCAGGCATTTTTGAATTTTGGCACCAAATTTTCAATATGGGATTTTTGGGACCCTCCTCATGAATTCAAGCTCTGTTGTGGTGTAAATCGGTCTCGAAGGTGATTTTGCAGTCACTGTGCAGAATCACCTTCGGGACCGATTACCAAATGACAGTGCCAATTGGTTCATGAGATGGGCTCTCAAAAGTCTATGTTGCAATTTGATGGAAAAAACTAAGAAATGACTATTTTATGAGCGTGTGTTGTGCAGTTGCTATGCACGCCATAACTTCAAGAATCTGGAATATTTTTACCCAGATTTTCAACATTGCCATTGTTCTGCACTTCCTTATGAACAGTACAGCTGTCATTTTTCTCATCCTGGCTGAAATGTGTTTTGCAGTTCCAGCGCAGAATAGCGGGTCGCTGTGGGACATTCATGTTTAGGACACATTATGAAAATGACAGTGACACTGTTCATTAGCAGAGGTCCTAAAATACCTATGTTGAAAATCTGGTGACAAAAGTCCATAAAATGAGTGTGTTATGAGCTGCAGTTGTGCAGTTTAGGTACTAATTTGTAATGCTAGCAACTTCGCAATGTTTTCACTGCAGATTTTCAACATTGCCATTTTTCCACACCTCCTTATGAACAGCGCAGCTGTCATTTTCACATCTTGGCCAAAATGTGTTTTGCTCTTCAGGCGACAATTGCACGGGTCGCTGTGGGAAATCAGTGTTCGGGACATATTAAGAAAATCACACTGACACTGTTCATGAGCAGAGGTTCTAAAATGCCTATGTTGAAAATTTTGTGATGAAATTCCATAAAATGACTGTTACGAGTGTTCATTGTGCAGTTTTCATGCACCCTTGTCATTTCGCAAATTAGTAATATTTTCATGCCAGATTTTCAGCACTGGCATTTTTTCACACCTCCTTATGAACAATACAGCTGTCATTTTTCATATCCTAGCCAGAATGTGTTTTCACACTTTCAGTGCAGAATACCACAGTCGCTGTTGGAAATCAATGTTTGGGACAGATTAGGATCGGCGAGTGAGAGAGGGGAGTGACCGAGCTCAACTCAGCTCTGTCAGGATTGCTGCAGATTTCTTTGTGGGCAAGAAAAGGCACCAATGCAGGCAGGAGCAGTACAAAAGGGCAACCTGTGGTGCCGGAGACATGGAACGAAAGAGAGTGAGGGGGAGTGAGGAGATCAATGGAGCATTTCTTTGTGGACAGAAAAGACAGCAATGGATGCAGGGGCCCAGTACAAAAGGGCAGCCTACAGCAGTGGGAGAAACAGAATGAGCGAGTGAGAGAGGGGAGGAGCGAGCTCAATGGAGCTCCTATCATGACTGCTGCAGATTTCTTTGTTGGGCAGAAAAGGGCAGCAATGCAGGCAGGAGCCCAGTACAAAGGGCAGCCTGCAGTGCCAGCAGAAACGGAACAAGCAAGTGAGAGAGGGTGAGTGTGCGATGTCAATGGAGCTCTGTCAGGACTGCTGCAAATTTCTGTGGGCAGAAAAGGTGCCAACAGAGGCAGGAGCCCAGTACAAAAGGGCAGCCTGCAGTGCCAGGAGAAACACAACAAGTGAGTGAGAGAGGGGGAGTGAGCGAGCTCAATGGAGCTCTATCATGGCTGATGGATTTCGTTGTGGGCAGAAAAAGGAGGCAATGCAGGCAGGAGCTCTCTACAAAATCCAGCCTGCAGCGCTGGCAGAAATGGAATGAGTGAGTGAGAGAGGAGAGTGAGCAAGCTCAATGGAGCTTTATCGTGACTGCTGCAGATTTCTTGTGGGCTGAAAATGCAGCCATGCAGGCAGGAGACCAGTACAAAAGGGAAGCCTACAGTGCTGGGAGACACAGAATGAGTGAGTGAGGGAGGGGAGTGAGTGAGCTCAATGGAGCTCTGCTGGGACTGCTGTGGATTTCTTTTTGTGGGCAGACAAAGGCAGCAATGCACGGGGACCAGTACAAAGGGCAGCCTGCAGCAGCAGGAGAAACAGAACGAATGAGTGAGGGGGAGTGAGTGAGCTCAATGAAGCTCTATCGTGACTGCTACAGATTTCTTTTGTGGACAGAAAAAGGAGGCAATGCAGGCAGGATCCCAGTACAAAAGGGCAGCCTGCAGCTCCGGAGAAACACAATGAGCATCTGTGAGAGAGGACTAGTGAGCAAGCTCAACAGAGATCTATTGTGACTGCTGAGGATTTCTTTGTGGGCAGAAAAGGTGGCAATGCAGGCAGGAGCCACTATAAAAGGCCAGCCAGTGCTGGCAAAAAGAAAGGAGCGAGTGAGAGAGGGGAGGAGCAAGCTCAACAGACCTGTGTTAGAACTGCTGCAGATTTCTTTGTGGGCAGAAAAAGCCACCAACAGAGGCAGGAGCCCAGTACAAAGGGCAGCCTGCAGTGCCAGGAGAAACAGAATGAGCGAGTGAGAGAGGAGGAGTGAGCTAAGCGCACAGATCTGTGTCTGGACTGCTGCAGATTTCTTTGTGGGCAGAAAAGCCACCAACAGATGCAGGAGTCCAGTACAAAAGGACAGCCTGCAGTGCCAGGAGAAACAGAATGAGCGAGTGAGAGAGGAGGAATGAGACACCTCAATGGAGCTCTGCTGGGACAGCTGCAGATTTCTTTGTGGGCAGAAAATGCCACCAACAGAGGCCAGAGCCCAGTGCAAAGGGCAGCCTGCAGTGCCAGCAGAAACAGAATGAGCGAGTGAGAGAGGGGAGTGACCCACCTCAACGGAGCTCTGTCAGGACAGCTGCGGATTTCTTTGTGGACAGAAAAGGTGTCAATGCAAGCAGGAGCCCAGTACAAAGGGCAGCCTGCAGCGCTGGGAGAAACACAATAAGTGTGTGAGAGAGGGTGGGAGGAGCCCAATGGAGCTCTACTGTGACTGCTGTGGATTTCTTTGTGGGTAGAAAAAGGGCAATACAGGCAGGAGCCCAGTACAAAGGCCAGCCTGCAGCGCCTGCAGAAATGGAACAAGCGATTGAGAGAGGCGGAGTGAGCAAGCTCAACGGACCTGTGTCAGGACTGCTGCAGATTTCTTTGTGGGCAGAAAAGTCTGCCAACAGAGGCAGGAGTCCAGTACAAAAGGACAGCCTGCAGTGCCAGGAGAAACAGAATGAGCGAGTGAGAGAGGAGCAGTGAGCGAGCTCAACGGATCAACACAATCAACATTCGGCATTGACAAACGCTGTTGTAGGTCTTCATACTATGATGGCTGCTGTTTATAAAGTCCCCCTTCAATATGGCACAATATGAATGGACTGCAAATGTTAAGAAAATGAAATGATGGAACAGGGCTCACACAGAGGCTTTTTTCAGAGTATGTCATGGGAGAAGGGACAATGCAGTGATGTCTTAATAGTGCTGACTCATATCAAAGAAGTCATATCAAAGAAGAGTTATTGAAAGAAAATTGTTGCAGTACATCCACTCACAAAATGAAGTATTCACCATTTCTTACCTGCAGTGTTGCAGACTGTTTTCCTTGCCAGTGCTTCATTGGCTGAGATTCTTTCTAGGGAAGCACTTCCTTCTCTGTGGTATGATTAAACTTGAAATGTCTTTATAAGTGACACTGCTTAAGTTAAGACTGTATTTGCCTTTGAGGAGGGGAGTTGGATGTGCGGAGGGTACAGACTAAGCCGTGTTTGCGGTGCAGTAATTGTAGCATGGAGCTGACATAATAGTTATGGACGTTTGCATGCTGCCTTGCAGCTGTGTTTGACAGGGAGGCTAATCTGAGAGGATCCCAGGGATGTTGGCCCAAGGGTATCATGTTGCAATGTTGGCGCAGGCATAGCACTGGATGAGATCAGTAAGGATGAGTGGAGCCCACTGGCTTCACATGTAGCACTTGTTTGGCCTGCCTGTGACTTTCTATTTCATATCCAAAAGGGAGCTTGGAGAAGCTGGCTATGAACCTTAAATTTGAGCTGTTGGGTGTCTGAACTCTATCCTGGTGGATCGCTCAGTAAAACTGAATGCTGTACGTGGAATGACCTATAGACTGAGGCGGTGCATATGTGTGTGTGTGTGTGTGTGTGTGTGGCTGGTGTTGTGTGTGTGTGTGTGTAAGATATAGCTCAAACAGTGTTAATATAAGTTCTGTTTTGAGGAGGCTGTCAGATAGTCTAACTCTTCATCTGTGGGGAAATGGGCTGTGTTCTCGAATAAAGGTGTAGTTAATGTACTTTAAACTTGCATCATAAACTCTGCCAGCTATAGTTTGATTTCACAAGCAGATAAGCCCCAGGAGCAGAACATGATTTGTGCTAGTGCTCCAGTGGAACAGGAGTTTGTCAAAGTGAGATCCTCCAGCAGAAGACACTGCACAAATGAACTTAGCAGTGCAGCTGGTGAACGGCACTTGGACTGCTACGAAGCACTGACACGTATTCTGAAACTGATCTAGACTCTTACGGACTTCAATACTAGTTTGAAAAATAAATTAAAAAGTGTTTCTCCCAATTGTACAAGTCCTACTTGTCACCATTACTATGGTAACAAGCTCATGTGTGAGACACACTTGTCTGAATAAGAATGCTTGGTATACACTCAGAAGGTGTGTTCTTGAAGGTCATGAGCACATCCTTGATTTATAAAATTAATTCATATCATACCAGTTGTTATACATTTTGAAAAAAAATGCTCATGGTATCTTAGTTGGGAACAGCGCAGTTATTTCCTCAATAGATCTGTCATCAACATGTATTTCATAGTTGCATGATCAAATGAGTTATTTAAAGAGGTATTGTAGTATACTGACCAAAATGTTAACTTTTAAAAGTAGTCAGACATTAATTATTTTATCTGAAGTAATTTTTTCTTTTCCCATATGCTAACTAGATGAATTTCTAGATGGCAGTGCTCAGTGGGATGTATGGAATGGTACACAACCTTGGACTGACATACAGTATACAGTCTTCTCTTCATACAACGTCAGCCTTGTGACTATTGTGCAGTAACTGTGACATTACAACTGACCAAGAAGAGTCTCTCACCTGCTGAAAGATCGGTCAGTTTTCATCTCACTGTAAGTGAGGACACAAAGCTAATCAAGTGTGAATGGGAACAGAGCTTGACATGTCAGTACCCAGGTAAAGTACTGCTCTTCACATCACACCTTCTGCGGTCAGGTGAAAACTTCTAATGAGCAAATGGAATATGACAAATACAGTCCAAACCAAATTGTTGGGATGCTGTTAAACGAGAAGGCCGCTTTACCAGGATATTGTCATGGGAACTGATTACTGGCCGCTTAAGTCAATTAAGTGTTCGGTGCTTAGTAGAGACAGTGACTTGTTTGCCGCCAGCTTAGCGGGATGCTAAATGCCCACTAATTACCATGTTGTCTCTAAACAAAGTGACTGCCAGATGTATATAATTACAGGCAGTTAGTGCAAACCATTTTTTGGTGGTGCACAGTGCACTACAAAAGCAGTAGCACAGTAGCATTGCAGATTCAGCTTACCTTCCTGCTGTTGCATTGCACCCTGCTGATCTGCACTTTGAGGATGTCAGTCCCCAGAAATAGCTGTCTCTAGCAGAGCACACCAAGGTGCTTGAGGCTCTGGATGACCCTACCTGCTCACTTTCAGTGGTTGCTAATCAGTTTAAGATTAGCAAAAGCCAGGCTGGTTGGATCAGCAGAAATAGGGAGCAGATCCTGGCTGAGTGAAGATGATACTCAGCTGTATATGTCCTTTTGCCTGGACAGGTTGATGTGATATCCGTATTAAATAGTTGCCTCTCTGAAATTAAAGACAGGATGAGCTCGAGTTGGTTAAGACTGAGATGCTGGTCGTGAAGTGCTGGTGCTGGGCACATGTCGGACCTTTGGCTTGATGGTGTCCAGCTACCACTCAGATCAGGTGCGTATCTTGGGCATTGTTTTGATGATGGCTTGACCTTGAAGTCTCAGGCGTCAGCTGTGGTCAAATCCTTATTTTATGATCTGAGGAACATTGCCGGGTGAAACACCTGATTCCCCAGGTGACCTTTCAACATTAGTCCACGCCTTCATCACTACTTATCTTGACTACTGCATTGCTCTACCTAGGGCTATCTGGGTTGATATCCACTGCTTGCAGTTGGTGCAGAATGCTGCAGCCAGGCTGTTGACTGGTTCCTCTAGGTCCAGTCACATTACACTTATCCTGCACGAACTGCACTGGCTGACAGTTCAGTGGCAGATCACCTATAAGGTAGGCTTGCTTACCTTTAAAGCCCTTCATGAACTGAGACTCGACTACCTAAAAGATCTCCTGATACCCTACTCCCCATTCGCCCTCTCCAACCTGCCAATGAGGGATTGCTAGAGATTCCCAGGATTTGCCTTAAAACATCTGGGCTCGTGCTTTCATTTGCAGCACTGACCCTGTGGAATTCTCTACCTCATTGGTTAAGAGAATGCCTGACCATCCGTAATTTTAAATCTATGCTAAAAACATATTTATTTACTTTGGCCTTCCTGGATTAATTGAATTGATTTTAAAAGCTATTATATTCCTCTGTTTTTATATTCTATTTATGTTTGTACAGTGCCTTGGTTTTGAAAGGCACTATAAAATAAGACTGATTGATTCATTGATTGATTTGATTGATTGATAAGTGGTGAGTAAATTGCAATCCCCAGCGCAAGTGTAAAAGAAATGGAAAGGACTCACTCAAGATTTGGTTTCAGTCCGCACTCACCAAAGGGGCTTGTATCTCTGAGCCCATGTTAAAGCAGAAGACGAATGATTTGGAGGCTGAAATAGGACCTAGTGACTTTGAGCCAACAGATGGCTGGCTGTCACGTTGGAAAATTAGACATCAGATTGTGTTCAAATGAAAACATGGGGAGAGACAAGATGCCAACGTGACAGCCACCAATTGTTGGTTCTCTGACATTCTCCTGGGCTCATCCATGGGTTTTGTCTGGAGAATGTGTTCGATGCAGATGAAACTGGGTTGTTTTCATGAATACCCAGACAGGGAGCATTCAACAAAGGACAAGGATCTCACTGATGGGGAAAGCCAAGGACCATATCTCAGTCCTTTGTTTCCCAAACTATGTTGGCACTGAAAAAAGAAACTTGTGGTCATTGGCAAGAGTAAAAGACTATGCTGCCTCCCAAAAGATTTTAGTTGTTTCCTGTAACTTACAGTCCTTCAGCAAATGCATGGATAACCTTCACAGTTTTCAGTGAATGGCTTTAATTGGGACAGTGAGCTACAGACAGCCAAAGAAAAATCCTATTCCTGGACAATTGTAGTGACCACCCACGTGACATGGCTCATTGGCTGAAACATTACTCTTGCTTTCTTTCCCTGAACACACACGAATTGTCCAACCAATGGACATGAGGGTAATCAAAAACTTAAAGGGGCACTACAAGTTACTGGTGGCAGGAAAAATCATTCAGACCATAATGAAGCAGCACTCACACAGCCGAGATATTTCAGAAGATAAATTTGTTAGAGGCTATCTACATGCTGCAGAAAGTGTGGAGTTCAATCAAGCTAGAAACAATCAGGCGCTGCTTTAAGAAGGCTGATTAGGTGGTGTTAGTGCAGTGCAAACAAATGATCAGAACCTAGCTCCTGAAAATGTACAAGTGCCATCCTTCATGGACACAGTTGCATTTACAGCTTTTGTTGACATGTATGTCCAGGTGCCCACCAGGATATCCTACTGATGCTGAAGTAGTGGCTGCAACATATAAAGAGAGGGGTGTCAGACAGGATGAAGAGGAGGACACCGAAGAACAAAGAGGAACTTGCTGCTGCCACGCAGATGCACTTTCTGGTCTACATGCAGTGATTCAGTGGTGCCAGCAAAGGGGCATGTGGCTTGCTGGGATAAGCAAATGGATGTGGAATGTATAATCCGAAGACAGAATGGAATGGAGATGTGACAGAGGAAAATTACCAGCTTTTTAAAGTCTCCAACAGCATCTACGGCTGCCGATTGCCCCATAGTAAAGCATAGCACAGTACAGTGACGCTTAAGCATTCTGGTTATACAGTACAGTACAGTCATGCACAGGCACTCTGGTTATACAGTACAGTACAGTCATGCACAAGCACTCTGGTTATATAGTACAGTACAGTCATGCACAGGGACTCTGGTTATACAGTACAGTACAGGCATGCAAAGCACTCTGGTTATATAGCACAGTACAGTCATGCACAAGGACTCTGGTTATACAGTACAGTACAGTCATGCACAAGCACTCTGGTTATACAGTACAGTACAGTCGTGCAAAAGCACTCTGGTTATATAGTACAGTACAGGCATGCACAAGCACTTTGGTTATATAGTACAGTACAGTCATGCACAAGCGACTCTGGTTATACAGTACAGTACAGTCATGCACAAGCACTCTGGTTATACAGAACAGTACAGTCATGCAAAAGCACTCTGGTTATACAGAACAGTACAGTCATGCACAAGCACTCTGGTTATACAGTACAGTACAGTCATGCACAGGAACTCTGGTAATACAGTACAGTACATTCATGCACAGGAACTCTGGTTATATAGTACAGTACAGTCATGCAAAAACACTCTGGCTATACAGAACAGTACAGTCATGCACAAGCACTCTGGTTATACAGTACAGTACAGTCATGCACACGAACTCTGGTTATACAGTACAGTGCAGCCATGCACAGGCACTGGTTATACAGTACAGTACAGTCATGCACAAGCACTCTGGTTATGCAATACAGTACAGTACAGTCATGCTAAGTACTCTGGTTATACAGTACAGTACAGTCATGCACAAGCACTCTGGTTATACAGTACAGTACAGTCATGCACAAGCACTCTGGTTATACAATACAGTACAGTACAGTCATGCACAAGTACTCTGGTTATACAGTACAGTACAGTCATGCACAAGCACTCTGGTTATACAGTACAGTACAGTCATGCACAGGAACTCTGGTTATACAGTACAGTGCAGCCATGCACAGGCACTCTGTTTATACAGTACAGTACAGTCATGCACAAGCACTCTGGTTATCAATACAGTACAGTACAGTCATGCACAAGTACTCTGGTTATACAGTACAGTACAGTCATGCACAAGCACTCTGGTTATACAGTACAGTACAGTCATGCACAGGAACTCTGGTTATACAGTACAGTCAGTCATGCACAGGCACTCTGGTTATACAGTACAGTACAGTCATGCACAAGACACTCTGGTTATACAGTACAGTACAGTCATGCACAAGCACTCTGGTTATACAGTACAGTACAGTCATGCACAGGCACTCTGGTTATACAATACAGTACAGTCATGCACAAGCACTCTGGTTATACAGTACAGTACAGTCATGCACAAGCACTCTGGTTATACAGTACAGTACAGTCATGCACAGGAACTCTGGTTATACAGTACAGTGCAGTCATGCACTGGCACTTTGGTTATACAGTACAGTACAGTCATGCACAAGCACTCTGGTTATACAATACAGTACAGTCATGCACAAGTACTCTGGTTATTCAGTACAGTACAGTCATGCACAAGCACTCTGGTTATGCAGTACAGTACAGTCATGCAAAACACTCTGGTTATACAGAACAGTACAGTCATGCACAAGCACTCTGGTTATACAGTACAGTACAGTCATGCACAGGAACTCTGGTTATACAGTACAGTGCAGTCATGCACTGGCACTTTGGTTATACAGTACAGTACAGTCATGCACAAGCACTCTGGTTATACGATACAGTACAGTCATGCACAAGTACTCTGGTTATTCAGTACAGTACAGTCATGCACAAGCACTCTGGTTATACAGTACAGTACAGTCATGCACAAGTACTCTGCTTATACAGTACAGTACAGTCATGCACAGGAACTCTGGTTATACAGTACAGTGCAGTCATGCACAGGCACTCTGGTTATACAGTACAGTACAGTCATGCACAGGAACTCTGGTTATACAGTACAGTGCAGTCATGCACAGGCACTCTGGTTATACAGTACAGTGCAGTCATGCACAAGCACTCTGGTTATACAGTACAGTGCAGTCATGCACAGGCACTCTGGTTATACAGTACAGTACAGTACAATCATGCACAGCACTCTGGTTATACAGTACACTGCAGTCATGCACAGGAACTCTGGTTATACAGTACAGTACAGTCATGCACAAGCACTCTGGTTATACAATACAGTACAGTCATGCACTAGTACTCTGGTTATACAGTACAGTACAGCACAAACATTAAGAAAATTTAAATTTTTAATATGAAGAAAATAAGGTTTATTGTTTTTTAACATAAGCACAGTAAGCACTAGCACCTAACAGAAAGCAAAGCCTCTGCTGCCATCTTATGTCCAGAATCAAGTAAGTCCTTGAAATCGTAATCCTGAATTTTACCACAACACCACCACTGAAACTGAGACAAACAGGCAGGACAATCACTGAATTTTGAAGTTGCTATGAGAGACACCTGTTTAAGCTGGACAACCCGTGATCCACCAGGGTATCCAGATTAAACAGCTTTGAGTGTATTACAGAAACTAAAAGTAGCAGCTGACTAAACTTGAAAATCAGCAGTATTTTTACCTGCTATTCTTGACACTACTAGCTTTAAAAAATGTTTTCTAGTCTCTGTGACAAGCTATGCCACTGCCAGTCAGATGTACAGATATATGGTGTTATATTTTGTGTATGTTTAAAATGCACAAGGAATAATGGATAAAAGGGTTAGATGAAACAAGGGAATTAATTGTTTTTTCAAAGGTCTGCAAATTTCCTGTGACTTAAGAGAATCTGGTTTTCCCAGGAAGCTGGAAATTGCATTTCAAAAGAGTCTTCCTGGTTAACTAACACAAGGTCCTAAATCTGTCACCTGTAACAAAATGTATTTATTTATTTATTTGCTTTTTGTTAACCAGGTAAGCACACTAGACAGCAACGTGATTATTTTCAGGAGCGACCTGAGAAAGTTATGGGGAATCCATAGGGACAAAACAATTACATACAGGAGCTACTAGCTCCAACAGTTGGTTACTTATGGGAGCCACATGCTCCAACAGATTGGGTTACATACAGAACCACATGCTCCAACAGTTAGGTAACATAAAGGAGTCACATGCTCCAAAAGTTGGTTACATACAGGAGCCACATGCTCCAACAATTGGCAAATACAATAGAGTTTTCATGCAAGAGCAATATGCTCCACCGTAGGGTGGTAATGGGTAACGACAAACAGTTTAGGAATTCAAGCAAGAACAGCAATGAGGGAGTTAGACATTGAAGTGGTATCGGGAATGTGGGTGGTATATGCAACAGATAGTTGAGGGAATACACAAGAGCAACATGAACAGGAGAGGGGCAGAAGGTACAGTTAGGAGAAACCTGGGTTAGTAGAGGCTGGCCTAGATGCCTATAAAGAGAGAGGAGGTAGGCACCAGCTCAGGAGAGTGAAGGATTAAGAGAGATAGCTACTGCTCCACCAGGAGTGGTGAGTGCCTGAGGGGTAATCAGCAGCAGAGGTATTCAATGGGGAGTGCTCACTGGGGGGCAGGTGGGTGCTTAACACAGGCAGGTGGATGCGGTTTTTAGGAAGTTCCATAACGAGGATTTGAAGCATGGGTGGAGGGGAGGCATGAACGTGGGCAGGGAGGGAGTTCCACAGTTTAGGGTGCAAGGACGGTGAAGGCCCAATCACCTGTGAGGGTGCGGGTCTTGGGGACCCGACGGTCCTTAGCAGTGCATGACTGAAGGTTGTAGATGGGGAGACATGTTTTAGCTGAAGGGCAAGCGAGGCAGGAGGGCCATTCTGATTATGTTGTCAATGAAGTTGCGAAGGGTATAGGTAAATTGTCACTTGAAAAGCCAGGATGCATCAGGAGACAGCATTGGGGTAGTGATTAAAGAGGAAAAGAGTTATAAACCCAGGAGATTTTAGTTTTTATTTTTATTTATTTCATCATTCAGATATAACCTTGGAGCACAGTGCCTTTTTCAAAAGTTCCACATCATGACAAGAGGACAAAACACAGAGAAGTAAGTTACAGATAATAGGTGCAAAGCACTGGACTGAGAAGTTAACAGCTAGCCCTGTCATAAAAAAAAAAAAACAACTTTATACTTCAAAGGACAGTGCTAGATTCCAGGAAACTGTCACGGTATAATTACATTGTTTAGCAGGCAGGGTATTGGAATTGTAAGAGTCTGACTAATAAAGGTAAGACTCCTTAACATTTTTGGGGAAAGTGCAAGAGTGACATCTACTGGCCTAAACATTAGGACCAGACCAAGACTTACAGACTGCATTGGGCCACAGGTATTAAAGACCCTCCACAGAGCATTTTGAGGATACTTTGCTTTTGGACACTCTCCTGACCACAAGAGAACAACTGCCAGCAGACACACAAGAAGCAAGAGTGCTACAGAAAGGCTGAAACTTAAAAAAACATACATTTTACTGGACTTCATTTTACTATAAATTTAAGGTAGAACTTTAGATAACTGTTATAGTGTGTTTTTGTACATATCCACTTTTATTTGTGTGATTCTGTGAACAAAATATTCCAAAACATTTTGTTGTAATGTATGATAATTATTTAATTATCTAGTACAAACATTTGCTTTGTTTAAGAAACCTGCCTGAGATTTCTATACTGTGTGACTGTGGGATGTTTCAGTAATAATCTGTGACTAAACTGTTATTGCTAAGCGGTGCCATCATAAGCTACCATATCAAACAAGGGTCTGAATAGGGAAAGTCTGGGTAAAGATAGGGGAATACCAGTCTCAAGGAAGGATCTGTGGGGAGTTGAATCAGGTTATTGCACGCCTTGTGGGAGAAGGCATAATCAGGGTTGAAATTTACCCTGAAGAGGTTGTTACACCTGAATCTTCCCACTTTGTGTAACAACCAAGAAGGGCTCATATTTGGCTACAAGACTTGAGACTAGTATGTACCTTGATCAAGAGTAAAGAGGGACCCTGGGACTTAGTGGTGAGTGTTCAGTTATGAATTCAGTGAGCACTATAGAAGGACACAAAGAAGGTATCCCAGTTTCTCCCACCCTGTCATGGTTTTCACTTTGGGGTGGGCACTGTGAGATCAGTGGACCTGACCCTTAGGAGTGGGTTTGTAAATGATCAGAAGCTGTGAGATTCAAGAGATAATGATGGCAACAGGCATAACAGTTGGATTCAAGGCCAGTGTATCAGATTGATAAACTGAAAATAATCCACACACAATCAGGGCAAAGATCTGGAAAAATAATTTGGTTACAGTATAAAGTTCCCTACCTGTTTTCTTTGTTTTCAGAGTAAGCTCATAGTAGCAGTTAGAGAAGAAAATGGCTTCCAACTACAGCGAATACACTACAGACCACCTGAGGCAGTTGTGTCAGGAAAGAGGGGCACAGTATGAGGGATTAATCAAAAAGTACCCCATGGAAGCTATTGTGGCAGCTGATGGGCTAGCAGCTGCTCAGAACCTAAAGTCACGGCCAGTGACTGAAAAGGACCAGAGCCAGGACAAGGGGGGCAGGGTCCATTGCAGTGTCCAATTCCTTAGAGGAGGATAGCAAGAAGGAACCAAGAGCCACAGCAGCAAGGGAAGATCACCACAGAGTTGAGGCTTGAAGGAATCAGGCTGCAGTTGGAGATGAGGAAATCAAAGCTGGAATTTGAACAGAGAAAGTTTGAAGCACAGCAGCAGAGCAGGTTCGAGCAGAAGAGATTTGAACTGAAGATGCAGAAAAAGAAAACCAGCACCAGAGAGAGGCTGAGAGAGAGGAAAAGAGTGCCAGAGGAATTTGAACTGTAGAAGTTAAGACTCCAGCAACAAGTGCCAGAGGAGGTAAGTGCAGGAAAAGACCTGAAACTGCAGGGCTGGGGTATAAATTAAGTTCCAGTTAATAGTGGAATTTAAAGAAGGGAGGATATGGATGCATTTTGATTTCATTAAAAAGGTCTGTATCCAGGCCAAGGTACCCAGGAGTTCTGGAGCTTCCAGCTATCCACTCTGCTTACTGGTAAAGGGTGTGAGGCACTAAGCCAAATACATAGATACATAGATACATAGATAGTGTCGGCAGATAAGGGCCTATGGCCCACCCAGTCTGCCCATTTGAGCTTGTAAGTTCAGTTTGTTTTCCTAGAAGTCTGTTGCACCTACCCTGACCTCCAGAATTCCTTTATGTCTATCCATGCATTCTTAAATCCTGTGATTGTTTCAGCCCCACCACTTCCTCTGGCAGGGTGTTCCACTTGTCCACCACCCGTTCTGTGAAGAAATTATTTCTCATGTTTCCTCTGAATCGTCCTCCCTCCAACTTCATCCCTTGCCCTCTAGTCCTGGAACATCTTTTTCACTTAAAATAGTGTTTTCCTGCACCCTGTTCCTCCCTGTAAGAATACTTGTATGTCTCTATCATATCTCCTCTCCTCTTCTCCTCCAGGGAGTACATGTTCAGTTTCTTCAACCTGTCTTCATAGGACTTGTGATGCAATCCATGCACCATCTTTGTTGCCCTCCTCTGAACCTTCTCTACCCTGTCTATGTCCTTACATAGGTATGGTCTCCAGAACTGTACACTGTACTCCAGGTGGGGCCTCACTAGTGTCTTGTAGAGCGGAATTATGACCTCCCTTTCCTGCTGGTGATGCCCCTGCCTATACATCCCAGCATCCTATTTGCTTTACCTGCTGCCTTGTCACACTGCTTCCCACCTTGAGGTCATCAGAGATGATAACCCCAAGATCCCTTTCCTGCTTGGTATGCTATATCCTCACCCCCCAACTGATATAGTGTGCCAGGGTTTTTGTGCCCCATATGCATTATCTTGCACTTCTTTGCATTGAATTTCAACTGCCAAACCTCTGACCATTCTTCAAGTTTCCAGGTCCCTTCTCATTCTGTCTACACCTCTGGTGTGTCTACTCTGTTACAGAGCTTTGTGTCATCAGCAAGCAGTGAAATTCTGCCTTCTAGGTCCTGCGTAATGTCACTGATGAAGATGTTGAATAGGACCGGTCCCAGCACTGATCCTGTGGTACCCACTGGTCACTTTTCCTCTGTGGAGTGACAGCCATTTACCACCACCCTCTGTGTCCTGCCACCCAGCCAGTTACCTACCCACCACACTACTGTCCTGCCCACCCATATTCCCCAGTTTGTGTAATAGTCTTCTATGTGGAACAGTGTCAAAGGCCTTGCTGAAGTCCCAGATAGGCCATGTCCACCGCCTCCCCTGATCCACCTGCCTAGTCACCCAGTCAAAAATTCAACGAGGTTGGTCTGACATGACCTCCCCTGGTAAAACCATGCTGCCTTGGGTCTTGTAGTCCATTGACAACCAGATGTTCTACCAATTCTCCTTCAGTAGTGCTTCCATGATCTTCCCCACTATCGAGGTGAGGCTGACTGGTCTGTAGTTCCCTGCTTCCTCTTTGTTCCCACTTTTGTATAAGGGGACTACATCTGCTGTCCTCCAGTCTTTGGGTACCTCCCTGTTTCCAGTGATCAGCTAAACAGGATCACCAGAGGTTCAGCCACCACCTCTCTTAGTTCTTTAAGACCCTGGGTGCACCCCATCTGGCCCCATTGCCTTATCAACTCTTATTACTTCCAGTTCCTTCAGGACCCTTTCTCGTGTAAAGGGACTTGTGTCCATTTCTGCACCATTCTCACCCTTGTACTCCTTCAGACCCATTACCTCCTCTTCCTCAGTAAAGACTGAGCAGAAATACCTGTTCAATATGTCAGCTTTACTGTTGTCATCCTCCACGTGGCCCCATCCTCCCCTTCAGTCTTACTATCCCTCCTTGTCTTTCTTTTATCACTTATGTACCTGTAAAGGTTTTGTCCCCTCTACCCACTGATTTTGCAATGTACTCTTCTGTCTGAGCTGGCTTCCTTACTGACCTCCCTGCCTCCCTTTGCTTCTCCTGGTACTTCTCCCTATCCCCTTCTGCTTTGTCTTTTGTATTGCCTGAATGCAATCTTTTGGCTTTCACTTTCTTTGCTACCTCTTGGAAAACCATAATGGTCTCCTCTTCCTTTTCCTCTTGCTAACCTGCTTAATGCATAATTCTGTTGTTCTTGTAATCCCCATTTTAAATACTGCCCACTGTTCCTCAACCCCTGATTCCTGTCCCATTCCCTTAATGCCTCTTCAAGTATCTCCCCATTTTCCCAAAGTCTGCCCCCTAAAATCCAGGATACGTGTTTTGTGTGGTTTGGTTCTGCTCTTTCTGTGATTTCAAACCACAATGACTGGTGGTCACTGTTTCCAGGTGCTCCCCACTGTTACCCCCATCACACTGTCCCTGTTTGTGAGCACAAGGTCCAGTATTGCCTTCTGCTGAGTTGGTTCCATGACCAGTTGCTTGAGGAAGGCACCTGAAGGAGTCCAGGATAAATCTGCTCCTAGTTGATGCTGCTGCTGGGATGCTCCAGTCCATGTCTGGAATATTGAAGTCTCCAACCAGTACTACTCACTTCTTGGTCTGCCATCCTTTGATGGCTAGCATAAGCTCCCTATCTGTTTCTTCCTCCTGTGCTGGTGGTCTATAGACCACCCAGCGGATGACTGTCCCCATTTTCCTTTCCAGCTTAACTCACAGTATCTCTCCCTATTTTGTTCCTCCTGGATCTCTGTGGCCCTTATGTCATTTTTCACATATAGTGCCACCTCCTCCCTTCCTGCCTGCTCTGTCTCTTCTGAATATGTTGTAGCCAGGTATGGCCATCTCCCAGTCGTGGTTATCATTACACCAGGTTTCAGTGATGGCCACAATGTCCAGGTCTGACTGCACCATGACAGTCTCCAGGTCTTCCATCTTGTTGCTAAGGCTCCTGGCATTTGCACACATGGCTTTCCATAATTTGACCTCCTAGACTGTTTAACAGTTCTACTCCAGCCCCTTCCTTGGTTGTCATTTATCCCTGGTTCTCCTTGCTGTCTGCCCTTCTGCTGAATTTTGCCCCTTTCTGCTTATCCACCTCTTGGGCACTAATCTCCATCTTTTGCACACTGTTTTGCAGAGATAGCCACCCTCTGGTTCATTGGTTCTACTGCTAGCTGGGGGTGAGCAAGTAGGTACCTCCTTGCTGGCCTGCCACCCCTTTCTAGTTTAAATGCTTGTCAATGTAGCATTTAAACTTATAATTGAGTGCTTGATTCCCTCCAGGATGGATGCAGGCCATCAGGCTTGAACAAACCTCCATCCCTCCAGGTGGGTCCCCAGTCACCAATGAATCCAAACCCTTCTCACAGCACCAGTTCTTCAACCATGAGTTAAAGTTCCTGGTATCATTCCTATGTTTCCTTGCCTCTCACAGGTAGTACTTCTGAGAAAGTTACAGAAGTAGCTACTTGTTGAGACCCTCCCCAGTTTCCTAAACTCTTCCTGAACTTCTTGGCTCCCCATTTGCCAGGTCATTAGTACCTAGGTGGATAATGACATCCAGCTCACCCTCCCATCTTTGCCTCCCAGCGATCCCCAGGATCTTCCTTCCATCCCTCCATGCTGTGGCACCTGGTAGGCACCTCACCTCCCTGTCCTCCCCTCCTGTGTCCCTAGCTGGATCCTCTTATGATGGAGTCCCCACCAGGATTTGCTTCCTCCTCTCTGGGGTCCACTGCTTTCCCGCTGAGGTCACCTCCTGGCTAACCTCCACATCCTTTCCTTCCACTTCTCTGGGTACCTCTATTTGGTTGTCCTCATTCACCAGTGTGGCATATGAGTTCTTGAGTGGAATAGGATCTGGGATGTGCCTCTGCTCTGACCGCTCTAACCCTCCCTGAGCCCACTGTCATCCAAGTGCTCCTCATTCTCGGCATCCTTTGAGGCAGTTGCATTGGACTGGGTGGTCCCTGGATAGGGGTGATGGTACTCCTGACCCAGTTTACTTCCACTCTGAGTCTGGCTACCTCCTCCCACAGTCCAGAGAGATGCATGCAGATAGGGCAGTACCTCAGTGTCCAGAAGGTCTGCCTGAATATGGCTGCCCCACAGCCACTGCATTGCACCACTCCCACATTATACTGCAATTCCACTACTTGTCTGCTACTGAAGCTCTCTTAGTTCCCTTTTATTAATTTACTGTCCTAAAATCCGCCACTGATCCTCAGATAATTTTTTTTTAAAGAAAAGAAAAAAATAAATGAATCAAAACACTTGTCGTGCTGAGGTGGGCTTCTTCCCTATGCCCCTCCTACTTCACACCCTTACTATACCTGTGTTTAGCTCCTGTCAATCAGATTTAACAGGGCTTATAATTAAGAGTTGGGGAAGGGGAGGGGGCAAAAATTTGCAGCAATTAAAGACAGCACAGAATTACACCACCGCTATGTTATAAATTTTCAACAGCCCAAAAGCAATTATAAGTAAAGACAAAAAGAAATTATAGTGTCACTAAAAGCCTCAATCTAAGTTTAAAGAAAATAGCAATTACCAGTTACTCTAAAGCACTGAATTGAATATGTTTCTTCCTTCCCTTCTGGCTTCTAGTATGAAGTAAATAGATAATGAGGACAGCCAAGATTATGAGAAACTTAAACTGCTTTACTTAAAAAGTATGAACTCACCCTGAGGCCTACAGGGTTAAATTTCATAAACTCCAAAAGCCGGACTCGAGCTTTGAGGACTCCCACAAAGCAATGACAGTTTTAAAATGGTGGAGGGGTGAAGCAAACTGTGGGAAAATTTAGGAGGTTATGTTATTAGAGCAGTTCTTTGGGCCTGCCCAGTAGAGATGAAGATCTGGCTAGAGGACTGAGATCCAAAACCATACAGCAAGCTGCTGAGCTCTTGGACCACTATGCCAAGAGCAGGCCTGCTCTGAAAGGAAGTGGAGCAGGTGAGGCAGGGCCGAAAGGAAAAGCATGTCTTCAGGGCAGCTAAAACCTCACAGCCTCTGCAGAAAGGGGAAGCCCCAGGTTACCAAAAGAGATGTCTAAAAAGAATGACGAATGTTGGTTTGTAAACAGCCAGGTCATCATGCTAAACAGTGCCCTAAAAGGTACAGACTGGGCAAAGTAGCCCTCAAAAGAGTTGGGTTATTTGTGTGTCCCTGAAAGCAGGCCTGTAGATATGAGGGAGCACATGCACCTAGTTACTGTAAATGGGGTGCAAACCCATGGGTTAAGGGACGTGGGGGCATCTCTTACCCTGGTAAAAGGGATTTGGTTGGGCCTGACAAGCTTATACCAGATCAGTTTATGACTGTAAGGATTCACTGGGAGGAGAAAACTCTGCCCTTTGCTAGTGTTCTCTTGGACTGGAGTGAGACTGAGATGATGCAAAAGTGGCAGTGGCAGACAACCTCACCCTGGATTTGATTATAGGGAAACAATCTCCAGAAGGGGGTGTGTGTGGTCACCTTCAATCAAATGGCAAAAGCTGATTGTAGTTCCCTGACCCCATAGAAGCCCCTGTGGAAAATGGGAGGCTGGTTCCCCAGCCTGTGTCTCCTGAAATGAAGGGTAGTGAAAGGGAGGAAGAACTTACTCAGGTAGCCATTCACAAGACAGCTACAGAAGGTTACTCTGATGAGGGAGGGTAAAAATGGTCAGAACGTTAGGGATGGCAGTGACCCTGAATGCCCTGATGCTAGAGCTATGGACACCAGTTTAGAAACTGAAGGGACATGTCCCATACCTTGAGAAAATGTACAGATTTTGCAGCTGCTCAGAGACTTGACCCTAGTTTTGAATGGCTGAGGGCTTGTGCAGAATCTGATGGGACACAGGGAGGTGACATAAGACACAGCGTATTTGGAACAATGGACTGCTGTATACACAGGATGTAAGGACAGAAGGAGAGATGATGGACAGGCAGCTTGTCATTCCCAAGGCACCATGAGCAGGTTCTCAAGACTGCTCTATGATATCCCATGTCTGGGCATTGCGCACCATGCAGCAATTGGCACAGACTTTTGTTGGCCCATCTTCACCCAGAAGCTGAAGGAATATTGCAGGTCTTGTCACCGGTGCTAACAAATAGGGAAGGCAAGCAGTAAAACCAAAGCTGCCATAAGTCCCTTGCCCATTGTGAAGGAACCATTCTAGAGGGTAGGAATGGATATTGTGGGACCTTTGAGTACCCCAAACTCTACCGGAAGAAGTTTATCCAGACGGTGGCGATAACACCACACAATACCTAGAGGCGGTCACCCTCCTCACTTAGAATAAAGTGGCAGATGCTTTGCTCTGGATTTTCTCCCATGTCAGGTTTCAACAGGAAGTTATCACTGATCAAGGGGTACCTTTATATCGGACCTCAAGAAGTGTCTGTGAGAGAAGGTTGGGGTGCAGAGATGCACAACATTTATCAACCACAAGCCAATGGGCTTGTGGAAAGGTTTAATGGTACCCTAAAATTGATGCTCCAAGCATTCACCAAACAGCATGGGAGGGACTGGGAGAAATACCTTCCCCACCTGTTGTTCACATACGGGGAGGTGCCAATAATAACCAGGGTTCTCCCCTATAAATTTTATATGGATGTAGGGAGCATGGGCCCCAGACTTGATCTGGGAAGACTGGGAAGGCAACCATGCAACCCAGTGAATTTTCACAGTGAGTATGTCCTAAAGTTTAGGAGAAGTTGAAGGAGCTTTGGGGTGGCCCAAAGCAACCTGTCAGCTGCCCAGCAGAAACAAAAAGTTTGGTACAACTGCAGAGCCAGACTCGCTAGTACAGAAAAGGTCAGGAAGTCATGGTTCTAATCCCAGTCCAGAAGGACAAGCTGCAGGCCAAGTGGGCAGGACCATATAGGTAGTCCAAGAGGTCCATGACATGAATTATATTGTAGAACTGCCTGATGGAAGACATACCCATAGGATGCACCATGTCAACATGATAGCTATGCAAATATGGCTGAGATGGTATTTGCAGTGTGTAGTCCTGTGAGGGACAGATGAAGAAGTAACCCTACTGGACTTGCTAGAGGAATGCAAGTGGAGTCCTCTGTGGAGACAAACAGTTGCCCCAGTTGACCTCTGAACCATCCCAACAAGCAAGGGAGGTTTTAGTGGGCTTTGCCCCTTGTTTACAGCCAAGCCTGGATGAATCACCTTAGTGACACATGGTGTAAACATGGGAACACAAGCACCCATATGGCGGACTACCAGGTGTCTGAGGTCATCCTAAAGGAGATTAGGAGGGAGGTGGAAGAAATGCTGTATTTAGGGGTAATCCAGAAATCCCGCAGTCCCTGGGACTCACCTGTAATCCTCGCTCCCAAGTGGGACAGCTCTACTCACTCTTGTGTGGACTATCATGGACTCAGCACATTCACATAGTCTGATGTACACCCAATGCCAGTGATGGATGAACTACTGGACAAGTTGAGAGGGCTACATACCTTACCACAACTGATCTGATGAAAGGGTACTGGCAGATGGAATTAACTGCCATAGCTAGGGATTGGTCAGTCTTCATCACTCCAATAGGGTTATCTGAATTCTAGGTAATGCCTTTTGGAATAAGGAACACCCCAGCTACCTTCCAAAGGTTGGTCAGCCAGGTGGTACTGAAGAGTACACAAATGTTATCTGGATGAAACTGCCATCTTCAGTGCCAGCTGGAAGGAACACCTATCCCACCTGAAGAAAGTGTTGCGCAGGATACAGAGGGCAGGGATCACTGTGAAGGTTGAAAAGTGCCAGGTGGCTATGGTGCAAGTGGCATACCTAGGCTATGTTTGTTTTTTTTTGTTTTATTTTTCAAATTGTTTAACCAGGAGTAGCACCCTAAGCTGAAAGCTTTTTACAGATGTGATCTGAGAGCACAGGGAAGATAAGTGACTTGCTCAGGGTCACACAGTATGCAAGTGGGGGCTGTTGTATTCAAACCTAGGTCACCAGATTTGCAGCTCAGAGCCTTAAACCACTGCACTATACTGCCTCCAATGTAGTGCAGTGGGCAGGGGAAGTTTCACCCTAATCATTCAAAGACTGAGGCAATAGAAGTGTGGCCTACACCTGAAACCCAGAGGCAGGTTAGGAGCTTCCTAGAAACTGCAGGGTACTATCAAAGTTTGTACCAGTACATTACCCTGGCAGCTCCCCTATCTGGCCTGTTAAAGAAACAAAAGCCAGAAAGGTAGACTGGGAGCCAGCCTGTGAATGAGCCTTCATACAGCTAAAGAGGCACTGTGCAGTGTCCCTGTGTTAGCCAGTCCAGATTGCAATAGACAGTTTGTTGTACAGACAGATGCCTCAGATATGGGATTGGAGCAGTCCCCAGTCAGACAGAGGTCAGGAAAAGATCTCCCAATAGTGTACCTTAGCAAAAGTCACTTCCCCAGGAGCAGTCATCTTCCACAGTGGAAATGAAATGCCTTGCAATGGTTTGGGCCCTGAAGAAATTAGAGCTGTACTTCTTGGGAGTTGCTTCAAGTACAGACAGATCATAACCCCTGGTGTGGCTAAATCAGATAGGTAAAACAAATGGTTGTCTCTTAACGTGGAGTATAGCCCACAGGTCTACCACATAACACCACCCACAGGGCCAGATTGGCAAATGCCAAAGTAGATGGCCTATCTCACCAGTTAGAACAGTAACATAATTTGGAGAAACCTTACTATGTGGTGGAGAGTGTCAGAACAAAGGCTTATAATATCACTTTTATAAGAATGCACTTGGATTTACCTAGGGCCTTACCCAAAAATAATTTCATAAATTACCAAAAATAATAAATATTCACATGTGATATTATCCTATGCTCTCCAGATTCAAAATGATGGTAAAAAACACTGTCACCACACTATAGATTATATAAGAGATAAATACATTTTATTCACATTTGTACAAGTCCTAAATATTCATAACTAGCATAACTGTCAAGCATAATAAAAATTATGTAAACATAAACTGTAATGTAAACAAAACAGGTTTTGGAAAATCAAGTCAATCATACAAAACAAATAAAACAAATTATAGCAAATAAGCAATGTAAATGTGTAAGCACTATTCAGCATAATAAATGGCAGTTTGTACTATTTCTTTAGCATACTTATAAATAGCATGACCTTTTATTTTTACTATCAGAACTTGCAATTCATTACACTAGTGTTTTGATTATCTTGGTATGATACTTGCTTAAACTTTATAGTATGAAAAAGGTATTTTCTTTTAGATTTAAATTTCAGCTTAACCATGCACCCAAGTTTTGGAGCTAAAATGCACTAAGTTATCACCCCAGATAGCCAAATAAGTACTAATAGTAAGATAAAAGGAATACTTATGTTTTAGTTATCTGTAGATGTGGTCTTCTACTTTTAGTTTTCAAAGTCTTGTTGAGAACGTTTGGTTCTGGATGACAAATGTCCTTTGTTGTGAGTTTGGCTTTAGTCTGCTGCCTTTTCTCTTGAACCTGAACTGTAGAGTCTCTTGACATCAATGAAGCAATGCAGGCTGGATCCTTCTTGCTTGACATCACAAATCATCAAAAGTCACTTCAGGATTTAATGAGAGAAATTAGACAACAAGATTTCAGCAGTTCAGCACAGTCTGTAGAAAGATCTTCCCTGTGGACAGCAATGTTGTTTTGGGTAACTGACTCTGTGACTTTTTTCTGTTTCAGTTAATTTATGCTTTTGAACCTGCAGCTCTGGACTCATTACTATTTAACAGCACTGCAGGCTTGCTGGCTGGTATATTCTGAAGTCAGTCTCTTGTCCAGGCTTTTAACAGAAATTCCAAAACATTACTTTTAGTCCAAATTCTCAGTATGCAAAACATAAGCCTTGCTTGATCCAATACTGGAAGAAAGTCCTTTCTGTAACAATCAGTTGCAGTAGCTGGTTTAGCATGCCCTTGCAGTGGCAGTGTCAGCCCAAATAATGTTTCAAGCAGATGTGGTTTCAACCTTTGGTACAGGTCCAAGCTCATCTAAAATTGTCAGGATAGCCAACACAGGTCTTCACACACCCAAGAATTAAGCAGTTTTGGGCTGGCTTTGCCAGCATCCCATTTATGTCCCACTTACTGGGTGACATCACCATCAAGTTATTATTGGTCTGAGCCACTAGAAAGGTAGGGCATCTTAAAAGATAAATAGTAACATATAGACATGCCTCTTTAAGACAGCCCTTCTCTTCAAATCTATTTTGGATCAAAACTATTTTTTTAAATAAAAGTCTAATTTAACGTAATTTGAAAATTAAACTTGCATATTTAAATGTTTAGATTAAGCCAAACATTCTTGAAAAAGTCTGATACCAGTAGTATGGATACTTTTAAACTACACTATTAAGGTTATAACTTCATAATTCTAATAAAACTTCTCAAAACAAAATGATAGTCTTACTCTTAATAGTCTAAACTACAGAATGATATAATATTTGTAAGAAAATCCATTCCTAAAGTCCTTAAACCATTACCTTTGTAGAGACACACAAGATCCTTTGTTCTTTTTCCAAAGACATCAATCACTGTCAGAAAAGTTAATGCACTATAAACTTTAGATGGTATTTCTCTATAGCAACAAACTGACAGATTTAATATTCATTTTGTTAGACTTCCTAAGATGTGAGCTATCATAGGATACTAGATTTGTCTAGTTTTCTAATAAGAAAATGATATTAAATAAATTATATTCATAGCTTTTGAATGCTTCATTCTGCAACTATAAAACTTGGTAAGCTTGTTAATCATACTATTGTCCTATAACTGTCTAATCTTCATAGCAGCAGTATATTGCATCTCTAAACTATGAATAAAACTTCTCATTTCTATACAGGATAATGGGACTTTCAAAGTCTAAGACTTTTTTTTTGGTGCTACCAGTCACATGATCTCTTATCTTGATCATAGTCATGGATACCTAGCTCCATCTAAGGCTTTTCCTGTAAATTTACCTATCTCTGTCATGCAAGGCTTGGACATCACAGAGATGGTTCTGGAATGTGGCAAGCCCCTTAGGACAACATTGCACTACATGCTTAGCCTGGAAGGTGTCCATTTATATAATGGCTTAAAAACAAAATGGAGTTTCATCTCTATTCCTTAGACCTCCTCTAGCATATTGCAAAGTGCTGCATAAGGAATAGAAATATTTTCCTTTAAAGCATTAAAGCCAGATACCTTGTCTTAAGGCTTAAATAACTAACACTTTGTGTTTTCTCATAGGAATTTATGCAAACAATACTCTTAACCAGAAATTAGTACCATATAAAAATCAGATAAAATAATAATTAAAATCAAATCTTGAGGATAAAATAAAATATTTTTCCATTAAGGGTTTTGTCCCTACAGGAGTATTCCATAAATTCAAACTTGGGGGAGGGGAGGATGTGACGAAAAATGCCACTGCCAGTCAGATGTACAGATATATGATGTTATGGTCTACATAAGGCAAGGAATCAAAGCAACAGAACAAAAGGGTAAACAGGGAGGAGCGAAGCACTGTGGGTCAATTTGGAGACAGGCAATGGCACCACAATCTGCACAGGGTTGTATACAGACCCCATTTCAGGGGAGGGCATGGACAAGGAAATGATAGAAAGTATCCTTAGAATGGCAGAAAAAGGAGATATTGCTGATGGGGGATCTGAATATGCCAGATGTTAATTGAGTGCATTTACAGCAGCCACTTCTAAGAGTGGTGTCATTCTAGAAGCCCTATGGGGCATGCTTTAGACAATTAGTACCGGAACCCACTCGAGAGGGAGCAATCTTAGACCTGGTACTCTCAAATTGAGATGTGAGAGGATCACAGATGTAGAAGTGGGTAGCCATCTGAGAACTATTGACCATCGGACAGTATGGTTCACAATAAACACAGCAGTAGAATCAAGCTTACAAAGGCAAATGTACTGGACTTCAGAAGTGCTGACTTTGCTAAAATGGGTAAGTGCCTAAGGAATGCACTAGCAAATGGGCAGGAAGGAAGGGTGAAAGAACAGTGGGGAATAATCAAACTGCCATCACAGAGGCAACAAGCCTTGTGTGAAGCAAATATACAAAACAAAACGATGTAAGAAACCACTATGGTTCTCAAAGGAGGTGGCAGAGAAGGTTAGGAGAAAAAGAAAGCAGTCAGGAAGTACAAGGAATCACAGAAGGAGCAGGACAGAGAATTGTATCAATTAAAGCAAAAGGAAGCAGGAAGGCAGTCAGAACAGCAAAGGACCAAACCAAGGAAAAGATAGCCAACTCAGTTAAGAAGGGGGCTACAACTTTTATAGGTACATCAGTGAGTGAAGGAAGACCAAAGGAGGGATAGTGAGGCTTAATAACAGGAAAGGGGTGAGAGAGGGTGACTGTGAAAAGCAGAGATACTAAATAAATATTTTGCTCCGTATTCACAAATGAAGACAGGGAGGTACCTAAACGAAACAACAGAAACACTCTAGATACAGGGGTTGATACCAGCCCATTCACAGAAGAAAGGGTTCTAAAGGAACTCTTAAAACATAAGGTGGACAAAGCAATGGGGCTGAGAGATTCCTCCCAGAATTTAAAAGAACTAAGGGTAGAACTAGTGACACTACTGACTACCCTCTTTAACAAATCATGGAGGATGCGGTGGTACCTGAGGACTGGAGGAGGGCAGATGTTATTCCACTTCACAAAGTGGAGCAGAGCAGAAGCAGAAAACTACTACAAACCTGTTAGTTTAACCTCAGTGATCAGGAAAATGATGGAATCACTTATGAAGGAAAGAATTGTTGAGTATCTAGAGGCCAGAGGGGCACAGGATCCAAGCAGCATGGATTCACAGCAGGAAGATCATGTCAAACGAATCTAATAGATTTCTTTGACCGGGTGATCAAAGTAGTAGATTAAGGAGGGCTGTGGGCATGACCTACCTAGACTTTAGTAAGGCATTTGACACAGTCCTGCACAAAAGATTAATATACAAGTTGGCCAGCCTGGGAGTGGGTCCCAAGATTGCAGCCTGAGTAAAGAACTGCCTGGAGAACAGGACTCAGACAGTAATAGTAAACAGAATCCACCCTGAAGAAATGGGAATTACTTATGGGGTACTGCAGGGTTCAGTACTAGGACCGATCCTCTTTAATGTCTTTATAAGTGATATTTTATTTATTTATTTATTTATTGGAAACAATCAGAATTACAAACCTTTGAGTCACAGACTCTTTTGCAAAGGCTCCACGTCGGTTACAAAGGGTGGAGGGTAGACAAATACAGTAGAGAACATACTTGGAACAGGCAGAATATACATAACTGAATCAAAGGAGCAGTTCAGGCAAACTTAATGACTGTTGAGGAAGTTAGGCAGCAATCTTGGGATACCCAGGTGGGGATTCTTGGTGAGATACGTGGGGCCTTGTGTGGCCCTGAGTCGAGAATAGGGGAGGGAGGGCAGTTAACTGGGTGAGCAGAGTTAGCGCAGTCACATATGGCTCTCTCAAGGAGGTGAGCTTTGAGGCCTGTTTTAAATTGAGAGATGCTGTGGGTCTGTGATAGAGAGTATGGTAATGCATTGAGCCAGAGAGGGCTCGGCATCGGAAGGATCTTTGCCCTAGTGAGGTTCTACATTGAGGTACAAGGAAGGGGGAGCTATGGAGAGTTTGTATTGCACCTGTGAGGTGCAGAACTGATTAAGGGAAAAGTCCGATGGGGGCTAGGTGAAGGTGTATCTTTTATGAGGATGCAGGTGTGGAACTGTAATCGATGTTGGAAGTTTAACCAACCAGATAATGCATAGAGATCACAGGTGTGGGTTAGCCTATCACAACCAGTGACTAGGCGGCAGGCTTTGTTCAGGACAATGTTTATCCTGTTCAGGAGGTGGGTTCAGCAGAGCCACATATAGTGATCCCGTAGTCCACCAGGGAGAGGATGGAGGAGGTGACTGCAGCTGCATCGCCTGAGGGGTAAGCAGTGCTTGAGCCGATACAGGATGCCTACCCCTAGAGCTGATAGAGGAGGAGAGAATTTGGGTATGCCTATATCGCAGAGGGACTGGAAGGAAAAGTGTGTCTTTGCAGACGGCACAAAGATCTACCACAGAGTTGATACACAAGGTGGGGTAGAAAGGTTGAGAAGGGACTTGGCAAGGATGGAGGAATGGTCAAATGTATGGCAGCTTAGATTCAATGCTAAGAAGTGCAAAGTAATGCACATGGGAAACAAAACCCAGGGAAGAGTACACAATAGGGGGTGAGATACTAACAACAAAAAAAAATGAGAGGGACCTGGGGTAGTTATATCAGATTACCTAAAGGTGGGCAAGCAATATGAGAGAGCAGTAAGGAGGGTGGGGGATACTGTGATGCATAGGAGAGGCATCACCAGTAGAAAACAAGAAGTAGTTACTCTCTGTACAGGTAGCTGGAGACCCATCTGAGTACTGCAAGCAGTTCTGAGACCCAGTCTCTGCAAAGACATAGAAAGAATGGAGGCAGTCCAGAGGAGGGTAACTATAATGGTGCAAAGTCTGCACCAGAAGACATATGAAAAGAGACTTAAGGAGCTTAATATGTATAGCCTCGAGCAAAGGATGGAGAGGGGAGACATGATAGAAACTTTCAAGTATCTCAAGGAAATCAACAAAGTCCAAGAGGGTAACATCTTTCAGAAAAGAGGTGTGCAAGAACAAGGGGCACAATTTGAAGATCGAGGGGGATGGCTCAGAGATAATGTGAGAAGTATTTTTCATGGAGAGGGTTGTGTATGCATGGAACAGCCTTCCTGAGGAGGTTGTGGAGTCAAAAGCAGTGATGGAATTCAAGAATGCGTGGGACAGACATAAGGCAATTCTAGGGGTGAGGGGTAGGAACTTGGAAGGAGCAGGCTGTTGGTTAACTAGGATTGCAGCTTTTTTAACCAATTATTTTACCAGGTGAGACACACTAAGCTGAAAGCTTGTTTGCAGGTGCAACCTGGGAGCACAAGGAAGTTAAGTGACTTGCTCAGGGTCACACAGTATGCACCTAGGGAGCTTATCCATTAGGTAGGGAAATGGGCAGACTGGGTGGGCTAAGCATTCCTTATCTGCTGTCAAATTCCATGTTTCTATGTTATATTCTGTTATATTTTGTGTATGTTTAAAATGCCACAAGGAATAATAGATAAAAGGATTATATGGAACAAGGGAATGGATTGTTTTTTTTTCAAATGTCTGCAAATTTCCTGTGACCTAAGAGAAACTGGTTTTCCAGGAAGCTGGAAATTGCATTTCAAAGTCTTTCTGGCTAACATACAAGAGGTCCTAAATCTATTGCATGTAATAAAACATTGTCACTTGAAAAGCCAGGATGCATTGGGGCAACTATTAAAGAGGAAAGGGTTACAAACTCAGGAGATGTTAACAGCAAGCCCTGTCATAAAAAAAAAAAACTTTACTCTTCAAAGGACAGTGCTAGATTCCAGGAAACCCTCATGGTATAATTACATTAATTAGCTGGCAGGATACTGGAATTGTAAGAGTCTGACAAATAAAGGTATGAGTCCCTTAAGAATTATTTTGAGAAAGCACAATAGTGACATCAGCACCATTAAGTAAAAGGGCAGATATAGCCAGTGCAAACTATGATGAGCTCCAGACACATGAATGTAACAGAGATGGTGGAGCAAACAATTTGCAAATTAGCAGAGAGTAAATTGTAGGAGAGTCAAAACAGTATTGCATGTCATCTAGTCTGTCCTGGTAAATATATCGTAAAAATTAGTACAAGCAAGACCAGCACAATAGCAATGCAAGCGTAACATTCAGCATTGACAAATCTTGTTCCTCTTGCTTTTGCTTACTTGCCTGTTACAGAGGTGTGTTGCCTTCCTATGGCCCTTTAAGTGTTGCCCACTGTTCCTTCACTTCCCATGTCCTGCCCCCCAAATCAGGGCATCCCTGATGCATTACGCCATCTTTGTAAAGTTGGTCCTCCTGAAGTCCAGGACTAATGCCCTAGTGTGGTTGGATTCTCACCGGTAGTTACAGTATATTGAACCACACTGTACGGTAATCATTTGATGCCAGGTTATCACCCACATCAATGTCTGCAATGCTGTCCCAGTTGGTGAGTACCAGGCCAAACACTGCTCCCTCATGAGTGGCTCCTTTCTAGTTGCCTGAGGAACGCCCCTGCATGGAATCCAGGATCTCCTGCTCCAAGCTGAAGCTGTAACTGGATGCTCGAATCCACATCTGACAGATTGAACTCCCCACCAGAAGCACCTCCCTCTGGTCGCATCTTCTGGATGTCTTCCACCAGTATCTTATCTGCCCCCACTCCGCATTATGCTGGAGCTCTGTAGATTACGCCAGTGCAAATAGTGGTTCCATTCACTGTCTATAGAGTAACCCACAGTGCCCGCCCTCTGTATTGCCTGTGTCTCTATAGCTTTATGCTATCCCTCATAAATAGTCACCCTCCCCTTTCTTACCCTCCCTGTCCTTCCTTAACAGAGTATAGCCTGGTATGGCTATATCCCAGCCATAGTTCTCAGTGCACCACGACTCAGTGACAGAGACAATATCCAGCTCATCCTGTGCCATAATGGCCACAAGGTCCAGGATTTTATTTCCTAGACTCTGAGCATTTGTGCACATGGCCTTCCAAATTCTTCTATCACCCTTCCTGTTAGTCTTCTTTCCTCCTTTTGCCTGTTCTCCTTATGTCTTCTGCCTTCATTCCACTCTCTTCATTTTACCATTCTGCTTTTCTGCTATTAGAAACCCTTGGGATGTTCCTCCCTTAGGGTTTTCCCTATTAACTACTTCAGCTTGGGGTGTACAGTTCATTTCTCCCTGCTTCCTTCCACACCATCCTTAGCTAGTTTAAATGCTTGTCAATGTACCATTTAAACCATCCCCTGAGGACTATGGTTCACCTCCCAGATGGATGCAGACCATCTTGCCTGTATAGGACTTTATCCTCCAGGTTTTACCCCAGCCCCCAATATAGCTGAACCCCTTCTCTGTGCACCAATCTGTCAACCATTGTTTGAAGTTCTTGGTACAGGTACCCCATTCTTCCCTCCGCCCTTAGATGGGCAACACTCATAAATGCCATTGGCCATGCTACCTGCCTAAGACCCTCCCCACCCCGAACTCCTTCTGCACTCTCTAAACCTCATCCATAGCCAGGCAATTGGTCCCTAGGTGGACCATGATATCCAGGTCTCCCATCCTGCTTCATTAGTGATTTCCAAGATCCACTTCCTATCCCTCCGAGCTGTGGTGCTGAGTAGGCACCTGACCTCCCTCTCCCTCCCTCCCTGTCCCCAAATCTATCCCCTAACAATTGAGTCACCCACCAGGAGTTGCTTCCTCCTCCTCTGGGGTCCTCTGCCACCCACCTTGGGTCCTCCTCACGGAGGACACCCACATCCTCCTTGCCACTGTTGCAGGTGTCTCCATGAGATAGTCCCATCCTGCCAGGTGGGCAAATGAAGTGCCTAGTGAAACCATCTGGTAGAAGTGCCCTGACTCACCACACTCACCCTTCCTGAGCACACCAGAGTTCAGCTGCCCCTCACCTCTGGCAACCTTTGAGGCAGTAGGGGCAGACTTGGTGGTCCCTGGGTGGGAGAGGAGGCCTCCCAAATCCTAGCCAACTCAGCCTGGAGATGGGCAACCTCCACCCTCAGCCCAGAGGGGTGCATGCAGATAGGGCAGCACCGCAGTCTCCAGAAAGTTTCCTGAAACCTGCTACCCCACATCCACTGCACTGCACCACTAGCACAAAGTTATTGTTTACCTTGCCAGTTTTTGTTTTGCTTATTCTAGTCTCTTTGTTACCCCTATCCTAGGTGAGGTGTTTCACCTATTCCCACCTTTTGTTTAATCTAAACCCTTACTTTACCCTTTGCTTCGATTGAGTGTTATACCTATTCACCATTTTTTTTCTTCATTGTGGTGTGTGAGCTATGACAAGAACTTAGCATGGATCTTACCTTGGTTGTCAGGTAGACTTCCTGGTATCCTGCTTCCCATGGATCTTGTCACATAGCTTACCCTTTTACTGTTCCCTGCCTACCTGCTGAGGAGCAGACTGTCTGGCTGCCGACTGCCTAGGGCTGACTCCAGTGAGCAGACTCTGATGTCATCAGTGTGTTGGTCCTTGCGGGACCACAGTGCAGTGAGCTGCTTGGTGGTTCTGCTGTTGAATAGAGAGCAACACAAAGAGGCTTCCTTCCATTGTCCAATTGTCCCATTTGGAATGGCTGTGAGGTACAGCCTTGCTCCTGATTGCTGGAGGAGTGATCCTCTTCTGAGTACTCAAGCTCAGTTGCAGTTCAACTGAATTGGCTGCAAAAACAGCCCTTTGTGAGTGTTTGTGGTCTTTGTAGGCTAAGCAACACGAGCTGCACTGGAGGGGTCACTGATTCTGTCTTGAACCCTCCTGTTGGGACTGGAAGCCCCTGGTCAGATGAGTACCTGTTGCAGTGAGTAACTCCTTTGGGACTCACATGGTGAGGTAAGCTCCAAAGAATGTGAATATCAGGACTGGGAGCACTTTGGTTAGATGTAGGATTGCCATGGTGGTAATCTTGGGGGCTTACATGAAGATGTAAGCCCTGGAGAAGGTAAATGTTTTGACTGGGAGCACCTGGTCAGATGGAGGCCTGTTGTGGTGAGTAACCCATGAGGGACTCACATGGAGAGATAAGCCCCAGAGAAGCAGGGTGCCAGCAGTGTGAGCACCTGGTCAAATGGAGGCCTGCTTTGGTAGCTAACCCATGGTGAATTCACATGGAGCGGTACTCCTCAGAGAAAGTAAATGTCAGCAGAGGGAGCACTTGACCAGGTGAGGGAACTGCTGGTGGGTAAACCCATGGGGATCTCACATGGAGTGGTAAGCCCCAGAGAAGGTGAGTATCGGACTGGACAGGTTAGATGGGTGCCTGTAGTGATGGGTGATTCATCAGTGCTCAAATGGAGAGGAAATACCCGAGAGAAGGAGAATATCAGGATTAGAAGCACCTGGTAGAATGTGAGCCTGCTGTATTGGGAAACACATGGGGACTCACATGAAGAGGTAACCACCAGAGAAGGTTAATTTTGGGCCCAGGACACATGATCAGATAGAGCTTGCTCTGGGAGTAAGCCATGTGATGCTCACATGGATTCACAAGCCCCAGAGTAGGTGGAGATAGGGCAGGGAGCACCTGGTCAAATGCTGCCTGCTGTGGTGAGTAACCCTGGGGTGCTTATATTGAGAGGTAAGCCCCGAGAAGTGTGAATGTCAGGAATTTGAGCACCTGATTGAAGGGGTCCAGTCATTGGAAGCAGGATATATAGATAAGGGAAAAAACAGAGCAATGATTAATCAAAAATCACAAGAATTCAAACCTCTGTATATCCTTCCCTCCACATAATGGAACTCCGATTGATCAACAGTTCTTTGCCTTGAGGAGCACTGAAGTCATATCTTCCCACAGTTACAAACTGAACATTTCCTTCCGAGTCCACCTGACAGTTAACTGCGTCAAAGATAGCCGGGGGTCCCCATTTGCATCATAGAATATATCATATCCTGCTTTGTTACGGAAGTGAAAGTTCTTCACATAATGCAATAGCTGGAGAGAGCAAACACATATCATTTCCATTTTCTATGCTTCTGGGAGCATGACTGTGGAAACATGGGCTGTGTTTACTGATTGGTTATGTTCTTTTTAATCGTACCAGGAATATACAAAACAGAAAATAAAAATTGTTACAGTAAGTCCCAACATTGTATATACAGTAGCTCACAGATGCAGATACAGGCCATATCATTTTGCAGTAATTTGGAATGACAGATTCATCTTAACCAAACCCAAACCTTCCCAGCTTCCCAGTGCTGATGCTTGTGCCACTCAAATACCCAGGAAGATGCACTCCCACCTGACAAACCTCATTTTCTGCCAGCCTATTATTTATTAGTTTTATCTACCAAACCAAACCAAACGTAATTTTTCCAACGGGCAAGAGAAATCCTGCACTGTGATTAAAAGAATTAAGTCATGTAAGTGGTAGAAGAGAAGTAACATTCTCCAGCATATGCATTCAGCTAAATTAATGTGGTGTGCCATGATTAGAGTGGGTATTCCACGGTAAATAGAGGTGGCGACAGCAGAAGAGCAGCTACTGAAATAGTGACAGTCTGTAAGGCCGGACAGAAGTTGGAGAGCAAGAAATGTCACAGTCCCACAATAAACATGATCTCCATGGCTGGAGACAGGAAGGTGAAGGACATGCAGGTGAAACTGCTGAGCAGCACAGCACAACAGGGCGATGGCATCCCGACAGTGGGATGGTGTATGGCACAGGGGCTGGCATGGCACACGCCACTGACAGGGCAAGCGATGATCCAGGGCAGTATGCGGCATGGCAGAAGTGAGCAATGAGGGCAGGGCACAGGCCTGCCAGAGCTGACATGGTTGGGAGAATGGGTCAGGAGGTGTCGGCAGACAGAGCAGCCAGCATAGCCCTGCACCGGACAACACAGCCGCCACAGACCGAGGACTTGAGCATACATGTGTAGCATGGACACAATGCCTGCAGGCCCCCAGATACCAGGGCCAAGGGTAGCAACACCTCACAAGGAAACATGACACAATAACCAGAACACTCACTTGCAGGAAAGGGAGCTGCATGGATGCATCCAGCCATAACGGTGCCTCTGGTAGCCCGCTGACAGACATACATGTGTCCCACAACAGGCTCTGCCCACATGCACACTGCATGCCACCGGACTGCTCATGGGAGGAGACAACACCCATGCCATGATGAGGAGGTAGGTCCACTGCTGCAAAGTGGAAGTGGACAGAAGGCACAGTGGCACTGACAGGGATGCCCTGCTGGGGGTGTACATCTCCCATACATATGCACTACAGGCAATGCCTGGCATAGGTGCTGCGCATGAACAGGGTGAGCTGGGCAGATAAAGGGATGGCGCAGGCAGACCACCACACACAGTTATTTGCTGGACAGCATGATGGCACTGGCAGTGCAATTCTTGCAAAGTCAGAAAGCAGATGCCTCTTGTGGTACACAATGGTTTTGTATACCACAAGGACAAAGAAGGTCCAGAAAAGATGTACTGGTGGTGGTGGATGCCAGTCAGCACAATTGCCTGGCCTGACCCAACACCATGGACAACACGGTGGTGAGTACTGTGAGGGACCACAACCATGTCCCCGACATGGCAGATGTGGGTGTGTGCCAGGAGCTCAGGGATCTGGGATACTGATTGAGGAAAGTATTCACACAGCGGCCCGGTAGTGGTGGACAGTACAGTGGAGGTACCAGTGGCCATGGCAGAGCAGATGCCTGGCATACGACTCCTGCACTGAATGGTGCAGTGGGTCCAACATGTGGCAAGGGATGGCTGGCAACACCAATGTCCGTGACTGTGCTGGTGATACCGGAGGAGTTCACATTGACCGACGACTGGGACTGCTTCCCGTTATATTACAGCAGCAGTGAGCAGGATGGTCTGCTCATATTTGTAATGAATAGGAGTTCTAGTTATTGGCTGTCTGCACTGACTGGCTCATGGATGGCACCTTCAAGTGGTGCCTGGCCCTGTTTGACCAGCTGTATACTGTCCTAGCTGTCCTGGTCCTGAGCAGTCATGCCAGCCTTCTTTGCCCTTGTGTGACTCCCAGAGGGCACAGACCTGTGTCAGACTGCTTGGCCAGCTCAAAATACACTGCCTGGCACTGGCCCCCATGACAGTCCTGCTGGATTTAAAACACACCAGCTGGAGGGGGTCACAATGGTGTTCTCTGCCACACAGATCAGGGGTGGCTTTATCCATTTCACAGGCCCTATGGTGATAAATCTGGTGTAGTCCAGAGATCCTGGACAAGTACACCAATGACCCGATTTTACCCTATATCTCTGCATGCTCCTTGCATTGGCATACATGCCAGTCAATGATGTGCCAGGTGTCTTCAAAGAGATGGGAGTTGCCTTTCTTCAAGACCAATGAGGAGGTGTTACAGCCTTATGGATTACTTTGAGGACAACTAGATCAGTTGTCCAACTGGCCGGTCTGGGAGGAGATGACCAGAATTCCCGTGGCACAGTGGAACTGCCACAGGATGACTGTCCAGGACCAATAATGTAATGGGGGACTGGCACAGGCATTTAATACCCACATCGGCATGTGCCACCCAGCATTTGTTACCTTCTGCAGTGCCCACATCACATAAAACCAATTAATGTAATTCCAGTGTACATAACACACTCAATATTGTCTTGTGTGTCTGCGCTTGGAGAATCCATTAATTAGCTCATCCTATACTCTTTGAAATTCACTATCACCATTACTCCTGGTGGTAAGGGAAGGAAGAATTTGCTTTACTGTGGTAGTGTCTCCAGGTGGAGGGAGGGAGGGAGGACTAAACTTCACTGCGGTAGTATTCCAATTCCACAATTCCCTGCTTTATAGTTCCTCTCAAATTCCATCCAGGAACTTTAAAGTCTCTTCATATTACCCTCTCCTTTCTGGCCTCTAGTGAGTCCATGTACAGTGGCTTGCGCTGATCCTCATAGCGCCTGCACTGTTTGCCCTGAATCATTTTGGTTACTCCATGCTGCACCATCTCCACCTGTCTCTGTCTTTCCATAGATGAGGACTCCAGAACTGGTCATGTATTCCAGATAGGGTCTCACCAGTGATCTATAGAGACTTAGCATTACCTATTTCCTCCTGCTATTGAAACCATTTCCAGTACACCCCAGCATTTGGGTTGCATCTCTATAGGCCTTGTCAGCTGGCTAGTTTGCTTTAGGAGTTGCTTATGATAGCCCCAGGTTCCTTTTCTCTGAAGTAGTGGCTAGCTTAACTCCTCCAATACAGTATTCCTTCCTGGGGTTCTTGCACCCTATGTGCATCACTTTGCACTTTTAGCATTGAATTCGACTGCCAGGCCTTGGACCACATTTCTAACCTTTGCAAGTTCCTCTGCAACTCCCTTAACCTCTCCTCACTGTCTACCCTGCCACAGAGCTTAGTGTCATTTGTGAAGAGGCACATCGTGTGCTCTATTGCTTCTTCTATGTTGCTGATGAACATATTGAGAAGGACTGGTCCCAGGATTGACCCAAGTGGTACTCAACTCATGACCTCCTATTCCTCAGTTTGACCCCATTTACCCCACCCTCTGCTGCCTCACCTGATTAACAAACTTCCCATCCATCTAACTAGGTCCTTTGCTGCTCCCACATCCTCTAATTTATTCAGCAAGCTTCTATATGGCACTTTAGTCAAATGCTTTGCTGAAGCTGAACGGGAGTTAATCTACTGCTTGTCCTTTATCAACTGTCCTGGTTACCCAGTCAATGAATACTATTAGGCTGGTCTGAAAAGACTTCTCTATCATGAATATGTGCTGCTTAATATTCTGGAACCAATTTCTTTCTAGGTAGTCCATTGAGGTCCTCTTTGGCTAGTGCATCCATCAGTTTACCTATGATGCAGCTAAGGCTGGGGACTCAGTGCCTGGGTTGATGATGAATCCTGCAATTTGGTTATGACATCCTCCAGTTGTTATCATCACTGGGTCTGACACAAGTAGTTACTTCGACTCATCACAATGGACACATGTTGGACCTAGTGTTTCACTGGAGCTTGAGGTGATGAACCTCAAGACTGATCAGGTCATGTCGCCTGATCATCGATGGTGAAGTTCTTGTTTTGGGCCCCCCTGAAAGTTCCTCCCTGTTGAGATGGTTAGCCATCGCCCTTAAGAGGATTGTCTCCAGCAGAACTGTTGGTAGTTGATTTATCTAGTGTAGATGATGCACGGGTGAGGTGGTGGCTGCCAACAAGGCGGTATCCCAGGCACTCGATGCCATCACACTGGTTCATATAAGACGCAAATCTTTTCACTTGAGATCCCTTGGTTTTATGAGGACCTCAAGGCAATGAAGATTAAGGGTTGGAAGTTGGAGCATTGCTGTTTGAGAACCTGGTTGAGGAGGACAAATTGGCCTTGCTTGCTCATTATTATGAGTACCAAGGGCAATCAACTGTAAGAAGGCAGAGTTCCTGTCCAGGAAGATTGCTGCAGGAAAAAGACCATCTCAGCTATTTAGGACTGTGAACAGACTCTTACATCCATTCTGTCAACTGCTGAAAAAGCCTTTGCAATCGAATTGTGTGATGAGTTTGCTCAGTTCTTCTCTGACAGGGTGTCCTCTATCCATCTCGATCCCATCAGAGAGGCAAATTTTGCCTCACAGTGTCAACCTCTGGAGAAAAGGTGCTCTGTTTGTCTGGGGTGAGTTTAAACCAGTGGAGGTGGTCAAGGTCATCAAGGTGATCTCGATACTAAGGCACACGATTGAGTACTGGACCCAGCCCCAACTCATTTCTTGATGAGATGTGGGGTCCATCAGCACGTGTCCACTGGGATTGTCCAGTGCTTGTTGTTGGAGGGAGCCTTCCTGGATGACTTGAAAGAAGCTCTGGTGAGGCCCCTCTTGAAGAAGCCACCTCTCGACCCTGATGTCCTGGCAAATCACTGTCTGATCTCCAGCCTTCCATTTTAGGAAAACTTGTCAAGAAAATAATGATGCAGCAGCTTGAGGAGCATCTCATGACCTTTGATGGCTATAAGCCATTCCAGTTGGATTTCAGGGCCAGGCATAGCACCAAAACAGCAAATGTTAGGTGCAAAATGATCTCCTTAGGCCTAGAGATACAAGTGACAGGTCAATTCTTGTGTTCCTTGATCTCTCATCAGCATTTGACACCATAGATCACGCTAGCTTCTTGATCACCTTAGAAAGTATTGTGGACTCACCAGTACTGTCATTAACTGGTTAGAATCCTATCTCTCTGGCAATAAGTAATGGATGGTAGTGGGAATTTCTCCCACACCCAAAGCTCCTGCCATGTGGAGTGCCTCAGGGCTCAATCTTGTCGCCAGTGTTATTTGTGATGTACATGCTGCCCTAGGAGAGCTCATTAGGCATTACAGTGTGGGTTTTCACTGCTTTGCAGATGATATACAACTGTATATGTTATTTGCCCTGGAACTCAGGACACCATAGAAATGCTTAATAACTGCCTGGCAGAACTTGACTGGATGTCCTCCAGCTGACAACTAAACCCTGATAAAACAGAGGTCCTGGAGGTTGAGTCAGGTCACAGGCACGGGCAGCATGCCTCCGAGTGGCTAAGGATTGTTCCTGGCATCTGCTCCATTGATGACCTCTCCTAGGGTGAAACATCTTGGCACTATCCTGGATGACAGACTTACACTTGAAGCTCAGGTGTTATCTGGTGTCCAAAGTGGTTTTTACACTTGAGGAATATCACCAGGATTAAACCCCTAGTTCTGGCCAAGACCTGCCATCACTGGTATATGCCTTTGTAGCATCCAGGCTAAATTACTGTAATGCTCTGTACTTTGGGGTCATTAGAGTGACCTCTGTCAGCTGCAGCTGGTGCAGAACACAGCTGCCAGGTTGCTGACTGGCCTGTCCAGGTCTAGTTATGGAACCCAGTCCTGTGAGCTCTGCACTGGCTGCCTGTCGGGTGTAGGATCATCTTCAAGGTGGGCTTGCTCACTTACAAGGCCCTATATGGACTGGGTCCTGGCTATCTGGTTGATTTCCTGACACCTACCACCTCAGTCCATTCTCTCCTCCTTGACCAGGGGCCTCCTTATTGTTCCTAGGGCCAGATTAAAACCTCCAGCAAGCGTGTTCTGTGTCACTGGATTGGCCCTGTGGAACTCCTTTCCAGCTTGTGTTAAGGAGGCCAAGACGGTCAGATGTTTAAAAATGGTCTAAAGGTTTATTTATTCTGCTTGACCTTCCTGATGAAGGTGACTGACCAGCACTAGTAACATTTTAGACATTTTAGTATGTTATTTATTGTTTTAATATTTATGCATATTGTATGAGTTGTGTATATATCTGTACTAACCTACCTGTTTTTATGTAAGGAGCCCAGAGCCTCAGGGATTAGGTGTCATATAAATAAACGTGCCTTGCCTTGTAATTTCCTGGTTCCTCCTGCCCCTTCCTTTGAGGTGCAACACTATGTCTACCACCTCCAGTCCCCTAGAAATCCTCCTGACTATAGGAAGTTATTGAATACTTGCCAGGGCTTATACTGTTTTGATACCAGTCCCCTGGCATCCTCTAGTGCAACCCATCCAGCCCTGGAGCTTTGTATATTTTCAGGCTGCAAGTCCTTTCTAATCCTTTCTCCTGTAGATTACCACCTGCCCCATTTCTGGAATCCCCTTGTGCTGCCTTTATGTCGCTGACTGGCAGAGGCTTGCCATCCTGTGCAGTGAATACTGTACAGAGGTAGTCATTTCATTTGGTTTAATTTATTTAAAATGAATTTCAACCTAGAACCGGAGGTGGGTTAAGGTTGTATGCTGAAAATATAATTCCACATCATTTAATAAGCATGTTATATAGTATCTAATACAGAACACTTCTACTGTAATCTAATGCAGGAGTCTAAAAGGCTATCTAAGTGAAATTCCACACACAAATTCAAGAAAACCTTTTCCTTAACAGCTAATAACATTTTCAGAAAAAAATTTCATTTTATATACTAACTCTCTTTTATGCTAGTGTCTTCAGTACTTTGGAAAGCATAGTAATGAACTATAAAAATAAAAAGGGAGGGACAGGGATCGGTTTAATGCCCATGTATTTAATAAACAAGCATTTATCAATGTCAAATGTTGTCTTGCTGGCATTGACATTGGTAGTGCAGGAGTTAGAGATGATAATAGGAATGGCAGTGAAGTATGGAACCGATGCCAACCCCACCCTCCTCGTAGAGATTGACAGGCATTGAGGTGTGTCTTTGGGTCATCGGCCATAACGCTCATGCCATTTCTCACCCTACCCTGCAGACTCTGACAAGTGTCAGGTTGTGCCTTGGATCGTGGGCCTTGCTTATGCCCCATTCCCTAAGGAAGTACGTTGAGATGGGTGCAGTATAGGAGAATGGGGTGAACTTTGTGGTCAAGAGTCCAAGGCACAACCTGATGTCTGCCAGTGGCTTCAGGGTGGATTGGGGTTGAATAGTGAGAGCATTACAGCTGACAATCCAAAGACACACCCCTGACATCTGTCAGTCTGTACAAGGTGGGACATTATGGTTAGAAACTGTAACGCCTGGAGTTTGTTGGTATTTGCGCTACAAATTTTAATATGGCCTTTTGTGATCCCACATCATGAAAGCATTTGGGACCTCTGCTCATTAACAGTGGAACTGTGATTTTGTTAATCTATCCTGAACACTGATTTCCCAGCAACCAATCCATTTTGTGCCACATGTGCAAAAACACAGTTCAGGCATGATGTGCAAAATGACAGCTGCATCATTCATAAGGAGGTGTGAAGAGATCGAATTTAAAGTAACGAACGCATGAAAACTGCACAATGTGTGCTCATAACACAGTCATGTTTTGAATTCTTTCACCAAATTTTAAACATCGGGCTCCCCCACGTTAAACGAACTGGGGAGGGGTTATGCCAACAGGGGGATTAGGCACCTCCAGTGTTTACTAGGTTTACTAGGTTTACTAGGTAAGGAGGACAAAAGAGCTATGAAGCCTATGTTGATTGTCCCCACATTTGTGGAAATTACACTTTGTTGTAGCTTTTGGAGAGCCAATGATCTACACCCTTTTAAAGGATTCAAAGGTATTACAGTTTACTAGCTCTTGTGGTAGCTGGTTCCAGAGCCCTGGTGTTCTTATCTTACCAAGAAGAAATGAAGCCTTCTGTTTGTTTTACTTTACACACCATTAGTTGTTAATTGTGAAGTCTAGGTACTATTTTTTTTTTTTCGTGTTTTAACAATACCACGCTTGTCCATCAGAGAGGGTGATTTGAGAATTTTATATAAGAACAGAAGATCATCTCTGGAGCACCTAAACTCCAGTGAATGTAAACCTGTTTTTGGAGCCTCTCTGGATATGGTAGTGATGCTAAATGGGGCACCATTTTTTGTTCTTCTCTGAACTCTTTCAATTACTTGAATGTCCCTGACCATGTACGGACTCACACTGGTGACCCATAATTGGTATATGGTCTGATGTATGCTTTAAACAATGGGATAATACAGTCCTCTGTCTTAGATATAAACATACGGTTAATGCTCCTAAGTAGTGAATTAGTGGTTTTAGCTACATGATTACAGTAATTGAGGAGGATAATTTATCATCTATCAGGATGCCCAAGTCTTTCTACATATTAAAGATTTAATGATAATATTGTGCAGTGTATAAGTTTGTTTGGGATTATTGTAACCTAAGTGGTGAACAGAACATTTGTCTGTATTAAATGTAATTTGTTTTTTCTGTGCCCAAAGCTCTAATACTGAGAGGTTGTTTACTAATAAGTCCATATTATAGTCGGAATCCACCCTACCACCTAATTTTGTATCGTCTGCAAATTTCAAAAGTGTGTTCCTGGAGCTAATCTGCATGTCTGAAATGAAAATACTGAATAGTACTGTGCCCAGAACCGATCCCCGCAGCACACCACTGGTCATACCCATATTACTGGAATAGGCACCATTGATCCTCACATGCTGGGTCCTGTTGGTTAATCAGCAATTGATCCATTTTATTATGTTACAAGAAAACCTAGGTCTGATAGCTTAGCTAGGAGAATATTGTGAGTAACCTTATCAAATGCTTTGCTATAATCCAGGAGGATGACATCCATGGAAATCTTATAGTCTAGTTCTTGGTTGACAGTATTATAAAGGTTATTAAATTGGTACTGCAAGAAAAGCCTTGCCTGAACCCATGTTGTGAGTGGTCGATAATGCCTAGAGTTTGCATTTCTGCCTCTAAAATGCCTTTAATAATTTTTCTATTACTTTACATGGGATGGAAGTAAGGCTGATGAGGCGATAATTACTCACTATGGAACGGTTACCCTTTTAAGTACAGGCACAACTGTAGCAGTTATCCAATCAGATGGAATGGATCGTTCAGTTAATGATTTATTAAAAATAATGCAAAGTGGTGTGGCAATATTTTCAGCTGTTTCAACGAAAATCTAGGATTAATTAAGTCTGATCCACAGCTAGTATTTGGTTTTAAATATTTTAACAAGGAAACTACTTCAGAAATAGTTATGGTGTGGTTATTTTCAGTAGAACTTGATATGATAATATTTGTATTAATTATGATGGTATGATTTGAGAATACTGATGCAAAATAGGTGTTAAATGTGTCGGCTGTCTCTCTATCAGATGTAATGGTGTTTGTGCTGTCGGTCAATGGCCCAATTTGTTTGTTACTGCCTTTTTACTATTGAGATAAGAAAATAGGGATTTGTGATTATCTTTGGAATGGGCTTTGTGGAACTCGAGGTTGTGTTTTGCCTTCCTGATAGTCCTTTTTAGTTCTTTAACGGCAGTTCTGTATTGTCCCAGTATAAGTTCTTGTGTGTCTGTTGTGCATTTTTAAATGAGTAAATAGTTTTTCTTCTGTTTGATTTTCCTATGAATATCATTATTTAACCACAAAGGAATTTTACCTTTACCGTTATATTTTATCCGGTTGGAATATGTTTTTCTAGGTCTATTATCTTGTTTTTAACAAATACCCAAGAGTCTTCCAGGGTTAAAGGTGATAAAATTGTTTCCCATGGTTATTTATTAGGCTGTTGTTTATTGCCTCAGAGTTGGCTTTGTGGTAGTTATACACCTGAGCATTATTAACTATTATGCTAGATTCATACTGTAGATCAAATACAATGGTATGGTGGTCACTATTCCTAGTGGGTCTGATATTGAAAGATTTAAGACTTTGTCCTCAATATTGGTAATCACAAGGTCTAATATACTGCATCCTCTAGTGGATTCTTGAACAATTTGCTTAAGCCCTAATTAATTTATTGTTGAAATTAAAGTTTTTCGACAGCTGTTGTGCCGTTAGTAGTAAACCAATTTATGGACGCCATGTTAAAGTCTCCAGGATCAGGACATCGCCTTTATTCATTATGTGGCTGATGTCCTGTATTAATGTGTTTGTATATTCTGAATCAGAGGATGGTGGGCGATAACATGTGCCCAAGATTAGTTGTGGGTGTCCCTGAAACTGAATGGCTACCCATATACTTTCCGTTGGTAAAGTATGTGGGTATTCATGTGAATGAATTGTGTCTTTAATATAAAGTCATATACCACCTCCTTTTTGTGAAATCTATCTTTTGGTATAATTTAAAGCCCGGTATGTCTTTCATCCAGGTTGAATCTGGGTCTCAGCATGTCTCTGTTACTGAAGTTATGTCAATATCCAGGAAGCAATTTTGGTTTCAAGCATGAGATTTTAACAAGTTTAAGGACCTTGCATTAAGAGATAATACTTTGCAAACCTTAGATGTTGGAGACTTATTTGCTCGAGTCTTGGGTATCACCCCAAACTCCCCCTTGATGTCAGTTTAAACAGCTGCTAACATGTGAGAGAATTCTCCTACCTAAGATGGAACTACCTCTCCTGCTCAAGTGAAGTCCATCCCAACAGGTGAGAGAAGGGTTGTCTACAAAATTTTCCCAATGCTAAGGCATTTTATTTCCTGTGACAAACACCATTTCTTCAGCCACTCATTGTAGGATTTAATTCTGTTAGTAACATATTCAGTAGCTCTTGGTACTGGCAAAACTCTGAAAACATATTTCACAACCCATTTCGGTCAGGATGTTGTTAAGGCAGATGGTATTTAATGTCATTTGGTTTAGGTGGCATCTATTGATATAATTTGTACCAGTGTGTATTATTACCGGGGTTGCACCAGAATGTTTCAGTATGTTTGGAGCCATCAAGTTTATATTGGATATACCTGCTCCCTGAAGCTGAAGCAGGATCGTTTACTTTTATCTGGATTACACGATCCTGTCAATGTGCTTAATAATGGAGTCCCCTAACACAAATTCCTGCCTGGGAGAATTCACCTTGCTAGTTGTTGTTGTTCCAAGGTTAGGTGTAGTTGACTGTAGGACTGGGCTTTGTTGTTAGATTTCAACTCCATCTGAGTGAGTGTAGGTACAGAGGTAGAGATATTTTTGCTGGTGGTCATAAGAAGAGGGTACCTAATGAGTCTGGGTCCAGAGTATCATCGTCTGGTGTTAGGACCTCAAACTTGTTATGTGTCTGCACCACTGGGGCACTATTGAACACTTCACACCTGCACTTTGTTTTACCTTTGGAGACCTGTGACCATGTGTCATCCTCTGGGTTGGGTACAGGTGCTAATACTGAAGTGGCTACTGAATTTGTTGGTTCTAGTACTGTATTAGTGCCACTACAGGATAGTAAAGAGATGCCATTTAGTCAATGTATGACTCTAATGAGTGTAAGTCTGGGTCAGAGGGCTTTTAGTGTGCAGAATGTTTAATTTGTCCTGTAATACCCTGAGCAACAGACATCTATCACATACAAAATTCTCAATTTATGGCCCAATGGCGTACATTTGACAACTACCACACAGATTTTTATGGGTCCCCATATTATGTTATGTTTGGCCACACACTTTCATAATATACTCATGGTCTACCTCAGGCTCTTCCTAGCATCTATAGTATTTGCTATTGTTGTGAAAGATATATACACAGTTGTAATTTATCTGACCTACCTCCCTGCCAACACAGCTGACACAGCAGACACGCACTGAGATGCCTTGTCTGTGCGTGTTTCTCTGCATGCGAATACGTGCGCTCACTCTGCTCGCTCGGAGCTGTGCCTTATAAGGAGTAGGAGCAAGCAAGTAGTGTGTCACTTCCTGCCGACCTCTCACAAAACACAGATTGTTTTAAAGTTCAAAACAGTTTGTTTAAAATTTAACACAGTTGCCACCTCATGTGGTGGTCTTAATATGCTGTTTCTGCACTTCCCCTGCAAAAAGCCAACTAGCAATGAAGGTGCTGTAAGTGGGATGCAGCTTGTTGGGGAATGCAATAGGCAGATGGTGACAGCCGCTGCCTTGTTTTGATGAAATGTTACACCAGCGAAGGTATGCCCTGCAATGAGGGTCGGCATTCATTGCAGCTACAAAATTGTTTCAGGTTGGTGTTACGCTTTGCAACTGCTGTGCATAAACAGCATGCAATCTAATTCATGCCACAGAGCCCAGCCCAAAAAGTAGTGGTGCCACTGGCCACAACACTACCGCACCTCCAAACCTGCAATTCCATACTATTAATATGTTGCTTGCACATGCAAGACAACATAAAAAGGACTCTCATATGTCATAGTCATTACACGAGGGATTTTCCATTTCGCTTGATTTCTTAAATTGTAACTTAGTATCTCAGTCTTGGGTAGAAGTTTAAGCAACTTATGATTTTCATTACATACAGTATCTGCAAAACAAATTTCCTTTTAGTCTTTCTCTCCTTTCATGTAAGGTTCCTTTTGCATAACCTTAGTCAAGGCCATGATTTTTCTGCGCACTTTGGGACCATGTTCTGTGGCAGGATTACCAGTTTGTAATCTCTGCTGAAGTTCTGCAGTGTGAAGTCACAGCGTCAGCTTGTCATCCTAACACCACATTAATAACAATGGCTATGGAATGAGGGAACTCATGGTACCATAAGTTTAACAAATAACCCCCCACACAAGCTTTTAGAAATCATATTTAATAAAAGCTAAAAAACATCACTTAAGGTCCTATCCTATTGCATAGATGAAGTATGCAGAGGGACCTTGTGTGATAAATGATACAATGATGTAATGATGCAAGTCACAAGTGGGGTACCTCAGGGATCGGTCCTGGGCCAGTCCTCTTCCATATCTTCATCAGTGACATTGCAGATGGACTAGAGGGTAAGGCTTGTCTGTTTGCAGATAACACCAAGATCTGCAACAGAGTAGATGATCCAGATGGGGTGGGCAGAATGAGAAGAGATCTGGATAAACTGGCAAAATGGTAGGAAGAGTGGCAATTGGGGTTTAATGCAAAGAAGTGCAATATCATGCACATAGGGAAGAGAAACCCTGAAGCCACCTATAGGTTTGGAGGGAGTTGCTGACAATCACAAAGGAAGAAGAGACTTGGGCATCATCATCACCGATGACCTGAAATTATCCAAGCAGACCACTAAAGCAGTATGTAAGGCTAGAGGGATGTTGGGGTGTATTAGTAGGGGTATCACAAGTCATAAGAGGAGGTAGTAATCCCTCTTTACAAGACACTAGTTAGGCCCCATCTGGAGTACTGCATGCAGTACTGAAGGCAACACCTTCACAAGGACATTAACCAAATTGAGGCAGTCCGAGAAGGGCAACCAAAATGATGCAAGGACTGCATCACAAAACATATGAGACAGATTAACAGACCTCAATATGTATACCATAGAGCAAAGGAGGGAGAGAGTGATATGATTGAAACATTCAAACATCTTAACTCATTTATCAGTGGTGGCTATTTTGGGTCAGATCCAGCAATAGATGGATCCGACGCCATATGGCATATTTGGGAACAAAGGAGTTAAGGGCATTAACAAGGTGAAAGAGTCTAACATGTTTCAATATAAGAAAAATAGCAGGACAAGTGGACACAGCATGAGATTAGAGGGAGGCCGATTAATGGGTAATGTGAGGAAGTTCTTTTCACAGAAAGGGTGGTGGATGCATGGAGTGGCCTACCTCAGGAAGTGGTGAATATGAATACAGTGCAGGGATTCAAACAGGCATGGGATAGGCAGAAGGGAGCAATACAAATGAGTATGAATAAATAGGCCATTGACAGAGCATAGAGAATAGTGTATGGGCAACCATACATAACAGGCTGTTTTCCATCGAGGGGTTGAGATAACACCATATGAACCTCGAGAGCGAAGCTTGAGAGGTCCATGCTTCATCTCAACCCTGAGATGGAAATACATGCCAAGTTGTGTGTGGTTGACCATATTTATTTTATATTATATGTTTTTTACAGTAGAGTGACAGAGCCCACTGAAGTGAAAACAAAAAATATTGCCATTTCTTTGTTCTACTCGCATAACAAAATCAAATTCCAGACTTTTGAAAGGTAAAAGGTATGACTGGGAACTGGGTGGTTAGTAAGCAGCTATGTATAAATAAATGAGAAATGTTAAATTGTATGACCTTTGAAGTGTGCATAACAACTGTGGAATGCGATAACAGCACCTTGGAATGCGTAACAGTTTAGAATGTGCTTAACAAGGATTTTTTATTATTATTTATTTAGTTTTTGTTGAGCGGTAAGTGCACTAGACAAATCCTGCCTATTTTCAGGAACAACCCAGGGAGGGGACATCGATGAATGCCAACTGACCTTGAAGCAGATGAAGCTGTTGGTGGTATTTTTAGTTAATGAGGAAATTTGGCCAGGACACCGGGAAATTCCCTACTCTTTCGATAAGTGCCATGGGATCTTTAACATCCACCTGAACTATCACCAATCCAGGCAGATGGGACCTCGGTTTAACGTCTCACCGAAAGACGGCACCTGAAGTGCAGCACCCCTCTCATGCTGCACTACAATGTCAGTACTGGGATATTAACCCAAGTGCTAGATGTGGAACTGAACCCACAGCCCTCTGATCTCCCAGCCTCAGAGGCGAGTGTGCTACCTACTGAGCCACAGACACTGATGATTTTGAGCAGGCTGATTTTTATCACGTAACAAAGGGTAACCATATACTATAAAGGCCTTTGGCACATTCTTAAGGTTGAAAAATGGGCAGACTGGATGGGCCTTTCAGTCCTAATCTGCTGCCAACTTCTATGTTTCTATGTTTTATGTATACTCATGCTGTTTACCCCACATGAAGTCCCACTACATATCACTTATATATTTAAGTGCAATCTGTTACATAGTTTAAAAAATAAATTTCACTTTTGTAATCGTGAAATTGTATCCTCATTCATACAGGTCCCTTTGGAAATGGAATAAAAGAATAGTGGATGTATATCAAGTAGAGGTGCCGAACCTGCAGGGGTGAAATGAGCCAGTCCCGAACAAATACAGGTCAGTTTCATGAGACCCGAGCCAAACCTTGCTGAGTCAGCTCGGATCAGCTCGGATCTCCAACATTTTTTTCTTTGGGCTTTTCAGCTGCTGCCTGTCATGTGACAGGTCAGAAGAAAGCTAGCGAGTTGGCAGCTCTGATACTCTGGTTTGCCCATGCACAAACTGGAGTACAGCTGGATGCTAGCTCTCCTCATTGCCACCCGGGAGAGATGAACATTCAGTGCACAGTCCGTCAGTAAGCAATCAGTCGGGTGGGAGGGAAGGGTCTCTGTTGTTGAACTTGGAGTGTGTGGAGTCCAACAACCTGGCACCTGAAAACAAACAAACAAAAATGAGCCAAACAGTGTTTCAGTGCTTCAAGTGTATAGAAAATGAGTATATGGTTCAAGAAATTGGTCTCTTTAGCTTGAGACTGAGTGCACTTGAAAAAGCCACATTTAGACATCTAATCGCCTATTTAATGCAGCACTATTAGATTCTACCACTAAACATAAAAACAACATTAGTACACAAACCTATAATGAAACAAATCTATCAAATTGCATCTGTTCAAATATCTCTAAGATCTCCTCAGTGCAGCAACATAAAACAAGCATTTGCCAATGCCGAATGTTTGCTTGCTGGCATTGGCAGTGGTAGTGAAGAAGTGACAGAGCTGCATAATAGGAATGGCAGTGAAGTATTGAACTGAAGCCAACCCCACCACCACCCTGCAGAGGTGACAGGCATTGGGATGTGCGTTTGGGTCATCAGGCATAACGGCCATGCCATTTCACCACACCCACTCTGCAGAGACTGACAAGTGTCACGTGTTCCTTGCGGTCTTTGGCCCTTATGCACACCCATTTTATTAGGAAATACGGTGAGATGGGTGCGACATAGGAGAATGGGGTGAAGTTTGGGGCGAGTCCAAGGCGACTCGATGCCTCTCTCAGTGACTGCAGGGTGTGGAATGGTATGAGCATCACAGGCAAGAATCCAAAGTCACACTCCTGATTCCTGTCATTCTCTAGAGGGTTGGGTGATTTAGTTGGAAAGCCTAATACCTCAGGCATTCGTTGGTATTTTCACTCCAAATTTTCAACATGTTTGTTTTGTGACCCCACCCCATGAACAGGGGGAACATCAGTTTGGTAGCCGAAAGCTGCTTATGCACAGTGACTACGGCATTTAGCACCACAGGTGCAAAAATATTCGAACAGGATGTAAAAATGACAGCTGTACTCTTTCATGGGGAGGTGTAAAAATGGCCATGTTGCAAATGTGTAGTAAAATATTTTAAAAAATGGTGAAGTCAAGGCGTACATAGAAACTGTGCAACGCACACCCGTAATATAATTAGGTTGGGATTTTTATAGCAGATTGTCAACTAAGGCATTTTGGTGCCTCCGATCACATGAACAGTGTCACTGTGATTTTCTTTATCTATGCCGAACAATGATTTCCCACAGCGACCCGCATCTCTGCACTGAAAGTGTGAAAACACACTTGACCATGTTGTGAAAAATGGCAGCTGTACTGTTCATTAGGAAGTGTGGAAAATGCCCTAGTGAAAATCTGGACTGAAAATATTACAAAGTCATGAACTAATGAGGATGCGGAAACTGCACAATGCTCACTGTAACACAGTCATTTTATGGACTTTTGTCACAAATTGTCAACATTGCCATTTTAAGACCTCTGCTCATGAACAGTGTAACTGTGATTTTCTTAATCTGTCCTAAACATTGCTTTGCACACCAACAGCACCATTGTGTGCTACATGTGAGATACACATTTTGGTTGACATATGAAAAATTGCAGCTGTACTGTTCATAAGGAAGTTTAATAAAATCAACATGTTGAAAATCTAGAGTGAAAATATTAAATTTGCAAACTTACGAGCATGCATAGGAACTGTGCAACGATGCTCGTAAAAGTCATTTTAGGAATTTTTCACCAAATTTTCAACATAGCCATTTTAAGACCTCTGCTCATGAACAGTGTCACTGTGGTTTTGTTAATGTGTCCCATACATTGAGTTTGCACACCAACTGCGCCATTGTCGCTACAGGCGGAAACACATTTTGGGCAGGATGTGAAAATGACAGCTGTACTGCTCATAAGGAGGTGTGGAAAAATGGCAATGTTGAAATCTGGAGTGGAAATATTGAAAATTCGCGAAACCTACGGGCGCGTGGAACTGTGCAACGACACTCGTGAAACAGTCATTTTAGGAATTCTTTCACCAAATTTCAACATTGCCATTTTAAGATATGTGCTCATGAATAGTGACACTGTGATTTTCTTAATGTGTCCGTACATTGATTTCGCAGCACTGACTGCGCCATTCTGTGCTACATGGCCGGAAACACATTTTGGGTGAGATGTGAAAATGACAGCTGTACTGCTCATAAGAAGGTGTGGTGAAATGGCAATATTGAAAATCTGGAGTGAAAATATTGAAATTTCATGAACTTTCGAGCCTCACAGGAACTGCGCAGCGTACGCTCGTTAAACAGTAATTTTTGGAATTTTGGCACAAATTTTCAACATGGGGTTTAGCCCCCTTCTCATGAATGATGTCACTGTCATGGTGGTATGCGGGCCTGAAGGGTGATTTCGAGTCACTGCGTGAAATCACCCTTCGGCCCGGCCACGCCATGACAGTGACATCATTCATGAGAAGGGGGTCCCAAAACCCCATGTTGAAAATTGTGCAAAATTCCCAAAATGGCTGAGATATGCAAAGTTGAAACCCCTATCTAGCCCATTATACAGCTTACCAGCATTTCCTCAGTTCGCGGTTGGCTTTGAAGAGTGCAGACGTGTTCCCGGGTCCACGAAGATTGTCGTACCAGACTCTGGAGGTAAGTATGGGGTGAGGGGTGTGGGGAGGCTGGGTGCACAGTGGGTGAGTGCGGGTTGTGGGAGGGGTCGGAGACGCACCGCTGGACCGCTTTTGGCTTACAGGTACAAAAATAAAAAGACGTCATGGGACCTTTGCCATGCTGGGTGGGCTCTCAGCGTGGCACAAGGACTTTAGGGGCGTTCAGCTGACGGGAATTGGGCACCCCTCGGCAAAAGGAGTAAAAAGAAAAAAAAAAGACCTCGTACTGTTTGCCACTGGGTGGCTCCAGCGTGGCACAAGGACTTTGGGGGGCATTCAATGACGGGGATTGGGCACCCGTCAGCAATGACTGATTGCCACGCTGGGGTGGGCTCCCAGTGTGGCACCAACTACTGGGGGTGGGGAGGAGACGATGCAGCTCAGCCGACGGGATTGGGCACCCGTCGGCTATACATGCGTGCAGAGGCGTGACGCCAGGCTGGAGGGGGAGCTGCTGTGAGCAACTTCTTATCGTTGCTCACTCAAGCATAGCTCCCTTTCAATCAGATGCCACTGCATTTTGGAGCATGTCATAGACAGCTCCAAAATGCATTGCTCAGGAGCCGCCCTGCCAGCACACTGCCTGAATTGAGGAGGAGGTGACACACCTCGAAATCTCCGATGATGGCACTATGTTTCTTGCACATGCGTGCAAGCAAACATAAAAGAGCTAGAGAGGAGGATGAAGTCACAGATGCAGAAAATACCTGGTATCAACTTCAAAGCAATAAGGTTGCTAAAAGGACAGGAAAGCTACAAAGTTCAGCACTAAAATCCATAATTATTTTGACCTCTTAAAGATCTGGTCGAGGAAGACAATCTACACCCCCAGCCATTATTGATGTTACCACCAGTACTTAAAAGCTCTGAGGAAAAACAACAGAAGTAGGCCCTAGCATAGAAACATAGAAACATAGACTTTGACGCAGATAAGGGACCACTTGGCCCATCTAGTCTGCCCATTTCCCTACCTAGGATAGGCCGTAGATCCTAGTTAACCAACAGCCTATTTCTTCCTACCCCCACAAGAATTGACTTATGTCTGTCCCATGCATTCTTGAATTCTCCCACAGTTTTAGACCCCACAACCACCTCAGGAAGGCTGTTCCATGCATCCAGCTACCCTCTCTGTGAAAAATACTTCCTCACATTGCCCCTGAACCCCTCCCTCTATCTTTAAATTGTGTCCCCTTGTTCTTGCGTCTCTTTTCTGAAAGATGTTACCCTCTTGGACTTTGTTGATTCCACTGAGGTACTTAAAAGTTTCTATCATGTCCCCCTTTCCTTCTTTCCTCAAGGGTATACATATTAAGCTCCTTAGTCTCTCCTCATCGGCTTCTCCTGCAGACCCTGCACCATTTTAGTTGCCCTCCTCTGGACTACCTCTATCCTGTCTATGTCCTTGCGGAGATGGGGTTTCAGAACTGGACACAGTACTCCAGATGGGGTCTCACCAACTGTCTGTACAGAGGGATAACAACTTCCTGTTTTCTGCTGCTGATGCCCTCCCTATACATCCCAGTATACCCCAGCCCTCCCTACTGCCTTCTCACATTGCTTGCTAACCTTAAGGTCATCTGATATGATTACCCCAGGTCCCTTTCCTTTTGTTGTTGTTACTACCTCCCACCCATTGTGTATTATTCCTGGGTTCTTGTTTCCCAGATGCACTATTTTGCACTTCTTTGCATTGAATCCTAGCTGCCATACTTCCGACCATTCCTCCAACCTTGCCAAGTCCCTTTTCATCCTTTCCACACCTCCTTGTGTATCAGCCCTGTTGCAGATCTTTGTGTCATCTGCAAAAGGCACTTTTCCTTCAGTCCCTCTGCAATGTGACTGATGAAGACATTAAAAAGGACTGGACCCAATACTGAACCCTCGGTACCCACTAGTAACCTCTCTTTCTTCAGAGTGGACTCCATTTACAATTACCTTCTGTGTCCTGTTGTGCAGCCAATGTTTTACCCAGGCTACCACCCTGGGACCCACTCCCAGGCTGGTTAATTTGACTATTAATCTTTTGTGTGGGACTGTGTCAAATGCCTTGCTAAAAGTCTAGGTAGGCCATGTCCACAGCCCCTCCCTGGTCTACTACTTTGGTCACCCAGTCAAAGAAATCTATTAGATTCATCTGACATGACCTTCCCGCTGTGAATCCATGCTGCCTTGGGTCCTGTGCTCCACTGGCCTCTAGGTATTCAACTATTCTTTCCTTCAGAAGTGACTCCATCACTTTCCCTACCACAGAGGTCAGACCGACAGGTCTGTAGTTTCCTACCTGTCTTGGTCCCACTTTGTGAAGGGGAATCATATCCGCCTTCTTCCAGTCCTCGGTACCACACCATCCTCCCACGATTTATTAAAAAGAGTAGCCAGTGGTTTCACTAGTTCCTCCTTAATTCTTTTAGAATTCTGGGGTGAATTCCATCAGGACCCATTGCTTTGTCCACCTTCAGTTTTAGGAGTTCTTGCAGAACCCTTTCTTCTGTGAAAGGACTGGATCGACCCCCCATCAAGAGTGCTTCTGTTAATTGGATTAGGCACTTCCACCTCCTCTTTTGTGAATACTGAGCAGAAATATTCGTTCAGTATCCCTGCTTTTCACTGTCCCCTCTGCCACCCACCGTTCATTCTATTCAGCCTCAATATCCCTCCTTTGTCTTTTTACGCTCTCTGATGTACCTATAAAGATTTTATCCCCTTCTTAACTGAGTTGGCTATCTTTTCCTCAGTTTGGGCCTTTGCTATTCTGACTTCCCTCCCTGCTTCCTTCTGCCTTAACTGGTACAGCTCTCTGTCCTGCTTCTTCTGTGTTTTCTTATACTTCTGGAATGCTATCTTTTCTTCCTGACTTTCACAGCCACTTCTTTTGAGAACCATAGTGACTTTTTCTTTCATTTTGATTTGTTTATTTGCTTCACACAAAGGCTTGTTGCCTCTGTGATGGCAGTTTTGATGATTCCCATTGTTGCTCCACACCTCCTTCTAGCCTGTTTGCTAGTGCTTTTCTGAGGCACTCTCCGTCTTGCCAAAGTCAGCTCTCCTAAAGTCCAGTACCCTCACTTTTGTATGGCTTGAGTCTGTAGCTGAGTTTAACGTGAACCACACTGTTTGATGGTCACTTGTCCCCAGATGGCAACCCACTTCTAGCTCTGAGATCCTCTCACTGTCCCCATTTGAGAGTACAAGGTCTAAGATTGCTCCCTCACAAGTGTGTTCTGAAACTAGCTGTCTAATGCCTGCCACCTGTAGGGTATCAAGAATGGCCCTGCTCTTGGATGTGGCTGCAGCAAATGTGCTCCAGTTAACATCTGGCCTATTCAGGTCTCCCATCAATAGTATCTCCCTTTCTCTGCCATTCTAAGAATGCCTTCTATCATATCCTTGTCCATTCCCTCCCCTGACATGGGGTCTGTACACAACCCCGTGTGGATTGTGGTGCCCTTTCCAGTCTCCAAGGTGACCCACAGTGCCTCCTCTCCTCCCTGTTTACTCTTTTGTTCAGTTGCTTTTATCCCTTCCTTTACATAGAGAGCTACTCCTCCCCTCTTCTCCCTGCCTGTCTCCCTGAAGGTTATGTACCTGGTATGTTAACATCCCAGTCATGGTTCTCTGTGTACCATGTTTCTGTGACTGCTACTAACCCTGATACAGTTCCAGAAAATCAATGTTCATCAGAAAATCTCATGGATCTGGGAGATCAATGTACCTGAACCTAAACAAATACATGTTTTAGGTGATTCTATAGTTAAAACAATCTGATTGGCTAATCTGTGAATCTGACAAGGGAATCAAACTTTCTCCTGTTTTAGGGGAGCAAGGATTAAGGATATAACAAAATGACACAACAGATTTTTAATAACAGTGGTGAAAAACCTTTAGTTATTGTACATGCAGAGGTTAATAATATCTTGAATCAGAACATCCAGAGCATCAAGGAGGAATATGTGGGTCTAACCAACACCCTGTGTGAAATGGAATGTCAAATAGCTTTTTCTGAAATTCTCCCTGTACCCAGAGCTGACCCCAAACAGAAGATTAAATCAAACAGGTTAACAACTGGCTATGTCTCAGGTGTGTTAGGCAGAGTACAGGGTGCATAACACATTGGAAGACTTCTGTGAGAGAAGGACCTGATAAGTAGAGATGGCTTGCACCCCAATAGGAAGGGATCGACTCTCCAGGGAAACATATAAATGATTATGTTACCCAGTCTTTAAACTAAAGTCTGGGGTGAGGAGTAACAGATACCTTTACACAAATTCATCACAGCCCATGAACATCTGAAACACTCACTGCTTTACCAACTAACATGAACGACTCACATGGCAATAATACTAGTAACAACGTAACGTCACAGGGGTCTAAAAATAGTTCTCCAGACAGCAACAGTTCTGACCTTAAAATTTTACTTCTGAATGCCAGGAGTTTAAGAAACAAAATGGGTGAACTCCAATGCACACTAATTAAGGATAACATAGATATGTGCGGGTAACAGAGACGTGGTTCCCTAATTTAGAATGTGGCCAGGATATTCAGGGTTATACAACAATACTTAAAACCATACAAAATGTAAGGGGTGGAGGTGTTGCCTATATATCAGAGACAATTTAAGGTGCCATGAGATAATGAATAATGACATCTTAGAGGCTGACAGTATGACTATTTGGGCTAGAATTGAAATAGATAAGAGTTGGATAACTATAAGAAATGTTTTACTGCTCTCAGACCTTGGCACTTTAGCAAATTAAATGTGTATGAAAACTATTGAGAATCTCACCGTCCAGGATGATCTGATTATAATGGGAGATTTTAATGTACCCAATATATGCTGGCAATCCTTCAAGGGAAAGGTAGCATTGAAACCAGATTTGTTAATGCTACATTACAGCTTAACCTAGAGCAGGTAGTTTTGGAACCAACTAGAAACAGTACCATTCTTGATCTAATTCTAAGTAATGTCAAAGACATAGGAGATCGACCTAAAGTTTTGGAACCACTTGGGATAGTGACCACAATATGATCCTATGGACTCTGAAAAGATACACCAATATTACAAAAGGCATTACAAAAATAAAAAATAAAATTATAAAGCAGGTTATGCTAAAATAAAAGTGTTCTTGACATCATGGAAATGGAAACAGCTTTAAAAAATCTGGACATGGTACGATGTGGATACTTATCCTGGGTAAGATATAATACAGTATCAAGCAGTGGGTTCCTGAGTATAAGAAATATAATTACAATAAAAAGAATACCGATGTGACTGAATACAAATATAATTAGACAAATAAAAACAAAAACAGGCATATAATAAATATAAGAAAGAATCAACAACAGATAGGTGGCAAAGTTCAAAATAAAGGCAAATTTGACAAAAAAAGGCTATTATAAATGCAAAAAATATATTGGACTTAATTTGGTGACATTAACTAAAGATAATAAGAAAACATTGTACAATTATCGAGGTTCAGTAAAAGGAAATTCCCAAAATAGGCCACCTTCAAAAGGATCAAGTATTAATCCCAGATGAGCAGAAAATTGCTGACTAATTAAACACTTATTTCAGTAGTGTATGCAAACCTAAGGAAGAACTAAATATGGATAATTTACAAACTACTGGTAATTCCTGGCTGTTTACTAAATTGGAAATTATGACAGCTATAAAGTCTCTAAAAAATAATTTGCCTGCACGGCCTGACAATATGCCTCCAAAGTTCCTAAAATAACTACCAAATGAATGATCAGGAATATTTACTCTATTGTTTAACACATCAGTTAATGAATGAGTTGCAATAAAACACTGGAAAAAGCTATGGTGATACCAATACACAAAAAGGGTGTAAGCAAAATGCTGCTAATTATATACCCATTAGCCTCACTTCCTGTATTGGAAAACTGATGGAAAGGTTACTTCTCCAAAAATTATGTATATCCAGGATACAGGCGTTACTGACATAAAACAGTATGGCTTTACACAAGGCAGATCTTGCCAGAATAATTTAATAAATTTTTGAGCCCATCAGCAGTGCTTTGGATAATGGATTACCTGTCGATGATTTTTGGATTATGAAAAACCTTTGACACGCTTTCCCATAGAATACTGATAGAACAACTAATTAGGACCAAACTTCATCCAAACATCATCAAATGGATCAATTCATGGCTAAAAGACAGACAGCAGTGTGTAACCATTAAAGGACAAATGTCCAAACTAACTAATGTCACCAGTGGGTGCCCCAAGGATCAGTCCTGGGGCCTGTGATATTTAACATCTTGATATCCACTATGCAAACCACTAATGGGGTTTGGATAAATAAATATGCAGATGACAGTAAAACTGGCAGTATTACAAATGACATGCAATCTATTCATGCCTTACAAAATAACCTGAACCAACTGGCTTTATGGACAATACATAACAAAATGACTTTTAATACTGCTTAGTGTAGGTAATGCACATTGGAAAAAATAATAGATTAGTTAATTACACACTGAGTAATATTCAATCACAGGTTGTCACCTCAGAAATCGACTTGGGTGTCACTATTACAAATGACATGAAATTTAACACCCACATAAATAAAACAATAAAGAAGTGTCATGGAATAATAGCTTGCATACTTAAACATATTAAAAGTTGTACTGCTGACATCCTAGTTTCTTTATACCAGCATGGTAAGGTCCCACATTGCCTTTTGTGCCCCTTCTGTGCCCATACAACTTCTGGAGCAAAACCATGGTAGAGAGAGTACAGAGGAGAATGACAAAAACATTAATAACTTAAGTAATTTTGCATATGAATACAGGTTAAGTACACTGGGGCTTTTTTCCTCAATTATAGGTCCCTGAGGGGTGACCTGTGCCTAACTTATCGGGCTTTTAATGACCCAGCTCTATTTGAAACATTATGCTTTGAAAGGAAACTAACAAAAATACAAGATCTCATAAATTAAAACTACAAGTTAAAATAATCATACTACAAAGAGAATAGTTTTATAACACAAAGTATTCCTCTGATTTGGAACTTATTAACTATGTCAGTGGTGACAAGTGATAATATAGAACAATTTAAAATTAGACTAGATCAATACATGGGAAATAGAAAATTCTTCTCAGCCACTAGGTTAAATGGAGACAAGTTCTATATGGGTTTGCCCTCAAACTCATAGTCACCTTTGAACGAATCTTTTAGCTTTCCATTTTCCAATTATTAAAGCTGCTATTGTATTTATTAGTTTTAATTTTATTTTGTTATTTTATCAATGTGTTTGGTTTTATTGTACAGGCACCTTGATTTTGGAAAGGCGCCTTTTTATAAATAAAGAAATTGATTGATTGATTGATTGAATGATTGAACCTATAAAAACAAAACAAAACAAAATAAAAGAGCTGAGAGGGTCAGGTGGGGACTGGGGAAGGACATGGGGCAGGTACTGGGCAGTGAGTAGCCAGGCAGTAAACAACAGATCGCTGTATGTAGACCAGCTAGGAAAAATGAAAACAAAAACTGAAAAGGCTGGGGCTTGGGAAGGACATGGGCCAGGGACTGACTGTGTGTGTGTTGGGGAGGGCAAATGCACAGCAATGGCAGGCACAGTGCAAGTGCAGCACCAGACAAAAACAGAACTGCTGCACTGCAAGAACTTGGACAATTCAAGCTAATTTCCACTGCACTGGCACTTGCTGGGAATGAGCTTAGTGGGACATCCAGCAGAAAGACCTAGGTTTGATTCCAATTTTCCACAACTTCCACTTGCATGCTGTGTAACTCTGAGCACATCGCCTAACCTCCCCAGTGCTTCCCTGAAAACAGGCATCTGTGCTTAGTGGGCCTAAGCTGAGAGTAGAGCAGTGACTGAGCTTATTCAGCTCAACAGGGCTACTGACGTACTGTTAGACACTGAGGATGTCACTTGTGTAACCACCCCAAAGCTCTGTCAGATCAATGTCACCAGCCATTTCAGACACAGCAGAAGCTGAGACAGGAGGACTGTAGTTTTTTTGTGTAGTCCTGTCAAATAAAGGTTTGCGTCATGTGTGAAACATTTTGGGAGGGGCAGTCCGGCAGTTGAATAGCCTCTGTCTGCATAGTGTTACCAACCATTTCCCACATGAGCAGGAGTTGGGACAGGGACAGGAGGATTGTAATTTTTGTGTGTAGTCCTGTCAAATAAAGGTTTGCATCATGTGTGAAACTTTTTGAAGCAGGGGCAGCCCAGCAGCTGAGTAGCCTCGCCTGCATAGTGCTATGAGTCATTTCCCACACAAGCAGGAGTCGAGAGGGAGGACCATATTTTTGTGTAGTACTGTCAAATAAAGGCTTGCATCATGTGTGAAACATTTTAGAGGGAGTAGGCAGCCTGGCAGTTGAGTAGCGTCTGTCTGCACTGTGTCACTCAGCCACTTTCCATGCAAGCAGGAGTCAGGGCAGGAGGACCATAATTTTAGTATAGTCCTGCAAAATAAAGGCTTGCATCATGTGTGAAACATTTTGGGAAGGGGCAGTCTGGCAGTTACGTATTAGCCCCAACTTGTAGTCTTGCTAGTTAACAAGTTCATAATCTTTGTCTTGAGACAGGCACTATCCATTCATCATCATTGCCCCCAGTTTTATTTTTATTTATTTATTTATTTCAGTCGAGGACTACAAAGTACCTTTGAGCCGAGGCTCTTTTACAAAGGTTCCACGTCAATGAATACGGGCCTACAGCTTCAATTACAGTACAAAACAATCAGTAACACCTATGGTCGTAACATGTTATTGCAAGGTAACTCCATGAAATACAAGGAAGTGTACACAAAAGGAAAAGAAGAAAGGAAAAGTGGGAAAGGAGAGGGCGGGGGTGAGATGGAGTGGGGTATGGCAGCCTAGGTGGCTTTGACAATGACAGACAAGGGTAAGTGCATCAGATAGGCGGTGGCGAAAGCAAAGAGCTTGGTGGAGGATGGGAGTACTGCTTAATGCAGGCAGTCACAGGAGCTGGAGGCAAGAAGAGAAAGGTGAAGCTTGGACTTGAAATCATCCAGTGTGGGTGTGGCAGATATGTCACTACTGAGACAATTTAGCCAGCTAGGTGCCCTAGGCCTATAAGCAAAGGACCTGTCCTTGGGTTGTGTGACAGTGGGGATTTGCAGGAATAGAGATTTAGACCTCCTGGTGTTGCAGTTGTTGTTTCTGGTTTAAGAGAGAGCAGACTCCAGGAGGAGCACTGCCCATCATTGTTTTCTTAGCTGCGATGCAGGTTTGATATTTAATTCAGCTGTTGAGTTGCAGCCACCCACTTAGAGAGTAGAGGTCACAAATACGGGTGAGACAGTGGGATCCGTGACAAATCGACAGGCTTTATTGAGGGAGGTAGAAACATGTTTGAGAGAGGAGGCTGTGTGGAGCTATAAATGATGAGTCCATAGTCAATAATGCTAACAATGGAGCTCTGGATGGTGACTGACAATGCTTCAGGGGTTAGAGGTTTCCTGTGATGGAACAGTAGACCCAGCCTGGTGTTTGCAGCTTTCACCACAGTATTAATATGGGCAGCATAGGAGAGGTGGGAGTCAAAGGTGATGCCAAGGTATTTGAAGGTTTGGACTTGTTCAAGAGTGGCCTTGCTTGGTTTTGATGGAGAGGTGATACTGCTTATTTTTGTTGTGAGAGCTACTGAAAAATATGGTCTTTGTTTTTCTGGTTTAGGATCAGTTTGTGCTTTAAGAACCAGTTTTCGACTGATGTGAAGCCCTGCTGGAGATTTTCTTGCAGTTGTTTTGGATCATGGTGTGAGGCTAGAATTATTGCTTCATCTGTGTAGAGTATGATTTGCTCTGGACAGGAATCCAGTAGCGAGTTCAAGAACAGGCTAAACATGAGGGGGCCCAAATAGAACCCTGGGGAACACCAGAGCGGACCGGTCTGGCATCTGAAAGCGTATCAGCAATTTTCACTCTTTGGGACCAGTTGTCTAGGTAGCCTTTGAACCAGTTTACAGAGTTGGGTGAGAGCCCACATTCGGAGCTGGACAAGCAGGAGGCAGTGGTGGATGGTATCAAAGGCCTTTGTTAAATCAATGAAGATAGAACCAATTTGTTGACCGTTATCCAGTGAGTGGTGGATGGCGCGTGAATTCAAGTAGTGCCGGGAAGTGCAATGACCTTTTCTAACACCATGTTGCTGTCTGCACAGGGTGTTGTACTTGTCCAGGAAGTCAGTAAGCTGGTCTCGCAATAACACGTCCCAGGGCCTTGAAGAGGGAGGTAGGATGGAGATTGGACTGAAATTCTCATGGGCAGTTTTGACACCACTTTGTATATAGGGGTTACAGTGGCAGATTTCCATTTGTCAGGGAACTGGCTGAGGCTGAGGGAGAGGTTAAAAATCCTGGTCAATGGCCTGAGTACCTCTTCTAGGGTGAGGACAGAAGTCTGAGTTCCCAAGATGACCGAGGAAGGTAGTATGGTTAGGTACTGTTTTTTTCCTGGAAGGGTGTTGGCTTAATTGGTGATCAGCAACTGTTATTAGATTATGATGGAAGGAGCAGGCCTGTGAAACAAGTTTCCAAAAGAAAGGCAGAGAAATGGTAGCCGTGTTAGTCCAGTCAACAATGTAGAGAAAGAATACAACAGATATGTTTCAGGTGATACCTTTTATTGGACTAACAAAATAATTTTTAAGACTAGCTTTCAAGAGATGAAACTCTCCTCCTCATGTCAAAAGTGAAAACAGCTGAGCAGTATAACAGATATAAACGATGGATATGGATTGAAACCTAGACTGGCAGGTTACAGATCAAAGCATTGCAGTCAATTTGCACCTCTTACAAACAGGAAGACTAATGTTCATTGGGTGTGTCTGTTGGAGAGATCAACTGTAAGATCAAAGGCTGCCTAATTTTAGTCTGGCTCTGGACCATTAATTAACATTTCTAAAAAGTCAAGGCATAAGGAAAACACATACCATTGTCTTAAGAAGGTACCTGTTAAAACAGCCAAGGGTGCTGATGTGAGGGTTTAAAACAAGCATTTGTCAATGCCGAATGTTTGCTTGCTGGCATTGGCAGTGGTAGCGTAAGTTACAGAGCTGCGTAATAGGAATGGCAGTGAAATATTGAACTGAAGCCAACCTCACCACCACCCTGCAAGAGTAACAGGCATTGGGGTGTGCGTTTGGGTGTCGGCATAATGGCCATGCCATTTCAGTACACCCCACCCTGCAGACACTGACAAGTGTCACGGTGTTCCTTGGGGTCTTTGGCCCTTATGCGCACCCTATTTCATTCGGAAATATGGTGAGATGGGTGTGATATAGGAGAATGGGTGAACACTGGGGCTGAAGAGTCCAAGGCATACCTCAATGCCTCTCACTGACTGCAGGGTGTGGAATGGTATGAGCATTACAGGCAAGAATCCCAAGTCACACCCTGATGCCTGTCATTCTCTCTACAGGGTTGGGCATTATGGTTGGAAACCCTAAATGCCTCAGGCATTCATTGGTATTTTCCTCCAAATGTTCAACATGGTTTTGTGACCCCACCTCATGAACAGGGGGAATATCAGTTTCTTAACCGAAAGCTGCTTATGCACAGCGACTATGGCATTTAGCACCACAGGTGCAAAAACATTCGAATAGGATGTAAAATGACAGCTGTACTGTTAATGGGAGGTGTAAAAATGGCAAACTTGTAAATCTGCAGTAAAAATATTTAAAAAATGGTGAAGTCATGGCGTACGATAGAAACTGTAGCACACCGTAATATAATTAGGCTGGGATTTTTACAGCAGATTGTCAACTCAGGCATTTTGGTGCCTCCGATCATGAACAGTGTCACTGTGATTTTCTTTATCCGTCCCGAACAATAATTTCCCACAGCACCACGCATCTCTGCACTGAAAGTGTGAAAACACACTTCAGCCATGTTGTGAAAATGACAGCTGTACTGTAAATAAGGCAGTGTGGAAAATGCCACTGGTGAAAATCTGGACTTAAAATATTACAAAGTCATGAACTTATGAGGGTGCGTGGAAACCGCGCAATGCTCACTGTAACACAGTCATTTTATGGATTTTTGTCACCAAATTTTCAACATAGCCATTTTAAGACCTCTGCTCATTAACAGTGTAACTGTGATTTTCTTAATCTGTCCCAAACATTGCTTTCACGACACCAACAGCACCATTGTGCACTACATGGACGAAAACACATTTGGGCAAGATATGAAAATGACTGCTGTACTGCTCATAAGGAGGTGTGGTAAAATGGCAATGTTGAAAATCTGGAGTGAAAATATTGAAAATTCGTGAACTTACGAACGCATGAGGAACTGCACAATGCAAGCCTGTAAAACAGTCATTTTTTGAATTTTTCACCAAATTTTCAACATAGCCATTTTAAGACCTCTGCTCATGAACAGTGTCACTGTGATGTTCTTAATTTGCCCTGTGCATTGATTTAGCACACTGACTGTGCCATTGTGCACTACATGGGCGGAAATACCACGCTTTGGGTGAGATGTAAAAATGACAGCTGTACTACTTATAAGAAGGTGTGGTAAAATGGCAATCTTGAAAATCTGGAGTAAAATATTGAAAATTTGCAAACTACTGCGTGGTAGGAACTGCTACTTTTCATTAAAAACAATCGTTTTGGAAATTTTTCCCCAAATTTTCAAAATAAACTTGAGAGCCGCCTATGAACACTGGCAGTGTATTTGTTAATCGGTCCCGAAGGTGTTTTCGCACAGTGACTATGAAATCACCCTTGGGCCTGAATAACGCCATGACAGTGACATCATTCATGAGAAGGGGTCCCAAAACCCATGTTGAAAATTTGGTGCAAAAATTCCAAAAATGCCTGAGATATGCAACAAAGTTGCAAACCCCTATCTAGCCCATTATACAGCTTACCGGCATTTCCTCAGTTCGCGGTCGGCTTTGAAGAATGCAGAGCGTGTTCCGGTCCACCAAAGATCATTCGCGAGGTCCGAAGTAAGTATGGGGTGAGGGGTGTGGGAGGCAGAATGTGCAGTTGGTGGTGCGGGTTGTGGAAGGGTGCCAGGGAGACTACGTGGGACCGTCTTTTCTTTACAGGTGTTCTTTTGTTTCCAATGCAGAAGCGGGACGTTTGCCATGCTGGGGTGGGCTCCCAGCATGCACAAGGACGGTTGGGGAGCATTCAGCCGATGAGGGATTGGGCACCCGTTGCCCAAAGCATCGATTGCCATGCTGGGGTGGGCTCCCAGCGGCACCCAGTACTCGGGGGTGAGGACAGTGGAGCCGGCGAGAGTTGGGCACCCCCAGCTATATCATGAGTTGCCATGCTGGGTGGGCACCCAGCATGGCATTTGGAAGGCTTTGGGGGTGGGGGAGTGCAGCACAGCTGGCGGGGACTGGGCACCCCGTCGGCTATACAGTGTGTGGGTATGGGGGCGTGTACTGCAGGTGGTGGGGAGCGCGCATGAGCAAGCGATATCTATTGTTGCTTACAGAAGCATAGCTCCCCTTTGAACTGTGTGCCACTGTATTTTGGAGCTTGTCATAGACAGCTCCATCATGCATTGAGCTTACGGGGGCAACGCCTGCCAACACACTGTTTGAATTGAAAGAGCGGTGACACACCTCAAATCTTGGATGATGGCATTATGTTTCTGCACATGCGTGCAAGCAAACATAACAAACATAATAAATGTATCTTCATTTTGAAGACCTTTTTTTGTGCATGCATATGTGACGTATGAATGAGGGATCCATTCACTGTAGATCATGGAAGGATGTGAAATGGTGCAGGTACATGGGAGGGTGAACAAAATGGTAGACAGTAAGCCCTGCCAGAGCTTCAGGCTGATGTAGCACAGCGGTACATTGGGGGTGAACAAAGTGGTAGACAGTAAGCCCTACCAGAGCTTCAGGCTGATGTAGCACAGCGATACATTGGGGGTGAACAAAGTGATAGACAGTAAGCCCTACCTGAGCTTCAGACTGATGTTGCACAGCTGGACTAAGGTACAAGCACCCACAGCATGTTCTTATAGTCCCCATTTATATGTCCATTTATGTTCTTACAAGCTGATTGCCTAACTGAGCCAAGATGTAAACAGATACTAAAATGTCAGGTTTATTTCAGGTGACCAGGATATTAGTGGGGGAGGGGCAAGTGGAACAATGTCCTGAGAATGTGCTTAAACTTATTAACTGTTGTTGTGCCATGGAGTGATACAATCGTCCAGAATCCCTATACGTTCAAATTATGTTTGCAGCCTAAAGGTGCTTGGGTGGATTGGCATTTACATTACTCAGCAGCAAATCTTTTCATACTTTGTGTGATCATCGGTTAAGATATAACCACTAACTGATGAGACACTTGGGGCATGAAACTGTGCTACCAGCAAAGTTGCATTTGCAAAGCCCTGAATATTTATCTGTTGATAATGAAATGAAAACTGTCAGCTGATAACATTCAGCCACTGTCCATTGCACAGAATAGACATCTCACTGATAGATCTAGAGCAAAGGGACATGCACTTGCCAATGACACCACTACAGCTCTAGACACGGAAGAAAGAAGTTCATGCACTTTCATCGCTGTTAACTTTTCAGCATTTTAAAACAGTTACTTAGCATCTGCACTAAGATGTTACACGTCAGCTGAACTGAATTGTGACACCAGAATCCCTGCAATCAACATTTGTCAGCAAAAGTGAATTGAAAAATCAATAGATGTATAAAATGGCAAGTGACATGAGTCAATAACAACATATCTGCATATAATACTTGGCTTAAAATTTGAGCACCACCATATTCCGCACCACAGCGTCAAACAGGGATGCCATTTATAATTCAGCTAATGTCAAGCAGTTTTGAGCCATAAAAGTATTACTGTATCAGTATGATGGCAGCAACGGATCAGGAAATTATGACATAAATGCAACAGCACTCCTGTCGGCCATATGTTGTGCGGGTGGAGGGAGTGCATGAGCACCCAGGGTGGGCTGTTAGGTGGCTTCAGATTCACCGAAGAAAAGGGTGGATTCGATTGTGAGCTACGGTTGAATTTGTGTTTTCTTTTCTATACCTAGTTTTCGCTATTTTGTATGGGCACATGTCCAACCCTAAGATGTTTAGGGTCACAAGGTGATGTGACTTCATTGAGCATCTGATCTGAGAAAGAGCTGTGTGATTCTATCTAAATGCCAGCTCACGGCAATTCAGAGGAAAAAAATATTTTGAAGCTGCATTACCAGACTGTGTGTGCAGTTTAGTGAATTACCACACAGGGGTGTGTATATGACAGCACTAAAATGATGTGTGGCTTGTCTCTCTAAGCTAGACAAGACTATACCATCCTATTAGGCAACTGACACAGTTGATCTGTGTGTGTGTGGGAGGGGAGCTGCTCACTGAGCGTAGCTCCCTCTTTCAACTGTATGCCACTGCATTTTCAACTGTTGTCATAGACAGCTTCAGCAGTGATTGGAGAACTGTGACCACACCTGCAAACACACTGACTGAACTGGAAGATGCTGACACACCTCTGAAAAACTCACATGATGGCACTATGTTTCTTGCATGTGTGCAAGCAAACATAAAAACTCAGAAGCACTGCTTTAAGCATTATTACTGGTAGTGTATTAAAAACAACATCTTTATTAAGTCCCTTTTCTTCAGTGTCAAAATATTGTGTCATTTTTATTTCAATAAAAGTCCAATGAAAGATATCACCTGCAACATACAGTATCTGTTGTATTTTTTCTACAAGAGAAAGACAGAAATTCAGAAGAAGAAGAAAAACAAAGTCACAAAACCAAAAGTGCTTCTTCTACTGCAGTAGGTGCATCGTCTCCTTTAGCGACTGAAGCTTCCCACATTCTGACTCCTCGTCTTTTAAGATCCCATCCTGTTTGTCTGCTGCTGCAGGTGATACCCAGTTAACAAACACAGGCCAAGTGAAAGTCAACAAGGAATGCTGGCATGCCAAACCAGCAACTAAGGAAAGTAGATTTACCAGAGGTACAGTTATGTAAAAAATAAAGGCAGTTGCTGGCACTACATGTAGTGGAAAGAAAAGAATAAGCACACATTCATATATTGTGCCACTTTCTCAAGATTCTGCCATTTCTCATTCCTCAGAGTCAGACCATGTGGATAGCAGTGGCAGCGATTACATTCCTGAAAGATGGCGAGTGCATGATGGGAACTCTGATGGTGAGGGTCTGGAGCTACAGGAGAGGAACCTGTGAAATGCCAGACCAAAAACTGAAGAAAGGTCATCAGAGGAAAGACATCCTCTTCCATTTGGAGTTTTTCATCTTGACCGAAAGAACAAAGATCGTGCAATATGCTGCCTGTGTACGGCCTCTTTCAGTAGAGGAAGACAGGCAAGCAACTTGGCACATCAGCCTTAATAAAACACTTACAGCAGATACATCCACTTCTGTGGGCCAGGAATAAGTGACAGGATGACATGGCAGAGGATGTGCAGGTTAACACTGTTACCCACCCTGCTGGTATAGCAACATTTTCCATATACAACAAACCCCTCAGACACCAAGCAGGGCTTTGACTGCCGCATCACCCTTTATCTGCTAGGACTTTATCAGAATCAGAAGCTCCCCAATTGACAACAGAATGAGTTCTTCTCTGTTTTCCTCCAGCCTGTTTTACTGTGCCAGTCACACCTCAGTAACAGTTAATGATGCAGCAGGCTTTTGAACAGAGAACTAAATATGACCAAAGCCATCCAACTACTCAGCAGGTAAATAAAAGCAGTACCATAATGATTGCACTGGACATGCACCCATGTTCTATTGCTGACTCTGTAGAGTTTTGGGAGGTGATGAAACTTAGCCCTTTGGTATCAGCTGCCATTACAGACCTATTTCTCCAGAAAGGCTGTGCTAGCACTTCAGGAAACTGCACCAGAAGATAAACAGTACCTTGCAGTCATCAGCTGTTGAAGGAGTACATGTAACAACAGATATGTGAAAGAGTGATCAAACAGTAGACTAAACGACTATCACCACCCACTGGGTATCATTTTCCTCATTCTGTAGCACCACCAGCGACCAATAAAATCTTCACAAGCAGGCTGCCCTCTGTATTGCAACCTTAGACAAAGAACATCACACTAGCTTGCATGTCTTACAGGAGCTAAAGAAATGTTTCTCAGAATCAGGGGTGCTGATTGGGGGAGGGACAACCAGGTGAACTGTCCAGGCCCAGATGGCTCGGGGCCCCAAATTTACACATTTATATGTCTTGGGGATAGGAGGTGGTCCCCAGACCTAAAAGTGTGTACCGGGCCTGGAAATTTCTATCGCACCCCTGCTCAGAATGGCTTTCCCAGGATGTGTGGTTGCAGACAATGAAGCTAACATTGTGAACACATTTAAGGATGGTGGGTTTCTGCATTTACTATGTTTTGCACATACACTCAATCTAGTGATACAGAACGTCCTCAATGAAGACAGGAATATGCAGAACATGCTGGGTGCTGCACATAAGATATGCGGTCACTTTAGGCACTCTGCAAAGCTTGTAACATTTTCTGGGAACTGCAGAAACAGAATAACTTACTAATTCCTAGCTAAAACAAGAAGTTGCCAGTAGGTGGAACTCCACTTTTTCATGTTACAGGCGCTCAAGAACAACGCACAGCAGTGTACCAGTGCACTATGGACCATGCAGTAGGAAAGGGGATGACACTCACCTCTGGGCAGTGGAATCTTATATTTATGTCAGTTGCTACAGCATTTAAGGAAGCCACATGTGAAGTGAGTGCTGCCAGTGCAACCATAAGTCAAGTTATTCAATTGGTACATATTTCTCATGCAGAGGCTGGAAATATTTTGAGAAATAGCTGAAAAGCAAGGTGCAAACACAGCTATCACACTTGCTGAAAAGCTGTAACTCATGACTGTAACTGTTTGGATTGCCATGAGTTTGGAATCTAAACATTATGTGATAGCAACAATGTCGGATCTACATTTCAAAACCAATTTGCCAGGTCTTTTCCAATCTGGTAGCCTAGACCTCAACCATTATAAAGAACTGCTCACTAATAAAGTTGCTATGAAAGTGACAACAGAAACTCCAAGTAGAAACACTGCAGCTGCTCATCATGAACATAGCCAGGCTCCATTCCAATAACAGATCCCAGCGAGGGCAGAAGAATAAAGAGAATAAAAAAGCCTTGCATTGTGAGTCAGAACTAGGGGACAGTTTGTTTGGTGCCTTCACACACAACATTTGGGCAGGAATGAATGACATAGAGAAAGACAGTGCTGTTACTTATCCCATCACAAACTACTCAGCAACCAGTATGGTGGATGATTTCATATAGGATCTCAGAAAGATAAGTGCTTGAGATGACCCAATTCAGTATTGGTGCGAAGAGGGTGTGGTCTGGCCAGCATTACAAAAATTGGCCCTTTACTATTTAAGTTGCCCAGCAACAACTTTCTATTCAGAAAGAATATTTAGCACTGCTGTGTATGTTGTTAGTACTAGGAGGAAAAACTCCTTCCAGAAAATGTTTCAATTCTAACTAATATGATATATTAAACTAACTAATAATAAACTATGGTGTATTTGTAGGATGCTCAGGGCAGTTCCAAAACACTGCTCGGACGGTAGTGATGATGAGCCTTGTGGCAGTCAAGCTGAAGAACGATAGTAGTACTACTACTGGCTCAGTGCGGAGGAAAGGAATGTTGCTTCAGTCTGTCTCTCATGTCATTCATGTCCAGACTCATGCCAGTAACCATTTCATTTCTTCCACCGAACTGCTGTCTCAGCAAGACTGCAAAAGCTAGGGCTACTCTCAGACTCTATGGAACATATGAAAGAATTTTACTGACACAATTTTTTCTTCAATCTTTCATTTGAATGGTTAACTTAAATTATACAATGGCAACAACATTTCCTCAGATTGGTCAGTGTGTGCTCTGCGCAGTGATGTTACTGAACAGCATCACTGTATGAAGTCCAGGCACACATGACCATATGATACTACAAGGAATCATGCCATCAGTTCTCAAGTTACCGCTATTCTGAACCCAAACTGAAGTCACCACAGCTTAACCCACCCCAAACACCAATTCCATCTCTCACTCTGGCAGTCACAGCAAATATCACAGTTCATCCTGGGAGTTCAATGTAACATAAATTTTCTTGCCAGCATTTTCTCTTCAAACTGGGTGGCTTGAGTAACTGTGCAGACTGTAAGCTCCTCATTTCAAGGAAAAATGCTGTCAAGAAAATTAAAGTCACTCTCTATCCTGACCCCCCACTCACTCACTCACTCACTCCCCCAACTGCCACAAGAATGTTTCACTACTCAAGCCCTCATGACTTTTAGCATCTCCGTCCCCCATTCTTCATCGTGACAGCACAAAAAGTGAAAAGCTGACTGTGTCAGTCAGCCAATATGGGCACATGTGGTGTTTAAACTACTGTGCTCCACTTACCAAGCCTCATCTCTGTTTTTCTTCCCTCACTTATGCTGTGACAGTTCAGAAGACCCCAATATGATGCACAATCAACAAAAACAAAACAAAGCCAGCCTCATGGCACTGAGGTTGAGGCACTGGATGCTGCAACTTGCTCCACACTGGTGACCTGGGTTCTGGAGTGGACCCGAGTCACTGGTGGGTCGACTGAGGGAGAACAGCTTGAGTGTCCCATGACAGCTCATGCGTCTCTGGGGGCGGGTGGAGAGCCAATGCCCACCACACTTGTGTGACTCTGGGCGGAGGCTCGGGGAATGCAAGCCCAAAATAGATCGGGATGGGCAGCTCTGATGCACAGTGGACATTGGTGTCCAACGCCTTGACATCAGGGATTCGCACTGTGCCAGGAAGAACAGTGGAAAACACCTGTCTGCTCTGGGATGACGGGCTTCCTGGGGCTCACCTCTGATCTGCCCCTCAATCGACCACCATCAGGCCCGATGAAATGAAGGATTACGGGGTTCTCACCCCACCTCATCCATTTTCAGGGGGCAAGCCGGGCTACATGGGGACTGGGAGGTAGGTACTGGTGAGCAGGTGGTATGAGGATGACCTTGGATGCCCTGAAGTGTCGGAGACATCAGGCAGTAAGGAGAAAAGCATAATCAAAAAAAAAAAAAAAAGCTCTAACTAAAACAAAGCCGTGACACTAAACATCTTTTCAGTCTCTTGTGTCACCAGGATCACGTCAGTAGCAAAGAGGCTTTGCAGAACTGGGCAAGCAGGATCAGTCAGGCAGCAGTTCCACCTAGTGGTGCAAAAAATATTGTGGACTTTTTAAATGTATACTACCCACAGAAAAATCAAATAAAAATTACATAAAATCTACTTTTTCCCTTTTTATTAGCAAATGAGCCATTGTATAATAGCAAAAGGCAGTCCAGGGTGTATGTTATTCTGTAATAATGTCACGTCTTGCATGCTGAATGCATTCAGCCTGTGGCTCGTGCTTCAACCAATCACAGCATACCATTATTACACAAAAACACATATCCTGGCATGCCTTATTGCTTAATTTGTAAATGGCTGTATTGATTTTTTGTAGATGTCTTCCGTTATTTAACCTATGCTCCAAATCTCTATCATGGATAATATCTAACCCGATTCTGACTTTGATTGATCTGTTGCTCTTGAATCGATACCCATCTAGGAAAGGAAAAAAGTAATACATTACATAAAAGTGGGTATTCTCTTTCACAAATCACAGCGCTGCCTCAGTCTCACTTTTCATAGCATTGTACTACAAAACAAATTGCAGTGCACATGCATATCCTGGGTAAAACAAAATTGTGAAAACTGTGGGGCCCATCGCTGAGACATAAACAACAAAGTCAGCATATAAAAAAAACCCAGCTCAAAAGGGTGGGTCAGAGGGTCCAATGTATTCTATGTGCGTGCGTTACCTGGTTTTTAAACAAATCTCCTCTCAGACCATTACCTGTCATTTACTCTGTTCTCCTGTCCTGTTGCCCTCCTTCAGCCACCAAGTCACTTTGTTAGCAGTGCACACTTTGTTTAACAGACTAAACAAGGTAACCAGGGTTCCTTTTGTGTGTGTGTGTGTGTGTGCGTGTGTGTGTGTGTGTGTGTGTGTGTGTGTGTGTGTGTGTGTGTTCTGCTGTGTTATTTTTCAATAACCTGGTAAGGCTCACTAGGAACAAGTGCCTGTTTTCAGGGGTGACCTGGGAGCATCAGGGTGGTTGAATAGTGACTTGTTCAGAGTCGCACAGCATGCAAGTGGAGGTTGTGGGAAACCAGACCTAGGTCTGCTGGACTAAGCTCAATCACAACCCATTACTCTAATCTCTAGGCTATACTGCCAGGCTATAATGCTACACTCAACTGTTACATTGCCTCAGCATGTGTCCCTGTATTCAGTGTGTCTTGTCACCTACCATTCTTTGCTAGGAATTTAGACTGCAAACAAATGAAACTATGTGATTGCTCAGTTTGTTTTTATTTATTAAACATATCAGAATTACAAACCTTTGAGTCAGAGACCTTTGCAAAGGCTCCATGTCAAAATGCAAGTTAACTGTACAATACAAATTAGAAGAACAAGTGGATACATGAGGTGCAGAGTTGGGTACAAGACTTACAGAGGGCAGGCAACTATACCCTGAGTCACGACAAGCAGATAAGCAACAAACTGTATATTACATTAGGACAGTACCATAAGTAACATAGAACAGCAATATATTTGAGAACACTAGGAGCAAGTACAAGCCTATCATTTTAAGATTTGGGGACCACTCAGGAGGTGGATACAGATACAGCATTTTAGAGATGGGGAGAAGGTGTGGAGGAGGAAGGGAGGTGGTGGTGGGGATTGCCGTCGAAAAAGACTTTGTCAGTGAAAGCTAGCAAGGAAAAAGTATGGGGTGTAAGGAGAGCAGGAGAGGGAGGAAGGTTATAAGCAATCACAGACACAGGAGGAGAGGAGTAGCTCTCTAAGTTTGGATTTGAAGGGCCTAGTTTCAATTCTGAGGAGATATCTATGGGTAGGTCATTCATCCAGAGGGGCCCTATAGTAGAATGCTCATTACCCTAAGGACATCCTACAGTGGGGGACTAGGAGCAGGTCTTTGTAGAACTTCTGGTGGATCTAACTTGATGTGATACTGGATTAGATCACAGAGCCCCACAGGAAGGGACCAGCTGAGATTTTTTGGCTATAAGGCAGGTTTGGTATTTTAGTCGAGCCTCAAAATTTAGCCGGTTTGCTAGCTTGTAGAGGTCACAAGTGTGGGTCCACCTATGACACCCAGAGACTAGCCAGCAGACTTTGTTCAGTGCTACCTTTGATACAACTGAGAGCAATGTTATCAGCTGCACCATAGAAAGTAATCCCGTAGTCAACCAGGGAAAGGACTGAGGATGACATGGCCAAGCGGAGGGCTGCAGGAGGCATACAATGTTTGTGTCTGTGCACCAGGCCAGCTCTTGAGTTAATGGACTTGGTTACAAGATAGATATGATCGTGGTAGGTAAGATGGGAGTCTGGGGTGATATCCAGATATTTATAGGATTTTACCAGCTCGAACCAGGAGGTTTCTTAGTTAGGAAATGTGAAGAGGAAAGTCTTTTGTTTGTTTTGGCGATGAACGAAGATCATAGCCTTGGTTTTTTTATAGTTACACGAGTTTTTGCTCAGTGAACCAGATTTCTGCTTTGAAGAAGTTCTGTAAGTCAGTTTGGAGGGTGAGGAGGTTTGGGTGGCTATTGGAAATAACTGCGTCATCTGCATAAGGAAGATGGCAACCTGTACAGGCTGAAGGAAGTGTGTTCAGGAAGAGACTAAAGAGCAGTGGATCTAAATGGATCCCTGAGGGATCCCGGAGAGAACAGTCAGGCTGGAGGAGAGGGTAAAGTTAATTTCAACTTGCTGAGACCTTGCACTTATGTAGTTCTCAAACCAAGAGGTGAATTCCTGTGCAAGCCCAAGGGATGGCAGGGTCTTGAGGAGAAGGCATGATTAACTGTATCGAATGCCTTAGTTCAATATAGACTGCCCCTACTAAGTGTCCGTGATCAAGAGCTTTGTGAATAAATGAAGTATATTCCAGCTGGGCAGTGGTGGTACTGTGGCCCTTTCTAAAACCATGCTGTTTGTGAGAGAGTAGGTTATATTTTGACAGGTATTCAGTTAGCTGGTCAGCAGCTATTTTTCAAGGGCCTCAGACAAGGGCAGAAGGATGGTGATTGGGCAGTAATTGCCTGGGAGGTGCGGTCACCACCTTTACGAATGGTGTAATCACAGCCTGTTTCCAGAGTGTTGAAAACTGGCCTAGACAGTGGGAAAGATTGAGGATTTTGGTGAAGGAGGCAAGAACAACATCAAGGGTGAGGCGAAGGAGCCACTATGCCAGGATTTGCCTAGCACTCCAGTTAGGTAGGATCAGGCCTTGAGGGTGGAGATGATCAAGTATCAGAACTAAATCCAAGGAGAGGTTTAGTAGTTTGAGGTCTAGATCGCTGCTAAACCTGGTCTTGCCAAGCACAATTTGTAAGTATTTTTTGATTCAGCTAGTGTAACTCTCCTAAAGTAGAATTGAGGATGTTTGGGGGTAACAGTTGAGCTGGCAGTGCCCAAGTTGCTTGGTACATCAAGAAAGTTGGGAGGTAGCATGCTACTAGCATTAGTGAAGGCATCATTAAAGTTGTCTACTGCTTGTTTAGGTCTTGTACGGACACACCATTAATCTCAAGCATTTTGGGGATGTTTTATTGGGCTTACCCATGAGGGTCTTTAATCTTGTCCCAGAAATTATGGCTATTACCCCAGGAGTTTGTGAGCTCACTCTTAACGTGTTCGCTTTTGGCTCAGCGGACTTTATGGGTGCACAAGTTTCTAACAGTCCTATAGTGTTGCATATTGACCTGTTTCCCAGAGGCTAATGCATGATGTCAGAGAGTGTCACTATCTTTCATCATATTAAACATAGCAGTGATGATCCATGGCTTTGTTGAACCTTTGTCTTTCTTTTACGAAATGGGGCAAACAAGTCACATGCTCTATTGAATTGAGTGATGAAGTACTTCAGTGCATTGTCAATACTAAAGGATGTTTGTATGGAGGATCAATCAGATAGAAACATAGAATCTGACAGCAGATAAGGACTGCAAGACCCACCTAGTCTGCTCATTGTCCTACCTAACGGATAAGCTGCAGAACCTAGTTAACCAACAGCCTACTTTCTCCTACCCCCACTAGAATTGCCATTGTGTCTGTCCTATGCATTCTTGAATTCTCCCACTGTTTTGATTCCACGTCCTCCTCAGGAAGGCTGTTCCGTGCATCTACAGCCCTCTACATGAAGAAATACTTCCTCACATAACCTCTGAGCCACCCCCGTCGCTGTCTTCAAATTGTGCCCCTTGTTCTTGCACATCCCTTTTCTGAAAGATGCTACCCTCTTGGACTTTGTTGATTTCCTTGAGGTATTTGAAAGTTTCTATCATGTACCCCTCTCCCTCCTTTCCTTGAGGCTATACATCTTAAGCTCCTTTCGTCTTTTTCATATGTCTTCTGGAGCAGACCCTACACCATTTTGGTTGCTTTCCTCTGGACAGCCTCCACCCTGTCTATGTCTTTAGAGATGGGGTCACCAGAACTGTACACAATACTCCAGATGTGGTTTTACCAACTGTCTGTACAGAGGGACAACAACTTCTTGTTTTCTACTAGTGATGCCTCTCCCTATGCATCCCAGTATCCCCAGCCCTCCTTACTACCTTCTCACATTGCTTGCCCACCTTTAGGTCATCTGATATGACTACCCCAGGTCCCTTTCCATTTTGTTGTCAGCATCTCACCCCCATTGTGCACTCTTCCCCTGGGTTTTGTTTCCCAGGTGCATTACTTTGCACTTATTTGCATTGAATCTAAGCTGCCATACATTTGACCATTCCTTCAACCTTGCCAAGTCCCTTTTCATCCTTTCCACCCCACCTTGCATATCAACCCTGTTGCAAATATTTGTGTCATCTGCAAAGTGACATACTTTTCCTTCCAGTCCCTCTGCAATGTCACTTATAAAGACATTAAAAGGACCGCCCCGTATTGAACCCTGCAGTACCCCCCTATACCCTCTTCACTGTGGACTCCATTTACTATTACCCTCTGTGTCTTGTTGTCCAGCCAGTGTTTTCCCAGACCATCACTCTGGGACCCACTCCCAGGCTGGCTAATTTGTTTATTAATCTTTGGGACTGTGCCAAATGCCTTGCTAAAGTCTAGGTAGCCATGTCCACAGCCCTCCCAAGTCTACTACTTTGGTCACCCAGACAAAGAAATCAATTAGATTTGTCTGACATGGCCTTCCACTGTGAATCCATGCTGCCTTGGGTCCTGTGCCCACTGGCCTCTAGGTACTCAACAATTATATCCTTCAGAAGTGATTCCATCATTTTCTCTACCACTGAGGTCAAACTGACAGGTCTGTAGTTTCCTGCCTCTGTCTTACTCCTACTTTTGTGAAGGGAATCACATCTGCCCTCCTCCAGTCCTCATGTACCACACCATCCTCCCATGATTTATTAAAAGGGTAGTCAATGGTGTTACTAGTTCTTCCTTAATTCTTTTAGAATTCTGGGGTGAATCCCATCAGGCCCATTGCTTCATCCACCTTCGGTTTTAGGAGTTCTTTCAGAACCCTTTCTTCTGTGAAAGGACTAATATTAACCTCCTTATCCAGAGTGCTTTTATTGACTGGATTAGGCATCTCCCTGCTCTTCCATTGTGAATACTGAGCAGAAGTATTTGTTTAGTATCTTTGCTTTTTCACTGTCACACTCTGCCCAACAACCTTCCTCTTTATTCAGCCTCGGTATCCCTGCCTTAGTCTTTCTTTGCTCCCTAATGTACCTATAAAAGGTTTTAAAATCTGGGTAGGCTTGGGAAGGGTCAGAAGTTGGTCAAATGGGTGGCAAATTGGTTGACGGCAGAAAACAGAGAGTGGTGGTAAACAGTATACAGTCAGAAGAGATGCAAGTCACAAGTGGGGTACCTCAGGGTTCAATCCTGGGGTTGGTCCTCTTCAATATCTTCATCAGTGACATTGCAGATGGACTGGAAGGTAAGATTTGTTTGTTTGCAGATAACACCAGGATCTGCAACAGAGTAGATGATCCAGATATGGTGGGCAGAATGAGAATGTATCTGGATAAACTAGCAAAATGGTTGAAAAAGTGGCAACTGGATTTAATGCAAAGTAGTGCAAGATCATACACATAGGAAAGAGAAACCCTGAAACCACCCATAGGCTGAGAGGGGAGTTGCTGGCAGTCACAAGGAAGAAAGAGACTTGGGCATCATCATCACTGATGACCTGAAATCATCCAAGCAGACCACTAAAGCAGTAGATAAGGCTAGGGGATGTTGGGGTGTATTAGTAGGGGTATCACAAGTCAGAAGAGGGAGGTATTAATCCATCTTTACAAGATACTAGTTAGGCTCCATCTGGGTACTGCATGCAGTACTGAAGGCCACACCTTCACACGGACATTAACAAAATTGAGGCAGTCCAGAGACGGGCAACCAAAATGGTGCAGGGATTACATCAAAAACATATGAGGACAGATTAACAGCTCAATATGTATACCTTAGAGCAAAGGAGGAGAGAGTTGATATAATTAAAACATTCAAACACCTTAAGGGCCTTAACAAGGTGAAAGAGTCTAACATGTGTCAATGTAAGAAAAATAGAGAACAAGAGGATACAGCATGTGATTAGAGGGACGCTGATTAAGGGGTAATGTGGAGGAAGTTCTTTTCTCAGAAAGGGTGGTGGATGCATGGAACGGCCTACCTCAGGAAGTGGTGGATAGTGAATTCAGTGCAGGGCTTCAAACAGGCATGGGATAGGCATAAAGGAGCAATACAGATGAGTATGAATAGATAGGCAATTGACAGAGCAAAGGTCGATGGCACATTCATAAGGTAGAAAAGAAATGGTCAGACTGGATGGGCCTTGCAGTCCTTATCTGCCATCAACTTCTATGTTTCTGTTATCCCTCTTCTTAACCGAGTTGGCTATCTTTGCCTCAGTTTGGGCCTTTGCTATTCTAACTGACTTCCTGCTTCCTTCTTCTTTAACTGGTACAGTTCTCTGTCCTGCTCCTTCTGTGTTTCCTTCTACTTCCTGAATACTTATTTTCTCCCTAACCTTCCCATCACTTCTTTTGAGACCTATAATGTTTTTTCTTTCTCTTTGATTTATTTATTTGTTTCACACAAAGGCTTATTGCCTCTGTGATGGCGGTTTTGATGTTTCCCATTGTTCCTCCACTCCACCTTCTTGCCTGTTTGCTAGTGCTTTTCTGAGGCACTCTCCCATTTTGACAGAATCAGCCTCCTGAAGTCCAGTACCTTCACTTTTGTATGACTTGACTCTACAGCTAAGTTTATCGTGAACCACACTGTTTGGTGGTCACTTGTTCCCAGATGGTTACCCACTTCTAGATCTGTGTTCCTCTCTGTCTCCATTTGAGAGTACCAGGTCTAAGATTGCTCCTCTGAAGTGGGTTCCAAAACTAGCTGTCTAAGGCATGACCCCTGTAAGGCATCGAGAATGGCCCTGCTCTCGGATGTGGCTGCAGCAAAGGTAATCCAGTTAACACCTGGCATATTCAGGTCCCCCATCAGCAATATCTCCCCTTTCTCTGCCATCCTAAGGATGCCTTCTCTCATTTTCTTGTCCATTTCCTCCCCTGAGATGGGGGTCTGTATACAATCCTTGTGCAGATTGTGGTGCCATTTCCAGTCTCCAGGGTGACCCACAGTGCCTCCTCTCCTCCCTGTTTACCCTTTAGTTCTGTTTCTTTGATCCTTCCCTTACATAGAGGCTACTCCTCCTCCTCTTCTACCCTCCCTGTCCCTCCTGTAGATTGTGTATCCTGGTGGGTTGACATCCCAGTCATGGTTCTCTGTGTACCACATTTCTGTGACTGCCATGATATCCAAGCATCCCTCTTCCATCAAGGCCACCATTTGGGGAGCTTTTTACCTAGACTATGGGCTTTGGTACTCATTACCTCCATTTTTTATGACCTTATTCTTTTGCTCCATCCGTGTCCTTACTGCCTTTGTCTTTTCCTCCATTTATCCCTGCCCTTCTCTCTATTGAATGCTCTGTCTTGGTGTTTACCTCACTAACTACCCTGATTTTTGGGGAGCTAGGATTCCCTTCTCCTTTTCAGTGCCTCCCCTTGGCTAGTTAAAATGCTTGCCAGTGAAGCATTTAAACCTATCACCGAGGATCCTAGTTCCCCTCCTGGACAGATGCAGACCATCGTGCCAGTATAGAGCTTGCATCCCTTCAGGTAGAGCCCCAGTCCCCAATGAAGCCAAATCCCTGAGCTCTGCACCAGTTTTTCAACCAGTCATTGAATCCCATGGTGCAGAGTACCCTAGCCTCATCCATGCCATAGACAGGTAGCACTTCCGAGAAAGTAACTGTGCATGCTAATTGCCTAAGGCCCCTCCCCAACTCCATAAACTCCTGTTGCACTGCTCTGATCCCATTCTCAGCCAGGTCATTTGTCCCTAGGTGGATAATGACATCCAGCTCACTCCCCTGCAGCTGCTCCCACGATCCTGAGGATTAATTTCCTGTCCCTCCAAGCCATGGCACTGGGCAGGCACCTTACCTCCTTTCCTTCCTCTCTCCCTCAGTTCTACTCCCCTAACAATTGAGTCCTCAACCAGAGTTGTTTCCTTCCCCTGTGGGGTCCTATGCCACCCTCCTGTGGGTCTTCATTGTGGAGGTTCCCAGCACCCACCTTGGTCTCCACTGCAGGTGCCTCCATGGAGGAACCATGCTCTGTCAGTGTGGTGAATGAATTGTGAAGAGGCACAACTGGAGCAATGCACCTCTGTTCCACCACCCTCACCCTCCCTGAGTCCACCGTGGTCCAACCACTCCTCTTTTTGCAAGTTCTGAGGTAGTGGTGGTGGCCTGGGTAGTCCCTGGGTGGGGCATAGGTTTCCCAAATCCTTTCCAGGTCAGCATGGAGATGAACAACCTCCTCCCTTAAACCAGAGAGGTGCCTGAAAATAGGCAGCAACACAGTCTCCAGAATGTCTCCTGGAAGACTGCTGTTCCACAGCCAGTGCATTGCACCACTCCCCACATGTCTGTCACCCTTTCTATTTCAGTTGTTTTCTTTTATTTTGTTTTGTTCTTGTTTTAGTATGTGCAAGCTTGTGAGTGTCTCTACCCCTATACAGTGTGCTGTGCCTTTAAGGATATGAACAGGTGTATGTTGTTAGTAATTTTGGGGAAGTGATGTCAGATCCCCTGATATAAAGGAAGTTATGCACTTGGGGCAGGTGGGGTGAGGGGCAGGGTGGGAGTAAACCTGTGCTCTCCAGAAACAATCAGTTACAACTCTGACCTTCCAACCCAGACAGTGCCTTCCTTCCTCATACACCACTTTCAGAGGGGTAGGTAACAATGTCTAGTCACAGATGACTGCAAATATTTCCCAGCTAGAGTTCCTCCCTGGCAAATGAAAGTTAAACTAAAAAGTAAACCTCAAAAACAGAATCAAAACTACTTACTTACAATTCAATTCAAAAATACAGTTCAATTCAGCATAGTCTATTAAATTACCTCCTTGATTGAGGAAGCTTTTGACTGCTTTCTCTCTCTCTCTCTCTCTCTCTCTCAGCAGCATTGTGAAAAGTAGGCTAGGAAGTGTCTGATTTGCCCTTTTGAGGATGCTGGTAGGTGACTTTAGCTGGTGGTTTGGGGCCTTATTTGATCAGTGGATATTACTGGGGAATGATCTCTCAACGAGTCAGGGTGCACTATGGTGCTGGTGAGTCTTTCAGGGCAGGTGGTAAAATCAGGTCCAGGAGGGATCTGTTGCCAGTCCTCTGATTAATCCTCATGGTGATGGTTATAAATCTGGGTAACATCAATGGCTGCTACAGCGTCTTTGTATGGATCGACTTCAGGGCAAACCAATTAATGCTGAAGTCTTCCAATTCCACTCCTCTAGCGTGATCAGGAGGTCTTCCAGATAGTTGAGCACCATTTTGAAGACAGGTGTCTGATCATGCAGAGGGATGTAAACAGATATTGTGGTGCTTATTGTTCCAATTGGCTAAGGATTATTTTGACTGCCAGGACCTAAAGTTGTTTAATGAGGTCACTAGTGGAATGGCTTGGCCATTTAGGGTATTTTTCAAATATATAGCACAACCCTACCCATTTACTGAGCATGTCTTGCCTAAATAAGGTACAACCAGTGAGGAAACTGCTGTATCAGAAACCCTGGGACATGGACATGTTTCATTAAGAGATAGCACATTAGGTTTGTGCTGTTGCCCATACTTGCAGGTCATCAAATTTGGGTAGCAGGCTACAAATGTTTATGGAGGTGAGCTGTAGGAGCTTGCTGTTGTTTCTACATATCGCTCCTGCAAAGGGCCAGCATTGTGGTGAACATTACCAGACAATAGAAGCAGTAGTAGGGCAATCCTATATCAATATTAAGAGACACAAGTGTAGTAAGTGGTCATTGGATGGCAGATTGTTTCAGTTTAGAACTAACATTGAGGCAGTGAAGAGTTGGAGGAAGTGGTACATAGGAAAAGGGGGTTACAAGTGGTTTACCTATAGCGCTCGACAGCACTAGCGCCGACATCCCCTTATCGCGACAGCTACAATGCCGACTGTCGACATTATAGCCACGGGATGTCAAAGACCATAATAGGGGGGCTGCCCACACCTGGTCTCTAGGATTCTTACCCCGAGTCAGAGTTGGGAATCACCCAGCGAGGCAGTCCTGATCACCATGGATCACTACAGTGATAGGTGGATTTTGCCCAATTTCTGGTGCTGTGGTGGTCTTCGTGGTCGGGGATTCATTGCAGCGATGGTATACGGTGACGGTAGGGCTGATGAATGAGGAGAGTTTAGCAGAACTGGTGTATTTGGTACTTATGGGTTTAATGCCTCATGGAGGACGTTTAGATGTAAGTGTGGGTATACGTTGTGGTATGTGGAAGATATCACAAGTGGGTAGTATAACAAGTATTTGTGAATGCCAAACATTGCTTGCTTTGTATTTGCTGTTTAGGTGTTGGGTTTTCAGTGCTGAAGTCAGTTGGTGCTTCTGAAACACAAAATAAATAGAACTAATGCATAGTTAATAATAATAATAATAATAATTTTATTTATATAGCACCTTTCAACGTATCAAGGTGCTGAATAATATTAAAACAATTCAAACACTGAATAAAAACAGAACATATCCATAAAAATCAACATATCAACAAAAATAAAATTATTTATAATAAAATCCATACATTAATGAATAGCTTAATCATCTAAAAAGCATATTAAATAAATAAGTTTTCAAGTCTCTTAAAGAGCTCCACAGAGGTGCACTGCCGTAACCACATGGTAGAGAGTTCCAAGAGTGGGTGCAGCATATGAAAATGCTCTGCTGCCGGAGGATTTTAAACTCACTCTTGGGATCACTAACAACCCCATGTCGGCTGAGTGGAGAGATTGGTCGGGCAGTGAGGAACCAGGAGGTCTTTCAGATGGGCAGGACCTGATCGTGAAGGGCTTTGAAAGTCAATAAAATGACTTTAAAGGTGATCCGCCACCGCATAGGAAGCCAGTGCAGTTCGCGCAGCACGGGAGTGATATGACAGGACCTACTTGTCCCAGTCAAAACCCGGCTGCACTTCACTGATGTTATGAACACACAGAATGGCCTCATTACTGGCATAACAAGGAAGGTAGGATCGCTTGCCACTATCCCACACACTCAGCACTGACAGCATGTACGCTAAATAATTACATTTTCAGTGGAAACTGGAAATACAATATGAGCACATTTAAAAGACAAAGACAGTCTACAGACAGATGCTACTGATTATTATTTTACTACAATTTTCTACAGAGTTTGTAGTGTAGCCGAACAGGCAGCCTCTAGTGACCCTTTAAAAGTGCTGTCCGGGTGATCAGCTGAGGCAGCATGACAAGGAGCTGAGCTGGAGAAAATGCACCAAAATACCAGCCCGGCAGCAACATCATCAGTCTCAGTCATCTTTTCCTAAAGTGTAGTACAAGTAGAATGCATTTTATTTTCAGTACTACAAAATGGATCTCCAAGCAGGCAGCATTAATTTTGATATAGCTGATTTGGTTACCTGGTTAAAATATTCTAAATACAATTGTTTGGGAATATTTAATTATTATAGAACACTGTATGTCTTAAGATTAAAATAAAATTCTAAACAGCTATTTTTTTTGGGGGGCTGTGTAGTATCTCTGATATGGGTTACTGAGAGAATGTGACAGAAACTTAAAATTGGAGTACAAAGAAGCAAATTGGATTTGTAACCTGAATACTGAGTGTCCAGTTGGGGTTAAAGAAGATCTTAATTTGGGGATTTTCTAAAAATGCCAAGCTTTACCTGATTGCGCTGTCGGTGAAGTCGATACGCCAGCCGTGCCACCGGTCCGGATGAGCATCAGCTGGCAGTGGCCAGCATTTCATCACTGTAATGGTACCAGGATCGCAAGGTCACTGAATCAAATACTAATTCATGGCCATGGAGAGCCGGGATAAGCTGGGAAGCTCAAAACATGGATCGCACTACTGGGACCAGGAGAGGTGATCATGAGTCAGAACCAGAGACAGGGAATGATATTGTAGTAATGGTTCTGTCTTCCTCAACTCCTAGTACCCTTCCCTCTGTACTACGACTGGCAGCAGACAGTACAAATTTGTGGTCACAGCCTACCAAACACAAGGAAGTGCAGTGAACAACAGGATGGAGGTGGCTGACAGAAAAGCTACCTGGAATTACAGCAGAGGAATTGTTCTTGGAGTCAGGGTACAGGGGCCAAGCACAAGTACTCAGGATGGTGGGTAGAAAGAGTCGGACATTCTAGTAAAATCTTACTGTGCTGCCTGTTTTTGCTCTTGCACAGGAACCTGGCGGCTGTTCTCTCAGAGATCCTTGGGCCAGGTTGGTGGGGATGATATGGACTGAAACAGACATGCAGAGGGACATTGTGCAGTTTCAGAGTTCTTTTGGGAATAACTGTTGGCTAGGTGACCAGAGATCCATAGAGCGGGTGGGTGGGAAGGAAACCTACTGAACTGTACACACAGACAGAGACTGCTGATATGTAGAAGGACGTCTTACACTGCATAATGTCTCAGTGGCCTGTCACCGTGGATGATTTCATGGGGCAGAACCAGCGACTGGCTGACAGTCTTCACAAGGAGGAGAGGAGGCGCTAAGTGCTGGTTACATCAGATTTGAGCTGCACACAGGCACAAATGGTGTGTGTGTGTGTCTGTATGGTAGTGAGAGGGATTTTATTTTAGCAAACTACTGGAGTAGGAATGGGGTGGTGGGTAGAGTGCACAGAGGCAGAGTAGGGATGGTTTTTGTTGGGGTAGACAAAAGGTAGGTGTGTGTGAAACAGACAAAGTGTTCTCTCATTGAGAGGTTCATTCATTTCAACTACACATTTCCACCCATGAACTCTAAACCAGTGTCATACTTAGCTTGCATGATCATTGGTCTGTCAAGGATGAGCCTAAAGCATGTTGGCCTGCATTAGGCTAGTAAGTGACACACCTCTGAAATGCCATCTGTGGCAAAACATTCCTTGCACAAGGAAAGCAACATAAAAAGAGAAAAAGTAAATGGGGCCATAATGATTTGGGGCCTCCAGTGAGATTTATTTCTGTGGAAGGTCCTGGGGAAAGGGAAGTGATGACAGGTAGAGAGGTGGCAAAGAAATGGGGTCATGGTGAGGGTAGCAGGTAGGGTGTGGTGACCCGTGGGTGGGCAAAAAGGTGAATAAAGGTTGTGAGGAAAGGAGAAAAGTTAAGGGAAGCCAAGAACCACAATAAATTATAACTACTGCCTTGGTGTAGTGTTTAGGGTTGACGCCTCAAGAGTAGAGGTTCTAAGGTTTGAATCCTGGGAGGGGCTGGAAATTCAAGAGGATAAACAAGAATACAGGAAGATCAGGAAGAAAATAGGTAAGAACAGTGGGCTGGGGATGCTAGGCTAAACTTGTGGAGGAGAACTGGTGGGTCTCAACAGCGACTCATAGTGGTCACTGCTTATAAAATTAATTAGAGAATGTAGGTAAATAGGTTTTGGCTGGTACGGCACATGACAGGTCATGTGACATTAGTTACCTATAAATTAGAAGTCAGACTGGGGTGGGCAGGGCATGTGTGGCGATGGGCTAGCAGGGCTAATACAGTCACACTAAGGAGCAGAGTAGTTTCTGTGCTTTACCTTGAGTGTTGCTGCAGCTGGCAGGCTCTGTGTTGGAGGGTTCCTGGGCTCTGTTTGGGAGGTGAACAAGCTGTGAGCCTGTGGATAGAGGGACATTGAAAATTAAAATATGACTATGCAATGAGAGCATGAAGGCTGGAGAGCTGAGAGACAAAGAAGAGGAAGACGCCGCCTGGTGGTGCAGAGGGCTAAGATGCTGGACACCTTATCTCACACTACATCAGCAAGCCGGGTTTGGGAACAGACTTAGGTCACTTTGGGTTGGCGGGTGAGGAAGGATTGAGCATCCACCAACACCTTCCTTTCTTGGGGTGGGGAAACTCAGCATTGCACTGCAGACTGACACTCAGTGGAAGCTGGGAGTCAACACAGGTGTGATGCTAGAAATGGTGTGCACCTCACACAGGGCGTAAGACTGCCTCTGTGGAGGTGGAGACATTCACTGCGCCCATTGCACGTGTGTGGGTCCGGGGAGAAATGGAAAAGGAACAGAGCTGGCAGGCTTAATGATGACAGGTTGTGTCTGCCCCTCCCTGGCAATCTAGATGTTAGCTTCCGGGGTGGGGAGACCGGCATCCTCATCACTGGCCCTATCACGGCAGGGGCAACCATGGGGATGGCGGTTGGGGTGGGTGGGGAAAGCCTCGCTGGAGAGACAAGTCCCCACTCCGAGCGAGGGACCAGAGCCACCGCCGGGTGCCGTAGAGTGAGGCGTAAATTATGTATGGAAAAAGAGGAGGGGAGGAGGAACAATCTGCACATTTGCAGACCAACAGGCTTAGGAACAGGGGCCAGATATTCCAAACATTGCTCTGATGCTAAATTAGCACTGCCTGTCATGCTAAATTAGCCTGGAACCAATAGCCCACTATATTCAAAAGGAATAGCTCTGGTGCTAAACCTGCTAAGGAAGCTGGGCAAACTGGGCTGGGAGTGTAGTACAAAATAGCTGGGGAATAAGACAGCTCTGAATATGGCAACCAGGAAGTGCAAACCACAACAGCAGCCCAGTGCACAGTGATGTGAAGGAAGGCAGAGGCGAACCATGTGGTCAATACATTAGCTAGCAAAGAAGTGGATTCATTAAAGCTGCAAGCACCAGCACATGTGAAATTCTGCAGAAAAGTACCATGTTTTGAATGTTTGTATGATGCAAATGTTTGCCTGAAGCAAAAATTTGCTATATTCAAAATGACATACAAATGAGTCTACTTAGGCAGTGTGTGGACAAACTAGGCAGTCTGTGGGCAAACTAGGCAATCTGTAGGCAAACATCCAGATTTGCATCTCATTATGTCCTGATTTGCATGCAGTTTGCCCAGTGCTATTGCAGGGTTCCACAGCTCCACCTGTAGGTCAGTCTGGAAGTACAGGGACTGGTGGATCTGCCCACAGCTCCACCTGTAGTTCAGTCTTGAAGTGCATGGTGGTAGCTGCAGGCTACATTGTACTGAACAGCACAGAATATTGTGCCCCAGGGGAATACACAGCACAGGCACAGGTGAGGGTGCTGCATGTAATTGTTAAACTGTAGTTCCTGCCACAGTGCACAGTAGATACGACAGTAACATGGGAGCCAGTAGTGTGAGGCTCACAGCAATGCCTATGGTGTGACTGCTGCACTTTACACAGTGATAGGCCCATCTTGCAGGTGTGTACTGACAGTGGACATTACTGTTGTGCTGTTGTGTGACCCACAGATGCTGCATCACTGGCCTGGGATACTCACAGTGACATATACATGATTAGCTGTGTGAGCTGTGGTGTCTGTACAGATGTGCAGCAAGTGGCTCAGGGGTCACATACCACCAGACAGGCACACTGGTGTTGGGGTATTCCCTACAGTGGACCATTTGCAGTGCGTGAATTGTCCCAGTCTTGTGGCAGCACCCAAGGGCGGATCAGTGGAGCCCACAAGGTGATCTCATTTACAGGGCATCTAGTAATTTAACTTGTTAGAACAAGTTAAACAAAGCACAATTAAACCATTACTTGCATTTTTTTTTTTTCTCCTTTTTTTCTTCTAATTACTCTGACTAGGTTACAAACCCAGCAACTTATTTGGAATGGATTTCATTAACTGCAGGTACTGTGGAACAATTTTCAGAAGGACAGTCTTACAGGATTTAGGACACTGTCCTCATGCTGGGCCTTTGGAGATCTTAGGGCTCAGCTCCGGGCAGCATGGGCAGAGATTGCACGTCCCAAATTTCATATTGAAGAGGAAATACATTATAAGAACCACCCGCCATTTCCCAGCATTCAACAGAAAACCTCGACCAGAGGGTAGTTGGTCCAGGAGGTTGGCAGGGTTAGGAGGAGCATATCAGGTGCCCCATCACTCTCTGCTCTCCAAACACATACCTCCAAAACCATATAAACACTACAACAGGTATCTGCCTCTATCTTTGAAATCAAATAAAGAGGCAGAAGACACTGCAGAGCAGGACACTGCGGCACTGGAGCTAGCACAACAAAACTCACCCAAATCAGGAACCAAAACTAAACAAGCACAAAGGAAATCCAAAAACTTCGATCATAGGAGACTCCATGATTCGGGAGTTGATACCCATCTCCAGCCAGGGTGATGGTCAGATGTCTCCCAGGTACATCAGCATGGAGAGACACTGACCGCATTACTAAAATTGTTCACAAAGCAGGAGAAAACATGGATGTCCTAGTACACATAGGGACTAATGATCTCGCCAGCCGGGCCAGTTGTGGAGACCAAGGAACACCTGACTAGGCTGGGTGACAAACTATCATCTATTTCGTCTGGCATCTCCTCTCTCTGAGATCCTGCCAGTCTGTGAGAGGGAGCAGATGGACGGAAGGTCAGAGAAGGGGAGATAGGGAGCTAAACACGTGGCTCAAGGACTGGTGCCAGGAAAAGGACACAGATTTGTAGGAAACTGGCAACAGTTCTGGGAGCGAAAGTTCTTTAAATTTGATGGACTGCATCTGACTAAAGAGGAGTCAGTGCATTGGGGGCAGAAGTTTGATGTCTTTGCAGAATATTTAAACTAGCAAATGGGGAGAGGGTGCAGCACCCCATTCGTCGAATGGAAGAACACCCTCCCCTCAGCTAGTGGTCAAACAGGAATTCAGCATGTTTGCCGCTCATTTGCATCACCAGGTAAGAAAAAGGTTTGTCTCCCATACGATGCACAGGGTAATGCCAAACTTCACCCAACAACTAACACACCAAAATATGGACAATGGAAAATCATGTACACAAATGCTCACAGCCTGGGAAATAAGATCCCAGACCTGCAGGCAATAATGTCAGAGGCTAAACTGGACATAGTAGCAATTAGTGAGACGTGGTTTACCAGTAACCACACTTGGGAGATTTCAGTACCTGGCTATGTATTGTTCAGAAGAGACCGAGGTGCAAAAAGGGGAGGAGTGGCCCTGTATGTTAATGAAAATATCAAAGCTACAGAAATTCAGAATACACATAAGGAGCCAGAAGAACTGTGGGTCACCCTGGAAACAGGAAATGGGACAGCCATAAGAACTGGGGTTGTCTACAGGCCCCCAGACCAGAGGGAGGACATAGACACATTACTGTTAGAAGATATACAAAACATGACAGCTAAAGGGAGGTTCTGATAATGGGAGACTTCAACATGCCAGATACAGATTGGTCAATACCAGCAGGAACATCTGCCAGAACTAGACTCATAGTGGATTCCCCTGCAGGGAGGGCCTCAAACAACTGGTGCAGCAACCCACAAGAGACAGGGCTATCCCAGATCTAGTACTGACTAACAAAGAGGGATCACAGATCTCCAGGTAGAAGGTCACCTGGGGCCAGTGACCATCACATGGTATGGTTCAATTTGGCTACTACATCTAAATCATCCCATTCCAAGGCAAAAATATGGGACTTCAGAGGAGCTGACTTTGATAAGATGGCCAACATAGTTAAGCTAGCCCTGGCAAAAGAAACACAGGTGAGGGGGTACAGGCAAAGTGGGCAAGCATTAAGGATGCAATACTTGAAGCAACATCCCATTGTGTTAGACAAAAAGGAAGTTCAAAGAAGAAAGAAACCACTTTGGTTCTCAAATACAGTAGCAGAAAAGGTCAGAGCCAAAAGGCTGGCCTTCAGGAAATATAAGGGAACACAGCGGGATGAAGATAGGGAGGCATACCAAACTGCCCTAAGGGAAGCAGGTAAGGCAGTAAGGCAGGCAAAGTCCCAAACTGAAGAAACACTAGCACGAACAGTAAAAGAAGGTGACAAGACTTTCTATAGATACATTAGTGAAAGGAGAAAGTCCAGAGGGGTATTAAGCTTTAATGGAGAAAAGGGAGCATGTGAGGAGGAGGACCTGTAAAGGCATCTATCCTAAATAGATACTTTTGCTCAGTATTTACTGAAGAGAAGGTAGGCAGGCCCACAGCTCAGCATCATGGACACAGGGGAGGGAGGTGAGCACTACTCCCTTCACAAAAGAAAGGGTCCTACAAGACCTTGCTAAGCTCAGGGTGGATAAGGCAATGGGACCTGATGTCATACATCCCAGGGTACTTAAGGAGCTAAAGGAGGAACTAGCAGAGCCATTAGCAGAATTGTTTAATGAGTCTCTGAGCACAGGAGAGGTCCCAGAAGACTGAAGAAGGGCTCATGTGATCCCGCCTCCACAAGAGTGGTAGCAGGGAGGAGGGGGAACTACAGACCGTCAGTCTTACCTCAGTAGTGTGCAAGATTATGGAGGCACTCTTAAGGAAAGGATAGTGCAACACCTGGAATCCATAGGGCACAGGATCCAAGACAGCATGGGTTTACAAAGGAAGGTCCTGTCAAACTAATCTCATAGATTTCTTTGACTGGGTAACCAGAGTGGTGGACCAAGGGAGCAGTTGATGTCGCCTACCTTGACTTCAGCAAAGCTTTTGACACTGTTCCACATAGAAGATTGATAAATAAGCTGGGTAGGCTCGGGTGGGTCAGAAGTTGGTCAACTGGGTGGCAAACTGGTTGACAGGCAGAAAACAGAGAGTGGTGGTAAATGGTATACAGTCAGAAGAGATGCAAGTCATAAGTGGGTACCTCAGGGATCAGTCCTGGGGCCAGTCCTCTTCAACATCTTCATTAGTGACCTTGCAGATGGACTAGAGGGTAAGGCTTGTCTGTTTGCAGATGACACCAAGACCTGCAACAGAGTAGATGATCCAGATGGGGTGGGCAGAATGAGAAGAGATCTGGATAAACTAGCAGAATGGTCAGAAGAGTGGCAACTGGGATTTAATGCAAAGAAGTGCAAAATCATGCACATAGGGAAGAGAAACCCTGAAGCCACCTATAGGCTGGGAGGAGTTGCTAGCAGTCACAAAGGAAGAAAGAGACTTGGGCATCATCATCACTGATGACCTAAAACATCCAAGCAGACCTCTAAAGCAGTAGGTAAGGCTAGGGGGTGTTAGGGTGTATTAGTAGGGTATCACAAGTCGTAAGAGGAGGTAATAATCCCTCTGTACAAGACACTGGTTAGGCCCCATCTGGAGTACTGGGGCAGTATTGAGGCCACACTTCACAAGGACATTAACCAAATTGAGGCAGTCCAGAGAAGGCAACCAAAATGGTGCAGGGACTGCATCAGAAGACATATGAGGACAGATTAACGGAGCTCAATATGTATACCCTTGAGCAAAGGAGGGAGAGAGGTGATATGATCGAGGCATTCAAACACCTTAAGGGCATAAACAAGGTGAAAGAGTCTAACATGTTTAAATATAAGAAAAATAGCAGGCCAAGAGGACACAGCATGAGATTAGAGGGAGGCCGAGTAAGGGGAATGTGAGGAAATCTTTTCATGGAAAGGGTGGTGGATGCATGGAATGGCTTACCACAAGAAGTGGTGGCTATGAATACAGTGCAGGGCTTCAAACAGGCATGGGATAGGCATAAGGGAGCAATACAAATGACTATGAATAGATAGGCCACTGACAAAGCAAAGGCCGAATGCACATTTATAAGGTAGGAAAAGAAATGGGCAGACTGGATGGGCCTTATGTCCTTATCTGCCGTCAACTTCTATGTTTCTATGTAGTATGTGGTGCAGACTGTCCACCTGTACACCCTCCTCAACACCTCCACACCCCAGTGCTGCATGTGCGTGCTGGAGTCTGTTGGTGTCCATCAAGACTGGTCTGCGTATGTGTGCTGTATGGACACACTGCCATGATGTTTACTAGGTGCTGAGTCACGACTTAATGCCTGGCATGGCTGGGACCGTGGCAGATGTAGGAGGTGCCATCCGTGTGCAGCATGTCTCTTCCATGACTGGTTTCTTTCAATGTTTAATATTTACTGTTAGGGTCAATAAACCACTGCTGGCAGACTCACAAACTCCATAATTCACACTTGTGAATTACAGAGTTCCATAAACCATGGTTCTATGTCATGCCAAGCTGTGTAAAACCACAAAGAGTGCAAAGCTGGTTTGTCCAGAGTTAAGATTACCTTTTCCTGGGCAGTAATTTGCACCACACAAAGTGTCATGCTATGTCATGCAATAACAGTTTGTGCAGCGGTAATGCACTGAATATGGTATTGCACCTGTATTCACGCACATGCCCCTCTTTTCTGTCCCTTGCATACATTATACCTTTGCTCATGCACTAATGCAGTTTGCCTGTGGGTTGGCCTTTGAATGTAGCGGACCAACACAAACCCAGCGCAAACCAGTCACAAATGGTTTATGCCTAGTGCAAAGTTTTGAATATCTGACCCCTGGTGTCCAGAGAGGCACAGTGAAGACAAGCGTAGAAAAAGGCAACAAATGTAATCCGTAAGCACAGAATAAATTAAGGCACTCCTAGAACTACACTCCCAGGCACAGTTAAACAACTAACAACAGTGCAGCCTCAAACAATCACTTGTTCTCTGCAGACTTATATTTAACTAAAGCACCCTAATACAGAATGGGCAGAGAACAGTATTTTATTTTTAAAATAACACAGTCACACTGAGGAGCAGAGTAGTTTTGGCACTTGTACCTTGTGTGTTACTTCAGCCGACAGGCTTCTGTGTTGGAGGGTTCCTGGGCTCCACTTGGGAGTTGAATGTGCTGTGAGCCTTGCGTGTTGATTCAGCTAGCCGGCTCTGTGTTGGAGGGTTCCTGGGCTCCGTTTGGGAGCTGAATGAGCTGTGAGCCTTGTGTGTTGCTTCAGCCCGGCAGGCTCTGTATTGGAGGGTTCCTGGGCTCTGTTTGGGAGCTGAACATTTAATACATTTATTCCACCATTCTATGTCAGAATTTCCACAAAGTTATCAAAACAATTTCTGAACTTTCGTGGAAGTGAAAGTCTCACTTCTGCATAAAATTCTGCTGATGTAAGGGTTTTTTCATACAGCGCTAACGGAAACACAACACACTACCTGCTAGACCAGTGGCTGGCCCTGCATATAATGTTTCTTCATAACTTTTAGGAATTCTATCTACCCTTAATAACCTTCTTTCAATACATTAACAAGAGGAAGAAGACCAGAAATTGCATTGTTAGGTTAAAGAAGGGAGAGGTGGGTGGGTGGGTGGAGGATGCCTGAAAAAGCTGAGACACTGAACAAGTATTTTTACCAAGGAAGAGGCAGGGTGGGGCAAGACTCACAAGGAAAAGTTTACGGGGGAGGCGGACACCAGCATGTTTACAGTGGATAGAGTCTTGGAGAAACTAGGTAAGGTAAAGACAGACAAGGCTATGGGGTCAGGCCGATTCACCCTAGAGTTTTGAAGGAACTCAGGGAAGTCCTAGCAGGACCACTGACAACCCTTTTCAACCAATCACTAGAGATGGGGAGGTACTGGGGACTGGAGCATGTCTGTTTTATGCAGATCTACTGAATAGTGGTTATACCATCAAATATTATATTCCTCCATACACAATTTATCAGCAGAAAAAGCTAAGGAGATAAGTCAAAATATAACATACTGCAGGTATTCGATTCCACAAAATCACAGGGGATGGCTCAGTCCACGAAGCAGTGAAACAACAAGAATTGGATGACACACTTGTGACTGAAAACAGGCTGCAGGGGAATACCTGATTTGTACTCACAATACCCAAGCTGAGGACCGATGGTGGATGTTCTTCTGGACTGCCAGAACAACAGGGCATGGAGACAAGGTCCTTGTGACTGGACCCCACTGCAGTTGATAGCAAATGGATTTAGTCCAAGACAAGCTGGTGTTTGCTTCCAGCTTCAACACACACACACAACACGGGGATTGGAAATAGCGATTCCCTCACAAGCACTACACATATTCATGTAAAAGGAAAGTATGTACCAGACAGGCTGCTCTTGATCCCTATCGAATTACTGCAAAATACCTGAGAGCACACACAGCAGCTTCAGTTCCTGACAGACCGAGCGGATTCAGCAATTTCTCCAGTCTTCTACAGGGTGGGCCTAGTTTCCACTCTTCAGACTTCCTTCGTTCTCTTCACCAATCAGATTCAGTCCGAACTGGCACTTACAAAGGCTGCAGGCTGAACCTCAGGGCTCTCACGCACGCTTCCCGCAAAACTATACACCGCAGAAGCACAGAGTTCCTTCTCTCTTCACTGTCACAACTGATCTGATCTTTCCAGTCACAGAGCAGAGTATTTCCTTTAGCTCCACACCATTCTGTTGACTGGTTCAGCTGTCACTCACAATACGACTCCCTCTGTTAGTGGAAAAAGGCACCAAGGTCAAAACTACAATTCCCAGACTCACTGCCCATACAATCCCCTTGTGGCTGGCTCAAAATTAAGAGTCCAAGTTCTGATTCATCAACAGGCTCCATTTTAGGGCTTCCTAACCCAATTGGCCCAGCACAGTAGTTTAGGGTCTAAAATGGAGGGTAATACACACAGAGTCCCAGCTGCAATAATGGCAGGTTAGACAAACTAAAATTTTGCTAATGCTATAAAGGACAACAGGCAAACAGTTACAGCTTTCAGATGAACTCCCTTTGCACTTCCAGCGACTGCAAATGGACGATTACTTCCACAGCTCGGTGGGATTCGAGCATTAAATACACAGTCTCCATACAACTAATTAAGTCTGCAAGCAGACAGCTCTTAAAGAGACAGTACATGGCGGCTCAAATAGCTCTCACTTGCAACCACATTTAAGCAGCTCTGGCCTGAACACCACCCAGACTTGAAGCATTCAGGCAAGCTCCTGAAGACTTTTGGGAACCCCATTTGCAGGGGGTTACAATGATATGAGCAGGCTGTTTCTAAACACATACAGGTGACAGACAAACCCCTCATGTGTGTTGATTATAAAACAGCACCCAGTACTGTTTTTTTTTCACTGAGTGCTATTTTGAAATTGGCACTTTTAAAGGGGTTTGCTTGTCATAATCAGATTGCACTCCAGGCTCTGTGTCTGGTTTGCTGAAGTACGACTATGCTTGGTGCAGCCATTCAGAGAAATAATTCTCTAAACATTCTAAAAGGTGAATTACTGAGTTTAGAAACCACCACAGAAACTGGCTTTGTATTGATATTCAGGATAGCCCGATTGCATGCACCCCCAGTGAATAACTGGGTTTAGAAAACAATGCAGAAACTGGATTTGTATTAATATTTAATATAGCCAAATTTTGCCCCCTCAATCCAACACAGAGCATGGCCCTGCTCTTTCAGTCAGCTGCTCAATATAGCACGAAACCGCCAGTGCATGAGAGGGAGTGCCCAGAATGGTGAGTGTCATTGATAATGCTAGCAAAGATTGATTTCTGCAAAACGTCATGAATGACATACTCTGATATGCCTCCTTCCTCAATCATGAACAATGACCTGCTCTGTCATTCAGCTTTTGGACTGTTAGAGCTCGTGGCAGACTGTGCTATAGGTTCGGGAGGGAGGGACCATGCTTTCCAGTATATCTTGCTATATTTGGTCCCCATATCATGGCTTGGAGGTCAGGAGGGAGCCCAACTTCTAAATAAGGACTATTTTGGGATGGGGGTCTGGCTAAGGAGGAGGGCTTTTAAAATGCAAGGAGAATGCAATTTTTTATTTTTAATCCATGTGGAAGAACAGGGAAGGCATGAGGGAGGTAAATCACAAGAGTGTGGAGGGTTTGGCCTAGGGACTAGCCTTTGCCACCTGGGAATGGGCAGGGTCTAGTTGAGGCTGTGGGGATCAGACCCAGGTCTGGTGGATGTACTGTACCAAACTCATTCATAGCTAGTTACCCTAACCTCTAGACTATAGTGCCAGTCCCGGTCATCACTTGGCATCTAAGCAGTAGTGTCACAACATGACTTAAGAAGGAACATGACACTTACACCACTGTAATCAAAGGAAATTCTAACTGGTAAGGAGAAGGAAAGGAGAAGACAGAAGGTGCTGTTAGGGGTGATATCGGCTTTAGACCACATCTTCTCCCAGTGGTACCTTTCTTAAACTAATATTTATCATGGTCTACTGGGTTAAATATCTGTCTGGTGGTTGACGTGCAAACCACTGTATGGAGAGACACACACACACACCATTACACATACACTAGTAGACAGAATAATTCACTTACTGTTACACACAGATCACAAAGCAGTACACATACACAACCTACCCCACCTAATACACATGGATGTGTAACCATTCAAGGGACTGACAGTCAAACTAGACAAATGAGTAAGAGCAGGACAGCTTTGCATCGAGAGTCTATCCTGAGTTAATATAGTGTTAGAAACACGCACCATGGGGTAAGAGCAGGACAGATATTGTATCGCAGAGTCTATCCTGAGTTAATCTAGTGTTAGAAACACGCACCATGGGGTAAGAGCAGGACAGATATTGTATCGCAGAGTCTATCCTGAGTTAATCTAGTGTTAGAAACACACACGCGGTAAGAGCGGACAGATATTGTATCACAGAGTCTATCCTGAGATAATCTAGTGTTAGAAATGCACACAAATGGGTAAGAGCGGGACAGATATTGTATCACAGAGTCTATCCAGAGTTAATATAGAGTTAGAAACACACACATGGGGTAAGAGCGACAGATACTGTATCACGAGTCTATCCTGAGTTAATATAGTGTTAGAAACGCACACACATGGGATAAGAGCAGGACAGATACTGTATCACAGAGTCTATCCTGAGTTAATATAGTGTTAGAAACACACACATGCACGGGTAAGAGTGGAAAGATACTGTATCACAGAGTCTATCCTGAGTTAATATAGTGTTAGAAACACACACGCACAGGTAAGAGCGGGACAGATATTGTATCACAGTCTATCCCGAGTTAATATAGTATTAGAAACACACACACATGGGGTAAGAGCGGACAGATATTATATCACAGAGTCTATCCTGAGTTAATATAGTATTAGAAACACACACATGGGGTAAGAGCAGGACAGATACTGTATCACAGAGTCTATCCCGAGTTAATATAGTGTTACAAGCACACACACACGGGTAGGAGCGGACAGATAGTGTATCGCAGAGTCTATCCCGAGTTAATCTAGTGTTAGAAACACAGACACGGGGGAAGAGCCGGACAGATACTGTATTGCAGAGTCTATCCTGAGTTAATCTAGTGTTAGAAATGCACACAAATGGGTAAGAACGGACAGATATTGTATCGCAGAGTCTATCCTGAGTTAATATAGTGTTAGAAACACACACACACGGGTAAGAGCGGACTGATATTGTATCACAGTCTATCCTGAGTTAATATAGTGTTAGAAACACACACACGGATAAGAGCGGACAGATACTGTATCACAGAGTCTATCCTGAGTTAATATAGTGTTAGAAACACACACACACGGATAAGAGCGGACAGATACTGTATCACAGAGTCTATCCTGAGTTAATATAGTGTTAGAAACACACACACACGGGATAAGAGCGGACAGATACTGTATCACAGTCTATCCTGAGTTAATATAGTGTTAGAAACACAACACGGGATAAGAGCGGGACAGATACTGTATCACAGAGTCTATCCTGAGTTAATATAGTGTTAGAAACACACACACACGGATAAGAGCGGACAGATACTGTATCACAGAGTCTATCCTGAGTTAATATAGTGTTAGAAACATGCACACGCACGGGGTAAGAGGGACAGATATTGTATCACAGTCTATCCTGAGTTAATATAGTGTTAGAAACACACACACGGATAAGAGCGGGACCGATATTGTATCACAGTCCATCCTGAGTTAATATAGTGTTAGAAACACACACACATGCATATGGATCCTTGCATCTATAAAGATGCACAGTCACACACACCAATAGAAACAGACACAGACATAGCATATGCACAGTTGACAAATGCATGTTTACACACGCTCGTCGCTCCGATTACTCTCTAGACATGACAGCACAGATACATGCACATAGACATGTACATACACCACTACTCTGTACCACAGTCTCATGCTTAGAACAGTGGTGTCACAGACACATAGATACATACACACACTGTACATACTGTACGCATGCATATTCATACACAATTTAATTACTGTTACATACTGCAGAAGTCTCCAAATGGGGTCTCACGCTTCACTACTTATGGAAGGAATGATCCTTCTACCCAAACAGCACCAGAGATGGCACAGAGTGGTGCCGCAGTTCCTAGGAGAAGGAGGTGGTACAACTGGACACCAGAAGACTGCTCAGCGAGGTCAGGGAGAAAGAGGAGGTATTGCTTGGTATCAGTCAGAGGGTACCACTGAAAGGAGGAGAGGGGACATGGCAGAAACTTTCAGGTACCTCAAGGGAATCAAAGTCCAATAGGGTAGCATCTTTCTGGAAAAGAGATGTGGAAGAACAAGGGACACAGTTTGAAGATAGAGGGGGATGGCTCAGAGGTAATGTAAGCAAGTATTTCTTCATGGAGAGGGTTGTAGATTCATGAAGGTTGTGGAGTCAAAACAGTGGGGAATTTAAGAATGCATGGGGCAGACATAAGGTAATTCTAGTGGGCTATGAGGAAGCAGACTGTTGGTTAACTAGGATCAGCAGCTTATCCATTAGGTCGGGAAATGGGCAGACTAGGTGGGCCAAGTGGTCCTTATCTGCCATCAAGTTCTATGTCTAACACCAGGGACTGCTTGGAATAGGTCAGGGACAGGGAGGGTGGACTGGTGGACACCAATGTCTGCTGCTTGTCTGTCTGGGAGAGTGAGGGCCTACTCTTGGGCACCAGGGACTGCACAAATTAGGGAGGGTTCAGAGTTTCCACTAGACACAGGAAAGTGAATGGTACTAGGTCAGGACGTTTAGGAGGTAGGTAGAAAGTGCTGCAGTTGGAGGAAGTTGTGTGATCAAGCTGGGACAGAGTTGGGTGGTAGTGGTTGCAAACAGACACGCATACTGGATGGGCAGCATGGCCATGGAAGGAGGGTGTCACTGTCTGAGGACTAAGAACCGTGATTTAAAAAAAACACCATTGAGCGGGTCTGTGGTGTTCTGTCATCTTCATGTTGTTCTTGACTTTGTCTGCTGGTTCCTTGGAGTAGTTATTCTTATTACTGTACTTTGCATTAACCTTGTTCATTTGTGAGGGTTTGTTTTGTTTTGCAGTGTGGGCTCTGCCTGGATGCTGCTGGTGGTGTTCTAGTTTCTAGTGAAGGTGCTGCAGTGTGTTGACAGTAAGTATGTCGGCAACTTGTTCTTATTAATATTTATCTTTAGAATTGTAGGCGGCTAGCTGGCACTGTGGCATGAAGGGCTGAGGCATCTGTGCCTTACCTTCTGCTATGCTGGTGACTTGTGTTCCTGGTGTGAGATGGTCAGCTGGGGAGGGAGAGGATTGAGCATCCAAAGGACAGCTCTCCTCTTGTGGGGTGGACAGAAGTACAGGCTCAGTGCTTCCCTGACACCTAGCAGTGGCAGGGTGCAGGTGCACCATGAGCTTGTCACACACAAGGGGGTGGCGCAGTCAGTTGGCGTGCTGTGAGCAGAAGCACACACAGTATGGCCATTGCCGGGCATTGCACGCTCCACTCAAGGGAACTGAACAAGGAAAACAGAGGTCCCAGGTCAATCAGAATGTAAGCAGCCACCCTCCGCGGGCCCGACTCTAAATGGCACTTCCCTGGAACTGGATCCTGTTCAAGGTGAGTCATGCTGTGGGGGAGAAGGGGGTCCTCACCATCCTGCCATGGAAAGTAAGCCATGGGCAAAGAAGGGACAGCTGTCTGATGTAGAGTGCAGGGCTTGGTGGGTGGCTGAAAGAAGGTAGCTGACTGGTGGGGACCCAGGAGAAACAAATTAGCTTAAAAAAAAAGAATTGTAGGTGGCTTGTAAGTGTATACAGACTTGCCAAACAGAGAAATCCTTAATGTTTTCTTTTATTACATAGATACTGTTGGCAGATAAGGTCTATGGCTACCCAGTCTGCCCATTTGAGCTTGGAAGTTCCTTAACATTTTTCTAGAAGCACGTTGCCTCTTACACCTGACCTCCGGGATTCCTTTATGTCTATCCCATGCATTCTTAAATCCTGTGATTGTTTCAGACCACACCACTTCCTCTGGCAGGGTATTCCACTTGTCCACCACCCTTTCTGTGAAGAAATTCTTCCTCCGTTTCCTCTGAATCGCCTCCATCCAACTCCACCCCATGCCCTCTAGTCCTCGAACATCTTTTTGCAGGAAAATAGTGTATTCCTGCACCCTGTTCATCCTGTTAAGGTACTTGTATGTGTCTAGCATATAAGGAGTACATATTTAAGTCCTTCAGCCTGTCCTCATAGGACTTGTGATGCAATCCCTGTACCATTTTGTTGCCCTCCTCTGAACCTTCTCCACCCTATCTATGTGCTTACATAGGTTTTGTCTCCAGAACTATACTCCAGGTGGGGCCTCATTTGTGTCTTGTATGTGGAATTATGACCTCCCTTTTCCTGCTGGTGATGCCCCTGCCATCCCAGTATCCTGTTTGCTTTGCCTGCTGCCTTGTCGCACTGTTTTCCTACCTTAAGGTCTTAAAAGATGATAACCCAAGGTCCTTTCATGCGTGGTGCATGCTCTATCTTCACCCCAACTGATATGTTGCTCCAGAGTTTGTGCTCCACATGCATTATTTTGTAGTTCTTTGCATTCAACCTCAGTTACTAACATACTAATTGCCAGCAGATTAGGTCTTCACGGTCTATCGAGTCTGCTTGAACCTCAGATCCTAATTGGGTGCCGAGGCTCCCTCCCTTGTGTTCCAGAAACCCCTATCATCCATCCCCACCCCTGGGCCAGGCCATCATCTGATACATCCACTTTTGTGTCTGTCCCACCCTCTCTTGAAGCCCACTACTGTGGATCTCTGTACCAGCTCGCCAGGCAGTGCATTCCAAGGGTCCACCACCCTCTAAGTGAAAAAACCTCCTCTTTCCCTCACCCTTCCACCTTCCAACTTCAAACCATGACCTCTGGTGATACCTCCTGCTTCAGTCTAAAGATCCCCTCCGTGTTTACCCTATTTATTCTCTTGAGGTACTTGAAGACCTCAATCATGTCCCCGTCTTTTCTCTCCTCCAATGAAAACAGGCAGAGCTCCTCAAGTCTGTCCTCATACATCAAATCCCTAGTCCTCGTATCATCTTAGTTGCCTCCTCTGTACCCTCTCCAGGAGCTGTATGTCCCTCTTCAAGTGTGGTCTCCAGTACTGTACACAGTACTCAAGGTGTGGTCTAACAGTCCATTGTACAGCGGCAGAATCACTTCCCTTCTCCTAGAGGTGATCTCCCTTACGATGCATCCCAACATCCTGTTTGCCTTGCTAGCCGCTCTCCTGCACTGCTCAGAGTTATTTATACATGCATCCACCATGACCCCTAGGTCTTTTTCCCTATTGAGGCCTCCAGCGCCTCTCCTCCCAGGGTGTACCTATGTTTAAGGTTTCCCCAAGATGTAACACCTTGCACTTGGTGATATTGAAATTTAATTTCCATGTGTTAGCCCAGCTTTCAAGGTGTCCAGGTCCCTTGCATGGCGATCTCCTCTTCCCTCAACTACTGCTCTCATCTTGGAGTCATCAGCAGAGGCTCATTTCACACCCTATACCCTCCCTGATGTCTGATATGTATGCATTAAACAGGATCAGACCCAGGACCCGTGCCCTGCGGTGCCCCACTACCAACCTCTCTAGGGTTGAGGCTCCCCACTGACCACTACTCTCTGGGTGCATCGAGGCTAGCCAGTTTTCAATCCATCTGACCATCAAAGGGCCTACTCCCAACTCTGTCAGTTTCTCCACCAGACCATTGTGGGAGACAGAGTCAAACACCTTACTGAAGTCCAAGAATAATACATCCACAGGCTTTCCCTGTCCAGTTCTGATGTTACCCATTTGTAGAACTCCACAAGATTGGTTTGACATGATCTACCTGGCACAAACCCATGTTGCGAATATCCAAACTTCCCACCTCCTCCAAGTACACCACCAATCGTTCCTTTAGTATACTCTCCATTAATTTTCCCCACAAGGTCAAACTGATGGGTCTATAGTTACCTGGTACTTCCTCGACCCCCTTTATGGATTCGCACCACATGTGCCTCTCGCCAATCTCTAGGTACCCTCCCTGCCTCAAGCGATCTGTTGAGCTCCGCCAGAGTGCAGCCAGTATGTCTACCAATCCCCATAGTACTCTCAGATGAATGCCATCTGGCCCATGAGATTTATCTTTCTTTAGGGCCTTGAGGGCTAACCACACCTTTGGTGGAGATAGTATCATCCATCCCTTCACCTTACTGGCCTTTTATCCTTATCCTGATGTGACACCCCTGGGGTACCTCTCCCTCCTCTCTACTCCATTTTTGTTGCTCCCTGATCCCACTCACTACTGCTTCTATCCCCATCATGCCTTGTTTTGTAGATATCCCATCCCCTCCCTAATGAACACAGAGGCAAAGTACTCATTTAATACCTCTGCCTGGTCCCTCGTCCTTCCACCCACCCTCCTTCTGATCTCAATCTGCCGAGATGCCCTTAGTTTTCTCCACTTCCCAATGTACGGAAGATCCTTTTCCCCTCCACATATCCTCTGTGCCAGCCACCTGCGCTTTTACTGGACTTTGCCCCCCTCCATCCGGGTGACTTTTCTAGATGCAAGATGGTACATTTCCTTTTCCCATCCTGTCTTGTTGTTTTATATTTTTTGTAGGCCACCTTCTTTTCTCTGACCACTACCTGAACCTCACTGGACCATCAGCATGGTTTATGTGACCTTGCTCCTATGTCTCACCTTAGCGCAGGTCCTGACTGCCTCATGAAGTCCCCGTTTATGACCTCCCATCTCTTTTCCACATTTGTCATTGATGTAATCCCTTCAAGTGATCCTTGAGAATATTTCCATGCCCACAAAGTTTGCCCCTGAAGTCCACTGCCAGTGTCCTATATCTCCCCCTCCCCCATGCTTATTTGAAACTAGACAGTATTGTGGTCGCTCCAAGTCAGGTGATCCTCTACAACCAGGTCCCTTACCAGATCCCCATCTGCAGAACCACGTCCAGGACATGCCACCTTTGCAGGTGCCATCGCATGCTGTGTTAAGAACACATCCTGGAAGCTGTCCAGCAGTCTCTGTTCCTTGGCCACCTTAGAGGACATGGTTCCCCAGTTTGTACCTGGCATATTAAGGTCCCCATCAACACCACTTCTTCCCTTTTGGTCCACACTGGGCAATGATGTTGTCCGCAAACCATCCTCCAGAATATCACCCATCCTGGGGCCCTGCTATACTACACCGCAGCTTGACCTCCTGCTGGAGTTCGTAAGGTGACCCATAAGACCTCTTCTTTCCCTCTGCCTCTTCTACCCTAGCAATTTCTATGTCATCCCTAATGAACATAGCCACTCCACCCCTCTGCCCTCCTTTCTATCCTTCCTAAGCATAGTGTACCCCTGCGTTTAGGTCCCAGTCATGGTTTTGTTGGCCCATTTCTCGTGACTGCCGCCACATCCACCCTCCCTCAAACAGCATGGCCTGGAACTCCTGGAAACTTGTTTCCCAAGCTCCTGGCATTTACTAACACCACCCCCACCCTTTATCCTGATCCCTTTGTTGAACCCCACCCAGGTTCTTATACTTCCATCTCCTCTGCTCCTCCTGAAACTTCCTCCCCAGTCTGTTTGCTCCCTCCCCTTGGGTTTGAAGGTACTTTCTCTCATCTGGAGGAGAGGACTTCTGGTCAGCCCTCCATTATCCCTCCACCCCTCACAAGTTTAAACCCCACCTTTCTTGAATGTAGTCAGCCACCCCTGTTTAAGGACTTCCTTCCTAATGGGGCAAGATGAAGACTGTCCTTGGCATACAGTCCCTTATCCTCCCAAACTCCTTTCCAGTTCCCCAACACCCCCAACCCACTCTTCACCCCACTTCCTGAGCCAGTCATTAGCCTCTGTGATCTTCATTTTTCTCCACTGAGGCCTTTGGTACTGGCAATATCTCCAAAAGGAAATGTTGCATCCATTATCCCGACAGACTTGCAAATTACTTGGAACCTTGCTGGATTTCCAAAATGCTATTTCCGCCTAGATCGTTAGTTCTCAAATTCACCAGGAAATCCAGTTTCTCCACAATCCCTAACCAGTTTGTACACCATGAACTTTGCACTGTGCACTGTCAGCCTAGAGATACTACTACCTTCACCTGGCAATGGCATCCACCCCTGTCCCTCCCACTGGGTACCCTAATCATCGAAGCCCCTACATCTCTGACCATCTTTCAAGCTTCTTCAGGTCACTCTTCATTTTCTGCACCCTTCAGGAATATCCAGTATGTTGCACATCTTGGTGTCATCGGTAAACAGGCAGACCTTTTCTTCTAGCCCTCTGCAATGTCACTAATGAAGATATTGAATAAGACTGATCCCTGAGGTACCCCAATGGTCACCTCCTTTCCCCAGATTGTACTCCATTTACCACCACCATCTGTTTCCTGTCTGCTAACCAGTTCCTAATCCAGTTGACCACCTTGTCTCCCATGCCCAGACTACCCATTTTGTTAATTAGCCTTCTATGTGGGACTGGCAAAGACTTGCTGAAATCTAGGTAGGCGACCTCTGCCACCTCTCCCTGATTGGGTGACTAGGGAACTTAATAATAAAAAAAACAAACTTGTATTCGTTTGACATGACCTTCCTTCTGTAAATCCATGTTGCCTCAGATCCTGAGCACCATGGGATTCCATATGCCACTATCCTTTCGTTCAGCAGTGTCTCCATGATCTTTCCCACCACTGAGGTGAGGCTGACTGGCCTGTAGTTCCTCACCTCCCTACTGCAGCTTTTGTGCAGTGGGACTACATGTGCCCTCCTCCAGTCCTCTGGAACAACACTGCGTGTTGGAGTGACTCTAAGAGGGCTGCCAGAGGTGCTGCTAGTTCCCTTCACAGCTCCTTTAATATCCTCAGTTTGATGCAGTTTGTCCCATGGTCATATCCACTTTCAGCTTTGTGAGTTCTTCCAGAAGTCTCCACTATGAATGTACTGGTGTTCACCTCTTTCCCACCCTCCACCCCTCCACCCCATCACCTCTGCACCCCAGCTGTGGTCCTTGATCCTTCCCTCCTTAGTGAATACTGAGCAGAAGTATTTGCTCAGTGTTTCTGCCTTGTCCAGATCCTCCTTACACTGTCCCTTCTACCCTTTGAGCCTCAACCCCCGTTTCTTTTCTTTCACTGATGTACCTATAAAATCCTTTATCCCTTTGCTTACAGAGACTGCTAAGCTCTCTTCTTTTCTGCCTCTTCACTGCCCTAACAGCCTTCTGCTAGACATTCAAGATACGCACCTCCCTGTCCTCCTCCCTTGACTTCCCTTTTCCTTCAAACTCGGCCTTTAAGCCCTGACTTTGTCCTGCACCTCACTGGAGAACCATAATGGTTTCCTCCTTTTCCCTTTGACCACTATCCTAACACATTGGTTTGTTATATCTACTATGGCTCCTTTCAGTTTCTCCCATTGTTCTTCTACCTGATCTACTACTCTCCTTCCCCAGGACTGCTTGTATACTGTACATCTGCCCATTTCAATGAAATGCACCCTCTTGAAATCTAATACCCTTGCCCTTGTGTGGCTCAATTAAGTCCATGTCTCCATGCTGAACCACACCATTGGTGGTCAATGGACCCCAGCCGCCTTCCACCTGTAATTCTTGACTCGGTTTCCATTGGTCCATGCCATGTCCAGAATTCACTTGTCCCTGGTTGGCTCATTCACCAGCTGCCTGAGTCCAACACCATGCAGTGATTCAAGAATGTCTGTACTTCTGGCTGAAATGGCCACCTGGGCCCAATCCATGTCCAACATATCAAAATGCCTCAGTAGCAGGATTTTGCCTTTAGCAGTCATGTCATGTATGTTCTCCACTAGTTCCTGTCTACTTCCTTCCTCTGCACCGGAGGTCTGTAGATCACCTCAGTGCATATTGCTGTTTCATTCTCTTGCTCCAGGATGACCCACATTGTTTTGGCCTCCCCTGTCTTCATTGAACTCTGTAGCCTTTATACTGTCTCTGATGTACAGGGCTACTCCCCATCCTTTTACCCTCCCTGTTCCTCTAGAACAACGTATAGCCTGGTACATTGACTTTCCAGCCATGATTAACAGAGTACCATGTTTCTGTTATTGCTGCTATGTCAAGGTCAGCATCTGCCAACTAGGCCTCCAGGTCTGGGAACCTTATTTCAGGTTACGGGCATTTGTTGGCATGATCTTCCATGTTTTACATTCTGCCCACTCTCTACTCTTGTTCTCCCTCTCCAGAATCTCCCCCTCCCTCTGGTTTCCTTTCCTGTGCTCTTGCCACCCCATATCATTCGTTATACATTCTTCACCTGCCTGCCCCTCCCGCCTGCTTTAACTCTACCCATAGTCAACTTATGTTCCTGCATGTTCCCATTGTGTTCCTAAGTCTCCTGGCTCTCCTCCTTGCAGTTTAAATGCTCCCTGCTGAAGCATTAAACTTCATACAAAGGACCAAGATCCCTTCTCAGGCAGATACAGGCTGTCCTCCTTATAGTAAGCCTGCATTTGGCCACATCAAGCCTGAAGTCCTATGAAGCCAGAACCTCCCTTCACACCACAATCCTTCAACCAGAAGTTGAAGGTATGGAGGTGGAGTACCCTAGCTTCCCTGTGCCCTGGACAGGTAACGCCCAAGAATGAGACTGAGCTTGCTATCCGTTTCAGGTTTCCCCAGCTTCCTGAAATTCTGGACTCTTAACTCTTCCCTTCTCAGGCCAGGTTATTGGTCCCCTGGTGGACTATGACATCCAGCTGCTCCCTCCTAGCTATTGTCATAGTGATCCTATGGATCCGCTTCCCATGCTTCCATGCAGTGCTTTCTGGGAGGCACTTGACCTCCCTGTCTCCTGCTGTTAGGTGACCCTAACTGCACTTCCCAGACAGTAGTCCACCACTAGGAGAAGTTTCACCCTCCGCCAGGGTTCCCTGCTTCCTTCCTGGGGCCCTATCCTGGAGGACCATCCCATACTCCCTGGTCCCAGCCTTGGTTCCTGCATGGGGTTTTCACAGACATTGTATAACTAATCCCTTTCTTTTTTTATGCTGTCCTCTGATCACTGCTTGACTGGCTTCCAAGGAAAAGTGATGGGTAAGTTTCTCTCTCTCTCTGTCTCTCTCTCTGTTTTGAGTGCCTACCTTCACTTAGGCATTCCTCCAGCACAGTATCTCTCCTCCCCCCATAGTTTACTTCTATGCTGTCAATGACTGCTACTTAATTTCCGCTGCTCTGGTTTCTACTATGCCACTATTGGTGGTTCCTTTATTGTCCAGTTGAGCTTCACATATACCATAATCGGTGACTCCGTCATTGCTTATCAGGCTTTGGTAACTTGCTCTGACACCATGGAGGAGGAGGACAACAGGAAGCCAGCAGTCTAGGGAAAGTAGCCTTTGTTGGACCCACCAGATGCCAGGGTACTCCATTTTAAAGGAATGGGCTTACAGCTCAAAGTCAACACTACCTTACTGAACCACATGCTAAATCATATTTAAATAAGACCACCTTCTTGTTTTTTTTTTCTCTAGATTGTTTTTACTCTCTCACTCACTTTGATTTAAACACTTCTTAAATTAACTTTTACTTAATTTCTGGCATGCCTTTAACTCTTCTTCCTCTCAATGTGTAGCTTCCCATACATTTTGACCATATCACTGTTATTTTACAGGAACAACTGGACAGTGACTGTAACAGAGGATGTTTATGGTTGCATAACTTTGGAAGAACAGACAGACAGTATAAAATAGTAACAGGAAAGAATAGCATAAACAAAATATGTTTTTCCAGTACAGTAACTAAATAGTTTCCTTCTAAGATACAATGCTTTTGAACACGTTGATTTTCATGTGGTGTTTGCCATCTGGTATACCTGAAATGCATCCAAAGTAACTGGGATTCACATGATAATTAGCTAAGTATTGTTGCACAAAGAAAGGGCACATGAGAAGGTACAGGTAGAGTTGTTTTTAAGTCAAAAAGAACCACTAATGGATTGTTGATGCCTTACATTAGACTGCACATGCAGCAACATATGTAACGAGCAGGTTTTGTTACTGGATTTCTTTTGAGAAAGATTCTAGTTACATTGTAAACAGAATGTTTCTAAAAGACATCCAAATCAAAACCATACCCATTTATATCTCCCTGCATGTGCTTTAGGAGGTTCAGTTTATTACCAGTATTTCTGTGTTTTTAAGGCTAAATTGCATTTTGTGTGCAATTTCTGAAGGGCATTTGAGAACAAATTGAGACGTTTTCACTGGATAAAGCTGGTGTTCCAAGTAAAATAGAAGGTAATTTGAAGTACTTCAAAATCAATTACAAAAACTGAAGAAAACTTGAATTTGACGGCATTCATTTTAGGTGTACAAGAAGGGTGTTTTAAGGTACAATTGAAGGGTTTGTTAAGACAATTTTACCACTCTTTTTCACTTTTTGAATGCTAATTAGCATTTTTGTGCAGTTTTGAAGGGCGTTTGAGAACACATTGAGACATTTTCAATGGATAAAAACTGATGTTTCCTGTAAAATTGAAGTAAATTTGATTTACTTCAAAAAATGATGACAACTGGATGAGTTTATAAAAACTGAAGAATACTTGAATTGAATTTGAAGGCCTTCGTTTCTGTATGGGCTGCCATGGCCCCGCCCTCCCCATTGACACTGGCCAGCTGCTGCGGCTGCCCCTCGGTTGCATATCGCCAGGCACCACTGGCGTGGCCGCAGCAGCAATAACAGCCCCACCACCCTGGCTGCACACCAGTACTGCCCCACTGGAGCCTGCAGATGCAGCCAGGGAATGGGCTGTTGAGCAGGCAGCCATGCCAGCACTATCCACGGAACCGCCTGGGTGGATGCCATCCATGGGACCATCCAGTATCCCACATGCATCACTGTCCGGGACGTGCATCACATCATCATTGCTGGTGCCGGCCCCGATCCGTGTCTCAGCACACTGGACACTGATGGCAGTGTCATGCTGGGACACAGCCAGGGCCACGCCCACATCCACACCACCAGCATCAGTTCAGACAGACGTGCAGGGATGCAGATGGTCAGTCCCTCGGATACCCATGGTGGTGGATGGGTGCTCCACCGTGTCTATGGCCTCCCTCTCGGTGGACACTCCCACCACCGCTGCCCCATGCAGATGCTCAGGAGCTGTAAAGAAACACAGTACTGTCAGTGGTTCCGCCTGGCCCTGGGGCCTGCCCCCCTTCCACCCACACACTGCCAGCGCCAGACCTACCATGTAGTGATGGGCTGATGCCTGTCTGGAAGCCACCGCCAGGAATACCTTCTGCACTACGCCACATGCTGCAAGCCACCTGCTCCTCCCATGGCGTCAGGTGGGGATGTCATGCTGGTTCCCACCGTGGCAGCACATGCCACACTGATAGCGACCACCTTATCTTTTATCTGCCTCTTGTCCATACTAACCTTTTCTTGCACTCCTGCATGAACCGCTGGTGGCTGCCCTGCTGGTTGATGGCACGTCACACTCACCCCATGCTGCTGCATGGGCCTGTGGCGTTCCCTCTGTCCACTGAGCAGCGGCACCCTGTCGAGGTATGCTTCAACAGGGCATCGTATTCTGCCCTGGTAAAGTTGGGCCTTCTTCCTCACACCTTCCCTGCTCCTCTTCATCCTCTTGCTCAGTCATGCTCATGCCTGGGGATGGACAAGTGTTACCTTGGACACTGCAGTCCCATACAGCCCTCCCAGACCACTGTCCCCACATCCCAACAGCATGCCACCTACCTCAAAGGACTGCAATACCGATCCATGGCCCATGCAGCCTCAGGTTGTATTCTTATAGCGCAACACATGCAAATGAGGGCAGGCTAGCTGTAATGGGATGCAAATGCAGTGGATGTGCCGTGGAATGGCTCATGAGCTGATTTGCATAACCTGGCTGAATATCACACTGTTGCACCTTGCGCAATGGTGTTGAGAGTGCTCAGGCTGTGCCACACCACGCATGCCAGCGGTGCTGATGCTGATGCTAGCGGTGCTGCTGGGAGGCAGTACAGGGCATGGCCACTACTGTACCTGTGGTGCTTGTGTGCTATATGCCCAGAGGGGCACTCGTGCCATGATGTGCTGTGGGCACCATGGTGCCACAGCGCAGTAGGCCACTGCATGGTGACACACACTTGCATCCTACACTACACGCCAGGGCTTCCCAATAGCATTGTGGAGCTCTGGGCACAGACCCTTGACCCTGCAGCGACCTTTTCCTCTAGGCACCATGCATATGCATGGCTGCCCCATTGTGCAGTCTGCCGCCAGCGTGATTGCAACTGGCAGCGCAGTACCATGCTGCCTCCACACGTGGGGCACGTGTGCTACAGGGCACCATTTTGTACTCACCAGTGACAGCACCATGCTGTGCACCAGATCACCAGTGAGAACAGCGTTGAACTGGCTAACCTGGTGGCACTTGTGAGCCACATGCAGGTGCCCTTTTGGCTGTGGTACTCCTGAGGCTACGGACAGAGGTGTGGCAGGAGGGTGGCAGAGGGCCTTGAGGAGGCCACAGGGAGCAGCAGGACCACTGAGCAGTGTCGCCACCACTATGGGGACCTCCAGTGGTGGTACCCTGTCTGCCTAGGGTGACTGCAGGCGTGTGCCCAGTGGGGTGCTGTGCCATGGCCAGGTAAGTGCCCTTCACAGCACTAGTAGTATTCGTCTGTCCTGGTATCAAGGTGGTTGGCAGGCCATGCCGTTGGGAGGCATACCTGTGCTGCCATGTTGGAGGTGCTGCATACCCTACTCCACAGTATCATGGCTGGGCAGTGTGGGCATGCACACAACAAGGGAGAGCTATGGTTCTGACATGTACTGATGGGATTCTCTCCATGTTTGCACTCTAGGCCCAGAGGATCACTGCAGGGCCCAGTTGGCCTGGGAGCAAAGATGGCAAGCTGGCAATGGAGGTGTGGCCGTGAGTGCTGTGCTTCCCCTACATCTGTGCATGGTGGGTTGCAGGGTGGTGATGGACAGAGCACCTGCAAATGGACCTCACTGCTGTGCACATCCTATGGTGCCATCCCATCCACACCATCCTGTGGGTCTGCACGTGTAGGTGGGTGTTGCAGGTGGGATGTGCATGCACTGGGTGCCTGGCTGTGCCACTGCCTTCACACTGCACTAGCCATGATGCCGCACTGCCATGATGGTGCTGTACAGTGCATGGGCGGTGGAGATGTGCAGCAGTTTGCATGGCTTTGGGTGCCCGGGTAGGCAGGTCATGTGGGTACACCCACTGTGGGTGGTCGCATGCCATCACAGGGGTACAGGCCACAGCTGTATACTATGCACCTGGGGGTGGCTACGGTGTTCTGGCCAGTCACATACTGTTTCTCTGCTCCCTTGTCCTAGGTGGACAATGCTGATGACCCTGGAGCGCCACATACAGGAGATCCTGCAGGTTACCCGGCCATGCTGGAACTGCTGCAGGATATGGAGAGGGGTGAATGGCAGCAGCACAGAAGGTGCCACAGGGAGCACAGGGATGAGAGGGGCCACCAGTAGGCCTGAATCACCTGAACTGCTCCTTTCCTCCCTGGACTGTACTTCACACCCCTTTGTCCCCTCCTTGATATTACCTTTGTCCCCTGCCTATCCCCTAAGTTGTAGCCTTGTACTTCCCTCCCCACTTTGTATATAGCATTGTATATAGTTCCTGTTGTTTATGTTGCCTGTTCCAACATACATGCTTTTCATACTACGATTGTGTTGGTCTCTGATTAGCAGTGGGCATCTGGTGCCTTGCCGCAGTGGTGTGTATAGCAACTGACGGGTGGTGCCAGCCTGGGCATGGGTGTGTCCACCAGGGATCCTCCACTGCTGTGGGTGGGGCCACAGGGTTGTGCTGTGCTCTGTGCACTGTTGCCTGTATGCAGCAGACTCTGGTGCATGTGCTATGTCCCAATCGCCCCTGGCAGTGCTCACCAGGCCCGCGGCGCTGTGCACCTTGGCGTGTCTATGGTATGCACGGTCATGCCAACCTCATCACTGCATGCATGGCTGCTGATATGACATTGGTGGCAGTCCATGCCAACCACCCTCCAGGCACGGCACCCTGGCAGCTGGTGTCCTGACCGTGTCTATTGCACGCCTGCCTCTGGTGACACTGTGTTGGTGCTGTTCTTGTCCCTCCATGCTGTCTATGGTGTCTGGGCTGGTGCCTGTGGTTTGGTGACTGTCACGTGGCTCCTGCTGCATGCTGGTGGTGGCCTGGTTGTGGTGCGCACACCACATGGCTGGCTCACCAGCACCATGGTAGTGTGCAGGCCATGGGCACATGGCACCATTGGACCTGCAACAGCGGGCGCCTGTTGCCCCTCTGTGTGGCTATTTGATGGGGTACCCTGGGTCTTGGGGGTTGTTTGTGCCCTGTGTTGCCTCCTGTGTGTCACATGCTTCATGCGCCCACAGTAGACTGTTGTGCTGTCTGGTGAGCCCAGTGCTGGGACAGAATGTGTTCATGGCTGGGTGTACGGTGCCGTCCTGCTGGTGGTGGCATCCGGGTGGGCCCTGTTACGTGGGGTCCCTCGGGTACTGATGCTGGGTCGACCTCCTTGCTTTGCCACTGTGGGGGCCATGCAGGGGGCCTTGTGTATGCTGTGGTGGCATCAGTGGCTGGTGTCACTGCTGCGGAGGGTCATGGTGGGGCTGTCATGCATGGCACCATGGGGCACCGGTTGCATTGTCACAGTGGTGGTGGCATACCTTCAGTGCAATGCACTGTTTGGTCATGATTCTAGGCTGGGTATCTCAAGATCGCTGTACAGGGGTGGTCAGCATTGGTGTGGTACGGCATGGGAGGGTCCTGACCCTTCATGCGTTACGGCCACTGTTTGCCAGGGACAGTGTTGGGGCACCTTGCCCTGTGGGTGTGGACTGCTGGCCCATGTCTGCTGTTGGATCAGTGCTGGGGTACATGGGCTGGTGGTCCGTTCAGTTCACCTTTGGTTGTGCTGCTCATGGGGGCCTTGTCCTGGAGGTTGGACTGTCTGGTCTGTGGCATGCTCCTCATGCATGGCGATCCATGGCTAATGCACTGCTGCTTCCTGTCCTTGTCTCTGCACATCCCTGGGTGTGCTACTGTGCATTGGCTCTGCCCCACTGTGCATCCATAGTTGCATCATGGTGCATCGGCCAGATATTCAGCTGCATTGTGCAGGCACACCTTGGCCTGTGCTTGGTTTGAATATTGCACCCATTGCGAATGGTGTACTGCTCTTGTGCCTGCTCCCACTATTGTGCATCTTTGGCGAGTCTGAATATCCCACCCATAGTGTATAAAACAAGAGGAGCCCATGGTAAGGTCCTCAGCTATTCCTTTAATTATCTCAGCTTTTGACCCATCTTTCACCCAGATATAATGGGTCATACTTTTGACACATGACAGACAAGGGATTAAAGTATACTGTGAAATGGGTAGAAAGAATTCTAGCTCTTGATTGGTAAAAGCAACTTTTAGATGGGCCGTCATCCCAGCACAATGGCCCAGCTAAAAGTAAAATGTTTAAAAAGGCATAAAATGTACTAAAATTACCCATTTCATAATAGCAATAAGGAACTCCAGGGGTAGTTCATGGTATTAACAGCCTCTAGGTGGAGAAGCACTCAGCTACACTCGTGCTTCAACCCACCTGAGATGGGCTGTTATCCCACCATAACACACCCTCCCGTCATGTCTTATTGCTTAATCTATCAGTGGTGAGCAAGGGGCATTTAGGTCATTTGCACAAATTCAACAGGCTTTTCAGATAGGTCAAAGGGATCATTACCACTTTCTCCAGATAAGGCACTATATACACCAGAGATGTGGGGTCAAGTGGAACATTGATCATGCTCATCCTCAGTTAGAGTGATCATAGAAACCAAGACCAATCAGATGCCTGATGATATTGTTTCGGTCCTGTATCAGGCACTTCAACCAACAGGGAATAAAACACTTGACAAGCTGCACGGGTCTTGGGAGGAAGACCTGTGGGTGGAGATCTTGGACTCAGACTGGGGACAGATTTCCATAATTCAGCATAAAGTAACAAAGTCTCACTCCTGGAGAGAGTATGGCTGGAAATGCATTGTGAAATATTTTAAGACACCCCAAATCGCAGGAAAATACAATAGAGTAAGGGATCTAGCTGTTGGAGGTTTTGTGGAGAAACCCAGGTGACACGTATGCATATATTTTGAGGTTGCCCAGGTATCCGAGACTTCTGGTCCAATATGGAGGAAGGGATTACCCAGTTTTCCCAGATATTACACACCTGACCCCTGGATTGGCCCTTTTACATTGGTTCCCCGGGATATTAAGAATAAACAAACCAGAAAAATGATCACTATTCTGCATCTAGCGGTTAAGAAATCTGTCTCCAGGAGGTGGCTTCAGCAGACACCCCACCCCAATGTAAAGAATGGGAAGACCTAGTTCATCAGATTTATGAAATGGAAAAATTAACAGCTGCAATAAACCTCAGAAGGGAAAGCACCAGGAATTTTGGAACAAACAGATCTTATGGGCCGTGCAGTGTAGGCAGTATATTATCCCCGAGCAGTATAGTAACAGAACTCCGAAGATGTTTACAAACTAAGATGAGTAGTCACTGTAATTAAGTCAAGTGGTTCAATGATAATTGATGTTTTATGGAATGTTTCTCAAGGCACTTTGTCATTTAATGTAACTCCTTTGAGGTAAATTAATCCTAACTGTCTGAAAGTGATCAATGATGTACTCTGAACCTTTAGTAAAGATATATAATAAAAAGTGACGTAGGGATAATCAGCCCTCACTGGAATGTAGAGGTGAATAAAACATCACGGGGACTCCAGTGCTGGCAAAAAGAAACAGCAGTCAGCTTTAACTCAATGTCCACTAAAATGTGCCCTAATAGAAAATTAATAAAAGCAGAGACCTGCCCAGTGTCCACTGCTTCATGCTCCCTAGGTTCTGTAAAATTACTTACTTTATTTATTTTGTTTTATTTTCTTCAGCTGACCTCATCAAGGTGGGTGGGTGGTGCAGTCCTGAAGCTATGTTTCATTCTGCACCCCACTTCTGGCTTTTTGCTTTGCAGGTTGTTCATGGCCAAACTCAAAAGCAAAGAACTCTAACAACAGGATGCAGCATGTCTCACACAGTATATTTTGAACTGTTACGCCACTGTCCCTTTAAATTATGTGGTATTTTTCTTTTCTGGAAATAATTTTTTTCTACCACTTACAGTATAAATATAGACCTGAACCAGGCAAATCCAAAGTCAAATCCAAACTCATCCTGGATCTGGAAAATCCAAAATCAAATCCTAAGTCACCCCAGCTTTGTCCATCCCTACTTTACGGTACATGGTTAGTATTTGTAATGTATGAAAAGGGGCCCTTCAAAATGCTGTTGTGTATGTCCTACATTTTTGTGCACTGCATGCTAAAAAGTTGTTAGGCACATTCCAAATCAGATTCAGCAGTATCCTTGCTTGGGCTGTCTCCAGCCACACTACAAACAATGTAGTTGTTGTTCTTTTTTAACCAGAGAGGCAAACTAAGCTGAAGCTTGTTTACAGGTGTGACCTAGGAGCACAAGGAAATTAAGTGACTTGCTTAGAGTCACACAGTATGCAAGTTGGTGCTGTAGGATTCATACCCAGGTCTCTAGATTTGTAGCTCAGAGCCTTAAACCACTGTGCTATACTGCCTCCTGTAATCAGTTTGTAGTTCACTCAAGAATAAAAACTGAAAGTAAAAATCATGACACCCATGGTTTCATTAAATGGCATCAAAAGCAAAAAAATCATTTACTCAAAACCGTACATGATAAAAATAAAAATACAGACTATCATATAAAACTCGCCATATGTTTCCATCTGAGGGTTGAGACAACAGCATCAACCACTCAAGTTCTCTCTTGAGGTCCATATGCAGTTGTCTCAGCCCTCAATTGAAATACAGGCTCATTTTATTGTTGTCCATAAATTATTCTGTATACAATGGCATGTATTTTGATAAGTAGTAAGGTTACCTGCATGTATTCTGATGATAAGTAGTAAGGTTACCTGCACGTATTTTGACAGTAAGTAGTAAGGTTACCTGCATGTATTTTGACAGTAAGTAGTAAGGTTACCTGCATGTATTTTGACAGTAAGTAGTAAGGTTACCTGCCAAGGTTCAAATCTTTGTATGCTGGAGCATGTTTTATTGTAGAAAGGACCATCCCCTGATGTACATAAATTCAAATTGTGCAGTGCTTGGCCCACAGAGTAAACAGAATTATAGACATTAAAGGCACCCGTCAAGTGGTGGTCATCAAGAATGGGGTATTGAGCTCCTGTAGTTCCTCTGACCCAGAACATATTTTACTCACTGCAGGGTAGCATTCATATTTCTTTGTTCCCATTTACATGCAAAGGCATTTTCCCAAAATACTTTGACGAAAATGTCCCCAAGAGATGTGGAAGGGTGAATCTCATAGAAAGTTCTTGAATCCTTCTATGTAACCAAGATGGAGTGTAAACAGTAAGCTGCCATTAATTATTTTCAAGAACTCTGCATTTGAAGTTGGTGTGGATGGATTCCAGCCTCACATGTAACCCAGATTTTGCCTGTGATGTTCTGCCGTGATATCTCTTCCACCAGCGGATAGAGATTGACTTGATCTGAAATGATGATTATGAGTCTCGCTGTTGACTGGATCATTCGTTTGACAATTTGATAAATTCTCTCCTCCAAAGAAACTCTGGGCATAAGTTCATAGTAGGAAACGCAGACTCCCAGTTTTTGAGCTCCTCTACTATCATGTGACTGGTGTGTTCCCCATAATCTGTTCCTTCTGCTACCATTCCTACCCACTGCCAACCTAACTGCACCACCATGTGAGCCAGACCTGTGGACAGGAATGCGCCACTCGGCAAAGTCCTCAGAAAGGATGGAAACTGACGCTATCACTCAGTATCATAACTGAGGAGGCATAGGATATCTGCAATGTACAAAGGCATATTTAGTACTTTTCCAACGTGTGTTTGATAGCCTTTCTTGTTTATCACCAAGTCCCATCCCACAAGTAAGGTAGAGTGCTTATTGTGAATGCACTTTGTACATAAGAATATTGTCTAGTTTTGCTTTTAAATGTAGTTTAAATTTGTTGTGCTTAGTATTGCATTTTATATTGCAACATGCATTATTTTCCTTCTGTTGTCACCCTTATCCCTAGGCATGGCTGAGAAGGGATCATTTAGATCCAGTCCACATTCTTGGTAAAATGGAAATAATTAAAATAAATAAAATATTACCTATTTCAGCCATCTTCTTTTAAATTACCTATTTGGAGATACTTTGTTTATTTTAATACATAATTGAAAACTTCTTTCCTAATCTGTGAGTTTGTGGAATCGAACACCTGCAGTATGTTATATTTTGACTTATTCCCTTAGCTTTTTTCTGCTGATAAATTGTGTATGGAGGAATGTAATATTTGACGGTATAACCACTATACAGTAGATCTGCATAAAACTGACATGCTCCATCTGCTGAGGCTATCATAATCAGCAACATTTGAACAGGTAATTCTATAACTAAACTATGTAAATTACAATTATAGGAACAACCATACGATGTACATCTTGTGACTGTGCTGAGAAACAAGCTAAATCTTTCTTCTTCTCCTGCTAAATATGACATCCCACATCTGCTACTGTCAGTGCAGTGGCTCAGTAGGTAGCACACTTGCTTCTGAGGCCAGGAGGTCAGAGGGCTGTGGGTTCAGTTCCCACATCTGGCACTTGGGTTAATATCCAGTACTGACACTAGTGCAGCATGAGAGGGGTGCTGCACTTGAGGTGCCGCCTTCAGATGAGACGTTAAACTGAGGTCCCATCTGCCTGGATTGGTGGTAGTTCAGGTGGATTTTAAAGATCCCATGGCACTTACTTAAAAGAGCAGGAGAATTTCGCCGGTGTCCTTGCCGAATTTCCTTTAGTCACTAAAAATACTACCAACAGCTTAATTTGGTTCAAGGCCAGTTGGCATTCATCTCTATTCCTCCCCGGTCATGCCTGAAAATAGGCAGAATTTGTCTAGTGCACTTACCTGGTCAACAAAAACCAATAAATAAAACATGCACCAGCTGTGACATGAGACAAGGGTACATGCTACTAGATACCAGCAAGGTAACAATAGGTACCTGTTGTGACACCAGACAAGGGTACATGGGTCCTATGTGATAATAGCACTTATAAAATGGCGCAGACTCAGTTAAGAAGGGGATAAAACCTTTATAGGTACATCAGGGAGCAAAGAAAGACCAAGGGAGGGATAGCGAGGCTTAATAAAGGGAGGGAGGGTGGGCAGAGGGTGACTGTGACTGTGAAAAGGCAGAGATACTAAACAAATATTTTTGCTCAGTATTTACAAAGGAAGAGGAGAGGTACCTAATACAAACAGTAGAAACACTCTGAATACAGAAGTTGATACCAGCCCATTTACAGAAGAAAAGGTTCTGAAAGAACTCTTAAAACTGAAGGTGGACAAAGCAATGGGCCCTGATGGGATTCATCCCAGAATTCTAAAAGAACTAAGGGTAGAATTAGTGACACCACTGACTACCCTGTTTAACAAATCTTGGGAGGATGGGGTGGTACCCGAGGACTGGAGGAGGGCAGATGTGATTCCCTTCACAAAAGTGGGAGCACGGCAGAAGCAGGAAACTACAGACCTGTTAATTTAACCTCAGTGGTAGGGAAAATGATGGAATCACTTCTGAAGAAAAGAGTTGTCGAGTATCTAGAGGCCAGAGGGCACAGGACCCAAGGCAGCATGTATTCACAGCAGGAAGATCCTGCCAGACAAATCTGATAGATTTCTTTGACTGGGTGACCAAAGTAGTAGATCAGGAGGGCTGTGGACATGGCCTACCTAGACTTTAGCAAGGCATTTGACACAGTCCCACACAAAAGATTAATATACAAGTTAGCTAGCCTGGGAGTGGGTCCCAAGATGACAGCCTGGGTAAAAATTGGCTGGAGAATAGGACACAGAGAGTAATAGTAAATGGAGTCCACTCTAAGAAAGGGGGTTACTAGTGGGGTACCGTGCAGGTTCAGTATTAGGACCGCCTCGTCAATGTCTTTATAAGCAACATTGCAGAGGACTGGAAGAAAAGTTTGTCTCTTTGCAGATGATACAAAGATCTGCAACAGAGTTGATGCACAAGGTGGGGTGGAAAGGATGAAAAGGGACTTGGCAAGGTTAGAGGAATGGTCAAATGTATGGCAGCTTAGATTCAATGCTAAGAAGTGCAAGGTAATGCACCTGGGAAACAAAACCCAGGGAAGAGTACACAATGGGGATGAGATACTAACAACAACAAAAATGGAAAGGGACCTGGGGGTAGTCAATCAGATGACCTAAAGGTGGGCAAGCAATGTGAGAGGGCAGCAAGGAGGTCTGGGGGGATACTGGGATGCATAGGGAGAGGCATCACCAGTAGAAAACAGGAAGTTATTATCTCTCTGTACAGACAGCTGGTCAGACCCCATCTGGAGTACTGCGTGCAGTTCTGGAGACCCGTCTTCACAAAGACATAGACAGGATGGAAGCTGTCCAGAGGAGGGCACTAAAATGGTGCAGGGTCTGCACTGGAAGACATATGAAGAGAGACTGAAGGAGCTTAATATGTATAGCCTCTAGGAAAGGAGGAGAGCGGGAACATGATAGAAACTTTAAGTACCTCAAGGAATCAACAAAATCCAAGAGGTAGCATCTTTCAAAAAAGAGGTGTGCAAGAACAAGGGGTACAATTTGAAGATAGAGGGGACGGCTCAGAGGTAATTTTAGGAAGTATTTTTTCACAGAGAGGTTGTGGATGCATGGAGCGGCCTTCCGGAGGAAGTAGGTAGAGTCAAAAACAGTGGTGGAATTCAAGCATGCATGGGACAGTCATAAGACAATTCTAAGGGTGGGGTAGGAAGAAGTAGGCTGCTGGTTAACTAGAATCTGCAGCTTATCCATTAGGTAGGGAAATGGGCAGACTGGGTGGGCCAAGCGGTCTTATCTGCCATCAAATTCTATGTTTCTAGACCAAACCAGCAACTGTACATTGCTGAAAACAAAGAATGGTGATGAACAGTGCAGCATCAGCAAACAGCGAACACTTGCTTTCTATGCTGGGGTGATGCAAACTTAGTTTAAGCCGGGGGAAATGCCTCTTATGCACACTTTGTAGGAGGTATTAGCCCCACCTCCCATAAATTATATTACAAACAGCAGGGGGATGATGATTGGGGACTATGGCAAACAAAAGACATGGTGAGAACATGGAGGGCAACCTGTGGGTGGGAGGGGACACACTGGGGAGTGTGGGTGGAACAGGAGGCAAAGAAGAAAAAAAAAAAACATTAGAAGAGCGAAACCCAGATCCAGCACTGAACCCCTGGTCCATCAGCAACACAGGCAGTGACTCGAGCCACAGCATCAGATGGCCACCTCAGAAATGGCCTGCCAAACAAACTCCTATATACTAAATAACAGAGTTACTCCATCGAAACAAACTCGCTGAACTTAACATGCACCAGTAAGAGCACATAGCCCATTTTGCAATTGCTAATTTTACACTGCCTAAAACTTGCTCACCAAAATTCACTTGCTATATTCATGGGGATTCCGGTACATACCACTAGATATCAGCATGGTTACCATAGGCACCAACTGTGACAACAGACAAGGATACATGCCACCTAGATAGCAGAATGTAAAACAACACACACCAACTGTGACACCGGACGAGGTAAATGCTCCTAGATACCAGAAGGGAGACAGTAAGAACCAGCTGTGACACCAGACAAGGGTATACACCACTAGATACCATCAGGGTGACAGCAGGCACCAACTGTGACATCAGACAAGGAACATGCCACTAGATAACAGCAGGGTAATAATAGGCACCAGATGTGCCACCAGACAAGGGTACATGCCACTTGATGCCAGCAGGGATAAAACAGGCACCAAATGAGACACCAAACAGTGTAAAAGAAATTAGATACCTGCAGGGTGATAACAGCCACTGGCTGTGACACAAGACAAGGGTACATGCCTGTAGACACCAGCAGGGTTAAAACAGGCACCAGCTGAGACATCAGAAAATGTAGATGCCACTAGACACCAGAAGAGTGAGAACAGGGACCAATTGTGACATCAGACAAGGGTTCATGCCACTAGATACTGCAGGAGGCAACAGATAATTGTTGTAACACCAGACAAGGGTTCGTACCACTGGATACCAGAAGGGTGACAAAGGCACAAGCTGTGACACCAGACAAGGGTACATGCCACTAGATACCAGCAGGGCTAAAAAAGAACCAGCTGTGACACCAGACAAGGGTAGATGCCTTTAAATACCAACAGGTCTACAACCAGCACCAGCTGTGACACAAGGCAAGGGTACATACCTGGAGATACCAGCAGGGTGATAACAGGCACCAGCTGTCTCACAAGACAAGGGTATATGCCACAAATTACCAACAGGGTGACAACAGGCAACAGCTGTAACACCAGACAAGGGCACATGCACTAGATACCAGAAGGGTGGCAACAGGTACCAACAGTGACACCAGACAAGGTACATGCTACTAGATCCCAGCAGAGTTAAAAGACACCAGCTGTGACACAAGGCAAGGGTACATGCCTGGAGCTACCAGCAGGTTGACAACAGGAACCAGCTGTCACACAAGACCAGAGTACATGCCATCACATACCAGTCCAGCATGGTTAAAGCAGGCACCAGCTGTGACACCAGACAAGGGTACATGCCACTTGACACCAGGAGGGTAACAACACTCACCAGCAATGACACCAGACAAGATATATACCCTAGATACCAGAAGGAGACAATAAGAACCATCTGTGACACCAGACATGGGTACATGCCATTAATACCCACTGCACCTGATCAGGGCACTGGCGGCAGTGCACCCATCATTAGGGTGCCACATATTGAAATTTGCTGTCCTGTCCCTGAGTCTGCCCTCCTGGAGTGGGTATATAGAAGTGGAGGTGTGTGAGGGCACGGGGCACAATCCCACAAAGAGAGGGGTTGGTGACTTTGTAACTTGGAGCCCTAATAATCCATTAATACCAGCAGGGTGATAGCAGTCACCACCTGTTTCACCAGACAAGGGTACATTCCACTAGATACATGCAGGGTGAAACATGCACCAACTGTGACTCCAGACAAGGATACATGCCACTAGATACCAGCTGGGTGACAACAGGCACCAGCTGAGACACCAGACAATGGTGCATAGCACCAGATACCAGAAGGGTAAAACAGGCACCAACTGTGGTACAAGTCAATGGATACCAGCAGGGTGACAACAAGGACCAGCTGTGACACAGGACAGGGTGCATGCCTGTAGATACCAGCAGGTTAAAACAGGCACCAGCTGAGACACCAGACAATGTACATGCCACTAGATGCTAGCAGGTGACAACAAACCACCAGCTGTAACACAAGACAAGGGTGCATGCCTGTAGATACCAGAAGGGTTAAAACAGGCACCAGTTGAGACACCAGACAATGTACATACCACTAGATACCAGAAGGGTGGCAACAGGCACCAGTTGTGACAACAGACAAGGGTACATGTCACTAGCTACCAGCAGGGTGACTTCAGGCATAAGCTGTGACACCAGACAAGGTACATGCCACTGGATTCCAGCAGGGTGACAACAGGCACCAGATGTGACACCAGAGAAGGTACATGCCACTGGATAGCAGCAGGGTTAAAACAGGCACAGGTATACGCCACTAGATACCAGCAGGGTTAATAAGCACCAGCTGTAACACCAGATAAGGGTACATGCCACTAGATACCAGCAGGGTGACTGCAGGCACCAGTTGTGACACCACACAAGGGTACATGACACAAGATATCAGAGGGAGCAACAACCACAAGTTCTGACATAAGACAAGGTATATGCCTCAAGACACCTGCAGGCTAACACACTCCAGTTGTGACAAAAGATGGGTGTATAAAAATAGATACCCACAGGCTTACAAAAGCACCAGTTGTGACACCAGACTTGGGCAAATGACACTAGATACCAGCATGGTTAAAACAGGCACCAGCTATTTCACCAGACAATGGTACATGCCTCTAGATGCCAGCAGTGTGACAACAGGAACCAACTGTGACCCCAGAGAAGGATACATGCCACTAGATACCAGAAGGGTAACAACAAGCACCAGCTGTGAGACCACACAAGGGTACATGCCAGTAGATAACAGAGTGACAACAGGCACCAGCTGTGACATCAAACACAGATATGTGCCACTAGATACCAGCAATGTGACAACAGGCACCAACTGTGTCGTCAGACAAGGGTACATGCCACTAGATACCAGAATGGTGACAACAAGACCAGCTGTGACACCAGACATGGGTACATACCACTTGATACCAGCAGGGTTGCAACAGGCACTAGCTGTGAAACCAGACAATGGTATATGCCACTAGATACCATCAGGGTTACAAAATGCACAAGCTGAGACTCCAGATATGGGTACATACACTGGATACAAGCAGAGTGACAAATTGCAGTAGCTGTGACACCAGACGGGGTACATGCCACTAGATACCAGCAGGGTTACAAGAGGCACCAGTTCTAACACCAGACATGAGTACATGTCCTTAATACAAGCAGGGTGACACCAGTCACCATCTGTTTCACAAGACAAATGTACATGACAGTAGATACCAAAAGGCTACAACAAGCACCATCTGTGACAACAGACAAGTGTACATTTCACTAGATACCAGTATTTTACACCAGGCACCAGCTGTTACACCAGACAGGGTACATGCTACTAGATACCATGAGGGTAACAACACTCACCAACTGTGACATCAGATAAGGTACATGCCCCTAGATACCAGAAGGAGACATTAAGAGTCAGCTGTGACACCAAGCGTAGGTACATGCAGTTAATAACAGCAGGGTGCATTTCACTAAATACCAACAGGGGAAAACAGGCACCAATTTTGACACCAGACAAGTGTACATGTCACTAGATACCAGCAAAGGCTATAACAAGCACCAGCTGTGACAACAGATAAGTGTACATTTCACTAGATACCAGCAGGTGACAACAGGCACCAGTTGTGACACCAGACAATGGTACATGCCTGTAGATATCATTGGAGATAACAGCCACCAGGTATGACACCAAGCAAGGTTACATCACACTAGATACCAACACGGCTACAACAAGTGCCAGCTGAGACACCAGACAATGGTACATGTCACTAGATTCCACCTATGTGACAACAGGCACCAGTTGTAACACCAGACATGGGAACATGCCACCAGATACCAGAGCAGGGTAACTGCAACCACCTGTTGTGACACCAGACAAGTTACAGTGAAACCTGCCAGGATGAAGTGCAGTGTCACAAGTTTATTGCATGACAAAAGGGATTAACTGTCATTGAAATTGCATTGTTTGTTGCAGAATCTCTACTGCAGAATTTTGCAGTGCTGCACTTCATCCAAGGAGCTTCAATTACATGACACTAAAGGGTGCATGTCTCTAGATATTGGCAGGGTTATAACAAGCACAAGCTGTGACACCAGACATGTGTACATGCCCTAGAAACATAGATCTGATGGCAGATAAGGACCGCTTGGCCCCACCTAGTCTGTCCATTTGCCTACCTTTTGGATAAGCTGCAGATTCTAGTTAACCAACAGCCTACTTCTTCCTATCCCCACAAAATTGCCTTATGTCAATCCCATGCATTCTCGAATTCCACCACTGTTTTTGGCCCCCACAACCTCCTCAGAAAAGTCATTCCATATGCCCACCACCTTATCTGTGAAAAATACTTCCTCACATTGCCCTGAGCTGTCCCCTCTCTGCTTCTAGATTACAGCCCCTTGTTCTTGCACATCTCTTTTCTGAAAGATGCTACCCTCTTGGACTTGGTTGATTCTCTTGAGGTACTTGAAAGTTTCTATCATGTCCCTCTCCCTCCTTTCCTCGATGGTATACATATTAAGCTCCTTTAGTAAGATCTACTAAGGATAAGTAAGATCTGGCTGCTCACAGATGACACAAAGCTCTGTGGGAGGGTAGACATGGAGCAGGGGTGAGAGATACTCAGGGAAGACAAGGCTAGGCTAGAGAAATGGTCTGGTATTTGGCAACTGGGTTTAGTGCTAAAAGTGTAAGTTATACACATAGAGGAAAACACTGGGACCAAATACTAGTTGGGTGGTGTGCAGGAAAAGGAAGAAAAGGACCTGGGTGTAATAATCACGAATGCCCTGAAACACTTGGCATACTGCAGGAAGCTGGGGCCAGAACAAGCTGAATGATGGTCTGCATAACCATGAGAATTACCAGTTGGGAGGCAGAGGTAATTCTGTCACAGTACAGATCTCTGGTGAGATCACAGCTGGAGAACAGTGTGTAACATTGTGCCCTTATCTTAATATGGTGGGGTCCCACAGGGCTCAGTGCTGGGTAGGTGTTGTTCAATGTCTTCATCAATGACATTGGAGATGGCATTAAAGGTGAAATGTACCTATTTGTGGATGACACCAAGCTCTGAGAGAGGGGACACAGCTGAAGGATACAGGACCTACAGAAAGATCTGGAAAAGCTAGGGAGGTGGTTCAGGATCTGGCAGCTTGGCTTCAATGCCAAGAAATGCAAAGTTATGAATGTTGGAGCCAAGAATCCTAGGACAGAGTACAACCTGGGTGGAGTCTGAGTATGTGCATCAGAGGAGGGGAGGACCTGGGAGTGGTGATCACTAGTGACCTGAAGCACTCCACACAGTGCAAGAAAGCAGCAGCAAAGGCAAACAAGATGCTGGGATGCATATCTAGGGGATCAGTAGGAAAGAGAGGTTATACTCCTTGTGTAGGTCACTGGTAAAGATGACAGCTGGTCAGCAGGGTAAGGCATACAAGGAGAGGTTCAGGGCACTGAACATGTACTTACTGGAAGACAGGAGAGAGAGAGAGGAGAGAGAAGGGGACATGATTGGGACACTCAAGTACTTGAAAGGGATACATAAATTTGATAAGAGGTTTCTTTAAGCTGAGCGACAACCATAACACAGGGGTACAATCTTAAGCTGGAGGGTGGAAGGTTTAGAGGGGAGATCAGGAAGCACTTCTTCACAGAGAGGTGGCAGACACTTGGAAAGCACTGCCAGAAGAGGTAATTTCATTGAAGACAGTGGGTAGCTTTAAGAAAGGCTGGGACAGGTATAGCGGCAGGGTAAGGTCATGGGTAGGGAGGATGGGAGGAGTGGGAAGAGGGTCAGGGACAGTAGCTCAAGCTGTGGACCCTGCAACACGAGTAGACTTGATAGGCCAAATGGCCTTCTTCCGCTAGCTCATTCGTATGTTCATATGTAACTTGCAGAAAATGGTCCAGAGAAGGCAAGCAAGATGATGTAGGTCCAACAAGGCAATACATATGGGGAGAAGCGCAGGAGGCTCAACGTGTACTTTCTTGATGACAGACAGGAAGGGGGTCATGGTTTAGGCCTTCCAGTACCATAAAGGTATAAAGAGGGTGAGCACTGAGAGCCTCTTCAGCATTAGTGGAAACAAAATCACTAGAGGTAAAAAGCCGAAGCTGATGAGAGGAAGATTCAAGAGGGAGATGAGGAGGCACCTTTTCACCAAGAGGGTGGTATCTAAGTGAAATGTGTTGCTGGAGAAAGAGATATCCCTAAAAATAGTGGACAGTTTCAAGAGGTTTGGACAGAGTGATGGAGAAAGTTGTAGGTGGGGAAAAGGACAGAGGTATTTGAGGGCAGTCAAGGGGATATGGAGGCAGTTTCCTCTGTAAACCAGTGGAAACTGTTTACTAAACTGATAGGCTGCAAGGACTTTATCTGCTAACATGTTCATATGTAACTGTAACACCAGACGAGGGCATGTTACTAGATACCAACAGGGTGACAAGAGGCACCAGTTATAAAGTCAGACATCAGTGCATGCTACTAATACCAGTACAGTGACAACTGGCACCAAATGTGACACTTAACATTTCTACATGCCACTAGACACCAGTGGAGTAACAAAGGGTACAAAGTATGGCACCAAACAAGGGTACATGCTGCTAGACACCAGAAAGGTGACAAGAGGCATCAATTTTCAACCCAAGCATAAGTAGTGAGTACAGCTTTATTTATCAGACACGCATTTCCTGGACTCTGAGCAACTTGCCAAAACAGTAATTATACATAAATAAATAAAATTGGTCAGAATAATTGGCAGCAAATATGACATTAGGAGCAGTAAAACAAATAAGCCAATAAAAATCAGTGGCACCAGAAACACAAAACAATATATTAAATAGAGCTTAAAGCCTCCAGAAAGGACTGCAGACCCTCTTTAATGCCTCCAAGGTGGCCACCCTAAGATCAAGATGGCCTGTTTCACAGGGCTGGGCCAGCCAGCACAAAACAATTGCATGAGGATTTCAGCCTGGCCCTAGAAACAGCTAGGAGGCCCCTCAGAGGGCAGAAGGGTGTGGGGTCTGTTTGGGAGTCAGGAGGTCTATCAGGTAGCCAAGACCCAGTCCCTATAGAGCCTTGTTGGTCAGCAAACTGATGCTGAAGGTGATTCACCACCTTACCAACAGCCAGTGCAGTTCACAAAGGATGGGGTTGTATGGCGAGACCAAAGAAAGCCCATCAGTAACCTGGCCACTGCATTCTACACCAGCTGCAGCTGACAGGGATACCTCCACTCACCCTGACATACAGAGCATTGCAGTAGACAAGCTGGGTAGTCACAAACGCATGTACCACTGATGGCAGGTCTTTGAGGAGAATCAAGGCCTTTATCTGGGTGATGCTTTGACATGGTAAAAGTTACTCAGTATAGCATAGTGGTTAAGGGCACTGAGCTACAAACCTGGAGACCTGGGTTTGAATCTCATAGCTCCACTTGCATACTGCGTGATCCTGAACAAGTCACTTAACTTCCCTGTGCTCCCAGGTCACACCTGGCAACAAGCTTCAGCTTGGAGTGCCTTTCCTGGTTAAATACTTTTCCTTTTCCCTTTCCATTACTCAAGACTACAGCTGATGCCTAGGCTTCAAACATTAGCCTCTCATCTAGAATGACACTCTTATTCTTCACCTTAGCAGATGCTAACAAGCTTGAGGAGCCAAGCACAAGCCAGATCACCCTCTCAGCAAGTACATGCTACTAAATACTAGATAGGTAACAAGAGGCAGAATTCGGATATCAGACATGTACACATGCCACTAGATACCAGTAGGGTGACAACTGGCACCAATGTTGACATCAGACACAGATGCTATGCCACTAGATAAATGAGGAGGACACCAAAATGCCATTAGATACCAACAGGGTTTTCACCCTTCTGGTATCTTGTGGTCTCAGCAGCAGAAGCCAGGAGGTTATCCTCTGACTATACAGATCACTGGTGCAACCCCAGATGGAGTACTGTACAAGGCTCTGGAATCCATACCTGTATATGGACTGCAATAGGGTGGGGACATAAGGCAACTAAAATGATTCAGGACGTAAGTGGAAAGGCGTATGAGGAGAGACTGCAGACATTGACATGTACACAGTAGAAATCAAAAGGAGAAGGGAGCACAATGGAAACTTACAAGTACCTGCATGGGATAAGCACGATGTATTTTAAAGGTATTTTCACCTTACTCAAGACCATGAGTTTGAGGTAGCATTCAATGAAGTTTGCAGGAGGAAGAGTCAAGAAGGATATCCATAAGCACCATTTTACTGAAAGGGTGGTGGGTAAGTGGAATAGACTGCCAGAGGAAGTGGTGTAGACTATGACAGTGGGGGGTCAAGGTGAGGTGGAACAGGCACATAGACATAGTAGCAGCAGGGGCAGAAGTAACAGGGGGTGGCCACAGGGACCTTTGCAGTGTAGTTACTGGAGGTGGGAGAGGTAGGCTGGATAAGTTACTGGCCCTTTTTCTACCATCGTTTTCTGTGGTTCTATGTATCAAATTCAGGAATAATACTGGTGAGTCCAGCTCCAGCTGCTGGTTGTTGGAGTGATGATTCTGAAGCAGCAACAGCACCTGGAAATGTGCAAGACCACTGCTGAAGCTCTCATGGTGGCTATGTTGCTTGAACAAACCATCTAATTCCACTAAGTCTTTTACTTGGCTGCCACAATTGCTGCTGCTGGGAGTTGGGCATGGATGTGCAGTTAGGAAGATGCCATGCTCTCATTTTAAGTGATTGGCCAGACGCAGCTTTCAAATAGAGATGTGTAGAATCTGTGGCATGTTATGACATTTCTGGGAAGATTCTGTGACCTCCCAACAACATTTAAATATTTCAGTTATTTCTAGATCATTTTAAAACCCCTCATCTGATGTTCACCAAATTCATGAAGTCATTGCATTCCATTCTTTTTATTTGTGCTAAGTTTGATATCAAAAGTTTTAAAGGGGCATGATTAAATGATAGGTATACAAAATTAAATCAAATGTAATCTTCAGTTATTTCCATCTCATTTTAAAATTACACATCAAAACGTCCCCACATTTGACAAGCTAGAAGACATATATAACAGGGATGTGTGTACCAAGCTTTAGGTCTCAAACTTGAAAGGGAGCAGAGCTTAGGCAGTAGAGTTGTATAAAATGTATCCTCTGCCAGTGAAATTGGCAACATTTGAGTTTCAGTTATTTCTAATTTCAACATGAACTGTGCCAATTTTGAAATGTTTAGACTAATTTACTACGTGGATATTTTTGCCGTGTTTCTAGTCTCTTTCTTTAAAGAGGACGTAGGTATGAGTATCAAATCTTTCAGAAATGTTTAGAATTAATATTTGCAAGTGATGTATGTGAAAAACAAAATTATAAGCCTCTGCAACTTAAAAAAGAGAATGCAAAGCCATTACATTTGGTAGGTTCATAGACCTTAAAAGGAGACTGTGTGACAACATTTTAATCTCTTGCATAAATGATGTCCATGTTATAAGCAGTCAAACATTACAAAATCATATCAGCACTTACAATTGAATGTCATGAGTTTCAGTGAAAATTTTGAAATTCTGTGAAAATATTGTGAAAACTATATCCATGAGTTTTGTTCAGCCACACCTGACCTGTCAGAAAAGACTAATGAGAATAGCAATAAGACAGTACTGGCTGCACCCTGGCGGAGCTTTTCAACAGGTCACTTGAGACAGGGAGGAGGGTACCTAGGATTGCGAGAGGCATGTGTTGTACCAATCCATAAAGGGGTCGAAGGAAGTACCAGGAAACTATAGACCCATCAGTTTAACCTCGGTGGTGGGACAATTAATGGAGAGTATACTAAAGAAGCGATTGGGGGTTTACTTGGAGGAGGTGGGAGTCTGGATATCGGCAGCATGGGTTTGTGCCAGGTAGATCATGTCAAACCAACCTTGTAGAGTTCTATGAATGGGTAACATCAGAACTGGATAGGGTAAGCCTGTGGATGTATTATTCTTGGACTTCAGCAAGGCGTTTGACTCTGTCCCCACAATGGTCTGGTGGAGAAACTGATGGGGTTAGGAGTAGGCCTTTGATGGTCAGATGGATTGAAAACTGGATAGCTGGCGCACTCAGAGGTAGTGGTCTGTGGGGAGCTCTCGAACCCTACAGAGGTTGTGTGAGGGTACCACAGGGCTCGGTCCTGGGTCCAATCCTGTTTAATGCATACATATCGGACATCAGGGATGGTATAGAGGTGTGAAATGAGTCTCTTCGCGGATGACTCAAGATGGGAGCAGTAGTTGAGGAGAAGAGGAGGTTGGCCCTGCAAGGACCTGGACACCCTGAACTGGGCTCACACATGGAAATTAAATTTCAATATCACCAAGTGCAGGTGTTGCATCTTGGTCGAGAAACCCTAAACACAGGTACACCCTGGGAGGAGGTGCTGGAAGCCTCAACAGGGGAAAAGACCTAGGGGTCATGGTGGATACATGTATGAATAACACTGAGCAGTGCAGGAGGCAGCTAACTAAGGCAAACAGGATGTTGGGATGCGCCAGTGAGGATCACCTCTAGGAGCAAGAAGTGATTCTGCTACTGTACAATGGACTGGTTAGACCACACCTTGAGTACTGTGTACAGTACTGGAGACCACACTTGAAGGGGACATACAGCTCCTGGAGGGGTACAGAGGAGGGCAACAAAGATGATACGAGGGCTAGGGATTTGACTTACGAGGACAGACTTGAGGAGCTCTGCCTGTTTTCATTGGAGGAGAGGAGAGACAGGGGACATGATTGAGGTCTTCAAGTACCTCAAGGGAATAAATAGGGTAAACATGGAGGGATCTTTAGACTAAAGCAGGAGGCATCACCAGAGGCATGGTTTGAAGTTGGAAGGTGGAAGGGTGAGGGGAAAAGAGGAGGAGGTTTTTCAAGAGAGGTGGTGGACCCTTGGAATGCTCTGCCTGGTGAGCTGGTTCAGAGATCCACAGTGGAGAGCTTTAAGAAAGGGTGGGACAGACACAGAAAGTGGATGTATCAGATGATAGCCTGTCCGGGGTGGGGATGGATGATAGGGGTTTCTGGAGCACAAGGGATGGGAGGGTCTCGGCACCCAACTAAGGATCTAGGTTCGAGCAGACTTGATAGACCATAAGGCCTAATCTGCTGGCAAATAGTATGTTAGTATGTTAGTATGTTAGTATTTATAGAGGACTCCACTGGGGACTCCATCAGTGTTTTCAGTACAGTAACCAGAAGTGTCATAAATGTTTATTTCATTAGTGAAGTTGGGGAAGTCAAAACTTTGCATTCTGTGTCATGGTATGAAGTTCCGCTTCACCACTCCTTTTTACTACAAAATTCTTTAAAACAATTTCTGTTGAGAAAAAAAAACACCCATTTGTAGCCTATTACTATCTCCCACCACTAGCTCAAATAAGATGTTACTACCACCCACAAAGCACCCACTTCCCTCCACTCCCTAGTGTTAAGTTTGTAAATATAAGATCATTGGAGTAGTTCAAATTAAACCTTTCCCCATCCCAGTTGCTTGTGAATCTAAAGTTTGAATCAAATTTCAACCCCACCCCCCCAGTCCCATTGAAATAGTTCACCCCACTCCACACACCCACTGGTACTTTCTTCCCTAATCACACCTAAAGGATATATCCAGTGCAACTACAGTGAAGCTCGCCAGGATTGAACCCACTTCTACAGCATTCAGCAGCATGTTGCAGCAGAGTTACTGCAGTAAACATATAACTTCAATGGGATTAATCCCTTTTGTCATGCAAGAAAATGTGACACTGCCAGGATGAAGTGAATGTCACATTTTCCTGTATGACAAAAGGACTAATTGCCATTGAAATTACATTGCTTGCCACAGTAACTCTGCTGCAGTATGCTGCAGAATACTGCAAAATGCTGCAGAATTGGGTTTAACTTGACAAGCTTCACTGTACAGTGGTAGTTGTACACAAGTAGTAGTAGTAAGTTTAATTTTAGGCACTCTTCCCCAGAAGCCCAGGGTGACATACAAGGCAAAACAGTAATGGTAATAAAAAACAATGGCTACAGTCCAAAAACAACCTGCACTTACATGAAATAAATAAACAGCAATAATACTGTAGATCTTTAAAGCGTCAGCGTAAATGAGCATTAAATAAAATGCAAACAGCTACATCATCGATGGCACAGATGGGACATTCAGTGGTTCCCCAAATGCCTGTCTAAAGAGGTATGCCTTCAACCCCTTTAAAGGCCTCAGCAGAGGGCCTCACTCAATACCCTGGGAAGAGTGTTCCAAAGCCAATGCCCAGCAGCCTTGAAAGCATGATCTTAGATGTCTTAATGTGTACCCAAGGGACCTAGTGGAGACATGCCTTAAGGAGTGGAGGGTCATGAGACTGAAGCAGATTCAAAGCTCCAAGAGATAGCCCAGGTCCAACCCATATAGGTCCTTACAGATTAACAGACCAATCTTGAAGGTAACATGCCACTTCACAGGACAGCGAGTTCAGTTCGGTTCACACAGGACTCAGGTCACATGACCTGACCTTGAAAAACCAATCAGCAACTGGGCTATTGGGTTCTTCACCAGCTGCAAACATTATAGGGTACCTCCATTGACCCTGAGATACACTGCATTACAATAATCCTGCCTGGACATCACAAACACATGCACCAGTGTTGACAAGTCTTCAGGGGATAAAGGGACTTAATCACGCTGATGTTCCTAAGGTGGTAAAAGCCACTCCAGACTACAGCTGACACCTGAGCCTCAAATGTTAGCCTCTCATCCAGAATGACTCCTAGATTTTTCACCTTCACAGATGCAAATGGCCAAGAAGACCTGAGCTGAAGCCCAGTCTCATTTAGGTACCTCTACCACCACCTACAACCAGACTCAGTCAGTCTTGTCTGGGTTAAGCCTCAGCCATCTAGATGCCAGCAATTCTGTATCTCAACAAGCACAAACTCAGCACCTCAACAGTGTCAGGCATCACAGGTGCAAATGACAAGTACAACTGGTGTCACCAGCATATCTGTGAAAACCTAGATTGCATTGCTCAGTGATCCATCCCAGAGGCAGCACGTGCACTGCAAACAATACGGTGAGAGAACTAACCTTAGGACATGCTGCTGGAGCTGGGGCATTGGAATCATGAGAAGGTTTCATTCACCACCCTCTACATCCTAACTCTGAGGTACTGTAGCACTCAAACCAGCAGATGACAGCGCAATGAGACCTCTGCACTCCCTCAGATGATCCAGCAGCCACCCATGTTCCACAGTGTCAAAGGCGGAGAGAGATCAAGGAGAATGAGAACTGACAGTTCAGCTCTATCCCTTGCTCTGAGAAGGTCATTATGCACCTAACCAATGTTGTCTTAGTACTGAGCCTGGATCTGAAACCGGATTGTAGGGGCTCATAGATGTCAAAAGCTGTAAGGTGTGCCTCAAGCTACAGTGTGCAGCCTTCTCAATAACCTTGCCTAAAACAGGTAAGTTAGAGACTGCATGATAATGCACCAGAATGGTTCAAAAGATGGTTTCTTCAGCAGGGACTCACAAGTGCATTTTCAACCCGACAGGAAGAAGCCCTCTGATAAGGAGCACTGAACTATTTCAGTGAACACCAGATCCAGTAGTGACACACAACTTACTAGGAATCACATGGGGCCTGGGTCTAGCTCACAAAAGTGGCTGCAGCTCTGAGATAACCTTGTAAACCTCTTCTACTGTAATTAGCCCAAACCCTCCCCAAGACAGCTGAGCATGTCTAAGAGGTGCAAGCTTGACCTTGCTGGGTTGTGGCAGTCGACTTGGCGAGTTCCCAGCCCACATAGAGACACTGTCCAAAAGTATTGAGTGAACTTCTTGCACTTTGCTGATAAGCCAGCTCTTACTGGCTGCAGTCAGGTTGAATTTAAAAGCCTCTCTACAGTATGAGAGTGAGCCAGTTAATCTTTCACAGCTGAAATGAACCTGGATAGAAATGTTGCCTTTTACAGGAGATTGCACTTTGATATCCATCAAAATGAATCTTCAAAGCCACTTTATTCTTCTAGACCCTGGACCTCCTCCAACATCACACTAACCTCTGAACCAGGTCCAGTCCTTTTCAATATGTTCATCAGTACCACAGAGAAGGAATTCAGGGCAAGATGTGTCTCTTAAATAGATTACACTCAGCTTTGTGGTACAGTAGACAGTGAAGAGAGGGCAGAGGAACATGCAAAGGTCTGAGAAGTGGTCCAAGGCGTGGCAGTTGAAATTCACTGCCAAAAAAGTGCAAGGTGCTGCAAATGAGGAACAATAACTTCAGGAAGGAGTGGATGGAGGGTTCAAACTGGGGAATACTTCTTAAGAAAGAGGTATAGGAGTCATTGTAAGTGACTCTCTTAAACAATCTAGACTGCAACAAGGCCTACAGAAAGGCAACCTGAATGTTGGGGTGTATTGGAGGAGTTTTGACATCTGTGAAAGGACATATTACTACTTCTCTATAGATCACTGATGAGGCCACACCTGAGTACTGTTCCCAGTTCAGGATTCTTCACCTAAGAAAAGACAATGGCGTGAAGAAGATGGCAGCTTAATTCTTTACTGCTGAGACCTGTCAATCATATCTGCAATAATCCGATGGCAGGGTGATTTTAAAACTTTGGATACTCAACATATTTTAATAGATCACCAACTGGGCAACAGATTGATCCTAACCTTCTGTGGGCATTTTCAGACTACAACCCAAGAGACTCTCCGATTCAACTAGGGCCGGGTCAGTTGAATTGGACAGTTTCTGGTTGTTGGTAAGAGGGCATTGTGCCTTACTGACAGCCAGGATGAGCGCCATGAATTCAGCTGCCATGGACATATAGCATCTAACAACAACGATAGCACAAGTAGCAGCGGACATGGCTGAGCTCATGATTACTACTTCAGAAACTAAAACTGACTTAAAGCAGTTAGGAAACAGACTCACTGCCATGGAAAATCATCTTAACACTGTAGAACAACAAACTGAACAAGCCCAAACCCAACTATAGGACCAGCAATCAGTGATCCAGTGCCTCCTTGAAAAAGTTGACAATCTAGAGACTAGGACTTGAAGAAATAATGTGGATCATCGGCTTTCTGGAGGGGCTGAAAAGCAAGATATGGTTGTTTCTTGCAAGCTAAAATTCAGTACTGGGCAATGCACCAGACTGTCCACCCATCGAGTTTGAAAGGGCGTACTGTACTTTGGCACCAGTACACCATCCTGGACAACCGCCATGGCTCATCATTGATAAGCTGCTCCAGGTCCCAGTAAGGACAATGTCATGCACCTGGCAAGACAGCAAGCCCGCTGACATGGCAAGGACACAAAACATGATTTTTTCAGGACTCTTCTGTCAAGCTCTCTAACAGAAGAAGAGCATTCACAACAGCACAGAGACAACTAGCACAAATGGGCTATCAATATACAATTAGATATCCAGCAGCACTATATGTTAATGTCAATGGAGTGCAACAAGCCTTCAACACTTTGGAGGAGGTTGAACAATTTCTCGAGCACAGTCCTGATCTCCAAGGTGAGCTGCACCTATGGACACTCCCCATAAACTACCTTGCAGAACTCAGCTCAGGACTCCCAGACTCCGGATCTAAAACCCTAGACCAACATAGAGTCCCCATGGCTACTAGTGAAGAGAAGTCAGAGTAGGCAAAGGCACTGGGGATCTACAAAAGGACTCACAGAATTGACTGTGCAGATCAAGAAGCTGTAGTAGAAGCTCAAGCTCCCCAACCTCTCCCCACAACCTACAATTTCACGACTCTCATCCACTGTGCAGCCCTAGATCCAGACCTGACAACCTCCGGAACCGCTGCATCAAACCCAGTGAACCCCAAAGAATCCCAACCAAATAAAGAAGAATCTCTCTTCTGGGTTGATTATGCTGAAGAAACACCATTGCCTATATTACCATCCTCAGGGACTGAAGACCTGATCACACAAAAAAAACAGGGAGCAGACCGCTGGATAGCGGGTAATCTATCGGAAAACTTTTCTCTCTCACTTGGGGATCTGCAGCCCGCTCCTCGTGGCACCCTGGGCTAATGAACTCCCATTCACAGAAGTTGCAGAGGAACTTAAAAGAGCTGACACATGAACTACTATTAACTATATCCGCTTGAATCTTACAATTTGCATTTATATTAACGATACACTGCATTAGCCATGTGTTATTTACTTGTTAAAATTTTTTTTTGTTTGTTTTTATGTTTCTTAAGGTTCGGAAGTATTCTTCCCTTATTTTAATTATGTCTATGAAAAAAGCATTTTGTATAGGTAAAATATGAGGAGGGTCTCCTGATGGTAACGTTTTTATTTTTGGTAGGACCAGTAGATTTCGGTGAATATGACACATATTGTTAACCTTATTGAAACATGGACTGGGTGGGATTCTTGAACAGTGTGGATCCCATCTGGAACAAAAAGAGACATGATTTAATGGAATCCTACAACAACTGTATAACTCAATTTACATTATGTACTAATTTTGAGTGTCCTTGCTGTTTTCATGTATTTTACCTAAACAAACTTGAAGTTTCAAAAGAAAAAGATCTGACAGTTGCACAGTTCAGCAGTAATTACGATGGTTGGAGCCTGTTGCTCACAAGTTGTGTGTATTTCTTTTTTGTTTGCTGGATATTACTGCTGTAGCTCTCCGATGCCTCGCTCATTTCGGAGGAATGACAAAGATATGAAAGGGCCTGGATCAACCTTCAAGCAAGGAAAAGCTGCAGATGATGCTCCAAAACAAGGGAGCATGTTGTCCAGTGGATTGTCTCATGCTAATTGACCCAATTGGGATCACAATCTTACCCCTTCCCTATCACCACACACACACCTGGGTCTAATCTTATCCTTACTCTCCGGTATACTGAATGGGCTTTAAAGACTTTAGTTGTTTCTGAAATGACAGACTAGATATATATTACAGATGACAAAGTGCTATAGCCATGCAATTGTTTTTGGTTCTTCATGTTTAACTGAACTGAATTGCTGAAAACACTATATGCTTCTTTGAGTCTTTCAATTGGAAAAGTGTCCAATTACTGATCTGGTTTAATTAATACTCAATACAACCCTCGATAAAGGTGTCAGACAGGGGTCAAGCATCATGTTCACTAACAGGGTTTACCAATCAAATAATCTTGGTGATCCCTGCCCGCAGGAAAGAATTACTAGACCCAGATAACCCCCAAGATTGGCCTTCTCATCCAGCTGCTGGATAGTGCCACATGCTGTGGCCTGATATTTATGGAGATCTTAACTGGGCTTCAGATAGTGTATGTTAGGAGACAACCATCCAGGCTGGCTTACTGTGAAATAATACCAGGCATAGGTTTCACATATTTAGTCTGCTGTTATGTAATTAAATATCTACTTTCCGATAAAACAAATTTTCAGTGGTGACAGAGCATGGTCAAGAATAGCAGAAGTTGAAGGTTTTGTTGATGTTGCAGCTGATAACCATTTGAAGTCTGTCTCTCTCTCTTGATGTGAACCAGTGCCCTACCACATTACTATATTGTGGAAAGAATGCATTCCAGAAGAGGAATGACAAAAGGTACCCATAAGACTGGGGACTCCTCCCCACTGTACACATAATATACTTTTGGCTATCTAAAGCCCATAATAGGGCTCCTCAACAGAATCTCCGGGCCTCTAGCCATAGCCACTGAGGACACACAGGACAAAGTGCGTGAACTTTAGCTTTCAGTGAAATTGCCACCTTATGCTCCAGATCCCCCCACTTCCTAAGTGGACCAGACATTCACCCTTTACTTTACCCCCATATGTCCCCCATGCACAGAATCTGGGATGTTACCCCACCCCCATCTTGAGACACCTTCTCTCCTAGACCAAACCTACTACTACAATGTGAAGCCAGGCAGCAGGCTCTTAGAAACCATCCTTTCTATAATGTATGGAATAGTACTCCTGGGGGAGGTAAGGAAGGTCTTGCATGAACAGGCTCACATTTAAATGCAGGACGCCACAGAAGGATCAGTCACTCATAGATCCCATAAGGAACCCTCCTACCAAGACAATAGGTTGATACCAGCATAATGGTGCATCCCTGGTATGTGGGCTGGTTGCAACCTTTTCTCTTCTTATCGCCCTGGTTCTGAGCCCTAGGCCTACTGGCTGCTTCCATGTGACCGACCATCAGGGCTCTCATCCCATTAGTCTCAAGTTTCTTTTACACATATCTCAAACAACCGCAAAATGAAGTAGTTTACTGGTACAGTTTAGGAAATGGGTAAAATATTAGAGGCTTCTGATTGGTTAAGGTACTTTTCTAGCTGGGCATCTATCAGACAACAGATGCCCAGCTATTAAAAGTACTCAGCCAACCCCATCACCACAGTCCTGCTGCCCAACCTTGTCTCTAATTGGCTAAACCCCCTCAATTAATTTTCAAATGTCTATCATTTTTCTGTCACTTAGTGAGAGCTTACACCCAGCCCTTGTCATCCAACCATCCCCTCTGGTATACCCTACTGCACAACCCGACATAACATTTTTTTTTTTACCCTGCATCCCTAAAGCTGCTTTCTGGCTGCAAAAGTGTCACAAACATTATCTCCAGTACAGCTACTGAGCAGAGAGCAGCGGTATTTTCTTAATTTTCCATACACAGATGGGCGTCCATCTGCGGTACAGAAATGAAGAAAATACCACTCTTCTCCTGCACTGTAGTGGTATTGTAGATATTGCTTTCATTACTTAATGCAGTGACCACGTTTAACAAAAGAACAGTTAAAATTCAACGCAGTCGTTGGGAAGAACACAGGTTGCCTAAAAATCACAAGCTAAGTGAGACAGGCAGCGGCTAGCTATGATAGTGTAACTGGTAATGTGTGTAAAGTAAGTCAGCAGTAGTTTCTGTTTTCCCAGACTGCACATCTAGCACTCTCACTTTCAGTCTCCCACTCGCTCACTCAAGTCAGTATGCGCTGTTAAGCAGTATACAGTAACACACAAAAAGGCAGAAAAAGGAGCTGTCATTCTGATAGACAGTTTTGAAATGAGTGTCACACGCCTCTCACAGCAGCTCACAAGTGTTGCTTGCCATGCTGCTTCCAATATACTGGCTACCTCCCAGAAACAAATATGTCTATCCACTGCTTCCCAACAGCAACATATCTCTTTCTTTCCTAGCTGCAGCACGTCTCTTTCCTTCCCACTGCTGAGACTGCGCCCATCTCCCACAACTTACCAGGATTGGTGATCGGGAGCTCCAGAGATGTAAAGCAGGACAGGTTTGTGTCTATCTCTATCTCACTCAACTAATTTTGCCATTGCTTCCAAAAGTGCTGTGTGTGTGTGTGTGTGTGTGTGTGTGTGTGTGTGTTAACCGACAACCAAATGAAAGACAGAAGTACAGAGGCTCCACTACCACCCCAGATTAAAAAAATCAGTATAATGCAGGCGGAGGAACTATTTTATGACAAAACTTATTGAAAACTAACTTTTATTAACACTTCTTATTTTTTTTTTTACAATACACATTTTCTAAGACAATAATACCCTCCAGGATGGACGGTATTGAGTTATTCTGGATCTTCCAGTGGCTATTATGCCCCTGTGCAATCCGATATAGCACAGTACCATCCACCCTGTTGGGTATTATTGCTTGTTTAGAGTTTAGCCTAATCAATCAATCAATCAATCAAAATCTTTATTTATCCAGGCGAGCACCATTGAGCAAGACTCATTTGCAAGGTGGACCTGGCCATGAATGCATCAAAGTAGAGTACAGAAGCAGGTATACAAAAGCAATAATATACGAGGAAGAAAAAGTATATACAGTGCATGCAGTACAGTACAAGGTTGAAATAAAACAGCATTATTTTACAATTGAAAAAGTCAGCAGATGTACAATCAACCATAGGCATACAGGGGTTATAAGCAAAGATCATTTGAGTGAGGCAGCCAGCAACTACACATATAGGGAAAGATGCCATGTGGGGTGGCAGGTTAGAGAGGTGAAGAAGAGGAGGGATATGTTACCGTTGACTGGGGAAAATTGAGTTAAAACCACAGAAAGTGACGATGGCTGTCATGTACTTGTTTATTATAATAATGACAGAGGAGGGTAGATAATTGGGACACTACTATGGATGGGATGGGACTTCAGCCAGGCTGGAGTGGACAGGAAGTTGGGTGCAGCAAGAAGAGTTAATAGGGAAAGAGTGAGAGCCAGGGTAGAAACATGGCGAGCATCAGGATGGAAAGAGAGGAGTTGCAGAATTAGTGGGCTAGCGGTGAGAAAACATTTGCAGGGTGCTTTCATGTAGCGATCGTAGAGTGCCTTGAAGATATTCAGGCTAGCAGGGCAGCTCAGCTTCGAGTTCCTTTGTAAACCATTCCACAATGTCGGTAAAGAGAAGCTTAGAGCAGTTTTGCTGAAATGAGTTTTGACCCTTGGAACTTCAGGGCAATAAGAGTAGCTCCTTAGAGTGTAGGTGCCTAATCTTCATGAAGTTAACAATGCAAAAGATTTAGTTTGTGTTCAAATGTAGAAGCACTCTGGAATGTATTTGGACTGTACAGGGTACTCTAGCCTTAATAGTATACCTGAGGTGCAAATATTGCATACCTGATATGTACACTTAGTTTGTCTCATGGCTACCTGATCACCGTTACTGTCCTGCTTTTCATTTTCCATCCCTTAAATTAATGGGAAGACCTCTGAGAATAAACTCTCCCAAAGAGTTTTTATATACTATTTTCCTTATAGCGGATCTTAAATGCACCACCTGGAATGTGGGAGGTCTCAACTCCGCCCATTAAAATGAAGCACATTTTTCCCACCTAAAAACTGCGTATTAATGAAGCCTTCCTACAGGAGACAAAATTCACTTCTTTGGAGGCTGTCAAGTTACACAGAGAATGGGTGGGGCAGGAGGCACATAGCTGTCCTAATACATCCAACAGGGGTCTCCATAGAAACATAGAAACATAGACTTTGGGCAGATAAGGACCGCTAGGCCCATCTAGTCTGCCAATTTCCCTACCTACAGGATAGGCCAGATTCTAGTTAACCAACAGCCTATTTCTTCCTACCCCCACAAGAATTGCCTTATGTCTGTCCCATGCATTCTTGAATTCTCCCACAGTTTTAGACCCCACAACCTCCTCAAGAAGGCTGTTCCATGCATCCACTACCCTCTCTGTGAAATAATACTTCCTCACATTGCCCTGAACCGCCTCTCCTTCTATCTTTAAATTGTGTCCCCTTGTTCTTGCAAGTCTCTTTTTCTGAAAGATGCTACCCTCTTGGACTTTGTTGATTCCACTGAGGTACTTAAAAGTTTCTATCATGTCCCCTCTCCCTTTTTTCCTCAAGGGTATACATATTAAGCTCCTTTAGTCTCTCCTCATCGGCTTCTCTTGCAGACCCTGCACCATTTTAGTTGCCCTCCTCTGGACTGCCTCTATCCTGTCTATGTCCTTGCGGAGATGGGGTCTCAGAACTGGACACAGTACTCCAGATGGGGTCTCACCAACTGTCTGTACAGAGGAATAACAACTTCCTGTTTTCTGCTGATGATGCCTCTCCTATACATCCCAGTATACCCCAGCCCTCCCTACTGCCTTCTCCATTGCTTGCTAACCTTAAGGTCATCTGATATGATTACTTCTGCATTAGTCCTTACCCTGGTCAGTTCAAAAGCAGAAGCATGATTACCTAGACAAATACAAGATCCAATGCCAGAAGCTTAAATAATAACTTTGATGAATGTCTTTATACCTTACAAGAGTCGAACATTTACTGTATGTGCCATAACTGAAACTTCGGTGTTACCAGGATGATACATGGGATAAGCAGTTCCTGGTTATGTCCTTTATAATAAAGATAGATCACACTCTAGGGGTGGTGGTGTAGCTTTGTACATAGTCAACAGCATTATATCTGAAAACATAGATACATCCCAGTGGGACTCAGATGAGATATTATGGGTCAAAATATCTTCATCTCATAAACCCAAAATGAATGTAGGACTAGTCTATAGACTACCATCCAACTCACATTTTGAAGATCTACAGCTTTTGGATTATGTTAACAAAATAGTTTCTACAGGCAACCTTATACTAATGGGTGACTTTAGCCTCCCAGGGATTAACTGGGATCTCCTAAAAGCAGTTACCATAAGCAAACAGAATTTCCTGGAAGCAATTTTATTTATTTATTTATTTAGCTTTTGTTGATCGGGTAAGTGCACTAGACAATTTCTGACTATTTTCAGACGACCGGGAGGGATACAGATGAATGCCAACTGACCTTGAACCAGATTAAGCTGTTGGTGGTATTTTTAGTGAATGAGGAAATTTGGCCAGGACACCGGAAATTCCCTACTCTTTTCGAGAAGTGCCATGGGATCTTTAACATCCACCTGAACTACCACCAATCCAGGCAGATGGGACCTCGGTTTAACGTCTCATCCGAAGGCGGCACCTCAACAGTGCAGCACCCTCTCATGCTGCACTGCAGTGTCAGTACTGGGATATAACCCAAGTGCCAGATGTGGGAACTGAACCCACAGCCCTCTGATCTCCGGCCTCAGAGGCGAGTGTGCTACCTACTGAGCCACTGACACTGACATTATTTTGGCAGGGCTGGATCAGTTTGTAAATGAGGGCACTAGGGGTAATCATATTTGAGATTTAGTCCTTAGTAATATGGAAAGTAATATCCAGGTGTAACCCCAGTTGGTATCCTGTTTGAATCTGACAACAATACCAGGTGGGCTGGGTTCGGAAGGAATAGTCACTTCGGCACAAAGGCTAGGTTTGGTTACTCAGCACAGGGGCAACCAACCCAAATAATTCCGAACACAGGAAGCAATAACTGTAATGTCCAATACCAGAGTGGGATTCTAAAGTGTGGCTTTTACTCACATCCAAACAGAATAAACAAAGCATAGATGGACCCCAGGGGCTACTCTCCTGGTAATACAGATTAAAAGAAACAAGAACACTTCCTCAAAACTTTACCCCTCAGGCTCTGAACCCACTGGGCACACAGCTCAGACTTGCATGCTGCTTTGGGTTACACAACCCGAACTTGTACACTGTTCTTGGTTTTCCTGGCTCGGCTCCCTTGCTGGCCATTCGGACACCTTCCATACTTCATGTAAACATTTGGCATGGCTTCCTAAACCACCTAAGAGCACCTTGGCTCCATCAGAATTCTTCCTTTCAATCTCATAGCTGGGTACTTTCCTCAGGCACTGGTCAAGTACCTGAGAGAAAGTAAAGGTGTCTCAGAGTAAATCCGTAGAGGTGAATTTGGTTACTACTGATGGGGGTCTCCACCTCTCGCTCCCACAATTCATACCCAGCCATTTCTCTGGACAGTAAACACCTAATCCTGCAAAGCTTTGTGATGTAGATTCTTGCTAAATGAATATCACATTCCATCTACTTGTCTTGCTTCCCATTTGCACTGGATTTGAACACACTTTTAAGTGGCATTGTCCATCTCTCTAGACCCCACTGTGTTAAACAGTCCAATCCCCACTTTCCAACTATTCAGGTGAAAAAACACTTGGCCCTTTTTCAGAGTGAACTCACCCTTTGGTTGTAGGTGCCCCACAGCAATTCCTCCACAAGGAATTTCTCTCTCAGAGCTTCTGGTGCTTCAGCACAACTTGAATAGGCAGATTCTTTCCCTTAGCTGGATCCAGGGGTTGCCCTGGAAAACAAGCAAAACCTTCCACCATCCCTCCAGGGATGGGGCTCTTGAACCATTGAAAGCAATGTCCACCACTTCAATTACCAGTTCCTGTGTTCCTCTTAAGGTGGAAACACACCTTCCAAACGTAGCTCTAAAACAGAGCTTAAAGCTCTGAGAGCCTGTACACACTCTACTATGCTACTGTCTCTCACTCAGACTGCACACAAACTGAATTCAAAATCCCCAACATTCTACACTAACTTCCAACTGCAACATTCCAGTGTGACATGCAGCAGTGACAGTTCTAAGATGATGTCATCCCTCAATCTCAGCTGAGACTGAGAACAGAGTGAGACAGTGTGAAATAGATTTAACTGGAGTTTCTAGCTGCCTTCCCTGCCTACCACTAGGTCTTACTGGGATTCTAGTAACCCGGGTAACAGGGGTTCCACTCACCCTGGGCCATCCAGAGTCATTAGTTACCCGACCTGAGCCATCCTACCCTCTGTGTTACCTAAGAAGAGGGTGATCAGGCCCCCTCCTACCATGTGCTAGGCACAGGCAGGCAACACTAAGGGCCCAGAGGCCATCGGTTGAAGCATCAGCCTCTAATCTACCGCTGACTATGAGTACCCAGTGGCTTTGGAAGAACTGTCCAGAGCATAGCCCTAATTGATCGGCACTGCAGTCCTTATGGCCATTCAGGACCACAGCCTGTCTAGCCCCCATCCCTCTAGGGAAAACCTGACTGCCTCTAACTCAAATCCCAAAACAAAACAAACAGGGGACCTCCCGACCCTGGACACCATGCAACCACACACCATGAGCTAATACCATACCATATGCATTACTCCCACATTTCCCCACAACCATACCTGTGGAAGAAAAGGTTACACACAGTAACAACAACAACAGTGCTTCAAACACTACACTCTAAAGTACTAGTGAGGAACTCAATGAGTCCCTCCTCCTCTTCTTGTCTTCTCTTCTATATTCTTCAGGAACACCTGCAAAAAAAAGAAAGACACACATACTCTAATCTGCATACACAGTCTATCTAAATCCTTACCATCAAAACACCAGAGAATCCCAAAAGATTTTTTTTAGAAAAGGTAGAAAAACAGTATAAACATTAGAAAACAGTAGAAAACAATGACATTATTTACAATATACCATTTGAAGGGTTGGAGTGCCCAAAAGTCCCATCTAGTGACCACAGTGCCTGAAGGCTAGTCCATTAAAGAGTCTCTCCTGGGTCGGAGCCCGTGAAGCACAGTTCTAGCAGACCAAAGTCCTGAAGGGAGAGTCTTTGAGGACAGTTCAAACATCTGGAGTCTGCTAGTGTAGGGTGTGTGACTGCAATGTCATAATAATAGAAAAGTCTGGACTTACTTGTCCCTTGTAGAACAAAACAGCACCGACCTGGTCCTCAGCTGAAGACTTTCCTGGCAGCATTCTTCCGATACAACTGGGCGGACATCTTCTGGGAATGACAGGAGGGCACTTCTGGAAACTGCTGGGCTGATGTCATCTCTGGAGATGGAACCTTGGAACAGGAACAAAAAGGAAAACAGCTGGTCTGACATCATCCAGATACCAGGCGATGAATCAGGATCAGCTGGGATGGCATCCTCTGGATCTGAAGTCATCTGGTGGGCCAGTCGATGGACTCTGGAAAGTCAGTACACTGTAGAACTGATGAATGTGGGGCACCTGAGTCCTGGATGTCTATACTGCCAGAACAACAAAGGCACTGCAATGACTGGAGTGGCAGCACTGACTACCTCTGCTCTGCTTTCCATCTGGTAGGCATGGGCACATTCGCAGGAGGTCTTTGCATTGTGGCCAATAGCACAATGGGTCAGGCGCTTGAATTATTACCCCATATGGGAGCACATAATTCACACTGTGAAAGATTTCCGTTCCTCTCCGTCCACTATTTGAACAGTGTCTACTGACTGTATTTTCATGAAACATTCTGTTCCTAACATGCTTGTTTGTACCAGGATGCACATTTCTTTGCTTCTGTCCAAATCCAGGACTTCCTGTTTTGTTCAACCTCCTCCTAGACTCTCCGAGGAAAGGTAGGAAAGGACATCCCATAGATTTCATTCACCTTCCTTGAACCAGTCTCTCCTCTTACTAGCTTTGGTCAACTTGAGACCTCTGGCCTGACTTGGGGCAGCCAGCCCTGGTTCTGCCAGCTATGCATTCTCAAAGACACAAAAATGGATCCCTGACTTCTTCTTGCACAGCCAGGGCAGTGGAATCACCACTCTCTTCCATGCGTTCCTCTGAGGCAAGAGCTTGAGGCTGTGTACCAGTTCCTTTTCACAAGACCACATAGGTTCCCCTCTTCTTCTTCCTCACTGAGAATCTGTGCCCAGGAGTGAGCAGTTGTCCTCACTCCTGAGACTATCCACTCTTCACTGGGCGCAGAGGTGAAACCTTCCATTCAAAGGCCTCCCTCATCTTGTCTTCTCCTATGAGACTTGGGCTAGTCCCGCTCTCCACAGGTCTACTGATGCTCTTCCTGAATTGTCTCTCAGTGATTCATAATCCGAAACATCAGCACATTGTTCTGTCTGTAAATCTGCACCCTCTAGCTTTGTGCCACACTTCCCAAGGGCCTTCTCCAACAGGCTCCACCTGGTGCTGTGTGCTGCCAGCTGCAGATTCTTGAACTTTGTCCATGTGGGAGCCAAATGAATCTTGGGTTCTTTAAATAAACCGTATTTCTCTAGGCACCCAGAACAGTGAGGTACCATGAAGCGTCCCTCCCAGCATTTAAGTATATTAAACAGACTTGCACTGGATATCCAGGAATCGCCACATGAAGAGGCAGTTGTCCTTCATAGTAACATCTCTCAATGTCTCTTAACTTGTTTACTTCTACTGCTACCACAGCCGGGCATGATCCGGGTAGCAGGCTGGTCCTGAGGCCATGACTGCAGAGAAAAACAAGCGCTCACTGTTATTGAAAGTCCCACATCACTGAACACTTTCTTTCACTTTCAAAATGGTTCCCCTGCTGCTGTGTTTACATTACTACCCCACCCTGTAATGGCAGCAGTAGCACTCCTGTCATCAACATTCTGAAATTGGGTCAAGCCACTGCGCATCTGATTTACACACTCTACTGATTACTTTGCTCAAACTGCACCAATGCACTGTTCTTTTCCTTGCACATTTATATGATTTACCATGGACTTTTCACTTGCTGAAGACATTGATCTAGCTCACAGTCCCTTAAAGCCTCAGTATTTCAAGCACAGGATTGCCTGTAACTCTTGCTGCATATCTTGATACAACTCATAGTCTCTCTCATGGCTTTGAAACTTACACTGACATTGAACCCATAACTATCGATCAATGGCTTAAAAGGCTACTTTTGCTGGTAAACTTAACACAGTCCTTGTTTTCAAACGATTACACTGCTACACTCAGATTCAGCTGGCTTTTGGCAAAAATCACTTGTTTGAGCAATTATTTCTGTTGGTACTCACTGTTCTCAGTAGCTGTTTGCTGCGATGGAAAACAGCCTGCAGCCAGTCTTGGATGCCTCTGAACAGAAGCGGTTAGCAGTCCTGCTGATTGTCCCTCTGAACACCACACTCACAATCCAGTCAATAGAGATGTGAGTTGAGCCCGAATTTAAACAGAACAGACAGTTTTTGAACTTTTACAGCACTTTCAGTCACTGCGATGCTCCTCCTGTAAGCCAGTAAACACACTCCACTCACACTCCCTCTTGAATGTTGGGCAGTAGCTGTAGAGCTGACTTGGGGGCAGACTGATTGCAGTCTCACCAATCACATGGCGCCATGCAATTGAGCCTCTTTCCTCTCCATTGCTTTTCTCCTCACAGCGATCGTTGAGCAGACAAATTTAAACTGCAAAACACACTTTTTTTCTCAACTGACTTCACGTGGAGACTATTTCAACCATTTTAATTTATTTATTTAAGAGTTTAACCAGGCAGGCATACTGGTGACTAGCCACTCGTTTCCAGATGTGACCTGGGGAAAGCAATGGGGAACATAATGGCAAAACAGACACAGATATTAATGTACAGAAAAGGGCACAAAATAAGAAGGACTATACATGGTGGTAGCTAAGGTAACTATACAGATTAGATCAAGATATGCAGACCAGGAGGCATTGAACATAAGGTATTTCATTGTATAAATAGAAGGTGATGTTTTGAAGCCTCCATAGTCCAATAGGTGTGGTGTTTGAGGCTCAGGAGGCTTTGAGGTCCTCTAGGGAGTAGGTCGGTTGCAGGCCAGACAGTGAGAAGTGTTCATAGAGCGGGAGTTGAGGTGGCTGTAGCTAGTGATATGATGGAAATCTGTTGGTAGGTCATTCCAGAGTTTAGGCAAATGGTAACTAAGTCCAGACTGACCCATAGTGGTGCACATGCAGGGGATATAGGCGCCTATTATCGGAGTGTCGCAATGAGTAGGCTGCCCTTGGTTGTGCAGTTAAGGTGAACACCAGGTAAGGTGGTAGGTATTGGACCAGAATTTAGCAGCGACTCGTGAGCATGAATTTGTCTGTGGGCTGAGAGTGAGGGAAAGGTAAGAGAGCTATAGGGGTCACAGTGGTGTGTGAGTTTAGGACATTCCAGTATGAAGCAGCGGAAGGAGTGAAGAGTGTTCCAGGCTGGACAGGGTGGAGGGTGGGGTGGTGCTGACAATGTCCCAGTAGTCAAAGATTGAAAGTAACATTTTTACTAGTTCTCTCCTGACTGGGGTAGGCAGGCAGCCTTTGTTCGATAGAGGGCCCCAGTTTTGTATTTTTTATGTAGTTTTTATGCAGAGAGTCTATATGAACTGAGTAGTCTAGGTATTGGTTGAGCCAGACGCTGAGGTAGCGGAACGAGGTGCAGGAATCAAGGAGGGTAAGATCCAGAGTTAGGAAGGGGCAGATGGTGAGCCGTGAGAGATGAGGTTGCCAGCCAAAAGTTAGGAAATTGTTTTTAGCATTTAAGAAAAGCTGATTTGATTTGAGCCAGAGTTGAACAGCGTTGAAATCATGCTGCAGTTGGTCATGCACAGTATCTGCAGATGGGCTGGTGTTGTAAATCACAGTATTGTCTGCATACATGTGAATGGCGGAATGGGAGCATACCTGTGGCAGTTCATTCAGGAAAATAGGTAAAGAATAGGGCCCAGGACTGAGCCTTTAGGAGCGCCCATGGTGATAGGTGGGGGTGATGATGTGCTGGGGCTGACTTTCATGGATTGCTGTCTGCCCTGCAGATCGCCCGGAACCAGTTAGTGGCATGGTCGGATAGACAAGCAGCCTTGAGTTTGCCCAGTAGTAGTGCATGGGAGACAGAATCAAAGGCTTTGGCTAGATCAATGAAAATGGCCGATGTGATATGGCCTTTATCCATACCTTTTCATGGCCATTAACACAACAAGTCTCTCAATTCACTAAGAAAGCATTTCCAATGTCCAGGGCACAATTTTCCTTTTGCTACCCCTAGTTTTCCACACTTTTCTTTGTCACAACAGTTTTAAAAGCTGGCAAAATGCTGTAATTTTGAGCAGGACAAGGCATACTCTCTCAGGCTTTACTGCTCCTTGATGAACAGTTGGCATTTAACAGCAGCACATGGACAACAGCACACAGTGGTACATTTAGTTAACATTGCTTCATATTTTTTGCTACCCACTGTCAGATAGCCAAAATGCTAGCCCTTGCCCAAGCACCTTTCTTACATTCCTCCCTAGGTTCCAAACCCAAATCCAAGCGGTGCCTCCATTTTAGTAACCCCAGGTGGTATGCCATTTGAATCTGACAGCAATACCAAGTGGACTGGGTTTGTGGAGGAATAGGTCATTCAACACAAAGGCTAGGTTTGGCTACTCCACACAGGGGCACCCAAGTAATTCGAGCAGGGAAGCAATAACTGTAATGTCCAATACCAGAAGTGGGATTCTAAAGTGTAGCTTTTATTCACATCCAAACAGAATAAACAAAGCATAGATGGACCCCATGGGGCTACTCTCCTGGTAATGCAGATTAAAAGAAACAAGAACACTTCCTCAAAACTTTAGCCCTCAGGCTCTGAACCCACCAGGCACACAGCCTGGACTTGCTGTGCTTTGGGTTACACAGCCTGGACTTTTACACTGTTCTGGGTTTTCCTGGCTCAGCTTCCTTGCCGGCCACTCAGACACCTTCCATACTTCATGTAAACATTTTGGGTGGCTCCTAAACCACCTAAGAGCACCTTGGCTTCATCAGGAATTCTTCCTTTCAATCCCACATCTGGGTACTTTCCTCAGGCACTGGCCAAGTACCTGAGAGAAAGTAAAAGGTGTCTCAGAGCAAATCTGTAGAGGTAAATTTGGTTACTATTGATTGGGGTCTCCACCTCTAGCTCCCACAATTCATACCCAGCCATTTCTCTGGACAGTAAACACCTCATCCTGTAAAGCTTTGCAATGTAGATTCTGGCTAAATGTATATCACATTCCTTCTACTTGTCTTGCTTCCCATTTGTGCTGGATTTGAACATACTTTTAAGTGGCATTGTCCATTTCTATAGACCCCCACTGTGTTAAGCAGTCCAATCCCCACTTTCCAACTGTTCAGGTAAAAAACACTTGGCCTTTTTCAGAAGCGAACTCACTCTTTCATTGCAGGTGCCCCACAGGTGATTCCTCCACAAGGAATTTCTCTCACAGCTTCTGGTGCCTCAGCACAACTTCAATAGGCAGCTTCTTTCCCATAGCTGGATCCAGGGGGTTGCCCTGGAAAACAGGCAAAACCTTCCCCATCCCCTCAGATATGGGGCTCTTGAACCATTAAAGCAATATCCACCACTTCAAGTACCAGTTCCTGTGTTCCTCTTTAGGTGGAAACACACACCTTCCAAAATTAGCTCTAAAACAGAGCTTAAAGCTCTGAGAGCCTGCACACACTCAGCTGTGCTACTGTCTCACCTCAGACTGCACACAGACTGAATTCAAAATCCCCAACGTTCTACACTGACTTCCAACTGCAACATTCCAGTGTGGCTTATGCAGCTACGGCAGTTCTAAGATGATGTCATCCCTCAGTCTCAGCTGAGACTGAGAACAGAGGAGACAGTGTGAAATCCATTTAACTGGAATTTCACAAGCTGCCTTCCTGCCTACCACTAGGTCTTTTTGGGATTCTAGTAACCACGGGTAACATGGCGGTTACACATGAATGCAAGATCCTGCATCCTCTCAGCTCCAGTCATCACAGCAAGGTGGGGTTCTGCTTTGAAGGAAATCTGGATAAATCAGTCAGTAATACACTACTATATAACTATGGTAGGGCTGATTTCAAAAGTATGAGAGCATACCTAGCATCATGGGATTGGCATGTTGACTTTGCTGGGCAACCACTGCAGCATATGTGGTCTGTAATATGTAGTAAAATCACTATGTTGGTAGATAAATTCATACCTTGTATCAAGAAATACAATGGCTCTAAAAAATGCCCCTAGTTGACACAGCAGTTAAGAATGCTATTAAACAGAAACAAAAAGCATACTGTAGGGCCAACAAAGTGGACAAGCAAACTTGCTGGGCAGCATATAAGTCTGCCTATAAGTCATGCAAAAAAATATATACCATGCTAAAGCAAATTATGAGCAGAAATTGGCAGTTAAAGTAAAGAGCAACTGTAAGTCTTTTTTCATACATAAACAATTGGAAGGGTAGCAATAAAACAATTGGGCCCTGAAAGATTCAAATGAGGCACTAATATCTGATAATGGCTGCTATGGCAGAATATTACAATAATTACTTTGCCTCCGTTTACAATGCTAAAACACAAGCGCGCTTAAACATCATGACCAGAATAACAACCATGTATTAACAATCGACATTAAAGGTGTCAGGGATAGGTTACATTCACTTGATCAAATTAAAGCCGGGTCCTGACAGACTTCACCCAAGGGTATTAAAGGAACTGGCGAAGGCAAATCCTCCAAATTGGAGGGAAAATCCTTGAGGGCATTAATAAAACTCACATCACTGATGTACTAACTCAAACAGGGATACAGACCCACACCAGCATGGGTTTAAAAAGGGTAGATCATGCCAGACAAATTTATTAGAATTCTATGACAGTTAGTCAAGCCCTAGACACCAAGAACATGGTGGATATAATATTTTGGATTATTCCAAAACATTCGACAGGGTTCCGCATGGTCAACTAATTGGCGCCCTTATTAAGCATAGTATTGATGGGAGCCTCTCCCGCTGAATAGAGGGTGGTTGTTGAATAGGGGCCAGACAGCTTGTGTTAAGGGCTCAAACTCAGACTGGGTGCAAGTTACCAGCGGGTGCCCCACAGCGGTGCTGGACCCCTGCCTTTTAACATTTACATTTCATCCATGAGATCCAGTACATCTGTCTGGATATCCAAATTCACAGATGATACACAGATAGGGTTTGTAGTAAATACCTAGGGGATGTTAAAATCCTACAATCAGCTTTAGGTGACCTAGAACAATGGGCAATACAGAAGAAATCTATCTTTAACATCGACAAATGTACTGTAATGCACTTAGGCAAAAATAACATTCACTGTAAGTACAAATTGAATGGAGTAGGACTTAAAGCAGTTCAGGATGAGAGGGACTTGGGTATAAGGGTCAGCAATGATTTTAGTTTCAAATTGCATTGCAATCAAGTAATTAAAAATCCAGCAGCATACTGTACTGCATCAATAAACATATCAAAAGCAGAGATAGGCAAGGTATGCTCCCACTTTATAAAGCCCTGGTTCATCCCCAAGAGCAGTATTGTTCCCATTTTTGGGCCCCAGTGCAAAAACTGAAATCAGAGCACTGGAGAGGGTGCAAAGAAGAGCAACGAAGTCAATAAATGGGTGCAGCAATTGCAGTAGTGGCAAGTCTGTATGAGAATATGTCAAACCAGAGTTGCTATTCGCAAGGCTGCACCGTGCTATTTACTCACATTTTGATAATGGCAAATGGGCTTTCTACATACAGGCAAAGACTTACTTATTTTACTTCTCTCCCTGTTGCAACAAAACCTACAGTTTTAGACATGTACCCACTGGCAGGGAGGAACTTCGAGAGGGACTGGAAAAGAAATTGGAAAGTAAAACAAACAAAAGAAACATAAGCTGCCAACCTATAAGACAGGGCAGGACAGGATGGCAGATAGGGAGTTCTGTTGTAACAGACTTTAAGTAGGAAGATAGAAAGATAGAGTAGAGTCCCTCAGGCTTGCCCCCTCCCATTTCCATGGATGCGTTACAACTCTACCACGTAAGCAATTCAGGAAGAATATGATGGCAGTGTGCAGTGTCTGTAATGCTAAGTGAGAAATCAGGTAGGGCTAAATAGATTATGCAGCACTGCAGGTTTGAATGTTGTCTAAATGGTCAGTGCATCCCAAGCCAAGACTGCTGGCACCTGTAATTGCGGAAATGCTGCTGACTTCACATGTGCTGTATTGTTATGTGTACATTCTGAGAGCAAACTGAGGTTAAGTGACTTTCTCAGGGTCATACAGTATTCAAGTGGTGGCTGAGGGTTTCAAACTCAGGAGTGTTGAGTCACCAGATTAAGAATTTGGTGCTCTAATCCCTAGTCTATACTGCCTGCCCCACTGGGATTTTACCACTAAGTATAGATTATTCTAGAAAGAGCCAGGGGACTGAAAACATTGCTATTTCCCTAGCTGAAGGGTATTTATTTTATAAATATTAACCAGAGTTAGGTGAAATAGTTGAAAACTAATACCCTTGAGGGATGCTCTATTAATCAACAATTGTTATATTGCCAAAGCTTCGACATAGACAGCATGAATATTGGATGTCAATAAAATGTCCCAAGGGGCAGTGGTTTTCAACTATTTCATGAAACAATTCTGGTCAATATATTGTTTCATTAAGTCTTGCTTGAGTTTTATTTCCCCTCAAACAGAATACATTTAACTGTCTTCTTACTCTCCCTATCCCTTTAAAAGACATTTAACAGAAATGATATTAAATAGTCAGTGTTCAAAACAACAGAGAATACTGATGAAAACCTTGTCAGAGGCATGATAAATGGAGCACTCCTTTTATTATTTCAAATAAAAACAGTAGGTAGCAGAAGACCAGAGGAGCTGGATCAGTAGGGAAGTGCTGGTTTCTTCTGTTTAATTTTGATATTGGAATAGTTAGTACTGTAAGGGTAAAAGTTGCAGGAATTTAATCAGTGCTGTTTGGATTAGTGGAGCTGCTACTGAGTGGAATTCTGTCCTGGGAATGTAATCAGTGCTGTTTGGATTAGTGGAGCTGCAACTGAGTGGAATTCTGTCCTGGGAATGTAATCAGTGCTATTTGGATTAGTGGAGCTGTTACTGAGTGGAATTCTGTGCTGGGAATGTAATCAGTGCTGTTTGGATTAGTGGAGCTGCTACTGAGTGGAATTCTGTCCTGGGAATGTAATCAGTGCTGTTTGGATTAGTGGAGCAGTTACTGAGTAGAATTCTGTGTCGTGGGGCTGGACGGAAACTACAGATCAGCTTGGTCTTGTGAGTGGGGAGGGGAACTAGCAGAGCCAGCTTTGCTATCTGAATCACTGGGAAGCAGGATACTGTACCACAGGACTAGGAGCAGCAGGGAAGTGCTGGTTTCTTCTGTTTAATTTTGATATTGGAATAGTTGGTATTGTGAGGGTAAAAGGTGCAGGGGAATTGAAACTTTGCAGTTGGGTTGAAGCTGTCACTGAGTGAGATTCTGTGCTGGGGAATTTAATCACTGCTGTTAGGACAGGCTGCCTGATTATTCCAGGTGCCAGGGGATCTTGGTTCAAGTCGGACACAGGAATACAGGCCACGCATACAAAAGCTAAAATCCTAGATTTCAAAGGAGCTGACTTTGTAAAGATGGGAAGGAGGGTTAAAGAGGAGTTGGCTAAGGGGGCAGGAGGAGTGTGGAGGGGCAATGGGCATGCATTAAGTAGCCCAATTGTCCTGGCCAATTCCTCCATTCACTAAAAAAATACCACCAACAGCTTAATCTGGTTTAAGGTCAGTTGGCATTCATCTGTGGCCCTCTCTCCAGGTCATGCCTGAAAATAGTCAAGAATATGTCTAGTGCAGTCACCCGTCAACAAAACTAAATAAATAAATATATTTTCAGGGTAACCAATCAATGCGTGAGGGTGAAGAATACAGGCAAAGAAGAAGAAGACCACTCTGACTTTCTAAGGTAGTAGCAAATGGAATCAGGGCCAAGAGGGTAGCCTTCTGAAAATACAAGGGACACAAGAAGATGGGAACAGAGAAGAGTACCGAACATATCAGAGAGAAACAGAGGCAGCAGTGAGAAGTGCTAAAGCACAGACAGAAGAAAGGCTAGCACAATAAGTGAGGAAAGAGGACAAGACATTCTTTAGATACATTAGTGAGAGGAGGAAGTCCAGAGGGCATATAGTCAGACTCAAAAGGGATAATGAAGAGAGAGTTGAGGGGCCTAGAGAGACCACAATCCTTAACAGTACTTCTACTGGTTTCACCAGAGAGGGCGGGGCAGGGACCGCAACTGGAAACAGGTATTCAGAGGAGAAGAATTAAGCTTCACAACATTTACAGAACAGAGGTCCTGCAGGAACTTAATAAAACTAAAGGTGGACAAGCAATGGGGCTAGATGGAGTACATCCAAGGATCCTAAAGGATCTGAGGATGGAGCTGGCAGCACCTTTGGCAGTCCTGTTCAGTGAGTCAGTGAACATGTGAGTGGTCCTGTAGGACTGGAGAAGGGTAAATGTGGTTCCTCATCACAAGAGTTGTAGCAAGGAGGACACAGGAAACTACAGGCCAGTGAGTCTCACCTCAGTAGTGGGGAGAATCATGGAGACACTGCTTAAAGAATGTATTGTGGATCACCTGGTATCCACTGGAATGCAAGATCCAAGACAGCATGGGTTCACAATGGGAAGGTTCTGTCAAACAAATCTGATAGATTTCTTTGACTGGGTGACCAAGGTGGTGTTCAAGTTTATTGCAGGAGAACTCCATTGAGCAAGCTCATTAACAAGGAGATCCTGTGACATATAGACTTACACAACATACATACATAAATAGTTAATAAACAATATATACATAAATGCAAGCGTCACATAATACAAGCAAGACATACATACAAGGATACCACATGGGATGACTGCAGGTGGTAATCAACTAATGTAACACAGGGTAGCGACTTATAGATAGCATACTGATAACTGAAACATGGTAACTGGTGTTTGCAATACGTACATTTTGGCAGATGGGATAAACAACAGAATAAAACAGATAAGGGAGGTAGGAATGGTTTGATAGTGTGATCAGAGAAGTATATATGTAGACAGAGCTAGGAGTAGGAAGGAAGGGATAGCAGGAGTTGGATTGCTGCAGCAAGGTAGCAGATATAAGTCAGGAGCCAGTGAGTGGAATAGTGTCTTAATATATAAATGAAAGTGCAAACAATAAGTAATTAAGATGCACAAAGCAAATATGGTCTTACCAAAGAATACACATGGCACACATGGGGATAAGAAGAAGCTTACTGACAGTTGCAGCTATCTTTTATTTTAGCTGAGCTTAGCACTTTGTAAGAGTTAATTGAAACTGTGCTAGTTAGTTTCAGTATGGTCTGTAATTAGTTCTAAATAGAGGGAAGGGCATCACATAGCACTTTTACCAAAAAGAGGTCAGCGTCCTTGGTATATTAAGCAATAGTCAGATTTTCTTAGCGAGTATGCATTATGTGAAATGCTAATGAGAGATGAAAGATAGCTTGGTATTTTGTGCAGGAGCAGTTTAAGAGTCCATAGACCGGCATGGAGCAGACATCTAGTTGTGAAAGATATCCATTCAACAGCTGCATATAGGTCACAATGATGCGAATGGTAAGGGAGTTGGTAATGAACTGTAATGCACGGTGGTAAAGGATGTCCGGTTTACTTAGATTTGCAGAGTGGTAGAGGAGTAGATTACATCGCCATAGTCTGAAGGGGAGAAAAGTGGCCTGGATGAGCTTATTTCGAATTTCAAGTGGGAAGAGGGCCTATTTCTAAAGAAGAAACCTAGTCTGGCTTTTAGCTCTCTAGAGATGTCTTTGATATGGTAATTGAAAGAGAGTTTGTTATCAATCCAGATACCAGGTATTTGAATTTGGTGACAACTTCTAGAGGCTCATTTAGCGTGGTAACAATGAAATCCTGTGGCGGGTATTGAGGGTACCTGTGGCAGCACTTCAGGAGAATATCATCGGTTTAGTCTTCTTGGCATTACAGCAGAATCTTTGCCTTTATTAAATTATGCTCAAGTTGTACAAAGTCGGCTTGAAGCACTCCTTGACTTCAGATAGCGATGAGCCAGAGGTATGCAGCAGGTATCATCTGCAAAAAAGTGCAGATTGGACATAGATATGTTGGAATCAAGATCATTAATGTATAATGAGAACAAGATAGGGCCTAGGATGGATCCTTGGAGGACACTTCTAACAACTGGCAAGGCAGCAGAAAACAGCCTTCTGCTTTTACTTTTGGGATCTCCCAGTTAAGTAACTAGAGAACCACTGGGTAGTATGGTATGTGACACCCAACTTTGCAAGACAAGTGACTAGTAGATTGTGATCAACAGTATCAAAAGCTTTGCTTAGATCCAAAAGACTGCTTCCGTTACCTTCTTTGCATCTATAGTAGAGATCTAGTCATTGGTAACTTTTGCTAATGCAGAGATTGTGCTATGATTTGCCGGAAGTCAGATTGGGCTGGGTTAATGAGAGAAGGTTTCTAAGTGAGATTTTAACTGATTGTGGATCAGTGTTTTGAGAACTTTAGAAAGGATAGGCAATATGGAGATAGGTCTGTAGTTATTTACATTGCGGGTCACCAGATTTGAACAGAGGGGATATGTGCTGATTTCCAGCAGGACAGCATAGTAGCAGATGTAATGGAAAGATTGAAGATGTGGAGGAATGGGGCAGTGAGATGGGCATATCTAACCTTAGGAAAAAGGATTCCAAGCCATCGTCCCCTGCACTTTTTGGTGTCTGAATTAAGGAGAGAATCTTTTGCTTCTTTAAAAGTTATCTCACGCAGTTGGAAAGGGCTAGGTGCTTGGGCTATATATATGGGGTGGTATGCTGGCTCACCACAGAACCAACATAATGTGAAGAGTTGAAAACTAGTCCAGCTGTGGCAAAGTGGGAGTTAAGTTCCTCAAGAATTAAGGACTTGTTTCCCACTATCTTGCCACTTGCAACTATCTTTGTTGGGACGGAAGGGGCCATGGGCGCCATTCTATAGACTTAATTGTCCTCCATATTTTATGAGAGTTACCTTTTGCTTGTTCTAGGGTAGAGATATAATAGTTAGCTTTAGCAGAATGTATACTTTTCACACAGGTATTCCTGGCTGTTCTAAAAGCCTGCCAATCTGAAGAATTTTTGGAATGTCTAGCTTTTGCCCAGAGCTTGTCTGGGCTATGAGAAGCTGCCTAAAGATCCGAGGTGAACCAGGGGTTAGAGTTGTTCCATACCCTTACTTGATGAAAGAGGCAAGCTTATTTATCGATCTAGTAAGACTGTCATTAATGGTGTAAGCTGCCTCATTGACATCTTTGGCTAGGTAGAGGTCTTGCCAACTGATCATCCCAGGTCAGAAAGGAAGTTTACTGCACTAAATTTGTGAAAGGACCATTTTGTTATAAAGATGGGCTGCAGTCATGCCTTGATTTGAGATCTTATGCAAACAACAATCCCATGATCTCTCATGTCATTGTGAAACACTACTGAATGAGATATTTTATGTGGGTGGGTGGTTAGTACTACATCTAGGATGGAGCTGTTGGCAGTATTTAGAACGTTATTCCTAGTAGGTTCATTGACTAATTGCCCAAGACCTAGCTCATCGTAGGGCATTTGAGGCAATGTGATTTAGGTGTTAGCCAATCCATATTTAGATCCCCTAGAAATATTGTTTCAGTATTAGCATCTGCGAACATGGATTTCAGAAAATTAAGGACTTCATCATCACCAGATGGAGGTCTATAACTACCTATAATAGTAATGCATTCAGAAGAGGGAGATGAAGGGTCAGAGAGACAATCTCAAATTCCTTAGCTAAAGATCTGCAGCTAATATTAGTGACCAGTACTTAGATTTGGCGTAATATTACACACCTTGCACTCTAGTCTCTGTCCACTCTAAATAGTTTGTAGCCTGTAGTGAAATTTGTTGATCAGTATTTGTCTTTTTAATCATGACTCAGTAATTATGATAAGGTCAGGGTTGATATGCACAGCCCAGGCTTGCAGTTGTGCAAGTTTTTGGGCAGGCTTAGAATGTTGACTATCATCATCTTGAGACCTGTAGCCTCAGCAAAATCGATAGGCGAGGTAAGTTGTTGGGGGGCAGGGTTTAGCTACACATTACCTGAGCAGAGAAGAAGCAGTAATATAATTTTCTTTAAGGAGCTTATAAGTATGGAGACTGCTTTTTATTTCTTCAAGATTGCCCATAACGTACAGCACAGGAGGTAGTACGACTGTAGTGACAGTTTATTGTGATCAATGTGAGTGCTTGTATAGACATAGGCAAGGGCAGCAGTAAGGGAGGGTGGTAAACTTGGGGAGTAGGCTAGAAGGGAGGAGGATGAAGTAATGGCTGCTCAGCGTGTATGACATAAAGTATTGATAAAGTGTATTGGAGAACTGGTTTGCATTGAGGTACTTTGGGTTGCACACAGTATTGTTAGGTACTCTGTACACTAGGAATAATAATAGCACAGTAAGGAAAGCCATAGTACCAGGATGGGTGGTCTTATGAATTGGTATTGGACAGTGTTTTCCTGGGCAAGTAGTTGAATCACCCTAGGTACTCACTAGGACCAGGGATTGGTAGTGGATATTGTCTACCTTGATTTCAGCAAGGTCTTTGACACAGTCCCACATAGAAGGCTGGTAAACAAGCTGAAAAGTCTTGGGGTGGGACACAGGGTGGTGAACAGGGTCAGAAATTGGTTAGTGGACAGAAGGCAGAGGGTGGTGGTAAATGGCACACAGTCAGAAGAAATGGGAGTCACCAATGGGGTGCCACAGCGGTCAGTCCTGGGACCAGTCTTCTTCAATGTGCTCATAGCAGATATAGTGGAAGTGCTAGAAGGAAAAATATGCCTGTTTGCAGATGACACCAAGATCTGCAACAGAGTAGATGCTCCAGGAGTAGATAGAATGAAAGAGACCTGGAAAAGCTGGAGAAATGGTCTGAGGTATGGCAGTTAAGATTTAACATAAAGAAGTGCAAGATCATGCACATGAGAACAGAAACACTGGGGGCAACATGTTGAGGGGTGAGTTGTTGATGGTCACTAGTGAGGAGAGGATTTGGGTGTCATTATATCAAATGACCGAAATCCAGTAAACAACCACAAAAGCAGTTAGGAGGGCTAGTGGGAAGTTAGGGTGTATAGGGAGAGGTATTGCAAGCTGTAGGAGGGAGGTGGAAATCCCACTGCACAAGATGCTGGTTAGGCCTCACCTAGAGTACAGTGTGCAGTTCTGGAGGCTGCACTGAGTAAGGATATTGACAGGGTGGAAACAGTGCAGAGAAGGGCAACTAAGATGGTGCAGGGTCTGCATGACAAGGCATATGAGGATAGACTTAGGGACTTCAAGATGTACACGTTGGAATAGAGGCGGAGAGTGTGGTCATGACTGAGACTTTCAGATATCTTAAGGGCATCAATAAGATGGAAGGATAGTATCTTTCAGTATAACAAGTACAATAGAAATACAGGGCATGACGGGAAGTGGAGGGTTCATAAAGGGTAACATGAAAGTTATTTTTACAGAGAGGGTGGCAAATGCAAGACACCCTGCATCCGGAAGCAGTGGCAGCATGTACAGTGGAGGGATTCAAGAGGACATGGGATATGCACAAGGAATCATACATATGAGGGGCATAGCTGAACTCGCTGACCTAGTAGAGGCAGTGGGAGCAAATTGGTAAAACAGGCAGAATGGATGGGCCTTGTGCTCCTTTCTGCCATCACCTTCTATGGTTCTATGTTTCAAATTGTGGAAAGAAGGGCATCATACAAGTCAGGAGATAAGGGCACTCAAAAAAGTATAGGTCAAAATCTTCCACCTATCAAGTATTCTGATATAGAACAACAATTGCTAAACATGTCATACCTGTGGATATCAGTAAGTCCCAACAGTCTGGCCATAGGGATTGACATCTGTGAGCTTAAATCCTATTATTGCAGAAGAGAAGTCACTGTTGTACAATGGTAACCAGGAATGGGCTTGTTGTTTCAGTCATAAGTGCCAAACAACCTTTCAGTGCACCAGAAGCTGTGTTGCAAGAATCATAAATCCCAAACCCCAGTGTGATGTTTGGTAGAGAAGATGGCTTCTATTTATTTCATCAACTGCAAAGACCATCATTTTTATTCATTGGTATGACGAATTTCAAACCTATGTACAAACAGTGAGACATATATACAGACTTTGTTGCAGAGGTAAGTGCTGAAAACATCCCTAGGTGATGCAGCCTGTCACCAACTAAAATAACATGATTTATATTTCCAAATGCATTACAACATGTGTGGTACAGCAAAAGTTTCATTCGGCATGGTCACCTGTTAATGAAACACATAACAACAGTTTTCCTGAAATAAACATTAACACCGTTAAATGGTATTCTGTAAGTGCAATAAGTCTCTAAGGGATTGTGGGGATACTATGACCCACATTTCCAAGAGGCTGAAGTTCTCAGATGTACCAAAATGCATCTCATATTATCAGAGTATTAAAGTTTGTATGCATTTCTGCATGCCACGCATCACTTATTACTTAATTATACACCCTTCAAAGATAAATATCTCAAGGTGAATCATGTTATTTTGGCAAACTATGCTATGTGTCTTAAATGAAAAAAAATTTATTATCATGATTGACATTGAAAAATGGACATGATGCAAGCAAGATCCCTATATGGGCATGATACAAGTATCGGATCCCAGAGTGGGTATGATTCAAGAACTGGATCCTGGAGTGAGACGATGCAAGCACTGGATCCCAGAGTGGGCACTACATGAAAACACTAGATCCTTCAGCGGAGATGATGCAAGCCCTGAATCCTGGAGTGAGCATGATGCAAGCACTAGATCCTGGAATGGGCATGATGCAAGCACCAGATCCTGGGTGGGCACAATACAAGCACCGACTTTTGGAGTGGGCACAATGCAAGCACTGGATCCTGGAGTGGGCATGATGCAAGCACCGGCTTTGGGTGGGCACACTGGCTTTTGGAGTGGTCACAATGTAAGTACTGGATTCTGGGTGGGCTCAATGCAAGCACTGGATCCTGGAGAGGGCACGATGCAAGCACCTGATCCTATAGTGGGCATGATGCAAGCACCTCATCCTGCAGTGCGCAATGCAAGCACCTGATCCTTGAGTGGGAATGATGCAAACATTGGATTCTGGAGTGGAAAGATGCAAGCACCAGATCCCAGAGTGGGCACAATGCAAGCATTGGATCCTGGAGTGGGTATGAAGTAAGCACAGGATCTTGGAGTGAGCACAATGCAAGCACCAGATTCTGGAGGGCATATACTGCAAGAACCATATCCTGGAGTGGGCACAATGTAAGCACTGGATCCTGGAGTATACATGATACAAGTATTGGATCCTGGAGTGGGCACAATGTAAGCACTGGATCCTGGAGTATACATGATACAAGTATTGGATCCAGGGTGGGCACAATGCAAGTACCAGATCTTTGAGTGAGAACGATGCAAACACTGGATCCTGGAATGGGCATGATGCAAGCACCAGATTCCAGAGTGGGCACAATGCACTCACTGGATCCTGAAGTGAGCATGTTGTAAGCATCAGATCCTGGAGTGTGTACAGTACAAGGACCAGATCCTGCTGTGGACAAGATATCAGTACCAGATCCTGGGAACAAAAGCGTTTGAAAGGGAGGAATCTGCTTAAGATATGGTTACAGACATAACTTTTAAGTAAAAGAATAGTCCCTTTCAATGATGTCCTGCCAGTCTCAATAAGAAACTGAGTGGATGTTGTTCTTTGCACGTGAGTGAAAAGGTTTATAAAGTAGTCCAGGAATATGAAGTGGCATCCATGGATGTGCAACCCAGCCACTTAATAACCTTTATTACACAATTACAAAGTTGTATCGATGGAAGTTATGGAATGGTTATGCCATGTTTTTTGAACACTTTATAACATTCTAGCACGTTGTCCACATATCTCAGCTTTAATCCATGCTGTTTATTAATTTTTATGTACACAACTGCTTGCCTATGTACTGTAAAGGAATCTAAACCTTTGTCATTTTTATTTTGTTTGTGCTTCCATACCCCTCACCTCGGGTCACATCTGGAAGTGAGGTTTAGCTTAGTGTGCCTTTGCTGGTTACCAATTTTTAAATAAATAAATAAATTTAACACCATCAAGAACCTTCTCAGCAGTGAGTAAGAATTTATAGCAAGGACTTTCTAGATCTGGGTTCCCAAAGCGCCCCACATAAAATGGAAGAGGCGGCAGTGTGTCCTTGCAATCCCTAACCTAAGCACATTTCAGTTGATACATGTCAAGCATTCTGCCAAGAGAATTCTACTGTCAAAAGCCAGACTGCAGTTGTCTGTACCAAAGATGTAAAAAGGATAGTTCATCCCATGTTTAAGAAAAACATTCAACCAAAGCTCATTTACAGTGTTGTCCTTCAGCAGGTTGCAGAAATACATTTAAAATACAGAAAAGAAATTATTATAGGACAAAAATAAAGACAAATAATATAAATTATAATTAAAAATATTGTTTAATGAATAATTATAAATAATAGTTATGAATATTTAGCATGTTCCTCATGGTCCTGATCTCTCTTTTTTTAAAACATGGTAATGATTTTTATGCCAAAGAATTCTGGGGTAGACCACTGAGTAGAAATTACTTCAAAGGCCACTTGGCATGGGAACTACTACACAGTGGTGCAGGGCAGCCTGCAGTGCAGTACCTTCCAGTATTACTCCAAAGTTCCACAGCACATACAGGGCAGGAATGGTTAATTCCACGGCAATTCAGCCCTTTTGTCTGCAATATTTTGTGAAATGCCATTTTGCTACAAGTTATTGAAGTGTATTCTGGCTGGCTCCACATATAGGGCAGCCATACACAACAAAGAGTGTTTCCATCTAGGGGTTAGATGACATCATTGACCTTGAGAGCAAAGTTCGACACTTCTCCATGATCTTACCCAGAGATGAAGACATCAGCCTTGTGCATACGGTCACCCACACAGTGTTTTATATATGTCTGGTTAGCCTAATCTACCTTCTTTCTAGCTCTGTCTTGAACTGTGGTAAAATAAACCAAAAACAGCAATCAGCAAGATAAGATTAAAAGCCTGGGTATAGTATTAGATTCAAATGTGACTTCCTCGATACATATTAAACAATCCTGTAAAAGGTTAATCAGAAATTAGATGTACTCTTTTGAGCTTTAAATTGCCTGTCTTTGGAGGCTCATACAGCTATTGCTAGAAGTGTACTACAACCAACTATGATTTATAATTCATTTCTTTTTCTAATATCAGAAAAGCAGATCTATCGTTATTAACTACTACATTTCATATTATATGTAGGTTTGTACTTAAGTACCATATCAGACTCATCATTGTTTATTGTATCAGTTAATTGATTGGCTTCCTCCAAAGTTTAATATTGAGTATAATCTAAATTGTCTTACAGATAATGTTATGAAACAAAAGTCAAAATCCCTTTATATCTGTTTTATCAATTTAAAGAGATAGAAAGATCTTTGAGATCAACCACAACATTTAAGTTAGTGATTCCAAAAGGAAAACCAAAATGGGAGAGAGTTCCTTTTCATTTATGGCAGCAAAATATTGGAATGGCTGCCACCAACATTTTGAAGATATTAGTCATGTAGTTTTTAAATCTAGGTTAAAACAATACTATAGGAGTAAAGTGCAATGTGAATGCTATTAACTTATAATGATAATTGTGTTGTAATGCATTGATGTTTGGTAATGTAGTGTTATGAATTGTTTGTAATACTGTGCTGTATTTGTTGTAATTTCTGTACTGTAGTTATTATTGTGAACTGTAATACGTGGACATCTTGTCCCCGGCGTGTCTGAAAAAGGGTCCTGGCTCATGACATTTACCCAGTAAACAAAAGCTGAAATAAACAAAATACATTTAAGTAATACTGTAGTTACATGAGCTGACAACATTGCTAGTAGCTCATCTTTTAACAAACACTCAACTTAGGGTGCTTTTAGTGCTGCTGACATTTTTGTTATAAGGAATATGTAAGCGTAGGTAAGCCAAAGGAATCTTAATAGATAGAAGCTGTATGCTTTTGTACCTCAGTAGTGACACAGACAACAGTATTCTGGCATCATATCATTGGACCAATCCTTGTGGAGATAGTCTGGTGTTACGCTGGGCCAAGGGTGTTCCTGACCCATTAAAGGAGGCAGTGGTGACTCCCCTTTTAAATAAATCTTCCAACAACCCAGACTGTCTTGCTAACTACAGACCAGTCTTTAACCTTCCTTTTTGGATAAGGTTATTGAGAAGGTAGTCACATTACAGCTCGAGAACTTTCTTACCACCCATGAAATCTATGATCCACTCCAGTCTGGTTTCAGGAAGAGGCACAGTACTGAGACAGTATTAGTTCGGGTGACGAATGATCTCCTAATAGAGAGACATCGAAGGATTCGTTCAATCTTGGTCTTCCTTGATCTCTCTCAGCATTTGACACCGTGGATCATGGGATATTTTTGGAGCATACAGGTAATCTGTGGACTGTCAGGAATGGTCCTCGGATGGCTCCACTCTTTTCTCATGGGCAGATCTCAGAGGGTGGCATCTGGGATTTTTCCTCGGGCCCTTTACCCTGCCCTGTGTGGTGCTGCAGGGTTTCATACTGTCCCCATGTTGTTCACGGTATATATGCTGCAGTTGGGAGACATTATAAGGTAGTATGGGCTGAGTTTTCACTGCTGTGCAGATGGCTCAGCTCTACCTGTCCTTTGAACCCAAACAGAGTGATGCTGTCTCAGTATTTAAAACTGCCTTGCTGAAATTCAGGACTGGATGAGTGCTAACTGGTTGAAACTAAATCCAGACAAGACTGAAGTGTTGGTGGTGGACCCTGGTCACCAGGTAGAGAAGTTAACTCCTGGGCAAGCATCCAGCTTGGTGCTGGGGGTGACCAGTTCAGACCTTCTGAAAGGGTGCATAATCTAGGGGTTGTTCTTGACAATGAGCTGATGCTTAAAGCACAGGTGTCAGCTGTTGTTAAGTCCTCATTTTCCATCTGAGGAGCATCGCCTAGATAAAGCACCTTGTTCTGCCCAATGATCTTCCTGTGTTGCTTCATGCCTTTGTGCCCTCTTGTCTTGACCACTGCAATGCTCTATTCCTAGGGTTACTGGGGTAGCCCTCCATCGCCTGCAGTTAGTGCAGAATACAGTGGCCAGGTTCTTGACAGGGCAATCAAGATCTTGCCATGTAATGTCTGTGCTAAGTGAACTGCATTGGCTGCCAGTCGCGATGGAGAATCATCTTCAGGTCACATTGCTGACTTATATGACCTTACACAGTCTGGGACTGGGCTACTTGCAAGACCTCATATGACTTTATCACCCCTCCACCAATGAGGGATTGCTAGAGGTTTCAGGGTACTTTTATAGACGTCTGATGCTAGGGCTTTTGCTTTGTGGCCCCAACCCTGTGGAACTCTCTACCTCATCAGATTAGGGATAGCCTGTCCATTGAGACATTTAAATCTGCCCTGAAAATATATTTATTTAATTTAGCATGGGGGGATATTTAGCCTTTGTATGCTGCCTTTTAAATTTGTGTATTTTAGTTGTATGTTGGTTTGTATTTGTGAATGCACTTTGATTTAAAAAAGCAGACTAGAAATACAATTTGATTTGATATGATCACTACTGTGGTACAGTGGCATCTGGAAGTGTATGGATTTCCATTGCCAACAACATTGGACTATATATTAGATTCCTATATTGATTACAGACCCTAATTAGACTCATCTGGGGCCAATATTGCTTCTCCAATGTCCACAAATGTTATCAGACAAGTCTATAGTTCTTTCAATAGGGTGATCTGAGAAGTAAAGGCTTTATATGACCTTCTGTTTAGCTTAGCTTATATCTTGTCTGGATCCAGCATTGTGTTTCTAAGTTTTCAGCATTCCAGTATTATCCCACAGAACAGTAGATTTATTCTACAACTTGAACTATGCAACACCAAGCTTGCTCAATGTCTCCATACTCTTACAGAGTATAGAGTCACCCAGTATTCGTAGTAATATGTGTTTCTCCAACTAAAATCTCCCAAAAGTCTTATATTTATCTTTTGTGGCTGAGAGACTCCAAATGTTCTTTGGTTAACATGTTTGTTGGTAGATCTATAGATGATCTGCTGAAATACTGTGTCTCCCTTGCAACAGTTGCTATCTAAGCCCCTGGTACCCTCTGCAGTTCTTCTGTCTTTAGGGTAAACCTACATAGTACTCTGAAATCACTCAGATAGGATGTACTGTGACCCTGTTCTCTTTACCAGATTTCTTTTCATTAGCAATTTTCTGTTTCATTTGCAATCATGCAGTATAAGTAACAAGTAGGCATAAAAGGAACTGTCAATAAAAATAGATGATGCTAGGTAACACACAATATCTAGTACCAAATCATTTAACGTGGAGGGACTCTAGTTCTCTACTTATTATATCAAGGTTAGTGAACTGAAAATTGAAAGTAGCAGCTATATAGCTGCTTTATTACATACTGTGACTCATCTAATAATCAGAAGAAAAATAATGACAAGCTCTATTAACATTAGCAAACATTCACTCCTGAGTTACATAGATTTCATTGAATTTGCTTCACTGTTGCCTAAAGTGTTATTCAGTATAGCATATTGTTATTGTGTTGCTATACCTCGCCCTCCGATTTTCACTCCACCCAAGATGCATCCAGATATACTGTAAGTTATCAGCTCTGTATGTTATTCCTGATAAAACTTGTAAAATAAATAAACATGTAAATAAAAATCAATACAAACTGAACCACAGATGTGACTCTTAGTTGTGAATCAATAATTTAGTTACAGTCCAGTCACTTTCATGGTGGTCCAGAAATATTTTGACAGTACTTTATCGGATTAATAAAGTTCTCCCCAACAACATTTCAGAATTGGAGAGTCAGCTACTTGAAGAACAAAGCTGGAGTCGCAACATGTTGAAACAGAATTTGTAAGAAAAGTGGGGCTACTCAGCAAACCACAAATTAACAAAGTGTCAGTATGACACAAAATGTTGGTCACATGGTTGTGGGGTGCTGCTAGTCTGTTTGTTTGTTTTTTACTTTTGAATTAAAATGTTTGTTAATTTGACCTAGATTTGTGGTCTTTCATCTGTGGTTTTGCTGAGTAGCCCAATGTTTTGCTTACAAATTCTCCCCAGCAAAAACAAGGGCTCAATAGGCATTCCCAACTGTCACAAGAACTACAGCATACCAGAGTTCTATTCAGAATCATTCCATTGCACGTCATTAATTTAACCAATGTCATATAGCAGTAAGGAGTTATGTAGTATTTTGCTCAGTTTCCACCAGCAAGAAAATATCTACTGCATATGCCACAGAGACTATCACTACACACGTATCATAGGAACCTTTCTTTAATGGCTTCACCAAATAAAACTAGGCAACCAACTCCGCATTGTTAGAAACCTCCCTTCTTGGATGTATGGAAGAGATTAAGCCAGATGTGAATTGTACTTCCTTGTTGTTTAATGTACCATTAATCCCATCCAGAAGATTTTATTTTACTCTTTAGACCCATCATTTACACTTCAGTCACTCCACTGATTGCATGGGCAGACACATGTCAACCATTAAATCGGCATTTGTGCTTTACATTTAGGATCCTCCATATGTTGTAACGTACTGCTCAACCTTTTCTAACTGAAAAGGAGGATAAGGGCACTTAAAATGGGGAACAATGGAGGACATTGAGCCTCACAATGAGGGACATCCTCAAACATGCAGATTCAAGCAGCAATTGGAAATAGTTAATGAATATTGCTATCTGGGGGTTATGTTCACACCCAGTGGTATGTGGACAAAACACACACAGTTTCAAACAAAAGGAAACCAAGCTCACAGGCCACAGAAAGGTTTAATCATAAACATGCGGGCATGGATGTTACCCTGGCTTTGAGGGCAGCTGAAGGAAAGAGTAACCTAATACTCCCATGTGAAATCAAAGTTTGTAAAACTAATAAGTCCTGCCCAGAGCAGGTGGTATGAGTTGAAATGGGGAGTGTTTGATTTAACACCCTGCCAAGGCTGAGAGTGGTGTGCTACTTGTCACACATTTAAAAGCTTTAATAACCCTGGCTTAAATTGTGATTAGAAGAGGAAAAAGCTGGGCACAAACTCAGAAAGAATCATTATGGCTGATGAATTAATTTATTTAAAAGTTTTACCAGTAAGCCATGCTGAGCAGACTGCTGCTTGATCCTAGATGTGTCCTGGGGGAGATGGGGATAGGGCAAATACATTTGGGTTACAGTGCACAGTGAAAAAGCAGGCAAAACATTCAGATACAGTACTTTACTTGAGAATTTAAAACAGACGAATATGTGGCACCTGTGGCAAGATCCTCTCAAAGGATAATCATTTCTAATACATATAAAAACTGAATGACAAATTAATTAATAGAAATTACCCAGGATATGAGTAAGATGGCAAATTTATTTTAGTTTTGTTTACCGGGTAAGTGCACTAGCCAAAACTAACTGTTTTCAGGCACAACCCAGGAGAGTACAACAGGTGAAGTACAGACAGTTAACAATTTAGAATCAGCACAGTAGTATTCTAAGTTTAAATATTTTCATGGTTGTGAATTTTACTGACAGTAACACTGCCTCTTGGATCAGAAGAACATAGAAACATAGAAACATAGAATTTGATGGCAGATAAGTACCGCTTGGCCACCCAGTCTGCCCATTTCCTACTACTGGATAAGCTGCAGATCCTAGTTAACCAGCAGCCTACTTCTTCCTACCCCACTCCCTAGAATTGCCTTATGACTGTCCCATGCATGCTTGAATTCCACCATTGTTTTTGACTCCACAACCTCCTCCGGAAGGCCGCTCCATGCATCCACAACTCTCTGTGAAAAAATTCTTCCTTAAATTACCTCTGAGACACCCCCTCTATCTTCAAATTGTGCCCTTGTTCCTGCACACCTCTTTTTTGAAAGATGCTACCCTCTTGGACTTTGTTGATTCCTTGAGGTACTGGAAAGTTTCTATCATGTCCCCTCCTCCTCCTTTCCTCGAGGCTATACATATTAAGCTCCTTAAGTCCCTCTTCATATGTCTTCTGGTGCAGACCCTGCACCATTTTAGTTGCCCTCCTCTGGACAGCTTCCATTCTGTCTATGTTTCTCTAAGACTGGATCTCCAGAACTGCACGCAGTACTCCAGATGGGGTCTGACCAGCTGTCTGTACAGGGGATAATAACTTCCTGTTTTCTACTGGTGATGCCTCTCCCTACGCACCCAGTATCCCCAGCCCTCCTTGCTGCCTTCTCACATTGCTTGCCCACCTTTAGGTCATCTGATATGCTACCTCCAGGTCCCTTTCTATTTTTGTTGTTGTTAGTATATCACCCCCCCCTGTGTACTCTTACCCTGGGTTTTGTTTCCCAGGTGCATTACCTTGCACTTCTTAGCATTGAGTCTAAGCTGCCATACATTTGACCATTCCTCTAACCTTGCCAAATCCATTTTCATCCTTTCCACCCCACCATGTGCATCAACTCTGTTGCAGATCTTTGTGTCATCTGCAAAGAGACATACTTTTCTTCCAGTCCCTCTGCAATGTCGCTTATAAAGACATTGAAGAGGACCGTCCTAATACTGAACCCTGTGGTACCCCACTAGTAACCCCCCTTCTTCAGAGTGGACTCCATTTACTATTACTCTCTGTGTCCTATTCTCCAGCCAATTATTTACCCAGGCTGTCATCTTGGGACCCACTCCCAGGCTAGCTAACTTGTATTAGAATTATAACAATGTATACATTCAACTTGGTATCACTGAAAAGTCGGAATTAAGGTACACGAAATAAAACATATCTGATACCCAATGATTTTGACAAAATTGTCAGGGTGAAGATTTATTTCACATAATTCTCAGCTACCCCATACAGGAAATTAAGATTAAGATATTTGGATGTTTTAATAAAGCCATTCAAGTTAGCTCTGAAAGATTGTTTGAAAGTATTACTGAAGTCTACCAATATAAAGGATGTAAGAATGTTGGTTACATTTATGGAAGCTGTGCTAAGGCACAGAAACAAAATTGCTGTTATTCATTGATATATTTGTATTTGAAGCTCTGTGAATTTCTTCTTTATTAATCCTTCCATATAATATTTTTCTGTCAATGACTGTAATGTTTTAATGACTTTGTAATGACCTATAGTTACGTAAATAAAATCATGAATACTGAACACTGGGAACACTGAAGATACAAATTCTGAACACTGTCGTAATAATTGTATTTATTTAAAAGTGTTTATTTTTGATTTAGATCTTAGAATATTATGAAATTATGCCTTAAAGTCTGAATTCACTGCCCATTTTCTGTGTGTGCCAGGAAGACAGAGAACATTTGAGCAATAAAATGAGGGACAGTTGAGAGGTATGCAACCGTTTCCACAAGACTGTGGTCTGCATTCTAAGGGTTACCTAACTCACAAATACCTACAGTGTTCATCATGGAAACGGAGAACAGAAAATAAACTAAAGCACACTTGGAAAATGAAGGAATCAAACAAGGCAGTAAGGCAGGAAAGGCTGAAACCAAAGAAAAGCTAGTTAAATTTGTGAAGGAAGGAGGGTAGGCATTCATTAACATATTAGTGAGAGGAGGAAGATGGGGCGGATTATGAGACTTACTGGAAGAAGGAGGCATGGTAGCGAGAAAGACACTGACAAGGCGACTATTCTCAACAAATACTTCTGCTCTGTATTCACAGAAGAAGACAATGCTGATGGTCCCCATTAATGGAGAAGGGGTGGTCATTAGACCTTTTCAGAGGACAAAGTAAAAAGAGCACTAGAATGGCTTAGGTGGATAAAGCAAGGGGCATGAAGAGATATAGCTGAGAATCCTAAAGGAGCTCCAGGAATAACTGGTTAAACCTCTGGCTAAGCTGTTCAATCTATCACTAGAAACAGGTATGGTTCCAGAGGAGTGGAGGAGGGCACAAGTGGTACCCTGCTCAAAAGTGGTAGCAGAAGGAGGCAGGAAACTACTGCCTGTCAGTTTGACCTCAATAGCAGGTAAAATGATGGAAACCCTACTTAAGGAAAGGCTTGTGAACTACCTAGAGACAAGGGGCTACTGGACCCAAGGCAACATAGATTCACAGCAGGGAGGTTATGCCCAACAAACTTGGCTGATTTCTTCGAGTAGGGGACAAAGTAAATAGAATCAAGGTGCAGTGGTTGATGTGGCCTATCTAGACTTTAGGAAGGCTTTGACACAGTCCCACACAGGAGACTAATCCACAAGCTGGCAACTCTGGAGGTGGGGACAGAGGTGGTCATATGGGTTAGAAACTGGTTGAGTAACAGAACACAAAGGGTGGTGGTAAACGGGTTAGCTCACAGAAGGGATGGGTAACAAGTGGTGTACCCAGGAATCAGTGCTGGGACCAGTGATCTTCAATGACTTCATAAGCAGTATTGCAGAGGGTCTAGAAAGGAGGGTTGGCAGTTCACAGACGATACAAAGCTGTGTAACAGGGTAAATACACAGGAAGGTATAGAAAAATAAAGATAGCTCTGAAGAGGCTAGAAAACTGGTCCAAGGAATGGCAATTGGGTTTCAGTGAAAAAAGTGCAAGATTATGCACCTATGGAGAGGGAATCCTAGGTCGAGTATGAACTAGATGGGGTAACACTGGAGGCCACTACAGAGGAAAGGGATTTAGTAGGGATAGGCATAACAGACAACTCAAAGTGGCTAAACAGTGTGACAAAGCAGTTGGAAAGGCTGATACAGAGGAGGGCAACAAAAATGTTGTCCAGGATGCAGCATAAGTCATATGAGGAGATACTCAGAATTCTCAGTATGTACTCCCTGAGGAAAGGAGAGAAGGGGACATGATAGAGACCTTCAAGTATCTAAAGGGACCTACAGGGTACCAGAGGAGCATCTTTCACATGAAGGAAAATAGCAAAATAAGGGGCACAGCATGAGATGAAAGGGAAAACTTAAAGGAACTTGAGAAACTTCACTTCACTGAAAGGGTGGTGGAAAGATGGAAGTTTCCCCAGGAAGTGGTGGGGGCAGCCACAGTTCAGGGATTCAAGAATGCGTGGGATAGAATAGGCACATAGGAATTATCAAGCTAGGGCAAAAGGAGTGGGGAGCATACAGCATCTAGGGTACCTTAAGCATTTGAAAGAGGGATAGGGCAGACTGGATGGGCCACAAGGCCCTTATCTGCTGACAACATCTATGTACCTATGTATCCAGAACATCAGAAGGCAGCAACAACAAAGTAAATTTCTTCCTCTAGGGTCTGAACCCAACTCTGCAATTAATCTGCATTTCAGTTGACCACAGTGATGAAATGTCTCATCCATCACACAAGACCCAATTTAATAAAAGCTTTAGAACTGCCCAGTAAAGGCAGCGTGTTTACAATCCCCACCAAAGAGCAGTGGAAATCATTATCCTCTGTATCTTTGCTGAATAAGTGTTGGACAGAAGGTATCTTTTATTTGGACAGTAAACATCACCCTAGATCAACCCACAGACAGAAAATTGAAGATCCTCACGTCCTCATCCACAATTACCCTTCCAGTATTACATGCAGTGCCATGTCCATGTCCTTACTGATTATGAGAGCCAACATTTATGTATTACCTGCACTGTAGGTGAATAGTGCTTTCTTCCAGTCAGTCTCACAGTAAATCAGAAAAGTCCATAAAAGATGAGTCACCTGAACACACACACCATCTGCTTCCTTGGCTGCATGTTTCACCTTCACCAGTAACAAATGGCATACCTCTCTACCTTTTATCACTCAAGTGAGGGACATGGACACTCAAGCTGAGGGACAATGATGGACACACTTGCAAACATGAAAATATAAACTCACAACACAATGGGAACTATTGTATTTACTAAAGTAAACTTTATTTTTGAATTAGCATTTTAGAATATAATTAATTTACAGCACGTTCTCTGTGGAAGCAGCACCATTTCCACAAAGGGCAGATGAGGACAGAACAATTTTGAGGATAAAATTAGGACATCCCTTTTAATCAGGGACAGTTGAGAGGTATGCCAAGCGGTCATATGGGACTTAGTGAATACAGGAATGGTTTCAGAACTTAGCTATTCTGAGGGTCTTTCACTTCAGGTAGGATATCTGTGAGGGTTACCAAGGATCCCTTTCCAAACAAGATGCATTCATTATCATGCTGATTAATTATGAATGAGATTTATTACAAAGATCTCTAAAACAAAAATAATCTTGGTTATTGTTGCTGTTTTGTTCTCACAGAATTTCTATAATCAGTGTTATTTTTTGAATAAGTCTGCATGGTTCCTGATTTCCTTTTCCTTGAATTATTTTCTAAGAATTTAGCACTGTATGTCTGAATCATTAAGAAACAAATTAAATACAGAAAAGATGTTATAGTTCACTGTATAATTTGACGAGATGGCGCCAGATAGATTTTATATGTATGAATGGATGGACTAATAAATAACCCTAATTGCACAACAGTAAAAGAAGGGTAGTAACTCATAATTTACTTTTCACAATGTATTTGATCTGGCAGCTCCGTGAATGTCAAGTGGAAGATGACTTAGTGGCCAGCAGAACTGGAAACACCCTCCGATAATGATATCACCATCTTTTGAGTATGCCTTTGCACTCATCCTGTTCAGTTGCAGCCTCTCTGAGAGGTCACAGAAATCCAGACCAAGAGGAGCCAGAAAAACAGTGTCTCGCCCATATATATAGTATTCTAAAATCATGGAGTCAGACCTAAAACCATGAAGTAAAAACTGGCAACTCAGTTACAAATGATATAACCAGTTCAGTGGAAAGTTCTTTTTGAAATTGCGCTGATGCAGAATATGAAACCGGTCACTCAGTTAATACAGTACAGTACTACAAAATAAATAATTGGATCGGGTTTTAAATAAGAAATCTGAAATAAATTTATATCATATGGATTGAAAATGTTTGCTAACATTTATGCTCATGCAAGTTTAACGTATTTAAATGATAAACAAATAGTAAACCTGTGCGGTACTATAAGTTACTTTCTCCTTGAGTTATTTTTTCATCAACTGATCGATGAATCATTCAGTCAATCAATTTATTGGTTAAAACACCCTTTATGCCAAATGATAAAGACAATACACAAATACAGACAAAAGGGTAAAGAATTAAAATAAGTATTAAGATTTTCCTGTATTCTTCATTCATACTAATTCAAACCTGTAATGGCAACATATTAGCAAACAAACACAGTAATGCTGCACATTCTTGCTTAGAAGTATTACTGATGTATTGGTCGCTTCATTCTTATATAATGCTGACAGTTATAATTATGTGATAACTCCCATTCATTGCAAACGTTTAGAGAAAATATTATTACAGCAATTTGTTTCTAAAAATATGAAAGACAATTGGCATTTGTGATGGGATTAATAATAATAATTAAAGCACACATCTGGGAGAGAGGCACTTCTGATTAGAAATATACAAAAATAAGTTGGATGTAAAGAGTTTGAAAAAAACTATTACACTATTCTGCACCCAAGGAAATAAGGATGTTGTGGGAAATTATATATCTGCAGCTACCCTGGGTTATTTTGGTATTTGCTTGCCAAATTGTTGACACCTGGCTCTGGAAATGAGAGGCAGCAGGTGCTATCACAGGAGAGCCACAATAAGTGAGATATTTTCTATTTTGAGCAAGTATAATGTATGGACACATAATGAAATTTGTAAGTAATTGCACTTTATCCTACCAAATGGAAAAACGTATGTAGCTGTTTTCTCTTTTGGGACTTCATGAACTAGTTTGGAGATGCATGGTAGCCTGTGAACTACTGTATATGTCTTGGATTCAGATGATTGTATTGTTACTGGTGTTGTGGTTAGCTCTCTTATTTTGGTACATCTCTGTTTGTGTAGGTGCCGCTGTGGCTGGGCCCCCTATAACAGTACTGGTTGGAGCTGGTTTCCGTATCTGGTCAGCTCTCTTATTTTGGTACATCTCTGTTGTGTAGGTGCGGCTGTGGCTGGGCCCCATAACAGTACTGGTTGGAGCTGGTTTCCGTATCTGGTCAGCTCTCTTATTTTGGTACATCTCTGTTGTGTAGGTGCGGCTGTGGCTGGGCCCCCTTATAACAGTAGTGGTTGGAGCTGGTTTCCATATCTGGTCAGCTCTCTGATTTTGCTACATCTCTGTTGTGTAGGTGCGGCTGTGGCTGGGCCCCCCTATAACAGTACTGGTTTGAGCTGGGTTCCATATCTGGTCAACTCTCTTATTTTGCTACATCTCTGTTGTGTAGGTGCAGCTGTGGCTGGGCCCCATAACAGTACTAGTTTGAGCCGGCTTCCGTATCTGGTCAGCTCTCTTATTTTGGTACATCTCTGTTGTGTAGGAAAGCGGCTGTGGCTGGGCCCCCCTATAATAGTACTGGTTTGAGCTGGTTTCCATATCTGGTTCTTTATGGTGACCATATTAGTATCTGATTGGTAGAAGCTGTCCTGACTGAGCCTACCATTAGGGGAGCTGCATTTGGGGCGCTACCATTCTTAGCCACTCAACCTGGGGACTGTTTGCTTGTGCTACTTAATCACTACTGCAACTGATTAGCCAGTGAGAAAAGGGACCTGATTTTCAAAAGCCCCATAGGCTGACAAGTTATGCCAAACCTCCACTTGTGACAAACTCTGGTGCACCAAGCACCCTGGGCTGGATTTTGGTAGAAGTGAGGTCCCAGCACAAAAGTACCCAAAGTTGCCAGGGGAGCCATGTGTCTCACAGTAGAAGCACAGTACAGCCCACAGGTACTTTGTCATTGTGAGTCAATGAAAATATACCATCCTATACAGAAAAGGGACCTACAAATGAGACACTGAGTGAAATGGGTGCCAGAATAAGGATACACTGAGTGAAATGGGTGCCAGAATAAGGATATGTCCTTTTTCTTTTCTGCATTGTTAACTAACCTTCATCCCATCCCCCTTTCGCTCTCTCTCTTTCTCAAGGATTCCTACCTAGCCATCCTATCCTCCCTCCCTCTGCCCTGCCTGCTCAGACAGTCCTTCCTTTTCCTCCTGCTAATCTTTTCTCCCTTTATTTAGAGATGTGCCAAAGCCCCTGGGCATTCCTCCACCCATGGCCGTAGCCACAGGAGCTGCTCCCTGCCTTCTCAAGGGCTGAAAACAGGTACACCTGCTCAACTGATAGAGTGCCCCCAGCTGTAAATTTTAAATTTGACACCATTTCTCGGATCTTTGTGTGAGCCTAAGCATTGAATCCATCCTTGAATCTAGAAGCTGTGAGGTGACCTGAAATCCATAACTTAGCAACTTATTATTTAAGAATTCATTTTATTCCCCTCCTTACGCAGCTTTCTAAATCAAGCTAGTTGCTCACTGAGGGACCTTGTGCCAGAGCCTGCTCTCACTTGGTTTTTCACCCAGTCACCTAGCAAACCTCCCTCTGACAGTTTATTATATAGTTTCTGTAAAGGAACTCTCCCACTGGAATCCCACAGTCAGCTGGTTTTCTGTCCCCTGAAGCCACACCTCCCTCCTAAGGAGATCAAACCTAAATCACCCACTCCAGTTAACCCTCAATTACTGCTGTAACCTTCCCTGTTGTTAGGGACCTCACCCTAATTCGACTATATATCCTCAACTCTTACACTTCCACTGCCTATGGTGACATACCCAGTCACAGCCAAACCATCCCAGTAGCTGGCACCTTTGCCTTAGCTGAATTTTCAATGATATCACTAAATTAGAACTAGTGTCTTTGCCCCCGCCCTAGTAAAGCAATATTACAGTGACTCTTTCCAGACATGTTACCAACATTGCCCTGTGGTTTGGCAAATTTCACAGCTGGCACACCATTGCTGGCTCAGTTTTACCTCCAGCTACCTACTACACCATTTTTAGCCTTCCAGCAATTATTTACGGTGCTGATGGCAGCACTATGCAGCATCCTCTGGGTGATTGACTCTTGTGCCTTGGCACTACTACACAACCAAGCAAACTTGCACAAGTTCTCTGTGTCTCTACCACAATTAGACCCCTATCTGGACTACTCAGGAGGCAATGCGCAACTTATGGTCCAAATACCCTTTTGTTACTGTCTAATGCAAAGGAAAGGCTTGTTGGCTCCTTCCTTTACTCTTACTTGTTCTTCCTACTATGACCAGCTCACCCTTACCTCCTCCTTTTCTCCTTGCTTTTATTTGCAGGTGACATAGAGATCAACCCTGGCCCAGAAAACATCCCTATTACCCTCCACACATAGATGCTGGACCAAGCTCTATGGACTGAAAATCACTCACCTAAATATATGCAGCATCCCTCAAAGTACACAGACCTTCAAGCCTGGTAGCCCTACACAAACCTCATGTTATTAAGATCTCTGAAACCTGGCTCAAGTTGCATATCTTTGACACCTCATGTCAACTGGCTGGTTATTACCTACTCCGCCATGACAGAACGGAAGAAAAGGGCAGTGGAGTAGCTATTTACAGTATATATTGGAATCCTCAGGTCTGATCCTGCATCCCGAGTCAGTGGCTCATTGCGTGTTAGTACTGGGCTACTCAAAGAAGATCTTCCTGGGGTGTTGCTACAACCCTCCAACAGGGGGCACTGCTGGCCTCCTAAACCTTCTTTCTGGTCTTGGCCTCTCTCCCCTCTGTGACACCATCATACTGTAATTTTAATCTAAACTGGCTAGGACCCAGGAACCTGACTATGCCAACATACTGAAGAAGCACAACTTGGTTCAGACCATCTCACTTCCCACCAGGCTGAACCCACACACCTCTTCGCATACCTTGCTGGACTGGATAGTCACCAATCGAGAGGAATGCATCACTCAGGCAGGGACACTTGCCAAATCCATAAGTGACCACTCTCCCACCTACATAATCTGGTCCACAAGGGCAAACGCCCACCTCCCAAGTATCTCTCTTTCCGCATTTCTGAGCCCTGTTGACCCTGCTATCTTGGAGGAAGTTAGAGCCATTAACTGGTCAAACCTTTACTCACAACTTGATGTGACCTCGCAGTGACTTATTTCATGAATGCCATCCTGGGATTGAGGACCGCCACTGCCCCTTAAGACAAGAAGTGTGTGAGGAGGATGTACCTGGTGGCTCACCAAGGAACTTCTAAAACTCATGAAAGAATGTGATCGTAAGTGGGCTGATCACAAATTTTCCTCCTCCCTTCCTCTGGAATGAATATAGTGTCTCAGAAATCAGTGCAAACAGCTGGCTAAATCCCTAAATGGAACTACTGCATTAACCTCCAGAAGGACAACCTAGGGAACCCCAAAATTTCTGGACCTCCCTTAACTCCCTACAAACCCTCATAATAACAGACCTGTTATCAAACACTACCAGGACTGTCTTTGTGGACCTCACAAAGGCCTTTAACATGGTAAACCATGCACTCCTCCCTCCAAGCAACACCTCCTTGGCTGCTCCACTGAGACAACAATTGGTTCAAGAGCGACCTCTCAGGCCACTCACAATCAGTGTGCATTGGTTCTGCCGTCTCTCCGACTCTTCCTGTCTCAACTGGTATCCCCAGGGTTCCATCCTGGGACCACTGCTTTTCTGCATCTTCATAAGTTCACTCCCAGCTGATAGCCTAAACTGTAAGTCGCTTCTGTATGCAGATGACCTTGTCATTTACCACAACGATAAGTCTCTTGCCCAGGTCTCCTCAGTTCTTACCCAGAACTATGGCAGTGCTTTTAGCTGGTTCACTGCAAGCCTGTTATTGGTAAACAGAAAATGATCAAATCTATGCCATTCTCATCAAACCACAGCCCACTAAATTTCATAGTTGTGGCCTCTCTCCAAATACTATCCCCGATGGTCTGACTCTTGAAGATGTTACCTTGTTCAAATATCTGGGGTGAAACTTGATCCATCATTAACCTTCTTGACCACATCAACACTGTGGTTCACAGGGTCAATCAAAAACTTGGGGCTGCTTACCGTATGCCACCTCCAACCCCAGAGACTCGAATAACAATTGTCCAGGGTAACCTACCTCATATTTTTGACTACTGCTCCTCCATCTACTATCAAACATCCTCGGCCCTCAGAACCAGGCTCACATTGGCTTACAACAGTGCCTGCTCTTTGCTCTCATGGCACCTTTCTCAACTCACCACTGCAAGCTCTACAGTTCCCTTGGCTAGCTACCTCCAAGGGTGCTTTGATTTTACTCTTGGTTGTATTGTGGATAGTACCATCAGAAGCGGTGCTGTGTCCCTCTCTTCCCCTGCTCAGGGTCAGAACTCTACCCAGGTGTCTCTGCTCTCTCACTGTCCCTCCCTACATGTACAAAGGATGTCCACTGGTATGGGAGGGAAAGCCTCATCTGTTGCTGCCCTGCACTGTGGAATGGTATCCCTGCTCCCTCTGCCCTCTAACACCCATTCAGCCTTCAAGTCCCTCTACAAATCCTGGTTTGTGGATAGAGCAATTTGCTCCTGATATAAGTGGTAGACCCCCACACCTAACACTCTCTGTCCTACACTAACCTGACTCCTCAGGAGTTTCTTAGCTGCTCTCCCAAGCTTGTTTCTGGCTCCTGTCTCTCCCTCTCTCTTCTTCTGTCTAGATGTGACTTTCATGGGTGAGGTGAATCGGGGGATGGTAAGTTTTGTCTGTACCCTTTTATTGTCTCACCTACTGTACCATGATTTCCACCATTTGTTCCTGTATTTACTATTCCTGTATGTAAAAATGTTCTTGACCTCTGTTTAACCTGTAACATCCCTGTGCCTTGTGATTTAAATTGTTGCCTAGCTATGCCATCTTTATAGCCTGGTCGTGTTTGAAAACGGTCCTCGGACCAGTGCACCTACTGTAATCAAAGACAAATAAATAAATAAATAAATCTCAAAACAAGTGAAGCACAGTCCCAACTGCAGGTGTACACGGCTGACATTGGGGATACTACAAAAATCGAAGGCGATGAGGGGTACTGCAGCACCCATTACAGCACATGTAGTGGTGCTCCATGGACCGGCCTGCCAGTTCTGCAAATGTTGTCCCTGACCATCGTGTGACATTGGCTCTTCCATGTAAGACAACCTACAAGTAGGGGAACAAGGGGATGCTGGACAGTGCTGGACACATAAACCTCAGGAAGAACACCGTGTGGGCTGATCAGCAGGGTGCAGTGCCAGACTAGTGGCAGTTAGGTGGAACACTGGCACATAGTCAAGTCAACTTTATTTAAAAAATGCGGTTCCAAGAAGACCACAGCTTTACAAATATATGAACACAAACCAACAGAATATAACATAAACAGGATACAACTGACAAACAATAAACCAAAGTCAAGCATTAACTATAGCTGAGTTCAGGATATGCTAAATGAAACAATTGAGTTTTTAAGGCAGATTTAAAGCTATCAACGGTCAGGTACTCTTTATTCTGGCAAGGTAGAGTTCCACAGGGAGGATCTGTGAAAGCAAAGGAGTGGGCTCCAGAGTTTTCACTCATATCCTGGGAATTTCTAGCAATCCCTTATCAGCAGAATGGAGGGAGCGCAGGGACAGTAAGGATGGAGGAGATTCTGTAGGTAACACAGACCTAGTCCATGTGGAGCTTTAAAAGTCAGTAAGCCCACTTTGAAGGGATTCACCAATGTGCAAGCAGCCAGTGCAGATCTAGGTAAGCCAGTCAGTAGCCTGGTTGCTGCATTCTTCACTAGCTGCAACCTATAGATATCAACCCTGGTAACCCCAGGTAAAGGGCATTGCAGTAATCAAGGTGAGGTAACAAAGGCATGGATTGTGTAGGAAGATCAGCAGGCAGGACCAGGTGCTTGATCTGGGCTATGTTTCTCACATAGAGAAAGAGTTTTATGACAGCAGACACATGAGATTTTAAAGTCAGGCCACTGACAAACATAACACCCAAATTTTGCGCCTGATGCACGGATAGCAGTTGAGCACCACCAAGCCATAGCCCAGAGGGTTTACCTGCAGAGAATTCTAAGCTAAGATGGCCCGTTCTACTACCAATACTTCTATCTTGTCCGGATTTAACCTTAGCCAGTTAGCACTCATCTAGTCCTCTATATCGGATAGGCAGTTGTTGGAAATCAAACGTCACTTTGTTCAGGTATAAAGACATGTAGAGCTGGGTATCATCAGCATAACAATGGAAGTTTAAACCATGCTTCCTAATAATGTCTCCCAGTGGCAACATGTAAACTGCAAACAGCATGGGGAAGAATATAGAGCCATGTGGGACCCCACATGACAGAGAGAGAAGAGCAGATGAATGAATCCTTGACACAACCCTCTGAGTCCTGCCTATGAGGAATGAACTAAACTATCTTAGCACTGTTCCAGACAGTCCACATAGGGTACGGAGGGGTCTAGCAGCACCCTTAATCAACAGTGTCAAATGCTGCAAAGCAATCTAGAAGAACCAAGATGGACCAGCTCCCTTGTCTCTCACTACCAAGAGATCATCAGGAGCCTGAACAAGTGCAGTTTCAGTATTGTGCCTCTTCTGGAACCCAGACTGGAGAAGACTGGAGAGGATCATAGATATTATGCATGTTATCCTCCACCTATGAAGGGTGGGTTAGAGACTGGTCTATAGTTAGCCAACAGACATCGTATTCTAGGACTGCAGAATGCTGCAACAGTGATAGAACCACTCCATGCTATGAGCAGATATGTTATGGGGCAGGGGATGCTTTCCTACCACAATGCCACCAGGACAACACAAACTCCAAGGGCCGTTCTGAGTGTGAGCAGCCATACAGGTGTTTTGTAGGTCATACTGTACAGTGTCTGTGTTTGTTATGCCACCAAATGATGCATGGCAATATACATTATTTAGTAGTGAACATACAGTATGGTGACTGGATACAGCACATCACTGAGGTACACTGCTGAGGGTATTGGGAAAGGGATACTAGGAAGGGTGTGGGGTACACAGGTGATACAGTGACTGCACAGGACATACAAAAATACAACTGGGGTATGCAGTATCCATGTGCAAAGAGATGGAGTCTGCATTGACAGTTTACACAGAAACAGAAACACAGTTTGACAGCAGATAAGGAACGTTTTCCCACCTAGTCTACACATTTCCCTACCTACTGTAACACCACAGTCCCTACTTGATCTCTGGTTCTCCCCTTTCCCTACCATCAAGGTTCCTTATGCCTAGCCCATGCCTCCTTGAATCGCACTACAGGTTTTGCCCCAACACCTCTTTTGGGAGACTGTTCCGGATTACACAACTCTTTCTGTGAAGAAGTACTTCCTTCATCTCCCTGAGCCTCCCACCCCTTCCAGCTTCATAGCATGACCCTTATTCTTGAACATCCTTTTCTCTGAAAAGATTTCCTCTTGAACCTTATTTATACTTGTGGAGGCATTTGAAAGTCTCTATCACATCCCTCTCTTGTTCCTGTCCTCCAGGGTATACATATTGAGGTCACTCAGTCTCTGCTGGTAGGGCTTATAATGCAGACCCTGCACCATTTTAGTTGCCCTTCTCTGGACCTTCTCTACTCTGTTTATATCTTTCCAGAGATGTAGTCTCCAGAACTGGACACAGTGCTCTAGGTGAGGTCTCACCAGTGATTTATACAGTGGTATCACCATTTCTCTCTTCTGCTGTTGATACCCCTCCCTATGCACCCCAGAATCCCACTGGCTCTCCCACTACCTTATCACACTGTTTGGCCACCATTAGGTCATCAGGTATGGTTACCCCAGGTCTCTTTCCTGTTTGGTGGTTGCCAATACCTCCCCCATTTTGTAGTCCACCCCTGGGCTTCTGCACTCCAGGTGCATGATTTTGCACTTCTTTGCACTGAAACTTAGTTGCCGGACTCTTGACCACTCCTCAAGTTTCTTAGATTGCTATTCATTTTTCCACCCCACCCCAGAGTGTCTACCCTGTTGTAGGTCTTAGTGCTATCTGCAAACAGGCATACCTTCCTTTCTATACTCCATGCAATGTTGCTAATAAAAATATTAAAGAAGACCAGACCTAGTACTGATCCTTGTGGCACCCCTCTGGTTACCCTCCCTTCCTTGGGTGACCTCTGTTTACAACCACCCTCTGTCACCTATATCCCAATCAATTTCCTACCCAGTTTACCACCTTTGGTACAAGTCCTAGGCTACCCAGTTTGTTTATGAGTCTCCAATGTGAACGGTGTCAAAAGCCTTACTGAAATCCAGGAAGGCCACATCCACTGTTCCACTCTAATCTAATTCCTTCATCATCCAGTCAAACAAATCTATCAAATTTATTTGACCTGACCTCTCCCAGTGAATCCATGCTGCCTCAGATCTTGTAAGCCACTGAATTCAAGATATTCCTCATTAATTTCCTTCAGTAGTGATTCCATGAACTTTCCCACCGTTAATGTCAGGCTGACTGGCTTATAATTGCCATCCTCCTCCTTGCTACCCTTTTTCTAAAATGGAACTACATCTACCTTCCTCCAGTCCTCCATAACCACTCCTCTTTCCAAGGAGTGGTTGAAAAGAACTGTCAGTGGCCAAAGCAGAGACATCTAGTTGCAACACTCAGTTAGCAGGAAAGAGCTCTTCCTTCTCTGGATCCCAAAAGGTCATGGCTATAGCTGCCCCCCAACCAAGAATCCAACTTAACCTCTTGCTGGTCACAAATACATGAACATGAACTGTGAAGTTCTTTATAAAGAACCTCATCTGGTAACACTATTGTCCCAACAATGGCAGCTTGGTTGAGGAAGCATAAAGAATATCATACAGCATGTTACTGTATTACATTCCATGGGCCCAATTCTAAAATGGGTTACACATGTCGTAGGGTGACTTGCCCCAAACCCAATGGTGCAAGTCACAGTTTCTGCGCTATGCCGCTTACTACTTCAAGATGCAGCCTGCACCCTGGCATGGGCGGTCTGCGCAAGTGGACTTCCACCAGCTGCAGCCCCTATTGCATGGCGGAAGGGGGTTATGGCAGCATCTGTGCCCTATTCTGAAAGGGCAGCTGCCATAATCCACTTATGCCACTCCAAGACACACTACGCCACTGGGAGTTAGACCAGCAGTTAACTGGTCTAAGGGGCATCTGCCCTGCCAAATGGTGGTTGCCCCGCGAGTGCCACAACATGCAGGCAAATGTGCCCCACGGACACCCCCATCACATAGCTGCCCTCCATTCTGGGTGCCACCCACGGGCACCAAGTTCCATTTTCAGTGGTGCCATCCTTAAGCCTGTGCTGCACTGCCAACCCCCATGGGCCCCAGGGGCTTGCACGCTCATTTTGGGGCTGGGAGGGCTCGGGGACTGTGACTTTCTGCACCCAGGTCCATTGCACCATACCCATGGTGTAGCCTGCAGCTGCCACACAATGCAGGATGTAAGCGCCAGTGATCCTGCCTGTCTTGGAATAGGGCACAGTGTCCCTGGCATAGCAGCGCATGTTGCAACTAGCATATGCCAGTGAGTTGTGACATGTGTCTTAGAATCGGGCCCCTTGTCTTTACTGGTTTACAAGTTTCTGGTAAGCAGTTCAACAGTACATAACACAGTTCAGTAACTAGGCACTAATCACTCCCTCACACCCTCTTGAATAAGTTGGTTACACCAACAATCATTATTTAATCAGTATTTACAGTTTAAGTGTTGGTGAGATAGCATAGACTCTGCGCAGGGGCATGAAAGTGGGTGAGAAATTCTGCTTAGCAAGTGGACAGTGCTTCTTGGGGTTCTTCAGTGTGCACAGCTGATATTTAATTAAGCAAAAGAAAAACAAGGAGATTGGAAATTATTTTGTTCTAATTTTATCTATTAAATAAATCATTAATTTATAACAGTGGCTTTTGTGTGCCTTTTTATGGTTTAAATGTCAGAACACCATATTTGAATGCTCCATTCATTTTTATGTTGCTTGCACGCATGTGCAAGAAGCATAGTGCCATCATCGGAGATTTCGGGGTGTCACCTCCTCCTTCAATTCAGTCAGTGTGCTGGCAGGCGCGGTCCCTGTAAGCCAATGCATTTTGGAGCTGTCTATGACACGCTCCAAATGCAATGGCTTCTGATTGAGGGAGCTACGCTTAGTCAGCAGCAATAAAACATAGCTCCCCACAGGCAGGCGTGCGTGCCCCGCAAGTACTGTATAGCCGACGGGTGCCCATCCCGCCGGGTTGAGCTGCGTCTCTCCCCCAGTTGTAGGTGCCACGCTGGGAGCCCACCCTAGCGTGGCACTCGAGTCACTAGCCGATGGGGTGCCCAATCCCCCGTCGGCTGAATCGCCCAACATCCGTGTGCCATGCTGGGGCCCACCCCAGCGTGGCAAGCGTCCCTGTAGTCTTTTTTTTTTTTAACCTGAAAACGAAAATGGTCCGCGGCACGCCTCCCGACCCCTCCCACAACCCGCACCCACCCACTGCGCATCCAGCGTCCTCACACCCCTTCACCCCATACTTACCTCCGGACTCCAGCGTGACAATCTTCGGTGGACCGGGAACACGTCTGCACTCTTCAAGCCGACGCTGAACTGAGGAAATGCCGGTAAGCTGTATAATGGGCTAGACAGGGAGTTTCAACTTTGTTGCATATCTCAGGCATTTTGGGAATTTTTGCACAAATTGTCAACATGGGGTTTTGGGACCTTCTCATGATTGATGTCACTGTCATGGCGTTATTCAGGCCGAAGGGTGATTTCGGTGCAGTGAATATGCAGTGACCGCAAAAATCACCCTTTGGGCCTGAATACCACCATGACAGTGACATCATTCATGAGAAGGGTCCCAAAACCCCATGTTGAAAATTTGGTGAAAAAATTCCAAAAATGACTACTTTATGGCGTGTATTCGCGTAGTTCCTACGCAGGCTCGTAAGTTCGCAAATTTTCAATATTTTCACTCCAGATTTTCAATATTGCCATTTCACCACACCTTCTTATAAGCAGTACAGCTGTCATTTTTCACATCTCACCCAAAATGTGTTTCTCACCATGTAGCGTAGAATGGCGCAGTTGGTGTGAAATCAATTTACGGGACACATTAAGAAAATCCCAGTGACACTGTTCATGAGCAGAGGTCTTAAAATGGCTATGTTGAAAATTTGGTGAAAAAATTCCTAAAAATGACTGTTTTACTTAGCGCGGGCTACGGTTCCTACGGTGGCTCGTAGTTCAAGAATTTTCAATATTTTCACTCCAGATTTTCAACATTGCCATTTTATCACACCTCCTTGTAGGTGGTACAGCTGTCATTTTCACATCCTGCCCAAAATGTGTTTCCACCCATGTAGCGCACAATGGCGCGGTCGGTGTGCAAACTCAATGTATGGGACACATTAACAAAATCACAGTGACACTGTTCATGAGCAGAGGTCTTAAAATGGCTATGTTGAAAATTTGGTGAAAAATTCCTAAAAGTGACTGTTTTATGAGCGTCATTGTGCAGTTCCTATGCGACGTCGTAAGTTCGCAAATTTTCAATATTTGCACTCCACTGACTTCCAAATACCTAAACAGCACATAGAAGCAAGCAACATTTGGCATTGGCAAATGCTTGTTTTAACTGTCTACCAGCTTCACAGCATCTCTTTTGTGTACTGGGAGGCAGAGTGTGCCAAGCCTGACGTGCTCACATCACAGACTCCCAGTACAGCATGCAGGCTGCTGTAACTGTTACAGCAACTTCAGTAAAGGCTGATGCCAGACTCCAAGTATGTAATGGCTGGGACTGGCTGACTGGAAAACCACGCTTGTAAGGCAACCAGCTCACCGCTCCATCTCTTTCTTCCTCAGTCAGTCGCATTTCAGTGCTCCTAACTTTTTTCCAATTTAAAGTTTATTGGTTTCATATCATATCATAAACAGTAGACTGTATAACAGTGAAGTATCACTAACACAAGAGAGCAATAAATCTTATCTAAAGTCATCCCAAACAATTATTATTCATCCTAACCAACTTAAATGACAACTGCTCCTAACTTACTGAAATTGAATCAGCTCTTGAATAAAAGTAGAAACCTAATCAGCTCTTGAATAAAGGTAGCAGTTTCTATTTGAATTGTGCCTATTCTTACCCTCGATTTCATGTCTTCCCTGCTGTCCAATGGGTCCCTCCCACACTACCTCTAACTCTAGTGGAACCAGAAATTCAAATTCTGTAACATACATTATATCTGTTGACCGCAAATATTCGGTGACTGACACAGACCATTTTTCACTTCCACATCAGCCATCGGCAGGCAGATACAAACTGCTAAGCAGAAAATGTGGCTTGCATTAGTCAGTCAGTGGCCAACAGAGGAAGTCAAAGGAGGCAGTGTCAGTCACTGAGCATTTGTTGTGAATAGTGTAAAAGTCAGTTCGGGAACTTACTCTTTGTGTCTCCCAAGGTTGGGTGCTTACCTCCAGCTCTGTAATGCCATCAGCCTCCCCGAGCTCCTCTGGTTTGCACCTGGCAACCACCAGTGGTTTTCACACACCCTGCTCTCTTCTGAACTGAGTCAAGGCTGGGGAGCAGTGAAAAGGATCCAGGTGCAAAGTTCTGCCTAAAGAAAGTTTGCTGTACTGGTTTCTCCTTCCTGACCTTGCTGTGTGGTCTCTGCAGTGGAGGAGATATCTTGTGTGCATTCAAATCCATGTGTAACCCCCTGCAAATGGGGGTTCCCAAAAGACTTCAGGAGCTTGCTTGAATGCTCCAAGCCTGAATGGTGTTTGGCGTTTAAGCCATTTATCTGTGAGTGTTTTAGAGCCTCTGGTACTGTCTCTTTAAGAGCTGTCTGCTTGCAGACATAATTAGCTTGTATGGGAGGACTGTGTGTTTCTCTGCTTGAGTACCACTCGAGCTGCTGTCAATTCACTCCATTTTGCAGTCACTAGGAGTGCAAAGGAACCTATCTGAAAAATGTAACTGTTTGCCAGAAATCATTTAGAGTAATAATGAAAATACAGTTTATCTAACCTGCTTTCTTTGCAGTCAGAACTGTGTTTGCCTAGTTCCCCATTCTAGTTTTGAACTGCTGAACTGGACCAATCAGTGTGGGTTAAGGTAGCTCTAAAATGGTGCCTTGGACGAATCAGAACTTGGACTCATAATCTGAGCCAGCCACACGAGGATTGTATGGGCAGTGACTCAGGGAGATGTAGTTTGGACTTCGCACCTTTTGGACCAACAGCGGCAGTCTATTGTGAGTGACAGCCAATCTAGCCAAGAACTGGGAGTTACTCAAAGGAAGTGCCCGGTTTTGTCTGCTAGAGTTTCAGTTGAGCTCTGGCAGTGAAGAGGGAAGGAGCCCTGTGCTTTTCGTGTGCAGTTTTAGTCGGAAACATGTGTAAGGCCCAGCGTTCCGTCTGCAGCTTGTGTAACTGCTTGTTAGGACTGAATCCATCCTGTGAAGAGAATCAAAGGATATCTGAAGAGTAGAAACCAGGCTCACCCTGTAGAAGACTGGAGAAATTGCTGAATTACGCTCGGTCTGTCAGGAACTGAATCTGCTGTGTGTTCTCCCGGTATTGTGCAGTAATTGTGATCGGGATAGAGAAGCAGCCTGCCTGGTATAGTACTTTCTTTTACTATATAAATGTGTGAGGAGGCTTGTGTAGCTCAAATGAATCCTGCTGCCATCAAAGGACTTTTGCCTGTTACTGTTTACCATATAAATGTGTGAGGAGGCTTGTGTAGCTCAAGTGAATCCTGCTGCCATTAAAGGACTTCTGCCTGTTACTGTTTACCATATAAATGTGTGAGGAGGCTTGTGTAGCTCAAGTGAATCCTGCTGCCATTAAAGGACTTTTGCCTGTTGCAGTTTGTCATATAAATGTGTGAGGAGTCTCGTGGAGCTCAAGAGTAGCCCTGCTGACGTTGAAGGACCCTACCTTGTTTGGAGGTCATGAGTACTAATTCAAGGTCGCTCCCTGTTGAATTGCCACATTGAATCCAAATGGAATTACTGTACTGCTGACTGTTTAACTAATTTTTATTTTCTCTGTGTGAAGGGCCCTACCAGCTGCCACGGTTTGGACTAGCCACTAGGGCTTGGGTACCCAGGGACAGTAACTGGTAGGATAGGCTGTGCACAGAGCCATAGGTAGATGAGTAAAGTGATACGCTAATTAACTTGATTTCCCCTGTCCTTGTTATAGCCCCTAAATAAATCAGAGCTGCTTGTTTCAGCAAAGTTATACTGCCTGAGGTATTTGTCTATGTTAAAGTATTGTACTGTGATTGTTGCACTGTATCTTCTTATTTTACAGGGGTCCCAGTGCCTGAACCAGTCCTGGGGTAAGTGTATACTGTGAAGGTAATTCTGATATACTGTGTGGGCCACTAGTGGGAAGAAAGGGGTTGCAGTGTCCCAGAGGGCTGTGACCAAGTTAGTTTAACTATTGCAAACCCTGACCTCTGGGTGGAGGCACCCCCATCGGATCCAGGCCCTCAACCTGTTAGTGGCAAATCAGGCAGGGGTAGTAGCCCTGGGATAGCACCATCTTGGGGTTACATCTCGGAGGGTCACCGCTGGAATTGTGTGTCCTCTAGTGGCCATATTTACTAACCACTGTTAAGAAAAAATGGGTACCCGACAGAAGTGGCTGTGCACCGCTGGTGGAGTGGTGTACTGGGGAGAAGATCAACCCCAAAATGCTATGCTTATCCTGGACATCCCCTGGGTATCAATACGGACACTGTACAGGGAGTACTTTCCAAGGTGGAAGGTTTACAAAACCCTGTGGTGGTGGTCGGCATGCTAATCTGCTCACCCACACTTTCCTGGCCCTAGTAGAGTTTAAGGATCCCATAGATAGCTCCAAAGTGCCACAGACCATTACCCCAGAGGGAGCCCTCACTGCCTGGAGAGTTATAACTAAGAACAGTAAAGACCCACAGGGGGATGAGCCCCCACCACTGTCTGAAACTTTTGAGGAGAAATTTGCTAAATGGTTGCTGGGGAAGGGAAACTGTGGAGGACTTGAAGAAACTATTCTTGCCATCTGGGGTGTTCCTCCCCAACACCCTCTCCCGCTCCAGTACCCTGATGGTGGCTGAACCAATGCAGACTCCTATTTCTGCACCTCCTATTAGTCACGACTCTTACCAAGGTTGAGGATCTTCTCTGGCACCCTCCCACCCCCAAGAGGAGGATGACTGGGAGACCTGGATAGACTATGTTGCCCCCAAGTGCTAGAATGGCAATGCTCGGAGACCGAAAAGTGAAAGAGGATTAGTGAGAGCCTCCGAGGTCCTGTCCTGGCTACCATCTGTGCTAAGCGGCCAGTAACCCTGAAGTGACTGCACAGGCCTATCTTGAGGCCTTGGAGGATGTGTATGGGAGCCCAGATTCTGATGAGGACGTATGGTGGAGATTAAGAATGCACAACAGTACCAAGGGAGTTGTTGTCTGTGTATGTATCTCGGCTGGAAAAATTGTTGCAAGAATGCCTCAGAAAGGGTAGTTCGCCAGCGATTGAACTGGACCGAACCAGGCTGGACAGGATCCTTAAGTCTGCCCCTTCTCAGAACTGCTGTTGCTTCCAGTTACGCCTGGCAAATCGACTGGAATCCCCACCCTCCTAGGGTGAGTTAATGAGAGAAATTCGAGGAGTTGAGAAAGGCGACCTCGGAGGAAGCTGCACCAATAGCTGCTGCCACGACCGAGTGACTGAGGGTGACCCATCAAGTGAAGTTCAGGGGCAGAGGTTGGCAGTCAATGAGTGCTCTGACAAGGAAAAGATATGCCACAATGGGGCTAACTGTTAAGAGAGGTCCGTGAATTCAAAAACAGTCCTTTATGAAGGCCATGCCCAAGTATGGGCCCCAACCTATATCCGACTCCATCTGCTGCGGGGTGGGGTACCACCCATGTATCTCCTGCTGATAACAGCTCCAAACTCAATTCCTTGACCATGGAAGTAGAGAAACTGATGAGATGTCTCCAAATGCTTATCACACCACAGACAGAGATGGCACCCAGGTTTCCAGTTAGTAGTACCCCGCCCTGGCTCCCAGTGTGGTGCCTCGGCCAGCTCAAACTCAGAAAGTATGTTTTGTTATAATTGTGGGAAGGATGGGCACATGAAAAGGATGCGGTCCCCAAAGACACTGAAAAGTTGCATACAGGCTACAAGGAGGCTTCAGAGAACAAATCAGTGGTTAAGAGGTGCACAAATGATCCCAGTGAGGGCACCAAAATGCTAACTCACGTCCTTTGTGGCAAGGTCAGTTGCCCAGGCCCCTCCTACTGCCTCTCCTTGTGGTCCAGAATAGTTGGTCCCTCCATGGAGACCACTGTAAAGGTGAATGGAGTGTCTACAAGAACTGTATTAGACAGTGGCTCCCAAGTGACAATTATGTTCCAGGATTGGTATCAGAAGCATTTGTCAAACGTACCCTTACAACCATTAGAAGGACTGCATGTATGGGGGTTAAGAGAGAAGGCCTACTCTATTCGGGTATATCCAAATTTGGCTGTCTTTCCCACCTCCGTGGCTGGAGTGGCCGAACAGTAGAGACCCTAGCCTTTAGTGTCCCCCCACTGGACTATATGATGGTGTCCTTTGTTGATTGGAACAAATGCTCATATGTTCGGAAGGCTGGCACAGTTGTGTTATGAAAAACAGGGGTCAAAGACTAGTAAGCTTTAAGAGTTCCGGCTTTAATTAAGAAGGCCTATGAGGCACAGAGAGATGCTGAAAAATAGAACCAGAGGAACCGGTTGGAATTTTATGGAAGAAGGATCCTGAGTCTCTGATCCTGGTGCCAAATGCCCAGTGTAACTTACAGGAGAGGTCCGTATCAGAAAGGATGTTAAGAATAAAATATTAATGTTGGATGCACCAGGTTATGAAAAATTGCCAGAGGGACTGCTGGTCAAGCCTAGTATTTTGCCCGCTAGAGCCCATGCTTATGCCAGAAGGGTAATAGTCCAAGTTCATAATGTGTCTGAAAGAGACATTCGAGTAAATAGAGGTTGCATCCTGGCTAATGTGCATTGTGCAGACACTGCAGTGCTACCCAGCAGCAAGAGTTCGAGGAAGAATGACAGAGTAATGCCTGACTTGTTTGATTTTGGCGACTCCCGTTGCCAGCTGAATGGAAAGTGAGGATCAGTGAGAAGCTTGCCCAGAGAGACCAGGTGTTTTCTTTAAAGGAATGGGATGTAGGATGCATGCAAGGAGCTGAGCACAATATCCTGCTGCATGACGAAAGACCATTTCGTGAGAGGTCTCGACACCTGGTACCTGCTGACATAGATGATGTGAGACGGCATCTGCAGAGATGTTAGCTGCTGGTGTAATACAAGAATCCAGAAGCTCTTATGCTTACCCCATTGTGATAGTGAGGAAAAGAATGGGACAGTAAGGATGTGTGTGGATTATCGCACCTTAAACCGGCGGACTATCCCTGATCAGTATACAGTTCCCGCATTCAGGATGCTTTGGACTGCCTAAATGAGGCAAGTGGTTCTCTGTGTTGGATCTCCCGCAGTGGGTACTACCAGATCCCGATGGCCCAGAGGACCGTGAGAAGACAGTCTTTATCTGTCCACTTGGCTTCTATGAATTCATGAGGATGCCTCAAGGGATTTCAGGTGCCCCAGCCACTTTTCAACGATTGATGGAGCGTGCAGTGGGGACATGAACTTACTAGAGTGCCTGGTATACCTAGATGATGTTATTGTGTTTGGCAGCTCACTGGAGGAACATGAGAGCAGATTATTTAAGGTATTGGACCAACTGGAGGACTTTGGCCTTAAACTGTCCATTGATAAGTGTCAATTCTTTCAAACATCAGTAAAGTATGTGGGACACATAGTATCCACCGAGGGTATAGAGACCGACCAAGTAAAGTTGAGGCCTTGACCACCTGGCCACAGCCCAAAATCTAAAAGAACTGCAAAGATTCCTGGGATTCTGTGGTTATTATCGTGTTTCATCAAGGACTGTTCAAGAGTGATCCGCCTTTACTTAACCTTACTCAAGGGTATCCCCCAACCCACAAAAATACCAAAAGTCAGCGTCCCTCAAGACTGAAAGAGTGTATTTTCGTCCGAGTGAAGCATTTGGGGCCCGCTGGACTCCCTGATTGTGAGACTGCTTTTCATGAGATCATGTATCAACTTACCCATGCTCCAGTGCTGGCCTATGCCGATCCAGGAAAACCTTACATCCTGCACACTGATGCTAGCTTGCTAGGGTTGGGGGCTGTGTTGTACCAAGAGCATGAGAATGGCCTGAGACCAGTGGCCTTTGCCAGTAGAAGCCTGACCCCATCCGAAAAGAACTATCCTGTACATAAGTTAGAGTTCCTAGCTTTGAAGTGGGCTATTGTTGACCAATTCCATGAGTACTTGTATGGGGCTAAAATACTAGTAAAACTGACAATAATCCTTTGACCTATGTGCAGACCTCAGCTAGTTGGATGCCACTGGCCATAGGTGGCTTTCTGCATTATCTACATATGACTATGCTCTCGAATACCGAGCAGGTCTGAACCACATAGATGCTGATGCTCTCTCCCGGAGGTCTGTTCCCCAGAATGATTGGGTCAGATTGGCTGAACCTGACATTCGGCACTCTGCCAGAAATTTGACAGGGAGGAACAATGTCCACGGACGCAGTGGACTGCATGGTGGATTGCTTGGGACCCTCTGAGAATTTCATACCTGCTGCTTATTGCCTCTTTTCTGCAATAGACATTGGTGCACTGCCTCAGCTGAACAATGACAATATTCAGCAGGCTCAGTCCCTGCGACCTCCCATGATCAAATCAGCTTTAAAAGCCCTCTGTGCAGGAAAAGATGTGTCCAAATTACGCCTCCACTGATTTGAGAACTGCACTGTTATACAAAGAAGGTCCTAAGTTGAAACTGATCAATAAACTGTTATACAGAGAAACAGTAGACAGAGGGAGACAAGTAGACAAACAACAACTAGTGCTGCCCACTGCTTTTGAGACTCAGTATTGAGGTCCTTGCACAACCACATGGGGCACCTTGGTATAGACAGAACACCTGACTTGGTGAGATCCAGATTCTATTGGCCTAAGATGGGGCTGATGTGGAGCAACACATCTGAACTTGTAGTCGCTGCTTACAGAGGAAAGCTTTGCCCCAGAGGGCTGCCCCCTTGTTAACATCACCACCAGTGCACCCATGGAGCTGGTCTGTATTGATTTTCTGAGTTTGGAGTCAGATCAAAGAAATATCAGTAATGTGCTGGCGGTCACTGACCATTTCACGAGATATGCCCAAGCTTTCCCCACCAAAGACCAGAAAGCATCCACTGTGGCCAAAGTACTTGTAGAAAACTTTTGTTCACTGTGGGGCTCCACAAAGAATCCATTCTGATCAAGGGAGAGACTTGGAGAGTCGTCTGATCAAAGAGATGCTTTCTCTGTGGGGAGTGCAAAGTCCAGAACCACTCCTTACCACCCCAGGGGACCCACAGTCTGAACGTTTCAACCGCACTTTGCTAGATATGCTAGGCATCCTGCACCCAAAGGACAAGCCTAGATGGAGCCAACAAATTAGCACCCTGGTACATGCTTATAACTGCACCAAAAGTGATGCCACTGGGTTCTCCCCCACTGTGATGTTTGGAAGAGAAGCTCGACTACCGTAGATGTGTGTTTTGGGGTCTCTCCTGATGGGGTTCAAGCTGACAACTATTTACAGTATGTGCAAAGTTAAAGGCCCAGCTAATTCATGCATACCAACTGGCTCAAACCATGGCTGCAAAAGAAATCTGCCAACAAAGAAAGGTATAATAAAAGGTGAAAGCACAGGAACTCCAGGAGGGAGATCGGGTATTGCTAAGAAATCTGGGACTGCATGGCAACACAAGATTGCTGACAGATGGCACCATCTCCCTCACATTGTAGTGGGCAAACTAGATGATCTGCCAGTGTACAAAGTAAGGCCTGAGAATAATTCAAAAGATGTAAAAACAATGCATAGAAATCATTTACTGCCCATTGGACAAATCTTGATTGAGTCTGAGCCCCCAGAAAATGCCCCTCTGGACCAGTGACTAGAGCTGCTGCTAAGAAAAGATCAAGAAAGTCTGCACCTACAGAAGCAGAGTTAAAGTGTTCCCTCCACAAGTCCTAGTTGAGCATGACTGTCAGTCCATATCAGAAGAAAGTGAGAGTGACTTTGAATACTATCCTTCTTACGAACTGAGTCAATTGTTTGGGGCAATCCCTAGTCAATGCTGGAGATGAAGCTGGGCCTTCTGGACTGTCTAAGCTCCCAGCTTCGTCCCTGGAGCCAATGCTCCCAGAAAGTGAAGTGCAAAGCATCAGATCAGATGAAATGGAATCATTGTGCATGGTTGAACTGTTTGAGCTTTCAGGGAGAAAATGATGGATTGGGGCAGACTGGTGATACACCAGAACAAGAAGAGCTTGCTTGAATGCTCCAAGCCTGAATGGTGTTTGGCGTTTAAGCCATTTATCTGTGAGTGTTTTAGAGCCTCTGATACTGTCTTTAAGAGCTGTCTGCTTGCAGACATAATTAGTTTGTATGAGGGGACTGTGTGTTTCTCTGCTTGAGTACCACTCAAGCTGCCAATTCACTCCATTTTGCAGTCACTAGGAGTGCAAAGGGAACCTATCTGAAAATGTAACTGTTTGCCAGAAATCATTTAGAGTAATAATGAAAATACAGTTTGTCTAACCTGCTTTCTTTGCAGTCAGAACTGTGTTTACCTAGTTCCCCATTCTAGTTTTGAACTGCTGAACTGGATCAATCAGTGTGGGTTAAGGTAGCTCTAAAATGGTGCCTTGGACGAATCAGAACTTGGACTCGTAATCTGAGCCAGCCACAAGAGGATTGTAGGGCAGTGACTCTGGGAGATTTAGTTTGACTTGAGCTTTTGGACCAACAGGGCAGTCTATTGTGAGTGACAGCCAATCCAGCCAAGAACTGGGAGGAACTCAACAGAAGTGCCGGTTTGTCTGCTGGGTTTCAGTTGAGCTCTGGCAGTGAAGAGGGAAGGAGCCCTGTGCTTTTCGGTTGTGCAGTTTTAGTCGGAAACGTGTGTAAGGCCCCGAGTTCCGGTCTGCAGCTTGTGTAACTGCTTGTTAGGACTGAATCTGTCCTGTGAAGAGAATCAAAGGATATCTGAAGAGTAGAAACCAGGCTCACCCTGTAGAAGACTGGAGAAATTGCTGAATTGCGCCGGTCTGTCAGGAACTGAATCTGCTGTGTGTTCTCCCGGTATTGTGCAGTAATTGTGATCGGATAGAGAAGCAGCCTGCCTGGTATAGTACTTTCTTTTACCATATAAATGTGTGAGGAGGCTTGTAGCTCAAGTGAATCCTGCTGCCATTAAAGGACTTTTGCCTGTTACTGTTTACCATATAAATGTGTGAGGAGGCTTGTGTAGCTCAAGTGAATCCTGCTGCCATTAAAGGACTTTTGCCTGTTGCAGTTTGTCATATAAATGTGTGAGGAGTCTCGTGGAGTTCGAAGAGGAGCCTCCTGCTGATGCTGAAGGAATTCACTACCAGGGCTCACTTTTAGAGCTACTGGTGCCGAGCCCTGGCACGCCCCCTAATTCCAACACTGATGTGTTCCATATTTTAAGAATATATTGCCACCCACACCATTCTATGTCCCATATTTTAAGTAAGAACTCACTCCCAACATTCTATATCCCATATTTTAAGGAAGAACTGCCACTCCTACCATTTTATGTTTTTATATTTTAAGGAAGAACTTCCAGTCCCACCATTCTATGTTTTTTTTAATTTAAGTAAGAACTGCCACTCACACCATTCCATGTCCTATATTTTAAATATGAATTGCCTCTCCCACCATTCTAGTTCTATATTTTAAGAAAGAACTGCCTCCCATAATTCTGTATCCCATACTTTATGTAAGAACTGCCACCCCATCATTCCATATGCCATATTTTAAGGAAGAACTGCCACTCCTACCATTCTATGTCTCATATTTTATGCAAGAACTGCAATTCCCACTGTTCTATGTCCCATATTTTCAGAATTACCTTATACTATCGACCTTGGCACCACCAAGCACAGACAGTCCAGGGTAAGTGGTTCAGTTGTCCCATACAATCAAACATGCATGTCGGCCCAGTGGTGCTGAGGGTTGAAGTGCTGGACACCACGCCTCACCCATGCCAGTGAGCTGGGTTTGATAATGGACTTGGGACACCAAGGGTTGGCAGAGGAAGGAGAAGATTGAGCATCTGGAGGACTGCTCTCTCCTCTCCTGGGGTGGGTTGAGAGCTTGCTTACTCTGTAGCAGCCCTGGTGGAGACCAGGAGCACTCATGAGCAAGACTGCAATTGGGGCCAAGAAAACCAGAGAAAAGCATCTCGACTGACTGGATGAAGGCCGCTTGGACCCTCACTGCCATGGAGCCCCAGGACAGCCTGAACTAACCTTTAGCAGCACCCAGGGCCAAGAACAGTAACACACAAGGCACTTTCTGAGGATTTGTGCTGAGACTACAGAAATGGTAAGATTGCAGCTGGTCCTTATCTAGGGTCAGCTTACTGGTATTGAGGTTCAAGGAAGCAGTAGGGGTTGGAGTGTCTAGGATTAGATGTCTAGCCAGCAGGGAATTGCAGCATTTGCAGCCTCCATTGGAGTTATATATGGAAGTTCGCATCTGGACCATGTGTGGGCCAATGGATGGGAGGATGTGGAGGAACAGGAACATGAACAGACATCAGGATGGGGAAAGAGGGTGGTGTGTTGTAACTGTTGTTTGGTGGCAGCATTTCTGGGGATGATGTGGGTAACAGGGGTTGTCCAGTATGCAGGAGCATAGCACACCTAAGGGCAGAAATAAGGCAGCTGAGATGGAAGCTAGTGAGGCTGGCATGGAACATAAGATGAGAAGGGCAGGGAGAGAAAGGCAGATGGGGATACTTAGAGGAGAGAGGTCAACAGGTAGGGAGAGATGTAGAGTGTATCCTCCAAGTTCTGTGGGTACCACTACAATGGAGGGAAGGGAGCCCAGGATTGGGAGTCACAAGTGGTGGGAAACGTTTGGGACTGTGAGAGGTGCAACAGGAGTGGGAACATTTAAAGGGTGCCTTTAAGGAATAGATTTCACTCACTGTCTGGAAGTGTAGAGGGGAATCGGAGGTGGGGAGAGAGGTTGGGTACAGGCAATGGGGTGGGGAGAATATGACAGGTCAAGGGGTAGTACAGTACAAAGTAGTCACTGTAGGTATGGAAGACTGAATATGGAGTGTGGAGTAGGAGGTGGGAGGAAGAGGGCAAGGTGACAGGAGGAGGGGAAGGAGAGGGTGTGTGGGTGGTCAGAAAGGAAAGGTCAGTGAAGGGTGGGAAGGCCAATGGAGGGGCAAGCAGAGGCTGTTTGGGGGACAGTCAAGCAGGCCTTGGGGAAATAAGGTGTTGTCTATGATGGAGGGGAGAAGATAGGTGAGGGAGAAGTTCATAAGGCCATCAGACAAGGAAATGGAAGAGTCAGGAATTGGGTGGTAGAAGGGTGATAATCCTCAATGGACTCCATTATTAAGGATATTTACTGGGGAAAGAATTGGGACCCAGATACGGGGAGGATGGTGATTTGCATGCCAGGATTGATGGCAGAGATGATGTGCCCAATGATTGGGGAGGTGGTTAGGGAATTGGGAGGACCACACATAGCTTTAAACCCATATACAAATGACCTAGCCAGAGAGAATGTGGGGTAGTACAGGAAAGATTCAGAGAAGTAGGAAAGATCTAAAGAGAGATAGCCAGATTGCTTGCATTTTCACAGATGTTGTCAGTACCGAGAACGAGCACAGTTAGGAAGAAAAGGATAGTGAACTTCAATGACTGGCAGAGGGTGGTGCAAGGAATAAAAGTACAACAGTAGTGGGGGCAGGGGTGACCAGGTCAGATAAAACACTTTTACCAGACAGACTGCACCTCAGCTGAGGGCATTGAGAGTACCTAGGACAAGCTAGAGGTATATATGAACCAAATACTTAATTTAAACTGCTGAGGATGGTGCAAGTGGCGCCTATAAGAACCAAGTCTCAAGGAGGTCAGAAGGCTGTGCTTCATACCAATAAAGGAGGACTGGAGGGAGGAGGATGAAGGGAGTGAGGGGTTAGCAGGGGGGCAGGGGTACATGTAGAGGGGAATAATGAAAAAGGCAGACAGGTGGAAAGAGATGGAGGCTCAGACTGTAGGTGGAAGGTGGTGTCCCTGAATGCACAAAATCTTGGAAACAAGATAGATGACATGTAGGCATTTTTGACAGAGAGGGAGTGGACCTCACAGTGGTCACACAGAAATAGGCCACAGATTAACAATGTCTGGGACCTTTCGATCCCTGGGTTCAAACTGCACAGGAGAGACAGGGAGGTAGAAAATGGGGAAGAGGTGGTGGTTTACAACAGGAGGGTATAACTTTTATGAGGGAGAAGATGGAAAAGGGACAGCAGAAGCTATGTGGATTCAATTACTGTTGAACAGAGGGAGGAAGGGAGACTGGGGTGGTTTACAGACCAACCAACAGGATGGGAAAAGAGACGGGGAACTGAACTTGCAAATAAAGACTGCTGCAGGAATGAAGAGGTGTTAATATTGGGACACTGTAACTTCCCAAGGTGGATTTGAGTGCATGAGCCATAATCTGCAAAGGAGTCAGGTGATCCTAGATGCACTGCAAAGTGGATTCCTGACACAGGGCATCACAGATCCTACCAGGAAGGGTGCAAATGTTGATCTGCTGCTGATGATTGGGAACCATGACCAGGATGTGAAGGTCGAGGAGCCCTGGATGGGAGTGACCATCACAGAGTATGGTTCCAGTTGGACATGAGCAGGAAAAAGGCCCCCACTAAGATGAAAATCCTGGATTTTAGAAAGTCAAACTTCAGAAAGCTTGGTGAGCTGCTAAGGAGTCACTTGGCAAGCATCCGAGGATAGATGCGGAGTGGACAGAAAGAGTCTATCATCAAGGAGGGAAAATGGTAACCAACAGCGAGTGCAGTAGGCTTACGGGAAAACCTTGAGGACAAAAGCAGCCAGCTGGTTTAGTGCAAAGGTTGTCCAAGCAGTAAGGAATAAGAGATCAGTCTGCATGAGCTTCAGGAGGACCCAGAAGGAAGAAGGACAGAGAGGAATACCTGAAAATAGCTCATGTAGGAGCTACGGTAAACTGGCAGGCTAAAGCTCAGAAGGGACTGTAGCAAGCTGAGGGAATCTAAAGGGGAAAGGCCTTTTTCATTATACCATATTAGTGAGAAAATGGACAAGAAAGATGAGCTTGTTAGGCTCAGAAAAGAGGATGGGTGGATAGAAAGAATGAGGCCAAGCAGAAGTACTGAACAAGTACTTCTGTTTGGTCTTCACAAGGGAAAGAGATGGACTGGTGCCACTAGAAGGAAGAAGAGTGGAGGAGAGGAGATGGGAGAGGATGAATGGATGTCTTGAAAGAGGTGGATAGGGTGAGGAAGGGTTGCTTGCACTAAGGGTAGATAAATCCCATGGCCGGGTGGTGTACACACAAGGGTGCTGAGGGAGCTGGTGGAGGAGCTTGCAGGTCTCTTGGCTGCCCTGTTCAATATGAAGTCATGTGTGTTACCACAGGACTGTAGAATGGCACATGTAGTGCCCTTCCATAGAGCAGTCCCAAGAGCGACTAGGAAAGTACAAACCAGTCAATCTGACCTCAGCCATGTGCAAGCTTGTGGAGACCATTCTTAAGGAAAGGTTATTAGAGAGCCTGGAAGAGAATGGTCTCCATGATGAGGAGCAACACAGGTTTATGGGAGGGAGGTTGTGTCAAACCAATCTGGTTGACTTCTTTGACTGGGTCACAAAAATAGTAGACAGGCAAACTGCAGATATCCTTTACCTGGACTTCAGCAAGGGCTTTAACTCTATACCCCATGTTATGCATTGGTCCCACACCCATTAGTGATCCACAGGCTCACGCCAAATACATCATCATCATTATGATTGTTATAGTGCTGTATTGCACTAACATGTAGAATTAGGTACACTGTACAAGTTTGGATACTAGAGATTATGCTTGCTATTGTGTACACTATATCATATACATTCATTTTGCAGTCTTATTTTACTTATATATATTGTTATACACAGTATCATATCATGTGTATTCATTTTATGTATGTTTCACTATGCCTGCTATACTTATGTTTTATTCTATTGTAATCATGTATTCATATTGTATGTGCATTATACATACTGTCATAATCATAGCCTTTCATTCCACATGTATTTCTGTTTATTCTGCACTTTCTTTGTTCTTAGTTTATAGCTGGCACTGCATTTTCTGCTTCTGAGTTTCTTACTGACTTTACATTTTTCTTGTATAACGAATGCACAAGGGAGCCACCTTATTATTGTTTTAGCCATTAGGGCTTATTTACCATATATAGACAGTTATCTGTAGTACAATAATTGCACACATAATCATTCTGCACATTCCCCAGTGCTGACCTCTCACAGACAAAGGTCCTTTGCTCTCTGGGCACTCTACTGGTTTAATGGAATCAACAAAGACATCAACTCACTGCAAAGTCTTGGCCAGTTCAAAACCTACCTTTGCCTCCTGCTGTCTGCCACCAGCTCCTGTGACTGTCACTAGTAATCCACTTCACTTGCCTCTCCCTGCCTCACACCCTCCCCACCCCCGGCTTAGCACTCCATGAAACCTGACAAGGCCCTCAGCTGCTCCTCAGTTTCTCTTATTCCCTTGATCTCTTAACTTTCACCTTAATTCCCACCCACCTTGTTTCCATCCCCTCCTTTGCCCTCATTCCACTGCTTGTGATTGCATTGAATCCCATGATATGCATTGTTTATTCAAACTCCTGTTCTGTCCTGTATATACCTTCCCCAAATGTCTGTATTCATTCTGCCTGAATTGCTAATTTCAAACTTTGTTCTGTTTGTATTGTTCTCCAATCTGACACGGAACCTTTGTAAAAGAGCCTTGGCTCAAAGGTGCTTGTAATCCTAGACTTAAATAAATAAATAAATGATTGCTTGCAAGGCCAGCCTCTCTCGAGAAAGACTAAACACTCGAGGGTTAGGAAGCTGCCCCTTGTGACTGCTTTACTTCACTAGTATTGGTATTTGTAATAGACTGCTTTTATTACATGCTACAAGTTTACTTGTTGTGTTCTTTGAACAGTTCATCACCATTAAAGAACCTGAGGTCTAACTTGTTTCAGACTAACATTTTGGAGACCATAGGTGCTTTTACACACAGGTTTCTGTAACGGAATGACTGTTACTTAAACAGTATTCTGTTGCATCCTTGTGTGTAAAGTACATCTGTTCCATTCCCTCATGAAGTTCATGCAAACCACAGTCTCTGCTTTTGTGGTTTGTACCGATGTGTTCTGTTTGGACTGGCTGTGTAAAATAGCCATTCCAGTAGCACTGCAAAAACAGGGCTGTTGAGAAGGTCTGTACCCACTGTGAGATGCTCAGCCTTTCCCAGGAAAGTCATGTCCAGCTGCTGCATTTGACAACTGACCCTGGCCTTTGGTCAAAACTCCCAGAGAGTGTTAGGAAAGACACTAAAACAGATTTTGATGAAGTTTGTTCAGAACTGATGGGTGCACACTACCCAGGGATAGTAGGAGTACGCTTGGCATATAATGTTAAACAGGGTGCAAGCGAATCACGGAAGATTACCAGTAGCGTCTTTGGATGGCCTACCATACCAGTAAGGCAATAGCCAAAGAGGACATGATCCAGATCAAGTAGAGCACATGGATCTATTTACTCATAATATGTTGCCTGCCTTGAGAGAATGGATTGAGTGTGCTATTTACCCTGATTCCAATGACTTTGCTAAGATTTTGCAAGTGACAGAGAGGGCCTATCAGGTTAACCTCCACTCACTCTCGCTCTCTCTCCTCCAAAAACAAGGTTGTTACCATCCAGCAGTCATCCGGAAGTGAGACCCACTATGCAGCGGTGGGGAGGAGGCAGGTGCAGAACAGCCAGGCCACCTCCTATGACAACAACAAGAATAATCAGAATAATCAGGAAAGGGTGAATATAGTAAAAATAATAAAAACAGATAGGCAATTGGAATAAAAATCCTAATGCCAATCAGAACAGTTACCAAGAAGACAGCTGGTATTGCGGACTGGGTCACCATACAAACAAATTGCTGCGAGAATGCTAACTCAGAAAAATGCTGAACCAGGTAAGGTCTGTTACCAATACTGATCCAGGATGCACCGTGGCTGTGGTTGCTTCAACGTTACAGGCCATGTCGGAGGGACACAGGAGCTACTGTACCTACTGCTCCTCCACAGCTTCCACTTCCACCCATTCTGCCTTTCATTTCTGCTGTGGCAAGTCAGAAAGGGTTACACCCAGTTCAGGAATTGACAGAGGCCAGGCGAACCCTGCAGGCTAAAGGTTTCAAACTCATAATGAACTGAGCTGTATACATCAGCATGACAATTAGAGGACCCAGTCCACATTATATCCAACCTTGTTGTTGATACAAGTGGAAGGCCTTGTGTAGAGGCCATGGTTCGGGGTCATTGACTTTATGCTGCTTGATACTGGGGCAGCCATGTCAGTGCTACATGACAAAGATCCAGTGTCATCACTCTGGTCTCCCGAACGGGAGACAAGAGCTCAAGGTGTAGATGGTACTGCCTTGCATGCCTATAGGTGGTCTATCTCCTTCCTGTGGTGGTAAGGAACCTCACCATGGAGTTACAGTTTTAATCTGATTACATTACATCAACATCCCAGCATTCTGAGAATTTATTTCCTTGCACAGCATGGTGTGGTGTGTATTTAGCCAATAGGCTACTGAATCAAATTCCAGGAGAGTACCATGATGTCATGATATCAGACTCCATGTGGTGGCTGCTATTTCCAACAACAACACTGAGTATGACATCATAGGCATCTTCAAGGACCATGAGTCATACAGTGAGCTGCAACCTATTCTTGCTAAATGCAGGATGTGTTTGCAACTAACAAACATGATTGTGGCAGGATGTGGACATCATTGAAATCACAGGACCAGATCCTGTCAGAACAAAAACAATACCCTTTTCTTGCACAATCCCTATCATCATCATTCAGTTTCTACCCCAGCACGGTGTGATCAGGCTACGTGTCTCAACTGTAATTCTCACATTTGGCCTGTGAGAAAGGCAAATGACTCTTGGAGGCTCACGAGTGATTATAGAAAGCTTAATCAAGTAACCTCAAGCTGTGCCCCAGCTGTGGCATCAGCACCAAATGTGCTCAGGATGTTAACACCTGGCTGCAAATGGTTCACTGCACTGGATATTTCCAATGGGTTTTGGTCTTTACCACTGGCTCAAGGGAGCCAATACAAACTTGCCTTCACTTTGTAGGTCATCAGTACCACGATGGACCTGCCTCCTGCAGGGATTTCATAATTGTCTCTCCCTCGTTCATCTACACATGAAAGATGCACTACAGGGTTTTGTTGTCAAGCTGTTTCAGATGTAGCCATATGTCAGCTGTTCTGGCTCTAAAAGTCTAATGGGCATGTTAGACCCATTGTCTATGCATCACAGATGCTATCATCAGGGAACAGAAGTACAACCTTTGTGAAAGGAATCTTCTGGCTACTTTTTGGGCTGTCAAGCATTTCATGTACAGTATATCATAGGCTAGTCTCCTATTGTTCTGCATACCAATCATACACCCACAAATTTTTCTTCTGTCAGATTGAGTTAAAGATGGCTCTGTCTCCAATACCAGATTTACAAACTGGTTTATGCTTTTGCAGGATTGTGACATTACAGTACATCCTGCCAAAGTGCCATTTTTGTTGGCCCATGGCCTCCAGTATACTGGGGCCTCACACAGCCTCCGACCTACCTGAACCTGGATCCTTCCTTCCTGCACCACAATGCTTGATGACCCTAATTTGTGTCATATTTTCACTGATGGCTCAGCCTCATATGCCTCTGGAGCTCAGGTAGCAGGATTAGGAGTTCTCATCATGGAACCAAGTGGTGACAAGATTCTCACTGCTCGGCCCTGTACCATTATTTCCCACAGTATGCTGAACTAGCTGCTGTGGCCTGTGTCTGGAACTGCTGAAGGAAGGCACTACAGACACAATCATTTTTACAGACTCCAATTGGGCTCATTTCTCCCAATGGAATTTTTACCTTTTGGGAGAAAACAGATTTTGCATCATATGATGGTACACCAGTAAGATACAAAGACATGTTTGTGTACATTACAACATTGGTACAACAGTTTAAATACAAACCTTCCATTCACAAGGTTCACATACACTCTAAAAGTGACCCTTACCATTCTTTCAATGAACATGCCAACCAGAAAGCCGGTGCTCAAGGAGGGAGATGTGGAAATGAAAACTCCCACTGCCATTACTGCTGTATCTGTTGTTGCTGTGAAAAGAAACCAAGTCCTTTTGTGCCTTTTGATCTAGCATCTGCACAAAAGCAGAATCCTCATTTGAAGGCAGTGTTCGGGTTCTTTGACAAAGGAACTAAGAAAGAGCTTCCAGAAGAGAGCCCTACATAAAGGTGAAAGAAGACCTTCACCTACCTAGTGTTAACCTATTTACATGGTATCACAGCTTCATGAATACTACAAAATTGTGGGTAGTGCCTGAACATATAAGGATAGACTTTAATTATCAAGTACATGACACTCCAACTCTGAACAAACTGATGATAGTTGGATGGTGGCTGACTATGAAAAAGATGTAGAAGACTACTCAACAATTGTTTGATCTGCACAGAACAATTCTATTGGCCAAGAAAAATGCCAAACTGTCACCACAGAGGCGCTCAGGCCCCGGAACTCCATTCAAATCGATCATATTGGTCCACTGCCAACCACCAGCAGAAGCAACAAGTATGCTCTGGTGGTCACCAACCTGTTCTCCAAATGGGTCAAGGCATTTCCTACAAAGACTAACACTGCAAAGGTATTGCAAGTGGAACAATTATTCACCAGGTGGGGTCTCCTCTGAAGGTAGACTCTGATCAGCAATCCAGCTTCACAGCTGACCTGATGAAAAAACTCTGACTATGTTAGGAGTCAATCAGAAGTTTCACATTCTCTGCCACCACCAGTTATCAGGGCAGGTGGAAAGAGCGAACAGACAGATTAAGCTCATGTTATCCAAATTTATTGAAGAAAACCCCAAGGACTGGGATCCTTGTTGTCTTTGCTCCTTATGGCTATAAGGCTACACCTCAATGAGTACACAATGTACCCCATTTGAGGTCATGGATTAGAATGTCCATGAGATTACCAGAACATTTACTTCTGGACTTGTGCCTCCAACTGCTGACAGAGTGTCAGTAGACAACTATGTAAAGAAACTGAAACAAGATATAGTTCAGGTACACCTGTTTGCTGCACAACATCTGGGCAAAGCACAACAACAGGCTAAGATACAATTTGACAAAATTGTACATAATTGTAGATTGGCAGATTGAGATCATGTAATGGTTCTAAGGTCTGCTCATCCTACTCATCCTTTTGACAACAAATGGGAAGGACCTTATCCCATTGTGAACAAGCTCAGTCTATCAGTCTACAAGTTAGACTACCACACAACAAGAAACTCACTGATGAATGGCTACATGCCAATCAGATGAAGCTGTACAAAGAAAATTAAAATATTACTTTTCCTTACCCCATAGGCTGATTAGTACTGAACTAACCATGTTTTTCTTTTTCTTCTCTTTACGTACAAGAGCGACATGATCTTTGTGTGCTATCCTCCTCCTAGGAGCCTTACCTATGGTCCTTGCACAAGACAAAACCAATCGACTTTTGAGGTGACCACTCCTACCCTTACAACACCATGCTGAGGCAAATTACCTTGTTCCAGTACCCAATCTTGAAGAGCTCACGAGTCCAAATTTTCCAAAACAGATGGTCACTGTTCAAGAGGGCAAAGAAGCCTACTGAATGTTATGGTTGTCACATTGGGTCAATCAAGCCTTCAAATTGAGTGGCAGACAGATTATGGTGGAAAACCAATTCCAGTGGCCCACCTTGGTAAAGGTACTTTCCAATTATGGCATAATACCAAGCTTTCCCCTAATGGCAACATATCTATCCTCACAGCTTTGATCAATCCAAACTTTTGTGAAAATTATACAGACAAAACTATTAAGTAATACTATTTACAGAATTATACAGCCATTTCTATTCTAGTTCTCAATGTTTTGCCTTACACTGAGCAAGAACTTACTGAATGCTCCTAAACAGGAACCTGGTTCTCCCAGTGGTTCAATCACCACTTCCCTTCCAGGTGCTTTAATAAGTAATGTTCAATTAATGCCTGTACTTGTTGGTTTTAACCTTATTTACTGGGACCTGGATGAATTTGGTTTGTGTCCCAGTACTAACATTTTCAAGTTCTATTGAATGATACTAACAGATATTATTGCTGCATAACCGACATCGCACTAGTGACCCTTATACTGGTTTCCACAGTACTGAACATAGAGTGGGTTTTAAACCTCGACCTAACCCTTACAAACAATCTGAAAAACTAAACAATCTAATCATCAAGCAGCTACTGCTGTAACCAAATAACTGAGTAAAATAATAGAGAAGCAGACAAGCATTATATAGCCTGAAAGTTTATGTAACGAGTATGGCTGTTATGTATTTACAACTGTAAGTAATCACTTTCGGCTCTGGAATTAGGACATGTTCCTGATTTAATACATGATAGATGTATGGCTAGGTGGTACTGCTCCCACTGCAGCTTTTACTGCTTCCATTACCATGTGTATGTCTCACTCAGTTTCTATTCCTTTATCTACAGCCAGAAATCTAGGGTATATTACTGCACATCCCAACTCTGCTCCCTGTTACAACACACATTCATGTACCAACAAAGAGGTCATGTTTGAGACTTTTACAGTCTTTTGCCACAGTTTGATCCAGTGACTACAATTTTGGATCATTTGGCTTCCATTCAATCCATTGGGCATCTTGATGAGGACATTTATTGTGAGAGACTTGAACTTCCTCCATTGTTGGTCTTTCATGCTGCCCTGGATGCATGGGTAGCCCTCATACTGACTGCTGTTCATGGAAAGGTTACCATTACCCTGTAGGTGTGACATTTTCAATACCATCAAACCCATGGGTGGCTATTCCCCAGACAGTCTTGATTGGTTGTTTTCTTTGGATTTGGACATTCTTTCAAATGGAACTGTTAATGGAACTGATAAACCTGGCTACTCATCAGCCAATCCTGCACTTTATAAGCCTAAAATTTCTTCTGCTGCAACTCATAGCTACCTAGAGGAGGTACATCACTCACTGCACAACTGTCAACCAGACTGTGATTTGTCCTGCACAAGTTCATAAATGGAGGGTGCCCTCTGCTAAAGTTTAATATGCTTCTGATGGGGAATATTGTATAGTAACCAATTATGACAAATTTATTTATGGTGCAAGGGTCTGCAAATTGAATATCCAACTTTTGTTTTATTCTACATCAAACAACTGTTATTGAGCATACTGTTTTTACTCTTGTTCCCACACTGGAACTTAATATCTTTAACTCTGACCCTGAATATCTAGATGCATTGTTTCAATATTTTCCAGTATTCAATGTTCACATTGACCCTTTAGACTTGTCTTTCAGATCCCTTTTAGATAGGAAGGATACTCATCTTATTTACATTAGTAATAAGGTTGATCAGGAACTTGATAGATCTAGGGTTGGTGAGACATTGAGTGGGCAGGTGGAAAACTGGATGAGGGTCAGAACTCAACACAGAGAGTTTGAAAGAGAGGTCTCTAGTAGAGGATGCAAAACCAGTGAGGTTCTGGTTCTGGTTTGGGTTTTGACAAATCACCCCTGGTTTTGGTTCTAGTTTTGGTTTTGGATTCATGGCCAACATGCATTTAATATAAAACTTGCTCTGTACCTTCATTTTAGAAATATAATAAACAGTAAAACAGGTAATGTGGGACAAGGACACTTCTGAAACATGAGTCTCATAGAATGTTAGACATTGAGACTCTGATACATGGGCCTTTGTGTCAAGATAAGGCCAAATTTTATTATTTTGGGACATGTTTTATAAAACTTTATGTGAGAAATGCATCAGATGCCCATAGTAGCAGTGTAAGGGCAATGAATCATAGGTATGGGTACATGGACCCTAGAATAATGTTGGTCTCTTGTTACTGGGCAGAAAAGCTGTTTGTTGCTAGTCAGGAAACTGGAGTTAATTAAATTATCTAAAAGTAGACAAGAGAATGATTAAGCCTAGCTGGGAGGCAAGGTAGACCCATTTGTTTGTGAAAGGACAGGACCTCATGAAGAGTCGGGATGTCTGGGCATCCTTGTGTTGAGAGGTCTGCAGTGACTTAAGCTCATTACAACTGAATAGGGCTGCCATTTATGCAAATAGTCCCTCCCCAGAAAAATCTAGCTTGAGCTGGCTACCTCATGTTTTTTTCTGTGTTCAGAAACTGCATATCTTTGTTATTATAATATAATGCTGAACTCTGATTGGTTGGGTAAAATAGAAACTGAAATGTTAGCTAGTCGCAGGGCTGGCCACGCGGACTGGACCTGCCCACTTGAACCCCTTTAAAACCAGGATGCCAAGGGGTATATGAGCCTTTTGTTGTCTTTTCTTGCCATCTTGCTTGAAGTAGTTAGGACCCTGCCTGTCTTGTGCAGAGACAATTTTCTCCTGGATTACTGATAGCCAAGACTTTAACCTACCACACTTTCTAAGGATACTTTGCACTTCAAAATTCCAACTAAGGACTCGAGGTAGACTTTTATCCTCAGAGTTTAAAGTATAGAGTTTTATATATACCTTCCTTTTATTTTTAATATCCTGTGACCAGTCTCCAAATTGTTTTGCCTTTTGTTATTTACTGTTTTCTTATTAATTTAGTTAGTAAAGCCACTGGCTTATTTTTAAATAATTCTACCTACGTCATTTGTGTGTATGGCTGCCTGGGTAAAAGTTGTTCCAAGTACACCACTCCTGTGACTGTTTTAAGGGCCAAAACACTACCAAAAGTGAAGTTCACTAGGGACTTTGTGATGAGGGAGGAGGAAATATGAAGGGTCTCAGTAGGAGCCTATGGTGGGATTTGAACCGAGCTCTGCTTTTCTGGGAAAGACACATAATCAGGTGTATAGGCTCCCTCCCACTGAAGACTATACATGCCTGTGGCTTTCTGGTTTGTGGTGAAGTGGCTAAAGGGTTCTACTCCATGACAGACTGGAGACTGTATTTTTATCCACTCACATTGAGAAAGCGTATCTTGGACCCCATCCCCCATCACAAGAGGAATGTGCTGTGATACAGAGAAAGAAATCCCACCCACCGGAGTGGGCTTGTGACAGATTTGGTGAACAGTGGTTTGACTGGTGAACTTTTGAAAACCACACTCAAAGAGGGCAGAAAATTGGAAAAAGGGCAAATTGGTTACAAGATGTAGTTCCCCATCCTGTTTTATAATTTTTATTCTGCTGAAAGACAGACTAGTGGTAGTGCAGGAAGAAAGATAACTTCCAAGTACAGTGACTGCACTGTAGAAGAGCTGAAGCAGCTGTTCAGGAAAGAAGGATCCATTATGAGGGGCAAAGCAAAAGAACCTCATTGAGGCTCTTGTGGCAGCCAATGAGCAAGTGACTGTCCAAGACCTCAAGTCACAGCTGATCACTGAAAGGGACCAGACCTTGTCCATGGGGCCAAGGGATGTCACAGTATCCAGCCCCAGGGAGAAGGAGCAGCAGAGACCAGAGGGAACCCAGAGCAACAGCATCAGGGAAGGCCACCACAGAGCTGGAGCTGGAAGGATCAGGCTACAGCTGGAGTTAAGGAAATTGGAGCTTGCAGAAAAGCATCAAGAAAGAGAACTAGATCTGGCATACAAGAGAGAAAGTCTGAAGCACAGCTTCAGACAGAGTGAGAAGCCAAGGAGAAATGGCACTTTTGAGAGTGAGAGATCGAGAAGAAAAGGCACCAGCAAGAAAGAGAGCAGAGGGGCTTAGAACTAGAGAAGTTGAGACTCAATGATCAGTGCCAGAGGAGGTAAGTAGCAGGGATAGACCTGAAATTTTAGGGTTGTGTTATAAATTAAGTTCCAAATTAATAGCAGAACTTAAAAAGGAGGAGGTGTGGATGCATTTTTGAATTTGTTTGAAAAGGTCTATATCCAGGCCAAAAACCTAGGGAGGCCTGGAGCTTTGGGTATCACCACTGCTTACAGGTAAATGGCATGAGGTGCTTGGCCAACTTGATAATGATGATAGCCAAGACTATGACAAACTGAAAGCTGCTTTACTTAAAAGTATGAACTAACTCCTGATGCTTACAGGGTTAAATTCTGTAAACCCTGAAAAACCCTGACATGAGCTTTGAAGAACTAGCCACGAAGCAACTGCAGTTTTTGAAGCATTGGTGGCAGGGTGCAGAAGCAAACTCTGTGGGGAAAATTGAGGCAGTCATACTTTTAGAACAGTTCTTTGGGCTCGCCCAGTGGAACTAAAGATCTGGCTGGAGGACCGGATCCGAAAACAGTACAGCAAGATGCTGAGCTTTTGAAACGTTATGCCAAGAGCAGGCTTGCTCTGAAAGGAAGTGGGGCAAACAGGTCCTGCAGGGCACAAAGGGAAAGCATGCCTTCAGGGCAACTAAAACCCTCAGTGTCTCTGCAAAAGGAGAAGCCCCAAGTTACCAAGAAGGGAGGTCTTGGAAAAAGAATGGTGAATATTGGTTTTGTAAGCAGCCAGGACATCTGGCTAGACAGTGTCCTAAAAAGCACAGAGTGGACAAAGTACCTCAAAAGTAAGTGGGTGCTTACTGTGTATCCTGAGAGTATGCCTGTGAACATGAGGGAACATATGCACCCTGTTACTGTAAATGGGGTGGAGAACTGAAGGAGCTTATGGGGATGGCCCAAAGCAACTTGTTAGCTGCCCAGCAGGAGCAAAAGATCTAGTATGATCACAGATCCAGAGCTTGCTCATACAGTACAGGTCAGGAAGTAATGATCCTTATTCCAGTCCTGAAGGACAAGCTGCAGGCCAATTGGTGGGACCAAACAATGTAGTCCATCAGGTAAATGACATGAATTACATTGTAGAACTGTCTGACAGGAGACATACCCATCAAATGCACCATGTTAATATGATAAAACCATATATAAATAGGGCCGACATGGTGTTTGCTGTCTGTAGTCCTGGGAGGGTTGGATTAAGACGACTCCTCCTGGACTTGATAGAGAAAGCAAGTGGGAGTCATTAGTGAAGACAATCAAACTGTCACCCCAGCTGACCCCAGAAAAGCCAGGAAGTGAGGGAGGTCTTAGAGGACTTTTGACCCTTAATTTAAGGCCAAGCCTGGATGGACCCCTTAGTGACCCATGATGTGGACACTGGGAGGCAAGCACCCATATGACAGAGAGCTTACTGGTTGTCTGAGTCCATTGTAAAGGACATTAGGAGGGAGGTGGAGGAAATGCTGGAGTTAGGAATAATCCAGAAATCCCACAGTCTCTGGGCCTCACCCGTAGTCATCGTCCCCCATGTCGGATGGATCTACTTGCTTTGTGTGCACTATCGAGGACCCAGTGCAGTCACAGAGTCCAATGCCCACACAATGCCCATGACAGATGAGCTGTTGGACAAATTGGGAGGGGCAACTTACCTAACAACCATAGACCTGACCAGGGGTACTAGCAGGTGGAGTTGACTGCCAGATCTAGGAAGCTAGGGCAGCCTTTACAAAAGTATCAGTGGCTCAGTAGGCAGCACACTCACCTCTGAGGCTGGGAGATCAGAGGGCTGTGGGTTCAGCTCCCACATCTGACACTTGGGTTAATATCCCAGTACTGACACTGTTGTACAACATGAGAGGGTGCTGCACTTCAGAGGTGCTCTTTCTCGGATGAGACGTTATACGAAGTCCCATCTGCCTGGATTGGTGGTAGTTCATGTGGATGTTAAAGATCCCATAGCACTTATAGGAAAACAGTGGGAATTTCCTTTGTCCTGGCCAAATTCCCTCATTCACTAAAAATACCACCAACAGCTTAATCTGGTTCAAGGTCAGTTGGCATTCATCTATATCCCCTCCCGGGTCGTGCCTGAAAATAGGCAGGATTTGTCTAGTGCACCTACCTGGTCAACAAAACTAAATAAATAAAATAAATAAACGGTCAGCTTTCATCATCCCAATAGGCCTCTTCAAATTTAAGATGATGCCTTTTGGGATGAAGAAAACCTACCACATTCCAAAGGTTGGTCAACCAGGTGTTACAGGGTACTGAAGAGTATGCAGTGACTTATGAGGATGATATTGCCATCTTCAGGTACCAGCAGGAAGGAACACCTGTCCCATCTGAGGAAGTATTAGGCAGGATACAGAAGGCAAAACTCACTGTACAGGCTGGAAAGTGCCAGGTTGCCATGGCTGAGGTATCATACTTGGGGCATGTAGTGGAGAGGGACAGCTATGTCAAAACAAGGCCAGGATAGAGGCCATTGAGGCATGGCCCAGGCCAGAGGCCCAGAAGCAGGACAGAAGCTTCCTGGGACTGCAGGGTACTACAGAAAATTTGTACCAAATTACAGCAGCCTGGCAACCCCTCTGTCTAGCTTGTTAAAAAAGGCAACCCCAGAAAGTAAAATGGGACCCCACCTGTAACAGAGCCTTCATCCAGCTAAAAGCTGTAATGTGCAGTGCCCTGTGCTGGCTAGCCAAACTACATTAAACTGTTTGTTGTTCAGATGGATGCCTCGGATGTGGGGGTGGTGCCATCCTCAGCCAGAGGTCCCAACAGGGTAAAGGTCACCCAGTTATATACCTGAATAGGAAGCTACTTCCCAGGCAGCAGGCATACTCCACTGTGGAAAAGAATGCTTTACCCTGGTGTGGTTGCTTAAGAAGCTAGAGCCATACCTCTATGTGAGGCCTTTCAAGGTACAGACAGACCACAACCCTCTGGTGTGGCTAAACCAGATGGGAAAATGAACAGGAGACTTGTTAGTTGGAGCATTTCATTACAGGCCTACAACATGGACATTAGACATAGGTCAGGGTCTGCTAATGCCAATGCAGATAGCCTATCCTGCCAGTCAGAGTAAAGCAGAACTGGTGGAAACCCTTACTAGAAAGGACGTGTTCCTCCATGTTCTATTAAGGAGGGAGGAGTGTGACAAGATAAAGCTAAATTGTATTATTTTGGGACATGTTTTATATAATTTTATGAGAGAAATGCATCAGATGCCCATAGTAGCCAGTGTAAGAGCAAGAAATCATGGAGTACGGGTACATGAACTCTAGAATAATGTTGGAACTCTTGTTATTGGGCAGAAAAGCTATTTGTTGCTAGCCAGGAAACTGGAGTTAATTAAATTATCTAAAAGGAGACAAAGAATGATTAAGCCCAGCTGGGAGGTGAAGTAGGCCGATTTGTTTGTGAAAGGACAAGACCTCATGAAAAGTCAGGATGTCTGAGAATCCTTTGTATTGAGAGGTCTGCAGCGACTTAAGCTTGTTACAACTGAATAGGGTAACCATTTATGTAAATAGCTGTATTTAAAGGGTACCTAAACAAGCAGTTTTTTAAAACTGCAAACTCCAAAATCTGGCTTCATAACAAGGTAAAGTAGAGGCTGCTGTTTACATTTATGCTAAAACTGCATTTATGTAAATAATATAAATGCAGTTTCATAACTTTTGAAAAATGTAAACATCAGCCTTTCACTTTCAAAAACAGCATTGGCTTCTCCCTAAGATGTCTGCCAAGTCTGTTAGGTGATGAGTCATGATGACATCATCTGAGTCAAAGACAGAGACCCACATATATTTCTATAGTGCTTACTAGTTCTTTCCCTCCTTGTTTTGAATTGTTTTCCAGAACGATCAACACCAATGATTAACTCATGGATTATTTTGATCAGTACATGTTAGGCTATGATTTTGTTCATTTTGTTTACTTTAACTTGTGGAAAATGTTTTGCAATCAACTGACTTTTCCTTGACAAACTGCATTACAGTGCAACACTTCAATTACCTCATGATCTAGTGGTTATGTGATGCACTGAATTTGTGTTTTGTTAACCAGAGAGACACACTAAACTGAAAGCTTGTTTACAGGTGTGGCCTGGGAGCACAAGGAAGTATAATGACTTGCTCAGGATCACAGAGCAAAGTACTAGTCTGGTTCAGTTCCAAAGCCCATGCTCTCTTGTTAATCCATAAATAAGGTTTTCTTTTCCATGTGAACCTCTTGCATCTAGCCTGCCTTCTGTTGAACACCCCACCATCCACACCTGTCCTTAGTACTGTCGGGTGCCACATATGTGCTTGAGGTCTCATGAACAGAATTATCACACCTCAGATTGTAATCTTATAGCTCAGGAGTTGTGCACACCTAGACCAATATGCATCATGAGCTGGCACTGTTATAAAATGCCTCCAAATCACTCTCCAGTCCACATTCTCAGTGTTTGACTTCTGCTCCCACAGTAAACATTGAGTGGATCACCACTCTTCTACACAGTGACGGTAGTATAAACAGTTCCCCTGTTGTGTTTTTCCCACCTCATTAATCAACAACTGGAGGCCAAGCAATAAGCATCATGACCCAGCAGGAAAACTACTGTTCATGCCCTCATAAGGGCTGTACTTTCAATGGATAACAATATTATTAGCAGGAGAGGAATACTAATACCTTGAGCAAATCCACCAGACTTCCAGTGTCAGTCTGCTCCTTTACCTGTGATCTGCAGAACCCCACAGGACAGTTCCCAGCAATTCTTCTCAGTACTTTTCTGTGCTCTACTCCACAATTCGAGTTGGCTGGCTACCACCCTTCCAAATCTTGAATGAGCTATACACAACTCCTCAATACTGTCCTAACAAATGTCACCCCCACCCAAGGGTAATCTCTCTACACTGAATTCAAGTAACAGTTTAGGTGCAGCCCTGCCACTCTAAGTATTTTTCATTGCTGGCTACTCTCATCCACGGTCAGGTAGTGATCACAATGTTGGAAGACCCACATTTCAGATCTCACAGTGATCTGCTCAATGTCCTCCTTCACGTCTTCAACTAACCTGAATATAGCTATACCCTGCTGGAATGGCCTCTCAGTTCCTCCCTGGCATTCATTCTTCTCACCTGCTCCTCACACAAAAACTGGTGAGTTCACTACCCTTCTGCATCATGAATGTGGTTAGTACAGTCTCCCATGTTATTTTTACATGTTAATAAACATGATCTTCTGGTAAGTCAGCCTGATAGATGCATTGCACAAGAGGAAAAATAGGCTTTCCTACCCATGTAAGATCTAAGCCACCTATAATTAGGCATTATTAAATGACGTGTATAATGATGTGCACACCCATCATTTAGCAGTGCCTAATCAAAGGTAGCCTAGATCTTTTAAGGATAGGAAAGCCCATCATCACGATTGTTCCCTGTTACTACCAGCCTGACTTACTGGAAAGATATGTTTATATTTGATATGTCAAAATAAAATGGGGACTTTACTACTTGCATTCATGATGCAGAAGGGTGATGAGCTCACCAGTTTTGGTGAGGAGGAATAGTGAAGAATGAATACCAGAGGGGAACTGAGAAGGCCATTCTTGCAAGGTACTGCTATATTCAGGAAGGGGGAGGCAGAGGAGAGAAATATAAGCAGATTACTGTGAGAAATAAGATGTGAGCTGCCAGCACCTTGATCACTACCTGACACCGTTATCCTTGCCAGCATTCCCCTTCCCATAAAACCAGTTCATGCAATTGTCCAAGGCTGTGTGTGGATATTAATGTATGAAATGGCTGCCACTACATGTTCAGTCACTTCACTACCAGTCTAGTATTGCTTGTAAAGCACTATGGGATACAATGTGTATGAAAGCCACTATATAAATGCTGATTTTTTATTATTATTATTTCCATGGAAAAGAAGGCAAGACAAGCAAATATTTGAGTTTGAGAAAGTATGACTCTAACATTGGACTGTACAAGAACTTTGCTACAAAAAGTGGTGGCTCTATGGGGTGGTGAAGGTGTGGCTGCACCCCCCACACACAACACACACATAGTAATGTACTTGCTTGCTGCTGCTGCATTTCACTTTGTTGAAAAGTCTGATTTATTGATTGCTCAAATGTTTCATTCAAACTATGGATTATATTTGTAGGTTCTGTCAAAATGTACTAGAAAAGAATAATAGCAGAAAATATAAAGGTCTAATAAAATGTTAAAAGTGCATATTAAGCATGCACACCACCCCACACCCCCATTGTAGCATCCTGGATCCACTATAATCACTAGACCACCAGGTTATTCAAGATTTGTACTGCACTGTGGTTTGCCACAGAGAAAGTCGAGTTGATTAAAACACAATTTCAGCATGTTAAAATAAACAAAATGAACAGAACCATAGCCTAATGTGCGTATTATACAAAATAATGCACTTGGTTTTGACCATTTAGGTGAAATAATTCTATACAAAGGGAAAAAATAACTAGTTAGCACTATAGAGAGCCATATATCTTTCTGACTTTGGTTCCAATGATGTCATCACATAACACATTTGGCAGCCATTTTAGGAAGCAGGTAAGACAGTTTTTTTAAATTAGAAGGCTGATTTTCCAAAATTCAAATGCTCTGGAACCACATTTAGGTAAATTATATAAATGTAGTTTTAGCCTTAATGAATACAGTAGCCTTTCCTTTAGTCACCTACAGAGTCAGATTTTGAATAGTTTGATGTCAAGATGTTGTTTAGGTATCCTTTAAGTATTGAGTAATGATGGCCATCTCCCAGCAGAAAGGCTTGGATGCCACCCCACATAGAAAAATCTAGTTTGAGCTGGCTACCGCATGTTTTTTACTATGTTCATAAACTGCATATCTGTGTTATTGTAATATCATACTGAACTCTGTTTGGGTAAACATGGAAACTGAAATGCTAGCCAATCACAGGGCTAGCCGCATTGACTGGACTTACCCTTTGGAACCCCTTTAAAACCAGGATGCTGAGGGGTATCTGACCCTTTTGCTGCCTTTGTTGCCATCTCGCCTGAAGCAGTTAGGACTCTGCCTGTCTTGCAGAGAGACAATTTTCTCCTGGATCACTGAGAGCCAAGACATCATCTACCACACTTTTTAAGGGCACTTCTGCACTTCAAAATTCCAACTAAGGACTCATGGTAGACTTTAACCCTTGGGGTTTAAAGTGTAGTTTTTATGTCTACCTTTCTTTTATTTTTAATATCCTCTGACCAGTCTTCAAAGTATGTTGTCTTTTCTTACTTACTGTTTTCTTTTCTAATTTAATTAGTAAAGCCTTTGGCTTATTTTAAAATAATTCTGCCTATGTCGTGTGTGTGTGTATGTGTGGCTGCCTGGGTAAAAGTTGTTCAAACGATACCACACCTGTGTGTCTGTTTCAAGGCCCAAAACACTACAAAACCAAGTTCACTAGGAACTTTGTGACAAAGGAAGGAGGAAATACTAAGGGTCCCAAAAGGAGCCTGTGGTAGGATTAGAACTGAGCTCTGCATTTCTGGGAAAGACACATAATAAGGAATATTGGGTCCCCTGAAGCCTCTACACGACTGTGGCTTTCTGGTTTGTGGTGCAGTGGCTGAAAGGGTTCCACCCCAGGAACACAGACTCAAGACTGTATTTATATCCCTCACACAGAGAAAGGGAACCTTGGACCCCATCCCCCATCACAAGAGGAATTTGCTGTGATGCAGAAAGCGGGAAATCCCACCCTACAGGAGAGGGCTTGTGACAGCCTTCATAACTAATGTGAGACACTGACACCCTGAGACATGGACCCCTCATATGATGTGGCACACTTATAGTCTGAGACATGGACCCTCATATAATGTGAGACATTGACACCCTGAGACATGGACTCTCATATAATGTGAGACACTGACACCCAGATACATGGGCCCTCATGTAATGTGAGACACTGACACTATGAGACATGGGCCCTCATCTAATGTGACACACTAATAGTCAGAGACATGGACCCTCAAATAATGTGAGACACTGACACCCTGAGACATGGGCCTCATAATGTGAGACACTGAAACCATGAGACATGGGCCCTCATATAATGTGAGACACTGAAACCATGAGACATGGGCCCTCATATAATGTGAGACACTGACACCATGAGACAAGGGCCCTTATATAATGTGACACATTTATAGTCAAAGACATGGACCCTCACATAATGTGAGACACTGACACCCTGAGACATGGACCCTCACATAATGTGAGACACTGACACCCTGAGGGATGGACCCTCATAATGCGAGACACTGACATGCTGAGACATAGCCCCTCATATAATGTGAGACACTGACACCTGAGACATGGACCCTCACATAATGTGAGACATTGACACCCTGAGACATCGGGCCTCATATAATGTGAGACACTGACACCCTGAGGCATGGGCCCTGACATAATGTGAGAGACACTGATAGTCTGAGACATGGGCCCTCATATAATGTGAGACACTGACACAGGCACTGGCACAGGCGTAATATGACTGGTTCTAGGGTCCCAGTCAAAGCCTGGCTGCAGCGTTTCGCGCCGCCTTCAGCTGGTGCAGAATGCCGTAGCCAGGCTTTCTTTGACTGGCCCTTAGAACCAGTCATATTACGCCTGTGCTCGCCGAACTGCACTGGCTGCCTGTTCGGTGGCGGATCACCTTAAGATTGGTTTACTAACCTTTAAAGCCCTTCACACCAGGGACCCGGTTACCTGAAAGATCTTCTGATTCCCTACTGCCCCTCCGTGTCTCCGTTCTGCCAGCAGAGACTGCTGGAGATTCCCAGGGTTCGATTGAAGTTATCGGGATCTCGTGCCTGCCTTCTCGGCTCCAACCCTGTGGAACTCTTTACCTCGCTGGTTAAGGGAATGCTCAACCGTTGATAGTTTTAAAATTGCTTTAAAGACATATCTTTTTAATTTGGCTTATCCTCTTAAGTTATACTTGTTTATATGTTTGGATTTTCCTGTTTTATCTATTTCTGTACAGTGCCTTGGTTTCGTAAGGCACTTTATAAATAAATATGACTTGACTTGACTTGACACACACTGACACCTGAGACATGGACCCTCATATAATGTGAGACACTAAAACCTTGAGACATGGGCCCTCATATAATGTGGCACACTTATAGTCTGAGACAAGGACCCTCATATAATGAGAGACAGTGACACTGTGGGACATGGGCCCTTGTATAATGCGAGACACTGACACCCTGAGATGGGCCCTCATATAATGTGACACACTTATAGTCTGAGACATGGGCCTCATATAATGTGGAGACACTGAAACCTTGAGACATGGGCCCTCATATAATGTGGCACACTTATAGTCTGAGACATGAACCCTCACATAATGTGAGACACTGACACCCTGAGACATGGACCCTCATATAATGAGAGACACTGACACCCTGAGATAGGGGCCCTCACATTTTGTGAAGCACTAACACCTGCAACATGGGCCCCTAATATAATGTGAAACACTGACACCCTGAGGGATGAGCTTCATATAATGTGAGACAATGATTGCTTGGACTTGGGCCCTCATATAATGTGAGATACTGACTCGCTGAGACATTAGCCATACCCTCCCAGTCTTTGTTGTGTAAATCCTGAGTTTTAGCACCCTATTGCAGATTGCTGCAATAAAGGTACCTTGCTGACTGCCTTCTCCTCTGTCCCCACCTTGTAGCCGGGCGCAGCCCTCGAGTTCCAGGGAGCGGAGGGGTTCGAGGCCGCCAGCGGGACGGGCGGTGTCCAACTTAGCTGACCGGGTTCCAGGAGGCTGGGAGAAGCAGGCAGAAAGGTACGGGCAAAGCCACAAACCAACGGAATCGCACCGCTGTCTCTGCCTTGCTTCCGATTGGTGCGCCTTCCCATAGACTTTGACTGGGCTTTGCAACACTATTCTGGCCGGATTTCCGATATTTTTAATTTCTTCTCAATTCCACCTAAAAGAGCTGTTTTACTCTTGTATTGTGCCCGATTTAAGGGTTGTTTTGTTGTATTTAAAATAGTGTTTACAGTCTTTTGAAATTTGTGGGCTAGACGCTTAGGCCTAACCCCCATACCCTCCCAGTCTTTTGTTGTGTAAATCCTGAATTTTAGCACCTTATTGCAGATTGCTGCAATAAAGGTACCTGCTGACTGCCTTCTCCTCTGTCCCCACCTTGTAGCTGGCGCAGCCCTCGAGTTCCAGGGAGCGGAGGGCTCTGAGCCGCCAGCAGGCGGCGGCATCCGCCTAGCCGACCGGGTTCCAGGAGGCTGGAGAAGCAGGCAGAGGTACGTAGAGCAAAGCCATAAACCAATCGGAATGCGACCGCTGTCTCTGCCTTGCTCCGATTGGTGCGCCTTCCCCATAGACTTTGACTGGGCTTTGCAACACTATTCTGGTTGGGATTCCGAAATTTTTAATTTCTTCTCAATTCCACCTAAAAGAGCTGTTTTACTCTTGTATTGTGACCGATTTAAGGGTTGTTTTGTTGTATTTAAAATAGTGTTTACAGTCTTTTGAAATTTTGTGTGGGCTAGATGCTTGGCGCCTAACCCCATACCCTCCCAGTCTTTTGTTGTGTAAATCCTGAGTTTAGCACCTTATTGCAGATTGCTGCAATAAAGGTACCTGCTGACTGCCTTCTCCTCTGTCCCCACCTTGTAGCTGGCGCAGTCTCGGAGTTCCAGAGGCGGAGGGGCTCCGAGCCGCCAGCCCAGGGCCAGTGTCCACCTAAGCCGACCAGGGTTCCAGGAGGCAGGAGAAGCAGGCAGAAAGAGTACGGGCAAAGCCCAAATTTTGCCCGCCCCTCCTCGGTTGATTCTTTTATACACTTCTCCCGCCCATTTCTCTAATCCACACCCACACCTATTTCCTTCCTCTCTTAAACCATACCTAGCCTCCACAATGCTACTTTGCTTCCTTTTGCTCTCTGAGCCTCTCATCTCCCCAATCCCTTATGATAATTATGATATACCCCCTGTCATGATGAATAAGTTAGTGAATACGATCTGCCCACCCCTGCCATCCACAATGGACAATCACCTATTCCTTATTAATTTTGAACCACTTTTACACTGCAACCCTGGGTATCCCACATAAAGCCTCTCTAACAATTCAACACTTCTAGCACCTTACATGTATCCTGGCTTTATATTAACCCACTATGCCTGTCCATCAGATTATTATGTTATGATAAAATTCACACCTATATAACAGGACCTTCTCCCATCACACAGCTGGCACCAGGAATAAGAGGAAATGCTCTGACCACTCACTATCCCTGTCCCTTGGTGCCCTCCTCAAATTAATCTTCTTCCTTCTGATCTGCACTGGTACTATTGAAATAAATCCTGGCCCCATTGAAAGTTTCTTTTCCCTGCTGATCTATCCTCCATAAATGGCCTAAGCTTCCTACATTTCAATGCTTGCAGCCTCTTAAAAAGTTCTCCTTAATACAGGCTTGGGTGGCACATACTCTACCTGACTTCCTGGTCATCTCTGAATCTTGGCTCAGACCTACAACAAAAGACAGTGTTGTAAACCTTCCCAACTATCAGCTCTTCAGAGCAGATCACCCTTCCAGGGTGGTGGGTGGCCATATACATTAAGGACACCATCTCTGCAACCTGCCTCATCAACACATCCGAACCAAAGGAATTTTTAATGTTTGTCAATCAAAATATCCCTTCCTAACTTGTCTTCATTTAAATTGATTGGCTGCTATAGGCCCCTCTGCAGGCCTCAAACTACTATCTCACCTAGGGTCAATACTCAATCTAGGCCCTGAAGATACCATCATCCTTGGCGATTTGAATCTAAACTGGCTAGCTAATGTATCTGCACCATTGGTAACCTTTTGTGACACCTATGGATTTACACAACTAATTAAAGACCCAACCAGGGTTAACCTAAAAAACTCTAGCAACAGCTCACTCCTGGATATTATGTTGGTAAACAAGCCTCACTTATATTCGCATGCAGGAGTAGTACCGAGTGATGTAAGTGATCATTGTCCTATAGCTGGCATAAGATCTACACTCAAACCACTCAATCCTGCAGAATTTGTCCTCAAAAGGTCAAAAAGAAATTCAACATCTCAGGATACCTCCATGACTTGAGTAATACAATATATTGGCAAGATTTCTACCTTACAACCTCAGTTGCAACAGCTCTCAGACCTTAAAGGACATTATCACTAATGCTCTCAATATTCATGCACCAATCACCAGTATCAGAACTAAAGCAAGATCCTGCCCTTGGTTCACCACTGATCTTAAAGTAGCCTTGTTAACCAGAGACAAACTGTGGAAAAGGCAAGAAAAACAAAGGATACCAGAGACTGGCTAAATTTCAGAAAAGCAAGGAATTCACGTACAAAACAAATAAGAACTGCCAAAGCTGCCTACTATAGAGCTGAATTGGATGCCTCCTACAATAACCCAACCAGACTCTGGGGTACTATAAAAGGAATTCTGGGCCAAAACTCTACTCCTGCCTTAACCTCCAAACTGCTACTAAATGATACAGAAATCACGGCAAACAAGAAATCCTAAATACCTTCAATGACCACTTCACCACAGCTGGCTAGCATTTGACTCATCACCTGCAAATCTCCTGAGATCTTCCCTCGAACCTTCAATCCACTGTGGGACAAAAGGCTACTTCAACTTTTCCTTCAACCCAATATCCTTGAAAGAAGTGGAAGACCTCCTCTCTAATTTAGATACTTCTAAGAGTGCAGGTACAGACTCCTGGATCCCTACTTCCTTAAAATTGCATCACACGCCTTATCTTCCCCTCACTCATCTCTTCAATCTTTCCCTAACTATTGGATCCATTCCTCCACTTGGAAAACAGCTCAAGTAGTTCCACAACTTAAATCTGGTGATCCCATGGACCTCAACAATTACAGGCCCATTTCCATCCTATCAGTACTATCCAAGATGCTCGAAAAATTAGTAAACTCACAATTAAGGGACTATCTGGATAACAATAACCTCCTAAATTCAGCACAATCGGATTTAGATCAAGGCATAGCACCATTTCTGCCCTAGCCAAAGTAACTAACGATTGGCAGATTGCCTTGGATAAGAAGAACAGTACCTGTGCTGTGTTCCTGGATTGGAGTAAAGCATTTGACACAGTGGATCATGAATCATTAATCACCTCCCTTAGCTCACTAGGACTGGATTCTCTCTCACTCAACTGGTTTAAGTGCTACCTATCAGATAGGTCACAACTAGTAAAAAATGGAAACTACCTATCCACCTTAAAACCACTGCTAAGAGGTGTACCATGAGGCTCTATTCTTGGCCCCATCCTCTTTGCCATTTATATTAATAATATGATGCCAACTTCACTCAATCTAACATTCATCTGTTTGCTGATGATACTGTATTATATGTCAGCAATCCCTCATTACCTAAAGCCTGTGAGCTGTTACAATCTGAATTCTCCATCCTGCAACACAATCTACTGGATAAAAGCTACTTCTAAATGCCAAAAACAAAAAGCTATGTTCTTTGCCACAAAGAGTTGCTCTGCCACTACCCCATCACCCACCACCCTAAAATTATCCACCCTACTTGGAGAGAAGCTGGAATTTGTTGATAACTTCAAATACCTTGGAGTCTGGATTGATAACAGGCTTGGACTATTCTGTCCATATTGAAGAGCTACTAAAAAACTGAGACAAAGGCTTGGTTTATTTTTAGAATAAAACACTACCTTAACAGAGACTCAAAAAGATTAATCCAGGCATCATTCCTATCCCTCATTGATTATGCTGACTTTCTGTATGGCCATTGTTCACTCCCCTCTTAAATAAGCTGGACACCCTGTATCATAGATCCATCAGATTTATTATTGACCTTCCCTCCAGCACCCATCATTGCTCTCTTTATATGGCAGTCAACTGGACATCACTACAACACAGAAGAAATAGGAATGCTGCAATCTGGATATTCAAAGCTTTATCAGGCAAACTACCCACCTATATCACAGACTGTTTTACCCGAATTACTTCTAGGCCATACACCTTAAGGATCAGTAAACTCATCATACTAAAGGTCCCCAATGCCTGCACCCGGTTTGGGAGGCGCTATCAGCTACTCACTAGCAGTTGCATGAAACTCACTCCAAAATCCATGAAGCTAAATAGCCTCTTACCTTTAACATCCTTCAAAGATTATTCTCCACCCTATTTCCAGAACTCTGCAATTGCTTTTATAAGGCCTAATCCCTACCCTGCCTACCCTCCCACCCCCCTTTTCCTTGTTCCATTATGTTAGTTCTACTTCTATTTTCCAGTCACCTGATATACTCTCATAAAAAGCAAATTAGGCCCTATAATTTATACATTATGCCTGCTATACCCATTGTCTCCTTTTTCTTACAGGTTAAATGGTTTTACTGTGCTTTGTATATATGTAAATTGTTGTATATTACCACTTTATGTCATTGTACTACTGTTTATGTTATTCTTGTCTATGTAAAAATACTTGTACTCTTATTTGTATGACCACTCAGGTCCATCTTTGTAAATGAGCTACGCTCAATGATGTTCACCTGACTAAATAAAGATTTTGATTGATTGATTGATTGATTGATTGAGCTGTCATATACTGTGAGGTACTGACACCCTGGGTCATGAGCCCTCATCTAATGTGTGACACTAACATGCTGAGACATTGGCATTCAAATAATGAGAGACACTGACAGTCTGAGACATGGGCCTCATATAATGGGAGACACTGACAGCCTGAGACATGGTCCTCACATAATGTGAGACACTGACACCCTGGGACGGGGCCTCATATAATGTGAGACACTGACAGTCTGAGACATGGGTCCTCACATAATGTGAGACACTGACAGTCTGAGACATGGGCCCTCACATAATGTGACACACTGACACCCTGAAACATGGGCCTCACATAATGTGAGACACTGACAGTCTGAGACATGAACCTCATTATAATGTGAGACACTAACTTGTTGAGACATGGGCCCTCATATAATGTGTGAAACTGACACCCTGAGGTATGGGCCCTCATATAATGTGAGACACTGACAGTCTGAGACATGGACCCTCATATAATGTGAGACACTGACAGTCTGAGACATGGACGCTCATATAATGTGAGACACTGACAGTTTGAGACATGGGCCTCATATAATGTGAGACACTGACACCCTGACACATGGACTCTCATATAATGCATGACACTGACACCCTGAGGCATGGGCCATCATATAATGTGACAAACCTATAGTCTGAGACATGGGCCCTCACATAATGTGAGACACTGACACCTGAGACATGGGTCCTCATATAATGTGACACACTTATAGTCTGAGACATGAACCTTCACATAATGTGAGACACTGTCAACCTGCAACATAGGCCCTCATATGGTGTGACACACTTATAGTTTGAGACAAGGACCCTCATATAATGTGAGACACTGACACCATAATACATGAACCCTTACATAATGTGAGACACTGACACCCTGAGACATGGACCCTCATATAATGCGGGACACTGGCACCCTGAGACATGAGCCCCTCATATAATGTGACACACTTACAGTATGAGACATAGGCCCTCATGTAATGTGAGACACTGACACCCTGTGACATGGGCCCTCATATAATGTGACATACTTATAGTCTGAGACATTGGCCATCATATAATGAGAGACACTGACACCCTGAGACATGGGCCCTCATATAATGTGACACACTATAGTCTGAGACATGGGCGTCACATAATGTGAGACACTGAGTCCCTGTGACATGGGCCCTCATGTAATGTGAGACACTTATAGTCTGAGACATGGGCCCTCATAAAATGAGAGACACTGACTCCCTGAGACATGGAAACTCATAAAATGAGAGACACTGACACCCTGAGACATGGGCCCTAATATAATGAAAGACACTGACACCCAGAGACATGGAAACTCATATAACAAGAGACACTGACACCCTGAGACATGGAAGCTCATACAATGAGAGACACTGACATCCTGAGACATGGAAACTCATATAATGAGAGACACTGACACCCTGAGACATGGGCCATCATATAATGTGAGACACTTACAGTCTGAGTCATGTGCCCTGATATAATGTGAGACACTGACAGTCTGAGATATGGGCCCTCATATAATGTGAGACACTGACACACTGAGACATGGGCCATCATATATGTGACACACTTACAGTCTGAGTCATGTGCCCTCATGTAATGTGAGACACTGACACCCTGAGACATGGGGCCTCATATAATGTGAGACACTGACACCCTGAGACATGGGCCTCATATAATGTGAGACACTGACACCCTGAGGCATGAGCCCTCATATAATGTAGCACACTTATAGTCTGAGACATGAGCCCTCACATAATGTGAGACAGTGACACCTTTGGACATGAGCCCTCATATAATGTGAGAAACTGACATGCTGAGACATGGGCCCTCATATAATGTGGGACACTGACAGTCTGAGACAAGGGCCCTCATATAATGTGAGACACTAACATGTTGAGACATGGGCCCTCATATAATGTGAGACACTGACACCCTGAAACATGGGCCCTCACATAATGTAAAAACTTATTCCCTGGGACATTGGCCTTCATATAATGTGAGACACTGACACCCTGAGACATGGGCCTGATATAATGTGAGACACTGACTCCTGAGACATGGGCCCTCATACAATGTGAGACACTGACACCTGAGTATGGGCCCTCATATAATGTGAGACACTGACACCCTGAGACATGGGCCTGATATAATGTGAGACACTGACCCCTGAGACATGGGCCCTCATATAAAGTGACAGACTTATAGTCTGAGACTTGGGTCCTCACATAATGTGAGACACTGACACGCTGAGACATGGGCCATCATATAATGTGAGACACTTACAGTCTGAGTCATGAGCCCTCAAGTAATGTGAGACACTGACACCCTGAGACATGGGGCCTCATATAATGTGAGACACTGACACCCTGAGACATGGGGCCTCATATAATGTGAGACACTGACACCCTGAGACATGGGCCCTGATATAATGTGACACACTGACAGTCTGAGACATGGGCCCTCATATAATGTGAGACACTGACACCCTGAGACATGGGCCCTCATACAATGTGAGACACTGACACCCTGAGACATGAGCCCTCATATAATGTGGCACACTTATAGTCAGAGACCTGGACCATCACATAATGTGAGACACTGACACCTTGAGACATGGGCCCTCATATAATTGGAGACTCTGACACCCTGAGATATGGGCCCTCACATAATGTGAGACACTTATTCCCTCAGACATGGGCCTTCATATAATGTGAGACACTGACCCCTGAGACATTGGTCCTCATATAATGTGAGACACTGACAGTCTGAGACAAGGGCCCTCATATAATGTGAGACACTGACACCATGAGACATGGGCCCTGATATAATGGAAGACAATGACAGTCTGAGACATGGGCCCTCATATAATGTGAGACACTGACACCCTGAAACATGGGCCTCACATAATGTGAGACACTTATTCCCTCAGACATGGGCCTTCATATAATGTGAGACACTGACCCTGAGACATTGGTCCTCATATAATGTGAGACACTGACAGTCTGAGACAAGGGCCCTCATATAATGTGAGACACTGACACCATGAGACATGGGCCCTGATATAATGGAAGACAATGACAGTCTGAGACATGGGCCCTCATATAATGTGAGACACTGACACCCTGAAACATGGGCCCTCACATAATGTGAGATACTTATTCACTGAGACATGGGCCTCCATATAATGTGAAACACTGACACCCTGAGACATGGACCTCATATAATGTGAGACACTGACAGTCTGAGACAAGGGTCCTGATATAATGTGAGACACTGACACCCTCTGAGACATGGGCCCTGATATAATGTGAAACACTGACAGTCTGAGAAATGGGCCCTAATATAACGTGAGACACTGACAGTCTGAGACATGGGCCCTCATATAATGTGAGACACTGACACCCTGAGACATGGGCCCTCATACAATGTGAGACACTGACACCTGAGAAATGGGAAATGATATAATGTGAGACACTGACAGGCTGAGACATGGGTTCTCATATAATGTGAGACACTGACACCCTGAGACATGGGCCCTCATAAATCCGAGACACTGACAGTCTGAGACATGGGCCCTCATATAATGTGAGACACTGACACCCTGAGAAATGGGCCCTCATATAATGTGAGACACTGACAGTCTGAGACATGGGCCCTCATATAATGTGGCACACTGACACCCTGAGACATGTGCCCTCATATAATGTGGCACACCTATAGTCCTGAGACATGGGCCTCACATAATGTGAGACACTGACACCCTGAGACATGAGCCATCATATAATGTGAGACACTGACACCTGAGACATGGGCCCTAATATAATGTGGCACACTGACAGTCTGAGACATGGGCCCTCACATAATGTGAGACACTGACACCCTGAGACATGAGCCTTCATATAATGTGAGACACTGACACCCTGAGACATGAGCCCTCATATAATGTGGCACACTTATAGTCTGAGAAATAAGCCCTCACATAATGTGAGACACTGACACCGTGTGACATGGGCCTTCATATAATGTGACATACTTGTAGTCTGAGACATGGACCCTCATATAATGAGAGACACTGACTCCCTGAGACATGGGCCCTCAGTGTAGCGTGGCACACTTATAGTCTGAGACATAGACCATCACATAATGTGAGACACTTACACCATGAGACATGGAAACTCATAAATGAGACACTGACACACCCTGAGACATGGGCCTAATATAGTTGAAAGACACTGACACCCTGAGACATGGACCCTCATATAATGAGAGACATTTACACCATGAGACATGGACCCTCATATAATGTGAGACACTGACAGTCTGAGACATGACCATCACATAATATGAGACACTGACAGTCTGAGACATGGGCCCTCATATAATATGAGACACTGACACGACACTGGCACAGAAGTAATATGACTGGTTCTAAAGTCCCAGTCAAAGCCTGGCTGCAGCGTTCTGCGCCTTCAGCTGGTGTGGAAACGCTGCAGCCAGGCTTTTGACTGGGACTCTAAACAATCATAATACGTCTGTGCTCATAACTGCACATGGCTGCCTGTTGGTGGCGGATCACCTTAAGATTGGTTTACTAACCTTTAAAGCCCTACCACGACCAGGGACCGGTTACCTGAAAGATCTTCTGATTACCTACTGCCCCCTCCGTTATCTCCGTTCTGCCAGCTGAAGACTGCTGGAGATTCCAAGTCCGATTGAAGTTATCGGGATCTCGTGCCTTTGCCTTCTCGGCTCCAACCCTGTGGAACTCTTTACCTCGCTGCTTAAGAGAATGCTCAACCATTGATAGTTTTAAAATTGCCTTAAAGACATATCTTTTAATTTGGCTTATCCTCTTAAGTTATAGTTGGTTATATGTTTGGATTTTACTGTTTATCTATTTCTGTACAGCGCCTTGGTTTCAAAGGGCTTTATAAATAAATATGACTTGACTTGACGACAATGACACCCTGAGACGTGGACCCTCATACAATGTGAGACACTGAAACCTTGAGACATGGGCCCTCATATAATGTGGCACACTTATAGTCTGAGACAAGGACCCTCATATAATGAGAGACACTGAAACCTTGAAACATGGGCCCTCATATAATGTGGCACACTTATAGTCTGAGACATGTGCCCTCATATAATGTGAGACACTGACACCCGGAGACATGGGTCCTCATGTAATGTGACACACTTATAGTCTGAGACATGAACCCTCACATAATGTGAGACATTGTCCACCTCCCAACATGGGCCCTCATATAATGTGACACACTTCTAGTCTGAGACAAGGACCCTCATATAATGTGAGACACTGACACACCATAATACATGAACCCTCACATAATGTGAGACACTGACACCCTGAGACATGGACCCTCATATATTCGAGACACTGGCACCCTGGGACATGGGCCCTCATATAATGTGACACACTTATAGTCTGAGACACGGGCCCTCATATAATGAGCGACACTGACTCCTGAGACATGGGCCCTCATATAATGTGACACACTTATAGTCTGAGACATAGACCCTCACATAATGTGAGACACTAACACCATGAGACATGGAAACTCATAAAATGAGAGACACTGACACCCTGAGACATGGGCCCTAATATAATGAAAGACACTGACACCCTGAGACATGGAAACTCATATAACGAGAGACACTGACATCCTGAGACATGGAAACTCATATAATGAAAGACACTGACACCCTGAGACATGGAAGCTCATATAAAGAGAGACACTGACAGCCTGAGACATGGGCCCTCATATATTGTGAGACACTGACACCCCTGAGACGTGGGCCCTCATATATTGTGACACATTCATAGTCTGAGACATGGGCCCTCATATAATGTGAGACACTGAAACCATGAGACATGGGCCTCATATAATGTGACACACTTATAGTCTGAGACATGGACCCTCCCATAATGTGAGACACTGACAACCTCGACATGGGCCCTCACATAATGTTATACACTTATAGTCTGAGACATGGGCCCTCATATAATGTGAGACACTGACACCCTGAGACATGGACCCTCATATAATGAGAGACACTGACACACTGAGACATGGGCCCTCATATAATGTGACACAATTATAGTCGAGACATGGACCCTCATATAATGAGAGACATTGACACCTTGAGACATGGACCCTCATAATGTGAGACACTGACACCCCTGAGGATGGGCCTTCATATTATGTGAGACACTGACACCTGAGACATGGACCCTCATATAATGGAGAGACACTGAAACCCTGAGGGATGGGCCTTCATATAATGTGGAGACAATGATAGCTGTGACTTGGGCCCCTCATATAATGTAAAGAAATACTGACACGCCGAGGGATGGGCCTTTATATATGTGGGAGACAAATATACTAGGGACATGGGCCCTCATCAAATGTGAGACACTGACTCGCTGAGACATTAGCTCTCATGTAATTTGAGGTACTGACAATCTGGGACATGAGCCCTCATATAATGTGACACACTTATAGTCTGAGACCTGGACCATCACATAACGTGAGACACTGACACCTGAGACATGGACCCTCATATAATGTGAGACAGTTACACTCTGGGACATGGGTCCTCCATATAATGTGAGACACAGACACTGTAGAAACATGGGCCCTCATATAATGTGAGACATTAACATGCGGAGACATGGGCAATCATATAATGGGAGACACTGACAGTCTGAGACATGGACCCTCATATAATGTGAGACACTGACACCCTGAAACATGGGCCCTCCTAAAATGTGGAGACAGTTATACCCCTGGGACATGGGCTCTCATATAAGGTGAGACACTGACACCCTGAAAAATGGCGCCTCATAGAATGTGAGACAGTTATACCCTGGGACAAGAGCCCTCATATAATGTGAGGCACTGACACCTGAAACATGGGCACTCATGGAATGTGAGACAATGACACTCTAAGACAGACACTGACACTCTGAGACATGGACCCTGATAAAATCTGAGACAGTGACACCCCTTGGACATTGGCCCTCATATAATGTGAGACACTGACACCCTGAGACATGGGCCCTCATATAATGTGAGACACTGACATGCTGAGACATGGGCCCTCATATAACGTGGGACACTGACAGTCTGAGACATGGGCCCTCATATAATGTGAGACACTAACGTGTTGAGACATAGGCCCTAATATAATGTGAGACACTGACACCCCTGAAACATGGGCCCTCAAATAATGTGAGACACTTATTCCCTGGGACATGGGCCTTCATATAATGTGAGACACTGACACCCTGAGACATGGGCCTGATATAATGTGAGACACTGACCCCTGAGACATGGGCCCTCATACAATGTGAGACACTGACACCATGAAATATGGGCCCTCATATAATGTAAGACACTGACACCCTGAGACATGGGCCTGATATGCGTGAGACACTGACCCCTGAGACATGGGCCCTCATATAATGTGACACACTTATAGTCAGATGGTTGGGTCCTCATATAATGTGAGCCATTGACTCCCTGAGACAGGGGCCGTCATATAATGTGAGACACTTATAGTCTGAGTCATGAGCCCTCATGTAATGTGAGACACTGACAGCCTGAGACATGGGGCCTCATATAATGTGAGACATTGACACCCCTGAGACATGAGGCCTCAAATAATGTGAGACACTGACACCCGGAGGCAAGGGCCCTGATATAATGAGAGAGACACTGACAGTCTGAGACATGGCGCTCATATAATGTGAGACTCTGACAGTCTGAGACATGGGGCTTCATATAATGTGAGGCACTGACACCCTGAGACAAGAGCCCTCATACAATGTGAGACACTGACACCCAGAGACATGGGCCATGATATAATGTGAGACACTGACAGTCTGAGACATGTACCCTCATATAATGTGAGACACTGACACCCTGAGACATGGGCCCTCATATAATGTGAGACACTGACAGTCTGAGACTTGGGCCCTCATATAATATGAGACACTGACAGTCTGAGACATGGGTCCTCATATAATGTGAGATACTGATACCCTGAGACATGGGCCCCTGATATAATGTGAGACACTGACAGTCTGAGACATGGGCTCTCATATAATGTGAGACACTGACACCCTGAGACATGGGCCCTCAAACAATGTGAGACACTGACACCATGAGACATGATCCCTCATATAATGCAGCACACTTATAGTCTGAGACACGAGCCCTCACATAATGTGAGACACTGATACCCTGTGACATGGGCATTCATATAATGTGACACACTTATAGTCTGAGACCTGGACCATCACATATCGATACACTGACACCTTGAGACATGGGCCTTCATATAATGTGAGACACTGACACCCTGAGACATGAGCCCTGACATAATGTGAGACACTTAATCCCTGGGACATTTGCCTTCATATAATATGAGACACTGACACCCTGAGACACGGGCCCTGATATAATGTGAGACACTGAACCGTGAGACATTGGTCCTCATATAATGTGAGACACTTATGCCCTAGGACATGGGCCTTCATATAATGTGAGACACTGACACCCTGAGACATGGGCCCTCATACAATGTGAGACACTGACACCCTGAGACATGAGCCCTCATATCATGTAGCACACTTATAGTCTGAGACATGAGCCCTCATATAATGTGAGACACTGACACCCTGTGACATGGGCCTTCATATAATGTGACACACTAATAGTCTGAGACCTGGACCATCATATAATGTGAGACACTGACACCTTGAGACATGGGCCCTCATATAATGTGAGACACTGACACCCTGAGACATGGGCCCTCACTTAATGTGAGACACTTATTCCCTCAGACATGGGCCTTCATATAATGTGAGACACTGACACCCTGAGACCACGGGCCCTGTTACAATGTGAGACACTGATCCCTGAGACATTGGTCCTCATATAATGTGAGACACTGACAGTCTGAGACAAGGGCCCTCATATAATGTGAGACACTGACACCCTGAGACATGGGCCCTGATATAATGGAGACAATGACAGTCTGAGACATGGGCCCTCATATAATGTGAGACACTGACACCCTGTGACATGGGCCCTCATATAATGTGACATACTTATAGTCTGAGACATGGGCCCTCATATAATGATAGACACTGACTCCTGAGACATGAGCCCTCATGAAAGTGGCACACTTATAGTCTGAGACATAGACCCTCACATAATGTGAGACACTGACACCCTGAGGGATGGACCCTCATATAATATGAGACACTAACATGCTGAGACATAGGCCTCATATAATGAGAGACACTGACACCCTGAGACATGGACCCTCACATAATATGAGACATTGACACCCTGAGACATGGGGCGCATATAATGTGAGACACTGACACCCTGAGGCATGGGCTCTGACATAATGTGAGAGCACTGACAGTCTGAGACATGGGCCCTCGTTTAATGTGAGTCACTGACACGAACACTGGCACAGGCGTAATATGACTGGTTCTAGGTCCCAGTCAAAAGCCTGGTTGCAGCGTTCTGCCGCCTTCAGCTGGTGCAGAATGCCGCAGCCAGGCTTTTTGACTGGCCCTTAGAACCAGTCATATTACGCCTGTGCTTCGCCGAACTGCACTGGCTGCCTGTTCGGTGGCGGATCACCTTAAGATTGGTTTACTAACCTTTAAAGCCCCTACACGATCAGGGACCGGTTACCTGAAAGATCTTCTGATTCCCTACTGCCCCTCCGTCATCTCCATTCTGCCAGTGAAAGACTGCTGGAGATTCCCAGGAGTCCGATTGAAGTTATGGGATCGTGCCTTTGCCTTCTCGGCTCCATCCCTGTGGAACTCTTTCCTCGCTGGTTAAGAGAATGCTCAACCGTTGATAGTTTTAAAATTGCCTTAAAGACATATCTTTTTAATTTGGCTTATCCTCTTAAGTTATAGTTGTTTATATGTTTGGATTTTACTGTTTATCTATTTCTGTACAGCGCCTTGGTTTCAAAGGCGCTTTATAAATAAATATGACTTGACTTGACTTGACACTGACACCCTGAGACATGGACCCTCATACAATGTGAGACACTGAAACCTTGAGACATGGGCCCTCATATAATGTGGCACACTTATAGTCTGAGACAAGGACCCTCATATAATGAGAGACACTGAAACCTTGAGGCGTGGGCCACTCACATTTTGTGAGGCACTAACACCCTGCAACATGGACCCTCATATAATGTGACACACTAATAGACTGAGACATGGACCCTCATATAATGTGAGACACTGACACCTGAGTATGGGCCCTCATATAATGTGAGACACTGACAGTCTGAGACATGGACCCTCACATAATGTGAGACACTGACACCCTGAGACATGAGACCTCATATAATGTGGCACACTTATAGTCTGAGACATGGGCCCTCATATAATGTGAGACACTGACACCGGAGACATGGGTCCTCATGTAATGTGACACACTTATAGTCTGAGACATGAACCATCAGATAATGTGAGACATTGTCAACCTCCAACATGGGCCCTCATATAATGTGACACACTTATAGTCTGAGACAAGGACCCTCATATAATGTGAGACACTGACAACCAGAGACATGGACCCTCATACATTGCAAGACACTGGCACCCCTGAGACATGGGCCCCTCATATAATGTGACACACTTATAGTCTGAGACACGGGCCCTCATATAAAGTGAGACACTGACTCCCTGAGACATGGGCTCTCATATAATGTGACACACTTATAGTCTGAGACATAGACCATCACATAATGTGAGACACTTACACCATGAGACATGGAAACTCATATAATGAGAGACACTGACACCCTGAGACATGGAAGCTCATATAATGAGAGACACTGACAGCCTGAGATATGGGCCCTCATATAATGTGAGACACTGACACCCTGAGGCAGTGGGCCCTCATATATTGTGACACATTCATAGTCTGAAAGTGGGCCCTCATATAATGTGAGACACTGAAACCGTGAGACATGGGCCCTCACATAATGTGACACCTTATAGTCTGAGACATGGACCCTCACATAATGTGAGACACTGACAACCACGACATGGGCCTCACATAATGTTATACACTTATAGTCTGAGACATGGGCCCTCATATAATGTGAGACACTGACACCCTGAGACATGGACCTCATATAATGAGAGACACTGACACACTGAGACATGGGTCCCTCATATAATGTGACACAATTATAGTCTGAGACATGGACCCTCATTTAATGAGAGACATTGACACCTTGAGACATGGACCCTCATATAATGTGAGACACTGACACCCCTGAGGGATGGGCCTTCATATTATGTGAGACACTGACACCCTGAGACATGGACCCTCATATAATAGAGAGACACTGATACCCTGAGGGATGGGCCTTCATATAATGTGAGACAATGATACCAGGGACATGGGCCCTCATCAAATGTGAGACACTGACTCACTGAGACATTAGCTCTCATGTAATTTGAGGTACTGACAATCTGGGACATGAGCCCTCATATAATGTGACACACTTATAGTCTGAGACCTGGACCATCACATAATGTGAGACAACTGATACCTTGAGACATGGACCCTCATATAATGTGAGACAGTTACACCCTGGGACATGGGTCCTCATATAATGTGAGACACAGACACCTTTGAAACATGGGCCCTCATATAATGTGATACACTAACATGCGGAGACATGGGCATTCATATAATGGCAGACACTGACATTCTGAGACATGGACCCTCATATGATGTGAGACACTGACACCCGTGAAACATGGGCCCTCATTAAATGTGAGACAGTTATACCCTGGGACATGGGCTCATATAAGGTGAGACACTGACACCCTGAAAAATGGCCTCATAGAATGTGAGACAGTTACACCCTGGGACATGAGCCTCATATAATGTGAGGCACTGACACCCTGAAACATGGGCACTCATGGAATGTGAGATAATGACACTTAAGACAGACACTGACACTCTGAGACATGGACCCTGATAAAATCTGAGACAGTGACACCCTTGGACATTGGCCCTCATATAATGTGAGACACTGACACCTGAGACATGGGCCCTCATATAATGTGGGACACTGACTGTCTGAGACATGGGCCCTCATATAATGTGAGACACGAACGTGTTGAGACATAGCCCTAATACAATGTGAGACACTGACACCCTGAAACATGGGCCCTCAAATAATGTGAGACACTTATTCCCTGGGACATGGGCTTTCATATAATGTGAGACACTGACACCCTGAGACATGGGCCTGATATAATGTGAGACATTGACCCCAGAGACATGGGCCTCATACAAAGTGAGACTCTGACACCATGAAATATGGGCCCTCATATAATGTGAGACACTGACACCCTGAGACATGGGCCTGATATAGCGTGAGACACTGACACACTGAGACTTGGGCCCACATATAATGTGACACACTTATAGTCTGATACTTGGGTCCTCATATAATGTGAGCCATTGACTCCCTGAGACATGGGCGTCACATAATGTGAGACACTTATAGTCTGAGTCATGAGCCCTCATGTAATGTGAGACACTGACAGCCTGAGACAAGGGCCTCATATAATGTGAGACATTGACACCCTGAGACATGAGGCCTCAAATAATGTGAGACACTGACACCCGGAGGCAAGGGCCCTGATATAATGAGAGACACTGACAGTCTGAGACATGGGCCTTCATATAATGTGAGGCACTGACAGTCTGAGACATGGGGCTTCATATAATGTGAGACACTGAGAGTCTGAGAAATGGGCCCTCATAATGTGAGACACTGAGAGTCTGAGAAATGGGCCCTCATATAATGTGAGACACTGACACCCTGAGACATGGGCCCTGATATAATGTGAGACACTGACAGTCTGAGACATGGGCTCTCATATAATGTAAGACACTGACACCCTGAGACATGGGCCCTCATACAATGTGAGACACTGACACCATGAGACATGAGCCCTCATATAATGTGGCACACTTATAGTCTGAGACATGAGCCCTCACATAATGTGAGACACTGACACCCTGTGACATGGGCCTTCATATAATGTGACACACTTATAGTCTGAGACCTGGACCATCACATAATGTGAGACACTGACACCTTGAGACATGGGCCCTCATATAATGTGAGACACTGACACCCTGAGACATGGGCCCTCACATAATGTGAGACACTTATTCTCAGGGACATTTGCCTTCATATAATGTGAGACACTGACACCCTGAGACACGGGCCGTCGTATAATGTGAGACACTGACAGTCTGAGACATGGGCCCTCATATACTGTGAGACACTGACACCCTGAGACATGGGCCCCTCATACAATGTGAGACACTGACACCCCAGAGCAATGGGCCATGATATAATGTGAGACACTGACAGGCTGAAACATGGGCCCTCATACAATGTGAGACAGTGACACCCTAAGACATGGGCCCTCATATAATGTGAGGCACTGACACCTTGAAACATGGGCCTGATATAATGTGAAACACTGACAGTCTGAGATATGGGCCCTAATATAATATGAGACACTGACAATCTGAGACATGGGCACTCATATAATGTGAGACACTGACACCCTGAGACATGGGCCCTCATACAATGTGAGACACTGACACCCTGAGAAATGGGCCATGATATAATGTGAGACACTGACAGGTGAGACATGGGCCCTCATATAATGTGAGACACTGACACCCTGAGACATGGGCCCTCATAAAATGCAAGACACTGACAGTCTGAGACATGGGCCTCATATAATGTGAGACACTGACACCCTGAGAAAAGGGCCCTGATATAATGTGAGACATTGACAGTCTGAGACATGGGCCCTCATATAATGTGAGACACTGACACCCTGAGACATGTGCCCACATATAATGTAGCACACTTATAGTCTGAGACATGGGCCCTCACATAATGTGAGACACTGACACCCTGAGACATGAGCCTTCATATAATGAAAGACAATGACACCCCTGAGACATGTGCCCTAATATAATGTGGCACACTCATAGTCTGAGACATGGGCCCTCACATAATGTGAGTCACTGACACCCTGAGACATGGGCCTCACATAATGTGAGACACTGACACCCTAAGACATGAGCCTTCATATAATGTGAGACACTGACACCCTGAGACATGAGCCCTCATATAATGTGGCACCCTTATAGTCCGAGAAATAAGCCCTCACATAATGTGAGACACTGACACCGTGTGACATAGGCCTTCATATAATGTGACATACTTTAGTCTGAGATATGGGCCCTCATATAATGATAGACACTGACTCCTGAGACATGAGCCCTCATGTAAAGTGGCACACTTATAGTCTGAGACATAGACCCTCACATAATGTGAGACACTGACACCCTGAGGGATGGACCCTCATATAATATGAGACACTAACATGCTGAGACATAAGCCCTCATATAATGTGAGACACTGACACCCTGAGACATGGACCCTCACATAATGTGAGACATTGACACCCTGAGACATGGGGCCGCATATAATGTGAGACACTGACACCCTGAGGCATGGGCTCTGACATAATGTGAGAGACACTGACAGTCTGAGACAGCGGCCTCGTTTAATATGAGCACTGACACGAACACTGGCACAGGCGTAATATGACTGGTTCTAAGAGTCCCAGTCAAAAGCCTGGTTGCAGCGCTCGCCGCCTTCAGCTGGTGCAGAATGCCGAGCCAGGCTTTTGACTGGGACCTAGAACCAGTCATATACGCCTGTGCTTCATGAACTGCAATGTCTGCCTGTTCGGTGGCGGATCACCTTAATTGGTTTACTAACCTTTAAAGCCCTACATGACCAGGGACCCGTTACCTGAAAGATCTTCTTATTCCCTACTGCCCCTCCGTCGTCTCCGCTCTGCCAGTGAGAGACTGCTGGAATTCCGGAGGTTCGATTGAAGTTATCAGGATCTCGTGCCTTTGCCTTCTCGGCTCCAAACCTGTGGAACTCTTTACCACGCTGCTTAGAGAATGCTCAACCGTTGATAGTTTTAAAATTGCCTTAAAGACATATCTTTTAATTTGGCTTATCCTCTTAAGTTATAGTTCTTTATATTTTGGGTTTACTGTTTATCTATTTCTGTACAAGCCTTGGTTTCAAAGGCGCTTTATAAAATAAATATGACTTGACTTGACTTGACACTGACACCCTGAGACATGGACCCTCATACAATGTGAGACACTGAAACCTTGGACATGGGCCCTCATATAATGTGGCACACTTATAGTCTGAGACAAGGACCCTCATATAATGAGAGACACTGAAACCTTGGAGGCGTGGGCCACTCACATTTTGTGAGGCACTAACACCCTGCAACATGGACCCTCATATAATGTGACACACTAATAGACTGAGACATGGACCCTCATATAATGTGAGACACTGACACCCTGAGTATGGGCCCTCATATAATGTGAGACACTGACAGTCTGAGACATGGACCCTCACATAATGTGAGACACTGACACCCTGAGACATGAGCCTCATATAATGTGGCACACCTATAGTCTGAGACATGGGCCCTCATATAATGTGAGACACTGACACCGGAGACATGGGTCCTCATGTAAGTGACACACTTATAGTCTGAGACATGAACCCTCACATAATGTGAGACATTGTCAACCTCCAACATGCCCTCATATAATGTGACACGCTTATAGTCTGAGACAAGGACCTCATATAATGTGAGACACTGACACCATAATACATGAACCTCACATAATGTGAGACACTGACACCCTGAGACATGGACCCTCATACATTGCAAGACACTGGCACACTGAGACATGGGTCCCTCATATAATGTGACACACTTATAGTCTGAGACCACGGGCCCTCATATAATGTGAGACACTGACTCCCTGAGACATGGGCTCTCATATAATGTGACACACTTATAGTCTGAGACATAGACCCTCACATAATGTGAGACACTGACAACCTGCGACATGGGCCCTCACATAATGTTATACACTATAGTCTGAGACTTGGCCCTCATATAATGTGAGTCACTGACACCCTGAGACATGGACCCTCATATAATGAGAGACACTGACACACTGAGACATGGGCCCCTCATATAATGTGACACAATTATAGTCTGAGACATGGACCCTCATATAATGAGAGACATTGACACCTTGAGACATGGACCCTCATATAATGTGAGACACTGACACCCTGAGGGATGGGCCTTCATATTATGTGAGACACTGACACCCTGAGACATGGACCCTCATATAATGAGAGACACTAATACCCTGAGGATGGGCCTTCATATAATGTGAGACAATGATAGCTGTGACTTGGGCCCTCATATAATGTGAAATACTGACACGCCCGAGGATGGGCCTTCATATAATGTGAGACAATGATACCAGGGACATGGGCCCCTCATCAAATGTGAGACACTGACTCGCTGAGACATTAGCTCTCATGTAATCTGAGGTACTGACAATCTGGGACATGAGCCCTCATATAATGTGACACACTTATAGTCTGAGACCTGGACCATCACATAATGTGAGACACTGACACCTTGAGACATGGACCCTCATATAATGTGAGACAGTTACACCTGGGACATGGGTCCTCATTTAATGTGAGACACAGACACCTTGAACATGGGCCCTCATATAATGAGAGACACTAACATGCGGAGACATGGGCAATCATATAATGGAGACACTGACAGTCTGAGACATGGACCCTCATATAATGTGAGACACTGACACCCTGAAACATGGGCCCTCATAAAATGTGAGACAGTTATACCCTGGGACATGAGCCCTCATATAATGTGAGGCACTGACACCCTAAACATGGGCATTCATGGAATGTGAGACAATGACACTCAAGACAGACACTGACACTCTGTGACATGGACCCAGATAAAATCTGAGACAGTGACACCCCTTGAACATTGGCCCTCATATAATGTGAGACACTGACATGCTGAGACATGGGCCCTCATATAATGTGGGACACTGACAGTCTGAGACATGGGCCCTCATATAATGTGAGACACTAACGTGTTGAGACATAGGCCCTAATATAATGTGAGACACTGACACCCTGAAATATGGGCCCTCAAATAATGTGAGACACTTATTCCCTGGGACATGGGACTTCATATAATGTGAGACACTGACACCTGAGACATGGGCCTGATATAATGTAGACACTGACCCTGAGACATGGGCCCTTACAATGTGAGACACTGACACCATGAAATATGGGCCCTCATATAATGTGAGACACTGACACCCCTGAGACATGGGCCTGATATAGCGTGAGACACTGACCAATGAGACATGGGCCCTCATCATGTACTGACACACTTATAGTCAGATAGTTGGGTCCTCACATAATGTGAGCCATTGACTCCCTGAGACATGGGCTGTCATATAATGTGAGACACTTATAGTCTGAGTCATGAGCCCTCATGTAATGTGAGACACTGACAGCCTGAGACATGGGGCCTCTATATAATGTGAGACATTGACACCCTGAGACATGAGGCCTCAAATAATGTGAGACACTGACACCCGAGGCAAGGGCCCTGATATAATGAGAGAGACTCTGACAGTCTGAGACATGGGCCCTCATATAATGTGAGACACTGACAGTCTGAGACATGGGGCTTCATATAATGTGAGGCACTGACACCCTGAGACAAGAGCCCTCATACAATGTGAGACACTGACATCCTGAGACATGGGCCATGATATAATGTGAGACACTGACAGTCTGAGACATGTACCTCATATAATGTGAGACACTGACACCCTGAGACATAGGCCTCCATATAATGTGAGACACTGACAGTCTGAGACTTGGGCCCTCATATAATATGAGACACTGACAGTCTGAGACATGGGCCCTCATATAATGTGAGATACTGACACCCTGAGACATGGGCCCTGATATAATGTGAGACACTGACAGTCTGAGACATGGGCTCTCATATAATGTGAGAGACTGACACACTGAGACATGGGCCCTCATACAATGTGAGACACTGACACCATGAGACATGAGCCCTCATATAATGTGGCACACCTATAGTCTGAGACATGAGCCCTCACATAATGTGAGACACTGACACCCTGTGACATGGGCCTTCATATAATGTGACACACTTATAGCCTGAGACCTGGATCATCACATAATGTGATACACTGACACCTTGAGACATGGGCCTTCATATAATGTGAGACACGGACACCTGAGACATGAGCCCTCACATAATGTGAGACACTTATTCCCTGGGACATTTTGCCTTCATATAATATGAGACACTGACACACTGAGACACAGGCCCTGATATAATGTGAGACACTGACCCCTGAGACATTGGTCCTCACATAATGTAGGACACTTATGCCCTGGGACATGGGCCTTCATATAATGTGAGACACTGACACCTTGAGACATGGACCCTCATATAATGTGAGACAGTTACACCCTGGGACATGGGTCCTCATATAATGTGAGACACAGACACCTTGAAACATGGGCCCTCATATAATGTGAGACACTAACATGCGGAGACATGGGCAATCATATAATGGGAGACACTGACAGTCTGAGACATGGACCCTCATATAATGTGAGACACTGACACCCTGAAACATGGGCCCTCATAAAATGTGAGACAGTTATACCCTGGGACATGGGCTCTCATATAAGGTGAGACACTGACACCCTGAAAAATGGCGCCTCATAGAATGTGAGACAGTTACACCCTGGGACATGAGCCCTCATGTAATGTGAGGCACTGACACCTGAAACATGGGCACTCATGGAATGTGAGACAATGACACTCTAAGACAGACACTGACACTGTGAGACATGGACCCTGATAAAATCTGAGACAGTGACACCCTTGGACATTGGCCCTCATATAATGTGAGAACACTGACATGCTGAGATATGGCCCGCATATAATGTGGGACACTGACAGTCTGAGACATGGGCCCTCATATAATGTGAGACACTAACGTGTTGAGACATAGGCCCTAATACAATGTGAGACACTGACACCCTGAAACATTGGGCCTCAAATAATGTGAGACACTTATTCCCTGGGACATGGGCCTTCATATAATGTGATACACTGACACCCTGAGACATGGGCCTGATATAATGTGAGACTCTGACCCCAGAGACATGGGCCCTCCATACAATGTGAGACACTGACACCATGAAATATGGGCCCTCATATAATGTGAGACACTGACACCCTGAGACATGGGCCTGATATAGCGTGAGACACTGACACACTGAGACATGGGCCCTCATATAATGTGACACACTTATAGTCTGATACTTGGGTCCTCATATAATGTGAGCCATTGACTCCCTGAGACATGGGCCGTCATATAATGTGAGACACTTATAGTCTGAGTCATGAGCCCTCATGTAATGTGAGAAACTGACAGCCTGAGACATGGGGCCTCATATAATGTGAGACATTGACACCCTGAGACATGAGGCCTCAAATAATGTGAGACACTGACACCCGGAGGCAAGGGCCCTGATATAATGAGAGAGACACTGACAGTCTGAGACATGGGCCCTCATATAATGTGAAACACTGACAGTCTGAGACATGGGGCTTCATACAATGTGAGACACTGACACCCTGAGACATGGGCCTCATACAATGTGAGACACTGACACCATGAGACATGAGCCCTCATATAATGTGGCACACTTATAGTCTGAGACATGAGCCCTCACATAATGTGAGACACTGACACCCTGAGACATGGGCCCTGATATAATGTGAGACACTGACAGTCTGAGACATGGGCTCTTATATAATGTGAGACACTGACACCCTGAGACATGGGCCCTCATACAATGTGAGACACTGACACCATGAGACATGAGCCCTCTATAATGTGGCACACTTATAGTCTGAGACATGAGCCCTCACATAATGTGAGACACTGACACCCTGTGACATGGGCCTTCATATAATGTGACACACTTATAGTCTGAGACCTGGACCATCACATAATGCTCCTGTGTGAGAGAGAGACCTGCAAGGAGCCTCAGGGTCTCAGGACAGAGGCAACTTTTAGGTAGAAGGAAGGATGGCTGAAGGTCACACTGAGGGAGGGACCTGTGGCCTTGGAGACAGGGGTTGTGAGGGAGGAGCAGAAAGTTGGGATTATGGAACAATTTGGCCAGAGAACTGACAGTTGAAAGCATTGGCAATTGTGAGGGGTTTATTGCAACTAGCCCTTTCAGTGAACAAGTCAGAGACCTGGGCTCTGGCATACCCTCCGACCATTTTTATTGTTTGCCAGAAGCTGCTCGGGTTTCTGGCCATGGATAACTGGGTGGACTGGCAGAAATTGCTCTTGACAGAGCAGATGGCTCTTTACAAGAGTTTCTCAACTGGCAATAGTCGCGGAGGTGGGTACAGGAGTGGGAAGACTTAAACCTTGCCCAGCATTTGTCTCTTTGCTTCATGGCGGATAGTAGGCCCCAATGGAGCCACTTGGTGATGTCACCCCTCATCCATCTTTTAGTGAGTGGGGCATGTTTATTTTGTAGAGGCGCAAAGACAGCGAGGAAGTTGTTGAGGGTCACTGAGGGATCACTCCGAGGCAGTGACCTGGGACTAGTTGGCTTGCTGTAGGTCAGCATGGTAGTTATAAATGTCAAAATTGGAGTAGTCCCACATATGGATCACTTTGCTAGGAATTTTAGGACAGAAGAGGCCCCATATGCAATAAGTGGGAGAGTGGTCTGAGATAGCATCGAGGAGGAATCCGGAGGCAACTATTTTGTCGAATCTGTTACTCAGTACCCAGTCGATGAGGGATCCCTTCACAGTATGAGAGGAGAGGCTTTGTAGGCTCAGCAATGAGCTGGCTGAGGGCAAGACCAGACAGCAGTGTCTCATAAAGTTTGGCATTGCCCCTAGCCAGTTCAAATTGAGGTTGCCCAGAACTAGCAAGTCATTTGAGCCTACTTTGTACCTGAGACAGTCAAGTAGAGAGGAGAGCCAAGTGTTCCTGCCTTTGGAGGGTTGTAGGCACAGAGCAGGTGAACCTTTCTGGTGTTACTTAGCAGGAGGAGGGCATGCAAAACTCACAGGCAGTGGTTGTGGGGGTGTCTGATGACAGATTCATTTAAGTGCCCTTTGTAATAGAGAAGCAGTCCGCCTCCACTCGTTTCCTTTCTGTCTCACCTGAGTAGGTTGTAACCCAGGAGGGCACATATGGAGTCTGGGATGTGTGGCTTCAGCCAGGATTCTGTGATCCCCAGGATATCTGGATTGTAGAGAGCCACCCAGGTGGTTAGCTCAGCAAGGTTAGGTAGGAGAATATGCATGTTCATGTGTACCATTTTAGGGCTTTGGTAGATTACCAGGCCATGGTGGACAGAGAGAGGCAGGGTGGTCTGGGGATTCGGGTATGGACTGTGCCCCAAGCTGGGCTGGGGAGGCTAAGCATCCACTCTGGGGCTGCATCCTGTAGGCCAATAGCAGCAGTAAACCAGCCCTGGAATGCTGAACTAGTTTTATGGGGCTGTCTATGACAGTGCTAGGCCTAGTCTAGTGAAAAAAATGACAAGGTTATCCACATAAATAAGTCAGAGTAGTTAAAATAGCCCTAGGAAGCTAGACAAGCAATATAATACTGCTGGCTAAGGTAGCTATATCAAGACAGTGCTATGCTGGCGTAGCCTTAAACAACAAGGGCTACAATTGTAGTCATGCACAAGTGTGACAGCAAGGATAACAAGTCCTAATAGCACAGTTAGCTCATTAACACAAAATGATCTGAGGGCTAGGCTACGGATAGCATCAGGACAATAGATTAAGCAGATTACAGCCTCTTCCAGCCAGGTATAAGATTTAATATTTTGTATCGTAGCTGCAAGAAGAGGAAGATTGGTTACAAAATTACTGGGGTACCAGACTGTAAGAGAAATTAGCATTCAGAGTTCAGCAGAGTTCAGCAGAAAATAAGTCCCTTAGGCTGCAAGAGATTGTTGGAGACACAGTGCCTAATGTTGACAACTAGGGAAAGAACCAGGTGAGCAAGTGGGCAAGATGAACAAGCATTTAAGGGAAGGAGGCAATGGGGGAGTAGGCGGGAGAAATTCTCCCTGTAAATCCTGTGGAGTTTCCTCAGGTTGGGAGGTCTGCTCAGCTCAATCTTCATGCAGGGGCCTCAACCCCAACAAAGTCAGAAAGTTTATGGCGGGAGGGGACCTACAGCAGTAGGTCTCCCTCACCTCTCCAGGCGCTGACACTGGCATGAAGCTTGAGCCAGGCTGACCTCCCTGATTCAATGAACCTCCACAGGACTTACAGGGGAATTTGCTGCAAACAGGAGACCTTGCTGCAGGGACTTTGTTTGCTTCAGCTGGGTGCCAAATTTGAATATTGCTGCAGATTGAAAGTCATCTGGAACAAGTTAATCTTGCCTCTCCAAGTCAGGTTTATGGTGGGTTGCCTTTCTAGTGACAATCTGAGAAACTTTTCCAATTGATTTCAGCATCCACGGAGAGCAAGACCCTGTGGTGCTGGTCTCTGAATGCACAAAGGCTTTCAATCGTGTGCCATGGCCTTTTCTGTTTATGGTTTTGCAGCAATTTTGTATACTGACGGATTTTTGTAAGTGGATTCAAATTATTTTCATTAAGTCCTATGTGAAAATCTGATGTAATGGTCTCTCCTCTGCTTTCTTTTGTTTGGAATGGGGCACAAGACAGGAGGTCCCCCTTGTTTAACCTCTACCTAGAATCCCTTCTCTAATTTCAGACCTCTCAAAATGTCAAAAGAATAATGGTAGGAGGCAAATCTAGATTTAATAGTTGCGTATTGGTCCTTACAAGAATAGATCCAGAAGCAAATGATTTGATACCTTTTAATGGACCAACATAGATGTAACAACAAGAACAAAAGTGCTCTAGCTTTTGGACCAACCAGTCCTTCTTCAGAAGCTTCTGAAGAAGGACTGTTGGTCCGAAAGCTAGAGCACTTTGTTCTTGTTGTTACATCTATGTTGGTCCATTAAAGGGTATCAAATCATTTGTTCTGGATCTAATGGTAAGAGGGGAGATGTTTAAAATATCAGCCTATGCTGATGATGTAATCCTCCATCTTGAAGACCTGCCTCTTCTATGCCTGCAGCCCTGGATGAGATTGCATCCTTTTTCCAGCATTATGGGATAATCTAAATATAGACAAAATGCAGGATATGCCACTGAATATTTATGTTTACAAGCAGCAATTCATAGATCTAAGGCTTATCCTGGGAATGCAATGCCTTCACATACCTGGGAATTCATCCACCACACCTTCTCTTTGATATAGGTCCTCTCAATCTTTGTCCTCTCTTGTAGGGTATAAAGCAAGACCTTGCCAGATGGACAACTCCACCACTGGCCTTTTGGGGCCAATTCAACACTATTAGGATGACCATTCTTTCATTGCTCCTTTACCCACTGGGAATGTTGGGTGCTTTCCTCCCCAAACCCTGGTTCTCCTTACTGCAAAGGCTCCTGAACTCTTTCCAATGAGGGAGGGGCAGTTCATTCTGCTTATTCACAAGGTACGCTCTAGAGAGACAAAGGTGGTTTGCATTTCCCCACTTCAATCTTTATTATTAGCTCTACGGGGCTAAGTTTTTACAATGGGGCACTGCCTCAGACAGGCTTTGAAGGAAAGATATATGCCCATCTGGCTCAGAATCAGGGCCTCTCTCTCTCTCAGATGGTTGGTTTTCACCTCTCTAGCCTTTGTATTCCAAATTGTCTAGTCTGGCTGTGGCTTTTCTTCAGCCTCCTTTAGTGTGGTTGCTCAGACCCGGGGACAATTGGAACACTTTCTACATCAGCACAGCCTGTTTTGCAAATCCCAATATATTCACATTAGGGGCCATCTGTTTCCAGTTCCTTTTGTCCCTCCTGGGAACTGTCTCCTTGTCTTCTCTTCTAGAATACAGTAAGTCAAGTGTCTACCCCATGGGTGCCTGCAAAAGCCTTTTCTTTTCCTCTCCTCCACCCTTTTAAATACTTGCAGCTGACTAATGCTCTTAATTCACATGTTAGTCATGGCCCTTGGGAATGGGGAATAATGATGTATTGCCACAGCTTATCTCATTGGGAGCCCAGCTTCATCCTGTAGTCAATCTTTAAAACATTTTATAAATATCCAGCCTGACTTACCTATCTGGCATCTGCTTCTACTGGCTGCAGACATTAGAGTGGCATACCAACCATAAGCGTTGACAATCCATCTGTCACAATCTATACAAATATATTAAAAGGGACCGCTACAGATGGACCCAATTTCAGCTCCTCCATGATATGTACTACACCCCCTTAGGTTATTCAGGATGGGAGGGTTGAAACTCAGGTGTGTTCCTACTGTGGCTTGGTTAACAGACACTTACTACACATGCTGTGGAATGTCCCAGGGTGACTCCTTCTGTCAGAGAATTCAGGCTTAGTTGGACCCACTTTGGGACTACAAGATGCCTTCACTCCAGAAAGCTGTCTGGTAGGAGACTACCCTAATTCTCTCTTCAGCCACTGCAAAGCTTATAACCCTAATTTTGATAGTGGCCAAAGTCACTATTCTGAGACACTGGCAGATTGATCCCACACCACCCTATAGTGAATGCTTAATGAGCTTTTGCAGGTCCTTATGGTTCAGAAGCAGATGACCAGACATAGTCAACAAGATGATCTCTTTCATTTAAAGGAGAGACTCTGCACACACTTTTATTTCTACAGCAAGCTGCCGTGTAAAGTGGATTATCTGTGCCACCCTATTTCATTGTTCTTCTTTCAGTTCTCTTCATCTTCTTGGGTACTTTGGTCATTTGTTGTTCTGGGGTTGGCTGAGGGTTGGCTTGGGATGGGGTGGTTGGAGAGATTCCTTCATAGTCAGTTGGTGTCTTCTTGTATTTGGTTAAACTATTGGGGGGTTGGGGAGGGTGGGGTAGCTCATTACTCTTTTGTATGTTATTACTGTAACCTTATGGTGGTTGTTCATTGTGTGTACTGTTTGTTTGGAAAAACAATGAACTTTTAATTATAAAAACTAGTGACTGCATCAATCTGATGTTTACTGATTGCGTGGTAGTGGGGTTTATCGTAGGTCATGGTCACTATCTCATTAACTTAGCCCTCATGGGTACACATCTCAGCAAAGACACTAGACTGTTGCCCATATTTCATGCATAATAATGTCAGTGTAGATATATATGTGTTAAAGCCCACATTAATACAGTATTTGTAGGGTTCTTACCTATATTCTTCCTATACCTACATCAAGTCTGCTAAAACCCAAATGGTACTGTAATTGCACATGCATGTACTGGAATGCATTTGATGTCACTGTCAATGCTTATTTCTCTCCTGATGGCTTGTTGTTCCAAAACCATGGGTATTTTATTTGCTTCAAATATGTTTTATTAGTTCGGACTGCTAACACTTGCCATATTGCAATAATAGCCACTGGAGTTTTAAACACTTCTGATTCAGTATAGGGGCTGGTTGGTGACATTTTACTGTGGCGATGTTTAGATGTTGATAGAGCATACTGAACCTGTTTTTGTTTCCTGGCAGGTTGTCCCAGGTATGAAGGTGCTAGATTTCTGCTAGCCAACTTCCCATTCCCTGGATAGTTCAAGCGTTTGTGGCAACTTTACTCTAAAAGTGAATATGGTATTATTGGGGAAAACATCATATGCAGCGATAATGGACAAGGTAATATAAAAGCCATTTTGGACATTTTGAATCTTATCTGCTTCTAATGTCTTGTACATGAGTAGCCTTGATACAGCTATTGAATTTAACAAATCAGAACAGCCAGATAGCAACTTTTTCTTCCAAACTTTTTCTCTACCAGGATGTTCTGTAGCCCTTATACTCTGTACTTATCTGGTTCCATTTTCTGCAACTCCTTTGCATAAAAAGTATCATTGATGTCTTCCCTGATAGACTTTCAGCTTCTAGGTGAGTCTCTCTGTTTCTAAGACCTCTGTCACAATAAATATCTCATCTGTGTATGCCTGTTCATATCCCTTTCCAAACACCCATTGCAACTTCGATATTATGACTTGAACACCTTTCTGATGGGTATCCTTTTGATGTTTTGCCAAGAACAATATTGCTGTAGAGGTCATCCATACACATACTACATACTAAGAAGCCAGCAGATTAAGCCCTATGGTCTATCAAATCTGATCGATAATCAGTGCCTTTGCAGGGCATCGTTTTTGCCCCCTTCCTTACAAGGTCCCCACCTCACCCACACACCTCAGCAGGGCTCTGGAATGCTTCCTCCCTCTATATCTATCCCAGACTTTCTTGAACCCTCCACAGTTGCAGCAGCCACCAAGTTCCTTAGGCAGCACATTCCAGGGCTCCACCACCATCTCAGTGAAGTAGCTTCTCCTTGTTACACCTAGGAAAAATGAGTAAACTGGTATTCAGTGTTTCTTGCTTTATATCTCTTTTCACCGCTGTCTGAATCTAATTGAGCTTTAAATCACTATTGTAATCCAACAAATGGTGCCTTTTGAGGAATCAGTCTATAAAGGAATTTATTAGACAATATCAATATCAAAACTGATGTGCACACTGAATAAGTTGGGAATGTTGCTGCAGTTATCAATATAAAGTACAACAAGGTTTACAATATTTCAAACATTATTATTTCTGTTTTGTCCTGTTTTATAGAAATTGTTGGACATGTTCTCTTAATAAGTAACATAGAAATGCTTGAGCAAAGTAAAGGCACTGACTATGTAAGGTACGTGTCAAAAGACATAACATAGTCGAATAATATGTGCAATGTTGCTTTAAAAGAGTATGGTGGATTATAATGGAATAAGTCAATCAAATAATGACTGAAATGATGTCACAAGCCTAAAGACTGGTAAATAGCAGGAGTAAAGAACTCTTAGCCATGACCACGAAGGAAGGCTTGGAGCTGAAGCGTTGGGGCTAGCATTCTGTGTATGAACAGGAAATGACTTTGCACTGAGCTGTGAACTATTTTTGACAATCAAGTAAATAACAGTTGAATTTAAGAATTAATGGTCATGCAAGCATTTTGTTTGAGTGAATGGAGTAGCACTTAAAATTTTAAATCCAAAGTCTGTAGTAGGGCTACCAACCCTTTAGAAGCGCACCCTGCCTGATTCTCTGAGGCGCAGTTGAAGTAAATCTTTGAACCTGTTTGAAATTTTGCTATCACAGTACTGTGATGGGACTGATGAGGAGATTTAAGTTAGAAGAGCCTTATCATAAATGGAAGGATTACACCATTTGGAAAACAATATGGACTGAAGCCGAAACTGAGGATTTTTGCTCAGGTAATGGTTTGAGAATCAAAGGTATTTTGCTTCATATCTAAATCGCCTGCTACTAGTTTCAAGTAAGAAGTACAGGAAAGAAAATCTTCCTACTGCAGATCACCAGGACAGGAAGAACAAGCGTTGGTCAATACCAAAGTTCATCGCTGGAACTGATATTGGTACGCACATTGGCAGGACTACAGTTCCCAGCAGAAAGAACAAGTTATACCACCAAGTTCACATTCCTGTTGAAATACAGTGACGTATATACTTATTTCCTCAATTCATGATCTGGCTTTGAAGAGTGAAGATGTGTCTGCGGTTCAAAGAAGATGAGAGCATTGAGCCCCACCATGGGTTAGGGGCACATTATGGTTAGAAATCCTAATGCCCGGGCGTTTGTTGGTATTTGCACTACAAATTTTCAACATGACCTTTTGTGACATCCACCTCATGAAAGCATTTGTGACCTCTGCTCATGAACAGTGGCACTGTGATTTTGTTAATCTGTCCCCAATGTTGATTTATCACAGTGAGCGCACTTTTGCACCAGCTGTGCAAAACACAGTTCAGACAGGATGGGAAAATTGCAGCTATACCATTCATAGAGATGTGAAGAGATGGCAGCGTTGAACATCAGGAGTGAAAATATTAAAAATGCTCAAACGTATGAGCGTATGTGGAAACTGTACAGTGCATGCTCGTAACAGTCATTTAGTGGAATAATTTCACCAAAATTTCAACATAGGCATTTGTGACCTCTGCTCATGAACATTGTCACTATGATTTTCTTAATATGTCTGGAACGTTGATGTCCCACAGCTAACACATTCAATAACGCATTTACTGACCTCAGTAGTGTTCTTCCTCCAGACTTCCTTGACATTGCAGTGTCAGTGGCTCAGTAGGTAGCACACTCGCCTCTGAGGCTGGGAGATCAGAGGGCTGTGTGTTCAGTTCCCACATTTGGCACTTGGTTAATATCCCAGTACTGACACTGTAGTGCAGCATGAGAGGGTGCTGCACTTCTGAGGTGCCGTCTTTCGGATGAGACGTTAAACCGAGGTCCCATCTGCCTGGATTGGTGGTAGTTCAGGTGGATGTTAAAGATCCCATGGCACTTATTGAAAGAGTAGGGAATTTCCGTGTCCTGGCCAAACTTCCCTCATTCACTAAAAATACCACCAACAGCTTAATCTGGTTCAAGGTCAGTTGGCATTCATCTGTATCCCCCTCCCCTGGTCGTGCCTGAAAATAGGCAGGATTTGTCTAGTGCACTTACCTGGTCTACAAAAGCTAAATAAATAAATAAAGACCTCCCTCCTGCACCCTTCCCCACCCGCCCCTTTTCAAGTCAGCCCCTTTTACTTCAGAGCAGTCAGGACACGTGAAGTCCATAGATCCATCTCTAAAGCAATTGCTGGATCTAGAATAAGTGGTGACTCCTCGACCTCAAACTGCTGTCCCTTACTCTTGATGAAGTGCTATCGCCTCTAACCTGGATTTTCAACCTACCCATGGCCAGTTCCCGACAGATGGAAATCTGCCACTGTGACACCAGTCCACAAGAGTGGGGACAAGACACTTCATGGAAATTATAGGCCTATATCCATACTACTACCCCTCTAAAGCCATTGAACATCTGGTATCTGACCAGCTAATCGAATATCTGGACAAGTACAACATCCTTTGTAAACAACAGCACGGCTTCAGAAAAGGCCACAGCATCACATCTGCCCTCCTTGAATTCACAGGAGCAATTCACAACTCTCTGGACAATAATTAACTCACTGGTTCGGTCTTCATAGACCTTACCAAGGCTTTTGACACCATCCATCATCGACTACTCCTCACAGAACTGCTAAAACTGGGCTCTGCCCTGAGTCTACAACTTGGTTTAAGAGCTACCTGGAAAACCATTCCCAAAGAGTGAAAATTGCTGATGTCCTCTCAGATGCTAGACCAGTACATTCAGAAGTCCGCTAGGGATAAATACTTGGCCACTCCTCTTCAGCCTGTTTTTGAACAATCTTCCACAGTCCTGTCCAGAACAAATCTTACTCTATGCTGACAATGCTGTCATTCACACCACCCAACAGGACCCCATCTACTCCAAAAAGCTTCAGAAGGGTTTCATATCCATTGAAACATGGTTTAGTAGTCAAAAGCTGGTTCTCAACTATAAGAAAACAAAGTCAATGCTTTTCTGTGGCTCCTAAAACAAATATAGGCTTCACCCCGTAATATTACAACCTGCATTGGTGCTGTCCTCAAACAGGTTCACTCCTTTAAATATCTGGGGTTCACCATAGACAGCAACCTATTCTACAGCATCCACATAGAAAGCATCGCCAAAGCTGCAAGCGCATACATTGGTCTCCTCTATAGGCACAGGCAATGCCTTACCTTGGATGCCTTAAGATAGCAGAACAGAGCTTGGTGGTCTTTCTAATCAACTATGGTCTGATTATTTATGGCTCTGCAACTGACACAGCCCTCAGGTGCTGATTCTTGGCCCTAAACAAAGCTTGCTGATTTATCGCAGGATCCCACCGACTCACCCATATGTGTGACCTCTATGCCCAAACAGGGTGGCTCCAGCTATCAAACCGTATCAAGTACCACACTTGTCTAATGGCTAAGAAAATTGTGCTACATCTTTCTCCCCAGAGTCCAAAGTCTTCTCCATACAGCATGCAACCCCTGCCGCACCAGGGCTTCAGAAAATGAAATGCTGCACATTCCTCTGTGCCACATCACACAGGGCCAAAGATCCTTTGTGCACTGAGCTCCTAGCTCAGTTAATGGACTCAACAAAGACATCTCCTCTCTGCAAAAGCTAGGTCCATTAAAAGCCAGCCTTCATCTCCACCTAGCTACCTCTAGCTCCTGCGACTGTCCTTCATAATCTGATATCCCTCCTAGCACTTCTCACCCCTCTGTTCCTCTTCCTACAGCCTACCCTCACCTCCTATTTTCCCCTATCCCAAGCACCTTTTGAGGCCTGACAAATGCCCATGGCTGCACCCCTCTTTGTGTCCCTTCCAAGCCTCAGCGTTACGGCTACCTCCTGCCCTGGTACTCACGTTCCTTCAATGTCACGTATTTCAGCTGCTTAAAAATGTCTGTGCACCATTTCTGCATTGTTACCAACTCTATGTAATGTTTGTATTGTACCTCAATTGATGTGGAACCTTTGTAAAAAGTCTTGGCTCAAAGGTCCTTGTAATCCTAGACTCTAAATAAATAAATAATAAAACCTTGCCATTGTCCCCATGCCCTCACTCAGCTCTGCACTTGCTTCCATTGACAAGCCACCCTCTCCACTGCCATTTCTGTCGACCAAGCCCTTGACTATTTTAAGGATAAATTCATTGCCACCTGGAATGCCTTTGCTCTTTAGAAAGACCAAAGTCTGTGAGCTTCGCCTCCCTGGATCACCCCTAACTTCTGGCCTGCTTCAAGGGCGTGATCAGGCCTGGAGAAAACACAGATCTACTAAACATCCAAATGACTGCGCCAACTACAGAATGCTACACAATTCATGTACTAAAGCTACTAGACTGGCTAAGACTGATTATTTCAAATCCTTATTCCTGACTAACACTAACTGTCCATCTAAATTCTGGAGGGTAGTTCATGCCCTGTTCTATCCCGCTCTTACCTTCCCCTCCAGTTCTCAAAATAAATAACTCCCTAGTTTCAAGGGATCCAGGTTGAAAGAAGCAGGCTGTTGGTTAACTAGGATCTGCAGCTTATCCATTAAGTAGGAAATGGGCAGACTTGGTGGGTAAGCGGTCATATCTGCCATCAAATTCTATGTTTCTATGTTTCCATGGCCATGAATTTAATGGCTATTGCACCTCGCACCCCATCTCTTCTAAATTCCTCTCTTCCCCCACTTGCTGCCTACTAATTTCAGCCATTCACCCCAGCCAGTGCCTACCCTTTCCTTTTTCTTTTCTATTATCACCTCGGATGAAGCTCTTAGTGCCCTCATATCTCTGAACCCTCTAAGGCTCTTCACCAGAACAGCTCAATCCTAAACTTTGGTACCTTTCTGGTCCTGCAATTGCTTATTCTATCTCCCTAAACCTTAACCTCCTTTATTTCTGCCCAAGTACCCTCATCCTGTACACATTCTGTAGTACTTCCTCTCCCCAAAGGTGGTGATACATCCACTCCTGGCAACTATCACCCCATTTTCCTCTTTCCTACTCTTGCCAGACTTCTTCACCCCCCTTCCAATCTGGTTTTCAGAAGAACCACTCAACAACCACCTCCCTCCTCAGGCTTACTGACTCCATCCTTCAGGGATGGACGATGGCCTGATCACCTTGGCCATTTTGTCAACCTAGCCAAAGCTTTCCCATCTCCTGCTTCTTGATTCTCTCTCTCAGCTGGACTTGCTCCACCAGCCACCAAATGGTTTAAATCCTACCTCATTAGCAGGACCCAATCGGTGAGAATCCTTGATTTCATCTCCCTCCTCCCCATCAATACTGGTGTCCCTCAGGGCTCAGTGCTTGGTCCCCTACTGTTCTCCATTTTCCTTAATGATCTTCACACAGCCTGTTCATCCTGTTCTAGCCACATGTACACTGATGATACTGTTTTGTACAGTCCCTGAAAAACCCTGTTGCTGTGAAACCAGCTTACACATGACTTCAGCCAAGTTCAGCTCTGGTTTGCTTCTCACCAACTTTTTCTAAACACCAAGAAGACTGTCTCAATGACCAGGCAGAGACTCTCTAGGCTCCTGGCCCTACCCACCTTCCACGTCCTTGATGAGACCATCCTGGAGGACACCGCCTCATTTAGATATCTGGGGATTTGGCTGGACCAGCACCTCAACTTCTCTGTGCATATCAATGCTATCCTGAAGAAACTGCACATCAAGCATGGTGCTCTGTACAGGAGTCATAGTTTCAACCCTCCGACTGTAAGGCATGCAATTGTACAGGAGATGATACTCCCTATCTTTGACTACTGTGACATAGTCTACAGTGCTGCTCCCAAATCTTCACTCACCAAGTTGGACATTTTCTTTAACTCCTTCTGCCACTTTGATCTTGACTCCTCTTCTTGCTCCCACCACTGTGAACTCTATCACCTCTAACCGTCCTTCCACTATCTCACAGACGCATCTCACACTGTGCCAAACTAACCTTCAAATTCTGGTTTTAAGTGCTCCCTCTAGCTCACATCCACTTTCTCCACTCCACCTCCTCCCCACCCAGTATCTCAGATCTAATGACGCCCACACCTTGATGGTCTCTCACCACTTCACCCTCATCGGTCAGACTGGTATCACCCATCACTTCCTTAAAATCTGGAATTCTCTCCCCTGAAATATGACATTCCCCCTCCACTACTCCCATACCTCGGCCCTACACAATTACTCTCCTCAGCTGTTCCTGCTTTTGCCCTCCTTAATACCTATCCTAAGTTTCTGCCTTCCTACACTGCCCCCAGCAGGGTTCTGAACATCCTGAATGGGAATCAGGAAATGACTGCCCCTTCTCCTAATATTCAGTTCTTGCCCTCCCTCTTTCTTCTCCACCTGCCCTTCTGGGTCACCCATATGCATGACCTATCCCATCTTTTTTACTCAACAGCACTTGCGTACTACCTCAAGCCTGCTCCTGGTACTCGTGCACTATAATGGGTCTGTTGCATTATTACTGTTTTGTACATGCATATGTTCTTTTGTATGATTTTGGACATGTATTGTCATTTACCAATGTCCCACTACTGTTTCTTGTACTATACCTTGTGTTCCACCTGCTGCATAATCTTACAATGTTATATTGTTTGTACTATCCACATACTATTGTAACTGATCATCTTTCACAACTCTATATAACCTCTTCTCCCCAGGTCACACAGTGAGACAAGCAATTGTTGTTCAGTGTGTCCTCCTGGTGAAACATTTCAACAAATAAATAAATAAATAAAATTGTGCTCCAGATGTACAAAACACATTTCAGGCAGGATGTGAAAATGACAGCTGTACTTTTCATAAGGAGGTGTGCAAAACTGACAATGTTAAAATTCTTGACGTTATAGTGTGTGTGGAAACTGTGCAACACATGCTCATAACAGTCATTTTATGAACTTTTCTCACCAAATTTTTAACATAGGCATTTTGGGACCTCCACTCATGAACAGTGTCACTGTAATTTTTATAATCTGTTCAGAACACTGATTTCCCAGAGCGACCACGCTATTCTGCATTGGAAGTGTGAAAAACATTTCAGTCAGGATGTGAAAAATGACAGCTGTACTGTTCATAAGGAGATGTAAAAATGTCAGTGTTGAAAATATGGAGTGAAAATGTTACAAGTTCATGAAATTAGGTGTGTGCATGGAAACTGTGCAATGCAGGCTTGTAACACAGTCATTTTATGGACTTTTGTCACCAAATTTTCAACATAGGTATTTTGAGACGTCCACTCATGAACAATGTCACTGTGATTTTCATATTGTGTTCCAAACACTTGTTTCCCATAGTGGCCATGCTATTCTGTGCTTAAAGTGCGAAAATACATTTTGGCAAGGATGTGAAAATGACAGCTGTACTGTTGATGAGGAGGTATAAAAAATACTAACATTGAAAATCTGGGTGAAAATATAACATATTCATAACATTGCAAGTGTGCACTGAAACTGTGCAATGCACACTGGTAACACAGTCATTTTTTAATTTTTTCACCAAATTTTCAACATAGACTTTGAGAGCCCACCTAATGAACAGTGACTTTGTCATTTGTTAATTGGTCCCAAAGGTGATTCCACACAGTGACCACAAAATCACCTTTTGGGACCAAATAATCAGATGACAGTCATTGAATTCATGAGGTGGGGTCCCAAGAACCCATGTTGAAAATTTGTTCCAAAATTAGCACAAATGCCCAAGATATGCATCAAAGTTGAAAAAAATATTTATGCCATTATACAGTGTACTGGCATTTCTTTAGTTAAGCGGTTGCCTTTGAAGAATGCAGGCGTGTTCCTGCCCACTGAAGACTTTTGCGCTGGGCCCGGAGGTAAGTATGAGGTGAGGGAGGTGGGGATACATGAAGATGGGTGCAAGTTGGGGAGGGAGCACTGGACTCAATGAGGAACTGTTTTCTTGTTTGAAGGTTTTAAAAACTGTAAAACATTGCAGGAAGGTTTTCTTTCTTACACGAACATTTGTCATGCTGGGGTGGGCTCCCAGTGTGCCACCTGAATGTTTCTTGGGTAGGGGCTGTAGCTGACAGGGATGGGCACCTCCAAAGTCACCTACAGAGTGTTGGGGAACAAGAGCTGAGGGGATTGAACACCACCTCAGCACACAACAAATTGGGGGCCATTATGCTGATGGGGAGCTCCCTCATCAGCAAATGAACTGAAGGGGGATGCTGACAGGGGAATTGGGCACTCCATCAGTTTGTTTATTTTTAACGGTGAGAGGGCATACCAACAGCCTGGGCTCTTTCGTGTTCATACTGCTGTAGCGACAGCAGTGTGGAATGTGCAACCAGGAATGCAACATCAAGGGACTGAGCTGCACAACTGTTCTGTCAACAGCTCTGTCCTTTGAAAAGTTGTCCTGCTCTGCCACAACAGCTGAAAAGGAGTCATTGCCAACTTGCCATATGAATCACCTGCTGCTGACCTGCTCCTAGGAACAAAGCTCTCCATTGGACACACCCTATATAGCACCTCTTATAGCAATGAGTTCTTCTGTGCCTGCACACCAAGAAACTCAAAAAGCAAGGTAGTGCTTTATCAAGAAGTAAATGGCCAGGTGGTTTGAATTGTTCATAGCAGCAAAGGAATGACTCACAGAAGCATGACCAAGTGAGCAGGAAGGAAGCGTTGGTTTAGAGCATTCACTCACCTTGCAGCAACAGCAAGAACTGTCTAAAGCTAAATTGTGGGTAAATGTGGAGCAGCAGCAGCAGCATCATTTAATGAAGATGGGGAAACATAAAATAGTGCTTATAAAACGTGAACACCTTCTAAAAGGAGGTCAATACTAATTATAATATTTCAACCTTGAAACTTATTCAGAACAAGGCCAAGTGCTGCAAGAGCTCACTAGTTAAAACTCTAACAAGTAGCTTTGATCATTTAAAAATAAAGACACACAGATTAAGATCCTGAAACAGAATCAATAGAATACACTACGTTAGTCATTAAAGAAGCTTCAGAGAAGTTTGAAGAGCTCTGTGAAAATTAAAAACAGTAAAAGCAGAGGTCTCTAACTTTAAACAAACTTAAGAGTTTATACAGTTGGACAAAGCCTTGAAAAAAAAATCTTGAAACACAAACAGGAAGTGATAATTAGAAAACAAAATAAACTTGTTAGAGATAGCAAGGAGTATGAGGCAGGGACAGCTTTTATTTCACAGAGCAAAGTGAAGAGACCATACTGCTTTAGCAGGAACAGCAGGGCAGATCAAAGAACCAGAGAAATAAGAATCAGATGGATCAAAGCACCAGACTCACCCAGTCTAGGTCTGTTTCTATAGATTCAACAAAAATCATGAAAATGAGCTTTTTAGATCAGACAGAAGGAGAAGAAGAAATGTACAAGAAGAGCTAGGAGAGGACGTGGCAACCGAAATATCAGAAGGGCTCTGAGAATGACAACTCACAAGCCTAACTGCAAATAATAAATCTAGCTGATCAGAAGTTCACAGAGACTCAGATCGCCTTGCTTATGAAAGGATTCCATTTTGTACTGATCCCAAACATTATAAATTCACAATCTTTGTGGATTTATACAAACTATTTAGAAAAATAAACTGATTTTGTTTATTTTTTAATTAAAAGACAACACGCAGGAAAGGCAGACATGGGCTATCTGGAGACAAGAGAAATAAATGGAGAAGAGCTGGACTACCTTTTGGCTGCTATTGGAGATAACACTGGGGAGGACAACCTAGAAAATGAGACGGACATACAACATCTGGACATTCTTATGATTTATTTAGAAGAGCAGGAACTAAGGAGACAGCCATCCAGGGAAGAAACAGATTGGGACTTAAAACATTTGAGAGAGTTCTTCTTCAGATGTAAGTCTGATTTTTGCCCTGCGAAACAAAACAATATTGGCAGTTTTGAGAAAACAATTCCATTAAAAGCTAAAGAATTGTTAAAGCAAAATGTTAGAGAACTAAGGAAATCTATGAAAGAAGGAGGAAGCAGCATTAGATGATTTAATAAAAATGAAGAATATTATTATAAATGCTGCTGATAGGGTAATTTAGTAATCATGAATACACATGATTACAAAGAAATGGTATAAGAATTACTAAGAGATCAGATGAGTTACAAGAAACTGAGGGGAAGCCAACTCATAGCTTGAAGAAGGAACTGTTTTCACTGCTGGAAAAGTACAATCTGACGGGATAATCATCAATAATGAATTTAAATATCTGTATAATGATAATCCCATTATGCCAGCTTTCTACATCAATCCTAAGGTGCATAAGAATCTGGAGCACCCACTAGGCAGGCCAATAGTATTGGAGTGCGGGCTCTTTAATATCACCTCTATGATAATTTTTAAATTTATTTTTACAGATACCAGTGACACCATTAAAAATTTAAGGATGTGAAGTGGCAGGACGAGTACCTCTGGATTACTACATATGTAGAGGCTCTATACAGCTTGATTAAGCACTCTGATGGGATTAGAGCAGCAAAACACTTTCTAAATAAGCAAAATATTGGGGAACAGATATCTGTATAATTTTAACTTTAGTTTTAGAGTTTGTATTAACATATGACTTGAACAGCGATGGGGGCGTCAATGGCCCTTGTCAATGTTAACTGCTTCACGTGCTGTGAGAACAAGAAGTATTGTATGACCAGATCAACAATCCATTCTGTGAAAAAAAAGATTCATGGGGCAGGATCATTGAAGTTTGCCTGTGTATCTTTAAGGGTGAGAAAGAAGAAGCAGAGTGATTTGTTTCCTGGTTTAATAACAATAAATGGAACCTCAGATTCACATCCCAGGTAGATTAAGAAAAAAATGTTCTTGACATTACCTGTGAAAGCAGACACAATGACTGGCAATATTACAACTGCCAGTTATAGAAAGGAAACAACTACAGATTCCTTGCTGCATAATACCAGTTCCCATCCAGCAGTTAAAACACAATTCCCTATGGGTAACTTCAAGAATTAGAAGAAGCTGCGCAACAGACAGAAACATGGAAACATAGACAATGATGGCAGAAAAGGCCAGAGGTCCATCTAGTCTGCCCAAGTTCCCTATAACCCCTGGAACATACTGTTTGTCCAGAGTGCTAACCATTCCCATCCTCTCTCTATTCTCGTTCTTGGTCCTCTCACCCCATGTAACCACTATTCCTTCATTATGTCCAGCCCTGCTTGAATCCTCTGACTGTTTCTGCTCTCACCAATTCAGTAGACAGACTGTTCCAAGGTTCCAAAACCCTTTCCATAAAGTAGTACTTTCTCACAACTCTCCTGTACCTCCTGTTACTTTCCATTCATGTCAAATAGTTCCCCACAGTTCACTTTAATTCCTTTAAGGAACTTGAAGGTCTCTATCATATCTTCTCTTCTTTCTGGTCTCCAGTGAGTACATATTTAGTGCCTTGAAGCGCTTCTCATAGGATCTGTCCAGCGGGCCAGAATCTCTGAAAACTGAGTAATCTGGTATTCAGTGTTTCTTGCTTTATGTCTCTTTTCACCTCTGTCTGAATCTAATTGAGCTTTAAATCAATATTGTAATCCAAAAGTTGTGCCTTTTGAGGAATCAGTCTATAAAAGAATGTATTAGGACAATGTCAATGCCAAAAACTGATGTGCACACTGAATAAGTCAGGAATGTTGCTGCAGTTATTAATATAAAGTACAACAAGGTTTATATTTTAAGCATTGCCATTTCTGTTTTGTCTTATTTATTAGAAATTGTTGGACATGTTCTCTTAATAAGAAACATGGAAATGCTTCTCAGTAAAGTAAAGGCACTGACTATATAAGAGTAGGGCCAGATATTAAAACTTTGCCCTGGGGCTAAATTAGCACTGCCCTTTGGGCAAACTTAGCCGGGGCACAAAAGAAGCCATATTCAAAAGGAATAGCCCAGGGTAAACAGCTTCTGAATATAGCCTGGGAATGAGGCTGGGCAAACTGGTTGGGAGTACAGGGCAAACTTAGCCCTGGAATAAGATAGGTCTGAATACGGCAACCAGGAAGTGCAAACCACAACAGCAACACGTGCACAGCGATGTGAAGGTAGGTAGAGGTGAACTATGTGGCCAATGTGTGTGTCAGCAAATGTGTGGACCCAGTACAGCTGCAGATAGCAGCGTATGTGAAAAGTACAGTGTGCAAAGCTTTAAAATATTCCCTGAACTGTTTGTGTAGCGCAAACACATTTGGCGCAGGTTTAGCACAGGGCTAAACCGTATAGTCTGGTGCAAACACGCTTGCCCGAGCTAAACGCTTCCATATTCAAAAGTGATATGCAAATGAGCCTACTTTCAGTAGTCTGTGGGCAAACATCCAGATTAGCATCTAATTATGCCCTGATTTGCATGCAGTTTGCGCCGGGCTAACTGTTTAGCCCTCGGCTAAACCCACAAACATGTTAGAGCTGTACAAACAGCTTGGGAATATTACAGTTCTGAACACTGCTTCCACATGTGCTGCTGCCTGCAGCTGTACTGGGACAACACAACATAGGCACAGATGGTGGTGGTGCTGCATGCAACTGTCACACTGTAGGTCATGCTACAGTGCACAGCAGACACTACAGTAGCAAGAGGCCAGTGGTGTGGACACAGCAATGCCTATGGTGTGTAGGGTAGTGCTGATGACTGCAGTATACACAGTGACAGGCCCAACCTGCAGGTGTTTACTGACAGTGGACATTACTGTTATGCTGTTGTGTGACCCACAAATGCTGCACCTCTGGTATGGGATGCTCACAGTGACATATACATGTCCGGCTTGTGTGCTGTGGCAATTGTACAACTGTGTGGTATGTGACCGGGAGGGGACATATTATCTGAAAGGCACACTGGTGTTGGGGTATTCCCAATACTGGACCATGTGCACTGCATGATGTGTCCCAGCCTTGTGGCCACACCTGGTCTGTGGCACAGCCTGGCCACCCATACACTCTCCCCTCAACATCCTCCATGCCCACAGTGCTGCATGTGTGCTGGCATCTGTTGGTGTCCACAGAAGTGTGGCCCACAGGTGTGTGCTGTATGGCCACACTGCCATGCTGTCCACTGGTGGCTGGGTCACCACTTACTGCCTGGCATGGCTGGGACTGGTGGCAGATGATGGCATCATTGTGATGCCATCAGTTAGCAGCATGCTCCTCTATGTTTGTTTTTGTCAATGTGTCATATTTATTTGTTAGGGTCATGCAAACCCACGCAAACACTGCACAAAGCCATATTGTTGCACAAAGCTGATTGCCCAGGGTAAAGACAAGCTTTTCTTGAGCAGTAATGTGTACCACGTAAGCGTTGTGCTAAGTCGTGCAAAACCACTTTGTGCAGGCTAGTCGCTGAATATAGCATTACGCCTGTATTCATGTCAGTTTGCCCCTTGAATACATTATGATTTTGCCCAATGCTAATGCAGTTTGCCCGCGCTATTTGGCCTTTTGAAAATAGCAGACCACACTAATCCTGTGCTAAACCTGCATAAGCGGTTTTGCCAGGCGTAAAGTTTTGAATATATGGCCCTAAGTGTCTTAGGACATAACATAGTTAAAAATATGTGCAATGTTGCTTTAAAAAAAGAGTATGGTGGGTTACAATAGAACAAGTCAGTCAAATAATGAATGAAATGATGTCATAAGACTAAAGACCAATAAACAGCAGGAGTAATAACGTTTAGCCATGCCCCTAAAGAAGGCTTGGAGCTGAAGTGCTGGGGCTAGCATGCTGTGTATGAAGGTGAAACGACATTGTGCTGAGCTGTGAACTGTTTTTGACAATTGATTAAATAACAGCTGAATTTAAGAATTAATGGTCATGGAAATCTTTTGTTTGAGTGAATGGAGTAGAGCTTAACATTTTGCACCCAGGACATTGGAAGGGTTAACCTCACAGGCCTGCATTTACTGCTTCTGTGATAAATATGATAATACAATAGCTTTGTACTGGGTTTTACAACACACCAGCATATTTCCTTCTATCTCTCATCCTCTCTCTACATTCCACCTCCCCACCCACTCTCTCAGATCAAATGATGCTCACACTTTGACGGTCCTCGCCACTCCACTCTCATCTGTCAGACTGGTTTTGCCCATCGTTTCCCTAAAATCTGGAATTCCTCCCCTGAAATACGACACCCTCCAACTACTCCCTTACCTCTGCCCTACACAAATACCATTCCCTCAGCTGTTCCTGCTTTAACCCTCCTTAATACCTATCCTCAGTTTCTGCCTTCCTACCATGACCCCCGGCAGGGTTCTCAACATCCTGAAGGCGGAAATCAGAAATGGCTACCCTTCTCCTGACATTCAGTTTTGCCCCTCTCCTCCTGCCCTTCTGGGTCACCAGTGTGCACAACCTAACCCCATCCTTTTACTCCAACAGTACTTGCATACTACCTTGAGCCTGCATCTGGTACACTCATGCACTATAAATGGTTATATCACATTATTGCTGTTTTGTAGATTCATATGTTCTTTTGTATGATTTTGGACATGTAATTTACCCAATGTTCCACTACTGTTTATTGTACAATACCTTGTGTTCCAACTGTTGCACAATCTTTCAATGTTGTATTGTTTGTACTACCCACATATTATTGTAACCGATCATCCTTCACAACCCTATGTAACCCCTCCCCAGATCTTACCGTGAGATGAACGACTTGTTGTTAAGTATGCTCTCCTGGTGAAACATTTCAATAAATAAATACAAAGGGCCAGATATTCAAAGGGTTCCGCCATGCGCAATAGAGTTGCGCCTGCGCAAGTCCAAACTTGCTCCATTCTGCGATATTCAGCAGGAGGCATTTGTGCCACAGAAAACATGCTGAGCAACAGCGCAATGCAAATGAATGCATGCTGAACTGGAGGGGAGGAACTATGCATAAACTGCACAGCCCGATATTCAGCTGGCTGTGCAGAGTTGTGCAGCGTAATCCCCAACCTGCGCCTGCACAACTTTGAGCCAAAAAGGCTCAAGTCGAGGGCTACCCACAGGTGAGCTGCTGCATTGCAGGGCGCAACACAGCAGCTGCCACCTGTGGCTGGCCTAACCCTCCCTGTGCCCCCTGCAGCCCGATTGTGGGCAAAGAGTATAAAATCCCACCACCACCCCCACAGCCCAATCACGGGCAGCAATCACATCCTAGGTCCAGTGGACGAAAATCGATTGCAGGATGTAATAATTAAACCCCCAAACATAGCCCTGGTGGTCCATTGGACGAAAATCCCGATCGTGGGATGTAATAATTAAACCCCAGACACAGCCCTGGTGCCTAGTGTCCACCCACCCCACCCACCCACGAAGCCCCACCACCCGCTTCCCCGCGGCCAGTAGGGCGCAGCATCCACCCACCTGCCGCCTCGTCGCTCATCGACCGACTCTCAGTAGGCTGCACGCTTATTGGTGAGCAAGAGCCACTGGCGCAGAAGTTTCATACCGCATAAGACCATCCAGTTTTTGAATGAATGTGACCATCACAAATCTGGAATTGTCTTGTACGTGTATGGGCTGCATGCCCATTGGCTCTGTTTCGCACCAGTGGGCGCAGGTCCCTACCGGCAGTCAGTCGGTTGGAGGCGGGCGCAGGCGGGTGGAGCTGCCACCGCTCACCGGGCTGCGGGGAGGGGTGGGGCTTCATGGTGGGTGGGGTGGGGGACACTAGGCACCTGGGCTGTGTTCGAGGGGTGTTTAATTATTACATCCCGCCGATCATGATTTTGGTCCACTGGACCACCAGGGCTATGTGTGGGAGTCACATTGCTGCCCGCGATTGGGCAGGTGGGGATTTGAAGTTATGCCCGCGATCGGGCTGGTGGGGGAGGATTGGCTATACCCGGGATTGGGCCAGTGGGGGTGGTGGTGGGGATTTTACAGTCTTCTGCCTCGCGATCGGGCTGCAGGGGTATCAGTCCCCGATGGCTGCTGCCTGGCAGGGTGCCAGGTGCAAGTCCTCGGGATGGGGTGCACCTGCATGCTAGTGGCATGCATATGGGGTCATAATCAGAAGCAAATGGCCCCCCTGCACCTTGCATGAATTATGGCCCCATTTGCATGTCACCTTTTGAATATTGGGATTTTGCACATGGCGCAATGGTACTTGCGCCACATAGTAGTCTCCATTCTGTCCACTTGCGATGGCTGGAATTCCACTGGCCATTCAGTGGCTGTGGGGGTGATATTCAAAGGAGTTGCTCAAGGCGCAACTCCTTTGAATATCGCTCTGACCACACCCTGTGCAACTATTTTGTGCAGCACAAGGGCTTGCTCCACAAAATAGCGCAGTTTGAATATCTGGCCCAAAACATTTATTCTTATTCTGTGCTGTAAAGTAACGCCACATGCATGACTCTGTCACAAAATGGTGACTTTCTTTTATTTTAATAATGTCTTTAATGAAGCATTTAGAAACTCTTTACCCTGCTCAGTCTGCAGCTTCAGAGCTGTGTGTCCACTTTTAATAATAGTTTTAAAGGCCTGGGTCACTGCCTTACCTGATTTGTCTTTTAAAGTCACTACCCAGGCATACTTGGACAGCACATCGATGCACACCAGTATGTATTTAAACCCATTATTGTACTTTCATATTGACTCATATCCATTAAATTGGCGGGCATTGTCTAGCTATATCAGAAACTATGACAGAATTTCTCTTAAATCAGACCCTGGCTGTTTTATGTAGTGAATAGTGGTCCTAGCTCGCAAACCATTCTGCCACACCTTTCCCAGAGCCTTTATCAATTTTTTTGCAGCCTTATATAGCAGAGTCACACCTGTGAAACTACTTTTTTGCATTGAAATGTGTATCTTCTGGAGCAGTTGATCAATCATCATCTTTTGTCAGTTCCCTAATACATTCATTAGCTAGCAAAACTCTTATCACCAATAAAATAAAGTCTATGCTCTTTTATACCTAAAACAATCTATGACAGTCCTGCCCAGTGGTGCAGTGGGCTGAGGCACTGGATAGAAACATAGAATTTGACAGAAGATAAGGAATGCTTGGTCCACTTAGTCTGCCCATTTCCTACCTAATGGATAAGCTGCAGATCCTAGTTCACCAACAGTCTACTTCCTCCTACCCCCACTAGAATTGCTTTATGTCTGTCCCATGCATTCTTGAACTCCCTCACTGTTTTTGACTCCACAACCTTCTCAGGAAGGCTGTTCCATGCATTTACAACCATCTCCATGAAGAAATACTTCTTCACATTACCTCAGAGCTGTCTCTCCTTATCTTCAAATTGTGCCCCTTTCTCTTGCATATCTGTTTTTTGAAAGATGCTACCCTCTTGAACTTTGTTGATTCCTTGAGGTACTTGAAAGTTTCTAACATGTTCCCCTCTCCTCCTTTCCTCGAGGATATACATATTAAGCTCCTTTAGTCTTTCTTCATATGTCTTGTGGTGCAGACCCTGCACCATGTTGGTTCCCTTCTCTGGACAGCCTCCACCCTGTCTATGTCTTTGCAGAGATGGGGTCTCCAGAACTGCATGCAGTACTCAGATGAGGTTTTACCAACTGTCTGTAGAGGGATAATAACTCTTGTTTTCTACTGGTGATGCCTCCTATGCATCCCTATTCCCTCAGCCCTCCTTACTGCCTTCTCACATTGCTTGCCCACATTTTGGTAATCTAATATAACTACCACCAGATCCCTTTCCATTTTGTTGTTATCAGTATCTTACCCCCATTGTGTACTCTTCCCTGGGTTTTGTTTCCCAGGTGCATTACTTTACTTCTTTGCATCAAATCTAGCTGCCATACATTTGACCATTCCTCCAACCCTGCCAAGTCCCTTATTATTTTTTCACCCCACCACATGTATCATCTCTGTTGCAGATCTTTGTGTCATCTGGAAAGAGACATACTTTTCCTTCCAGTCCTTCTGCAATGTCACTTATAAAGACATTGAAAGGACCAGCTTCACTACTGAACCCTGCAGTACCCACTAGTAACCCTCCTTTCTTCACTGTGGACTCCGCTTACTATTACCCTCTGTGTCCTGTTGTCCAGCCAATGTTTTACCAGGCTACCACCCTGGGACCCACTCCCATGCTGGCTAATTTGTTTAATGATCTTTGTGTGGGACTGTGTCAAATGCCTTGCTAAAGTCTAGGTAGGCATTGTCTACAGCCCCTCCCTGGTCTACTGCTTTGGTTACCCAGTCAAAGAAATCAATTAGATTTGTCTCACATGACCTTCCTGCTGTGAATCCATACTACCTTGGGTCCTGTGCCCCACTGGCCTCTAGATACTCAACAATTCTTTCCTTCAGAAGTGATTCCATCATTTCCCTACCTCTGATGTCAAACTGACAGGTCTGTAGTTTCATGACTCTCTTGCTCCCACTTTTGTGAAGGTGAATCATATCCGTCTCCTCAATCCTCAGGTACGCACCATCCTGCCATGATTTATTAAAAAGGGTAGTCAGTGGTGTCACTTGTTCTTCCCTTAGTTCTTTTAGAATTCTGGGGTGAATCCTGCCAGACCCCATTGTTTTATCCACTTTCAGTTTTAGAAGTTCTCTCAGAACCCTTTCTTCTGTGAAGGACCAATATCAGCCCCCTATCTAGAGTGCTTCTATTAATTGGATTAGGTACCTCCCTCCTCTTCCTTTGTGAATACTGAGCAGAAATATTTGTTCAGTATCTCTGCTTTTTACTGTTCCTCTCTGCCCAAGCCCTCTCCTCTTTATTCAGCCTCAGTATCCCTGCCTTAGTCTTTCTTTGCTCCTAATGTACCTGTAAAAGATTTTATCCCCTTCTTAACTGAGTTGGCTATCTTTTCTTCAGTTTGGCTCTTTGCTATTCTGACTGCCATCCCCACTTCCTTCTGCTTTAGCTGGTACAGTTTTCTGTCCTGCTCCTTCTGTGTTTCTTACACTTATACTGGATGGTTTACCTCATGCCATGCCAGTGACCCAGGTTTCTGAATGACCTTAGGTCATCAAGGAGCTAGGCACGGGGAGGAAGGAAGTGGGATTGAGCAGCTGAAAGGCAGCTTTCTTTTCGTGGTTGTCCATCCCATATCATTCCACTACCATCGGGTGGATATTCAATGGGAAGCATAGGCTGAGGGCATGGGTGATTGCCAGAGGTGGGGATGGAAGGGGCTAAGCAGTACCTGCATGCATGTGTTACTCAATGCACATGCACACGTGTGTCTGCCGAGGTCTGAGGGAAATGGGAAAAGATCCATGACAAACACAAAGTACAATGATTGGATATATTTTATTTATACATATAAAATCATAGCTGTATTTTAAAAGATAATCTGCACTGTAACACATAGCATCTACAGTAATACTTAAACTGATACATACAGGTGCTACATACAAAAGGCATAACAGTGCTTTAAAAGCATATATGACCTGTAACACATAGAAGACATGCATTGATTACATCATATCCTTTTTCTACATCAACAGTCTAAGGCACATAATGTGAATCATAATCCCCAAATAAAAAGAGTTTTTTCACATTCTACCATACCCAGAGACAGTGGGCAGGATTCATGAAGTGTTAAGTCCTAGGTCCCACTCTGCAACTGCTGTTGCAGACTGAAATTTCCACATAGCTGCAGCCGGGTGCGATTCTGATCGCAACAGTTGTGGAGGGGGTGCTATGGTTGCTCCTCCAGCCATAGCACATTCCTGCAGCTGTGGCCATCTCCTGAAGACACCTCCCGCAAGCGTCAGAACCCATGGAGCCAGTTGTAATCTGGCTCCAGCTTTGTCAATACCCACCGCTGCAGGTAACTGCTGTTCTGCAAGTGGCACCTCACTTGCTCAGCGGTTTACCTGCAGCTACTGGTCTTCCAAAGCTTTTGTGAATCCTGCCCGGTATCTTTGCACTGCATGTTTCCACACAAGCAAGGGCTTTGTCCACTTTCCACCTGGTGATGAGGTGGGTACACAGCATACACATAGGGCCATACACCACTCAAAAAGCAGGGTGATTTCTGAGGATACTGTTGCAGAATGAAAAACGTTGTTCACATTACATATGGCTGTGTATTTATTTTGTTCATTCATTCATTACATTGATATACATATGTCACAAAAGTGGGGCAAGCTGTTAATCACAGTCATTGTCCTTTCTGCCAGTGATGTCAATGCAGCTTCAGAGCATATGTTTAATGCATGTTCCTTTACAATGTATACAGGGTCCTTTAAAATGTCTTTTATCACATGAAACATTGCAGTATCCAAGAGTGACTGAATATCAAGAGTGTACTATTACTTGCCATCTGAAAGTACATTACAAAACATATTACACAGATTAGTGTGTCACTTTTTCATTCAGAACAATTTGACTGCTAAATCACGTTTATTAAACACAATGTAAGTGATAAATTCTGTGACAAGTATGATGGCAGACTTATTCTCCCATTCTGTAGACTAAACAGTACAAGATCAACAGTGGTACATATCAAAAGAAAAAGTTTAGCACACTGTAAGAACTACGTACAAACTCTGTATCAATATCTTTCACCACTTTGTGAAGAGTAGCACCTCTTGCTTAAAATAGTCTGTGGTTTCTTACTGGCCCCTCTGGAGGCTGTCAAAGCATCCTTTTCCTGTCTGTAAAGTACACACAGTGCTTGTCCTTTAAGCATATCTAAAGCAGGTTGCTGTGACAGAATTATGGGTTCAGTGCCATCAATGCTGCGACAGCATTTGGATGCTCAATACCATCAGTGCCACAATAGCATTAGTGGTCTCTGTGCCATCAGTGCTGCAGCAACACTAGGGGGCTGTGCCTTCAGTGCTGTGACACCATTAGAGGGCTCACAGCAACCAGTACTGAAACAAAACTGGGGTCTCTGCCATCAGTGCTGTGAGAGCATTTGGAGGCTCACTGCCATAAGTGCTGCAAAAGCATTGGGGCTCACTGTTATCAGTACTGTGGCAGCATTAGGAGGATCACTGCTATCAGTGCTGCAAAAGCATTAAGGGCCTCGGCACCATCAGTGCTGTGATAGAAGAGGTGGCTCACTGTCATCAGTGCTGTGACAGGATGAGGTTGCTCACCGCCATCAGTGCTGTGACAGGATGAGGTTGCTCACTGCCATCAGTGCTGTGACAGGATGAGGTTGCTCACTGTCAGTGCTGTGACAGGGTGAGGTGGCTCACTCCCATCAGTGCTGTGACAGCATGAGGTGGCTCACTGCCATCAGTGCTGTGACAGGATGAGGTTGCTCACCCCATCAGTGCTGTGACAGCATGAGGTGGCTCACTGTCATCAGTGCTGTGACAGCATGAGAGGCTCACTGTCATCAGTGCTGTGACAGGATGAGGTTGCTCACTGCCATCAGTGTTGTGACAGGACGGGTTGCTCACTGCCATCAGTGCTGTGACAGGATGAGGTGGCTCACTGTCATCAGTGCTGCGACAGGATGAGGTGGCTCGCTGCCATCAGTGCTGCGACAGGATGAGGTGGCTCGCTGCCATCAGTGCTACGACAGGATGAGGTGGCTCGCTGCCATCAGTGCTGCGACAGGATGAGGTGGCTCGCTGCCATCAGTGCTACGACAGGATGAGGTGGCTCGCTGCCATCAGTGCTGTGACTGGATGAGGTGGCTTGCTGTCATCAGTGCTGCGGACAGGATGAGGTGGCTCGCTGCCATCAGTGCTACGACAGGATGAGGTGGCTCGCTGCATCAGTGCAGTGAAAGGATGAGGTGGCTCGCTGTCATCAGTGCTGCGACAGGATGAGGTGGCTCGCTGCCATCAGTGCTGCGACAGGATGAGGTGGCTCGCTGCCATCAGTGCTGTGACAGGATGAGGTGGCTCGCTGCCATCAGTGCTGTGACAGGATGAGGTGGCTCGCGCCATCAGTGATGGGACGGGATGAGGTGGCTCGCTGCCATCAGTGCTGTGACAGGATGAGGTGGCTCGCTGCCATCAGTGATGTGACAGGATGAGGTGGCTCGCTGCCATCAGTGCTGTGACAGGATGAGGTGGCTCGCTGTCATCAGTGCAGTGACAGGATGAGGTGGCTCGCTGTCATCAGTGCTGTGACAGGATGAGGTGGCTCGCTGTCATCAGTGCAGTGACAGGATGAGGTGGCTCGCTGCCATCAGTGCTGTGACAGGATGAGGTGGCTCGCTGTCATCAGTGCAGTGACAGGATGAGGTGGCTCGCTGTCATCAGTGCTGTGACAGGATGAGGTGGCTCGCTGTCATCAGTGCAGTGACAGGATGAGGTGGCTCGCTGACCATCAGTGCTGTGACAGGATGAGGTGGCTCGCTGCCATCAGTGCTGTGACAGGATGAGGTGGCTCGCTGCCATCAGTGCTGTGACAGGATGAGGTGGCTCGCTGCCATCAGTGCTGTGACAGGATGAGGTGGCTCGCTGCCATCAGTGCTGTGACAGGATGAGGTGGCTCGCTGCCATCAGTGCAGTGACAGGATGAGGTGGCTCGCTGTCATCAGTGCAGTGACAGGATGAGGTGGCTCGCTGCCATCAGTGCAGTGACAGGATGAGGTGGCTCGCTGCCATCAGTGCTGTGACAGGATGAGGTGGCTCGCTGCCATCAGTGCAGTGACAGGATGAGGTGGCTCGCTGCCATCAGTGCTGCGACAGGATGAGGTGGCTCGCTGCCATCAGTGCAGTGACAGGATGAGGTGGCTCGCTGTCATCAGTGCTGCGACAGGATGAGGTGGCTCGCTGCCATCAGTGCTGTGACAGGATGAGGTGGCTCGCTGCCATCAGTGCTGCGACAGGATGAGGTGGCTCGCTGCCATCAGTGCTGTGACAGGATGAGGTTGCTCGCTGCCATCAGTGCTGTGACAGGATGAGGTGGCTCACTGTCATCAGTGCTGTGACAGGATGAGGTGGCTCACTGCCATCAGTGCTGTGACATGATGAGGTGGCTCACTGTCATCAGTGCTGTGACAGCATTAGGTTCTGAGCTCCATCAGTGCTGTGACAGCATTAGGGTTCTGAACTCCATCAGTGCTGTGACAGCATTAGGGTTCTGAGCTCCATCAGTGCTGTGACAGCATTAGGGTTCTGAGCTCCATCAGTGCTGTGACAGCATTCGGGTTCTGAGCTCCATCAGTGCTGTGACAGCATTAGGGTTCTGAGCTCCATCAGTGCTGTGACAGCATTAGGGTTCTGAGCTCCATCAGTGCTGTGACAGCATTAGGGTTCTGAGCTCCATCAGTGCTGTGACAGCATTAGGGTTCTGAGCTCCATCAGTGCTGTGACAGCATTAGGTTCTGAGCTCCATCAGTGTTGTGACAGTATGAGGTTGCTCACTGCCATCAGTGTTATGATAGCATTGGGGCTCGCTGCCATCTGTGTTATAACTGCATTAGAGGCTATCTGCCATCAGTGCTGTGACAGCAGTAGGGGCTGACTTCCATCAGTGCTGCACAGAGCATTAGGGTAATCACTGCCATCAGTGTTGTGACAGAATTAGGTGGCCCATGTAGGGAGCTGACTGTCATCAGTGCTGTGACAGTATTAGGCAGCTCACCACCATCAGTTCTGTGACAGGATTAGGCAGCTCACCACCATCAGTGCTGTGACAGTATTAGGCTCACCACTGTCAGTGCTGTGACAGTATTAGGCGGCTCACCACTCATCAGTTCTGTGACAGTATTAGGCGGCTCACCACTGTCAGTGCTGTGACAGTATTAGGCGGCTCACCACTGTCAGTTCTGAGACAGTATTAGGCGGCTCACCACTGTCAGTTCTGTGACACATATTAAGCAGCTCACCACCATCAGTGCTGTGACAGTATTAGGCAGCTCACCACCATCAGTGCTGTGACAGTATTAGGCAGCTCACCACCATCAGTGCTGTGACAGTATTAGGCAGCTCACCACTGTCAGTTCTCGTGACAATATAGCAGCTCACCACCATCAGTGCTGTGACAGTATTAGGCGGCTCACCACCATCAGTGCTGTGACAGTATTAGGCAGCTCACCACCATCAGTGCTGTGACAGTATTAGGCAGCTCACCACTGTCGTTCTCTGTGACAATATTAGGCAGCTCACCACCACCAGTTCTGTGACAATATTAGGCAGCTCACCACCATCAGTGCTGTGACAGTATTAGGTGGCTCACCACTGTCAGTTCTGTGACAGTATTAGGCAGCTCACCACCATCAGTTCCCTAGGACAATATTAGCAGCTCACCATCATCAGTTCTGTGACAATATTAGGCAGCTCACCACCATCAGTGCTGTGACAGTATTAGGCAGCTCACCACTGTCAGTTCTGTGACAATATTAGGCAGCTCACCACCATCAGTGCTGTGACAATATAGGCAGCTCACCACCATCAGTGCTGTGACAGTATTAGGCGGCTCACCACCGCCAGTGCTGTGACAGTATTAGGCGGCTCACCACTATCAGTTCTGAGACAGTATTAGGCGGCTCACCACTGTCAGTTCCCAGACAATATTAGCAGCTCACCACCATCAGTGCTGTGACAGTATTAGGCGGCTCACCACCGTCAGTGCTGTGACAGTATTAGGCGGCTCACCACTATCAGTTCTGAGACAGTATTAGGCGGCTCACCACTGTCAGTTCCGTGACAATATTAGGCAGCTCACCACCATCAGTGCTGTGACAGTATTAGGCAGCTCACCACCATCAGTGCTGTGACAGTATTAGGCAGCTCACCACCATCAGTGCTGTGACAGTATTAGGCAGCTCACCACTGTCAATTCTGTGACAATATTAGGCAGCTCACCACCATCAGTGCTGTGACAGTATTAGGCGGCTCACCACTGTCAGTGCTGTGACAGTATTAGGCGTCACCACTATCAGTTCTGAGACAGTATTAGCGGCTCACCACTGTCAGTTCTGTGACAATATTAGGCAGCTCACCACCATCAGTGCTGTGACAGTATTAGGCAGCTCACCACCATCAGTGCTGTGACAGTATTAGGCAGCTCACCACCATCAGTGCTGTGACAGTATTAGGCAGCTCACCACTGTCAATTCTGTGACAATATTAGGCAGCTCACCACCATCAGTGCTGTGACAGTATTAGGCGGCTCACCACTGTCAGTGCTGCTGTGACAGTATTAGGCAGCTCACCACTGGTCAGTTCTCAGGACAATATTAGGCAGCTCACCACCATCAGTTCTGTGACAATATTAGGCAGCTCACCACCATCAGTGCTGTGACAGTATTAGGCGGCTCACCACTGTCAGTGCTGTGACAGTATTAGGCAGCTCACCACCATCAGTGCTGTGACAGTATTAGGCAGCTCACCACTATCAGTGCTGTGACAGTATTAGGGGCTCACTGCCATCAGTCCTGAAACATCATTACAGCTCATGTCACTGGACACCTGGGTTTGCTAATGTGCCCAGAGCACTGCAGGGCTGGTTGAGGGGAGGAGGATCTGGCATCTCAAAGGACAGTGCCTCTTCTGGAGAGGATGGTAGCTTGCCTCTCTGCACTACTGCTATCTGGGGACCAACAGTGATGCTGCAGCTGGAGGACCTCTGTAGATGGGAGGACATCTGCCAAACTTTGTATAGGCAAGCTCTAAAATCATGACTTCCAGTCTATGGGATCAATATGACTGTTTTTTTTAATGCAAGTTTTCCGTCCATGGTTGGTGTGGGCAGGCTTCTCTACTCTGTTCCTGCCTCTTCTCACCCAGCATCTGCTGCAACAAACTGCTATGCCTGAGCGCCCCATGGATTTCCCTCCATGGAAGGGTTGGATTTCCTCCATGGAGGGAGGTATATTCTCCCCACCTGCTGACACATATCCAAATGGGCAGGGCGATGAGTCCAACAGTGCGGGGTGGTGGCAGGCAAGGGCTTCATAGAGCCCACACCAACTCATTTTCCATTTTCTGTTCCCATATTTGCCCATGGTGGTGCGTGCTCATGAGTTAGCATGAACCGAGGCACCTCACATCACGGAAATCATCTCTCCCTCTGCTGCCCTCCTCAACCCGAACTATCACATGGCCTCCACCAGCTAGTAGTCATTCAGTGCAGAGTGCAGGCCCTCTCGGAGGGGAAGACCTGCATTCAGGCACTTGATCCCTTTCCTTCCCTGGTCGACCCCTGAAACCCATGCTCGCAAACAGACATGGGTTGCTGGCATTGCAGGAGATAAGGTGCTGATGGTGACTCAGCCCCCACGCCACTGGGCTGGCTTGATCAGTATATTGTTGGCTGGGTAAAAGCAATGGAAAGGATCCCAGTTTGATCAACATTCAACTGGTGCTCTGAGCCCCAACATTGACCCCTGGCTCCCCATGGATTGAAGATTTTAAGGGATAGTGTTGCAGAAACCCTGCCATGGGGAATGCTACAGTAGGGGAATGAGATGCATGCTGGTAGAGTCCCCAGAACTCTGCTGTTGACATACATAATGGGTATGAAAGGTATGCATTAGGGCCTGAACTGATAACTTTAGAGGATGCTGCCCTAAAAACCTGCTGTTGGGGTAAACATAATGGGGATCAGATGCATGCACGCAGACCCATGGACTGAACATTTGAGGGCTTGCTTAACCAAGAACCATGCCATATATATAGTTTGGTGAGACGTGTGTACTGTAGGTAGATCCATGGGAGTAAATGTGCCCTTTTTCATATTAATTAGGTATTGGCCAATTTAGGTGGTGAGCAGAGAGGCTGTGCCAGATATGATTGCTGGGAGATAACTGATACTTGGTCATGAGACAGATGGTGATTTGGATGCCACCTGGAGGGGATCCTAATTGGACAGGATAGGAACGGGGTTCAAACAGACAATCTGAGGTGGGGACACTAGACACAAGGCATAATGACATGAGGGTTATGTAGGTTCACACTGTGGGTGGAGGAACCACTAGACTACCAGAGGCAGTGATACAAAGGTTCATTTGGATTTGAATGGCAACTGGGAGATGGGGGGCTATACTACCAGAGAAGCCAGGATTTATGGCAGTGGACTGATCAATCCTGTGAGGGAAAATCAGCACAGTGTCACACAATGCTTTGGCACAGTCATGCAAGGTACTTTGTGTGGAACTGCAAATAAGCACATAATAACATGCTAAGGGCCCTTAGCACCCTGCACGCCACATGTGCTTATTAGCAAGCTGGCAGCTTCAAATGCTCACATGGCTAAGGGCACTGTTCCATTCCTGATGTCCTATATCCTTTTGCTCAATGGGGCATGCAGTGATGGACTGGGGTAACGCCTTCAGTCTGTCTGGTTCATCTTGACGAGGTGGCAGTAATAGATGTCGTGAAGGTCATCCAGGAGTTGCAACCAACCTGCTGTAGCTTGGACCTGGGTCCAACATGCCTTTAGAGGGCTGTGTTGAGGTCATCAGCCTGGTCCTGACTAGGATAGACCAGTGTTCTCTGGTGACAGGGATTCTTCCTGGGACCCTGAAGGAGGCAGTAATAAGACCACTCCCTAAAAACTATCACTGGACCCAGACTGCCTGGTTATTGAGAAGTTGGCTGCCCTTCAACTGGAGACTCTGTCAACTAACGAGATCTGTAACTCTCTCCAGCTGGATTTCAGGAAAGGCATAGCACTGAGACTTCCCTGGTTCAGGTGCTCAGTGATCTCCTGGTGGTGAGGGATAGAAAGACATTTCAATCTTGTCCTTCTTGACCTCTCTACAGCATTTGACACCATGGACCATGGGGGTGTTGTTGGAGTATCGTGGGTTTGTTGTGGACTGGCTGGAACAGTCCTCAACTGTTTTCATGCATACCTGACTGGTAGGATGTAGTGGGTAGTGTCAGGATCTTTTCCTCAACATCCCTTCCCCTGCCATGTGGCGTCCATGAGGGCTCCTTTTTATGCACCATGTTGTATGTGGTGTGTATGCTAACACTAGGGGACATTATAAGATGGTATGGGCTGACTTTTCACTGCAATGCAGATGATACTCAGCCACACACCTGTATTTTAGCTCAACTAGCAGGAAGCAATCTTGGTGTTCAGTCAATGCCTTGCTGAAATCCAGGACTGGATGATGGCCAACTGGCTGGGGTTGAATCCAGAAAGACTGAAGTACTATTGGTGAAATCTGGTCACAAGAGGACGAGTGGGCAACCTGACTTGAGTTTCTGGTCTTAGGCTGGGGACTCCCAGCTATTCACATTGGTTGCGGTGAAGACATCTTGGTGTTGTTCTGGACTGCAGTCTGACACTTAAGTCCCAGATGTCAGCCATGGTTAGAAGTGCCTTTACCATGTGAGTAACATCACTAGGATTAAAATCCTTATGCACCTGGATGATCTGCCATCACTGGTGCATGCTTTCATGACATTATGACTCAATTATTGCAATGCCCTTTACCTGGGGCTATCAGAGTTTGATCTCCACTGCCTGCAGCTAGTGAAGAATGTGGCAGCAAGGTTGTTGATTAGTCTTCCAAGATCGTGTAACATTACACATGTGCTGGGCTTTCTGCACTGGCTGCCTGTTAGGTGGAGGATCACCTTCAAGGTCAGGTTGCTGACCTATATATAAGTCCTACATGGTCAAAGCCTGGCCAACTGCTAGACCTCCATGGCCCACCTACCCCTCCCACCCCTCCGCTGATCTGATGAGGGACATTTAGAAGTTCAAGGGTGCACTTAAGAACATCTGGTGCCTGTGCCTTTCTTACACAGCACCAGCCCCTTGGAACTCTCTCCTCCTGCAATGAGAGAGATTACAACATTAGAAACCTTCTAGAGGAAGTGAAGACATTGTTACTGTGGCAAGCTTTTCAGCTTGATTAGTGTTAGCCAATCCAATATTAATCTACCAGGAGAGTGTGTTATTGTTTCCTTCACTGCTTATATGCTTATTTTAACTGTTCTGTTTCACTTGTTAAAGAGCCTGGAATTACAATGAAGAAGTGCACCGTATTAAATAAAGATTGCTGGATTGATTGATTGCTCCTGAGATCCACTACCCTACAGGGAAGTTTAAGTGCAGTGAATAATCATTGTGCCCAGCACTCCCAAAGCTCCCATATTGAGACCGGCAGCATGCACTGGTCAGGTGTGCTGCCTGAATGAATAGATTTGCAAGGCCAGTCATGGGCTTTTTATGTGCAGTGCTAAGGGCACATGGGGACAATGGCCAGCCCTGAAAAGCAGCACCTATATGCATTATTCATAAACAATTAGTAAATAATTTTCTGCCTAACACAGCATCATAGAATTTCCCTGTGATCTTAACTTGAACATCTTGAAATCCTGCAGTTGTAAGGAGGAAGGTCATCTCGTTGGTGTGCGTTCTCTTCCTCAGTAAGAAAGAAGCATAATGCAATTATGAATATGTGCATAGACCATCTCATTGTTGACGTCCTTCAGGAGGTTCAACCAGCAGAACAGCGCCACCTAGTGTGAATGGAATGAAGATGCAGGAGTTACAGTCAGCCATGAGGTTCTAAGTCTTGCTTTTCAAACACATGCAGTATGTCAGCAGCAAATGTGTCCCCTTTGAGGGACTTGATGGAGGGCTGGGGGATACTGGGATGCATAGGGAGAGGCATCACCAGTAGAAAACAGGAAGTTATTATCCCTCTGTACAGACAGCTGGTGAGACCCCATCTGGAGTACTGCGTGCAGTTCTGGAGACCCAATCTCCGCCAAGACGAGACAGGATGGAAGCTGTCCAGAGGAGGGCAACTAAAATGGTGCAGGTGTGTACCAGAAGACATATGAAGAGAGACGAAAGGAGCTTAATATGTATAGCCTCGAGGAAAGGAGGGAGAGGGGGACATGATAGAAACTTTCAAGTACCTCAAAGGGAATCAACAAAGTCCAAGAGGGTAGCGTCTTTTCAAAAAAAGAGGTGTGCAAGAACAAGGGGCATAATTTGAAGATAGGGGGCGCTCAGAGGTAATTTAAGGAAGTATTTTTCACAGAGAGGGTTGTGGATGCATGAAACAGCCTTCCAGAGGAGGTTGTGGAGTCAAAAACAGTGGTGGAATTCAAGCATGCATGGGACAGCCATAAAGGCAATTCTAGGGGGTGGGAGTAGGAAGAAGTAAGCTGCTGGTTAACTAGGTTCTGCAGCTTATCAGTAGGTAGGGAAATGGGCAGACTGGGTGGGCCAAGCGGTCCTACCTGCTGTCAAATTCTATGTTTCTATGTTTTCTATGTTTGAAAAGTAGAAATGTCAGTGTAAATATGCATATACAGTAAGTACTTGCTATCGTTACCTGTCTTATTAACTGACTGGTTATTAATTAAACCTTATCACCCTGGACCTTCAGCATTACTCGGCAGTTATTGTACTAGTATTGTGCCTCACTCAGACATTTATTGCAATGTATATTGCTTTGAATTTATTACTCTGACATTAGCTTACTATTGAATGTTTAACTTATTCTACTCTTTTGTTAATATGCACTTTATGCTGCTCATTGCCCATTTTGGATGTTTGTGCAAACTGATGTTATTGGATTGTCCTTTCCATTGTAACCTTCAGGTTGTGCCTGAGACAGGCACTTGTTAGTTAGTGCACCTACCTGGTAAAAAGGCTAAATAAATACATCAGCATCTGAAGGAACAAATAATGAGGTCTTTGCATGAAGACATGAACTACATGCAAAACCTGCGTAGTGGGGGTGTACATAAGGGCCCCATGTTATGCAGCATGCAAGACTGTCCACGTGTGCCCCATGGACCAAGGACTTGGCTACAAAGCATGCGGAATGAGCCACATAGTACACAAAGGCGTGCCAAGAGGACACACCCTGATCCCACCATATATGGAGCTGCGCAACGCCCACTGCCACGTAGCAGAAGTGAATGCTGAAGAGTGGATGGAGGCAGAGGGCATGGAGGAGACAGAGCGAGGCACCCAGAATGATCGCCGGGCATGGTCCGAGTGAAGTGGAGGAGCGCATGCCTGCCCAGGACCGGGACGGGAAGGTCACGGTCCTCAGGCAGGTCATACACAATGAACTTCACAAGAGGGGCAGGTGGCGCCCATTGTTGTAGACATCCACACATTACCACTCACCTGTACAGGTCCCTGTCCCTGTCCACTCCCACTGAGGTCAAGACCAGGTTGTGGCTCAAACTCCAGAGCTGGGTGAATATCACAGGGCTGGAGGCACTGAGTCTGGAGGCCATCAAGCACAAGTGGCATGACCCGTGTACCAATGTGAAGTGCAAATTCGCAGTCACTGCACAGGCGTGGCAGGGCACCAGGGCGACTCCCATGTGATGACACCCAGTGCAGCCCCTGGAGCAGATGGTCACGGACATGCTGATGGATGTATGTGTCCATGGAAGGTGGACAATGTGGATACCACAGACGGTAAGGTGGGGGTGTGGTAATGGGTGAATACAGGCAAGGTGACTATGGTCAACAAACTAATACACATCTCCTTCACCTCCCACCAGAACCACCAGGGCAGGCTGCAGCACCTGCTGTGATGGAGCAGTGGAAGAGGGACAACAGTGCCCCACCAGTGGATGAGGAGGAGCACAGGTATGCAGGGTACAACACCGTGAGTACCACTGACACATGTACCGCTGCAGCACATGCAATGGCTGACTATGCCTGCCTCTACTCAGCAGAACCCTGTTCTCCACAGGTACCAAGCAGGTGACAGAGGCCCCACGAAAATAAACAGAGATGTGGATAGTGGCCACAAACCTGGCAACTGCAGCTCCCAGGCCACAACAGCCACCCTGAATGGATTGGACGGTGATGTACAGCAGTGCCCAACTGTAGCCAAGGCACGCATGAATCATGACATGGGCGGTGTGTGGCCAGCAGAGCAGGGGCAAGGAGCAGCAGTGGTGGATGGGGGTGATGCCCCAGAACGTGCTGCGGGGATGCAGATGACAGCCCTGACAAGGGTCTGCCATGGTGTGCACCAAGACACACACGCACACACTGGATGCAAGTAATGCTGACCAACAAGTACCATGACCTGCAGCAGCTGAAGCCTGACTCTGTGAGGAGCAGCCCGCAACACTGACACACTGTGTGCCCTCAGCAGCAAGGTACATGCCATGTGGTAGAGCATGGCACACATTGCAGATGCACTAACACACTAGCTAGTAACAGAACGGGCAGGCCGAACACCACCCAGCACAGGATGAGATGCAGTACTAAATGTATGCACAAAGCTCTTGCAGCCACCCCTTGGTCATTAACCAATGAAAGCACCACACCTGTGACTTTTGCCACATCTGACATGACGTCGGGACTGGTGCGAGCCAAGGTGGACAGCAACCACCTGTTGGATGACCCAGCCACACAGACCACATGGAGTTCAATGACAGCTGCCCAACAGAGGATGCAGTGGCCCCAGGAATGCAGACATTCTGCCACAGCCCACAGACTGCACAGTGGGCACACATCATGGCTGTGGTGGAGGCAGACCAGGGACAGACAAACGGCAGCTAGGTTCATGTGCCTCAGCCAGGCTGTTGGCATAGGCCACAGATATGCAGTCACAGTGATGTGCCACTACCACAGTGGTGCACAGACTCACCACTGCACAGTACTAAAGCACCACTGTGCACATGTGTCTCACTGCACCATCCCCCAGACCCTAGTATGGGGTATGGGGGCACTGAGTGGTGTGCAGCCACCATGGTGCTGATGGGCCCCAATTGAAACAGTCTATGGGCACCAGTTGTGGGCATCGGGCTTGTTGTGGCCTGTGTTGGCCATATGGAATGCGCTGTCTCTGCACACCTTCCATCCTGTGCAGTGGCCTCCATGGCTTCCCCCACAGTGTTGTTCACCATAGCACGGTGATCTCATCCCATGCATGGTGGGGGAACTGTACCAGAGCAATGCCAGGAGAAGCCCTTCCCATTGTGTGCCAAGCACATTTACATTGATGAGTCACTGCATGTGGGCTGGGTTTGGCAGTCACAGTGCTTCTGCAGCTGCACCATGTCTGCCGCATGCCATTGCCACAGTCCGCATAAGGGGTGGGGCATTCTGTGACCTGTGTGTGGATGGGCAATGCAGCTTGTACCATGATCCCTCTAGTGTCTCCTCTCTCCACAGCACTACTGTGACACCATCAGGTGGGTGATCCTGGAGAGGGAAGGAGGATGCCACTGCCGGTACTGGAGGCACTCTGGAGCAGCGAGGATGAAGAGTGGCCATGGCAGGCAGTATGGGAGGAGATGTGTGATGCCAGTGGTAATGATGGTTCCCAGGGATGTGGTGGCATCACAGTGACAGTGTGACACCAGCATCATCACAAGTGGGTCTTACAGTCCCTGGGCCCTTGGCACCAGTGACAGTGTGGCACACCCCTACATGAGTGTATGTGGTGTGGGATGTTTCTTTGTTCCTGTTGTTTACAGTTGGCATCACCTGCAGTGTAATAAAAGCTTTCTATTGCTATTCCTGTGTGAGGTTCTTGTCACCTGGGTTTGAGGGGTAGGTGTGCCATATGGGGGCTGCAGGTGGGCCTCTGTGTGCATGCCCACCCACAGTGTGACGGCTGGCCCTTGCAGCCTGAACAGCTGTCCCTGGAAACCATGCTGCTGGGCTGGAGTAGATGGTCTATCCATGGAGGCCTGCATGCCATGTGATGGTGAATCCAGGGCACGGCAGCTGCACGGCCAGCTCGGCCATGGCACGGGCTGTCATGTGGCCTGGCCTGGCATCCTGTGCCGCACACTTATGTGTGAGTCACACAGGCCCATTGTCACCACTTGTGCCATGGGCATGCACTGCCATGGTGGGCAACAGTGCCACACAACATGAGACATGTGTCAGTTATGGCATGTGGGACTCCGCTCTGGCATGTGGTCTGATTGCATGCAGTGATGCCGTGGAGCAGTCACAGGTATGTGGCAGTCACTCCAGCCACATTCACCCACTGTGCTTTGTTGTCTGTGGAAGTGCCACCTAGTACAGAAACTTACGGTAGCCCTCTGGCTTACATAGGTGGCTGCACCCTGTGCACCGTGCACAGCTGATGTACATGGCTTCAGGCATATGCATAATGGTGGTCTATGCACACCACAACCTGGCATGCCCCACGCATATAGTGCACAGTGGACCCATGTAGCTGTGTGTTTGTGCACTCCATGGTGTCCTGCATACATGTCGTGTATGTCGCCAAGTGTCTGGCACACAGTGCATATTGCCAGTAGAGCTCCATCCCACTGTGTGCAACTTTCGTGCATAGCCCATAATAACAATTTTAAATAGAAACACACAAACATAAAAGTTGTCAGCAGATAGGACCACTTGGCCACCTAGTCTGCCCATTTTTCTAAGCCTATGTCTCACTATAGGCCCCGCCTGATGTATGACCCTTTTCTCCTCCCTTCCTTTCCACTGATGTTCCCTTGTGCTTATCTCATGCATTCTTTAACCCCACTACTGTTTACCGCACCACCTCAGCTGGAAGGCTGTTCCAGGAATCCACCACTCCTGTGAAGAATTACTTCCGTACCCTCATCCTGAATTTTCCTCCCTCCATGTTCATAGCATAAACCCTAGCTCTCGTGCACCTTTTCTGGAAAAAAAAAACTTTCCTCCTGTACCTTATTTACCCTGCTGAGGCATTTAATGTTCTCTGTCATATACTCTGGTGCTAGTGGTCCCTGCACCCTTGTCCCTTTGATCACGGGCCTGTACTGCTCTAACAAATATCCCTGGTCCTAGTGGTCCCCTGTCCCTCTGATGATGTGCATGTACTGTACTAACAAACATCCCTGGTGCTAGTGGTTCCCCACCATATGATCATAAAAACATAGAAACACAGACTTGATGGCAGATAAAGACAGCTTGGCCCACCTAGGGAGGGAGGGGAGTGGGGACCACAAGCACCAGGGATATTTGTTAGTAAAGTATGGGCCTGAGATGGAGGGGAAGCAGATCACTAGCACTAGGGCTTCTGTTATTTCCAAAATAGGCTGGCGATCTGAGTGAGGGGATCACTTACACCAAGGGATATCCATACACGTCTGGGACTGGACAATTTGGGTGATGCCACACTAACCCGCCTTGCTACAAATGGCCCCTTTGCACCTTGAATGCCCAATAGGTTCATTTGCATGGGTCCCTTTGAATATTGCAGATAACACTACAGCACTATCCATTCTGGTGACGCAATTTGGGATCAATGTCAGGGCAGCGCTTTGGACAGCACTGCACCAACATGGCCATATATACAGTCAAATAGTGCCAGAGTGCTATTCCACTGAATATAGCATCCTCTGGCTTCTGGGCAATAGCAAGGCACAGCCCAAAGTTTGGCACCCTCCTCTGTGCTTTTGGAATATCAGGCCACAAGTCTACTATGGACCAGGGAAAGTTGTCTGGGTGATTTCTGTTGCTCTGTCAAAACCTTTTATTTGGCTGTTCACAGAGTACCATGCACTGAAAAGGCTGAACTTCTCCCTGTACAAGTAATTAATTGGTTCACAAATTACCTGTCCAACAGACATTAAGTGGATACGTTTTGTCAGTCCTACTCCAGTACAGCACCAGTTAAACTTGGTGTACCCTAAGGATTTGTTTTGGGACCACTATTTTTCCTTTTGTAAACAACTTCCCAAGAGAAAACAAGCAGTGTTCCACTGTTAATGTATGCAGATGACCCAAATAACATTGTTACTATCAATGGTGGCTTGAACACTGACTTTCAATTTATATACTTGGTTGATCAGAAACAGACTTGTCTTAAACTCTAAAATGCCTAAGTCATGCTCTTTTGCTCACCTTCAAGAATCAGATCTTGCACAGACAGCTTCACCATAAGTTGCCTTGATGGTCCCCTGCACGTTGTCTCCTCCTTTAAGCACTTTGCAGTGACACTTGATCCCTCCCTTGACTTTTGTGGCTATATCATAGCTAAATGCAAGGCTTTTAGTGCTAAACTGGGTTCAGCTTATAGAAGCAAACATATTTTCACCTCTTTAACCTGTCTTGACATTGATAGAGGGTCATTCTCCACTACCTAAACTATGGTGCCTTTATCTTTGTGTGTTCCTCCAAACCAGTGTGGTCTAGATGGCAGGTGACTTACAATTAAATCTGTCACCTTGTCTCATCTGCAGACTAACTAGTTACTGTGACCTATATGCCACCCTTGTCTGGATGTCTCCATCCAGCAGTTAGTTGTTTGACCTTGGCTTCCTTATAGAAAAGTCCATCTGGATAAATATTCCATCCTTTACCACAAACTGTTTTATGCACTTGCATCAGAGCTACTACTTGAGGTTTAATGGTGAACTCCTACTCACTGTAGCAAAGGTCTCGACCCTGATGGGCAACCAGACCATTTCCAAGTACCTCTTCATGGGGGACTCAGGAGTCACTTGTTGAATTCCACAGCTTGTATTTGTTGTGACTACACCAGCTTTTCCTGAGTTGCCTGTTCTTGTCCAGTTCCACTACTTACTTTTGCTGCAATATTTTCAGACTTTGCTTATGCCTTCTGACTATAAGCAGTTTACTCCTGTTTGCCCTGGTGTCAGTGATGTTACTTTTGTACCGTGTATACCTGTTACTTTGTTTAATTGTTTGTAACCATGGTTGTCGCTGAAAATGGGCAGTTTCTTTCTCTAGTATGCTGACCCAGTCAATAATTAATTAATAAATAAAACCATCCATGCATAAATAAGAAAATAAATCAGTATTGTCACCTTCAGCCTTAAATTGCTATGTTACTGTGTTATGCATTGTAACTTATATGGCTTACAGTGACTTAGTCTGTTACAGCTATATATGAAGATATAACATGTATTATAAAATGGCAAGCAAAAATCTAAAAATGTAATTGGCGAGTGACATCACTTGATCATTAAATCTCTATAAATGCATAGCCAGGGTTGAATGTCATTTACATCCCTATTAAACCTATTTAGAGTCATTTTATAAGTGTAATAAGACCTTTCAGGGTGTGCTTTATAGATTTTAATGCACATCCCAAGTGTGCATTAAAATCCTAGAATGCACTCTCTGTCGTGACGACATTACTTGTGTGTTTTGTTATACTTAGATTCCCTTCTCAGCTATCAATTTATGAGATACAGATGCAGAATATTAAAATGTAGAAGCACTTACCAGGTTTACATGCTGCATAAACTTTTCTAAGCAGTTCAATGCATTTCTCCTCTGGCAAAACATGGATAACACGTGACAGGATATACAGATCAGCTGCTGGAATGGGATCTTTAAAGAAATCTCCTGCAATCATATATAAAGTTTAATTTTATTCATGGAGCGATAACACTGCAAATGCTGTAACGCTGTAGAGTTACATTTTCAAAGTGGAGCTTATGCTACCACCAAACATATCATAGTTGTCAATAGGATAAAGTTGCACAGCGTCAGCAAATGAGCTTTAAGCTACTTGGTTTCTGTTCAAAGTGCAATCACATGAAAACTGGATCTTTGTCCATCACATTTCAGTTACAACTAAGGTGTCTTCATCTCTTGTAGCATCACATTTTGTGGCTCAGGAAATGATGAATGCTGATATGCAGAAACAAAGACATATCTTTAGTTTCTCAACAAGAATCATTCTTCAATAGAAACTGCTGAAACTCTTGAACACTTGTAAAAGAAATAGATTTACTTAAAAATCGAGTGTTCGTAAGTAGTACTGCACAGCTCTGTTAGCTGCTTTGTTGTAAGTCTGTGCCCATCTTTAAAACTAAAATCGTATTCAATTTGTGTAAAACATGTCTTGTAGCTGTAGTGTCAGATTTTCAAAGGGCTGAGATACTACAAGCCCTGCGTGCACAGAACACATGGCTTATGGGACCTGGAGCATTCTCTCTCAGTCAATAATTGGGATTTTACATACCATGCGCTAAGTGCCACAAGTTGGGCCAACTTTTTCTGGTCTAACTTATGACAATCCCAGGTACCCTTTTACAGGGCTGGCACCAAATATTTGGCACAAACTGCCATAAATTGTGTAAATTGTCATAACTGCACCTGACCAACTACAATCAGATGCAGTCTGAGGTAACGGTGTTGATGCAACTGTGCCAACAGAAGGGTTTGATGCAAGGATTCTTGCAAGCCCTGCATCGCCTTTGAAAATATGTCCCATGATTTATTCTGATTGTCCTTTAATACACATGTGAAGAATTCAAAGTGGCATAGTTTATTTCCGTTATGAACATTTATAAATTAGGAAACATTTTGTCCCTCTGACCTGGAGTTGTCATTATTTCCATCATTACCATTGGCTAAATTAGTGTAATTAGTTAGTGGCAGGCATTCCTAAGTTTATGTGTGCACTTAGGCATAGGACCCCAGGAGCAAAGAATAGGACTGGGGTGGTACTAACAGTCACTAAGCAGGAAAGTGACCTTGGGATTGATCACAACTGATGACAGCAGCAAAGTGGCAGAGCAGAGCCAACCCATCAGCGCAATGGTAGCTACGGTCACGATGCTGGCAACCCAGCTCTGAAGTGAGCCCAAGTGATTGGGGCCAGCTGAGGAAGGAGGATCAAGTGTCCCAGAGGACACCTTCTCCTCTAGGGAAGGAGGGAGGTCTGAGTGCTCCACTGCAGAACTGCCACCTGAGTGACCAAAGTGACAGTGCATCTGCAGCCATCATGGATGGGTGGGTGCCTTTGGCTGGAGATGTCAGCGTGCTCACATGCCAATGTCCATTGCAGTTCTAGCCAACAAGGTGCACTGGGAAATGAAACAAGGTCAAATTCCTCAGCCTGCAGCATGAAATCATGTCTCCTCACAGGCCTTACATACTCTCCAGTGGGCTCCCAATTGCACCAGGCTAAACACTTCCCAGGTGTAGGAAACCCAGGGGCTGTGCAACAGGGAGTAAACTGTGGAGCACTACAGTGTTTAAATGTAAGTCCGGGTGGTAGGGTGATGGGTCTGGGTGTCACAGAGGCATAAAGTAGAATAAATAAAAAGGTGACAGGGCAGTGTGACAAAGCAGTAGGTAGGGTAGTGGGATGCTGGGGTGCATGATGAGTGGTATCGCCAGCAAAAGGATGGAGGAGCTGCCACTATATCGCTTGCTGGTGAGACCCCACCTTGAGCATTTTTTCCAGTTCTGGAGGCCGACCTTAAAAAGTACATAGACAGAATGGAGGCAGTTCCAAGGAGGGTAACTAAGAGAGTGCAGGGATTGCACAAGCAGCCTTATGAAGAAAGAAAGAGGGATCTTAACACATACATCCTGGAAGATAGGAAAGCTAGAGGACATAATAGAGACCAACAAGTATCTCACTGGGTGAACAGGGTACAGGAAAGGAGTAGCTTTCAAATGAGAAAGAGCACAGGGACCAGGGGCATGCAATAAAGCTGGAGGTATGGGATGTTTAAGAGGGATGTAAAGTACTACCTCACTGAAGGGGTAGTAGATTCCTGAAACAGACTGCCAGCAGAAGTGGTGGCGGCAAAAACAGTGGGAGGCTTCAACCATGGGTGGGAAGAAACATAGAAACAGACTTTGATGGCAGATAAGGACTGCTTGGCCCACCCAGTCTGCCCATTTCTTTATCCATTGAATAAGCAGCCGATCCTATTTAACCAACAGCCTGCTTCCTCCTACCCCTCACCAGAACTTCCTTATGTGTGTCCCATGTATTCTTGAATTCTCCACTATTTTTAACCCCATGACCTCCTCATGAAGGCCATTTCATGTGTCCACCACCATCTCTGTGAAAAATACTTTCTCATGTTGCCTCTGAGCAGTCCTCCACCATCTTCAAATTGTGTCTGCTTGTTCTTGCACATCACTGTTTCTGAAAGATGTTACCCTTGTGGACTTTGTTAATTCCCTTGAGGTACTTGAATGTTTCTATCATGTCAGCCCTCTCCTCCTTTCCTCGAGGGTATACATATTAAGCTTCTTTAGTCACTCTTCATATAGTTTCTGGTACAGACCCTGCACCATTCTAGTTGCCCTCCTCTGGACTGCCTCCATCCTGTCTATGTCCTTGCAAAGATAGGGTCTCAAGAGCTGCACTTTGTGCTCCAGATGGAGTCTCCTCAACTGTATGCTCAAAGGGATCACAACTTCCTATGTTCTACTGGTGATGCCTCTACCTATGTATCCTAGTATCCTACCAGTTATCTAACTGCCTTCTCATTTGCTCATTTTGCTTGCCTACCTTTAGGTCATCTGATATGACTATCACCAGGTCCATTTCCACTTTTGTCATTGTTAGTACCCTCCCCTTGTGTACTCTTCCCCTGGGTTTTGTTTCCAAGGTGCATTACCAAGGCAAACTTACTGGCACCATCTTCATAGGCCGGTCTAAGGCCTTTGATCTGGTTGATCACATACTCCTGGGCACTGCCTTTCTGTCCCTTGGCCTTTCCCTCCAGTTCTAGCCTGGTTTGCCAACTACCCATCGGGCAGGCAGCAGAACACCAAGTTCCAAAAAGCCCTCTCTGGGCTCTCACGGTTACTTGTGGGGTGCCCCCAAGGGTCTGTCTTCTGCCCTGTTATATTCTGTTCTCCCTCTTCATCAACCAGTTGCTTCTCGTCCCTGCCTCTGGGGCATGCCATTGTGTATGTCAATGACCTTGCAATACTAACTAGTTCACAGGACATCAATGTCATCAACTCCAGACTTAACTCTGACTTTGAGTGTATTCAATCCTGGCTTAAGGCCCATATGCTTGTCACCAACCTCCAGAAGATGCAGGCAATGCTTTTCGATTCCCTGCCAAGATAAGAGCATGCCCTGCCTCTCTCAAAGTCGTTGGAGTGGATGGCACCCCCACACGAGTGGTTGGCTCTTACAAGTACCTAGGAGTAACCCTTGATCCTCAATGTGACCTCTCCCTACACATACGAAGTTCATGTGCCGCACAAACTGCAAGTTGGGTTTGGCCTACAGGGCCGAAAGATGCCTCACCCCAGCTGCCTGACTTGCCCTTGCAAAGGGTTCTACTCCCCATGCTCAGCTATGGGCTTACCTGCTGGCACTTGCCGAATTGATTAAGCTTGTCCCCCTTATCTACCAGCTGAGGTCCAGTGACTCCTGGCCCTCAAGGTCCCCAAAACTCGTTCTGTCACAGGGGATTGCACCGTTGTGGTCCTAGCTCCCAGAGCATGGAACCTTCTCCTGCCCATGTAGGTCTGCCCTTCACACACCCACTTCAGGTCCTCCCTATGGGGCTACCTAAAGCAAGCATTTTCCTGCCCTTGTTTCTAGTTGCAGCACCCTATATGGTGGGCCCTGTGTCACAATGACTATGTGCAGATGCTGCGTGTGTCTAGGAATATTATGTGTCTGCCCTGTTGATATATGTTTGCTTTCTGAACTGCTTCTTGTTGTTGCCATGCTTTCGACTCTGTACTTTGCCACTGTGTTATTACTGCTAGTGTCTGACTGTACCCAGTTGATTGCTGTGACTTGACTCTATATTACTATTGCCTGTACCTCGTAATTCGCCCAGGTCGCACCTGAAAATAGGCACTTGATTGTCTAGTGGCTTACCTGGTTAACAAAAGCTAAATATATAAATAAATCTTTGCAATGAATCTAAACTGCCATACATTTAAACATTCCTCCAACCTTGCCGAGTCCCTTCTCATCCTTTCCACACTCCTTGTGACTCAACGCTGTTGCAGATCTTTGTGTCATTTGCAAAGAGACATACTTTTCCTACCAGCCCTCCACAATGTCACCTATAAAGACATTAAGGAGGACCAGTCCCAGTACTGGACCCTGCAGTACCCTGCTAGTAACATCCCTTTCTTTGGAGTGGACTCTGTCTACTGTTGTCCTTCATGGCCATGTTGTCCAGCTAATTTTTACCCAGGCTAACACCCTGGGACCCACTTCTAGGCTGGCTAACTTATTTATTAATCTTTGTATGGGACTGTGTCAAATTCCTTACTAAAGTCTAGGTAGGTCCATATCCACAGCCCTTCCTGGTCTATTACTTTGGTCACCCAGTCAAAGAAATCTATTAGATTTGTCTGACATGACATTCCCGCTGTAAATCCATTCTGCTTTGGGTTCTGTCCCCACTGTCCTCAAGGTAGTCAACAATTCTTTCTTTCAGAAATGATTCCCTCATTTTCCCTACCACTGAGGTCAAACTATTAGGTCTGTAGTACCGTGCCTGCTGTGCTCCTAATTTTGTGAAAGGGAATCACATCCACTCTCCTCCGGTCCAGAGGTACCACACTATCCTTCCATCATTTGTTAAAAGGGTAGTCAGTGATGTCACTAGTTCTCCCTTAGTTCTTTTAGAATTCTGGGGTGAATCTCATCAGGCCCCACTGCTTTGTCCATGTTGAGTTTTAGGAGTTCCTTCAGGACCCTTTCTTCTGTGAATGGACTGGAATCGATCCCCATTCCAGAGTGTTCTATTGTTTGGTTTAGGTATCTCCCCTCCCTTCTTCTGTGAATTCTGAGCAAAAATATTCATTCAGTATCTCAGTCTTTTCACTGTAACCCTTGCCTACTGAGATGGGGTCTGTATACAACTCAGGTGTGGATTGTGGTGTCATTTCCTGTCTCAGTGTGACCCACAGTGTCGTCTCCTCCATGTTTACCCTTTAGTTCCATTGTTTGATCCCTTCCTTTATGTAGAGAGCTAATCCTCCTCCTCTCTTACCCTCCTGACCCTCCTGTAAATTGTGTACCCTGGAATGTTGATATCCACACATGGCTGTCTGTGAACCATGTTTCTGTGACTGCCACAGTATCCAGGCATCCCTCTTCCATCAATGCCACTAGTTCAGTCAGCTTGTTACTCAGGCTACAGGCATTGGTACTCATCACCCTCCATTTTTGATGGCCATACCTCTTTTAGCCCTGCCTTGCCTTTTTCTCCATTTACCTCGTCCATCTCCCTATCGACCTCACCACCTTGGAGTTTACCTCTGCTAAGTACCCTGTTTTGTTGGGGAGTCTGAAATTCCTTGCTCATTTTCAGTGTCTCCTCTTGGCTAATTTAAAAGCTTACAATGAAGTATTTAAACCTAAAAGCTATGATCTTGGTTTCCCTACTGGACAGATGCAGACCATTGTAACAGTGTGGACAGGTGTGAGTATTCAGGGTAACATCACCAGGCAGACAACCACTCAGTGCATAAAAATTCCTGATGGCATTCATCATTTTTCTCTTAAATTTAGAGGAAATATATACAGAAATCAACAGAACATAAAGAAAATAAAGGTCAGTTCAAACTCGGTTAACTCAAAAGGCCACTGCCTTGCTTCAGCAATGCCAAGGCTTTTTCCAGCCTAGCCTGTAATCTACCAGTGTGGACACACACACACACACACACACACACACACACACACACACACTCACCTCTCTCTCTCTCTCTCCACCTCCTCCCTCTCCCCTCTCTCCCTCTGTCTCTCTCTCTCCCACCTTCCTCAGTCAGTTGCCTACTGACTCCTATTTAAATTAATGCATCTAGTGGCAGGCTTAAATACTTATTTCTGGATGACATCACAGTCTTGTGATGTCTAATTTATATAGCTGTAGGCAGAGCCTACAACCATTTCTCATAACTTGACCAAGGAGTTGCATGGAACACATATTTAGGACTTTTCAATGTATCCTTCCACATCTACAAATCACTATGATAACTAAAATAAAATAATACCTTCTTTCTGTTTAGAATGTTGGAGACATAACTCCAAGCTGCTTATCAGATGGCCATTAGGAAAATGAAATAGCTTCTTAAATATTGGTTGCCTATTACACTGGAAATTCGTTACCCCTTCAAAATGCAACAGCTTACACATTTTAATGATTTGCATTTAAAATTTTTTACTATTTACTTCAGTTGGGGATTGTAACAGGGTAATACAAGCAATTGTCAATGCCGAATGTTTGCTTGCTGATATTAGCACTGGAAATGTAGGAGTTACAGAGGTGCAGAATAGGAATGGCAGTGAAGTGTTGAACTTAATGTAAACCCCACCTCCACCCTTCAGAGATGGACAGGCATTGGGGTATGCTTAGGTTGTTGCCCATAAAGTTCATGCCATTTCACTTCACCCTATCCTCCAGACACCGATACATGTTGAGGTGTGCCTTGGGGTGTTTGGTTTACAGTCACCCCATTCCATAAGGACATATGCTAAAATGGGTGCAGTATAGGAGAATGGGTGAACTCTGGGGCTGAAGAGTCTAAGGCTCACCTCGATGCCTGTCACTGGCTGAAGGGTGGTGGAGTGGGGAGGAATCCATGAACATTATAGTCAGCAATCCAAAGGCACACCCCATACCTGTCAGTCTGCACAGGGTGGGACGTTATGGTTAGAAACCCCAACGTCCTGGGCGTTTGTTGGTATTTGCACCAAAATTTTCAACTTGGCCTTTTTGACCCCCACTTCATGAAAGCATTTGGGATCTTCTCTCATGAACAGTGGCACTATGATTTTGTTAATGTGTCCTGAACTTTAAGTTCCCACAGCGACCATGCGCGTTCTGCACCAGATGTACGAAAACACAGACAGGGCAGGATGTGAAGAATGACAGTTGTACCATTCATAGGGAGGTGTAAAGAGAGGCAGTGTTGAAAATCTGTAGTGAAAATGTTAAAAATACTCAAACTTCCAGTCTTACGTGGAAACTGCACAGTGCATGCACATAACACAGTTGCTTAGTAGAATTTTTTCACCAGATTTTAGTATAGGCATTTTAGGACCTCTGCTCATGAACAGTGTCACTATGATTTTCCTAATCTGTCCTGAACATTGATTTCCCACAGCGACCACGCTTATTTTGTGCCAGAAGTGTAAAACACATTTCATTCAGAATGTGAAAATGACAGCTGTACTGTTCATACAGAGGTGTGGAAAATGCCGATGTTGAAAATCTGGAGTGAAATACTACAAATGCACAAATTAACAGGGTGCATGGAAACTGAGCAACATAAGCACGTGACACAGTCATTTCATGGACTTTTATCACTAAATTATCAACATAGACATTTTAGCTCTTCTGCTCATGAATAGTGTCACTGTGATTTTTTTTAATCTGTCCTGAACACTGACTTCCCACAGCAACCATGTTATTCTAAGCCAGAAGTGCGAAAACACATTTGCCAGGATGTAAAAATGACAGCTGTACTGTTCATAAGGAGGTGTGTTAAAATGCCAATGTTGAAAATCTGGAGTCAAATATTACAATGCACGAAGTTATGAGCATGCGTGGAAGCTGCACAACATATGCTCGTAACACAGTCCTTTTATAGATGTTCATCACCAGATTTTTCAACATAGGCATTTTAGACACGCTCATGAACAGTGTCACTGACATTTTCTCAAATGTCCCAAACACTGATTTCCCACAGAGACCACGCTATTTTGTGCAGAAGTGTGAAAACACATTTTGTTCAGAATGTGAAAATGACAGCTGTACTGTTCATACAGAGGTGTGGAAAATGCCAATGTTGAAAATCTGGGTGAAAATATTACAGATTTGCAAAGTTACAGTGTCTATGGAAACTGTGGAATGCACGCTTGAAAAACAGTCATTTTTAGATTTTTCACCAATTTTGCAGCATAGGCTTTTTGAGAGCCCACCTCAAGAACACTGGCACTATCATTACATTAAACAGTCCCAAAGGTGATTCCACGCAGTGACTGTAGAAATCACCCTTTTGAAATGGAATAACGCCTTGACAGTGGCTGAATTCTTGAGGAGAGTCCCAATAACCTTATTGAAAATTTGGTGCCAAAATTCCAAAAATGCCTGAGATATGCACCAAAGTTAAAAAAAAATTATGCCATTATGCAGCTTATTGGCATTTCTTCAGTTCAAGGTCGGCTTTGAAGAGTGCAGAAATGTTCCCAGTCCACGCAAGATCATTGTGTTAGACTCTGGAGGTAAGTATGGGTGAGGGGTGTGGGAAGTAAGCTGGCAGTGGGTGGGTGTGAGCTGAGAAGGGTACAGTGACCAGCGTGGGACCATTTCCTTTCTTTCAGGGAGAAAAAAAAACAAAAGATGTTGCAGGCAGGTTTTTTTCAGATTTTACTTTCAGCACACTGGGGTGGGCTCAAGTGTACCACCTGCCTTTTTGGGGTGGGGGACTTGTCCATAGGGATTGGGCCACCCGTCAGCAAAGAATGACTGTTAGGGCATGATGCTGAGGGGATTGGGCACCTCGGCACACAACAAATGGGGATGGGTTAGCATTATGCTGACAGGGATTGGCTCCTCCATCAGCAAATGAACTGGTTTAGGGGTATGCCAATGGGGATTGGCCACCCCATCAGTCATGGGGCTGTCAGCGGGCAAGCCATCGCCATGTTTTAAAAAATGTTACACTAGGCAAGGTACAGCCCTGCAATAATGGGTCACTCTTCATTGCAGCGGAATGACTGATGCTGCAATGATGAGGCAGCCACTCATTGCAGTGGTGAAATTGTTTCAACTTGGTGGCACTTTTGGAAATCAATGTCATCAGTACAGTGTGCCTGTACTGGTCACCAATGCCCAAGCCCCCAAATGCACTGCCTCTGTTGGCTGCCACAGTGTCGCATCTCCACAACCTGCTTCTCTCTAAGCTGCCACATAATGTTTCTTGCTCATGTGTGCAAGCAAACATAAAAATTACCTTTCTCGGTTCTTGTTGGAACTGCACAAAGGAAGAGACAATGGACAAGTGGTGTCCAGATAATAAATGTAGAGGCAAACAAGAATGCAGGCTTACAACCAATAGTGTTATCACCGGAGAATGCCTCCAGTTTTCTTACCTAATTAGGTTGCAGTGTAGTCTCTCCTCTCAGGAAAATACATGCTGCAAAGGTCTTATACTCTGATAATTACTATGGCTACAGCTAAAGAAGATACCTAAAATACATACAATTGGCCAAAACAGGTGGCCAGACTAATTATGCTAACCATCGGAGGAAGTTGCTTAGCTTGGCAGAAGATAAGATGAACAATGGGGTCTGTATTCTTACAAGGACACTTGCAGTTACAGCTTGCACAAACTCTAAAGATTGCACTGTAGCCTAATAATTATACAATTATATATAATGGAAAACACCTCCCAGTGTTATAATATATTGTGAGAATATAGTGAAGCATAATATGCATTGCAAGAGTACAGCAGAACTCAGACCCTGATACTTAGAGCTTATACAATAAGTCCCTGTGCCCAAGGTTAGGGTGGGGTGGAAAGGATGAGAAGGGACTTGGCAAGGTTAGAGGAATGGTCAAATGTATGGCAGCTTAGATTCAATGCTAAGAAGTAAGGTAATGCACCTGGGAAACAAAAACCCAGGGAAGAGTACACAATGGGGGTGAGATACTAACAACAACAAAAATGGAAAGGGACCTGGGGTAGTCAATATCAGATGACCCAAAGGTGGGCAAGCAATGTGAGAAGGCAGCAGGAGGGTTGGGGATACTGGGATGCATAGGAGAGGCATCACCAGTAGAAAACAGGAGTTATTATCCTCTGTACAGACAGCTGGTGAGACCCCATCTGGAGTACTGTGTGCAGTCTCTGGAGACCCAATCTCCGCAAAGACATAGACAGGATGGAAGCTGTCCAGAGGAGGGCAACTAAATGGTGCAGGGTCTGCACCGGAGGACATATGAAGAGACTAAGGAGCTTAATATGTATAGCCTCAAGGAAAGGAGGGAGAGGGGACATGAGAAACTTTCTGCACCTCTAGGGAATCAACAAAGTCCAAGAGGGTAGCATCTTTCAAAAAAGAGGTGTGCAAGAACAAGAGGGCACAATTTGAAGATAGAGGGGGCGGCTCAGAGGTAATTTAAGGAAGCATTTTTCACAGAGAGGGTTGTGGATGCATGGAATGGCCTTCCGGAGGAGGTTGTGGAGTCAAAATCAGTGGTGGAATTCAAGCATGCATGGGATAGTCATAAGGCAATTCTGGGGGTGGGGGTAGGAAGAAGTAGGCTGCTGGTTAACTAGGATCTGCAGCTTATCCAGTAGGTAGGGAAATGGGCAGACTGGGTGGGCCAGCTGTCCTTATCTGCCGTCAAATTCTATGTTTCTATGTTTCTATGTATATATAACTACATATGTGTTGCTGTCTGCAGGTAGGGGTACAATTAGGGTGCTGGTCCATGGATAACAAGATGAATATCTTTCAAGATATTCATACCTCATAAATGTTACCCTTTCCCAGCAAATGTTGTAAATATTTATACTGTTTTAACCTCTCAAGACCTATCTGATAAAATACCAGGTCTTCAGTGAACTACCCCAACTAAATATATGGATTTCTTTTTGACAGGGCTGCAGCCTGCTTCCAAACATAACAGATAAGAGCTACTGAGATCTCTTATAGTTAAGAGTGAGAGAGAGTGTGTGAGTGTGTGTATGTGTGTGTGTGTGTCTATGTCTGTATGTGTTTGGGGAAGGGTAGTGAAAGGTCAAACTGGCAAGGAGACCTCATCAAATGAATTAACTACTAACAAACCATGAGTGATACAGAAGCACATTTTTGACTCCTATTATTGGACTAACATAGATCTAACAAAAATAACTTATACCACTTGTATAATTCCTGATCAAACAACTGCAAACAGAAACTGTTTTTTGTAATTTTATAGTATGATATACTGAGTGTGTCTTTACTGAGCTGCTGGATCAGGGCCTTGTTAAAATAATAACATTTATTTAACTCATTCAAGATTCCATCAGGTGGACAGAAAAAGCCTATAAGAATTTGTCTGAAAAACTAACAACTATAAGATGCAAAAATAGCATTTGTCTGTGTGTGTGTGTGTGTGTGTGTGTGTTTGTATATATATATATATATATATATATATATATATATATATATAAATGTCTCTATTTGCAATACATTTGTTTACAGGCATTACTAGTATCTTTTGAAAGATTGTCTGACTTATGATTACTAATTCTGAGTATAGTTCATGAAATAATAGCTTGATATTTTTTATTTATATAGACCCCCATTACGCCTTATGCACAGCATATAAATCCAAATCATTCCAAGGCCATCATGGCATATAATATTAATACTACAGCAAGTCAGAGCTCTTTTCCCAATAAAAGGCTGCTGATGTAATAAACAAAGAACAAAGTCATAAATAAGGAACTAGTGGCTTATGCAAAATTATACAGGGATTTATACAGGATTTGATTCTGCCACTGTGGGGAAAACACTGGGGAAATTAGGATTTCTTACAGAGTAATGGTTATTTGGATCTGGGGCTACTGAATATTTCTTATCCTATATTTTGTATCCTGGATAGGGCAGGGAGATGCTACATCTCATTGTCACAGGGATCTTCTATACATTTTGCATTGTATTTAGTCAGGCTGTCCCAGATTAGATGCAATATCTTGTTTTCAGTGGGGTCATGATTTTACCATTTTATAATGTATTTCTTAAGGGTACCTAGTCCAGAGCCCCATTATACGAGAATGTACACAGTGTATCCCAGTGGAAAAGGGGATGCTGCACAACCTCAACAATGCACAGCAGCATGATATTCAAATACGAGGGATGTGCTGGCCACGAGGAAATGGGCCAGGACACACACAAATGGTGGGCTGCCATCTAAGAGGGGCAATCCATGGACGTGCCGTGGCTGCAGCATATTAAGTGAAGAATGTGTCCCTCTCAGTATAGAGCACCACAGCCCAAAGTTAGCCATGAATAGCTAGCCCAACCCAGCCAGCCACCCACAGGCAGGCTGCAGATGTGCACTCAGGCTCACAGCAGCCTGGCAACCCTGGTGAACTAGAGGTGCCCCTTCATCAGCTCCAGTCTAGCCAACTCCATCCCTGAAGAGCTCCACAGTGTAGCCCTCCCAAGACCCAATTACACCAGAGGAAACCATTGTCCTTATCCATAGTCTCGAGGACTCCCATCCTCTGTCCCTGTACACAAGACACCCTCACTCTTCCCATACCCAACCTGTTGCAAATACTGGCACTGCCCTCCGCCACCTCCTGCCATGGCCAGCCACTGACTGCACTGAACCCAGGCTGGGGATCTACACTCTGGAATGACCCAGCTGGCAGTACCATGTATTGAGGCACCATGGCAGCTGCAGATCTACCAGTGTAGGCAGCCGTGTGTATGTCCCTGGCAAATTGAAGAGGGAATGTACATGCTTCCAATTCATGCCTTGCCAATACTGTGTCTCCTGCTGTCATACACCGCTGCAAGTCCACACTCTCCCTGTTTCTTCTGTGTAACATGCCACCTTTGGATTGCTGAAGCATCACAGGTGCCATGGGGTGTGGTATCCTTTAATTCCATTTACAGTGTACACTTCAGGCTATAGAAAGTTAATCCACAGTTCCCAAATTGTAAAAACAATGGGAGGCCAGCTATAACATGCCTGTTTTGGGACCTGTGAAATACACCATCAGCTGTCACCACACTGAACAGTGCAATGGCACCTGGATGATGGATCTACATACCAGTGCCTGAGGAATATGGCCACTGAGTGTTATCACCACACACAGCTCATGCCTATGTATAACACATCCCAGCATCCTACTGTGAGTGCTCTGCCACCTGCTGATAGAGTGGTATGATCCCATTACAGAGCTAATCATCACAATGGGATGGACTGGGGGCAAGGGGGTGTCTGTGCACCATTAGGGGAGCAGGGACCACTACACTATGGACATGGACTCTAGTGTATTCAGGTGCAATTAGGGATGGCACTGGAGTCACTCAATGTGGACCCGATAGAGCCTGGAATCTCAGGACGACCAGGCTGGTGGAATGGTGGGGGTGCCACTATACCACCAGAGACTTCAGGCCAGTCCACATGGAATGATTGGGGTTAGGCATTGGGGCAAGAACTGCTCCAGTGCATTCATCCCCATGCCAACTTGCACATGGGCTGATGATGAGCATGCGTAAGGCTCCTTTGCACCCTGCATGCTCAATTAGATCATTTGCATTCCTGGAGTTGATTATCACCCATGGGGCTGTGGTGCATACTGGTATGTGCCACGCATTCCCCTGGAAGACATTCAGTTGGGGTCACCCTGGATGATCCTGACTTGGTGGCTGTCTGCACTGTGACTCCTCTCCAGGGTCACATTTTCAACAACGATGAAGCCTGCGAGGATGATGCACAGTGTCACAGGCTAACTGCATGACCAAACGGATTAACCCCTTTGAAACTGCGATTGTTTGCTGCAGTAACTTACTGCAGAATTCTGTAGTGCTGCACTTCATCCTGGTGGACTTCACTGTATGTACACCTTGTACCGGTAGTGCATTCTCTTTGAATATTGCATCAGTGCCAACCAGCACACCCTCTTTGTGCAACGCATCTTTCTGCTCATGCAATTATCTGGCACTTAATATATCCCCCAATGTAAACGTTGTTTTTTAGTGCATTCTGATTTTACACAATGCAGCATAATATTGTGTAGATGTAGAGCCCCACTGAAAAAAAGATGCAATTTCTCCTGTGAACTATCCAGGGTAAATATACAGCAATCAGCAGGCATATTCCAAGAAAACACATTGTAAAATGTATAAAAGGAAGACCACATTGAAACTGCCTCTCCATAGATCTGCATTGTGCAATTCATTAAAGATAATGGATAACAGCCCCCAATAGCTCTTCACATCCATATTGGCTCTGACCAGAGTTTGTTTTAATTAGTATCCTCAGGCTCACAACCAAACCTGTACAGAAATAAAAGGTTGTTTCTAAGCCTTCATGACTTCAAGAATCATTTCTGTAAGGAATAAGAAACATAAAGCATAGTCCTGATCTGCAAATGGCTCTGAATATGTAATTATAATTAATGACTGTAAGTTCCTACCTCCGAACAGAATGACTTGCATAATGTTAGGTATAAATATAGACCTCTAAGGGCGCTACTCCCACATAGGATCCGTTCAGTCTTAAGAGTAAGATAACATATAATATAATATGGGAATGTACAGTTCGGGAGGGACACTAGACTATGAGGGAATCGGGATATATATTATAATATGGATATGTACAGTTCAGAGGGCACTAGACTTCCAGGAATCGGGACTTATTTTATAATGTGGGAACGACAGTTCAGGGGGCCCACTGGACTACCAGGGAATCGATATATATATTATAATATGGAAATGTACAGTTCGGGGGTGCTAGACCACCAAGGAATCATGAATCTAGTGATATTTTATGGTGGGGGGCACTGGACTACTGGGGCAGGTGACTTGCCACATATGCAGTGAGTGACCGGGGAGTCGAGGGCATGGGTGGGGGGGTGTATTTGCGACCCTGCGGCGGTGGGTTTGCGACATGCTAGCCAGGTAAACCCTCTGTGCAGCGTGCCTTGCCACATGTAAGTCACAGGACTTTGCTAGAAGACCCTGCCCCTTCTAGAATAGGGTGCAGGTCAATGTTAGAAAGTTGAGGGTGGCTCGTTGCATTTGATGGCAACTCACCACCTCCTTCTAGAATCGGGCCCTATATTTTAACTAGTCAACCAACATGTTGGACATTTTATTCCCTTTCACTTAACGCACAAGCAATATTTTACTGTGCATTCCACTCTGAGATGCACTATGGTGCACATGTCCCTTAAGCACCCTCTACCAGTATGTATGCTGGACCTAACAAGGTGCATATATTTTTTTACTGCCCTTTAACATTAGCTAGAAAACCAGCCTTGGCAACAAACAAGGGAGTAAGGAAGACCTTTGTCTCCTAACCAGGGTACACACCTATGACAAGGGTCACCCTGTCACAGCCAGTATAGGCCTGTATCCCTCAAGGTGGACCCCCAGTCCCCAATGAAGACAAACCCCATGATTAACACCAGTTTTCAACCATTCATTAAATCCTATGGTGCAGAGTACTCTAGCCCATGCCCTGCAGAAACAATCAGATACAGCCCCACCCACCACCCCAGTGAGTGCTTTTCTTCTTTTCACCACGAAAACCTGCACAACAATTTAACAGAAAATGTACTCTGGAAAAAACAATTTCAATTAGAGAAAATAAAGCAGTTGAGCCCAATACCTATGACATAGTATCCCCTGACCCAGCCTTATACAACCTGGTGGTCTATGCTCTGAAAGCAATCATAGGAAACAAGTTTAAACCACCTGGGACACTGTCTGGTCAAATACGCACTTCACTAACCTGCACTAAATTGCAAAACTTACAATGAAAATACTTAGCCACCAGTGAGTACTTCACTGTACCCCAAAAATGATTCAAAATGTCACCAAAATACTAGTAAACAACAAGCCAGCTGTCCACAAGGGAAAAACAAATGTGTTGTATTTCAGTCCCTCTAGATTTGAACTCCCAATCTACAAGTACATAAGCAGTATTGCAAATCCTGTCTTTATTCAAAAGGTACAGGGCAAATTAGTTAACAGGTTGGGGAGGGATCATGGAAACCATTAAGGATCTGCAGACACAGATTAGGCAGGAAACATATGGACAGACGGACTGGGCCAAGCAGTTCTTTTCTGTTGACAAATTCTACACGCCTCTATTATTTTAGCTTCATTAATCCATGTTTGTGTTACCTGTAGACTAGATTATTGTAACTCATTCCTGGCAATCCTTCCAAAGTGTACAGTATGTTAGCTTTATGAATCCACACCTTTATTTATTTAAGAGTTTCACGTGGAAGGCATACTGAGCAGGGCTGCTCATTTCCAGATGCATCCTGGGTGGATGGGAGGAAGGAACAAGTTGTTCAACAATAACAATAACTACAGGAATGAACAGTTCATATACAAACAATAAATACATCACTAGATTAGCAATAATGTATAGAACACATGAATTGTGAATCAATGAAAAGCATACTATTAGTGTAGATGACAGTATAAAAATAGCAATAACCATTGGGCACAAAATATCTTGCAGTGGGTGCTGACCCAGTGCAGAGCTATTTCAGTGGGGTGTTCTGGGAACATATCAGTGAGGCAGAGCTGGGCATGGTATGGTTAGGGTAGACGACGTTTAGCTTAGGTAGGCTAGGAGAAGCAGAAGGTGTGGTGTGTGTGAGTAGGTTTAGAGTGTAGTACAAGGTGTGTAGGGGAACAAGGTTACCAACCTGAGAGGAGGATTGGACCTGGACTTGGATGCAGGTGAGGTAGGGTTAGTCACAATGTGGATAGATCAGGGTTAAGTCACTGTGTGGTAAGACATTAGACTAAGAGTGTAACTGAGGGTAAGTGTATGGAAGGATTGTCTGTCTGGGAGGTGGAGAGGTCTATGTTTAGAGATAAGTGCAGGTACAGACTAGGGAGTTATAGACACTGAGCAGAGATGAAACAGCAGCTTGAGTCAGTGCATCTTGGATGGAAGGTGTTCCACAGTATAGGGCAGTGGCACTGAAGGCAGATGACCTACAGTGGTGGATCTTAAGGGAGACTCAGGAATCTGTCACCAGGGAACCATCAATACAGCACTGGACCTGCAGTACGTAACCCTTTTGTAAAGTGTTTTTTGGGGGCTTTGCCCTCCCAAGACAGACAGCTACATTCTTTGAATGCCCTCTTCATGGGCTACCTGTGACCAGTGTTGCACAGGGAGTAGGATGGTAGAGTGGGGTAGAGAGAGAGTATAGGTGAGATTGAGGGTAGTTTCCCAAACCAGAATTTGGCCACAGCCAGCACAATGACTGAGACATCTGGATTCTAGCGCTGGAAGGAGAGAGACTTCATGGAGATCACATAGAAATCACAGTGATGGATCCTTGGGTGGGAGGGTAAAGTGACAGAAGGAATGACCCATTGACTAGATTATTGTAATTTGTTACTGGTAGACCACCCTAAGGGTACATATGCTGGCTTCATTGAAGAGCTCCTGACTCAGTTGGGACACTTTGAAAAAATATGAAATTCAGGCATAACTATAGCCTATATTTCATATTTTATTCTGCAATTCTCACCTTTATTTCCTTATTACTAAGGTATTTGCATGAATACATTATCTTTGCCCTTTAGCTCTGGCTATGTGACTCAATCGTGATATAATTCTGTTTACAACATCAAAATATGTTGCTATGGAGAGAATGATAATGTCATAAACAGCTGATTGTGGTGTCATGTATAGAGAAGCAGTCAGAGTAGATATAGCCTAGGGGTTAGGGATCTTGTTTTCATGCAATTGTTTTCAGTAATAAAGAGAAAGAGGGATTAATTACTGAAACTATAGGAAGTAATAAAGAAAATGGGATGGACATGAATATACAGTAAATCTTTCTTTTTCAAAGTTTTACTAATGCTGTCAGGGTCCCTTTAAAGCACGCCTCATAGCCTGCAGACTAGATTGCTGGAATTAATTGCTGGCATGCCATTCTAAGTGAACACTGTCATCTTGGCTTTCTGAGAGTGTTAAAGATCAAAATTTGAAACCAAGTGCAAATGTATTAAAATCTGAATCGCAGAATTATCATAACGTAATATACATTTGAAGCTTTTACTAAACAGGATATGATAAGGATCAATACAATCTCCTCACTGAGATCCGTAGCTGCAACTCTGGTCAAATTAAAAAAATTCTACCATGCTAACTTTATTTGCCTGTGGTATGGTGGTGTAAGGACACATATATGGCATCTATACTGGCCAAACTGTATATTGTTCAGCAATGTATGTTGGATCTTCTTTAAATTCTGAGGAAAACAACATTTGGGAAAGCCAGTTGAATTTCTAATTATGGTAAAGAAAATGAAGCTGAATAAAAAAACAAAACAATGGTTCAAAGCTTTAATTATATCTACAGCGATTCATCATATTAACCATCCATTTGGATCTCTTTCAATTTAACTTCCCTTACCTGAATAGAATAATAATTTGTGCCAATACATAGCTGTTACTCTAATAAATTCTGTTTTTAATTGATATATTCTACATTAAAGTAAAGAGGTCCTGGCCATCCTTAAAACCTGAAAACGACAGGTTCAGGAGGCCCGGACGGACTTAAAGAGAGACTGCTAAAGAGGGGTGCCCTTGCGCCAGCAGCCACTCACCTGGCTGATCAATAGGTCCCTACTTGAGGGCTATGTCCCGAATTGTGGAAACAGGTGCACGTGGTTCGATCCATAAGGGAGGGCCTGCAGAACCTATTGAAAACTACAGGCCTATCTCCCTGCTCTGTACCCTGGCAAAATACAGGAGAAAATAGTGTATGCCCAACTCAAGGAGTACTTGAAGCTCACACGCTTCTGTTCCCATCACAACACGGCTTTAGAGCCAAGCATGGGACTGACACTGCCCCAAACATACTCCTCAGAGGTACTCAAAGACCTGGATGCTGGATCCACCACAAGGGCGGTTTCATAGACCGCCCAAGGCATTCGACCGGTGGATCACAAACTACTCTCCAAAACTCCTCCATTTAGGCCTAGATGCCCACGCCTCAGTTGGATAAAAGCTATCTCACAGATCGGACTCAGAGAGTCAGATGGCAGGACAGACTCTCCAAACCTCAGTCACTAACGGAGGGAGTGCCACAAGGGTCCATACTTGGGCCCTTATGTTCTGTTGTTCGTCAATGAACTGTACAAGCACTGTGGATGCAGCATTTAATCCAATACGCCGGATGATGCTGTTATTTACATATCCTCCAGTAACCTGGGTGACCATCCAGTTCTCTCCAAAAGATATTCATATCATGGAGAGGTGGCTTATTAATAACAAAATGGTCCTCAACACCAGAAAACCAAAGTTATGCTGTTTGGTCCAAGAGCCTTAGGACAAGACAGATCACAACTTCTCCAACTCTCATCTCTCGATGGCAACAAGCTAGAAGTTGTTCCTTCCACAAAATACCCTCGCCTCATCTTTGATCAAGGCCTGATGTTCAAACAACATGTGACCAAGTCACAAAAGTAATCAAACTTGGGTTACTATAACCGGGTTAAGGATCCGTTAACCCTTGAAGCTAGGACTGCTATAGCAGCGAGTGTCCTACTTCCTACATTGACTTTTGCTGCACCGGTCACACAGGGCATCTTGAAGCGGGAATTTAGTAAACTACAGGTCCTATACAACAAAGGGACCCTCTTTGCAACCCTATCCCACTCTAGGAGCCACCACTGTGAGGCACTAGTAAAACTTAACTGGCCATCTTTCAAGCACGCTTTAGCTACCCTTGCTGTGTCTGGCCAAAAGATAATTAGCTCTTCCTCCCCAGCCTCAAGGACTCCTCATAGTAAAGAGTAACTAGTGCAGCCTTAGGTCTTCGGCCAATGTTGCTAGAGGTTCCCAAGGCTAGGACTAAGGCAGGCCAGAAATCCTTCTTTACTACCCCATCCTTATGGAACCACCTCCCACTGGAGGTGAGAGAGAACCCTACAGTGCAGTGCTTTCGCACCAGACTCAAAACTCATCTCCTAGCTAAAAGTGTATGCCAGTGCCACTGCACCTGACACTAAGCACCACAACCAATAATTCCACCCCACCCCAACAAGGTAGTACTAACTCTCTTTATCTTCTTTTTCTAATTTTCTCCTCCTACCTCTACAATTAACCACCGAATGCCAGATTTGGGACTTACCTATGGTACCCTAATGTTATTCGCATACCTGATTGACAATTGTTTAATGCTCTAATTACAACTTATCATAATGATCTACAATAGCCTAATTACTACTGATATGTGTAAACAGCCAAATACTGTATACCCATGATTACCTATGTTGTGTTACTGGACCGAAGTTCATATATGTCTGTATTAGTATTCCGGTCGCCCTGAAAAAGGGACTCTCGGCCCAGCGGGCCTACCCGGTCATCAAAATTCAATAAATAAATAAATAAATTATTTATAATATGAAATTTTTTTTTCCAATTAAATAAGCTTTATTAGTTTTTATAAACCAGGATACATAAACCAAGGGTTGTACAACGTACAGGTCATAAAAATAGAACAATAAATTAAACAAAAAAAAAGCAACACAAAAAATAAGCAACAAACTATTCTAACCCTCTCCACCCTACTCTTGGAGAGCATGTCACAAAAGAGCGTTGACAACTTTAGGAGAACTTTAACAAAACATAATATTTAGGCACTGTTTAGCTTATTAGGTCTGTTTTTCTCCTCCTCATTATTTATTACTGAGTTTATGTGCAGGAAAATAGGATCTTTGCTCCTGAGGGGTTTATCTATTCCTGTTGCTTTACCTACTTGAGGTCATATTGCACTGCTTATGACATTACAGTTTCTCTCATGGCAACCAACTGTGATGTCACAACAGAGGATTATTACTTGAAGTAGGGAGTTAGCTATAGAGGCAGATGGACTCTAAAGGAACTCTAAGGGATAAATATCACATATTCATGCAAATTCCACAGTAATAAACAATGTGGAGGATAAGTATAAGGAATATAAAAGGAATGCAAGTAGAATTGTACCTAATTATCATGTTTTTAAAGTTTTCATGGAGGTGTCAGTAGCTCTATAAGGTGGAAGAATAAATACAGAAAATATGATAAAATGTATAATGTAAGTTCTAAGCAGTTAATTATATGTATTTATTGCAGTGCTTCTTTCCATATTGTACTTGCATTTTGCTGCTCAAAAAATAAATAAACAAATAAATGAATACTACGATCACTACCATTAGACTACATTGTTGTGGTTTGTTGCTGGTGGCTTCCAAGTGTGTGCTAACTTTATTAATCCACAAATTGTAGAAGTTTTCCCAGAAAGGAAATACTGAACTGAACAATTCATTTCCAGATCTGCTTTGGTGTGTGTGTGTGTGGGGGAGAACAATAAAATACTGTGAAATAAGTACTATACAATAGATTAACCATTCTGCCAGCCTATTGGTGCAGCAATCAGGCTACCACCCATGATGTTGGTGACCCATGTTCGAAAATGAGCCTGGCTCATCAGGTGCTGGCTGGGGTGGGGTGGGATTGAGCATCCCAGAGGTCATGGCCATGGTCTTTTGAATTGGCTAGTAGCCTATTGGTTAGGAACGCCCTCTGAGTGACATTAAAGTCATTCATGAGAATCAAGGATGTCTTGGCAGAGGGGTTGTGCTATGGTATAGTATCAGGTAATACATGTAAATAAGCATATGGCAATGCAAACATGCTTTGAGGTGATGATCAATAAATAGGGAGAAAAGAATAGGCCCAAGAAGAGATCTTTGAGGGTCACCTTTCAACACTCCCAGAGATTTCAAAGTGTCTTCCTGTGCAAACTCCTCAGTTCTCCATAACAGGTAACTGTGAGACTACGAAATGGGTGCAGCAGAGACTAAAATTTGCTCAGTTTGGCTAAAGGATGTCATGCCCACAAGGTTGAATGCTTTAGTTATGTCAACAAAACAACACCAGTCATTTTACCTTGTCCATATTTTTAAAGATGCGGTCAGTAAACCTAACCAAGGCAATAATAGTAACATGCCATTTTCGAAACCTGTGGTGGGGATGAGATTTTACCTTGACACACAGAGATTTGTAGAAATCAATCTTTTCAAGGTCCTTACTTGAATGGGAAAGCATGGAGATATGGTGATAATTATCGAGTAGGGAAGGGTTGCCTAATTGAATATTAGTACCACCTTTTCACTGTGGTCCTCCATGCTAAGGGCTGCAGTGCAAAGGGCATCTACTAAGTGGGCGTTCCTGGAGTCAGCCAAGAGTTAGTCATGTGTCAGTCAATGACCAGCTGTGCAGTGCAGTTTAGTGGTTATGGGCACTGAGTTGCAAACCTGGAGACCTGGGTTTGAACCCATCAGCCCCTACTTGCATACTGTGTGACCCTGAGCAACTCTCTTAACTTTCTTGTGCTCCCCAGTCACACCTGGAAACAAGCTGTGGTTTAGTGTGTCTTAGAAACATAGAAACATAGAATTTGATGGCAGATAAGGACCGCTTGGCCCACCCAGTCTACCCATTTCTACCTACTGATAAGCTGCAGATCCTAGTTAACCTGCAACCTACTTCTTCCCACCTCCTCCTACCTTCCTGGTAGGCAATTTCCTTCCTTTCCCTTCCTCTTGTGGGCTCCACACCTGCATTTCAGACACATTGGACTACACTTACTTCATTAGCCAGCCTGATTATTCTGCTAGCATTATTCATTTGCAATATTTCCAGGTATCCTAGCTATACCCTCTCACGGTTTACCATTTTTTGCAATTCATCTTGTTTAGCTGCTGTTTTTCCTGCATATTTCTTGTTCTTAGTGTTAGCCTATGAGCTATATCATGTTGCTTGTTTACTCACACTCTAAGGTTTGTCCACTTATCTTAATTCAGCTCTGCTCTGTTTACAGTGCAGTTTGTTATATACTGCCCTCGACCTGCTGTGCTGAGTCTTGCCGCCATGCTAGCCTACTCTCTCTACATACTTGCTGGTATTGCTGCTGTGCTAATAAGTTGATGCTCATTGCATCTCACCTCCTGGCCACTATGCACCTTGTTAGCCTGTCTTCTCCTTCACCCTGTGCTTGCTCCTGCCCCACTCTCTCCTTCCCACTACCCAAACCTCTAACACCTTTCCTCATCATCCACCTCTTGTCCCCACCCTCCCCATTCTCCATTGCTGTTCACCCTGGTCTCCTCTCCCACGTCCCTGAACCTGGAGTTTCTCCACGAACTCTCCTGTCCCTCTCCCAATACATCATCGCTCTCCTCCCCAATCCAAAGGACATGAGTTCCACTCCATCCTTCTACTCCTTTTCTTCTCCTCCTATCGGGAAATGTGGAAACTAATCCTCATCCTCCCATCCTCTTCAGTTCCCAAAGGCCTTATCATCCTTCATCTCAGCGCTAGGAGCCTTCTTCCAAAATGTTATTTCCTGAATGTGTGCATTTCACAACACTCTCCTGACAGTCTCTGTATCTCTAAATCTTGGCTCTTCTCCAGGACTCCTGACTCTAGTGACTATAGCCTGTTCATTCTTGATACATACCTTGTCAGGTAGGATAGCACTTGGGAAAATGTGGTATTGCCATCTATGACTGACGGAGACTCTCCTGTACAATTGCTCTTAGGGAGGCTATGCCTCCTTCCATGAGTTTCTTCTTCCAGCTTTCCGCCTCTCTACCATGTCCATCTTCAATTTTTTTAGGCTTCATCTAAAATCTTACCTCCTGTCTGGTTGAGTCTATGTCTGCCAATACCTCACACCCTGAGGTGAACTCATCCTCCTTGGGGACATCAGTATAATTGGCTCTCCCAGGCCTCCAGGCTGACCTTCTTCAGGACTGAGTCCTTTAATCTCTCACAGCTCATTACTGAACCTACCCAGTCCAATCCCACTCCCCTAATTATAGCCTTCTGGACTGGTTCTGGCCTCCCACAACTACTGCATTGTTTCAGCATGTATTCTGCTGGACACCTTCCACAACCACTGCATGACGTTCTGTGTCAGGAATGTCTGGCACCCTCCCTCCTCCCCCATGTACTTCTGGTCTCGGTCCTCTGATTGCTTAATATTTTAACTGGGAGGCAGTATAGTGCTGCAGTGTAGGGCACCGAGATCCAGACCTGAAGTCCTGGTTTTGAATCCTACAGACCCCACTTGCATACTGTGTGACACTGAGCAAGTCACTTAACTTCCTTGTGCTCCCAGGCCACACCTAGAAACAAGCTTTGGCTGAGTGTGCCTTCCTGGTTAAAAAACATTCTCTTTCCATTTCCATTTCCTTAATATCAATGCTATCCTGGGTGACTTTGCTGTAACTTATTGGCTAGCCACTCCCTCCACCCCTGACATTGATGTGACCTCTCCTGTTCCATTTCAAATATTCCTTCATCTGGGGCAGCACTATTGCCTCAGAAAGTCCATGGTTAAATATTCCACCACCCTAGATAAATCCCAAACTCAATCACCATTGAAACTCCGGTAAACACGTATGGGCCTGATACAATTTATCCCACCCCTGCCAGAACTTCTGTCTTACAGAGCACTTAGAAATTCATGTACTAAGGCAATTCACACTGCTAAATCCATCTGCTGTAAAGACAACCTCCAGGACATCCTAATTACCCAGCCAGGTTTAGGAAGGTGATTCACTCCTTTTGACCTACCCCACCACCCGGTCTGCTCCTCCAGTCCTCATGGTTAATGGTTCAACTGTCTCTGACCTTCTTTCTGTTGTGGTTCATGTCAACAATTTCTTCAATACTTGTGCTATCCCTTCCCTCCCTTCCTGGCTCCACTCTTCACCCCTTGCTCCAGCCTCCTCTCGTGCCACCTTCCGGGTTTTCATTTCTTCTGCTCCTACTCAAGAACCCTTGCTGGCCCTTTCCTCCCTGAACCAGTCTAAAGGATGTGGAGCTAGAGCCCTTAGAGGCTAGATCCTAAACTTCTTCACCATTTAGTTCCTTCCATTGACCCCCCACTCAGCTCCTCAACCTCTCTCTCCCCTGTGCTGTTCCTCAGTCTTTTAAGATTACCAAAGTTTTCCTCTTCATAAAGGCATGACCCCTTATCCCTTGGCAACATCCATGCTATCTCCTCTCTCTTCTCTTCCCTTCCTTCCTTCCTTCCCTTCCCTTCCTTCCTCTCTCTTTCTCTCTTCTCTTCTCTTCTTCTTCTTCTCTTCTCTTTTCTTCTTGTCTCTCCTCTCCTCTTCTCTTCAGAAGCTTCAAGAGAAACATGTTTACCTAGGCATGCTGACTTCCGCTAGTCGCCTAACTTCTTCTCCCTTTCCAGTCTGGTTTTCATAGGCACCACTCTACTGTCTCTCCTGCTGTATGCCACTAACTCCATCCTCACTGTTATGGATCAGAGCATATCATAGTAACCATTTTCGCAATTTGTCCTAAATCTTTAATTTGGTGGCCCATCCATTCCACCTGGACAAGCTGAACTCTGCCAGCCTCTCAGTTCCTGCTGTTGAATGGTTCCATTACTACCTCATGGGTCAGCAACAGTTGGTACAGGTTGGAGGCATCCTGTCACCTTCACTACCCATCCAGGCTGGGGTTTCACAGGGCTCTATCCTGGTCTATCCTCTGCTCCAGTTTCCTGAATGGGTTATCCTGCCTCGTAAACATGTATCTGCACATTTGTGCAGATGACAGTTATTTTCACCTTTGGCCCTTCAATTGCAGTGTTTGAAGGCTTTCTCCATCAAGACTTCTACAATGTCCTGCACTGGTTCCACTCCCAACCAATTCCAGGTCAACACTAAAACAGTGTCTATGACCTTAGCAATAGCCAGAAATTAACTGGGCTCTCCCTCCTGTCTTCACTACACTGGATGGCACCCCTCAAAGCAGTTTTTCATTCAAGTATCTCTGTGTGTGGGTGGCCAACTGATGAACATGGTGGATGCTTCTGGCTGAGCTCTCCAGCACAAAACTGAATCCACCACATATCAGCAGCATCTGGCCATCTGCAGTTACACAGAGACATGCACCAGGTAGTGAGTGAAGAGGAGCATGTCCAAATCAGAAAAAGGCAGCAGCAACTTAGCCTTCCAAACACCAGTAAAGGATTAAATCCAGCTGAGATGAGAGCTAGAGCCAACAGCATTGTCCCTGATTGAGAGGAGGGGCACAGGAGGAGACTGAACTGGCCACATCTCTAAAGGTGCTAATTAACCATCATGTGAATGGAGATGTAAACAACATTCACCAGCATACATGCTTAGAATTCTCACCTCCAAGGTGTCTTTGAAAAATTAACTGATACATCTGCTGAGCACGTGAACAGATTAGAGGAGGTGGAAATGAGAGTCAGAATGGTGGAGGATGATATCCAGAGCTAGAACTGGGAGAAAGCACAAATTCTTGATGCAGTTGCAGGACAGAGTGGATGACCAAGAAAATTGTACCTGCAGAACCATCATAAAAATCATTGGTCTTCCAATGGAGTTTGAAGGCTGCAAACTCAAACAATTAATCACTGGATGGCTGAAAGAAAAACTCAGTCTGGGGAACTCCAGCTGTACACTTGAGGTGGAAGGTGCCCACGGAACTCCAGGAGGTTGACCAAAACCTGGTGATAGATTGAGACATTTTCTTCCCTCTTTCACAGATACCAGGACAGAGAAGCTGTCAGAAAGAAGGACCCATCCAGTTTGAGGGCAAGAGGGTGTTACTTTTCCCAGCTACAGTAAAGACCTCCAGGGTGATAAGCAAAAATTCAGCAAGGCTACAGTCAGGTTACAGCTCCTCAGATGCCCACCTCAGCACATTTATCCTTCAAAACTGCAAGTCAGGACAACCATAATGAGTGTTCATGGCAATCAACAAGGTGTGTCAGTTTTGAACCGAAAAAAAAACTTGAGGAAAGGTCAACAGTTGAGCCACAACACTGGCCAAGTGAGATGATTTACACAGTTAATTGACTGCTGAGGTACTGTAATTTTGTTTTCTACCCTTAGGGTGAGCATAAGCAAGTGTCTCCCTAAAGCCCATTTCCCTAGTTCTCTCCTCCTTTCCACCAACTAATTCCTGGACCCTGAGCAATGGCCCATGTCCTGATGAAAAGTGTGCACCATTATATATGAGATTAGGAACACTTGAGTCTGAACTACTAGAGTGGATCAACTTACTGTCCAGGGGTGCTATTGTTCCCTGAGAAAGAGGTACACCTCAAAGCACCAGGGTTTATGTAGCCATATAGTCCTGGGTACATTTGCTCCATAGTTTCTTAATACTGTCAGTTGTGGATTTACATCTTTGTAAAGAAAGTTATTGAACTGCATGAGAAATGGAGAGTGGAGGCACATATGTATTTCTTGGCCACAAAGGGATTTGAGTGTGAGTTTCTGTGTTTTGTTTGCTAGTGCCATATTATCTGACTCCAGCCTAACCATATTTCCCCAACATTTGCCCAGGGCTCACTCTGAAAAACCATGGGGGCAGGGAGAGGTACACTGGCCTTGGGGGACACTGGCTGACTCACCAAGATACCTTGAGACTGACATAGATGAATGATGTGAGCAGGAAGTTACAGTACTTAATTGTCCCAGGACTACAAGTCAGAACAGCTACATGTCTATATGGGCTCACCCAGAGAACAGTGGAGTCAATAGGTGGCCCCAGCCATGCTTGAGCAGCTGCCCAGCATGACTCATATTTCTGCATTGAAGAACATATGCTGCCTTTGTCTATATATGAACTGTGTTCTGAACTTTGAAATGTTGGACTTTTGGCCATGCTGTTTCATAGCCCCATGTCATTTGTCTCTTTTACTTACTGTGTTTTTTATAAGATTAGATGCTGTTCCCATTGGGGATCAGTTGGGGGCCTATCTGCTTAACAAGAGTCTTTTATCACCCCTAGTGGGGGTCACTGTATGGCTCCTACAAAAGTATACAGAGAGGGAGGCAGGCAGGTCCTCTACATAGCAGAGTTCTTCAGGTATATTAGACCATCCAGCTAGCAACTACATGATCCAATGGTTCATGACTCCAAACTTAGTAGCCAATCACCACCCCTCAGATGTGGGACTGTGACCTCTATATTGGGGTCACAGCAGGGGAATAGGAAGAGGAGAAGTGCAACAAACCACACAAGCTGGAATCTTCCTGATCCTGGAGAAGGACCCACATTCCATAAACTGTTTCTCCTCCATAGCTAGGAGAACTGTAGAGTCAAGTTGGGGAAGACTTTCAGGAGGGAGGGGAGGAACAGTGGTTGTATTTTGAGAGGGACAGCTATCTACATGGGGGATGCTGTTCCTACAAAAGGCAGACAGGTGAGCATCAGAAAACAGTAATAAGACTATTAGAGATCTCTAGAAGGTAGATTAGCTCACCTGCCTGAATTCTGCATGATCTTTGCATTTGCAGCATGTTTGCTTGCTTGGATGGCTGATACTTTAAGCATGTTATCCTGGAATGTCAGTGGTCTCAAATCAGTGATAAAGAGGAACAAAATCTTGGGTATTAGTAAGAAACTGAACCTGGATAGTGTGTGCCTGCAAGAGACACATGCCACAGCCCTAAAAATAAAGCTCTTGCAGCACATGTTGGGGGGATGGACCGCAGCCTAGTTCAATTCTAAGGCCACGGATACAACAATCTGGATATGTTCACATATTCAGGCTTCTGTGTTAAGAACCATTGGTGATCCAGGAGGCAGGTTTTCTTAATGCAGCTTCAGAAGCCTGTTAGTGGAGATGGTGGGATTCCTGGGAGTGGCTTCTGGGGAGGATGCAAATTGTGTATTAGATGGGGTCCTAGGCACATCTTCTCAGCAGCCCAATAAGGCCACAAGAAGTGCAGGAATGCTGAGACCTTTCCTAGACATACAGAAATTGGCTGATTCATGGAGGATTTACAGCCCCAATGTAGTGCATAGTGAATCTCATACAGAGAATTACATGTTATGTTTGACTATGTGTTGTGTCTTAAATGCATGCATTAGATCTTTTGGAAGACTGAAATATATAGTCCCCTCTGTTTGAGTTCAAGAGGAAAAATGGGAAGTTTTGTACCAATAAGTTGTTGGAGGGCAATGTTGCAGATGTGCTGTGGAGTCAAGGTCAGAAATTAAAGTTTGTCTGTGCTCATGTTACTGTGAGTTCTGAGTTTTATTATCAACATTTCGTTGAAGATATTTCATAGCATCAGTAGTGGGGTCCTGAAGGGTGATGACAGCTGGAATAGAGAAAATTCCCCGAATTTGGACTCTGGTTATGTAGCAGAGAACTGGGCCAGGTGAAAGGAATCTATGGAACTGATTTTACCCACCCAGATGCAGAAAAGTGGAAGGCTGAACAAATTGCTACAAAATTTTAAATATGCATAGGCCAGAAAGGCAGGGACATGTATAGAGCATGGTGTGCTAGTGGTGGCCTAACAGCTGAAGACAAAATGAAGCCAAATGTTCTAGTCACCCACTTCTAGGCATACTGTAACCCATGCAAGAATTCAACAGTGCCATGGAAACAGTTCTAATGATGAAATCAAGGCCAGGATAAAAAATTTTGATAAATGTCTCACCCAGCTGCATCTGCTAGCAAAGGACTGTACCTTTGCAGACAATGACAACATCATAAAAGACTGCATTCTGATGGGATTCAGCATAAACATGTGTTGGGAAGCTCCTTCTAGAAGATGGCCTCATGCTAGAAACTGCACTGAAGGTACCCTGAGCATATGAGGCTTCCCATGCTGACATGCAGGTGCTGGGAAATGCACAACAAGCAGTACACACAATTTCTAGAAAGCTAAAATGCAAAGATAGGGAATTATTCATCACAGATGGCAGAGCATGTTTTGGCAGAGGGGTGACCTCCACTGAGTATAAGACTGCACCAAAGGTGCAGATAGAAGCATGCTGAAAGGCAGAGTGCCCTGCAGCTGGTCAAATATGTCAAGTAGTAAGAAATATGATCATTTTGCAAGTGTATGTGAGGGAACACTTCAGAAATGTCCACACAAAGTACATACAGTACAAGGCCCAACTGAGGATTATGGTGTGGATGCAGAAAACAAGCCCTTTTATGGCTGTGGGTGGAGTCTGCTGCCGCCTTTTCTGTAGCTGGAAAATGGGATACTGAAACATACATTTTAGGAGTTTTCAGGGTATCCTTCCACAACTGCAAATCACTATGCCAGTTGAATAAAATACTTCCTCTCTCTGTTGAATAGACCAGTTCCAGTACTATTTTTTAGCTTGTTTTTCAGCTTGTTTGTTTTGCTTATCATGCCTGCTTTAAGTGACTGGACAGCTAGCATCTTGAGTAGTTACAAAGGTAAATTACTTACACCACTTCTTTGAAGTAGTTTAGCTGTCTGCAACAGTGCAATTGAAACTTCTTTTTGTTTTTGCACACTAGTGTCAAAAAACCTTGCTACTGAGGGGGACATAGCCAGAGATATACCAAGCATTTGTAAACAGAAAACATCAGAATTAATCTGACCTGCTCTAGCACAGGATTTAGTATATTCACTTGCTGGCTTGTTAAAAAGAGCATGCCCCTATTATGTGCTTGTAATTATTTATTGCTGCATATTTACCTGATTCTGTAGTATACGTTATGTGTTGATTTCCAGCAAAATGTGTCTTTAAAACAAAGATATTTATAATAATTACATAGTTAATGAAGCTGTGTGTGGTTTTTAGTTGGCTATGTTTTAAATACATCCATCTCCCCTGTTCTTAGATTACCTTGCAACACATTTGAGTCTTAACCTTCGATTACCCTGGTCATTAATGTTCAGCCTTCTTGCATGCTTTTAATTCTGACTCATAAAGGCATTGTATTTGTACAGATTTTTGTTTTAATTCCTCGCCTCTCTCATTTTATTTTGCTGTTCAATGCCAACTCCACATTTACATTTTTACTTTATTTGAGCAAACTTCACAGCATGTGAGGCTAGCTATGAGAAAGGTTTACAGCTGTAGCTGTACCAGTCTGTACAGTATATATAAGGCCCAACAAACCTCAAACAGTCCACTGCCCCTCCATGCATGCAGAGGTCCTGGAACAGCTTGTAAGAGACTCTGGGTCCATCATGTCCAGCCCCTCACTGTAACATATATAATTTAATATTGTAAAAACTTTAGGACCATCATATCCACCCCTAACTGTAATATAGTAATTTAATGTTGTAATGGACACTGGGTCCATCATGTCCAGTTCCTCACTGTAATATAGTAATTAATGTTGTAATGGACTCTAGGTCCATCATGTCCAGCCCTCACTGTAACATAGTAATTTAATTTTGTAAGGGACTCAGTGTCCATTATCTCTAACCCCTCACTGTAACATAGTAATTTAATATTGTAAGGGACTCTAGGTCCATCATGTCCAACCCTTCACTCTAACATAGTAATTTAATGTTGCAAGGGACTCTAAATTCATCATGTCCACCCCTTACTGTAACATAGTAATTTAAGGTAGTCAGGGACTTACGGTCTAGCACATCCAACCCTCACTGCAACATAGTAATTACATGTTGTAGGGACACTAGGGCCATCATGTTCAACCCATCACTGTAACATAGTAATTTAATGTTGTAAGGGATGCTGGGTCCATCATGTTCAGCCCCTCACTGTAATATAGTAATTTAATGTTGTAATGGACTCTAGGTCCATCATGTCCAACCCCTCACTGGTTAACAAGAGATATTGTAAGTCACAGGAGGTATCTGCATTCCAAAAAAGAGTCTTGTTACTTTATTATAATTAACTGAAGAAATGTTAATCCCTCCTGATACAGGGAAGTGAGTAGATTAAAATTGTATTATATTGGACCCCATTTCACCTGTCAGTCTCAGCTTTATGCAGGGACTGATGACTGAGCTTCAGCTGTCCAGGAGTCCAGAGCATGCCACTTTCACTGGAATGGTGAATGTGGGCACAAGAAATGGTGAGGACAAACACAGTTGAGGGTTTACAGCAGCCAGGTGTGGGATGCATGCTGGTTAAGTCACAGAGGATCTGTGACACAAACACACGGCAGTCAGAGGCATATGAATCTTGCTTCTGTTTCAAAACCTGAAGCTGCCAATATTAATATAGCTAGGCACTCAAAAGGAGCCAAACCCCAGTGCCACCTCCCCCAAACATTAGGTGCCCAATTCCAGGGCTGGATTGCAAACTAAATGAAAAGTAAGTAGCCACTTGCTGCTCAACCCAGGTGTCACCAACTCCCCATTCTGAGATCAGGTTCCCAACCCTGGAGTCAGACAGTAAATGCAAAAGTAAGTGGACAATGACAGTCAAACCTGCACTGCTAATCCTCATTCTGACACTAGGTGTCCAGACCCCAGGTCCAAGAGTCAATGAAAAAGTAAGCAGACAATGGGAACCCAACTCCAATGATGTTTTAGAAAGAAACATTAGTTGTTTTTCCACTAATCTATTGTAGCATTGCTCCCTGCTATTCATTGTACTATTGCACTCTTGTATACTTGCCACTCATACATCAAATAAAAAGCAGCTTTATTACATAGTCAGCCACTGAACTTTAACCAGCTTCATAAAAAGCATACACAAATTCATAGGATGAATACTAAAAACAACAAAAGTGCACTAGTGCAATGAATAGCGGGGCAATTATATGTCACATTGGGGCAAAATCAACTAATATTTCACTCCAAAAGTGGAGCTTCATGAGAGTTAATAACTTAATGCAGAAATGCCCTTATATTATCCACCACCAATGATGTGTACAAATTAAAATTTAAAACAACAAATGTGATACATCCTCAGGATACAAGGAGACACTTATAAAATGACAACCCGCAATTAAGATAATGAAATGTATAATATCAAACCTGGTATAAACTACCCACAAGGGCATATTTTCACAGCTGGTTAGTGTGTAATTAGAAGAAGCTTTACATATAAACTACAATATCAGGAAATATAAATGTATATAGAAATCCATTCTGTGGATGTTGGGTGAAGCACTAGAGGATATAAAATGTACAGGTATTCATCTATATATCCCTTCTATTGAGAGACATTTTTTAGGACTGTGGAACCAATGAACTTTGCAGTACAATGATTCTAAATGTCAGGAATCTATTCTAAGAAATCATATAAAAGAGGGCATTATTATATCAGATGCTGAGACATAATGGATCTACACCTTTGGGGTTCACTATAGCTCAGGTGTGAATGCTAGCTTTGAACGTGTGCACTTTCTGTAAGATTTCTATAGACAGTCTTTATTTCCATTATATAAAGATGGCATACAGTACCTTGTAACAGAACTGTGTTTATTTTATTATGACTAAATGGGGCCTGATATAATAATGTCCTGCTTTTTATTGTTTTTAGAATACATGCCTGACATTTGTATTTTGTATCACACAGTTCATTGGATCCACAGTGCAAGAGAAAATGTCTCTCGAGAGAAGGATATATATGAACACCTAAACATTTTATATCTCAGTGCTTCACCCCAACATGTGCAAAATGGACTTCTATATACATTTATATTTACTGATATTGTGTTTTATATGTAGTTTTTTTTAATAATTACATATACTAACCAACTGTTGAAAATATGCCTTGTGGGTACTTAGTACCAGGTTTGATGTTATACTTTTCATTACTTTTTATTGCCAGTTGTAACTTAATGCTAATGAGCTTCCTCATATCCTGAGGATGTGTCACTTTAGTAACAAACTGCTAATGTCTCTTTTATATATGACACTGTATGCTATATTATATGTAATATGACAAATTTAAAATAGAACCTTTAACAACAAAACACTGTACTAGTTCCTGATGATATGAACATTCACTAAAATCATTTTACAGCCATATTGGTTCTGACTAGAGTTTGTTTTCTTTAGGCAAGAGGACTGTGAAGCAAAGCTGAGCAGCTCTGTCTGCCCCAACCAGAGTGAGAGGATATCTTGTTAGCTACAAAAGACATCTCTTGCAGCACCTGTTAACTTAAAAGTCATTCAACTTGCCTTGTGCATTAGTGATAAGTTTTCCAGTCTGTTATTTTTGTCTAATTTAAAAGTCACATTTAGTGCTGGCCTTCCTCCCACCTCTATCCTCATATATCACTGTATTTTTACATTCCAAGCATGAAATGACAACTGTATGCAGGATAAGAGGGCCTGTGGCTCTGATTGCTGATTGGCTGAAATGCTGTAGCTGTATTTATAATATTAGTAGTATTATTTATTTATTTACAAACCCAGTTGAGATGCAATATCTCTTTTCTTTATTTTTTAGTTCTCTTTATGCTGCCTAGCTTTCTGGCTAGGACACTCTTCCTCCTGCTGCCAGCATCTCCTTCTGTCCCTTGAGGCTCCTTTTCTTGATCCACCATGTTACCATGAGCCACATGCAACACATCACTGCATTGCCCCTCCACTTGCTCCCTGATGCTGCATCTGACTACAGCAAGCTAGCAGGTTCCTCCCCACACTGTCTGGCCACCCACACAAGAGGCAAAGCCAGAGAGTGCTTCCAGTGGTCAGGAAAAGGAGTCCAAGATGGATTTGTGGGGCAGGCAGGCCTTCATATGACCAGCTACCATCAATATTCCCTTTTGTTCCTCAGCAGCCATAAATCACACAGAGGGCATGTACCCATACAGCAGAGTCATGATGACATCAGTCACATCCCACCTTCCCTGCCATAGCTGCTTCAGCCATGCTACATCCAATCATTCAGTAGGTGGCAGCCACGTGGTGGATCCAGCATGCCTCCTCTGAAGCAGAAGAGCTGTTCACTGGACACTCTAACCTCCTTCTTTAGCCAGCCCCAATGACTAGAGTTCATTCCTGAACTTGGATCACTGGTGTTGCAAGCAGTAGTGCTACCACTGTGCCAACAGGCTAGAGCAACATTTCTTTTCATAGTGGAGGCCTGCTGTCAACCCCTTTTGCCTCTGGGTGGAATGATGCACAGAGAAGTCACATGACACTCATATGACCACAGAAGTAATGAGTCGGTGTGATGGGATTTAAATTTAGGATCTTCTCATTCGGTCTTCAGTGCCATATCAAAACAACACTACCATCCAAGCATTTTTCCCATAACAGGAGTCTAACCTCTGCTGTTGAGGTGAAACCAGGAATCCAAACTACTAGGCAGTCTGATTGTGCATCTGATGAAGAAGAGGTGATTCACTGAATTCCTGCATCGCCTAAGGCAAAATTCAAATGCTCACATTGAAACCTCTTCACAAATGCTGGTTCAGCATTGTTTTCCATGATAATAAACATGATGGATCAAATGTAAAATATGACTGCAGTAGTTATAAATAGTGATGTGCAGAACCACTCTGAAGAAAACTGAGCCACGCTGAATGCACGCTGCTTGGTTTTCATGAGACCTGAACTGTTACCTGACAAAATGCTCACAGGCAGTAAAAATCTCTGACATACTCTCTGACTCTAAACCTGTCATCTCAGGTGTACCACAAGGATCAATCCTAGGCTCTCTCCTTTCTAGCCTGTTCCTAAACTCTCTCCCTGAATCCTGCCCAGAAAAATTAATCTTATATGCCGATGATGCTGTAATTCTCTCTTCTACAAGGATCCCAACCCCTTGCATCAGAGCCTGCAAATTGCTTTCTAGTGTCGAAAAGTGGTTCCTCGATAATAAGTTGGTCCTAAACCACAAAAACAAAAGCCATGCTTTTTACTAATCATCAAAACAGAAATAGTCATATTCCACTCACTATAAAACTTCCACTGAAATACACTTGAACAAGTGAATACCTTCAAATACCTTGGCATCACTTTTGATCAAGGTCTTACCTTTGTGACCCACATAGACAACATGGCGAAAACAGTGAACCAACGCCTAGAATACTATTTCAAAACTGCCAATTCCTTAACCAAGCTGCCCTGAGGATTGCTATACAAAGCTCTATAATCGCAATCATAGACTATGGCCCAATTATCTATGGCTCAGCCACTACCACGGCACTAAGACGCATCTCAACCGCACTAAACAAGGCATGTCGACTCCTCACTGGTGCACAGAGACTGACCCACACCTGTGAGCTCTACTCTGAAACCGTCTGGTTACAACTCTCCAATCGCCTCGTATCTCACCTGCTTGATGGCAAAAATCAATCTTGGGACTGACTCCACCATATATCCAAGACCTACTCTGTCTGAATAACAGCACACATCCCACCAGAAGATCTGAACACCAACCTTTTCTGGTCCCCAGATGCCAGACTGCTCAGGGACAAAGATCATTTGCCTACAGGGCCCCAACCTGGTACAAAGCCCTTAGCTTACCTACTTATCCTCCACCTCACTGGGAGCTTTCAAATCCATGCTCTACGCCCACCTCTCTGCCACCAGCTCCTATGACTGCTTTTACTAAAGACTTATCCCTCGGCTGTCCATCCCTCAACATGGCCCGTCTTTTGGCTAAGACACTCAGAATACCACTAACTGGTCCTGTCTGCTACTGAATCCTCTTCTACTTTCTCTCTTTCTTCTCCTTCTCCCTCTATGTCCTCCTACTTTTGCCTCTCTACTCTTCCTCAAATGCCTCTGAGTATCTTTCTTTCTTGGAAAAATAGCTGTTGATTTATTACTGCCTTTGTAAATTGCTGAACACATTTGTTTATGTAACATTTTTGTTATTACATGTATTGTTCTTTTGTTTTATGTTCTATGTGACGTGGAACCTTTGTAAAGAGCCCGGCTCAAAGGTATTAATACCTAGACCAATAAACTAAACTAAACTAAAATACAGCCAAGATGTTAAAGTACAATACAATATACAGAAAACAAATATGACATATAATTCAAACATTAAAACAATCACAATTCAAAGACTCTAGATAATGCTGTTTCAATAATACTTTAAAAGTATCATGACTAACAGTTTGTTGCAATAAAGTTGGTATCTTATTCCAATATATGAGGGCATAATTAGAGAAAGCATTCATACCCAACTTCAGTTTAGTCTTTGGAAAAACTAATCTTAAAGAAGCATTAGAATGTAATTCCCTGCCAGAAGTTTTAATATCCAGCAAAGAAAATAAAGCAGAAGATGAACCCAGAGCTAAAGTATAATGGATTACACAGTTTAAACTAGACTGACAATATAAACTGGGGGCAGACTGACAAAGAATAAAGTGTACAATTATGGGTCCAGAATATTACTTTCAAACCAAATCTACAAGTTGCCTTGAAAAGTAGTAGTTAGTAATAATGTCACAGTCTTTGTTCAATTTTGAAATAAAAATGAATAAGAATTTAATATAGATAATAGTATGATATTTGCTACAGCAAATCTAACTTCTTTAGCCAACAAATTCTGCTATTTAAATAAAGCACCCAACCTTTGATTAACAATTCTACATACTGTGTTTACATGTAAAGATTAGGATAGACAGGGATCCAAAAGTATCCCTAAGTATCTAAACTGGAAAAGTTGTTCCAGTACAGAACCTCCTGGTTTATAATTTCAAGCAACTTACTTCTGTTCAGTCTTTGTTTAGAACCAAAGAGCATGCTGTTTGACTTTTAATATTCAATAGAAAATTATGTTTTTTCAACCAGTGATCAAGGGCCTGAAACTCAGCAGTCAGATTAGCTTTTATTTTATCCTCTGAGGGTGAGCTACTGAAGAGAATGATGTCATCAGCGTACATGAAAACATTAGTATGAGTTAAGTAAGAAGGCAGTTTATCAACAAATCAGGAGAATAGGAGGGGCCTAGGATGGAACCCTGGGGCACTCCTACCTCCAACATTCTATTCTCAGACATCACTCCTGGTAGCACACCCACAGAAGCTAATCAGTTAGGTAACTATTGAGCCACTGTAATGAGAGTTACTGACTCAATATACCCCAACCCCTCGAGCAACAATCAATGAGCAATAAGATCAAATGTCTTGGACAGGTCCATGAATACAGCACTGGTAAGTTTACCACCATCCATTGCCCTACCGATGTGGTCCATGAACCTGGTCAAGGCTGTCCATGTACTGTGATGTTTATTTTTTTCATATTAAGTAAACTTTATTGAGTTATTTCTTTTACAGTCATAAGAAACATTTGGTATGATTACAGTTGCAAAGAGAAAGAAGAAAAGGAAAGAGAAAAATTACAAATGTTGCTTACATCTATTATGTTAAGATTCTTCTTCAGAGTTCCACATTTTATAATTTAAACCTATTTACTATAATAAGTATTAAAGTACTAACAAAAAGAAAGAAGAGATAGATAGCAAAGAGAGATTAATACAACAGATATTATTGTGCCACAACAGGTCCTATCTATTCTTCCTCCTCCCTTCCCTCCCCTCTCTCCCCACCTTCCACCCTATGACCCCCAGGTACACATCAACATTTGAAAATAATGAGGAAAATTACACCTCTTCTATCAATTATCCAAGTTATCAAAGTAGTCAAATTGTTAGTAAGGTATGCAGAGGGCCCATACTTCATTATAGTAGAATAGTCTGTCTGACATCTGGGCTATAATTTTTCAGCCTGTAAGGCAAAGAGAATTTATTCAATCCACTCAGCTCTGGATGGTATTGTCTGGTCAAGCCAGTGTCGTAAAATATTTTTTTTCACACAAGGCTATCATAGCCATATGCTTACATTGTTTCCCAAGTAGTACTGATCCATAATTACCCAAAATACAAATTTCAGGTGTAAATGCATCAGAAAGGCCCAAAAGGGATCTAAATCCTTCAGCTTGCCCCCATCGGACTACTTCTCATTATCAGTGCAGCCCCCACCAGACGCAATACAAGACTCACAGCTCACCCATCTTTCCTAGTTCCTCTGTAGAACAGCCTCGGGCAAAGATCCTTCCATTACCATGCTCCTCTGGCTCAACTCTCTACCCCCAAGTCCCATAGCATCTCGCTTTCAAATATGGCCTTAAAACCCATTTAAAGGAGAGTGCTAAGTGTATTTATGGCTGCTTCCTTCCTCTCCTCTCTCCTATCCTCCCCTTCTCCTAACTCTGGGTCTTCCTAGACCCTTCGTGATGGCACCCTGCAAACCCTGCCTAGGAACCAAGATATGCTACCAAATCCTGTGGATTAGGTTCATACCTAATACCCTCACTGGTCAAATAAGTGTCAATGCCTGGACTGCTCTATCAGTACTGAAAATGTTAATACTGCCTGTCTTTGTCCTTACTGTACCTTGTATTACCCTCCACCCCTGTAACCAACATGGAGACTCTGGAACACTACTGTGTCAAATCTGAAATTGTAAATACTATTTGTTTATGTATGTCCTTTCTGTACTTGTCTACCCTCCACCCCTTGTAACCTGATGTGGAGCCTTTGCAAAAGAGTCTATGACTCAAAGGATTGTAATTCGATCTTACTCAATAAAAAATAAAAATAAATAAATAAATTATCTTTAATATTTGTCCAAAGGGTACTACCTTGTTACAGTCCCATAATATATGCAATAAATTACCGGGCAATGCCCACATCTGGAGCATAGATTTGAAGCAAGTAGCCCCATTTATATAATTTAACCAGGATATAATATAAGTCATGAATGACAAAAATTGTAATAATCAATATCTATCCCATCTCACACATTGGTATAAATGTTGCACAAATATTAGCCTAAGACCTCTCTCGAGCAGAAATAGGCAACATTTGGTCCCACATATACCGTAGGCAACAATTTTGTAGCTCCAGATGTTCTCTCAAAAGATGATAAAAGTAGGATATAAGTTTCGATGTAGGGGTGATGAGATAGTTTGTAGCAAAGATCCAGATAGATATTGGTTCCAGGGCCCGACCCAAAGTTTGAATGAAGCATGTGGGACAATTGAAGATATTTGAAAACATAATCAGCGGTACTTGGTATTTATTTCTTACCTCTTGAATGTCAACAGCGTTGATCACTTAATAGATCAATCACTTTAACTTTATAATTAAAAGGCCAGAATTTTTTATTTAGAGGTTTACCACCAATCTTAAAATTAGGATTTCTGAGAACTGGTTGTGAAGTGTCTTTTCCAAGGATATATGAAATTTGGCATTTACCTTTTAAAGACCTGAAGAGTGGTCCCAATGGACGTACAATATAAAGCTCTAGGAATATTCTTAGGTATTGTATAGATGAGAGTACCTATGTCTATTCCCTGGAAGGCACACAGTGTACTTTCAATTTCAAGCCATTGTGAAACATAGATGTGATAGCCCTCAATCAGCACCCTTGAGTCCATCTGAGTAGTACCGAACATGTGATTGCATAATAATAAAAAGAAAATCCGTAGCTGCAGACCACCATTTACTTTACTACACTGGAGCTTTGCTATTGCTCTTCTCGGTTTTCTTTTGCCCCAAATAAAATCAGTTATACGATTCACTTGGAGGAACCAGGATTTAGGAAGAAATAAATTAGTCATATAAAGGGGTATAATAACTGGGAAGAACATTCATTTTATTACATTAATCTTTCCCCACAAAGAAAGAGGAAGTGTAACCCAATGATTAAGATCCTTACTAATTTGGGATAGGGTTTTATCTAAATTATATTGCTTCATTCGTGAGTTATCGGTAGAGATATATATATATATATATATATATATATATATATATATATATATATATATATCCCCAAATACTTCATATTATCTTTAACCCATCTTAAACCTAATTTGGACACTTCCGAGGGTAAGTGTATTTATTTAAAGGAATCAACTCCATTTTGGCTATATTAAGCTTAGAATCTGAGAATTTTCCAAATTGCTCAATAATAGTTAAAGCCGATTTTATTGAAGTAGAAGGTGTGAGATGTGAAGAAGTATATCATTCGCATAGATTGACAGCTTGTATTGATGAGGTCCAACCGAATACCTTGAATTAAAGGGAAATATTAATATAATGAATGAGTGGTTCTAAATAAAGATTAAATAAAAAGGGGGAGAGGGGCAACCCTGTCTAGTACCTTGATTCAAAACTATAGTATTAAAGAGCATACCATTGCAGAGAACATGAGCCATTGGTCGGTGTACAAAACCTTACCCATTGAATGAACTGTTGGGGAATACAATATTTAGGCATGAGATAAAACAGGTAGTCCCACGACACCCGATCAAAGCCTATTCTGCATCCAGGGACACCAGAGCAGCAGGCACTGAGGAGTCCTGGATGCAGAAATAAGGTGGCTGAGCTTCCGCATATGGTCTGAGGAGTGCCTATCAGCCACAAATCCTACCTGCTCTGAGCTTATTAGACATTGCCATACTTTCGCCAGTCTGTTGACTAGAATTCTTACCAATATTTTAAGATCAACATTTATTACAGAAATAGGACGGTAGTTAGTAACAAAAAGAGGATCTTTCCTGGTTTAGGAGAACTACCACTGTGATTTTTCTAAGGAATAATCTGAAATACCATGTTCATAAATGTAATTATAAGTATCTAGAAGAATAGGGGCTAATTGTCTTTTATATGCTTTATAAAATTATGCGGTATATCTATCCGTCCCGGAGTTTTGTTCAGTGGTAATGCATCAATAGCTGAGCATATTTATGACACCAATAAAGGAGGTTTTAAATATTCCACGTGTTGGTTATCTAAAAAGGAAGTGTTACATTTTGTAGAAAGTGTTCCACTTCTATAGAATTGAATGGAGTACCTCAAAGGAGTATAGAGCAGAACAGTACTGCTGAAAACAATGAAGAATATCTTGAGGAGAGGTAACTATGAGACCAGCTGCATTGTAAACAGAAGGTATTATTCTGTCTACAGTTTGAGCCTTAAACGAAGGGCAAGGAGTTTGCTTGCCTTATCTCCCTGGATGAAGTACTGAACCTTGTATCTTTGAAGAATATATTCAACTTTATCTGTCAGTAGAGAATTATAACGATCCCTAAGAATTTCCAAGTTAGTAAGGGAGGTTTGTGTCGGGAGGGAGGAAGTGATAACTCCACAGATCTTATCTCTTGGAGAAGATGAGATGTTATCTGTGCAGTTATTTTCTTTCTAATGGTGGCTAATCTAATTATCTCGCCTCTAAGAGTACACTTTAATGCTCCCCAATGAATATCTAGTTTAGGCATGGAAGGCACGTTGTTTTTAATAAATGTTAAGAGGAAATTTTGGAGGTGAGATTGAAGTTTTTGGATTTTAACAATTGGAGATTAAACTGCCATACTTTATTTCTAACAGTATTAGGGCCTGGACCCCAGTGTAGCAAAGTAGGATGGTGATCTGAGATAACCTTGGCAAGATACAAACAAGATGTAACTCAAGGAGAGGTGCCCAGTATCCACCACAAAATAATCTATCCTAGAAAAGAATTATGGGAATTGAATGGAAGGAATATTCTCTTAGAGGGAAAAGGCCCTCCAAGGATCAATTAGACCGAGAGTGTCCATCAATTCTCGGAGGGCTAATTGCGCCTGTGAAAGGGCAGAGGTGCTAGCTCCACACCGATCTAAAATATTGCAAAAGCCAGGTTCTGATCACCTCCAAGCAACATGGGATAATTTGACCACAATATCAAATGTTGCATAAGTCGAGTAAAACACAATATCATCTGTTGCTGGCCTGTAGATTGACACGTGTACCAGTTCAGAATGACCAACTATGGCTTTGATTATAATAAACCTGTATTGCTAGTCTACTGTTGTATCAAGCAAACAAAAGATAGTCTGCGGGTTATGAGTATAGCTACACCACCACTGCGAGAGTTTGGTGCTGTTCCAAAACTCGTCCCCACCCAGATCCTTCTAAAAGAAGTGTTTGGGATGATGGCAAGTGGGTCTCTTGAAGAAACACTATGTCTACTTATAGTTTTTGCAGATGTAAAAGTATTTTGTTCTCTTTGCTGGAGAATGGGTGCCCTCACATTCCAGGAACATATTTTATACATTACCATATAGATCCAACCAGTTTAAGATTCTTTTCAAAAATAATTGACACCATTATAACATATTCTCCCAATTTAAACCACCGAACAAGAGTGTGTACCCTTATCTCTCCTTATCCCATCCCCTGTAGTACCATTCCCACCCAAAACATAAACCCCACCAGTATACAAGATCCTGAAGATAGAAAACCCAATTTTCTCCCAACCTAACCCACTACCTCCCACTATATGCCTTACCCCTTTGGCCACAGCAAAATAATAGAGGCCTTCTTTCAGCTGCAATAATGCTCTGCAACACCTGAGATTGGTCAGATGAAGAAAAGTGCAACAAAAATTGAAATAAAAAATATGCACATATATTAGCTGTAGTAACCCCCACCCTCTTTATAGCACATGATGCTCTGTAACCCACTAACAACTGCCATTCGCTCCCACCCATTAAACAGCCCAAAGACAGATTCAATAAGGAAAAACAAAGGAAAGAACATCAACAATTTCTATCAATAACTACTAATACCGTATCTACCCAGAATAAAGTGACACTTCGGTATCGTATGCTAACTACAAGAATGAGCCATTCCCCACACCCAGACATGACTAATGACATCTTCAGAGTCCTTATTTAGAAATTAGGCAATGGATCTCTTCTACATCACAGTGTTAGTCAAGTCTGAGTGTTATTTTATTTCTCCTCAGTGAAAAAGAACTGTGGAGTTGTTACTGTGGTACTGTGCTGACCTCTAGTGGCCGTAGCATAGCTTCACTATTTAGCTGACTTGTAAACTTTGCACATTCAGACTGTAGAAAACACCTCATTACACTAATCTCCCTTTTACTCCAGTAATCCTCAACGAGGAGGAACGAGATCTGGGAGTAGAGATTGCAATGCTGACAGGGCTTGCTGTGCTGATTCATAATTATGCCAGGACCCAGAAACAGATACAGCAAATCTTGATGGATACTGGACTTTATATTTTATGCCTGCAGCTATGAGCTTGGATACCAGAGGGTGATATTCTGCCCTAAGTTGTTGGACTGTGGCAGGCAAATCCTATGCAAAACAAAGTTGCTGACCTTCCCAGAGCACTTGCTGCAGATCTCTAACCTTCCCCAAAACATAAGTTTTGTCCAAGTAATTCAGACATTTTTTATTAGCAGTCAAGCTGATTTATCAGAGGCAGGTTTTGGTCTCAGTGAGCAGTGTGCCCTCTCTATAATATAAGTGGTATTGTTAGGAGAGGGTCCCGCTATCTTGGTGAGCATTTTCTGTAGAAAGAGAATAGGTGCGAGCCCTCTGTTTCTTCCGAAGGCCAAGATGATAATATTGTTTCTTCGGCTTCAGCCTTCCAAATCCTCTAGTTTCTCTTCCATTTTGTGGAGTCGCTGCCTTAATAAAGTAATCTCTGTATCTGTTTTGGATTTCCATCCTCTTATGACGAGACTCGAGCAGCTGTATCCACGATTGCCCAGTTAGTATTTTGCCAATTCTCCTTGGATACTTTTCAGTTCTGCAGTAATTCTTGCAATGTTAATTTGAAGGTGCAGCTCTTCTAAGAATTGTTTTTCCATGAGTGGTAGAGAGGCAGGTGCTGTAGCTGATGCTGTCTGCATCTTGGATGATGCTCCGATGTGGCTTTTTTGGCCTTTTCGGCCCTTTCTCAGGTGATTGCGGGGAGTATGAGTAGGGGGCTCCTGGCACATCTCTGCTTCCATCGAGGGAGTAGGCCTTACTGTCCAACCTCTGGTAAGCCACTACAACACTGCTGCTTTCAGGAGATCTTTACCTCTGATCTTGTTAAGACCATTCTGAGAATTGAAATGATCGGTAAGTGAGGAGATAATTTTCTTATTCGGTAGTCTTTCCACCAGAACGGCTGATTTTGGGCAGGAGCCGACACGAGTTGTGCTAGTCAGACATGCAAATCACATGATCATACTGTGATGTTTATGGAAGCCATGCTGCTCAGGGAATCAGAGACCAGTGGAGTCGAGAAACTCTTCCTGTTGTTGGCTAACAATTTTTTCCAACATTTCCCCAAAACAGGGAGTACAGAAATGGGTCAGTAGTTATCCAACTCAATCGCCACCCCCAAAAAAAAAATAGGCTTAATAACTGTTTTTCCACTGAAGGAAATTCCACCATTATAAAGGATAAATTGAAAATGCTGGACAAAGGAATATAAATATAGTCTGTAATTAATTTCAGAAGCTTCAGTTCGAGTTCCCCAATACCAAAACTTTTTGTTTGGAGTCAGTTGCTTTAACAATTTCAGAACTTAATTGGGCTTAATTAATCATAAATAAAAAGAATAAGGTTGAGTCACTATAGTATCAAAACAAGAAAAATCCAAACTGCTGGTAGGTGAAAAACCTTAGTAAAGGAAGTTAAGTCGGTAAATTTAGCCAAAAAGCCTCAGTTGTTTCAGCCAGATCAGATGTGGGTCTACCTCTAAATCAAAGGAATCTGTATGATTCTTAATTTTAGCAGTGGTTAAATCCTTAATTGCAGACCATAATTTCTTAGGATTATTTAAATTACCCTGCTGTTTAGACAAATGAAACTCTGATATATAGCTATGTGACTGTGAACTCGATAAATGGGTGCCAGAACATGGGGAAAATGGGGCAAGTTCAAATGGGCATAGGGTAAAAGGTAGTCTGAGGAGCTTGACAGGGAGCTAGCAGGACAAACCAAAAAGCTATGTAGAAAAGGAAGGTGGTCATCATGGGGGATTTCAACTTGCGGGGTTGACTGGAGCATTCGGTCACCGCCAGTGCTAGGAACAAGTGCTCCTGGATGCAATCCAGGAGGGTCTCCTGACACAGTTGCTTACTGTACCTACTAGGCTAAAGAACACCTTAGATTTGGTACTGCTGAATGGGGAGACAGTGAGGAAAATAAAGGTAGAGGACCCACTATCTGACAGCGATCACCAAACAGTGTGGTTTAATGTCACATTGTGGTGAGGCAAATAAATCAGTTTCCTGGGTGGTAAACTTCAGGGGATGGAATTTGGGAGGATGCAGGAAGTACTGAAAGGGAAACTGGAGGGCATAAGGCATGAGATGGATATGGAGCTGAAATGGATATTATTAAACAGAGGGTTAAAGAGGCACAGAACCCTGCACCAAGGCACAGAGTAAGAGAAGCAGAGCAAGAAACCATGCTCGTTGAACAGCTGGGTTGTGGAGGTGGTGAGAGCAAAACGAGTGGCTCACCAGAGGTTTAGAGGACAGGGAAGGAAGTGGACAGGGAGGAATATGCAAGATGGTCCAGGAGGTGACCAGAAAAGTGGAGACCAAGGCCCAGAGGAGCTGAGATTAGCACAGAGAATTAATGGGGAGAAAGACTTCTTCAGATACATCAGGAGAAAAAAGCAAGGAAACAATAGTGAGGATAAAAAGGGGTGGGGAGTGGATGGAAAGAGGGAGGAGCAGGCGAAGCACTGAATGAATACTTTTGTTCCGTGTTCACGGAAGAAAAGGGGAAACACTACCAGCATGGGCTGGAGGGTGGGAAGGAAGACAGGGAGGTGACAGATGGAAAATTGAGACAAGTAGAGTCCTAGAGGGACTGAGGGCACTGAAAGTAGACAAGGCACCAGGGCCAGATGGTATCCACTCCAGGGTGCTGAGGGAGATGGTGGAGGTGGAGTGGAGCCACTGGCTGATCTGTACAGCAACTCCCTGGAGTCAGGGTTTGTGCCACTGGACTGGAAGATACATAGAAATATAGAAACATAGAATTTTATGGCAGATAAGGACCCCTGACCCACCCAGTCTGCCCATTTCCTCACCTAATGGATAAGCTATAGATCCTAGTTAACCAGCAGTTACTTCTTCCTACCCCACACCCTAGAATTGCCTTTATGACTGTCCCATGCATCCTTGAATTCCGCCACTGTTTTTGACTCCACAACCTCCTCCAGAAGGCTGTTCCATGCATCCACAACCCTTTCTGTGAAAAATACTTCCTTAAATTACCTCTGAGCCACCTCCTCTATCTTCAAATTGTGCCCCTTGTTCTTGCACACCTCTTTTTGAAAGATGCTTCCTCTTGGACTTTGTTGATTCCCTGAGGTACTTGAAAGTTTATATCATGTCCCCCTCTCCCCCTTTCCTCGAGGCTATACATATTAAGCTCCTTAAGTCTATCTTCATATGTCTTCCGTGCAGACCCTGTGCAATTTAGTTGCCCTCCTCTTGACAGTTTCCATCCTGTCTATGTCTTTGAGGAGATTGGGTCTCCAGAATTGCACACAGTACTCAGATGGGGTCTCACCAGCTGTCTGTACAGAGGGATAACAACTTCCTGTTTTCAACTGATGATGCCTCTCTTATACATCCCAGTGTCCCCCAGCCCTCCTTACTGCCCTCTCACATTGCTTGCCCACCTTTAGATCATCTGATATGACTACCCCTGGTCCCTTTCCATTTTATTTTTTTATTTATTTTATTTTATTGAAATCTAGGATTACAATACCTTTGAGCAGGAACTGCTCATTTACAAAGGTTCCACGTCAAAGGAATGGGGGTATACATACACACAAAGATCAACATAGTAATACATAGTTACACAATAAAAGAAGTAAGAGACTGAGGATTAGGAAATTCCAGTAATTCAAAATGTGCCAGATGTTAGGTAGCATGACATACCAGCCAAGGACAATCTAGAAATAAGCTGCAGGTGAGAGGGGGTATACAGACAGGAAAGCCATTGTCAGAGGGTAGAGGGTGAGGGTAAGAGCTCTAAAGGGGAGGGAGGGAAGGATAAAATTCAGGAAATGCCTGGAGGTGAGAAAGGAGAGGGGCAAGGGAGTAGACAGGTAGAAGGGGGCAAGGCAGGAGAGATAGCTGTCAAGACTGAAGTGGAGGGCAGTGAGCTGGGCCCTGACTAGGCGAGGCAGTCACAACGACTAGTTGAAATGAGATGAAGTCGGAGTTGTCTCTTAAAGGGCCAAGAACAGCAGCAGAAAGAGTTTCTTTTTTGAGAGTATTGTACCACTGTGGTGCTCTGTGGGCAAAGGCCCTCTGGCCCATGGTAGTCCGGCATCTGGGGACAAGGAAGGTTAGTTGTTGTGAACTTCTAGTTCGCTGGGTGCTGTGGTGGTCAATGAGTTTTTTAATGCCCAGGGCATGGCCCTTAGGAGGACTTTTTGGCTAAGAGGCAGGTTTGATACTGTATCTGGCTGATGAGAGAAGCCATCCTGCCCGAGTGTACAGGTCACAAGTGTGTGTAAGTCGGTCAGCCCCAGTTAGCAGCCTGCATGCTTTGTTGAGTGCAACTGTAATTCTGTGGAGGGCAGAGGCGGAGGCAGAGCCATAAATTGCTAGTCCATAATCGATGATGGAGGTGACAGAACTGTTGATAGCCAACCGGAGAGTGTCAGGAGTCATGTAGTGTTTGTGCCTGTAGAGCAGGCCTATACGGATGTTGGTGGCTTTGGCAACAGAATCTATGTGTGCCGATGATAGGAGAGTGAGCTGTCCAATGTGACACCTAGGTATTTAAAATCAGGAACGTGTTCAAGTAAGGTCCCTGTTTGGTTTAGGATGGTGAGGTCACAGGATTTGTACTTGCTCCTGGCATTGTAGAAGGTCATAACCTTTGTTTTGCTGTAGTTCATGACCAGTTTGTGTGACTTGAACCATTCTTCGATGCACATGAATTCAAGCTGTAATTGTTTCTTAAGGAGCTCTGCATTTTGGTGGTTGGTGAACATGACTGCATCATGAGCATAGAGCAGTAATTTCTGGTGGCAGACACTGGGAAGGTCATTGAGGAAGAGGCTGAAGAGTAGTGGTTCCAGGATGGACCCTGTGGGGCCCCTGAAAGGACTGACTTTTCTTCGAGGTGACACCGCAATCCTAACCCGCTGGACCCTCTCCCAAGGTAGCTTGAAAACCAGAGCAGTGCTTCATTGGAGAGCCCAATGTTTGATTATTGCTTGAGTAGGAGTAGGTGGTTCACAGTATCAAAGGCTTTCATAAGGTCGATGAATACTGCCCTCACACAGTTTCCTTTGACGTAGGCAGGCGGATGAAGCTCATTAATTCTAATAGTGCAGTGGTGGTACTGTGCCATTTTTGGAAACCATGTTTGCTGAGACACTGGATGTCGTATTTTTCCAGGTACTTGACTAGTTGGTCTGAGGCGATGAACCCAGGGCCTTAGACAATGGAGGGAGATGGAGATAGGTCTGTAGTTGGAGTGCAGTGATTTGTCTCCACTTTTGTGTACCGGTGTGATGGTCGCCTGTTTCCAGCGAGATGGGAACTGGGACATCCTTAGTGATAGATTGAGGACCTGTCAGGGTTCAAGGACTTCTTCAAGGACAAGTGCTATTAACTTCAGGTCAAGAGAGTCAATGCTGTAGCCTGCTTGTGAATGGCCTTCCGAATATAGGTTCTGGCTTCATGCACTGGGATCTCCTTGAAGTAGAATTGTGGGGCAGGGTGTAGGAGAGGACTAGTTGCAGGAGGGTTACTACTAGAGGGGCATCAAAGAAATTAGAAGGAGAACACTATCCAAGTTGGAGAATGCATTGTTAAAGGTGGTGGTGATTGTGTACAGGTCAGATGTTGGTGTTCCATTTATGTTGAGCATGGTGGTGGTGACTTAGGGTCCTTGCCTGTAAGGTCTTTCAAATTACTCCAGATTTTGTTGTTGTTAGTATCTCATCCCATTGTGTACTCTTCCCTGGGTTTTGTTTCCAGGTGCATTACCTTGCACTTCTTAGCATTGAATCTAAGCTGCCATACATTTGACCATTCCTCTAACCTTGCCAAGTCCCTACTTATCCTTTCCACCCCACCTTGTGCATCAACTCTGTTGCAGATCTTTGTATTATCTGCAAAGAGACATACTTTTCTTCCAGGCCCTCTGCAATGTCACTTATAAAGACATTGAAGAGGACCGTCCTAATACTGAACCCTGAGGTACCCCACTAGTAACCCCCCTTTCTTCGGAGTGGACTCATTTACTATTACCCTCTGTGTCCTATTCTCCAGCCAATGCTTTTCCCAGGCTATCATCTTGGGACCCACTCCCAGGCTGGCTAACTTGTATATTAATCTTTGTGTGGGACTGTGTCAAATGCCTTGCTAAAGTCCTGGGATGCCAATATGGACACGGCATTCAGAAAACTAAAACCCTATATGCAATCAGCCTGGACTCATTCTATAATTTTTGATGTAGCCAAACCAGTCATACTACAAGTGGATGCCTGTAAAGTAGGTCCAGGTGCTGTTCTGCTTCAAGAAGGGAAACCAGTTGCTTGTGCCTCCCAGGCCTGACTCCTGCACAAATAAACTATGTCCAAATTGAAAAGAAGTGTTGGTAATCTGTGCTGCCCATCAGTGCAGTGGTAGTTCTACAGCTCATGATGACAGATTCCTGTGTCTGGGAATGAGCATGACCCATTGGGGTCATCGGGGAAGTATGATCGAGCATCCCAGAGGGTGCCTCCTCCTCAGGGACAGAGATTATTAGCCCCACAATACTGCTACCTGGATGACCACTGGTGGCAGTGCAGCTGTAGCAGATTGTGGGTGGAAGGATGCCAGCAAGTGCGCACTATGCACATGCTAGTGCACACATACTATGCACCTGCGCTCCTGAACCTCTGAAAGATGGAGACAATACCCTGTTAGATGACTCCAGAGAATCTTCCTGAAGAAGGTAAGGATATTCCTATTAAATGTATCCTCCAGTGAAAGCCAATTAGCAGCCTTGTAGAGATCACAGTGGTGGGTCCTTCTGGGAGGCCGATGATGAACCTGAGAATGCTATGATATTTAGCCCTTAGCCTGCCAAGATTTTTTTGAGATGAGGAAGAGGAGTAGATCAGAGAGCCATAGTCTATTAAAGGCAGCAGGAAGCTGTTAACTGAAGGCCCTGGTTTCAGGTATGAGAAATTGTTTTAACCGTATAGCATTCCAACTTTAGTGAGCTTTTTAATCAGCTGGCTGATATAATAATCATAGGTTAGTGATGGCGAAGGTAAACACCTAGGTATTTAAACTTAGAGACTCTCTTGGTTAGGTTACCATCAATATTCTTGAGGGTGAAGTCAAATTTGTACCTTTTCTGGTACCAGAGAATGCCATAGACTTTGTTTTTGGAGTTGAGGACTAATTCACAGGTTGAGAACCAGGTGTGAAGCTTGCTAAAGTCATGCTGTAGTTTGTCAAGAAGGGTGGAGGGACAACTATATTTGCAAAAGTGTCCTGCATCATTTACATAGAGGATGAGCTTGGTGTACCTACATATGTGGGGAGCCGGTTAACCACAAGAGAGAACAATAAGGGTCCTAGGATGGAAGCCTCGTGTACACCACATTTAATGGGACTAATATCAGAGTATAGACCACTGGTCACTGTTTTGTGTGACCTGTCACATAGATAGTTCCTGAACCAGAAGAGCACTTCACCTGCAAAGTTTAAACTGGATAGAGTACTAAGGAGTATTTTGTGTTGCTTAGTCAAAGTCCTTCATGAGGTCAACGAATATAGAGCCCTTCATCATTTGCCTTATCGATAAAGTTAGTGAGCCCTACTGAGCTATCTCTGTATTGTGGCCAACTCTGAACCTATGCTGCAACTCTATCAGTAAGCTGTATTTTCAAGAAATTATATGGTCTGATTCTGAATTATTTTTTCAATAATTTTAGAGAGAGGAGCAAGGAGGAAACTGTCCATACTTGAACAAATAATTTTTGGGACTGGATTTGCAAAGTGGTTTAATGGTGCCACTTTTCCATTTAGTGAGGAAAACCCCATTAAATAGAATGTGGTCCATATATTGGTTAGGGAGAGTGATGGTTTCACAGGCAAGTTTGAGAATACAATATTCAATGCCATCAGCTCCCAGTGTGGCCCTGGGATTATTCTTTTGAATAGTCAATCACCTCAGCTGGTGGAGGTGGTGAAAGTAAAATTTAAACATATTTAAAGGTTTAAACAGAGCAGGATAATTGCCAAAGTTTACCCTGGGGGGAAGGCTGAGGCCAGAGGAAATGATGGACTTGTTCAATAAAGTATGCTGGGGCATGATTGGGAGAGACCCACCACCTCCTGTAAAGCCCCTGAACAAATGAAAGCATATCCTTGCCTTCAGCTTGTTCTGATATTCCAACCAAAACTAAATTATTTCTACAGCTGTGTCCTCTTAATCCTCAACTCTGGGTTGTAACTTAACAACTTTCTTCTAAGTTCTTCTAATTACCTCTGGTCCCGGGCTGTGTATCCTCCATGGAACTGATGCTGGCCTCGGCATCTCCAAAGTGATGGTGGAAAGCTTCAAGAGTGGGTATAAAAAGTTGCAGATCTTCAACTAGTTCAATGCAGGCATGATCGGACAATTGGTCCACTTTTTCCAGTTCTGCTTTTGTATCTGATGGAGAGTCTGAGTTGGGCACTTCCTCAGTGGTTGCAGCCTGGGCAGTAGAGTAGACACTCAACTGCCACTGTAGACTCCTCCTCTGATGTATCCATGCTAATGCCGGGGTCAAAAGATGCCCAGTCAGTAATAAAACAAGCTTAGCTGCTGATTAGTAAGGGTTGTAGCCAATAGATGGGAAAAGCTGTTTTTCATTCAGGTTGGAGGAGCAGCTAAGAAAGCAGACTAATCAGCCCAAGTACATTTCATGACTCATCACAACCATTTTCTTCATTCGGTCAAAGTTTTCAACTCTGTCTCCCACCTGTTCCTCCCAGACAAGCTAAACTCTGCTGACCATTCAGAATCAGCTGTGGACTGGTTCCATTCATGCTTTACAGGATGTCAGTAGTCCGTTCAGGTGGGCAGTGTTGTACTCCTCCTCCATACACTTGCAGGGGTCCCAAAGGGCTCCATCCTGAGTCCAATACTATTTTACATTTTCCTAAATGACCTTCCTCTGCTTGTATCTCTCTGCATATCCACATATGAAGAGGACACAGTCATCTCTACTTCTGGCTCTTCAACCTCAACTGTGAAGGTCCTGTTCCAATATAACTTCCACAATGTGTTGCTCAGGTTGAATACCAATCAGCTCAGGGATAACATCAAGAAACCTGTATCCATGACCTTGGCACCAGCCAGAAACTGGCAAGGCTCTCGCTTTCTCCAGTCTTCTCTATCCTGGAAGGAACCCACTTGGAGGATGTCTCTGATTTCAAGTACCTACAGTGCGTTAGATAGCAAGCTTGACTTTTCTGCCCACATTGACACCATCCATGCCAAACCTCACTCCAAGCTTCAATTTCTGTTTCTAAGCTTGACATCTTGTACTGAAACAAGGACTGCCTTTACCCCATGTCTACTGAGTGCTGGTAACTAAACTGGTACTTTCAGATTTTGACTCTGTGGATGTGGGCTATGCCACCACTCCCTCCTCTTACCAGGCCAGAATGAACACCTTCCATAATTCCTTCTGTCATTTTGCTTCCAACTCATCACTCTGCACTCACCATTGTTCTCTTTCCTCCCTTTCTATCCTCCCACCACCATCATGTCATCAGTCTCACTGTTTCACCTTTGTTGCCAAACACTGATTGGGCTTCTTCTTTCCTACCTCTCCTCACTCCTTTCCCTGACCCTCCTCTTACTATTCTCCATGCTCCAGGAATTCCAGCACCTTCTCAATTCCCTATCAGGACCTACCAGGGAGCCCAACTAGGATTCGGAAGCTTCTTTTCCACCCAGGGACCACAAGAGCCACCACTGCTGCCTCAGAGATTGCCAAGAAAGAGGAGTGGTTGGACCACATGGGCTGAAGGAGGGTGAGGATGGTGGAACACAGGCACATCCCTCCAGCTGTACCTCTTCACAATTCATATGCCATTCTGACAGAGTGTGGTTCTCAATGGAAGCACCCTCAGTGTAGATCAAGGAGGATGTTGGGAGCCTCCACAAAGGAGATCCACAGGAGGGTGGCATGCAACCCCACAGGGGAAGGAAACATCTCCTAGTGGGGGACTCCATTGTTAGGAGGATAGAACTGGGAGAGGGAGAGGAGAGGGAAGCAAGGTGCCTGCCTGGCGCCATGTCTTGGAGGGACAGGGAGGAATCTCAGGATTGCAGGAGCAGCTGCACGGGGAGGGAGCTTGATGTTATTGTCCACTTAGTGACAAATGACCTGGCTGGGAAAGGGATCAGAGCAGTGCAGGAGGAGTTTGTGGTTTTGGGAGGGCCTTAGACAAGTAGCACGCATGGTAACCTTCTCAGAGGTGCTGCCTGTCTATGGTATGAGTGAGGCTAGGGTGCTCCACACCATGGGATTCAATCAGTGGTTGAAAAACTAGTGCAGAGCTCAGGGTTTTGGCTTCATTAGGGACTGGGGTCCATCTGAGGATGCAGGCCTATACTGGCTGGATGGTCTGCATCTGTCCAGGAGGGAAACCAGGATCCTAGAGATAGGTTTAAATGCTTTATTGACAAGCATTTAAACTAGCCAAGGTGAGATGCACTGAAAAGGAGAAGGGAAATCCTAGCCCCAAAAAAAATCAGAGTAGTTAATGAGGTAAACACCAAGATAGAGAATTCAATAGGGAGAAGGGCTGGGGTAAATGGAAAAAAGACAAAGGCAGTAAGGTCAGGGATGGGGCAAAAAGGGGTAAGGCCATCAAAAATGGAGGGTAATGAGTACCAATGCTCGTAGTCTGGGTAACAAGCTCACTGAACTGGTGGTCTTGATGGAATAGGGATGCCTTGATATTGTGGCAGTCACAGAAACATGGTACACATAGAACCATGACTGGATGTAAACGCACTAGGTACACAATCTACAGGAGGGACAGGGAGGGTAGAAGAGGAGGAGGAGGAGTTGCTCTCATGTAAGGGAAGGGATCAAAGCAATGGAACTAAAGGATAAACAGGGAGGACAGGAGGCACTGTGGGTCACCCTGAGACTGGAAATGGCACCACAATCTGCACAGGGATTGTATACAGGCCTCATCCCAGGGGAGGAAATGGACAAGGAAATGATAGAAGGCATCCTTAGGATGACAGAGACAGGGAGATATTGCAATGGGGACGTGAATATGCCAGATTTTAACTGGAGCACCTTTTGCTGCAGCCACATCCAAAAGCAGGGCTATCCTCAATGCCCTACAGGGTATGCCACAGACAGCTGGTGTTACAGTAGAACCCACTCAGGAGGGAGCAATCTTAGACCTGGTACTCTGAAATGAGGATAGAGAGAGGATCTCAGATCTAGAAGTGGATAGCCATCTGGGAACAAGTGACTACCAGACAGTGTGGCTCATGGTAAACTCAGCTGTAGGGTCAAGCCACACAAAGTGAAGGTACTGGACTTCAGGAGGGCTGATTTTGTCAAATGGCAGAGTGCCTCAGAAAAGCACAAGCAAAAGGCAAGAAGGAGGGTGGAACAACAATGGGGAAACATCAAACTGCCATCACAGAGGCAACAAGCCTTGTGTGAAGTAAATAAATCAAAATGAAAGAAAAACAATATGGTCCTCAAAAGAGGTGCCGGGAAGGTTAGGAGAAAAGATAGCATCCAGGAAGTATGAGTAGCATAGAAGGAGCAGGACAGAGAACTGTACCAGTTAAAGCAGAAGGAAGCAGGAAGGCAGTCAGAATAGCAAAGGCCCAAACTGAGGAAAATATATGGGATAAAACCTTTATAACATGGCATAAAGTGACAGAAAGCAAGATAACTAATTGGATGAAATACACCACATGACTGGTTTTCAACCGCATTAATTCCTTAGATATGCACGATTGAACAGTACCTAAATGAACCACAAAATATACTGTTATAATACAAATCTGTAGTACCCACCCAGCCACCAGTGGACAGAGGAGGTATGGCAAGGTAGATAGACTCATTAAAAAGTACCAGAACACATGACGAGCTACAAACAAATTGACAGCAAATGGCAGAGAATAAAGACAGGAACCCTGACCACACCGCAAGTACTCCACCAAGTAATGCAGCACATCACATATATTGTAATAACCCATTTCAGATCTCCAGATTTACAATCAATGGACCACTAAATTTCCAGTACCATGCATGTGAAACCAAATAATTTCCTGGGTACAAATGACATCTTGAACTTCTCATAAGATAAGTAAGTAATACTACCCAACAGGGTGGGCATTATTGGGATATAACGACCGCTTAGGGGTGGCCGAGGTCTGGCGCCGCAGGGCGCAGTTTTGGCGGGAGAGCATTGTCACAAATGAACATGACTTCAGAACGGATCATGTGTAAGCTGAGTCGGCAGACTGGCCAAAATGGTGTTCATGGGTTAGAAGTAGAGCAGAGTTGTGAGGCAGGAAAGTGTTTTAGTAAAAATTGTATTATTTCCTGTTTCATGCTGTGGTTTTTTGATGTTGAGCGAGATGAGTGAAATTAACTTGAAGTGGGCTATGTCGCGAGCTGCTCGCTTAGCAAGGAAAAAAATGGCAGTGGCGAGTTCTAGAATTCAAACTTGTTTTACAGCGGGCCGTTGTTAAGAAATAACGCCTGAGTGGCAGGCAGCTTCAGCCAATCAGGAATCGAGTTTTACTTTAACCATTATCTAAAGCCATATGACACGATAGTACAGTAACAGACTTGAATTATATCGGAAACATAGTATAGAGAAATACAAACTTTATTGATTTACTAGTAGTTGAGAAGTGTTAATGTAATGTTACTCTTTTCTATGAAATAATGATTATTCTGACACAGTTGATGATCGTACAGCATTATGCAAATGAGCAGCACATCCCATAATGCATATTGTAAGGGATTCATTACACATGTTGAATCGAGTTGATTGAAAAGTTTCTACTGCCTAAAAAAGAAAAGAACCAGCTATACATTATAAACAATACTATTGCATTTTATTTTGGATGGATGGAAGATGGCCACCACGCTGGGTGTGCTGAAGTAGCTTAGCTTCACTGACTGCCGCCGACAGCTAGTTTTTAGTGTTTTAATTTTTACTACTGCCTTTAAATTCTCTCCATTAAAACTAAGTGTTATAGTTAATTTTCCTAGTTCAGAGTGTTGTCAGAACCGCTCGACCGCCCGGAGTCTGTATTGGGCTGCGTGATCGGGCTAGTTGTTGCCCCAAGACGGGAGTAAAGTGTGCATGCCGGTGGAGCTGGTAGAGAAGTGGTCTTCTGACTGTGCATCCTAAATCCACATCGAGATAACGGAGCCCACCCGACCTTCGAAGTGAGCTCGCTATGGAAGTGTGGCATTCTGCGTGAGGTGTCAGTGGAAGGAATGCTTGGTCGTGTCCATGGAGTGAGTAGAGAAATACATGAGGAATGCTGCGATTTCATGGTGAAGTATTCTCCAGGATTGTGTTTTGAAGTGTGCCATGCATTAGAGGGTGCATGCAGCCAAGAACTGGGAGCAGAGAGATAATAGAGGAGTTTCTTTTACTGCTGGCCTAGTGGATTTACTTTAAGACTGTCGTGGAGTTTGCCTGACCAGGACAACATTACCCTGTAATTGTGGGTGGCTAGTTGCTGGAGGCTGCTTGACCTGGGAAGACCAGGTCTTGACTAACAGGGAGCCGGCCGGGTGGTCCTTATGTGGTTCTTCAAGGCCCCTCATTGGCCAGCGGTGGGTTGCTGCAGGCGAGGGTGCCAAGGTGGTGGGGCAGACATTTTTAGTGGCAGCCCCTACAGATAGGGCTTTGGGAGTCAGGCTCGGTTTTAAGAAGTATCTGGATTATTACTGGGTGGTTTTGTCTCTGGAAGACTTGAACTATATTGGGAGGTTTCTTGCCATGATGAATCTATCTACAGAATTCTGAGGTGCCAAAACCTCAGATTACTGGTCAGAATACATTTTCTTTTTGTTGCAATTTTGTTTGGGCAGTGAGAGTGCCCAGTTTATTTTTGACTCCCATGTAGTGAGAGCACCTGGGAGCCAAATTATTTATTTTTATTTATTAGTTTTTGTTGACCGGTAAGTGCACTAGACAAATCCTGCCTATTTTCAGGCACGACCCGGGGAGGGGATACAGATGAATGCCAACTTACCCTGAACCAGATTAAGCTGTTAGTGGTATTTTTAGTGAATGAGAGAAATTTGGCCAGGACACCAGGGAAATTCCCTACTCTTTTTGATAAGTGCCATGGGATCTTTAACATCCACCTGAACTACCACCAATCCAGGCAGATGGGGCCTCGGTTTAACATCTTATCCGAAAGATGGCACCTCAGAAGTGCAGCACCCTCTCATGCTGCACTACAGTGTCAGTACTAGGATATTAACCCAATGCCAGATGTGGAACTGACCCCACAGTGGGAACCAACCCCATTACATCAAATACTGTTTGTTTTGTTCATTTAATTTGTACCCTTAGTGAGAGGAGGTACTTAAGTTTATTTTGCTCCCTGGTTTTAAGTTTCACTCATATTTTTAGTTTTGTGATCCGGACTTTTCCTGAGTGGATTCCTATGGTATTTTACCATCTTGCTCCCCTGGATCTACATCATTTATTCAGAGACTTTGAAGCCTGGACTGATGTTTTTATAATTTTATTTATTATAAGTTTTATTGTAGCATAGCTTTGTTTGGGTGGGGAGGAAGTTGTGTATTTTAGTTGGGTGGGTATCGTTGTTCAAATTTATTATTGTTGTTTTGGGGGTTTTTTAGGTTGGGTGCCTGATCTGCTGTGTACTTTGATTCTCTTTCTATTTGTGAAATGTAAGTTTTCTCCCCGGCCACGCGCTATTCATCCTTCCTCTCCACACCTCCACCTCTTTCTCCCCTTTATTGTTGTCAATCTCTACCAGCGCTTGCCGCTGGGTATTATTCACAGGGGTGGAGGGGAGCGTGATACTGATTTAACTAATGAATGCCCCCTCCCACATTGGGCTAGTTAGGTTCAGAAGATGCCCTGGGGCAAAATGGAGTCTGGAACAGGGTGTCCCATGTCTAGTCTCCATACCCAAGGGCACTGCCTTTGGTGGCAGGCAAGTAGCCGGGTGGCCTAGAAGCCCATCCAACTTGAGTGGTGTTATGCAACGCCAGATCTATTTAAAATAAGACTGCACTTATTGCAGATCTTTCTGGAACAACTGATCTGGTGTGCATCACCAAGACCTGGCTGGATGAAAATGCTGGCCCTATTTTGGATGCTGCAATTCTGGCCAGGTACTCATTGCTACACCACTCAAGAATGGATCACAAGTCGGGGTGAGTGGTCTGTTTTAAGACTGAGTTGGGCCTCACAAGTGTTCCAGTTGGGGAGGCTGAATCATTTGAGTGTACCGTGATGACTGGTGTAGGTTGCAGGTTAGCCCTCATCTACCATCCACACGGGATAAGTCGCGATTCCTGCAGGAAGTAGCAGATTTCATCGCTGATATGACATTGAGTTGCCCAGATTAATGGTACTGAGTGACTTCAGTGCCTGGGTTGATGACGAACTCTACTAGTTTGGATAACACTTCCTCCAGCTTATGACATCTTTGGCCTCACACAGATTGTTTTCTCTGCCACCCATAAACACGGTCACTCTCTTGATTTGGTTTTCCTCCTGGGGATCGTGACCTCCAACTTACAGGTGGAGCCTGTCGGTTGGTCTGATCACTACACTGTGAGGTTCAACTTTGCCCCCTTTGAAGGCCTGCCCTTGTGGAGATGGTCAGTTACCGCTCATTATGGGAGGAAAGCCTGAGGCCTAGCGGCAGTGATTGATCTCTTGGAGTTTCCTGTGGCCAGCTCGAGTCCAGAGACTTTAGTTGTAGCCTATAATAAGGCCATTTCTGTAGCCCTGGGCTTGATTCCTCTTGTCCGTGTTCGTTCACCCCCGCCCTCAGAACCCTTGGTTTGATGGGTCTTTGAGGGAGTTGCTGCAAGTTGGACATAGGTTAGAGCGGCATTGGTGGAAATCCGCCTGGATGTTGACCACCTTAGATTGGTTGAGCATTATCAGACTTACTGATCAGCGATCTCCCATAAGAAGTCAGAATTCCTGCCTGGGGAGATCGCTGCTGCTCAGAACCGACCAGCTCAGCTCTTCGAACTGTCAACAGGTTGTGCAACCCAACCTGTCTGCAGCTCCGAAGATCTTTTGCAAGTGGAGTGCAATGAACTTGCTCGGTTCTTTGAGGATAAGGTGGCTGACATCAGATCGGAAAATCTTTCGACTCACTCTATGGGGCTGTTGATGATCAGTGTTTGGTCGCCTCACCTCGGGCTTCCTGAAGTACCTTTGCCTTGCCCAAAATTGTGGATGTCATCGGATTGTCCAGGGTATGCACTCTACATGCTGTAGCCCAACTTCCTCGATTATGGGTTGTTGGGATATGATCATCCTGGTCCTGGTGCAGATAGTCCGGTGCCCCTGGAATCGGGTGAGTTTCAAGCTCCATGAAGGAGGCGGTGGTAACCACCCCTCTAAAGAAAGCTTCTTTGGACCCGGATTCTTTCATCAACTACAGACCAATCTCAAACCTTCCCTTTATAGGAAGGTGATTGAGAAATTAGTGGTGATACAACTGGATGACCACTTGACCATCCATAACATCTAATCTCTAGTCCGGTTTTTGAAAGAGGTACAGTACTGAGACAGTGCTGGTTCGGGTGCTCACTGATCTCCTGATGGCAAGAGATCGGAGAAGCCATTCTATCTTGGTGCTCCTTGATCTCTCCTTAGCCTTTGGCACTGTTGACCATGGGGTGCTGCTTGGATGTCTGGGGTCCATCTGTGGACTGACAGGTATGGTCCTCGGGTGGTTTGCATCTTTCCTCACTGGCAGGAGTCAGAGAGTTGTATCTGGATTTTTTCCTCAGTCCCATTCTCCTGCCATGTGGGATTCCTCAGGTTCAGTGCTGTCCCCATGTTGTTTGCAGTGTATGTGCTGCCCCTCAGAGACATTGTAAGATGGTATGGGCTGAGATTTCACTGCTATGCTGATGATACCAGCTCTACCTGTCTTTTGCTCCCAACCAGGATAGAGCTTCTGGTTTTAATACCTGCCTTGCTGACATCCAGGACTGGATGAATTCGAGCTGGTTAAAGTTGAATGCCGGAAAGACTGAGGTGATGGTAGTGGACCCAGGTCACCGGATAGAGGGGTTGTGGGCTGATCAGCCCTCTGGAATTTTCCTTGGAGGTTCTCAGATCCTATCCCTGAACGGGTAAAACCTGGGGTAGTACTTGATGACAGGCTGACTTTACGAGACCAGTGTCGCCGCCATCAAGACTTCCTTTATCACCTTAGGAACATCTCCAGGATTAAGCACCTGGTTTCATCCAGGGACTTGCCTACATTGGTCAATGCCTTTGTGACCTCGCATGTGATTATTGCAACTCCTGTACTTAGGGCTTCCTGGGGTTGTTATCCACATCCTGCAGCTTGTGCAGAATGCTGCAACGTTTGTGGGGCATCTCGAGCTTCCCATACTACTCCTGTGCTGCGTAATCTGCACTGGCTGCCAGTTAGGTGCGGATCACCTTTAAAGTTGGTTTACTGACTTTAAAGCCCTACATTGACTGGGCCCTGACTACTTGAAAGAGCTTCTTGTGCCTTACCGCCCAGTGCGACAGTTGCTTTCAACTGACAAGGGGTTGCTAGAGATTCCTAGGGTGTCTTTGAAATCTTCAGTGGCCGTGCATTTATGCACGTGGCCCTACCCTTTGAATTCTCTACCCCATCAGCTACGTGAGTGCACGACCTTGGGGGATTAAACAGGCGCTGAAACCTTTTATGGTGCAATGCTTTTGGTGGCACTGAATAAATTATGATTCTCTGTTGTGTTTTATTATTATGTTTACAGTTCTATCATGATTGTTTTATCTTTTGTAAAGCATCTTGATAGTTTGAAAGGCACTTGCGCGAAATAAAATGTATTATTATTATTCATTTATTGTTATAAAAAGCTGAAGAAATCAAACCAAAATAATTTTCAAAATGCAAAGTTTATTAATAACTATGTAAAAAGTATTGATATAGAAACAACATGTGTGATCCTGCAAGACAAAGTTTTTCATACAAAGACAGTAAAAGTAACACAGTTGTCTCATTTTATTTACAGAATACCTGTAACAGAACTACTAGCAATGTAACCTATTTAAAAGCCATGTTACAAGTGCATTAAGGCATGAGACAGGAGGCATTTACAAAGAATTAATGCATGGTTGTGTGGTTGGAACAGGTCTTGACCTTGCACACCTAATCATGCATTAATTCCTTGTAATGCCTCCTTTCTCATGCCTTAATGCTTACTTATAGTTACATTAGGAAGCAAAGAAAGACAAAGGGAGGGATACTGAGGTTGATTAAAGAGGGGGTGGGCGGGCAGAGAGGCACAGTGAAAAGCAGGATACTGAATGAATACTTCTACCAGTATTCACCAAGGAAGAGGATGGGTGGTACCTAATCCAGTGAATAGAAGCACTATAGATAGTGGATCGATATCATTCCTTTCACAGAAAAAGAGTTCTGAAAGAACTCCTAAAACTGAAGGTGGACAATGCAATGGGCCTGATGGGCTTCACCCCAGAATTCTAAAACAACTAAGTGGAGAACTAGTGACACCTTTGACTGCCCTTTTAACAAATCATTGGAGGATAGTGTGGTACCTGAGGACTGGAGGAGGGCAGATGTGATTCCTTCACAAAGTGGGAACAAAAGAAAGGCAGGAAACTACAGACCTGTCAGTTTGACCTCAGTGGTAGGAAAATGATGGAATCACTTCTGAAGGAAAGAATTGTTGAGTACTTAGAGGCCATTGGGGCTACGGGACCCAAGGCTGCATGGATACACAGCCAGAAGGTCATGTTAGATGAATTGAATTGATTTGACTGGGTGACCAAAGTAGTAGACCAGGGAAGGGCTGTGGACATGGCCTACCAAGACTTCAGCAAGGCATTTGACACAGTCCCATACAAAAGATGAATAAACAAATTAGCCAGCCTGGGAGTGGGTCCCAGGGTGGAAGCCTGGGTAAAACATTGTCTGGACAACAGGATGCAGAGGGTAATAGTAAACAGAGTCCACATTGAAGAAAGGGGTGTTACTAGTGGGGTACCGAGGGTTCAGTACTGGGTCCGGTCCTTTTAATGTCTTTAAAAGTGACATTGCAGAGGGACTGGAAGAAAAGTATGTCTCTTTGCAGGTGACACAAAGATCTGCAACAGAGTTGATACACAAGGTGGAGTGGAAAGGATGAGAAGGGACTTAGCAAGGATTCATGAATGGTCAAATGTATGGCAGCTTAGACTCAATGCAAAAGTGCAAAAGCAATGCACCTAGGAAACAAAAACCAGGGAAGTATACACAATGGGGGTGAGATACTAACAACAACAAAATGGAAAGGACCTGGGGGTAGCTATATCAGATGACCTAACGGTGGGCAAGCAATGTGAGAAGGCATTAGGAGGGCTGGGGAGATACTGGGATGCATAGGGAGAGGCATTACCAGCAGAAAACAGGGAGTTGTTATTCCTGTGTACAGACAGTTGGTGAGACCCCATCTGAGTACTGTGTGCAGGTCTGGAGACCCCATCTCTGCAAAGACATAGATACGGTGGAGGCTGTCTAGAGGGAGGGCACCAAAATGGTGCAGGGTCTGCACCAGAAGACATATGAAGAGAGACTAAAAGAGCTTATTATGTATACCCTCAAGGAAAGGATGGAGGGGTGCATGATAGAAACTTTCAAGTACCTCAAGGGAATCAACAAAGTCCAAGAGGGTAGCATCTTTCAGAAAAAGAGATGTGCAAGAACAAGAGGCATAATTTGAATATAATTGGAAGACAGCACAGAGGTAAGTATTTTTCATGGAGAGGGTTGTGGATGCATGGAACAGCCTTCCTGAGGAGGTTGTGGAGTCAAGAACAGTGGGGAATTCAAGAATGCATGGGACAGACATAAGGCAATTGTAGTGGGGGTAGGAGGAAGTAGGCTGTTGGTTAACTAGGGTCTGCAGCTTAAACATAGAAATATAGAAATATAGACTTTGATGGCAGGTAAGGACTGCCTGGCCCATCTAGTCTGCCCATTTCCCTACAGGATGAGCCACAGATCCTAGTTAACCAACAGCCTATTTCTTCCTACCCCCCACAAGAATTGCCTTATGTCTGTCCCATGCATTCTTGAATTCCTCCACAGTTTTAGACCCTACAACCTCCTCAGGAAGGCTGTTCCATGCATCCACTACCTCTCTGTGAAATAATATTTCACATTGCCCCTGAACTGTCCCCTTCTATCTTTAAATTGTGTCTCCTTGTTCTGCACATCTCTTTTCTGAAAGATGCTACCCTCTTGGACTTTGTTGATTCCACTGAGGTACCTAAAAGTTTCTATCATGTCCCCACTCTCCTTCTTTCCTCAAGGGTATACATATTAAGCTCCTTTAGTCTCTCCTCATACAGCTTCTCTTGCAGACCCTGCACCATTTTAGTTGCCCTCCTCTGGACTGCCTCTATCCTGTCTATGTCCTTCTGGAGATGGGGTCTCCAGAACTGGGACTTCAGTACTCAGACGGGTCTCACCAACTGTCTGTACAGAGGATAACAACTTCCTGTTTTCTGCTGCTGATGCCTCTCCTATACATCCCATTATACCCCAGCCTCCCTACTGCCCTCTCACATTGTTTTGCTAGCCTTAAGGTCATCTGATATGATTACCCCAGGTCCCTTTCTTTTTGTTGTTGTTACTACCTCCCCACCCATTGTGTATTCTTTCCCTGGGTTCTTGTTTCCCAGGTGCATTACTTGCACTTCTTTGCATTGAATCCTAGCTGCCATACTTCTGACCATTCCTCCAACCTTGCCAAGTCCCTTTTCATCCTTTCCATGCCTCCTTGTGTGTCAACCCTGTTGCAGATCTTTGTGTCATCTGCAAAAGGCATACTTTTCCTTCCAGTCCCTCTGCAATGTCACTGATGAAGACATTAAAAGGACTGGACCCAATACTGAACCCTGTGGTACCCATCTAGTAACCCCTCCTTCTTCAGAGTGGACTCCATTTACAATTACCTTCTGTGTCCTGTTGTGCAGCCAATGTTTTTCCCAGGCTACCACCCTGGGACCCACTCCCAGGCTGGTTAATTTGACTATTAATCTTTTGTGTGGGACTGTGTCAAATGCCTGCTAAAGTCTAGGTAGGCCATGTCCACAGCCCTCCCTGGTCTACTACTTTGGTCACCCAGTCAAAAATCTATTAGATTCATCTGACATGACCTTCCCACTGTGAACCCATGCTGCCTTGGGTCCTGTGCCCCACTGGCCTCTAGGTACTCAACTATTCTTTCCTTCAGAACTGACTCCATCACTTTCCCTACCACAGAGGTCAGACTGACAGGTCTGTAGTTTCCTGCTCTGTCTTGGTCTCACTTTTGTGAAGGGGAATCACATCCGCCTTCTTCCAGTCCTCGGGCACCACACCATCCTCCCATGATTTATTAAAAGAGTAGCCAGTGGTTTCACTAGTTCCTCCTTAATTCTTTTAGAATTCTGGGGTGAATTCCATCAGGACCCATTGCTTTGTCCACCTTCAGTTTTAGAGTTCTTGCAGAACCCTTTCTTCTTGAAAGGACTGGGATCAACCACCCTATCAAAGAGTGCTTCTGTTAATTGGATTAGGCACTTCCCTCCTCTTTTGTGAATACTGAGCAGAAATATTCATTCAGTATCCCTGCTTTTTCACTGTCCGCCTCTCGCCCACCCACTGTTCATTCTATTCAGCCTCACTATCCCTCCCTTTGTCTTTCTACACTTGCTGATGTACCTATAAAAGGTTTTATCCCCTTCTTAACTGAGTTGGCTATCTTTTCCTCAGTTTGGGCCTTTGCTATTCTGACTTCCTCCTGCTTCCTTCTGCCTTAACTGGTACAGCTCTCTGTCCTGCTCCTTCTGTGTTTCCTTATACTTCTGGAATGCTATCTTTTCTTCTTGACTTTCACAGCCACCTCTTTGAGAACCATAGTGGCTTTTTCTTTGTTTTGATTTGTTTATTTGCTTCACACAAAGGCTTGTTGCCTCTGAGATGGCAGTTTGATGATTCCCCATTGTTGCTCCACACCTCCTTCTAGCCTGTTTGCTAGTGCTTTTCTGAAGCACTCCCCATCTTACCAAAATCAGCCCTCCTAAAGTCCAGTACCCTCACTTTGTATGGCTTGACTATGTAGCTGAGTTTAACGTGAACCACACTGTTTGATGGTCACTTGTCCCCAGATGGCAACCTACTTCTAGATCTGAGATCCTCACTGCCCCCATTTGAGAGTATGAGGTCTAAGATTGCTCCCTCATGAGTGGGTTCCGAAACTAGCTGTCTGAGGCCTGCCACCTGTAGGGCATCAAGAATGGCCCTGCTCTTGTATGTGGCTGCAGCAAATGTGCTCCAGTTAACATCTGGCATATTCAGGTCTCCCATCAACAGTATCTCCCTTTCTCTGCCATTCTAAGAATGCCTTCCATCATATCCTTGTCCGTTCCCTCCCCTGACATGGGGGTCTGTACACAACCCTGTGTGGATTGCGGTGCCCTTTCCAGTCTCCAAGGTGACCCACAGTGCCTCCTCTCCTCCCTGTTTACTCTTTTGTTCAGTTGCTTTTATCCCTTCCTTTACATAGAAGCTACTCTTCCCTCTTCTCCCCTGCCTGCCTCTCCTGTAGGTTATGTACCCTGGTATGTTAACATCCCAGTCATGGTTCTCTGTGTACCATGTTTCTGTGACTGCTACGATATCCAGGCATCCCTCTTCCATCAAGGCCACCAGCTCAGGAGCTTGTTGCCCAGACTACGGCATTGGTACTCATTACCCTCCATTTCCTGATGGCCTTACTCCCTTGCCCCATCCCTGTCCTTCTTGCCTTTGTCACTTTCTCCATTTACCCTGCCTTCTCCCTATCAGCCACCTCTATGTTGGTGCTTGCCGCACTTACTACGTGATTTTTTGGGGCTGGAGTTCCTGCTCCTTTCCGTGCCTCCCCCTTGGCTGGTTAAATGCTTGCCAATGAAGCATTTAAACCTATCATCTAGGATCCTGGTTCCCTCCCGGACAGATGCAGCCCATCATGCCAGTATAGGCTTGCATCACCCAGGTGGACCCCAGTCCCCAATGAAGCAAAATCCCTGAGCCCCACACCAGTTTTTCAACCACTGATTGAATCCTTGGTGCAGAACACCCTATCCTCTCCTATGCCATAGATGGGCAGCACCTCCGAGAAGATTACAGCAAGTGCTACTTGACTAAGGCCCTCCCCAATTCCACAAACTCTTCCTGCTTCTCTAATACCTTTCTTAGCCAGGACATTTGTCCATTAGGTAAAGAAATGGGCAGACTAGGTGAGCCAAGTGGTCCTTATCTGACATCAAATTCTATGTTTCTATGTTGTCCTCACTCATGTGCTGAGCAAACTGCATTCTCCTACCATCTCCCCTCCCTCTGGAACCAGCTCCCTCTTCTCCTTGTATCTCTTAAGTCTGCAAACATTAAGATGTGTGGGCATATTCCTTTAACCGCCACTCCTCCTCTTGAAACTGCCATCCTTTTTTTCAGTTTCTCCTGTCTCCCACCTGCCTATAACTCCCCTAAAGCTGAGCTACAGTAACTGTGCTCCCAGTCATCAGTCTGCTCTCCGTTCTGTGCACTATTTATTTATGCACTCTAGCATGCATTAGTCAGTGTGTCCATGTATTTATTCCACCTGATGTTCATTGTATTCAATGCATAATTATACACTGCTGTTATTTCATATGTGGCTTCTCAGTTAATCTCCTCACTTGGGCAGTCTATGTATTTTGCACTTAATTACTTTGTATTTTTGCACTAAGGGTGTTTGTAATGCCTTTCTATGTGCACTCCTGTTCCCCCACCTCCAGAGATGCACCTGGGAATGAGCCTTGGCTCAGTGTGCCTCTCCCGTCACCAAATTTTCAATAAATAAATGTGCTCACATCAGCTCTCTTCCTGACCTTACCTGTCAGAGCACCTACCATCCCTAATATTGGGCCTCCTCCTGGTTTCTAACCACAGCCTGTACCAGGTTCCTTCCCACCCTACATGCTATCATTCCAACTGCTCTGATCTTTCTATTTGCACATCATAGCTGCTCACTGCACCTTTCTTGACAATGTTTACCTTTTCATGTTTGCTTGCTCATGCACAAGAAACATTTTGGCACAGCTTAGAGAGAGAAGCAGGGGTTTGGAGGTGCTTGCACTGTGGGGCCAATGGCCCCAGTGCCATTTGAGGCTTGGCCCTCTTTCCCCAATTCTGTGGCATGCTGCTGCTGACACTAGTTCAGCCAGCATGCCACCACCTTGAAATGTTTTTGCTGCTGCAATCAGGGGCCACCTCATCATTGCAGCATCAGCCATTCCGCTGCATTGAGGGAGTGACCTGTAATTGTAGGGTGGTACCTTTCCCTCTGCATGCTCCCAACCCAGTTCATTTGCTGATGGGGAGCTCAGTCACTGTCGGCATAATGTGCCGACACCCAAGTTTCTGTTGTATGCTGAGGGAGTGCCCAATCCCCTGGCATCATGTGCCCCCTAACAGTCTTTCTTTGCCGACGGGTGCCCAATCCCTGTCAGCTTCAGTACCCCCTTCACAACTCAATTTGCTGACGGGGAGCCCAGTCCCTGTTGGCATAATGTCCCCCACCCAATTTGTTGTTCGTCAAGGGAGGTGCCCAATCTCTTGGCTCTGCCCCCACCACTGGTATGTACCAATGGGAGTGCCCAATCCCCCGTTGGCTACAGTCCCCTCAAAACACTGAGGTGGCATGCTGGGAGCCCACCCCAGCATGCCAAATGTCCCTGAATAAAAACAGTCCTGCAATGTTTTTTTAACAGTGTAAAACAGAAACGGCCCCTCATTGAGTCCAGGCCTCCCCCAACCCATGTCTACCCTCTGCGCACCTACCTCCCCCAACCCCCACCCTATACTTACCTCTGGAGCCCTCGCAATGATATTTGGTGGACCAGAACACATCTGCACTCTTCAAAGCTGACCATGAACTGAAGAAAAATGCTGGTAAGCTGTATAATAGCATAAATAGGGTTTTTTCAACTTTGGTGCATATCTCAGGCATTTTTGAGAATTTGGGCACCACATTTTCAACATGGGGTTATTGGGACTCCTCCTCATGAATTCAGCCACTGTTATGGCATTATTCGGTCCTGAGAGGTGATTTTGCTGTCACTTCGTGGAATCACCTTTCAGGACCGAGTAACAAAATGACAGTGCCAGTGTTCATGAGGTGGGCTTTCAAAAGCCTATGTTGCAAATTTGGTGGAAATAATCCAAAAATTACTGTTTTATGAGTGTGCATTGCGTAGTTTCCACTCATGCTCGTAATCTTCATGAATTTGTAATATTTTCACCCCAGATTTTCAACATTGGCATTTTTCCACACCTCCTTATGAACAGGACAGCTGTCATTTTCACATCCTGACCGAAATGTGTTTTTGCACTTCTGGCACAGAATAGCGTGTCGCTGTCGGAAATCAGTGTTTGGGGCACATTAAGAAAAATCATAGTGACACTGTTCATGAGCAGAGGTCCTAAAATGCCTATGTTGAAAATTTGGTGATGAAAGTCCATAAAATGACTGTGGTTACAAGGTGTGTGTTGTGCCGTTTCACGTATGCTCGGAAGAGCACAAATCTGTAATATTTTCACTCCAGATTTTCAACATTGGCATTTTGCCACATCTCCTATGAACAGTACAGCTGTCATTTTTCATATCCTGCCCAAAATATGCATTTGCACATCTGGCACACAATGATGAAGTTGTTGTGGGAAATTAATGTTTCAGACAGATTAAGAAAATCATAGTGACAGTATTCATAAGCAGAGGTCACAAAATGCCTATGTTGAAAATTTGGTGAAATTATTCCACTAAATAACTGCGGTTCAAGCACGTGTTGCACAGTTTCCACGACGTTCAGGACTTTTAGCAGTTTTAATATTTTCACTTCAGATTTTCAACATTGTCATCTCTTCACACCTCCCTATGGATGCTACAGCTGTCATTCTTCACATCCTGCCTGATCTGTGTTTTCACACATCAGGTGCAGAATGGCACGGTCACTGTGGGAACCTGAAGTTCAGGACACATTAACAAAATCACACTGCCGCTGTCATGAGAAGAGGTCCCAAATGCTTTCATGAGGTGGGGTCACAAAAGGCCATGTTAAAATTTGTAGTGCAAATATCAACACATGCATGGGGTGTTAGGGTCTCAAACCATAACGTCACACCCTGTACAGACTGACAGGCATCAGAGGTGTAACTTTGGATCACCGACTGTAATGTTCATGTCATCCCACCCCCACCCTGAAGCCAGTGACAGACATCGAGGTGTGCCTTGGACTCTTCGCACCAGACTTTATCCCATTCTCCTATACTACACCCATTTCAGTGCATGTCCTATGAAATGGGGTGACTGTGAAGCAGAACATCCCAAGGCAAACCTCAACACTTGGTGTCTACAGGACAGGGTGAGGTGTAATGCCATGAGCATTATGGGCAGTGACCCAAAGGCACACCCCAATGCCTGTCCATCTCTGCAGAGTGGAGGTGGGATTGGCGTGAGTTCAATACTTCACTGCCATTCCTATTCTGCATCTGTCTAACTCCTGCACGTCCAATGTTAATATCAGCAAGCAAACATTCAGCATTGACAAATGCTTGTTATTTTGCACTTCTTATTTTGTACCGTTCATTGGCACAGTGTATTTTTATTGTAGTTCCCATTCTCTTCTGTTGGGTCACACCAGGAAACAAGTCTTGTCTCAGTGTGCCTTTTCTGTTTACCAATTTTAAAATAAATAAACAAAACCCTAGCCTGCTGCCAGACAGCAAGCATTAATGATTGGGTGAGGGACAGATTAAAAATTGTAGCTAGAGGTTTTGACACTATATTGGCAGTTAAAGAACATTGGGTATACATCATCATTACCTACTGTATACCACCATGACTGGGGAGGAAGAGTAGTAATTGTTTTATTTATTTATTAGTAATTTGGAGATACAGATATCTGTGGGGAGGTGCCCTTAAAGCAGAAAAAGGGGTAGTAAGAAATATCAGGGCTGTCAGTATCCTGGTGGCAAAGTATAATGTTAGTGTCCTTAGGGGCAGTTCAACCTTAAATAATGATAGAGCAGTAAATGTGACATTAAGAACCTCAGCAACTTCCTAGGGTCAGTTAGGATTTGTGTCTTTGATCACAGTTTAATAGTTTTGTGCGTTTCTGGGGCCTGTTCTTTTCCATCTCTGGTGCTGGCTGAACAGTTTCAGCTTGGACTTCTGTCTCTGCTATTTTGGCTGTCATTCTTCTAGTAATCACTCCTGGGCTTGCTGCTGCTGAATTCATATATTTTTGCTATGCCTCCTGGTACCAAGTCTAATACTCATGTAAAAACTCCTGACTTAGAGTTTGCACAGTGTAAATCCCACTACACCATCTGTCATTGAGACACAGGTCAGAAGCACAGGAAGACCTGGAACGGTTGTAAATTTGCAAGTAATGTTTTCTTATTTTCAATAACAATAACAAAATTGTACTGAATCTGTCAGCTTCCTTCCTGCATGGGAGCAACTCTGTCAAAGCAAGATGATCTTGCTGACAGCTTGCAAAAAGCCTGAGGTCAAAAGATCAAACTGTTGGAGCTTGGCTATCTTTTCAAGAAACTGAAATCTTGTCGCATTCATTTCAAACATCATAACTATATGCTTTTACAAACCAGGGAACTCATATTCACATAGAAATATACACACACGCACATATGTTTACAACCATATATGAGCAAGATAGAGACAGCAAGAAACAAAGGCAGGGAGATAGTTGGGGGCATGAGACCTAGGGTTGATCAAGTCCAAGTTCTCGTGTGAAAACTTGATTGTGGAATCAGAAAGACAAAAGACAGAAAAGGGAGGACAGAAAAGATCCTTGCTTTAACCATTGGGGCAGGGTCTTATTCAACCCAGTCACAGTATTACCTATTCTGGTTTCATGAATTGTTGAGAAGATTTCTTCAATTAATAACCTATAGTTTTCACACTGTAACGATACAGCTGCTAAATCACATTTCCTCAACTTTGTTAGCTACCAGGCTCCCTGACATTTGATGTGCATGACAAATTAATATCTATAAATTACAAATAAATCAATTAATGTATCATAGTCAGGGTGATAAAAAGCTGGGACATGGTGTTAGGGTTTCTAACACTAAAACCTACCCGCCTCGAGGTCGAATATTTCGATGGGTATGCATTAGTATTTCAAGACTAATGCTCACCCCATTCTCCCACACTGCACGCATCTGACCTTCTTTTCAAATGGAATATGGGGAGCATTAATCTTGGATACCCAAGGCACACCCACACCTGGTGTGCCTCGAGTTGGGGTGTTAGGGTTGGAAACCTAATGCCACATTTCCCAACTTTTGTCACTTTGACACTAACAACATTTTTGCAATGTATTTCTTTACTTTTGAAATAGTATAATTGTATACTTATGCTGCTGCAGGACCACAGAGTCCTTTATACCATGTGCTCTGATGCATTTTGCTGTGGTACTGCAGGGTTCTTTGGACCCTGCGCCTCGCACGTACATTTGTCATATTTTATTTTAGAAACTGAAATTTGTGTTTCCTTGTATCCAATAGAACTCCCACCCTACAATTGTACCTGGTCCCATTAATAATAAGTTAGTAGCCCTGCGGCCTGATATTCAAAATAGGGCATGGCATACTACACAGTGGAGTGCTCAGCGCAACTGAGTTGCACTGGAGTAACAAGGGATATATTCAAAACAGAAGTGCCATGGTGCTTCTCCTGAATATATCAAATAATGCATGCTGCACAAATACCATGCACTGGCGCATCCCCAGACAGGTCTGAAAACCAGGAATGGGAAATGCACCAGCATCAGAGATACGCTGTGTGCAAATTCCTGATATTCAGACACCAATATGCAAATGGGGCCATAATGCACATATAGTGCAAATGGGGCCATGTGCATGTCATTATGGCCCCATTTGTATGAGCTGTGAAAGTGCTAGCCATCGTAATGTGCATGGTGCCCTGCACATCATGTGGTGATGGCAGTGGAGGTCTCTCAGTGCCCCCCATCCCATAGCCCCTATCGCCATATGTCAGTATAATCAAAATCTCTGGTGGTCCAGTGGTGCCCTCCCTCCTGTAGCAACAATCGCTGGATTGAAATGAAAGTAGTATCCCTGGTGGTCCAGTGGCACCTCTCCCTCATGTAGCAATGATCACTGGATTGAAATGAAGGTAGTATCCCTGGTGGTCCAGTGGTACCCCTCCCTCCTGTAGCAATGATCACTGGATTGAAATGAAAGTAGTATCCTGGAAGTCCAGTGGTACCCCTCCCTCCCGTAGCAGTGATCACTGTATATTATAAGCCTAATATCCCTGGTGGTCCAGTGGTTTTCCCTCCATGCCTGTACCTCTGATTGCTCATACAGCCAAAGTTGATATCCCTGGTAGTCTAGTGGTACCCCTACCCTGACAGTAACCCCGATTGCAGGTTAAGTGCATGACAACACCTCCCTGATGGTCCAGTGGCACCCACCACCCCATGCATACAGGATCGCCAGCCCACCCAGCTCCCCCAGATCGGAGGATAGCAGCAGGAGTCACTGGACCACCAGGGATATTAATTGTAATATTGTACAGTGATCATTGCTATGGGAGGAAGGGACACCACTGAGCCACCAGGGATAATAATTTCACTTCACTACAGTGATCATTGGTATGGCAGGAGGGTACCACTGGGTCAAAAGGATTTTGACTTTAATACAATATGGCACCTGGGGGTACAGGCAGGAGGGGAACAACTAGACTAGCAGGGCATCTGTGGGTGCTGTTCATGGTGTTTTGGGGGTAGACTTCCACGGTTGGTGGCTGCTGTGTTGCACACTGCAAAACAGCAGCACGCTTGTGGGTGGAGGGCACTTGAGCCATTTTTTATGGACTCAGCTTTGAGCCCAGGTATGTGGCACATCTCGAGGTTGTGCCAGCAGATGCACTGCACATCCCAGGCTGAATATTGGGATGTGCCTCATGCATGGAAATGCCCCTGAGTTGTGCCGCTTACATTATTTTTGCACCTGCACATCGGAATTGCTGCACAATTCCAGCTTTTGAATATTGCCCCAGGTCATATTTCTGGGGTTGCGCTGGTACAACCCAGTTGTGCCCAGTGCAACTCCTTTGAATATCTAAACCTTGGTGTCTAATGGCAGCCCCACCTCCCATGTCCTTCTCAACCTGTAAATAAGAAAACGGTCCCTTGTATACCTCTCAACCTTTTCTCACTGAAATGATGGATAAATGATAAACAAAGAGGGATAGCTGGCCATATTATAAGGGACACATTCTCAAACATGGAAATGCAAGCTCACAATACTGTGGAAGCCATTGTGTTTAAAAGTACAAGGTGCACTTGTGATGCAATATCTTAGAATATTGTGACTTTCTGTTTTAGAGTCCAGATTTACCACACAATCTGTGTGTGGACACAATGAGGGACAGATGGGGACAGAACAATTTTGAGGGGTAAAATGAGGGACATCCCTTGTAATCAGGGGCAGTTTAGAAGTATAGTGCCTTGATGTCTTATTTTTTGAATGAACCAAAAAATAAATGAAATGTCCATCATTCCCCACACCTTCCTGTGTTGCCACAATCCCCAATTATTGCATATTTTTAGCCCAGGTAACTAGTGGTACCCCACCTTCAATTCCCATATATGTATTTTTATATATATAATTGGTGTCCAGTGGTAATCCCCACCTCCCATGTCCCTCTGAACATCTAAATATGAAGCGTCCCTCTGTGATTCCAATATGTAATTTTGATTTTTTTGGCTAATACAGTATCACTGGTGTGCAGAGGTACCTCCTTCACCCTCCCATGTCTCTCTGAACCTGGAAATAAGAAAACAGTCCTCAATGTCTATCTCTTTTTGAAATCTGTAAAAAAACTTTCCTGCCGCTCGTGCCTACCTTCCCCACCCTGACATCCCACTGTGCACCCACCTCCTGCACTCCCTACACCCCACCCACACCTCACTCATCTGACATGCTCACACTCTGTGAAGATCCACTGCCCAATTGAAGACAAGTCTTGCTGCTGGAACCATCAACTGCTGTTTGACAAATAAGGTAATTACAGTTACCTTATTTGTCGGACAGTAGTCACCTGTTCAAGGAGCAAGATATATCTTCGATCAAAGAGTGTATATTCACAGTGTGAGCATGTCAGGTAAGTGAGGATGTGTGGAGGGTGTAGGATGTGGGAGGTAGATGCACAGTGTGAGGTCAGGTAGTTGGTGGGTGCAAGCATCGATGGATTCTTTTTACAGGTTTATGGGGGAAATGAAGATACTGAGGGATCATGTTTTCTAGTTACAGGTCCAGAGGACATGTGAGGGTGGGGAGTACCACTGTACACCAATGATATTACAAGACAAAAAATCACTATATATTGCAGTCATCAAGGACCATTTTCTTATATACAGGTTCAGACAGACATGGAAGGAGGTACCACTGGACACCAATTATATAAATAAAATAAAACAATATATGGGAATCAGAGGCCAGGTGCCACTAGACACAAGGAAGAAAAACATATAACAAAAGGGTATCAGGACAAAATTGTAGGCTGGGACCATACCACTGGACACCATAGAAAAGCACTGGAACTTAGTACAGAATGACATAGAAATTCTTTGTGTGGCAATACATCTATTATTATCACACAAAAGGATTTGGACTTTGGTTTAGTTTGATCCTTTTTCTGAGAAATTACCTCTTTGTGCTTAGCACTCAGAAGGAAAAGAGATAACATCTTAATTTTTGTACAGACTGATTAGGGCCCCATCCTTATGACAGAACTGGGGCTAGTTTTCAAGGAAAAATATTATTTAAGGGGCACAAACACCAGCTGATTGAAACAAAGCCAAAATGTGAGCAATGCAAATGTGCTTATGTTCATAGAGCAATAAGACTCTGGAACCAGCTTCCAGGTGAGGTCGTTGAAGCAGAAATGTTTTCACTGTTTAAGTCTAGGCTTAATCAATTTTCAAGGAAGATAACTATGGTTATCACCATTGAGCAGCGGGGACAGCACTCATGTGCTTTGGCCTTCTATTGTCCTGCAAACCAAGTATTAACCAAAATATTTTTATCAACATTTTTCATTTTACAAAAAGGACCCAGACTCGTGCAAAAGGATTTCAGACTTTGTATTTGTGCATTCTTTTTTTGTGAGATAGGATCCTTTTCATGATCCTTTTCATTGTCACAAAACAGGATTCCAACTTGCAAAAAAGATTTTGGACTTAGTTAATTTTTAATCCATTTTTGTGAGATAGGATCCTTTTCGTCAATAATTTTTCATTCTTATGAAGAAGGAACCAGTGTCACAAAAACGATCTCAGACCATGTTTTATTTTAAATTATTTTCACGAGATGCAATCCTTTTCACGAGAACGAAAAAGGAATCACAAAAAGGATCTTAGTGAGTCACAAAAAGGATTGAAAAATGTTTAAAAAATGTTCCTGGGACATTTTAAGAGCAAATAAATACAGAGTCCAGCAATAAAAGTCCTGATGAGCAAGGCAAATGTTTTGTTGTGTCTGCTACACAGAAGTGTGCAGAGTTTTAAAATGGTTATTTTGGAAAAACAGAAAACAAGATGATGGATCATGAAAAGAATGTTTTGCTCACAACAAAGGATTGGTCCTCACAAAAAGAATCCTTATTCATGATTTTTTGTTCTCATGAAAAGGATCTCAACTCATCAAAAGCGATTTTGGACATAGTAAGTTTTTAATCCTTTTTGTGGGATAGGATCCTTTTTGTCAATCCTTTTCATTCTCACGAAGAAGGATCCCATGTCACAAAAGGATTTTGACCTTGTTTTATTTTAAATCCTTTTTCATAAGACACAGTCCTTTTTCACAAGAACAGAAAAGGATTCAAGAAAAGCATCTTTGTGAGTCACGAAAAGGATTGAAAAAATGTTTAAAAAACATTTCTGGACCAATTTATGAGCAAAAGAATATAGAATCCAGCAAAGGAAGTCCCAGTGAGCAAGACAAATGTTTTGGTGTTCTTGCTACAACAGAAGTGTGCAGAGTCTGAAAATGATTTAGTTTGGAAAAACAGAAAACAAGATGGTGAATAATGAAAATAAATTTTGCTTACAACAAAGGATTGATCTCTTACTAACAAGAATCCTTTTTTCTTTAGACCAAATTCCTTTTTCATTCCAGGAAGCTATCTTGGAGACTAGAAGTCTCACTGAAAATAATGTGAACGGTACAACTTAATGACTTTGGAACAGATTAATATCTTTCACCAATCCAGCAAAAGGCACTTCTGTGACCCAAGCTTTTTCCCTAAAAAATTCAGACCCAAAATTCCAAACCATTTGTGTGCAAGGCAATGACAAAGAAACAGCAAAAAAGGCTGGATTTTAAGGTGTTTGTGCTATCTGGATCTTGGAATCTGCACATCCAACAATAACAAAACTTGGCAGATGAAGAGCTCTACCCAAGAGACCTGCATGCCACATTTTGTGCAAATCTGTTGGACATTTGCAAAGATATTGAAGTGTAAGACTTGAGGTTTAACATAGAAACCTCAGCTTGGTGTAGCCTCTGAGAGTTTATTTAATTTGTCCTTTGTGGTTTGGACCCAGTTTAGTTGTCTTTTGGAATACTATGTCCATCAGAATTAAATATGACTTGGAATGTGAAAGGTGTGCACTCTAAGATTAAGAGGTTTCAAATCATTAAATATTTGCAGCATATTGTCTTCTTGAAGGGAACCCATTTGCTTGCCTTGGAAGGTATTTTCTTCCATAGTCAATCAATTGGGCAAGTTTTTGCAGTTGGTAATAGTATAAGTAATAAAGGTGTAGCTATTTTAATATCTAGCGACACTAGATTTCTATCCTACAAGGTGTAGAAGATCCAAGGGCCATTACATTTTGTCAAGGGTGTTTTAGGCAGTTCTGAAATGCAGCTGGGCAGTGTGTATGGGCTGAATGCTGATACACCATCTTTTTCTACTGATTTAGCCTCCCTTTGACCCTTTCTCTCCATTCCTGTTATAATGGGGGCTGGAATCTGACTTTTAACCAGGACCTGGATAGGACTGTTAGACCACAAGGTTAGCACATGATGTGCATGACTATGACTGATCGACCCCTAAAGGGTGACTCAACCATGGCGCATGGCACAGGGCTACCAGGCAGCTAGAGAGAGTGGATGGGGTGGGAAGGTGATTAGTGACAGGAAGTCAACATAGGTACATGCGTGGGGGTGGGAGCAAGCACGCTCAGCGAGGTTGGGAAGGGATTGGAGGGTGGCACCAGTAGGCGCTGAGCTGGCACTGTGCTGTAGTGGGTTAACTTGTGGCTTTGGTGGGTAGGGTGCTGGGTTTGGGTCCATGCGCAGGTTCATTTTTGTCGTGCCTGGCCGAATTTTATTCTTTTACATTTCCCCCACAACATTCACCCCTCTGGAGTTGAGATCCTAAGTAGGGGTGTGCAGGAGGGTGAAGCCCTGAATAAACATAAGAAATACAAGTTCCCAGTGCTGTTTTGTTGTGCACTGGGGAGTCAGAGCACTAAAACTGATTTTCAGTGCTCTGACTTTGATATATTGGTGATCGCCTCATGCATCACCGCTATGACATGGAACTTTCATCAAGCCATGTTGTCCCCACCCAGTGCCCTCTCCACAACATGATGGATACTGTGGGACTCTACAATCTGTGGTGTGTACAGTATCCATCTACTCAGGACTAAACATTTTATTCGGCTGCTCATGGCTCTTATTCCCACATAGACTATTTTCAAATTAGCAAACATGTGGCAGTGGGAGTACTGGGCACTGAGACAGTGCCACAAGTTACATCTGATCACTCTCTGGTTTAGCTGACTCAATATGAAAATTGAACACTCAGCTTTTAAAAGATAAGAAGGTTATTGGGCGAGTTAAGACTATGACTAGAGTTTTTGTTTCCCAAAATTAGGGGTCAGTGGAATGACAGGTATTGAGTGGAACGCTCAAGTGCTTTCTAAGAGGTGACTTCATCCAGTTAGCCATTACTCACAAGAGAGGTGGGGGCTGAAACCCTCTCCTCCTGAATTATATTAGGCAGTTAGAGAAGGACGATCTCCCACAACCCCGGAGAAAGACCGTAAGAATTACTTACTCACAGAGACAAGTATGCAGAGTGTTTAAGGAAAGGGCTTAATATACCATTTTTAAAACCCGGTCCATGTACATCGATCAGGAGAGTGGGTTTTATGTGCTCCAGTTTCTCATGGCACATATATTCTCTGTGTCTCAGGAGACCGGAGCTCCATTGGCCCTGGTCTCAATAGATGCAGAGAAACCTTTGATAGGGTGAACAGACTTTTCTGTTTGCAACTATCAAAAATTTGGATTCCCTCTATGTTTATTGACTGGATCAAAGTTCTATATGCTTGCCCCAGGGCAAAATGTATTGTAATGGGCTTCTTTCCCCACTTTCCTTTATGTTTTGGTACCCTTCAGGCATATCCCTCACTTCTCCTTTATTTAACTTATACTTGGAACCTTTATTGCTTAAACTTAAAGCATCCCTCTTTGCTGAGGGGTGCAGATAGGGTTTTTGATCTGAAGCTCTTAGCTTATGCAGATTATATTTTACTACACATTACCAATTCTCAAACCTCTCTCCCAGCAGATCTGTTAATTGTTGAAGAGTTTGGAAAATTTTCTAAGACTCAACATTAACACGATTATGGATGAGGGTAAACTGGTAGGATACATCTTTATTGACCTGACAAAGGCCTTCAACACTGTCTGTCACCACCTCCTTCTCAAGGAACTATGGACTCTTGGTTGGCCTCAATGCCATCCAGTGGTTTCAAGATTACCTGTCCAGAAGGTCTCAAAGGGTTAAAATTGGACCAACAGTTTCTACCTCTTGGGACATACTGTGGGGAGTTCCACAAGGGTCCATACTGAGTCCATTGCTATTCAGCCTCTTTTTGAACACAATCCCAGAGGAATGTGCCAGCAAAATTATCCTCTATGCAGATGATGCAGTGGTACTCAGCAGCAGTGCCACATTGAGACCCTGCAGGCTGAGCTGCAGTCCACCTTCCAACAACTGGAGGCCTGGCTTAGCTCTCGTGAGCTGTTACTCAATTACAAAAAAAATCCATGCTCCTCTCTAGCTCTCAGCTAAAAAGTAGGTACCCCATACTAACAGTTGCCAACAGCAGGTCGGCCTCTCTAGAACAGGATAATTCCTTTAAATACCTAGGAGTAATAATAGATGATACTCTCTCATATGGCTAGCATATTGACCAGGTTGTGAAGGCAGTAAATACTAAACTTGGGGTAGCTTATTGTCACCGTAAAAGTCTCACTACCAATGCACTCAGGCTGTCCATAAACAGCTCCATTCTCTCCATGGTTGACTACAGTCTGGTGGCCTATGGAGCAGCAACTGATACCGCCCCTCAAGAGGGTAGTTATGGCTCTATTCCAGGCCTGCAAACTGTTGCTAGATGCTGATTGGCTCACACACACCTGTGTACTCTATAAGAAAACAAACATATTAAGCCTCAAGAATAGAATCTCATACCAGATATGCCTCCTAGACAGGAAAGCCATGCTAGGCCTAACTCCTCCCTGCATCACTGACCTGATTACCTTAACCAACTCCATGTACAGCACCAGGAATAAAGAATTACACCGTTCTGTGTCACATTCTGAAGGACAGTTCTTGGACAAAGATCCTTCTCCTACCGTGCCCCACTGTGGCTTAATGAGATCCCAGCTAACACTCTAAATGCTGCTAACCCAGAACCTTCAAAGTCAAACAAGCAGTTTCTGATGAAAAAAAATGTCTGTGAGTGCTAAACTGTTCTGAGCAGATCTCCAGAGCCTTCAACAACCCTGCCTACAAGCAACTACTCATGGACTCACTCACATGGGCCACCCCTCCTCCGATACTCCTGCTCCCAGACTCTGGCACTTCATGCTTCTTAGCTCTTATTCTGCTAGTGGTTGCACTTTCTCATTTGTCCTGCCCTCAACACCACCTCTTTCACTCATCCCCTCCCTCACCCCTTCCGCCCCTTTTTCTCCATCAATCTCTCCTCATGATACCTCCCTCCCTGCTCGATCTCTCCCTCCTTCCCTCTCTCCTCTTTCTCTCTCCTCCCCCTCTCTCTAACCACCTTCTCCCACCTTACCACACACTCTCACATGCAACATCCCCAGCTCCTCCGCTCCAAAGCTGTAATGCAACGTGACATTACTCCAACTGGGCAGCTCTGTCCTCACGCTCCATTCAATAACCACTCTCTCCCTATCCTACATTTTCATCTCACTCATATACTTCCTTATGCCATACAGCACTAAGTATTAAACCCTTAATGAAACTCATAAGAAACTCTTAGCTGTTTTCTATGTTTTTGCTACTTCCATACTGATACTTAAACTATGTCTGTATTTGTCCTGTGAATTCAGTTATGTACTGATATTTCCGCTATGTCTGTATTTGTACAGTGAATTCAACTATGCCTGTATTTGTACTATTTAACAAATGTGGACCCTTTGTAAAAGAGTTCTTACTCAAAGGTTGTTTCTGAAATTCCAATAAAGATTATGGTGATGCCCTTAACTCCTAGTAACCTCAAGTCTGATATATTAAGGTTCATACTAAGGAGTAAGGAGCAGAGAAGCAGTAGCTCATGTGTGCTCCTGCTGATTACTCATAGTAGCATAATAAGTTTCCTCCTGAAATGTAAGTGTCTAGTCTTTTGGAACTGTTTTTGTCTTTGCTGATTATTAGCTCTGTGGGTAGCCTATTCCATGGGTTTATCACCTTCTGTATTAAAAAGGCTGTCCTAGATTTTGTAGTAAATCTTTTTGGTCAGAGTTGTACAGGGTGTCCCATTGGGCCTAGATTGTTATTTTTATGTTTGCTTGCACGCATGCACAAGAAACATAGCGCCACCAAATGACTTTTTGGAGGTGTGCGCCTGTTCTGCCAATGCCCTGATCCATTTTGCAGGCACCACCACACCGCACCAATGAATGGCTGAGCTGTCTAAGACAGCAGTTCAGATGCAGTGGTGTGCAGTTTAAAGAAAACCACTGCTGCAATCAGAGGTAGTAACATGTAAGCAATTTGCATATTGACATCAAGTGGTGGCTGTCACTGGCTGCCTCTCAGTCCCCATGAAAGCTGATGGGGTGCCCAATCTCGGCATGCCCTCCCAGTTCATTTGCCAATGGGGTAGCACAATCCCCATCAGCATAATGTCCCCCCATTTGTTGTGTGCCAAGGGGGTGCCCAATCCCCTCAAGCTCATGCGCCCCAGCACACTGTATGGCTGAAGGGGTGACCAGTCCCCATTGGCTCCAGCCCACCTGCCAACAAAACCCAGGTGGCACACTGGGAGCCCACCCAGCATGCCAAAAGCCTCCGCATTGTTATTTTCTTTTTTCCTGAAAAACAGAAAATGGTCCTTGCTGTCTCTGGTGTCCCCTACCCCAACCCACACCCACCTTCTGTGCACCCCACATCACTGCAGCCCCACTCCATACTTATCTCCTGAGCCTGGCGTGACAATCTTCAGTGGACCGGGAACACATCTGCACTTTTCAAAGCCAACAGCAAACTGAAGAAATGCTGGTAAGCTGTATAATGGCACAAATGGGGGTTCAACTTAGATGGCTATCTCAGGCATTTTTGAGAATTTTAGCACCAAAGTTTCAACATGGGGTTCTTGGGAACCCACATTATGAATTCAGTCATTGTCATAGTTGTTATTCGGTCTCAAAAGGTGATTTCATGTTCACTGCATGGAATCACTTTTCAGGACCGAGAGTAATAAACAACAGTGTCACTGTGCATGAGGTGGCCTCCAAAAGCCTATGTTGCAAATGTTATGAAAAATTCCAAAAAATGACTGTGTTATTAGCGTGTGTTGGTAGCAGTTTCCACGCACACTCATAACTTCACAAATCTGTAATATTTTCACTCCAGATTTTCAAGATTAGCATTTCTTTACAATTCCTTATTAACAGTACAGCTGTCATTTTTCACATCCTGGCTGAAATGTGTTTTTGCACTTCCGCGCCCCTATTGCACGGTTGTTGTGGGAAATCAGTGTTCAGGACAGACTAAGAAAATGGCAGTGACACTGTTCATGAGCAGAGGTCACAAATGCCTATGTTGAAAACCTGGTGATAAAAGTCCATAAAATGACTATGTTATGAAGCGCATTGTCGCAGTTTCCACGCACACTCAAAACTTCGAGAATTTGTAATATTTTCATGCAAGATTTTCAGCCCTGTCAATTTTGTACACCTCTTTATGACCAAAATGTGTTTTCACACATCTGGTGTAAATGGCTTGGTTGCTGTGGGAAATCAATGTTTGGGACAGATTAAGAAAATCATTGTGACACTGTTCATGAGCAGAGGTCACAAATGCCTATGTTGAATATTTGGTGAAATAATTCCACTAAATGACTGTGTTATGAGTATGCATTGTGCAGTTCCCATTACATTCATAACTTCAAGCATCGTTAATATTTTCACTCCAAATTTTCACATTGCCATCTCTTTGCACCTCCCTATGAATGGTACAGCTGTCATTTTTCACATCCTGCCCAAACTGTGTTTTCGCATATCTGGTGCAGAATGGTGTGGTCACTGTGGGAAATCAACATTCGGGACAGATTAACAAAATCACAGTGCCACTGTTCATGAGCAGAGGTCCCAAATGCTTTCATGATGTGGGGGATCACAAAGAGGCCATGCTGAAAATCTGTAGTGCAAATACCAACAAACACCTGTGGCATTAGGGTTTCTAACCATAACATCCCACCATGCACAGACTGACAGGTGTCAGGGTGTTCCTTTGGCTTGCCAGCTGTAATGCTCATGCCATTCCACCCCCACCACCACCGCCACCCTGAAGCCGCAGAGTTCATTCCATTCTCCTATACTGCACCCATTTCAGTGTACAGTATGTCCTTATGACATAGAGTGACTGTAAGCCGAACAACCCCAAGACACTCCTCAGTATTTGTCGGTGTCTGCAGGATAGGTGAGGTGAAATGCCATGAGCATTAGCGGTGACAACCCAAAGGCACACTGCAATGCCTGTCCATCTCTGCAGGGTGGAGGTAGGGTTGGCATGAGTTCAATACTTCACTGCCATTCCTATTCTGCATCTTTCAAATGCCTGAACATCCAGTGCTACTATCAGCAAGCAAACATATGGCATTGACAAATGCTTGTTAAATTAAAAATTTAACTCATTTATCAGATAGGTAACCTGCATGATATCATAACATAGAAGCATGTCTCCTCATATCCTTCTAGTTTGAAGGGACATTAGCTTTAACTTTTTAATTGCTCATTGCATGATAAGGTGCTTAGGTGTGTATCATTTTATAGTATATCTTTGGAATTTTTCTATTTTGTCTTTCCTTTGTTGTGTATCACCAAGCCTGGCTTTCATAGTCCAGATGTGGTCTCACATATGATCTGCACAATGGCATTATTATACTTTTATCTGTACTTCTAAACTTTCTTTGATGGTCCATAGTATCCTCTTTGCCTTGCCAATCTGTGTGTTGCAGTGTTTGTCATAAGTTAATTTGTCCATTACTGTGATTCCTGTATTTTTTCTTCCTTTGTTTTTCTTAATGAAGCCCCATTTAAATAATATATGTTTCTTACTGTGCAACCCAAGATGTTGCTTGTATCCCCATGTCTGACATGAACAACTGAAATAACAAAGGACTGAGGATAGACTCTGTGGGACACCACTTGTCAATTTTGTGAGATAAATATCCATTAATGCTAACCTCTGACTTCTACTGTCCAGCCAGCTAATGATCAATTTAATAATTCTATAGTTTAATTTGTATCATTTTTCTATTACTGCTCTGTGTTGCACTTTATCAAAGGCCTTTGCTAGGTCCAAGAAGACAAAATCTACTGGTGTAACTCTATCCAATGACTCTGATATTTTTGCATAAAACACAACAGATTTATAATGCATGATCATCCCACAGTTAATCCATGCTGTTACTCTCTCTCTCTTTTATGTATAATGATTATTAATCAAAACTGCCATCACAGAGGCAACAAGCCTTTGTGTGAAGCAAATAAACAAAACAAATGATATAAGAAACCACTATGGTTCTCAAATGAAGTGGCAGTGAAGGTTCAAGAGTAAAGGAAAGCATTCAGGAAGTACAAGGAATCACAGAAGGAGCAGGACAGAGAACTGTATCAGTTAAAGGAAAAGTAAGCTGGGAAGGCATTCAGAACAGCAAAGGCCCAAACCGAGGAAAAGATAGCCAACTCATTTAAGAAGGGGGTAAAACCTTTTATAGGTACATCAGGGCGAAGGAAGACCAAGGGAGGGATAGTGAGGCTTAATAAAGGGAGGAGGTGGGCAGAGGGTGACTGTGAAAAGGCAGAGATACTAAACAAATATTTTTGCTCAGTATTCACAAACGAAGAGGGAGGTACCTAAACCAAACAATAGAAACACTCTGGATACAGAAGTTGATACCAGCCATTTACAGAAGAAAGGGTTCTGAAAGAACTCTTAAAACTGAAGGTGGACAAAGCAATGGGGCCTGATGGGATTCATCCCAGAATTCTAAAAGAACTAAGGGGTAGAACTAGTGACACCACTGACTACCCTCTTTAACAAATCATGGGAGAATGGAGTGGTACCTGAGGACTGGAGGAGGGCAGATGTGATTCCACGTCACAAAAGTGGGCGAGGGCAGAAGCAGGAAACTACAGACCTGTTAGTTTAATCTCAGTGATAGGGAAAATGATGGAATCACTTCTGAAGGAAAGAATTGTTGAGCACCTAGAGGCCAGAGGGGCACAGGATCCAAGGCAGCATGGATTCACAGCGGAAGGTCATGTCAGATGAATCTAATAGATTTCTTTGACTGGGTGACCAAAGTAGTAGATCAGGGAGGGGCTGTGGGACGTGGCTCTGACGAGACTGTAGCAAGGCATTTGACACAGTCCCACACAAAGATTAACATAAGTTATCCAGCCTGGGAGTGGGTCCCAAGATGGTAGCCTGGGTAAAGAATTGGCTGGAGAACAGGACACAGAGGTAATAGTAAATGGAGTCCACTCTGAAGAAAGGGGGTTACTAGTGGGTACCACAGGGTTCAGTACTAGGACCGGTCCTCTTCAATGTCTTTATAAGCGACAGGGACTGGATGCAAAAGTATGTCTCTTTGCAGACGACACAAAATCTGCAACAGAGTTGATACACAAGGTGGGGTGGAAAGGATAAGAAGGGAATTGGCAAGGTTGGAGGAATGGTCAAAATGTATGGCAGCTTAGATTCAATGCTAAGAAGTGCAAGATAATGTGCCTGGGAAACAAAAACCCAGGGAAGAGTACATAATGGGGGTGAGATACTAACAACAACAACAAAATGGAAAGGGACCTGGGGAGTCATATCAGATGACCTAAAGGTGGGCAAGCAATATGAGAGGGCAGTAAGGAGGGCTGGGGGATACTGGATGCATAGGAAAGGTATCACCAGTAGAAAACAAGAAGTTTTATCCCTCTGTACAGACAGCTGGTGAGACCCCATCTGAGTACTGCATGCAGTTCTGGAGATCCAGTCTCTGAAAAGACATAAACAGGATGGAGGCAGTCCAGAGGAGGTCAACTAAAATGGTGCAGGGTCTGCACGGAAGACATATGAAGAGAGACTAAAGGAACTAAAGATGTATAGCCTTGAGGAAAGGAGGGAGGGGGACATGATAGATACTTTCAAGTACCTCAAGAGAATCAACAAAGTCCAAGAGGGTAGCATCTTTCAGAAAAAGAGGTGCAAGAACAAGGGGCAAATTTGAAAATGAGGAGGTGGCTCAGAGGTAATGTAAGGAAGTATTTTTCACAAAGAGAGTTGTGGATGCATGGAACAGTCTTCTGGAGGAGGCTGTGGAGTTAAAAACAGTGGTGGAATTCAAGCATGCATGGGACAGTCATAAGGCAATTCTAGGGGTGGGGTAGGAAGACGTAGGCTGTTGGTTAATTAGGATCTGCAGCTTATCCATTAGGTAGGAAATGGGCAGACTGGGTGATCCAAGCGGTCCATATCTGCCATCAAATTCTATGTTTCTATGTTTCTATTTAGTTGTTCCACACTCCATGTGGGGAGAGGGAAGGTGAGGGGGATATTGGGATTGATTGTTTGTTTTGTAACTTGTTGTTTAGTTTGTTTTGTACCGCTTTCAAAATATTAATAAAATATACTGAATTATAAAAAAAAAAACATAGAAACCTTAGCTCAACCCTAACTATAAGGGACTACCACACCCTATAATACCTGCAACATCAGGTAAGTTACAGACATTGATATTTTAGAAAAGTTCAACAAATTTCACAAAGTGAAATTATGAACCCTATAACTTAAAGTTACTCTGCCAAATCTCTCCATATCTAATTTTCTATGGCCCTTTCAAGAAGGTTATGCATTATTATTTGCATATTTTTATCTCCAAAGGTAGTCAGATTATTTATAGATGCATATTTTAACAAAATTCCCCAAGAAAATGCACCTGTAAGTTCACAGCTTTTCATCCAAATCTCATGATATGTGTCATATCCTTTGGGCATCTATCACATAGTAAACATGGCACATTTCAAGCCTCAAGCTCCTTAGAATGAATCAGATGGCAGAGTTGTGACCAAATGAACACATTTCACAGATGTCACTGACAGTACTATTTGACCTCTTACTAGAGATTGGAGTGGTTCCAAAGGACTGAAGAAGGGCAGAAGTAGTCCCACTTCACAAAATGGTAGTAGGGAGGAGGCTGCCGACTACAGACCAGTCAGACTGACTTCAGTGGTGGAAATCATTGGTATCACTACTGAAGGAAAGGATAGTAGAATACCTTGAATCCAGTGTCTTATAAGACCCCAGACAGCAAGGATTCACAAGGGGAGTTCTTTTCAAATGAATCTAATAGAGTTCCTTGACTGAGTATGGGAAAGTGGATCAGGGAAGAGTGGTGAATGAGGCCTACTTAGATTTCACAAGGCCTTCTACAGTGTTCACATAGGAGATTAGTCAGCAAGCTGGGTAGCTTAGGAGTGGGGCCAAAGGTAGTAAATTGGCAAGACATTGGCTAAGGGATAAGAGACAGAGGGTGGTGATAAATGGTGTTTTACTCTGAGGAAGGAGGAGGGTGACCAACAGAGTACCACAGGGATTTGTGCTCAGACCAGTCCTCTTTAATGTCCTTATTAACAACATTGCAGAAGGTCTGGATGGAAAGACATGCCTGTTTGCAAATGACACTATAATCAGCAACAGGGTATCGCTCTGTCTGGGGAGAGGGTAATAAGAAGGATCGAAAAAAAGTTAGAGGTGGTCAAGGGTATGGCAACTGGTCTTCAATGCAAAATCATGCACTTGGGGCACAGAAACATAGGAACAGAGTACAAATTGGTGGGAGAGTTATCGTTGACCACTAAACAGGAAAAAGACCTGTGGTTATAATATCTGAGGAGCTAAAAGTGGCTATGCAGTGTGACAAGACAGTCTGAAGAGCTAGCAGGAAGCTTGGGTGCATAGATAGGGGTATCACTAGCAGAAAGAGGGAAGTGGTGTTGCCCTGTATAAATTGCTGTTGAGATCTCACAATGAGTATTGTATCCAGTTCTGATTCCTCATCTCTGGAAGGACATTGAAAGAGTGGAGGTGATGCAGAAGAAGGTGACCAAAAGGATGCTGGGTCTGCATTAAAGGCACTATGGAAAGACTGAAGGACCTCAATATGTGTATCCTGGAGAAAAGGAGAGAAGGGGGGTATGATAGAAACTTTCAATTACCTCACAGGTATGAATAAGGTTCAAGATGGAAACATTTTTCAGAACAATAGATGCTCAAGGACAAGAGGTCATGCTATGAAGCTGTAGGGACACAGACTCAGGGGAGATGTGAGGAATACTGCTTCATGGAGAAGGTGGTGGATTCCTGGACCAGCCTCCAAGCAGAGGTGTTGGGGGCAAAACTATAATGTGGTTCAAGAAAGCATGGGATAGGCCTAAAGGAACCTTAGAGGTGAGACAAGGGTGGATAAACTGGATATCAAGTAGGTGATACTGTAGGTAGGGAAAATGGACAGACTGAGTAGGCCAGGCAGTCCTTATCTGCCATCAAAGTTTCTATGTTTCTGTGTTTCACACAATTCCATGGAAGTCTGTGGAATTTCAATGAAATTCCACTAATTCAAAATTTCTAATTCCACACAGCCATATTATTCATATATGACTCTTATTACAAAGAACCACATTACCTTCATGAAAAGATATCCTTGGATCTTTTGGATGTAGACCATACTCTTCTGCAGCGTGGACCACTTTCGTAACTCATAGATGGTCACTCTTGATTCTGGATATGCCAAAGTATACTTCTGGGCCAAGGCTCTATGTTTCCTTTAAGCATAAAAAATGGAAACAACTGTTGATGGATGTTATTTGTTTCAAGCAACAAAGAAGTTTGTCATCAATTGAATGGGAGCACGACATTGTCGATTAAACTTAGTAAACTTTCAGTGTGTGCCTCTTTAGTATTTTGGCAGTGTGTACATCATAGTTACAATATCAGGGTAAGGATTTGGGCAGCAGAAATCTACTCCCAACCTCTGATCAGATCTGGTGACTATTGCTAAAGGTGCTTGCCTTTCATACAGGCAACAATGGCTTATGACTTCAGCCTGATATGCTAGCTGGCCATGGCAGGAGAAAGAAGGACAGCCCCAGGATGTAAGCCTCCTCCAGGTATGAGTCCCATGCTTCTACATAACAGCTGTCCCTTTTGTTGCAGGGAGAGGGATCTGTTCTACAAGGAAACTCTCAGTTTAGTCAGCATCCTCTGGTGATGGCTGGTGTGGGGTCAATAGTCGGGAGGGCAGGGGTGTCAACACCTGACCTAAGCTCCTTGCTACCTGAATAAAAGGACACAGAACCAGTGTTTGCTGTGGTGGGATCCAACCTACTCAGGTGGGGCAGGAAGTGGGTGGGTGAGATCTGGTGAAGAACACAGAAACAGGAAAACACAATAAAAAGTTTCAACTTCTATACTTTATTGGCATCAAAGAGCCAAGGGAAGACAACTTGCTCAGATAGTCAAAAGAGAATTTCCTACAGGGACAGCAGGATCATGGCAGTTCCACTAAAACTGAAGTCCTCTTAGAAGCTGTGGGTTTTATGGTAATAGTAAATGATTTGAATTATAACCAGGGCTAAAGTTAAGTTGAAAGTATTACAACATAAAATGAATTCACCATTATAAAAAACTGTTCAAGGTGAAATCCATCTCTTGACCTATGGGGTGGTAGAAAACAGAAAATCATCAGTGGTTGATTTTAGAGGGGCAGACATCAGGGGATGGCACAGATCCTTTGGGGCTACCTAGATGAGATTAGGCTAGCATGGGCCTGGAGGCCTGGTGGAGGATTATTAAAGGGGCTCCTGCAGGCTACCAAGGCCTGCACAAGGGAGATACGCAAGTGGAGCAAAGCAAAGAGGCCAAGCTGATGGACAAGGAGGTACAGGATGCAGTGAGGAGAAAAAGGCTGCTTATAACAGATACACATGTTCTCGGGGGCTATAGCTAAGGGGAGTATGATAAGGCAGCCAGAAGGGTCACCAGGGTGGTGAGGCGCTATAGAGTGAGGAGCAGAGATTGGCACAAGGGATTAGAAGGGGGGGAAGGTTCTTCAGGTATATCAGGAAAGAAGAAAAGGAAGAGGCTGATTAGTAGACTGAGGATGAAGAGTGGGTGGGTGGAAGAGGCAGGGAGAAGGTGGACATACTAAATTACTTTTTTTCCCTCAGTCTTCACCAAGGGGTGGAGGATGACACCACAAAGGAGAGGGAGAGGGTTGGGGACCAGATAGTGAAGTGGGGAAAATGGATGATGAAATCCACAGTGGGAGGGTGTGTCCTTCAAGGCCCTAAGAGTGGATAAAGCACTGGGCCCAGATGGGATCCATCCCTGCATGCTTCAAGAGCTGGTTGATACCCTGGCACACCCCCTGATGAACCTTTATAACTCTTCTCTGCAGTCAGGGTGGGTGCCTCATGACTGGAGGGTGGCTCATGTCATGCCTATACACAAGGGTGGCTTGTGAGATGAGCGGAAAACTATAGGCCAGTTAGCCTGACATCAGTAGTGGGCAAAGTGATGGAGATCATCTTGAAGGAGAGGCTGGAGGGGTTCTGAAGGCAAGGGAGTACCTAGATAATCACCAGCATGGCTTTGTTAAGGGCAGATCATGTCAGGCCAGCCTGGTGGAGTTCTATAAAGGCGATGAGTGCACTGGATCAGAGCAGGCCAGTGGATGTCTCCTTTCTAGACTTAGGCAGGGCATTTGACTCAGTGCTGCATCCCAGGCTGCTGGGAAGCTGGAGGATATGGGGGTTGGGGCAGATGGTTAGATGGATAGGAAACTGGTTGGAAGGGTGTGCACAGAAGGTGATGGTTGGGGTGAGGTTTCCTCCCCAGGAGAGTCATTAGCAGGATCCCACAGGGGTGAGTACTGGGCCTCCTGTTTAATGCCTATATCTCAGACATCAGAAGCGAGATCAGGAGAGGATGAGCCTCTTTTAGATGGCTTGAAGTTGTGGGTGGTAGTACGGGGGAGATTGGGAAGCTGGCTCTCCAGGAGAACCTGGAGACTCTGGGGAGGTGGTCTTGAGCCTGGAAGCTAAAGTTTAATGCTGGAAGTGCAGGGTTCTGCACCTGGCAGCCAAAACCCAGCTCATATATACACCTTGGAGGAGAGACACTGCAGGTTTCTAGGGGAAGAAGGACCTTGGGGTGGTGGTGGATGCCAACATGAATAACTCAGAGCAGTGTAGGAGGGCATCAGCCCAAGAAACAAAATGCTGGACTGCATAGCCAGGGGGATAACCTCAAGGAGTTGAAAGGTGCTCCTTCCGCTGTACAACTGCCTGGTTAGACCACACCTTAAATACTGTGAGCAGTTTTGCATCACTTAAAGAGGACATTGCTCTTCTGGAGAGGGTCCAGAGGAGGGTGACCAGGATGATACTGGTACTGGGGAAAGACCCTATGAGGAGAGACTGGAGGAGCTCAACTGTACTAGTTGGAAGAGAAGCAACGGGTGATATGATAGAGGTCTCCAAATATCTCAAGGGAATGAATAGGGTAAGCCTTGAGGGGTGCTTCAATTGAGGGATGTAGGGACCACCAGAGGACACTCAATGAGGCTGGATGGGATTAGACTAAAGGAGGAAACAAGGAGATGCTACTTCACTGAGAGGGTGGTGGAGCCCTGGAAAGCACTGCCAGGGAATTGGTGGCTGCTATGACTGTGGAGGGTTCAAGAAGGACGGGCCAGCCTGGTGGTGCTGAGGGTTGAGGCACTGGATGCCACACTTATATCACGCCAACAACCCAGTCAAGCCACCTGGGAGTCGGGGTCGGCAGGGGAGGGAGATGGATTGAGCACCACCCAGCCTGCTCTCCCTCTTCGGTAGGAGGGTTAAGTTGTCTGGTGCTCTGGCAACCCCAGTGGAGACCAGAGAGGGCACCATGAGCTGCCTGGCTGCACTTAGGGAGCGTGGCTAACGCAGGCAGGGTTGCCATGCCCCACAGCAATCAGGCGTGCACCATGAAGGGAGGGGTCTCGGGGCTTACACCACCACAAGAATACCCCTCCAGCCCTGGGTAGGTGGCGGCCCTGCCAGAGCCACTGCCACATGCCCAATGCTGGTTCCCCACCACTGCCTCCCACAGTCTCCTTGGATTGCAGTGCCCCGACCCGGGAACCATAACAATCTTGAAGATGGCTGGGGAACACAGCGGGTGGTAGAGCAAGTTGGTGAGTGAAGTGACCTGAGAGAGTTCCAGGCTAGGGGCTACAAACAGAATAAAAAAACAAAAGAAGGGATGGGATAGGTATAGGGGAGGTGCATCCCATAGCCACGAAGGTGGGGATGGGGACCATGTAGGGAGGAAGGGGCTAAAGGGTGCCCTAAGAAGGCACTGATTATCGAGCAGACTCAATAGATCATAGGATTTAATCTGCTGGCTTCTTAGTATGAGTGATGGAAAAGTCCATCCACTAGGCTTTGCAAAGGCTTCATAACAAGGTGAAAAGAAATTCACCTTTTGGGAAGGGTGAAGTCCATATGGAAAAACAACACAGAGTTTGTCCTTGACACATGGCTGACCACTTCGTGAATGAAGTCTGCATGCTAGCCATAGTGGCTGTAAAACAAACTCTAGCCAGAGCCAATACGGCTGCAGAACGCTTTCCTTACACCTACAGTTATCAGACATTCTGTCTCCAGATGAATGAGTCTCCTTTAATTATACTTTAAAAACATTATCAGAAAGTCTTTCATGTCTCGCCTACTATTCCAATTAGAACAACCTGGATAACTCACTATTTACATATGTTTGAGGTCCCTGGTACACTGAGTTAACAAAGAGGTGTGAAACCAGATCAGAGCAACACTGAGGAGCTCCATGACAAAACAGATATTCACAATAACTACAATAGTTGCTGTGTACACACAACGTTATCTATCTATCTATCTATCTATCTATCTATCTATCTATCTATCTTAGTGGCATAGTAGTGCTAAAGTTTGCACCTTAATAACTTTGCCACGGTATGACGGGTTTGCCTGAAATTTTGCATGAACGGTCTGGTACGATAGGTCTCTGGATCTGGTAAGTTGCATTATGGTTGGATGTGGTTGTGGAGCTACAGAATGCCATAAAACACAAAAATCCTGACTTTTTGCTCGATTCAATAGGGAATCAACAAAGTCCAAGAGGGTAGCGTCTTCCAGAAAAAGAGCGTGCAAGAACAAGGGACGTAATCTAAAGATAGAGGGGAGGGTCAGGAAATGTGAGGAAGTATTTTTCTACAGAGAGGGTGGTGGATGCATGGAACAGCCTTCCTAGAAGGTTGTGGGGTCTAAAACTGTGGAGAATTCAAGAATACATGGGACAGACATAAGGCAATTCTTGTGGGGGTAGGAAGAAATAGGCTGTTGGTTAACTACGATCTGTGGCTTATCCTGTAGGTAGGGAAATGGGCAGACTAGGTGAGCCAAGCGGTCCTTATCTGCCATCAAAGTCTATGTTTCTATGTTTCTTTGCTTGAGCACACAGCCGCATGGTTTGTCCGTTCAGTCTGACATCTTCAGGCAAGATGCAGTCTGGGTCATTGATGTGCCTTTTGAAGATGTGATGTAAAAATATTAAACCATTCAAAAGATATTTAATAAACACATTTCCATTATAGTCAATGGGAAAAATATATGTGCATCAAAAGTTTCACAAGTGCAATTTTACTTTTGCAAATGGTCCTTTTACTTTCATTATTCAGCCATCTTGTTTTCAGTTGGTGACAAAAGAAAATGCATGGCCTTTAAAATTGGGACCGTCTAGGGAAACACTGACTGTTGGGTTTACCTAGTGGGGCTCTGCAGATCTTAGCCCTATCTTTTGGGGGTTAAACCCCAGAAATGCCCTTTTCAACTTTGGGAAAAATACTTTTGCAAAATACTTTCGTAAATCACGAAAGTTTTGTGCCTTTATCGAAACTTTAGTGATTTGCAAAAGTATTTTTAAAAAATAACTGCAACTCTTTGCCTTCATCCTGCAACAACATTGTTGAGTCTTTTGGGCTGAAATTTGCAGGATGGCAAGCCTTGTCCCACAGATGTGTCTTTTGGTGGTTTGTTGACAAAACATTCAGGATCTCAAGTTACAGGGATCTAAAGTTGAGAAATTTCCCATAGGCTAACATTGCGGCATCCATCACGCTTTCGGTGCCCGTATCTTGAAAACAAAGCGAGATACGAGTTTTAGCTACTGGCAGCTTGGTTCACAAATAAGTTTGGAACCAGTAGATGACATCTGCAGTGGAATTTTTTCCTACTTGCTATGGTTACAGAGATATGGGCAAAACACATTCCAAGTCTTTGATGGGTGCCTTCTCAGTGTTTTCGGTGCCGTATCTCAGAAACGATGCAGATACATATTTGACTGACTATATATATATATTTTATATTTTATGAGGCGTGTATGAAGGCACTTCTATGTTAAACTTGAAATTTTGCACGTTAATAACTTTGAACCCATTCAACGGATTGCATGAAATTTAGTACACGGTGGGGCATGGTAGATCTCTTGATTCACCAAATTTTTTTTCAGTTTTGCATCCAAAACACTGAAAAATGCACTTTTGCCAGTTATGTGGGCAGTTTTCAGATTTTGTCCATGGCACTGCATGACCGCAGGTGGCATGCCACTCTGCAACTTCTGGCTTGTCTGAAAAGAGCTTGGGTCAAGGAACATGCCCTTTTCATTTGGTGAAAAATATTAATCCATTCAAAAGTTATTAAACTTTTAATTTCCTATTATAAGTCAAAGGTGAAATTTATATGTTTATTTTGGGAAAAAGAATGATGTTTTGCACATCTAGTCCATTCTCAGGATCAAGGAATTTGCAGGCTTGCTATCAAAAGAATCTTTGATCACCAGGATTCTTTGATCACGATGGCCGCCATCTTGTTTTAATTTGCCATTGAACAAAGTAAACTATCTCAGCTCAGGGTCACTCCTGATAAAACCTGGATGGGTTTTACTCAGGGGACTTCGATCTTCGAACCATGCCTGTGGTTTTCACTTATGTTGTCAAAAATAGAGTTTTTAACATTTTATTCTTTGAACACGACTCGCTAACAATCTTTGATTGCGAGCATGAAAATTCTTTGATCGCGAATTCTTTGACCGTGATCTTTGATCGCGAGATGACGACCAGATGGCAAAATGGAAAAATTTAATTTCTCAGTCCAGGGCTGACCTAGGAACACAAATGATGGTGGGTTTTGCTCAGGGGCTACATTTTATCAAATCATGGCAGTGGTTTGCTGTATTTCTCTCTAAATTTTGAATTACACCATTTTTATTCTTTGTTCTTAAGCCTGCAAATTATTTGATCGTGAGATTCTTTGATTGCCATCTTTGATCGAGAGAGGGACAGGATGGCCAGATTTTAATGCAATTTCTACATTCTTTAACATTAAATATCTCAGAAATGGTTTGATGTTTTAACTTGGAATTTGGAGGGTGTTGATGGGATGTCCTGTAGATGTGAGTTATCGTGTTTAGGTGTTGGAAAATACATTTGTTGTAGAGATATTGCATGGCGCTGTTTACATTTTGTGGACAGCATTTTGCACTATGGTAGTGACTTGAAATTTATAGGGTAGCTAGCCTTACTGCCATGGACATACTTTTCAGTCATTAGGTGTGTAAAATGTAAACAGGTGTGGAATTCTGCCACTCTGATGAATGAAAATCTCAAACTTTAAAATATTATATCTCGGACACGGTTTGGTCTTTTAAACTGAAATTTGAGAGTGCTGAGGGTATGTCCTGTACATGTGAATTATGGTACTTAGGTGTTGTAAAATTAATGTGCTGCAGAGATACTGCATGATGCACTTACATTTTGCATATAGCATTTTGCATTGTGGTAGTGGCTTCACATTTATAGGGTACCTAGCCTTACTGCCATGGAGCTACTTTACAGTGATTACGTGTCTGACATGTAAGCAGCTGCCAATTATGCCACTCTCATGGCTCAACACTTTGCTTTCTTTCAACATGGTGAGAACATTCAAGCCCCATGCTCCCACCCATATGTGCTCCCAGCAATACATCTCATACTCTCTACTGGTACTCTTATGTTATGCAGACATTTACAAGTTGGTGAGAGCACAGGGCCAAAAGGGCCAATACCACCAACTTCATAACTTTTACTTTTCTATTCTTTCTCAAAAGTAAGGAAATTCTATGCAAAAACTGTGTTAATACATCATTTAGGGTTAAAGCATAAAAATCAGTAAATAAGACCTTTAGGGTTGCCACCCTTGTGGACCAACCCATCATCCTGAGATTGACAGATGACAGGGTGTGTCATTGGGGTTGTGGGAGGCCTAAATGTCACCCCATTCCTTCTTTCCTGTGCCTTATCAATATTGACAAGACACAGGAAAGAAAGAATAAGGTGACATTTAGGCATCATCATAACAATGACACACTCCATCAACAGTCAATCTCGGATGATTGTGGGTCCACTAGGGGAGGGGGGCAACTCAAAGGTCTACCCCTGACTTTTATGCTTTAACTTAAAATGATGCATTAACGCAGTTTTTACATAGAATATATATATATATATATATATATATATATATATAGTGTGTAAGTACTCACTGTCATGATTACCTGCACTGGAATTTGTTTCGGCTGTTATGGTTGCTAAGATATTAAAACATTAATGTTACAAGGCTTTCTTGACCTATAGGACTGCTACAGTATATGGCTCTGTGCTTATGTATAGAGAGTGGGGTGCAGGGCCCCGGGATGGCCTACTGCGCCCATATGCATGCAATTATGCAAAAATATCACTTACATTATACTTTCTCAAAAGAAGGAATGCATTGCAAACTCCATTAATGCATCAGTTAGGTTGTTTCCACAGTGGCAAAAGTGTGGAAATTCAGTGTTAGGGTTACCACCCTGATGTCCCCATCCTTAAAACTCTAACTTCACATTCCCCACCCCCACACAGATGCAAGACACATGCAAGATTGTAAGATGCTATACAAGTCAGTCACATCTGTAAGCACAATAATTACTACACTGTACTCATTTCACAAAACACTATGTAATGAAAAAACAAATACAGTATCATTGTATACTGCCAGCACAGTATGAGGACACATGATAGCTGGCATATCTTTTCATACAGTTAAACTCAAACTGTATAAACTTTCTAAATATTGATTTTTATGCATCATAATTCAACAACTGGCTTGCTGCAGGTATTGCTGCTACCACATAGGCATGTGGTAGCAGGAAAGATAGAACTGACACATACATAGTAATTTTCAGATACTGCTCAGGTATGAAACTAGCACCATCACATGTTGTTATACTGCTGCGTTACCTGGAAATACTCATTAGCAGCATGTTATGGTTAGCTTCAGATGTTACAACTCTTGCTGTCACATGCTGCTTGTAAACTAGACTACAAAACATTAATTTTATTATTACTAGCATTTGTTATTAGGACTGGCTCACTCTATCAGAAAAAAATATGCAAACATCCAGTGACTGTTGCAAGCGTTATCCAAACTCTTATTTCCATTATACTATAGCTATCTATAGATAACATACTGTACGTTTCATCATTTGCTAACAATTGAAATATAGGCATCTGCTTAAACTTGTTATTGATGCATGTAACAGAAAAATGCTTACTGTGCCACATCTCCCATGGTTGCCCAGCATGCGTGTGTACCCACAAGGCACTCTGATGGCAGCAGAACTCGTACAGTTGCTGGACCATGATTATGATGTGTCTTGTACTAGGTTTAGAGTTCTATGTTACTTCTGTTACCTGATGCTGGTTGTCTCTAATGGATTGTGTTGCCTTGGCCTTCCCTGCTGCTGCAGTGTGTGTGTGTGTGTGTGTGTGTGTGTGTGTGTGTGTGTGTGGGGAATGCAGAGTTAGGGTTCTGAGGATGGGGGCATGGGGTTGGGGTGGTGTGGTGGTATCCCTAATGTTGAATTTCCGCATTTTTGTCACTGTGGGAAAATCTAACTGATGCATCAACAGAGTTTTTGCAATGAATATATATCTTGATTCCTCTAGTTAGGGTTGAGTAGGCACTTTAATGTTAAACCTCAATTTTTGTGCATTAATAATGTTGCCACTGTTTAACAGATTTGCACAAAATTTGGAATGCATGATCTGGTATGGTAGATCTCTTCATTTACCAAGTTGCATTTCAGACCGACTTATAGTTTCTTACGGCAAAGCACTAAAAATGCATTTTTCACCAGTTTGGCACATTTTTGCTGATGCGCTGCAACCACACAGTATGGTCATTTGTTCTACAATTTGGAACGTAGAAAGAGGGTTCATCAAGGAACAATCCAGCATTGGTTTGGTAAAAACTGCTAATTCATTCTAAAGTTATTCAGTTTTGAAATTTTAGGTTCTTAACATGCTCAGTTCAGTCCAAGATTCATATGGTTATTTTTCAGACAAAGAATTCGGCTCACAGACAAGACTTTTGTAGCTGGCAAACTAGGATGATTGTCTGCAGAGAAATCCTTGTCTGTGAGCTGCCATTTTGTTTTTAATTTTGTGGTGAAAAAAATGTTGCAGCTTTCTCCATGGGTGACTTTTGGGGCCAGTGAGGCATGGGTTTTGTTTTAGGTGACCCACGTTGGTTTGGTTTGGCTCATTTTGGTCAAAGATAGCTTTTAAAAGTTTAAAATTCTTTGACTGTCACTTGCTAAGAATCCTAGTCCGTGAGCTGTCAAACTCCTAGTTCATGAACTAGTGGTAAAGGGTTTTGCTGCCTCACAGACAAGGATTTTAAAACTTTGCCATTGCATAACTAATGAATGCTTTGGTCTTTTACATGACATTTTCAGGGTATTGAGGGATGGCCTCTGGTGTGAATTGTGCTATTTAGGAGATGGGGAATTAAGTGGTTCCATAGATATGACATCACAAATTCAGATGTTCCCCATAGGATATCATTGTGATCCCATTGCACTTTCGGTAACCGTAGGTTGTAAACGATGCAAAATATGGAGTCATTCAATTTTTATGTTGTGTGAAGTGCTTGTTGTCATGATTACAATGACACTTGAATTTCGTTATGCACAAAAGGCAGCCTGGTGGGGAGCACAGGGCCCTCTTGGCCAGCAATACATGTTATTTACTACTTATATTACACTTTCTCAAAGTGTAATGAGATTCTTTGGAAAAAACTGCATTAATGCAACAGTTAGGGTTGTTTCACACCAACAAAGTGTGGAAATACAACATTAGGATTCCACCCACCACCTCCCCCGCCCTTATCCTCCACACACCAACAGACTTTGAGGTCTGCCATGGGTCATCAATCCTAACTCTTACCCCATTCTCTATACTGTACCATGTCAGCTTACTTACATGGAATTGGCTGAGAGTTGGGGCTGGTGACCTATGGCACACTAACGTCTCTTGGTGTGTGGAAGATGAGGGTGTGGAGGTGGGGTTGTAAGCTAACTTTGAATTTCCACACTTTTATTGGTGTGAAAACAATGCTAACTGTTGCATTAATGCATTTTTGATATATATATATATATATATATATATATATATACACACACATATTATACTGGCACAGTCATGCCACTATAGTTAGGGTGAAACAGCACTTCTATGTTAAAGTCCAGATTTTGAGCCTTAATAACTTTGGAGCTGTTCAATGGATTAGTATAACATTTGGCATGCAAATCTCTAGAGACAGGTCTTTTAACCTGCTAAATTGTGTGGGAATCTGTTGAGAGGTTTCTGAGATATAAAGTGTTGCAAAAACAGAAAATTCAGGATTTTTTGACATTTCTTTGCAAACCTGTATCTCAGGAATGCCTTTATGTTGTGGTCTGAAATATTCAGGATTGAAAGCCTTTGGATGTACCTTTTGAGGGTTTAGTGAAAAATATTAATCCTTTCAAAAGTTATGAAATTTGTAATGTTTCCATTCTTTCCTATGGGAAAATGTATATGTCAGACATGAAAGATGTATTGTTAGCACAATGAAAGTATTGTGCGAAAAATAGCAACTTATTTTCAAACAATAGGACAACTGTGCAAAAATACCAGCTTCTTTTAGTAATGAATTCTGGTAATTTTGCACAATTCTATCCTGCGATCAATTGAGCTGTGTTGCGGCCACTATCTTGATTTGCACTTAGCGAGGATGGTGAAGTACTGAACATTTTAAACAGAAAAAAATCAGAAAACAGCTAAAGAGAACCTCTTTAGGTGTTTTCTGATAATTTTGTGTTTCAAAGCTGGACAAAAGTTTTTTCTTTTGGGTGCCAGCTTGTACAGAGAATGGCTTGGAATACATTCTCTGTATGAGAAGAGTGGTATTTTCTTGAGTTCTGCAGCTGAAGCTGGAACTCCTGCTGCCAACTGCAGAGTCATGGAAGACCTGCTCTGTGCATTTGTGCTGCAATACATGTTGTCTACTGGGCATACTGGGATCCCACCCCAGTGTGCCTGAATGTATGTTTTGTAAATATCTGTGAAAAAGAAAATCATCCCGGAGTCTTTACTTTGATGCAGAAACCTGCATTGAAATGTGCATTTTGATGCAGGATCCTACATCAAAGTATTGCAATGTGCTGCACAATGCTTTCCGATGCAACAACTACTGTGCGGCACATTACTGTTCTTCAATGCAGGATTCTGCATCAAATGTGTGGCATTTGATGCAGGATCCTGCATCAATCTACTCTGCCCCTTTCCAACATCGGTGTGCCCCAATCCTGGTATCCAACTGTATCGCTCCCCCAAGTACTGTGGTACACTGGGAGCCCACAGAATGTTGCCAATATATATATATTTTAATTTAAACCCCAAGCCCACTCTGATTGCTGATGGAGGTGCCCAATCCCCTGTCAGCATGATGACCCCTCAAACTTATGTGGCACACTAGGAGCCCACCCCAGCATGCCCAAATTAAAGTCCATTCTGATTGCTGACAGGGTGCCCAATCCCCTGTTAGCATGATTATCCCCCTCAAAAAACTTATGTGGCACACTGAAGCCCACTCCATTGTTCCCAATATCCCAAATAAAACCTGTATGAAAAGAAAACCATCCCGATGATTGTTTTAAAAATATCTGTATTAAAGGAAACTGCCCCTCATAGTCTCCCCAGTCCACCCTCTCCCATCCCCACCCTCCTTCTGCACACCTACCTCCCGCACCCTCACCCATACCTACCATCCAGATGCCAGGATCGGTGATTTTCCATGGACAGGAACACATCTGCACTCTTCAAAGTCCAACTGCAAACCGAAGATATCGAAGTAAGCTACATAATGGGAGTCGGGGGTTAACTAAGGTTAATATCTCGGCCAATTTTAAGAATTTTTGTCCCAAATGTTAATTAAGCATGGGGTTCTTTGTACCTGTCCTCGAGAGCGTGTTACTGTTGTTTTGTTTCTCAGTCCCGAGGTGATTGTGCAGTCGCTCGCTAGAATCACCTTTTAGGACTGATTCATGAACGACAGCGCCACTGATCATGAGGTGGGGTCCTGAAAAGCCCATGTTGCAATTTTGGTGAAAAATACCAAAAAATGACTGCATTATGAGCATATGTTGTACAGTTTCTACACATGCTTGTAACTTAGCCAGTTTTAATATTTCCTCCAGATTTTCAACATTGGCATTTTTAACACCTCCTTATGAACAGTAGAGCTGTCATTTTCTTACACTGCCCTAAATGTGTTTTCACACCTGTGGTACAGAAAGGCATGGTTGCTGCACTAAATCAACATTTGGAATGGATTAACAAAATGACAGTGCCACTATTCATGAGGAGGACCCAAAAGCCCATGTTAAAATTCAGTGAAATAATTCCGAAAATGACTGTGTTATGGGTGTCGTTGTGCACTTTCTCGCATGCTTGTAACTTTTCAATTTTTTCAATTTTCTCTTCAGAGTTTCAGCATTGCTATTTTTAATACCACCTAATGAATAGAGCAGCTTTCATTTTGCACATCCTTCAGAATGTGATTTTGCTCCTGTGGCACAGAATGGCTCGGTCGCTGTGCAAAATCAACTTTGGGATGGATTAACAAAATCACAGTTGCACTGTTCATGAGGAGAGGTCCCATAATGCTGATATTGAAAATTTAGTGACAAAATTCCAAAAATGAGTGCATTATGAGGGTGCATTGTGCAGTTTCTATGCATGCTCATAACTTACCAGTGTTTCCCATTTTCACACTGTTGTACTATCTGGATGGAGGATGGGAGCACAGGGTCTTTGGACACTGTGCTCTCACCATCATATGGACACTGTTGTACTACCTGGATGGAGGGATGGGAGTGCAGGGTCCAAAAGATCCTTCTCTCCTACCATGTCATATGGAAACTGTTCATCTATCTGCTGTAGGAGGGGCAGCATGCATGGATAAGGAAGCATTGTGGAATTTTAAAATAAAGTTAAGCACTGATAGCACCTTAAACCAAGGATCTGCTTCCTTTATTGTGGAATATTGGCCTTTTGTCAGCTCTGAGGAAGTGGCTATAAGTAGCTGGTGCTGGCACTTGGATTTTATCATGACTCAAAACCATTGTCTTGTGGCCTGGCATGGCCAATGATGTGAAAGCACTATGTGAACAACTGCATAGTGTGAGCCCAGAACAATCCAGTTTCAGTGAAAAGAAATGCCAAATTGTTGCTCAAAAGCAAACTGGACCATGGAATGCAATACAAATCGATTCCATTGGCCCTTACTAACTCCAGCAAAAACAACAAGTATGCCCTTGTTGTCACCGATCTGTTTTCTAAGTGGGTAGAAGTATTTCCCACTAAGACAAACATGGCAAAGACAACTGTCAAGATCCTGGTGGATCAATTGTTCTCCAGGTGGAGCTTACCCTCAAAGGTAGATTCAGAGCAGGGAACCAGTTTTACAGCTGAGCTGATGAAGCAGACACTCCAGCTACCTGGGTAGATCGGAAATTCCACATCCCCTACCATCCTCAATCCTCAGGCCAGGTAGAAAAAGCCAAAGAAGAATCAAATAGATGTTATGCAGATTCATCAATCCCAAGGACTGGGATTCTATCTTGCCACTACAGGTGATTGCAATTAGGGGCACTACTGCAACCACTACTCAGTGTACACATTTCGTGGTTATGACTGGTAGAGCCATGAGATTACCTGAGCACCTGTTGACTGATCTCCACACCCTACTGCAGATCAAGTATCTGTAGATAAGATATTGAATAGCTTCATGATGATATCATGAAGACACACCTTTTGCTGCCTACCAAGTGGGTAAGGCTCAACAACAAGCTGAAGCTAATTTTGATAAGCATTTCAAAAGAAGTCGAATGGCAGAGTTGGAGACCAAGTTATGCTTCTTCAATACAACCAACTCATTCTTTTGCCAGTAAATGGAAGGCCCATACCCCATTGTCAACAAACTCAGTCCTTCTGTCTATCAGGTCCGACCACTCAGCAAAAGAAGACCTCTGACAAGTGGTTCCATGCTAATCAGCCTAGTTGCACAAAGGTGACTAAACTTACTTTTCCTAACCCACTTAGGGCGGAATAGTACCTCTCACTTGACAAAACTTTTCCGTTTTCTTACAGGTACATTGGAAAGATGGCTATCGTGCACCTCCTCTTCCTGGTGGGACTACTAAGACTTCCCAGACAGAATCCCAGAATAAACCCCTGTCAACACACAGGCAACATGTCCAACATTTGCTAGCAAACTTGAACATACAGCCCGATTGGACTTCATATTAATGTACCCAACAAAATGATTACTGCTAGCAAGGCTCAGATGCCTATCTTGATGCCATGTAGTTGCTCAGACAAAGCCACCCTTTCCATTCAATGAAACCGACATTAATGGCTACACACTCCCTGTAGCTTGCCTGTCCAAAGGTACATTCCATGGATGGCCAAATACTGACATATCTAGAAATGGTACTTTTTCTATTCGACAGACTTCCCCAAGACATTCTGGTTGTTATAACCTTACTGCTGTCATAGATCCAGCTTGGTGTGACTGCCTCAGCTCTGAGGAGGAAGGTGCCTTCTGTCTTCACAACTATGTAGCTACAGAGCTCTTTTTCTTTCTGTAGTCCCACCCACTGAAGAAGAAATGACTGACTGCCTCCCAGGAGGAAGGTCCTCCTAGTTGTTTGACCTCCACTTCCTTCCTGGAGCCCTGATTAATAATGTACAGTTTATGCATGTACCTGTTATTTTCAGTCTTGCACATTGGAATATGGCTGAGATTGATCTCTGTCACGCGACCAACACTTCTAAATGTTACAGTATGATTCTTACAGATATTATACACATTGGAGCCATGATTCCAACTGGGTACTCGGTTATACACCGCCTGAGATTGGACCACAGGGAGGGGGGTTGCAGTCTGTTTCAGAATGAATTGGGCCTCACGAATGTGGTAGTGAGTAAGGCTGAGTCCTGTGAGGTGCTCAGTTGTAGCGGGTGTAGGTGTTGAATCGACAATGCTCATCTACCGTCCACCGAGATGGAAATGCTTCTTACAGGAAGTAGCAGACTTCATAATCGACATGTTGTTTGAGTCACCCAGATTGATGGTTCTGGGTGACTTCAACACCTGGGTCGATGATGAACTCTCGCAATTTGGTAATCACTTCCTCCAATTAATGTCTTCTTTGGGCCTCACACAGGTAGTTTCAATGCCACTCATAAATCTGGGCACTCTCTGGACTTAGTCTTCCTCTTAGGGATTGATGCATCCGACATGGGGTGGAACCAGTCACCTGGTCTGACCACTACACCGTGAGGTTCATTTTGCACCCCCCTAGAGAAGGTCTTCCCTGTGGAGATGGTCAGGTACCGCCCATTACGGAATATTACTTCCCAAGGCCTTGCGGCGGTCCTTGACCTATCATCCCCGTGTTGGCGAGCAGTAATCCAGAGACGCTGGTGTCAGCATATAATGTGGCTGTTACGGTGGCCCTGGATCTTATTGCTCCTGTTCGTGAATACCCCTTATCCCTTCACCCCAGGTCCCCTTAGTTTGATGGGACATTGAGGGAGATGTAGAGATGGGGTGAAGGTTAGAGCGATGTTGGTGCAAGTCCGCCATGAAGTCGACCACCTTAGACTGATGGAACATTATTCTATCTATCAATCTGCAATCACCCATAAGAAGGCAGAATTCCTGTCCAGGAGATTGCAGTTGCTCAGAATCGACCGTCTCAGCTGTTTGGGACTGTGAACAGACTGTACAACCCAGCCTGTCTGCAAGTTCAAAAAGCTTTCTACTGAATTAGAGTCTGAGGAGATCACTAGTTACTTTGCAACTAAAGTGGCCGACATCAGGCGGACTTGGCCCGGCAATCTCTAAGGCTGATGCAGTAGAACAGTGTGAGTTCACAGTACCCCAATTCTCTTGGAGTTCCTTTGGTCAACCTGATTTCTTGAATATTATGATGATCATTGATAGTGTCGTCCACAAGCTGTAGTTTGGATCCTGGACTGACCAACTCCTTAATTTTGGGTTGTACTGATATCATTGGTCCAGTCCTGGTGCAAATAGTCTGGTGCTCCTGGAGTCAGGTGAGTTCCTAGCTCCCTGAAAGAGGCGGTGGTGACACCTTTCTTGAAGAAAGCTACCTTGGACCCAGACTGTTTCTCAAACTACAGACCTATCTCTAACCAAAGGAAGGTTATTGAGAAGGTAGTGGCAGCCCAATTGGAAGACCATTTAACCATCCATAACATCTACGAATCCTTCCAATCCGTTTTCAGAAAGACATAGCACCGAGACTACACTGGTTCGGGTGCTTAATGATCTACTGAGGCGAGAGATCAGAAAGAGACGTTCCATTCTGGTTCTCCTTGATCTCTCATCAGCTTTTGACACTGTGGATCACCTGGCGTTGATAGCACACCTGAGGCAAATTTGTGGAATGTCGGAATTGTTCTTCAATGGTTCACCTCATTCCTTACTGGGAGGTCACAAAGAGTTGTGAGGGGAATCTTTTCCTCTGGCCCAGCTCCTTTGTTGTGTGGGTGCCTCAGGGCTCCATGCTATCACCATGTTATTTGCAGTGTACATGCCTTGGAGACATTATAAGACAGTATGGGCTGAGGTTTCACTGCTATGCAGATGATACCCAGCTATACCTGTCTTTGCACCCAACCAGGATGGAGTTCTCGCGGTGTTTAACAACTGCCTGGAAGAAATATGGGTTGGATGGATTCTAGTTGGTTAAAGTTGAACTCAGAAGACAGAGGTCCTGGTTGTGGACCGGGTTGTCAGATAGAGAGGTCGTGTGATGGCATGCCCTCTGGAATTTTTCTTTGTGGCGTGTCACTCCTGACCTCTGAGCAGTGCGTAACCTTGGGATTGTCTTGGGCGACAGGCTGACCTTACAGTCTCAAGTGTCAGCTGTTGTCAGGACTTCCTTTACCATCTTAGGAATATCATCTGGGTTAGGCACCTTGTTCAGTCTGACTCTTTGCCAACGTTGGTCCCGCCTTTGTGTCCTTGCGTTTGGACTACTGCACACCTATACTTTGGGCTTTCTGGATTGAAATCCGTAGCCTACAGCTGGTGCAGAATGCAGCAGCCTGGCTTTGACTGGGACAAGTAGGTCCTGTCATGTTACCGGGTGCTGCGTGAACTGCACTGGCTTCCTATATGGTGGTGGATCACCTTTAAAGTCATTTTACTGACTTTAAAGCCCTCCACAATCAGGGTCCGACCTATCTGAAAGAACTCCTGGTGCCTTACTACCCTAGGCGATCGCTCTGCTCGGTCAATGAGGGGTTGCTAGGGATTCCAAGAGTGAGTTTAAAATCTTCTGGCAGCAGAGCATTTTCTTATGCTGTACCCACTCTTTGGAATTTTCTACCATGCCGGTTATGGGGAGTGCACCTCCATGGAGAATTCAAGAATAACTTGAAAACTTTTCTCTGGCAAATGGCCTTTTGGATGGTTATTCATAGTGTAATTGTTACTGTGTTGAGATCTTATTTTATATTTTATTAACTGATTTTAATGTTTGATGTTATTATGCTGTGATCTTATTTATATGTACTATTGGATTTGTATTTGATGCTATTGTTTTAATGTGTTCAGCGCCTTGGTAAGTTGAAAGGCACTTTATAAATAAATTTATTATTTTATTATTATTATTATTATTATTATTATTATATCTGCTTATCAAACACGTGCTAATGATCTGGTCAGTGGCCCCATACCACTGATCATGTAGAGTCTTCAACCCGCACCTAATGCTAAAGCTAGACCATGCACTAGGCATGACTCTGCAGATGTAACTGGTGCAGCAGGCACTGTTTCTGCCCTTTTGGCCCAAGTATGTCTATTTGGAATAGAGTAGACATAGCTGCTATTAAAGCACAAACTTAATTTTCAGCAAGCTGTTAAGGATGATATCCTACCCCACAGTTACATGGTGTAGATGTTTTAAGCAAGGAAGAACGTGTCACAGTCTATAATATGCAGAAAATTGCCAAAGGTTTCAATGATACTAAAGATAAGTTTAATGACTGATTTTCAAAACAATAAGGAGGCAGACAAGCAATATATTGCCCATGAACTTTATGCTCTGCTTTTGGCTCTTATGCAATTTCAACTGTTTACAATCTCTTCAGGGACTTGGAGATAGGATGCATCCCAGATATCATCCATGACAGATGAATGGGTAAATGGTATTGTCCTCATTGCAAATCAAGTTGTTGCATTACTATTTGTTTAGCAAACAATGTTGACATTTCTATGTCTACAGATAGAAACTTTGGGTATGTCTCCAGATATCCAAACCAAGCCCCTTGCTACTTTACTAAAACCTGTTCCATCCATGACAACATGTTTGTCATGTTCACTGTGTCACTACCCTCTCTGATCCTGTAACATCTGTTTTCGATAAGCTGGCTGCAATTAATTCCATTGGACATCTTGATAATGGCATCAATCATGAAAGAACTGAATTACCCTTATTACTTGTCTACCATTCTGTGCTCCAAGCCTGGGTGGCACCCACACAAACTGTTGTGCCAAGAAAGGATATTACTATCTGTGCCACTGTGATGTCTTTGATACTGTGAAACCAGTGTGTGGCTTCTCTGTGGAACACCATGACTGAGCCTTTAGCTTGGGAGATGATCTGCCGTTGGACCTTACTGATGTTGATGAGGATAACAAATCCAAATCTGCATGAGTTGCATCTTCTGTGCCAGATGCGAAACAGTTAAATCTCAAAGCTACCTGGAAGAAGTACATCCTTCACTTCATGGCTCACCAACCAGTCCTTCTCCTGTCTGATATGTCTACAGTGATGAAGGGTACCAACTGTAACAGTTACTTATAATTGTGATGGGCAGTATTGTGTAGTGACAAATCACAGAACCTTTGCTTATGGTCAAAAATCTTGTGTTATTGAAATGCCTAACTTCTGTTTTACTCCACAGCAGAAAAACAGTCAAAGGTCACACTGTCATCACTCCTGTTCCTCTCCCTGAACTGGGTGTTATAGTTTCTTGCCTTGTTTCATTATTTGCCCATGTTTAACATGCACATTGACCCTGACACTTTCTTTGAAATCTCTTTAGCTACAGTTTGATTTATATTGGTAATATTTCTCAAGCTGACAATGCCCTTAATGCTTTTATTCATGATGGTGATTTAAGTACTGCTCTGTCCCATACCTGGTTAGAACTCACTTTTAAAGCTTGTGTGATTATTCAAGCATTTTTGATTGTTTTCTGATACTAACCCTCTGCTGTCTGCGACGTACTCTAAGACAGCACGAGAACAACTCAAATTCCTTTACAAGGCTTGTGTGTCAGGCTTGTAAACAACTTTAGCTCCATCCACTACTTACCTGGGATTGTTGCACCTTTGAGGCAACAAGGGGGTATGTTATCCATGGACCAGCCCTCTGATTGTACCCCCACCTCATGGGCAGCAACATATATATAGTATATGTACTGATTTTAGGGCCTAGACACTTATCGTATAAGCATAAGTGTCATGATCTGAGTTCTACTGTACTTTTGTAATGCATATTATGCTTCACTATATTCTCACAATATATTGTACCACTGGCAGATGTTTTCCATTATATATCATTGTATAATCATTAGTTAGGCAACAGTGCCATCTTTAGTGCTTGTGCACAACTGTAACTGCAAGTGACCTTGGAAGCATCACAGACCTCATTGTTCACTTTATCTTCTGCTAGCTAAGCAACTTCTCATGCTAGTTAGAATGGTTCCACCTGCTACTGTCTAATTACTTACATTTATGTATCTTCTTTAGATGTTGTCATGGTTATTATTGGGGTATAAGACCCTTGCACCACATATTTTCTCTCAGAGAGTCTTGACTGCACCTATAGGTAAGGGAACTGAATACTCTCCCAGTGATTACACTGTTGGTTGTAAGCCTGTATTATTCTTATTTACCAGAAATAAATTACATTTATTAATAGGAAGCCACTTTATTTTATTTGTTTTATTTATATTACAATCAGTTTACAACCTTTGAGCCAGAGGCTCATTTCCAAAGTACCTCGTCAGCAATGGAAGATAACACAGATAATACAGCAAACAGAATACATCCCGTAGGGAGAGCATGAGCATAAAGAGACAAGCAAAATGGCACATGGATACAGCAAAACATTGGTAGTGCAATACGCAAGTTTTGATATAATCGAAACATGGTAAAATACAGGGTTTAGCAGCGTAAAGGTATGTCATTGCAGTGAAGACAGCCAAACCGCTAACTGTGTAAGATTACAGGAGCGTAAGGCATGAGACAGGAGCACTACAGGTAAATCGATAAAACAGTCAAACAGGTCACATAATATCAGATTACAAGAAGCGTAAGGCATGATACAGGAGAAGTACAGGCGGAGGTTTGATCCGTATGGTAACAGAGTAGAATATTAGTTGGGCATCACAGCACGCAGCATAGGGAATGCAAACACGGTTCGTTCTTGTCATTAGCGAAACAGTAGGCAGCGGGATCATGGCAGTAGTGTAGTTGTAGAAATAAGAAGGTGAGGGCGGAGCTGCCCAGAGGGCATTGTCAGGACAGAGGGGTTTGAGCATCCGTTAAGCACAGGTGCAACAGCGCTTGCTGAACAACTCGCTTTTGAGGGCAGTTCTGAAAGTGGAGATGGTGGGGATTTCAGTGATGGCCGAGGAAGAGTGTTGTACCAAGAAGGGGCTCTATGGCAGAAAGATCTCTGTCCAAGTGAGGGTCCTAGCTTGAGGAACCAGGAAGGTGGTTTTGCAGGAGGTCTGGGTGCTGACTAGGGGCTGGGCTAGGAGGAGGGAGGAAGTCAGCCGGGAGGAGAAAGTCCTAGTAAGGTTTTTTGAGATGAGGCACGTTTGGTAAAGCAGGCGTTCATCGAGGTCAAGCATTGTTGCAAGGTCATAAAGTTGGCAGGTATGAGTGAGCCTAGGGGCCCCAGTGATTGGCCTGCATGCCTTATTTAGGAGGAGGTGGATTTTGTTGAGGGCAGTCATGTTGGCAGCACCGTAGACAGGTAGCCCATAGTCCACCAGGGAAAGTATGGAGGATGTAACTGCAAGCCGGAGGGCATCAGGGGAGACAGTTTTGTAGCGGTACAGGATACCAAGTCGTATATTGGTTACAGAAGCGAGTGCTTCAATGTGGGCATGGTAGGAGAGGGCTGAGTCAAATGTGGCGCCTAGATACTTATAGGGTGGACTTGCTCCAGTTGTTGTTTAGAGCTGGAGAGATACGGAAAGGAGAGTTGGAAGATTTGTTTTGAGGTGGGTGAAGAGCATGATTTTAGATTTTTAAGATTTATGACCAATCTATGCTCTTTAAGCCAAGTTTCAGCGCCATTATAGGCACTTTGCAGGAAACCTGGAGGAAGAGGGTTCGGTCAGTGGCAAGAGACGGTATCATCTGTGTACAGCAGAATTTTCCCAGGGCAAGCACTGGGCAGGGAGTTAAGGTATAGCGAGAAGAGAAAGGCCCCAGGATGGAGCCTGTGGAACCTAGTGGATTGATCATGGATCAGAAAGTGTCCCCAATTTTGACACGTTGGGAGGCGGGCGGATAGGTAGCTGGAGCACCAAGCAAGTGGTCCAGAGGCAAAACCAGTGTGACAGAGGGCTTCCAGTAGTAAGGGGTGGAGACCATGTCAAAGGCCTTTGATAGGTCAGGAACTGTCCCCCGCCAGTAGCCCAGCGTCCAGTGAGGAGTGAAGGAAGGCAGGAATTCAATAAGAGCAGTGCTAGTACTGTGTCCTCGCGGAAGCCGTGTTGTTCAGGGCAGAGGATGTTGTATTAGTCAGGTATTCAGATATTTGTCCAGCAACTAGTTTTCCAGCGCCTTGGAAGGGGTGGGAGATGGAGATCGTCGATAGTTCCCAGCTAAGGACCTGTCTCCCCTTTATGGATTGGATAACCGTTGCAGTTTTCCATGAGGAGGGAATTGTCCCAGGCAGAGGATTTGTTAAGAAGGCTGGTGAGTGGGGTGAGGACTTGATCCAGGACCAACCAGAGAATTTTGTGATCCAGGAGATGTCACTGGGACTGTTGCCTTTAGGTGCAGGTCAGGTGCAGTCTGGCTTCTGGGTAGTTACCCTCTGAAGGTGGAAGCAAGAGGCGATGGAGGGCAGGGAAGGATGGGAGGGTGGCTGATCAAAGAAGTTACTGGGGAGGATAGGGCTAAGGTCAGTAAAGGCGGTGTTGAGGAGGTTTGCAATGTCAGCGGGGTCTGTGATGGTGGTGTTGTTGGTGGTAATCTGGGATGGGAGAGGGCAGAGTGTTCCCATTCAGTTGTTGACCTTGTCCCAGAAGATGCAGGCGCACCCCAGGAGGCGGTGAGGTGGTCTGATAGTGGTCGGCTTTGGCTTTCCTGATAGCCCATGTACACTTATTCTGCGCAGCATTGTAGGCCTGTCTATCAGCTGGATGCCTAGTTTCTATGGCACAGTACCAAAGGTTGTCCCTGTGCCTGAGCAGCTGTGAGAGAGCAGGGGTAATCCAGGGCAGGTTAGGTCTTTTTGGATCGGACGGCAGAGAGGAGCAAAGAGATCGCAGGCTTTATTAAAGGTGAAGGTAAAGAAGGAAAGCGGTATCTATATCCGTAGCATGGAGAATGGGGACCAGTCTTGCAGTTCAAGATACTGTTTAAGGTTTTTAGCCATATGGTCTGAGATAACGTGAGGGACGAACTGTGCAGTGGGTCGGGGTAGGGGTGGCCAACCAGCGGAACAGCACAGGGAGTGGTCACTGAGTGAATCAGGGAGGACTTGGATGTCCAGGATTTTAGGGGCGGTTAGTGATGATGACATCGAGGAGGGTGCTGGTACCTCTCTTGGGGTTCACACGTGTGGGTTGGGAGACTAGTTGGTTAGATCCAGGGCTGTGAAGGAGTCCAGTGGGGGAGGAGGAGGACACAGCCAGTTCACATTAAGGTCCCCAACAATGATTTTATCAGCGTTGTGGGGAAGGGTGGCAAGGTAGTCAGTTAGAGATAATAGGGCTGGGTTTTGCACCTGGGCGGTATATAGGCAGTGGTGAGGGTAAAGGGTGATCTGGCGGGGTCCAGGGTAAGCTTAATGGTGAGGGCTTGGGCCCCATTTACAAGGTCCGGTGCAGGGAGGCGAGACCAGTGAGGAGTTCCTGGTGTAGATCGCGCAGCCCCCACGTTTGGCTACTCCATCCTGGCGATATAGGGAGTAGCCAGGGAGGGTAACAAGGGTGTCAGGGTGGTGATAGATAGCCACGTTTCCACCAGTGCAGCGATGTCAGGTTTGTGCTGTGAGACCCAACATTGGAGGAGTCAAATTTTTCAGGGCGCTGCATATATCCATGGAGCAATCAGCAGTCCGGAGCCCACCTGCTGAGGTGGTCGGGTGGGACTGGGGTTGGGGTGGATATTGCCCGATAAAGAGTAGTAGGAGGACAACAGCTCTGGCCGGGGGCACAGGTATAGATTTTGCCTCTGACTGGGAGGAGTTGGGAGTGGGAGCGTGGCGGGCAGGGGATGAGTAGGGATTTCACAGCAGGGAGGGCAAGGATAGCGAGCTGTCCAAGAAGGGCAGGGGAGGAGGAGGGAGTGGCTGGGGATGGGAGTTGAAGGTCCATGTACATGGACATAGTAGGAGTAGGAACTAAGTTGGTAGGAATTAAAGGTGCAATAGCCTGTGACCTAGGGAGATATACGGCTGGAGGAGGGAACCAGGAGGAGGATGACGGGGAGGGAGTTTAATAGTAGGTGAACTAGCATGGTATACAGGTGGTAGTGGTGTGAGGAAGTTAAGATAACTGTATTGCCTCCTAGAGAGTGTGGCTGCCACTTTAGATTAATGGTAGTGACCTGCGGACTCTGGTGATCAGGGTACAGGGTTCAAGTCCTGCCAGGGCAGCACAGAATATGCCTGGGAGAGGGTGGAGGCTGTAGTCTTGGGGTCAAGAAGGCTGGGAATGGGCCTCTGCAGGGGTGGTATATAGTGACTCCTAGTGGTCACTGGGTGTAGGTATGGGGGAGGAGGGTTGGTCAGAGGGTGGATGGGTATTTGGAAAACAAAAGGGGCAGGTGAGGATGGGGTTAGGGCAGAGGAGGGAATGTTGGAGGAGTGGTGCAGGTGAGGCAAAAGGGATTCCAGGAAGGTAGGCAGACTACAGGAAGTGCATCAAGGGTGGGGTCCCTCTGGTGGCAAGCTGATATAATCTGCAAATGGAAAAGTGGGGAGTTAGAAATATTGACAGACAGGAAGTGATGTCAGAGGCCAGTGCCTATAAAGGAAATGCTGGCCCAGGGTGGGTGTGGCAGTTGACACGTGAAGTGTTTGATGGGCTAACCCCCTCACAAGAGCTGCTGCTGGATGAAGGTACTTTAATTACCTCAGCAGCAGCTGCCTCATGAGCTCCAAGTGATGGTGTTCTGGGGGGAGTGCTGGAGATCCTTGTCTTTCATCTCTTCCTTTTGTGCAGTTCCAACAAGAACCTGAGAAAGGTAATTTTACTACCCAGTTACACACGCACTGAAGTGAGTAAGAATCATGTTAAACAAGGCAGACTGGTTCTAAGTGCAGATGCCCTCATTCATACATGTGATCTTTACACCTAAACAAAGTGGCTAAACTTACAAGGAGAATATAGTATCATGTCTGCCTTGGGAAAAAAGTCCTACTAGGTCTGACCCCCAAAAATTCATAAATTACTAAAACCTGCACACAGTTCTCATCAGACAAGAGGCAAGGCGAGGAACCTATTGTACATCCCATTCCACCACACTGCTCTGGACCCACTCTGGCCCAACGAGCTCCCCATCAACATCCGAAACAACTCCAAACTCAGGCTGTTCAAAAGAGATCTTAAACAGCACCTTTAAAACCAAGAGAGATGCGATTGCTTGGACTACTCACCCCATTTTGATTTCTCAATGCTCCTCACTTCCTTCTCCTGTAGAAGGGGTAGAAGGGGTATGGATATCCACTACCACTATCCTTGCTCCATGCCATGCCACATGCACTATCGCCTGCCCTATCCCTAGTACCGACTCTCAATTCCAACCCATATATCCCTTTTCTTTCTTGTTTCCTAATCACTTCTGTCTTCTGAACCAGCCCTTTGAATCAATCTAGCACTGATGTTTTACACACCTTGCCTCCCCTATCTCTTCCCTTCCCTCCCTCCTCTCCTCCCTCACTTTCCCATATCCATACTCCATCCACTGCCCCACTGGCTACTTTCCTGCTGTAACCCTACTACTAATCTTGAGCCACCTCCCTATTCCACCTACCCCTCCCTACTCCCTTCTTTCAACCTGCTGTTCATACTAGGGTATACAATGATTCCTCGCCTCTCCTCTCCTCTCCTCCACCTCTATCCAGGCTCCTCACTGCCCTCCACCTCAGGTTCCCTCTTTCTACTGCCCCTCTCATTCCCTTGCACATTAATCCAATTTTCACATTTCTGCCAAAATTGCCTGTCTTTAAAACTTTTGGCTAACATAATTGCAGCCTTGTGTTATTGTATTAGTGTTTTTGCCACTAATCCTGTTATGTTTTATATTCTGCTTTATTGTTGGTCCTTTGTAAACATTTCCACACGTTGCTGTGCCATTCACTGTAATTGCTCTACCTGTTTGTTCTCACTCTGATGGGGAACCTTTGTAAATGAGCTTCTAGCTCAAAGTTGTAATCTGAGACAATAAATAAATAAATAAATGTGCATGCCTGGGACATCCCATTTCTATGCATACTGTATCTCTGAAAGGGCATACAACTGAAATTGTATTAAAAATTAATGGAGCCACTCATTAAAATCCACTTTCTCACTTACTACTTACTGTAACGTTTACTGACTGTATTGGACTAATTTAAAACATACCAATTCATCAACTTTTGCACACTCTGAGTTTCTTACACAACTGTATTTATTTTCTACATGGCTGCTGGCTCTGACAAACTAACAGGCTGAAACAGATTGAAACTCACAGGTATTTAACCAGTGGCAGCACCGGGTTAATACCTGTTTAACTGCTGTGGCTGACAGAATCAACATCTGTGGAGCCCCTATCTGGTGGAAAAAGTGGACATATGACTGAAATGTGAGTGTACACACAAAATGTTTTATCATTAAGTGCACAGGATTGGGACATGCCTTTTTGTGCATGGAAATATGGAAACAGAAATTGTCATCGAAAGGACCACTTGCCCATCCAGTGTGCCCAGATCATCTACTGTATTCTTTGTCTGTCTCCACAGACCATAACTGGTCTCTGTGACTCTCACTCCTCTTGCCTATTTACTATCATTCTCTTATTTATAGGCAATGCATGCTTTAAGCTCCCAACTGTTTTCATCTCCACAGCTTCCACCAACAGTCTATTCCAGGCATCCACCACTCTTTCAGTTCAGCAGTACTTCTCACATCCTTCTTACACCTTACCCTCCAACTTCATTGCATTCTTCTGGTCCTAATGATCTTTTTGTTGAAAGTGAGCTCCTTCCTGCACCTATTCACCCCTGTGAAAGCACTTGTAGCTCTCTATCATATCCCCTCTCACCCTTCTCTTCAAATTCAGAAACACCATTCCACTGTCTCCTCCTGCTATCTGTCCCTGACTCAGTCTTCTCTGGGATGGATCAGGGACATGTCTGATGGCCATATTCATCAATCTAGTAAAAGCTTTTGACTCAGTGGCCCATCCTCTCATCCTGGACAAACTGGGTTCTGCTTGCCTCTCAGACTCCACTGCTGAATGGTTCTGTTCCTGTCTCTTGGGCTGGCAGCAGTTGATATGAGTAAGTGGTATCCTGTTCTCTCCCACTCCAATACTGAAGTTCCACAGGGCACCATCCTGGGTCCCATACATTTTTCATTTTCCACAATGATCTCCCTCTTTCTGAGTCAACTCGTTTATCCAAATGTATGCAGATGACACAGCTCTCTACACCTCAAGGCCACTCAACTTTGGCTGTGGATGTCTTGCTCCAACAAGACATTCACAATGTCCTCTGCTGGGTCTGGTCTGACCATCTCCAGGTCAGCACCAAGAAAATAGTGACCATGACCTTTGAAAATAGCAGAAGCTGGCCAGCCTCCCACCTTTCACCACCCTGGATGGTTCAACCCTTGAGTGGTTCACCTTACAAGTTTATGGGTGTGTGGTTTGACAGTAAGCTTGATTTTCTGCCCACATTGATGTAATCCATGCCAAGCTCTGCCCCAGTACAAAGACTGCCTGTCTCTGCAGGTCCAGTAGGTGGTGATTACCAAAATGGTTCTCCCGGTATTCGACTATGCGGATGTGGTCTATGTTACTGCTCCCTCCTCTTCCTTGCCAGGCTGGACACCCTCTGCAATTTCTGTTGTTTTAAAACCAACTCCCCTTGCACTCACCATAGCTCCCTCTACCTCTTGCTCTCTATTCTCTTTCTTCCTCCTGTTGCCAGTCTCATTATATCCTTCATCCCTAAATACTGGTTTGGTGTTCTGCCCTCATACCAATCTGCAGTCAGTCCTTCCACTTCATCTGTGTCATAATTCCTTCAATGCAGGGACCCTTGCACCTTCTTTGTCCTCCACCCTGACTTCTCTGCTGGGCAGCCAGTCTTGTCTATTGCCTTCCCTCTCTCTGAAACCTCTTCAGTTCCTTCATCCCTCACCTCACCATTTCCCATAAATACCAGCTTAAACATCAGACCCCCACTCCTGCCCCTAGTTCCTCCTCCTTCCCTGTCCTGGTCCTCCTTCTGGGGGTTATGATTCCAAATATCTATGCACTGATGTGTTCGTGGTATTGTTATCATTTGCACTGGGTTGTGGTGTTGCTTATAGTTTCAGCACCAGTCACCTGCTATTGTTATTTGCTTTTGTTATCTGCACTTGCACCATGGTGCACTACCACTGGCTGCACTTTATTTTTGTGAATGATTCAGTACTTCTGATTGTGATTGATCCTTCCCTCCTCCCAATCACACAGAGAAACAAGCCTTGCCTCAGTGTGCCTTTCCAGTTACAAACTTTCAAATAAAGAAATAAATGTGTATAAGTTGAGGTCACTCAGTCTCCTTTGATACAGTCCCTGCACCATTTTAGTTACTCTGCTCTAGACTGCCTCCATGCTATGTTGTTTCTGAGGTGCAGCCCCAGAACTAGACACAATACTCCAGATGGGGTCTCACAAGAGAGCAGTACAGTGGCAACACCACCTGTGTCCTGCTGCTGAAGATACCTATGCTGTATACATCCCAGCACCCCACTGGCCCAACCTACTGCTTCTCATCGTATCCTACTACTTTGAGACCATCAGATATGATAACCCTAAGGTCCCTTTTTCTGTTTAGTGACTGAAAACACCTTGGTTCCTATGCCCTTCAGGCATGATTTTGCACTTTTGGCATTGAACACCAGCCGCCATGCTCTTGATCACTCCTCAAGTTTATCAAGGTTCTCTATCTCCTCTAAGTGTAGACCCTATAACTGTACAGATATAGCTGGCATCAGCAGAAAAAGGCATACTTTCCATTTCAGTTCTTCTGCAAAGTCACTTATGAAGATATTGACAAGGACCAGCCACAGTATTGAGACCAGTGACACCCTTCTAGTCACTCTGCCCTCATTACAGTGAGTGCTAATAACCACCATCCTCCGTATCCTATCTGCCAATGAGTTTCTTCCCAGTTCACCACTTTGGATCCCTCTCCTAGGCTGTTTAATTTCTTTATCAGTCTCCTCTGTGAGTGTCAAAGGCTTTGCTAAAGTCCAGCTAAGGCACATCCATTGCCTCCTCTGCTCTATTTCTCTGGTCACCAAGTTAAAGCACTCAGTTGGATTCATCTGTCATTACCCCCGCCCCCATGAAGTCATTCTCCTTTGGTCTTGTAGCCCACTGGATTTAGAATGCTCTACTAACCTTTCCTTTAACAGAGGTTCCATTAATTTTCTCCACCAGTAAGGTGAGGCTAGCCAGTCTATAGTTGCTAGCCTCCTCCCTGTTGCTACTGTTATGGAGCATATAATTAGAATGTGCATACATCAGAAGTACATATAGATGGAATGCACTGTATGTTTATTTACAGTGCAGAATAATAATCAACATAAGCATCAGACTACTAGTTTCTGGATCATAAAAATGGTGTCAAGTTAGCCCAGGACCAAGGCATCAAGAGTCAAACTATTGGGAAAACCTTGATCCATCTAATCAGAGCTGATAGCCTTACAGAAAAATAACTATAAGTTCTCTAGCAATAAGACATGATTTCCCAAAACTGCAGAGGATACTTTCCTTTTAAGGCAAATTAATTTAAACATGTTCCCTTAGAGGTCAGACCACAAAGAGTACAATCAATAATGTTTTTTTTTTTTTCTCCCATCATCACATGATCTTCTGTGGCATGGCCTAGAAGAGTACAGACCTGCAGAAAATTACAGTGACAGGGAAAAACATTGGGTGCAGTCTTACGGGTAGAATGAGAGGGATGGGAAAGCATGTCATAGTCCCACAGTTGTAGTGACAGTGATAGTGACTAGTATGGAGTACATGCTCACATTAGGAACAACAGAAAGAGAGAATGAACCTGGGTACAGTCTTGAAGTAGTAAGGAATCTGAATAGGATACAATTTTACAGTAGGAAGGGCAGCAAGAGAATAAATCTGGGTGCAGTTTTAAAGAAGTAATGACAGGGACAATGACAGGAAATGAGAATGATGTGTCACTTCAAAATAGAAATGCTACCGACAGGAGTGAACATAGAGTATAGTCTTACACAGTCTAGTAGAAGTAATGACATTGACAAGTAATGAACATACAATACAGTCTTACAGTAGTAATGTCAGTGGTAGGGAATGAGCAGGGAGTACAGTCTCACAGTATTAACTTTGGTGACTGGGAATAAGCTGGAAGTATAGACTCACTGTATTATTGTCAGACACAGGAATACGAGGGAGTACAGTCTCACAGTATTATTGCCAATGAAAAGGAATGAGCTGGAAGTACAGTATCACAATATTATTGTCAGTCACTGTGAATGGGCAGGAGTACTGTTTCACAGTATAATGTCAGTGCCAGGAAATGAGCAAGGAGTACAGTCTCCCAGTATTATTGTCACTGAGAGGAATCAGCAGGGAGTACAGTCCCACATACTGTATTATTGTCAGTGCCAGGAAATGAGCAGGCAGTACAGTCTTACAGTATTATTGTCACTGAGAGGAAATCAGCAGGAGTACAGTCTCCCAGTATTAGTGTCAGTGCTAGGAAATGAGCAGGAGTAGTCTCCCAGTATTATTGTCACTGAAAGAAACTCAGCAGTCGTCACGGTCTTCCAGTGTTATTGTCAGTGCTAGGAAATGAGCAGGGAATACAGTCTCACACTATTATTGTCACTGAGAGGAACTCAGCAGTGCGTCTGGTCTTCCAGTGTTATTGTCAGTGCTAGGAAGTGAGCAGGAGTACAGTCTCCCAGTATTATTGTCACTGAGAGGAAATCAGCAGGAGTACAGTCTCACAGTATTGTCACTAAGAAGAAATAAGCAGGAGTACAGTCTCCCAGTATTGTGTCGCTAAGAAGAAATCAGCAGGAGTACAGTCTCCCAGTATTAGTGTCAGTGCTAGGAAATCAGCAGGAGTACAGTCTCCCAGTATTATTGTCACTGAGAGGAAATCAGCAGGGAGTACAGTCTCACAGTATTATTGTCACTGAGAGGAACTCAGCAGGGAGTACAGTCTCACAGTATTATTGTCACTAAGAAGAAATAAGCAGGAGTACAGTCTCCCAGTATTATTGTCACTAGAAGAAATCATGCAGGAGTACAGTCTCCCAGTATTAGTGTCAGTGCTAGGAAATCAGCAGGAGTACAGTCTCCCAGTATTATTGTCACTGAGTGGAAATCAGCAGGAGTACAGTCTCCAGTATTATTGTCACTGAGAGGAAATCAGCAGGAGTACAGTCTCCCAGTATTATTGTCAGTGCTATGAAATGAGCAAGAGTACAGTCTCACAGTATTATTGTCACTGAGAGGAACTCAGCAGTGTGTACAGTCTTTCAGTGTTATTGTCAGTGCTAGGAAATGAGCAGAGTACAGTCTCACAGTATTATTGTCACTGAGAGGAAATCAGCAGGGAGCACCATGCAGTTTAATGAGTGGTTGAAAAATGGTGTGGAGCACAGGGGTTTGGCTTCATTGGGGACTGGGGTTCCACCTGGAGGGACACTGGCATATACTGGCAGGATGGTCTGCATCTGTCCAGGAAGGAACAAGTCTTTTGAGCAATCGGTTTAAATGCTTCATTGTAAGCTTTTAAACTAGTCAAGGGGAGGCACTGATAAGCAGCAGGAAAATCCCAGCCTCTCCTACAAAACAGGGTACTAAATGGGAAAAGACCGAGGTAGAAAGGTCAGTGGGGATGCTGCAACAGAAAGTAAAGTCATCAAAAATGGAAATCAATGAGTACCAATGCACGTAGTCTGAGTAACAAGCTTCCTGAATTAGTGGTCTTGATGGAGGAGGAACATCTGGATATCGTGGCAGTCACAGAAACATGGTTCGCACAAAACCATGACTGGGACGTAGACATACCAGGATACACTATCTACAGGAGAGACAGAGAGGGTAAAGAGGAGGAGGAGTAGCTCTTTACATAAGGGAAGGAATCAAAGTAACAGAACAAAAGAGAAAACAGGGAGGAGAAGAAGCACTGTGGGTAAATTTGGAGACCGGCAATGACACCACAATCCGCACAGGGGTTGTATACAGACCCCTCTCCAGGGGAGGAAATGGACAAGGAAATGATAGAAAGTATACTTAGTATGGCAATAAAGGGAGATATTGCTGATGGGTGATCTGAATATGCCAGATGTTAACTGGAGTGCAGTTGCGCAGCAGCCACTTAGAAGTGGGGTTATTCTAGATGCGCCCTACAGGGGGTGTGCCTTAGACAACTAGTATTGGAGCCCACCGAGAGGGAGCAATCTTAGACTTGGTTCTCTCAAATGGAGATGAAAAGAGGATCACAGATGTAGAAGTGGGTAGCCATCTGGGAACTAGCGACATCACGAACAGTATGGTTCACAATAAACACAGCAATAGAGTCAAGCCATACAAAGGCAAAGGTACTGGACTTTAGGAGGCTGACTTTGCCAAAATGGGTAAGTGCCTAAGGAATGCACTAGCAAATGGGCAGGAAGGAGGGTGGAAGAACAATGGGAATAATAAAACTGCCATCACAGAGGCAACAAGCCTTTGTGTGAAGCAAATAAACAAAACTAAATGATGTAAGAAACCACTATGGTTCTCAAAGGAAGCGGCAGTGAAGGTTCAAGAGAAAACAAAGCTTTCAGGAAGCACAAGAGACAGGGCTATCCTAGATCTAGTACTGACTAACAAAGAAGGGATCACAGATCTCCAGGTAGAAGGTCACCTGGGAGCCAGTGACCATCACATGGTATGGATCAATTTGGCTACTACATCTAAATCATCCCATTCCAAGGCAAAAATATGGGACTTCAGAGGAGCTGACTTTGATAAGATGGCCAACAGAGTTAAGCTAGCCCTGGCAAAAAGAAACACAGGTGAGGTTTACAGGCAAAGTGGGCAAGCATTAAGGATGCAATACTTGAAGCAACATCCATTGTGTTATACAGAAAAGAAGTGCAAAAGAAGAAGGAAACCACTTTGGTTCTCAAATACAGTAGCAGAAAGGTCAGAGCCAAAAGGCTGGCCTTCAGGAAATATAAGGGAACACAGCGGATGAAGATAGGGAGGCATACCAAACTGCCCTAAGGGAAGCAGGTAAGGCAAGGCAGGCAAAGTCCCAAACTGAGGAAACACTAGCACAAACAGTAAAGAAGGTGACAAGACTTTCTATAGATACATTAGTGAAAGAAGAAAGTCCAGAGGGGGTATTGCTAAGCTTTAATGGAGAAAAGGGAGCATGTGAGGAGGAGGAGGACCCTGTAAAGGCATCTATCCTAAATAGATACTTTTGCTCAGTATTTACTGAAGAGAAGGTAGGGCAGGGCTCACAGCTCAGCATCATGGACACAGGGGGAGGAGGTGAGCACTACTCCTTCACAAAAGAAAGGGTCCTACAAGAGCTTGCTAAGCTCAGGTGGAAAAGGCAATGGGACCTGATGGCATACATCCCAGGGTACTTAAGGAGCTAAAGGAGGAAGTAGCAGAGCCATTAGCAGAATTGTTTAGTGAGTCTCTGAGCACAGAAGAGGTCCCAGAAGACTGGAGAAAGGCTCATGTGATCCCGCCCACAAGAGTGGTAGCAGGGAGGAGGCAGGGAACTACAGACCAGTCAGTCTTACCTCAGTAGTGGGCAAGATTATGGAGGCACTCCTTAAGGAAAGGATAGTGCAACACCTGGAATCCATAGGGGCACAGGATCCAAGACAGCATGGGTTTACAAAAGGAAGGTCCTGTCAGACTAATCTCATAGATTTCTTTGATTGGGTAACCAGAGTGGTGGACCAAGGGGAGCAGTTGATGTCGCCTACCTTGACTTCAGCAAAACTTTGACACTGTTCCCATAGAAGATTGATAAATAAGCTGGGTAGGCTCGGGGTGGGTCAGAAGTTGGTCAGCTGGGTGGCAAACTGGTTGACGGGCAGAAAACAGAGAGGTGGTAAATGGTATACAGTCAGAGGAGATGCAAGTCACAAGTGGGGTACCTCAGGGATCAGTCCTGGGCCAGTCCTCCTTCAACATCTTCATTAGTGACCTTGCAGATGGACTAGAGGTTAAGGCTTGTCTGTTTGCAGATGACACCAAGATCTGCAACAGAGTAGATGATCCAGATGGGGTGGGCAGAATGAGAGAGATCTGGATAAACTAGCAGAATGGTCAGAACAGTGGCAACTGGGATTTAATGCAAAGAAGTGCAAAATCATGCACATAGGGAAGAGAGAACCCTGAAGCCACCTATAGGCTGGGAGGGAGTTGCTAGCAGTCACAAAGGAAGAAAGAGACTTGGGCATCATGTCACTGATGGCCTAAAATCATCAAGCAGACCTCTAAAAGCAGTAGGTAAGGCTAGGGGGTGTTAGGGTGTGATAGTAGGGTATCACAAATTAAGTAAGAGGAATGTTATTCCTCTGTACAAGACACTGGTTAGGCCCCATCTGGAGTACTGCGTGCAGTATTGGAGGCCACACCTTCACAAGGACATTAACCAAATTGAGGCAGTCCAGAGAAGGCAACCAAAATGGTGCAGAGACTGCATCAGAAGACATATGAGACATATTAACGGAGCTCAATATGTATACCTTTGAGCAAAGGAGGGAGAGAGGTGATATGATCGAGGCATTCAAACACCTTAAGGGCATAAACAAGGTGAAAGAGTCTAACATGTTTAAATATAAGAAAAATAGCAGGACAAGAGGACACAGCATGAGATTAGAGGGAGGCCGATTAAGGGGAATGTGAGGAAATTCTTTTCACAGAAAGGGTGGTGGATGCATGGAATGGCTTACCACAAGAAGTGGTGTGGCTATGAATACAGTGCAGGGCTTCAACCAGGCATGGATAGGCATAAGGGAGCAATACAAATGACTATGAATAGATAGGCCACTGATAGAGCAAAGGCCGATGGCACATTTATGAGGTAGAAAAAGAAATGGGCAGACTGGATGGGCCTTGAGGTCCTTATCTGCCGTCAACTTCTATGTTTCTATGTTTCTACAAGGAATCACAGAAGGAGCAGGACAGAGAACTGTATCAGTTAAAGCAAAGGAAGCTGGGAAGGCAGTCAGAACAGCAAAGGCCCAAACCGAGGAAAAGATAGCCAACTCAGTTAAGAAGAGATAAAACCTTTTTATAGGTACATCAGGGCGAAGGAAGACCAAGGGAGGATAGTGAGGAGGCTTAATAAAGGGGAGGGGGGCAGAGGAGACTGTGAAAGGCAGAGATACTAAACAAATATTTTTGCTCAGTATTTACAAAGGAAGGGGGTACCTAGAACAAACAGTAGAAACACACTGGATACAGAAGTTGATACCAGCCCATTTACAGAAGAAAGGGTTCTGAAAGAACTCTTAAAACTGCAGGTGGACAAAGCAATGGGGCCTGATGGGATTCATCCCAGAATTCTAAAAGAACTAAGGGTAGAATTAGTGACACCACTGACTACCCTGTTTAACAAATCATGGGAGGATGGGGTGGTACCGAGGACTGGAGGAGGGCAGATATGATTCCCCTTCACAAAAGTGGGAGCAAGGCAGAAGCAGGAAACTACAGACCTGTTAGTTTAACCTCAGTGGTAGGGAAGATGATGGAATCACTTCTGAAGGAAAGAATTGTCAGTATCTAGAGGCCAGAGGGCACAGGACCCAAGGCAGCATGGATTCACAGCAGGAAGGTCATGCCAGACAAATCTGATAGATTTCTTTGACTGGGTGACCAAAGTAGTAGATCAGGGAGGGCTGTGGACATGGCCTACCTAGACTTTTAGCAAGGCATTTGACACAGTCCCACACAAAGATTAATATACAAGTTAGCTAGCCTGGGAGTGGGTCCCAAGATGACAGCCTGGGTAAAAATTGGCTGGAAAATAGGACACAGAGAGTAATGGTAAATGGAGTCCACTCTGATGAAAGGGGGTTACTAGTGGGGTACCGCGGGGTTCAGTATTAGGACCAGTCCTCTTCAATGTCTTTATAAGCGACATTGCAGAGGGACTGGAAAGAAAAGTATGTCTCTTTGCAGATGACACAAAGATCTGCAACAGAGTTGATGCACAAGATGGGGTGGAAAGGATGAAAAGGGACTTGGCAAGGTTAGAGGAATGGTCAAATGTATGGCAGCTTAGATTCAATGCTAAGAAGTGCAAGGTAATGCACCTGGGAAACAAAAACCCAGGGAAGAGTACACAATGGGGGTGAGATACTAACAACAACAAAATGGAAAGGGACCTGGGGGTAGTCATATCAGATGACCTAAAGGTGGGCAAGCAATGTGAGAGGGCAGCAATGAGGGCTGGGGATAATGGGATGCATAGGAGAGGCATCACCAGTAGAAAACAGGAAGTTATTATCCTCTGTACAGACAGCTGGTCAGACCCCATCTGGAGTACTGTGTGCAGTTCTGGAGACCCAGTCTTCAGAAGACATAGACAGGATGGAAGCTGTCCAGGGAGGGCAACTAAAATGGTGCAGGGTCTACACCAGAAGACATATGAAGAGAGACTAAAGGAGCTTAATATGTATAGCCTCGAGGAAAGGAGGAGAGGGGGACATGATAGAAACTTTCAAGTACCTCAAGGAATCAACAAAGTCCAAGAGGTAGCATCTTTCAAAAGAGGTGTGCAAGAACAAGGGGCACAATTTGAAGATGGTGATGGCTCAGAGGTAATTTAAGGAAGTATTTTTTCACAGAGAGGGTTGTGGATGCATGGAACGCTTCCGGAGGAGGCGTGGAGTCAAAACAGTGGTGGAATTCAAGCATGCATGGGACAGTCATAAGGCAATTCTAGGGGATGGGGCTAGGAAGAAGTAGGCTGCTGGTTACTAGGATCTGCAGCTTATCCAGTAGGCAGGGAAATGGGCAGACTGGGTGGGCCAAGCGGTCCTTATCTGCCGTCAAATTCTATGTTTCTCTGTGAGTACAGTCTCACAGTATTATTGTCACTGAGAGGAAATCAGCGGGAGTACAGTCTCACAGTATTATTGTCACTGAGAGGAAATCAGCAGGAGTACAGTCTCACAGTATTATTGTCAGTGCCAGGAAATGAGCAGGGAGTACAGTCACATAGTATTAGGAGACATCAAACCTCATTCACCCCTTAGCTGTGTGCTCAGCTACTGTCTCTGTTAGGGCACTCTTGTATGCTTCCTTGGGTCCTCTTGAAACAAGACTAATGAAATCTTCATCTGTTCCTTACTACCTTCATAAAAGAGGAAGGACCGTCTCTTTAGGCTCTTACTAAATGCCTTTAAAAAACTATTGCTGTTACTACTTTATATGTGCAGGTAATGTTGAGCTTAACCATGTTCCTCTCTACCTGATACACACCCCTCAGAACTGCCTCAGTTAAAGATGATGAATCGAACACATTTTAATGTCTGTAGTTTGTTAAGAAAATGTGATGTCATCCAGGCCTGTATTAACCATTCTATTCCTGGTGTCTTAGTAGTTACAGAAATATGGCTGAGACCACCCATGCAGGACCACAAGATTAATATCCCTCATACAATTTCTTTCGGGCAGATAGACATATGGGGAGTAGTAGTAATCTACATTCAAGACAAATTTACTGCAACCTTAAGTGACACTACAACAAGTAGTAAGGAATACGAAAGTATTACCTTAAGGGTTCTACTCTCACAATCAATTCCCTATGCAAAATAGGATGTTATAAACCTCCCTCTGTGGGGCTTCAGGTATTGAAACATTTGTGTGATGTGCTAGGCTCACTGTCCTCTGAGATAATTATCATGGGTGATTTTAATTTGGATTGGTTTCCTTCTGCCTCCAAACCCTTAAAGCACGTCTGTGATTCCTTTGGCTTACCCAGCTTATTACAGATGTTGCTCACCTTAATGTTAAAAACCAGTTACATAGTACTTAACTGGGTCTAATTCTAGTTAACATATCTCACCTTTGTTCCCATTCTGGTGTCTTTTTCAATGACCTCAGTGTGCAATAGCCTGTGAGATCTTTTGAAAAAGCTGTTTCTACTTCTAGATTCATCCTTAAGAGATGTCACCGCATTTTGACCCAAATGCCTTCCTTACTGACTTCCGTATTCAAACTGCCAGGATTTCTATCTGGCCCCTACAGTGGATGAAGCCTATGAGGCATCTCAACATATTGTCACTGATTCCATAAACAGACATGTACCGCTAGTTTAACTTCATATTAAAAGAGATCCTGTCCCTGGTTCACAGCTAGCCTTAAAGCTGAACTACTCACTAGGAATGCCCTATGGAAGATAGTGCATATAAACTAAAGAGCTAGTTGACTGGACAGCTTTTAGCGCAGTGAGAAATCAGTGCACTAAAAAACAAGGGCTGAGAAAGCAAGATACTATTGTTCTGAATTTGAGGCTTCAACAAATTGTGCAGAAAAATTCTGGAAAATGCTAAAGGATATAGAAGGCCACAGCTCTGCTAGCTCACTCACTCCTAAAATTTCCACTGGTGGTTCTTCTACTACTGACACAATGACGATTCTAGACATGCTTAATAACCATTTTACCACTGCTTGGCTAGCATTTGACACCTCAACAACCAATAGCATTCAGGCTCAAATGTGTACTAGGACCCCTCTTGCCTGTCTTCGTCTACCTCTGTGCATGAAGCAGTCTTCAGCTTCTACCCTGTCTCTGTGAAACTGGTGGAAGACCTACTTAGAATTAAACTTCAGAAAAAGTGGGGTGCCGACCAAATCAAGCCCTTCTACTAAAAATTAGGATATCATGTGTTGTCTGTTCCAATCACTCATCTTTTAATTTATCCCTTGTCCAGGGGCCCTTCCCTTTATTTGGAAAACTGCCCACGTTGTCCTTTAGTTTAAATCTGGAGATCCGAGTGACCTAAATAACTACCATCCAATACCCCTACTCCACATCGTATCCAAATTGCTAGAGAAGGTTGTCAATTCACAACTTACTGTAGGCAGCATCTGGAGGCTTGCAGTCTTCTTAACCCAGTAGAGTCTGGCTTCAGGCCGCAGCAGCACTAAATCAGCACTTGCCAAGATTTCAAATGATTGACAAAATGTTCGGATTCAAAAACTATGTGTGTGCTTTGTTCATTGATTTGAGCAAAGTTTCAACACGGTGGACCATGACCTGCTCTTAGCCATCCTAAGAAATACTAAGCTGGACCAAAGCCCTGAAATGATTCACAAACTATCTTACCGGGTATCAACAGCAAATTAAAACAGACGGGGAACTCTCTTCACTAAAAACTCTCCTAAGAGGACTCCATATCGGTCTATTTTAGACCCCTACTATTTGCCATTTATAATAATAACATTAACACAGAAATCAAATCAGCAAACATCCATCTGTTTGCTGATGACACTGTCCTCTATATAGATATGCCTACCCTGGAACTGCCTGTAGGGACCTCCAACTCGAATTTAACCTCTTACAAAATTCTACTGCACCTAAAGCTGCTCCTGATTGCAAAAAAAAAAAAAATAATGCTATGTTCTTCTCCCTTCAGTCAATGCCTATAAAAATTGCAACCCTGTTACTCTAAAATAACCACACTCTTGGAGAACCCTGGAGTTTCAGGTGAAATTTAAGTATCGAGGTGTCTGGATCGATTATAAACTATCTTTCATTGATCATATCAAGGAGCTCTCAAAAAACTTAAGCAGAGACTTGGTCGCTTTTTAGGATTAGAAACCTACTAACCTTGGAAGTAAAATCAGGCTGGCCCAAACAGCCTTTGTGCCATTATTGGACTATGCTGACTTTCTGTATGAGCAAGGCTCAAGTTCTGCTTTGTCTAAACTTGACACCTTATACCACCGAGCACTTAGATTTATTAAGGATGTGCCATACTCCAATCATCACTGCTCGCTCTCTATCTCAATAGACTGGAACTACCTTCACTTTAGACATCAGAAAACGCAGTACTATGGACATATACAGCTATCATCAACAAGCTCCCTCATTGTATCACAGATTGTTTACTCTTTGTGCTACAGGAAGCTACAGTACAAGTCATATGAAACTCTTCATTTAGCATTTTCCAATGAGTTGTCTAATCTATGTAGTGTTCAGTTCAGTGAATTATTAAACGTTTCGTAATGGCTATCAGCTAGCTGGTTTTCAGTTTCAGCTTGATTTTAAGCTTGCTGCTTAAGAGTTTCATTTTGATTTCAGAGGTACAGCATTGAGTTCTACAGAACTGTAGACTGTGATAGTACAATGCAGTAGTAACTGGTTTTACACTTTAATGATTGAGGTTCTGTACAGTTGATTGTCAGCATGTAAATTCCTGATTTATGCAGTGCTGTATCTCTCCTGTTGAAGATGGTGCATTTGTACATTTGTGATGTGTTTAAAATCATTTGTTTAAGCTCCTCATCCTAAATGCCTGCTGAAAGATGTTCCTAGGCATGTATTCAGTACTGCTGTATGACCCTTGATGTGCTGCGCTGTGCACTTGCTCGGAACAAATTTATCTTGTGTTAGATAAGAAGTGTTTGAGTTAAAACATGCTTTACTGAACTCAGCAAAGTTAATTCTGTTTAAAAAGATCACTATATTATGTTTTATTTGCTGTTTGAAACTTGAAGCGTGACCCTGGGCATGCGTGCCAGGTTTAATCATGGTTCAGCTGGATGATGAGAACCAAAAGCCCCTCTGAAAAGTACTGAAAGTAAGAACTTTGGAATTAATTTGGGAAAAAGTGCAGGCTTTGACACAGCAAAATGGGGGCTATGGCCTGAAACTTTAACCATGTGTTTCTGTTTGGTCACACACAGGATCCACCCACTAACTTTATTAAATTGTATTTTAAATACAGGGTTGAGCTTGTAAACCTGTTGTACTGATTTGACTGTAGGGGAACTGTGACCTTCTTCTAATTGCTAAGCTCCCCATTACACACCTGTGAGCCATTCATTGGCCAGAGCACATTATAAATAATGAAGCCTAGAGAGTGATCTCTTCAAAAAGTATAGAGGAAGCAAGGAGACCTCAGCTCTAATAAGGCAAGCTAAAATGTGATGCTTTTACCTGCCCGATGGAGGTGGACACTTTGAAGTGGTCAGGCTTAATCATGGTTCAGCTGGGTGATGAGAACCAAGAACCCTTCCGAAAACTATGAAAAGTAAGACTATTAGAGTTAATTTAGAAAAAGTGCAGGCTTTGATGCAGCAAAACGTGGGGGTAAGGCCCTGGAACTTTAACGATATGCTTCTGTTTGGTCACACACCAGGTGCAACCCACTAAATTTGTTAAATTGTATTGTAAATACAGGAGTTGAGCTTGCAAACCTTTGTACTGACTTGAAAGTATTAATGTCAGAGACAGGGAATGGGAGTACAGCCTGACAGTATTAATGACAGTGACAGAAAATAGGCAGGGACTATAGTCTAAGAGTATTATGGTCAGTGACAGGAATACACTGGGAGTAGAGTCTGACAGTATTATTGTCTGACAGAAAATGCATATGGAGTACAACTCACAGTATTATTGTTTGACAGAAAATGCATATGGAGTACAATCCCACAGTATTATTGTTTGACAGAAAATGCATATGGAGTACAATCCCACAGTATTTTGCCAATGACTGGGAATGGCCAGGGATTACAGTCTCACAGTATTATTGTCAATAACAGGGTATGAGCAGAGAGTAGAGCCTCACAGTATTATTGTCAATGACTGCAAATTGACGTTGAGTGCAGTTTCACAGTATTATTGTCAGTGACTGTAAATGGAAGGAGTACAGTCTTGCAGTATTATTGTCAATGCCTGGGAATGGGGAGGATTACACTCTCACAGTACTAACATCAGTAACAGGAAATAAATAAGGAGTACAGTTTCACAGTTTTATTGTCAGTGACAGGGAATGAGAAGGGAGAAAGTCTCACAGTACTGTCAGTGACAGATAGTAAGCTGGGAGAACAGTCTCCCAGTATTAGGATTGCCTCAAGGTCTGTACTGGGGCCACTCCTGTTCTCTGTCTTCCTGAATGACTTGCCTCTGTCTGCCCACACACTTTATCCACATGTATGCTAATGATATGGTGCTGTTTATATCTGGCCCCTCCACATCTGATGGGCGACCAGACTCCATCAAGACTTCAAAATGTCCAGCTTTGGTTTTGCTCTAATCAGCTCCACCTCAATGCCAAGAAAAGTTTCCATGACCTCGCACAAGGCAGAGACTCAACACCCCTGAACCCCCACTTCCCATACCCTCAATTGAACAACTCTGGAGGACACCCTCCTTTAGGTATCTTGAATCTGGCTCAACCAACACCTAGACTTTTCTGTACGTATAGATGCTATCCACAAAAACAATGCCCCAGACTGGGTGTTCTCATCAGAATCATGGATGCATCCCCTACCGGCTCACCATGCTAAGGTACAGAAAATGATCCTGGCAGTCATTGACTATGGGGATGCACTCTATAGTGTCACCTCTAGGTCCACCCTGGCCAGACTGGACTCACTCTTCCATTCCTTCTGTCGCTTTGTCATTAACTGTCCCTACTCCACCCATCACTGTGTCCTTTATCAATCTCTGGGATTCCTTCACTGCAGGACCATTGCCTAACACACTTCTCTCATTTCACAGCAAGTTCTGGTCCCAGTCCCTCACCTCGTACCTCTACTCTGTGGTCTCAGCCACTCCTCTGCCAGCTTCCTCACTCAGGCACAGTGATACCAGACTCTTATCTACCCCCACATGTACACCACTGCAGGCCAGTCAGCCTTCAGATATCGCATGCCTAATCTTTGAACTCCCTCCCAGTGGACGTAGGGCAGGTCCCTACTGCACAACACCTCACTACCCACCTCGCAGATCATTTCTCCTCTAACTGCATGTGTGCCTAATTCTAATCACTGCTCCTCCTCTAGCTAGCATAATATGGCAGTTTTATATAGCATTGTTTTGCATCGTTCACATCTATTGTCCTCATGTACCTTGTGACACACTGTTTGTCTTGCTCTGCTCATGCTGTAATCTATTAAGTGCTGCTTTTGCTGTTGTCTTGCAAAATCTCTCTTATTGCATTGTATTTTTGCACCATGCTCTCCTCTCCTCTCCTCAGGATGCAACAGGAATCAAGCATTACTCTGCTCAGTATGCCTTTCTGGTGAAACTCATAAATAAATAAATAAAATTCATTATCTTTGGTGACTGTGAATGGGTGAATGGAGGATGGGGCCTCGTGGAGGATGACAACAGTAAAGCTGACATACTGAACAGGTAACTCTGCTCAGTCTTTACTGAGGAAGAGGAGGGTAATGGGTCTGAAGGGAGCAAGGGTAAGAATGGTGCAGAAATGGACACAAGTCCCTTTACATGAGAAAGGGTCCTGAAGGAACTGGAAGTAATAAGAGTTGATAAAGCAATGGGGCCAGATGGGTGCACCCCAGGGTCCTTAAAGAACTAAGAGAGGTGGTGGCTGAACCTCTGGCAATCCTGTTTAGCCAATCACTGGAAACAGGAGAGGTACCCAAAGACTGAATACAGCAGATGTAGTCCCCTTATACAAAAGTGGGAACAAAGAGGAAGTGGGGAACTACAGACCAGTCAGCCTCACCTGGGCAGTGGGGAAGATCATGGAAGCACTACTGAAGGAGAGAGATTGGTGGAACATCTGGTCATCAGTGGACTACAGGATCCAAGGCAGCATGGTTTCACCAGGGGAGGTCGGTCAGTCAAACCTTGTTGAATTTTTCGACTGGGTGACTAGGGAGGTGGATCAGGGCAGGGCAGTGGACATGGCCTTTCTGGACTTCAGCAAGGCCTTTGACACTGTTCCACATAGAAGACTATTACACAAACTTGGGAATATGGGTGTGGGCAGGACAGTAGTTTGGTGGATAGGTAACTGGCTAGGCAGCAGGACACAGAGGGTGGTGGTAAATGACTGTCACTCCACAGAGGAAAAGTGACCAGTAGGGTACCACAGGGATCAATGCTGGGACTGGTCCTATTCTACATCTTCATCAGTGACATTGCACAGGACCTAGAAGGCAGAATTTCCTGTTCACTGATGACACAAGGCTCTGTAACAGAGAAGACACACCAGAGTGTGTAGACAGAAAGAGAAGGACCTGCAGAAACTTGAAGAATGGGCAGGGGTTTGAAGTTGAAATTCAATGCAAAGAAGTGCAAGATAATGCATATGGGCACAAAAACCCTGGCACAATATATCAGTTGGGGGTGAGGATATAGCATGCACCAAGCAGGAAAGGGGTCTTGGGGTTATCATCCCTGATGACCTCAAGGTAGGGAAATAGTTGATGAAGTCAGCAGGTAAAGCAAATAGGATGCTGGGATGCATAGGCAGAGGCATCACCAATAGGAAAAGGGAGGTCATAATTCCACTATACAAGACACTAGTGATGCCCCACCTGGAGTACAGTGTACAGTTCTGGAGTCCATACTTATGTAAGGACATAGACAGGGTAGAGAAGGTTCAGAGGAGGGCAACAATGATGGTACATGGATTGCATCACAAGTCCTGTGAAGACAGGTTGAAGGAACTGAATATGTACTCCCTGGAGGAGAGGAGGGAGAGAGGGATATGATAGAGACATACAGTTATTTTACAGGGAGGAACAGGGTGCAGGAATACATTATTTTTAAGTGAAAAGATGTTCCAGAACTAGATGGCATGGGATGAAGTTGGAGGGAGGATGATTGAGAGGAAACGTGAGGAAGAATTTCTTCCTTGAACGGGTGATGGACAAGGGAACACCCTGCGGAGGAAGTGGTGGGGCTGAAACAATCACAGGATTTAAGAATGCATGGGATAGACATAAAGAAATTCTGGAGGTCAGGGTTAAAGGGCAACAGACTTCTAGGAAAACATAAAGTGAACTTACAAGCTCAAATGGTAGACGTGGGGAGGCCGAGACCCTTATCTGCTGACACTGCCTATGTATCTATGTATCTATGGATTACAGACTCACAGTATTAATGTCAATGATAGGGAATAAGTAGGAGTACAGTCTCAGCTGTATCATTGTAATTGACAAGGAATAAGCAGAGAGTACCATTTCAAGTATTATTTTCAGTGACTGTGAATGGGCAGGAGTATAGTCTCACAGAATTACTGTCAGTGACCGGAATGCGCATGGAGTACTGACTCATAGTAGCATTGTCAGTGGCAGGAACAAGAAGGGCCCCTGATATACTGCGATTCTGCAGTTGCAGCAACGGCCGCAGAAATCAGGGCTGGCTGCAGAAATCAGTGCTGGCTGCAGAAAATGGAAAAAACAGCCACACAGCCACAGAAATGCTAGCTATGCTATGCAATCACACAAGGAAAGGGCATAGCTACTGATATGTTAGGTATGACATGGCATACATACTCATAAGAAGGGGCAACAAACTGATGTTGCCCACTACAAAACTGAAAAGCTAGTGGCCGCATGGCACCTTAACTCATGCTGGCTTCACATGTAACCTGTCCAGCCAATATTGGGGAGCCACAGCAAGACCAGCAGAGCTTGATTACGCCCACAGCAGTTATGATTTGCTGCTGTATAGGTGTAGGCGTGGCTAGCTCAGCCATGTTAATTTTTCATTGTGAGCATGCTCACAGTGTATGCTGAATCCCGGAAGATAAATTTGGAAGGAACAACTGGAAGGTGAACTGTAGTCAAGAAGTGAGAAGATTCAGTGGTTCCCATGGAGGTTGCATCAATCTTGATGTGGTGGCAGGGATCGGAGGAAGAGCTGATTGCAGAAACATGTGGCTGGCAGCAGACTGAGCAGAGGACTCGGTCCCCACCGTGGACATCAATCACAGTTTTGATTTGTGGGCCACAGATTTGTACCTGCAAGTGTGACAGTATTTCTTGGCAGATTTGAACCTGCAGCCTAAGTGGTGGCATCAAGCTCAATTCTTAAGGAGGGTCAAGTTGCCCAGCTGCAGCAGAGTTGGGGACCAGGGATAGTATTGATAGCTGCTATACATAGGTGAAATGAGGGTCACTGACTGAAGAACACTACCACCCGTGAGTGGTTGGGAGAAGAGAACATGCTTACAAGGTTACTCCAGCTTAATAAGAATGACTTGCTTGCATTTTTTAGTGTCCCCAAAAGAAATAGCAGGAGTCAACAAATCCTACAGACACTGCAAGTTACACCTCCTTCTCTATTATAGGAAGACAACTTCCAACACACAGATTTGCACACTGGACACAACATGTTTGTTGCAAGGCAGTTGGTGTATTCCTAGTTTAAAAAGAATAATCTAAAAGAACGTTGATCAAAATCAGAAAAAAATGAAAGTGGCTTTGAAGTTGGAGTCTCTCTATATCTGCTAACTGTAAATATAAACCAGGAGAAATCCAAGCGTTTTGCATTCTGTGTAGTTTTAGCTAAGTGTGCATATCCTCCACCAATTATAACCTAGAAGAACAGCAAAGGCCACCAATTTTCAGAATAAGAACAGATGCGCCTCCAGATTCAGGGTGGGAGGAAAAGTCATTAAAAGAGACTACTGATGCCCATGGCTGTGCCAGGTTTTGGTCATTGCAGTTTAACATTGTGATAAGAAGACTACATACTGGTAAATGGCCTGCTGTTCCACTTGCAGTGTAGCAGAGTAGTTACACCAAGGCAGTCAAAGGGTTAACTAAGACTTAAGCCCCTTGAGGGTATGCTGTTTAACCCATATTTATCTGCCGAGAATGGCCACAGAATCAGCAGTTGTTCTGCTGCAGAAAATATGAGATCCTGCTGTAGAATATAGGTCCACTTTGCTGCAGTTAACATGGGGCCCTGGGAATAAGCAGGGAGTATAATCTCACAGTATTCCTGAGACAGGGAATGTCTAGGGTGTACAGCCTCACATCATTTTCAGTGACAGAGAACGGTCAGAGAGTACAGTCTCACAGTTATATTGTCAGTGACATGGAATGGACAGCAAGTACCGTATCCCAGATCATTGCCAGTGGCAGGAATAGCACAGATACAGTTTCAGACTATTATTGTCAGTGACACAGAATAGGCAGGGAATATAGTTTCACAGTATTACTGCTAGTGGCCTTGAATAGGCAGAAAGCACAGTCTCCACAGTTTTATTGCCATGACAGGGAGTAAACTACGACTACAGTCTCACTGTATTATTGTCATTGACGGAATGTGCTGGGAGTACAGTCTCACAGCATTATTTTTATTCACAGTGAGTAAGTTGAGAGTAATGGACTCACAGTATTATTTCCATTGACAGGGAATAAGATGGGAGTCCAGTTTCACTGTATTAACGTCAGTGACAGGGAGTATACATGGAGTACAGACTCACAGTATTAATGTCAGTGACAGGGAGGTGCATGGAGTACAGGATCACAGTAGTATTGTCAATGACAGGGAATAAGCAGGAGTACAGTCTCACAGTATCGTTAATGACAGGAAACAAGCAGGGAGTACAGACCTACTATTATTGTCAGTGAATGGAATGGACAGGGAGCACAGTTTCCGAATATTAGTTTGAGTGGCATAGAATAAGCAGGGAGTAGGCTGGCCCAGTGATGCTGGAGGTTGAGAAGCTGGTCGCTACACTCGCCATGCTGCTGACCCAGATTCGGGAACAAGACCAGGTCAATGGGGATTGCGGGGGATCCCAAACCAGAATAAAGAACAGAATACTGATTTCTTAAATTAATTAATAGTTTTGAGCCAAAACAAACTATATATTAATGGGTGACTTTAACTTTCCTAATATAGACTGGAAAAACATACTTGGAAGGGTAATGTTGAGAAGGACTTTCTCGATATAACAGTTAATCAAAACCTAGAACAAATAATTCAGTACAGTATAGAAATAACAATATCATTGATATTGTACTAACAAACATGGGGTCTTCCATAATGATCTCTGAATATTAGAACCACTGGGAAACAGTGATCACAATGTGATCTTATTTCATATGCAGTCTAGGTCAATAGACACTAAAGGGAATACTATAATTAAGGACTACACAAGAGCTAATTATACAAAAATAAAACAATATTTGAATTCCTGAGACTGGAAATCTGAATCAATAGGTCTCAATGTACACCAAGTTTGGAACCGTATACTATCCAATGAGTCACTGCTTGGATACCTGGGTACCAAACAGAAAGAAGTATAATAGGGATACAGAAACCCTGCATGGTGGAATAATAAAATCAAGAGATTGATTGTTAAAAATGAGAAAGTTACAAGAAATATAAACTCAACCATCAAAAGAAAAATGGCAACAGTATAAAAAGTGCCAATAAAGTAAAAAAAGATGTTAGGAAAGCTAAATTACCATGGAAAATAAATTAGCAATTAGATAGCATTAGATAGTAAGAAAAGTTTTATAATTATGTCGGTTCACTCAGAGGTTCTAAAGCAACAATTGGTCCATTACAAACAAATTCAGGAATTATAAACAACAAATTCCAAATAGCAGAAGAATTCAATAATTACTTTACATGATATTTTCTAACAAGGAACAATTTAATAATTCAATCAGACTCTAATCAAGTGACTGCTGAACCTATTACGTAGAAGAAACTGTAGAAGAATTACAGAAATTAAAAGTTACTTCATAGCAGGACCAGAAGGAAAACACCAAGTTTTTAAAAAGAAATTACCTTTACATCTCTGGCCCTCTGAGCAAATTATTTAATCTCTCCCTTGAGGCAGGTGAAAGTGTTTTAGCATGGAAGGAAGCAGTGGTAATACCAATTTTCAAGCAGGTGTTAAATCTGCAGTATCTAACTATTGGCCTATAAGCTTGGCCTCAGTTATAGGAAATTCCTAGCAAGATTAATCCTATGAGATGTGAACAACATATCAACCACTATAATTTATATGATTTAACTCAGCACAGATTTAGAAAGGAAGGTCGTGCTTAACAAACCAACTAAACTTTTTGAAAATGTTAGTGCTGCCTTGGATGTGGGACTACCAGTGGATGTTGTATTTCTGGACCTGGCAAAGGCCTTGACAGGGTTTCACATAGAGTTTTGTTAGAACAGCTGGTTAAATTGAAATTCATATATTTTAATTAAATGGACTGATTCATGGTTATATAATCATAGACAATGTACATCAGTAAATGGAGCTATGTCCTCTTGGGCAGAGGTGACAGTGGAGTGCCACAGGGTTCTGTGCTGAGCCCTGTGTTATTTAACATTTTGACAGCATCAATGCAGACTACAGATAACATCTGGATATCAAAATACGTAGATGATTGCAAAATTGGTTGCATTGTCAATACCGCCGAGGCAATCAGCACACTTCAAAAAAGCTAGAAGCTTTAGAAACCTGGGCAAGAAATAATAAGATGAAATTTAATGAACAAAAGTGCTAAGTAATGCACTTGGGCTATAATAATATAAAAATGACTACTTATTAAATAATGTAAAACTTCAAGAAACAGAAAACGAAAACACATTGGGATAAATATTGACAGTAAGCTAACTTTTGAGAATAATACAACATTCAAAGTTAAGAAATGTCAAAGAATTATGGGCCTGCGTTTGGAAAGATATTAAAAGTAGGCAACTGCAAGTTATCCTTCCACTGTACACCTGTTTGGTAAGATCTTACCTGGATTACTGTGCTCCTTTCTGTGCACCTAACACAATTTGTGGTAAGAAGCAATTAGAGGGGTTCAAAGGAAAATGACTAAAAAGATTCACGGTATGATCAGTAAACCTTATGGGGAAAGACTGAAAACACTGGGCCTATTCTCAATTCAGTATAGACATCTTCGAGGAGACCTTTGTTTGATCTATAAAGCCATCAATGAACCAGGACTTACTGAAACTCTAGGTATTGAAAAAAAATTTAGTACATCACAAACGAGATCTCATAATATGAAATTAAAAGGAGTAAATTGTCGAACACAAAAAGACATCAATTGTTCACTCAGAGAATAGTTAATTTATGGAATACATTACCAGCCTCAATCATAGATAGTAAGACAATTGATGTATTTATGGTACATAAGACAAATTTATAGGTAAGGCCAAATTTGATTATATAGATAAATAAACCACCCTTGGGTGACAAGTTCAATAATATGCTTTGCCTCCTGAACTTGTAAGTAATTATGAAACTATAAAACTATGAGTGCTCGAGCATCTGGAGGACTGCTTTCCTCTCCTCGGGAGTACACATCGTCCCACTCACTGATTGTCTTCTGGTGGTGACTGAGGGCAATATGGGTCAGGAGGCACACTCCAATGCAATTACATCATAGGGAGGGAGGATAGGAAAGCAGGAGGAGAAATTAGCCTGGCAGGGCTCCATGACAATCTACCATGCTGCGGGCTGATGCTGGGGTTCTGGATTGGTCTCTGGGAGGGGCACCACCTTTCTGGCCCCATCATGGGGGGCAAGCCATGGGAGATAATACGGGGTCAACTAATTGTGGCTCGGTGAGACCTGAGAGGCGTTCCACCCTCAGGAGGACCAAAGCCCCTGCCAGGACAAAGGAGGATAAAAAATCTGAATGAAAAAAGAATAAGCAAGAGTACAGTCTCACAATATTGTTGTCGGAGACAGTGAATGCACATGGAGTACAGTCTCACAATATTATTGACAGTGACAGCATAATGCAAGATGGAGTACAGATCACAATAATATTATTGTCAGTGACAGCTAATGCTATGGAGTACAGTTTCAATATTATTGACAGTGACAGTGAATGCGCATGGAGTACAGTCTCACAATATTATTGACAGTGACAGGAAATGCACATGGAGTACAGTCTCACAGTATTATTGTCAGTGACAGGGAATGCACATGGAGTACAGTCTCACAATATTATTATCGGTGACAGCGAATGCATGAGTACAGTCTCCCGCAATATTATTGTCAGTGACAGCGAATGCGCATGGAGTACAGTCTCACAATATTATTGACAGTGACAGGAAATGACATGGAGTACAGTCTCACAATATTATTGACAGTGACAGCAAATGCACATGGAACAAAATCTCACAATATTATTGTCAGTGACAGTGAATGCATGAGTACAGTCACACAATATTATTGTCAGTGACAGCAATCGCTGGAGTATAGTCTCACAATATTGTATTGTCGGTGACAGCAATGCCATGGAGTACAGTCTTGCAATATTACTGGTGACAGTGAATGCATGAGTACAGTCTCACAATATTATTGACATTGACAGGAAATGCACATAGGGTACAGTCTCATAATATTATTGACAGTGACAGGAAATGCACATGGAGTACAGTCTCACAATATTATTGACAGTGACAGCTAATGCACATGAATGCAGTCTTGCAATATTATTGTCAGAGACAGTGAATGCACATGGAGTACAGTCTCACAATATTATTGACAGTGACAGCGAATGCACATGGAATACAGTCTCACAACATTATTGTCAGTGACAGCAAATGCACATGGAGTACAGTCTCACAATATTATTGACGGTGACAGTGAATGCACATGGAGTACAGTCACACAATATTATTATCAGTGACGATGAATCACGCATGGAGTACAGTCTCACAATATTATTGTCAGTGACAGCGAATGCATGGAGTACAGTCTCATAATATTATTGTCAGTGACAGCGAATGCACATGGAACAAAATCTCACAATATTATTGTCAGTGACAGCGAATGCACATGAGAATACAGTCTCGCAATATTATTGACAGTGACAGTGAATGCACATGGGAGTACAGTCTCACAATATTATTGTCAGTGACAGGGAATACACATAGGGCAATAGTCTCACAGTATTGTCAGTGACAGGGAATGCACATGGGGTACAGTCTCACAGTATTGTCAGTGACAGAGAATGCACATGGGGTACAGTCTCACAGTATTGTTGTCAGTGACAGGGAATGCACATTGAGTACAGTCTCAGGGTCTGTTCATGAGAAAGGGTTACCAATGTGTCATGGGATTTTATCACCAAATTAAAACACAATGAAAATAACTACTGCTATTATAAAGTGGGTTTTTATAGACATGCCTGTAGACAGATAATGTATATAGTGCTAAAGTCCTGGTAAGCCTTTTTTTAACCATCTGTTAAAACCACATGTTGCCAGCTGGAATTTGTGACAAACAGATGTCTGCATGTTGTTCACCTTTTCAGTACACATGTTTGTTTGTTTCATGTAATGAAAGTCATTTTAAGAGTGTGTAGTGTCTTTTAAAGAAAACCAAGGCTTTCCACCTCGTTTTAAACTTCCTCTTTAATGTACTTAGCTCCCAAAATTGGCGTGGTGCAGGCAACATGCACTGTCCACTGCAAGGACCCAAATCAGTATGCCCCAAAATGTAATATTGCTGCTGTATTCTGCACATGCTATGCCAGCTATTATGGGAAGGCACAGGGGTATGTGGCAGGCAATGATGCACTAGGTTCCTGTAGTTTCCTTTTCAAAAATGGACTTTGTGCTACGGGTCAGTTTGGCGTCCCTATGATCCGGATGTGTGCGCCACAGAAGGGCTTGCTCCTAACCCCAGTCCCACTGCGAGATTCTGTCAGGACGTCACAGTCTGTGCAGTTTTTGGGTGTTATAAAACCATGTGAGCCCCTTCTTTTGCTCCCTTTGGAACCCTATATTTTGTGAGGCTAGCGACTGTGTCCCGATTCACCAGCTATGCATCTGTTTCTCGCCAGTGTCTACAGCAGCCATTTGCTGCACCACCTTGTTTGCTGTGCCACAGTGAACTCCTTGTACAGTAAGTTTAGCTTCTCTCCGAGAGAAAATTATGCATGTGCAGTCAAAAATTAGCAAATTGTTTGCAGATTTATTTTGTTTTCCTGTACAGTGCCATTTTAAGGGGGTTTAATATGAGTTTTGTTTGCTACACTGTTTGCTGCGCCAGATTCAGTGAGTTTGCTGTGCTGTGTTGCTTTGTAGAGGCCACTTGTTTTGCCCTGTTTATAAATGTTTTTGAATGCCCAAAATGTTTACTGTGGTGATGGACATCAGCTTTGGGTGGTGGTGGTGGTGGGGGGCTCCTGAAAATCCAAGTTTCAGTCTGCATTTGCATGCTTTGAGCCAAAATGTTTGCAATTAAGGTGAGTGGTGAAGGATCAGCTTTGGGTGGTGGTGGTGTGGGGGGGTTCAACTTCAGTGCTTCAGTCCTCATTTGCAGGATGCTTTGAGCCAATTTGAACATGCTGTACTGCCTCTGCCTGGCCTTGTTTTGGTGGCATGAGAGTTCCTCTACCTGATGCATTGTCCAGGTATGTTAACATTTTTGGTATAAAATTAAGGTGCTGAGAGTTATAATGTCTACTGGTAATGTATTTTAAGATGCAGGGTTCTTAATACTGTGCTTAATTAATGTGTTTGTCTTGTATGGGGGCCCCAGGAGATGTTGCTGAATTCTGTGATTGTGTGTTTAAAATGTGGTACTTTTTAAATTTTTAAGTGAGACGCTTGAGCGTTGCATGTGTAGGCATGTGTAGGCAACATTTGTTTCAGATGTGCATGCACCTGGAAAGACGCTTTGTCTGGATTATTATTGTGCTGAATTGTGATTGCCGTCTTTTCATTTAATGTCAATGTTTGTGACTGGGGGATGACCAGGAGATGCATTTGTCCAGGCATGCTATGCTTAAGGCCAGCTTGAGTGCCATGTGCTTTCTTGGTTTGGGTGGTGGGGTGGGGCTTGGTGGAAAGGTGTAGGCCAAGAAGCACACCTGGAAAGATGCCTCAGCTGGACCTGTGTTTTATGCAACGCTTTGTCGTGGTGCTACTGAATTCTGTGATTGTGTGTTAAAATGTGGTACTTTTAAAATTTTTAAGTGAGACGCTGAGGTGTTGCATGTGCAGTCAGCGTTTGTTTCCAGTTGTGCTTGTCCACAGAGGCTCACTCGCCATCTTGAGGGTGTGCTTTCTTGGGTCAGTGGTGGTGAATAAGCACACCTGGAAAGGCAGCTATGTCGGATTATTATTGTGCTGAATTGTGATTGCCGTCTTTTCATTTAATGTCAATGTTTGTGGCTGGGGGGACGACCAGGAGATGCATTTTCCAGGCATGCTTAAGGCCAGCTTGAGTGCCGTATGCTTTCTTGGTTTGGGTTGGTGGGGGTGGGGCTTGGTTGAAAGGTGTAGGCCAAGAAGCATGCCTGGAAAGATGCCTCATGCTGGACCTGGTGTTTTATGCAACGCTTTGTCGTGTGTTACTGAATTCTGTGATTGTGTGTTAAAATGTGGTACTTTTAAATTATTTAAGTGAGACGCTGAGGTGTTGCATGTGCAGGCAGCATTTGTTTCCAGTTGTGCTTGTCCACAGAGGCTCACTTGGCCATCTTGAGGTGTGCTTTCTTGGGTCAGTGAGTGGTGAATAAGCACACCTGGAAAGGCTGCTGTCTGGATTATTATTGTCCCTAGAGCACCATGGCAGATCCCCCACTAACCACTGACCCCACATTGCTGCCTCTGAGTAACTCGGACGTATTCTTCTGACACTCACGCCCATATCTCCACCCTGCCGACACTCTGAGACTCTCCTTGTTTTCAAGCAAAGGCGGGCCTCCATTTTGTTTGCAGGCAAGTGCTTGGCAAGCCTCCATTTTGTTTGCAAGCAAGTGTGGGCAGGTCTCCATTTTGTTTGCAGGCAAGTGCAGGTGGGCCTCTACTTTGTTTGCAAGGGAAGTGCAGGCGGGCCTCCATTTTGTTTGCAGGCAAGTCTAGGCGGGCCTCCATTTTGTTTGCTAGCAAGTGTGAGCAGGCCTCCATTTCATTTGCAAGCAAGTGTGGGCAGGCCTCACATTTTGTTTGCAGGCAAGTGCAGGCGAGACCCTCCATTTTGTTTGCAGGCAAGTGCAGGCGGGCCTCCATTTTGTTTGCAAGGAAAATGTGGGTGTGCTTCCATTTTGTTTGCAAGAAAAGTGCAGGCAGGCCTCCATTTTGTTTGCAGGCAAGTGGGCTTGCCTCCATTTTGTTTGCAAGGAAAGTGTGGGTGTGCTTCCATTTTGTTTGCAAGGAAAATGTGGGTGTGCTTCCATTTTGTTTGCAAGGAAAGTGCAGGCGGGCCTCCATTTTGTTTGCAAGCAGAATTAGAGTGGACCTCCATTTTGTTTGCAAGGAAAGTGCAGGTGGGCCTCCATTTTGTTTGCAGGCAAGTGCAGAGTGGGCCTCCATTTGTTTGCAAGAGAGAGTGCAGGCGGGCCTCCATTTTGTTTGCAGGCAAGTGCGAGTGGGCCTCCATTTTTGTTTGCTAGCAAGTGTGAGCAGGCCTCCATTTTGTTTGCAAGCAAGTGTGGGCAGGCCTCCATTTTGTTTGCAAGCAAGTGTGGGCAGGCCTCATTTTGTTTGCAGGCAAGTGTGGGCAGGCCTCCATTTTGTTTGCAGGCAAGTGCAGGCGAGCCTCCATTTTGTTTGCAGGCAAGTCGAGAGTGGGCCTCCATTTTGTTTGCAAGCAAGTGCGGGCGGGTCTCCATTTTGTTTGCCAAGGAAAGAGTGGGTATGCTTCCATTTTGTTTGCAAGGAAAGTGTGGGTGTGCTTCCATTTTGTTTGCAAGGAAAGTGCAGGTGGGCCTCCATTTGTTTGCTGCTCTACTCTACCTCGTGCAGAAGCGTCTGATGTGTGCTGCTCTGGCTACTCTACCTCGTCTGGCGTCACCTTGTGCTCTACTCTACTTTACCTCATGCTGCGGCACCATGTGTGCTACTCTACTCTCTAGTGCGGCATCACCTTGTGCTCTACTCTACTTTACCTCATGCTGCGGCACCATGTGTGCTGCTCTACTCTACCTTGTGTGGCATCACCTTGTGCTCTACTCTACTCTATCTCATGCAGCGTCACCATGTGTGCTGCTCTACCTCGTCGTGCACTACTGTTTTGCCCTGTGCCCTCCTGGTTGTTTTCTGTGAGTGAATATTGTTAATATATTCTCTGTTTTTTTATTATGGCATCATTTCCTTTTTATCTTGAATAGTTTTGGAAAGAAAAGATGGATCAAAGTGAAACAAGAAGACATCAAACACCATGTGTGTCTCTGCTGACTTGCTTCGTGGGCTTTGAAGAATTGTTCTGTACCACTCACAGTAAAAGAAAGAAGTTAAGCGGTACCATAATAACTTAAGAAAGGATCCACAATGCATCCAGGAGTACAAAGAAAAAGCAAAGGACGTGCATGGAAGCACAGAGAGAAAATGACCAAAGAAAAACGAACACTTGCTAGAGAGAAAAGTGGTCTGTAATGCAGGAAGCCGAAAAGGAAGAGGGACATGACACCAGATACTGTAAACTCTTCTGTAACTAAAACAACTAAACAAACAGCAGAACAGAAAAGAGAATATTGGAGAGAGAGAAAGAGAACAACGGATGATGATGACTTCACAAAAATGCAGAAGAATCAATGAAAACGACGACAAGGATACAGAAGTAAAGAAGATGCGGACCACCAATTCTTTGACCACAGCCACTAACACCACAAACTGTATGGAAATGCAAGGAGCATACCATCCAGCACAACGGAAACACAAATGGGAACACCTTCATTACCAGTACAACCATGACAGCGCTTGCCTTGGGCGAAAGCACAACACCAGTGATGGACCCAAGGTCAGAAAGCGCAATTAGAAAGATTGTGCAGAGAGCACATGAAGGACTGCCCAAGTACCCAACCAGGTTTGCTGCAACAATCTCAAAAGTTATCTCCTACCTAAAAACAGGCTGCCCTCTCAAGGTTCTGATGTCGCACCAAACTGGACAACAAGTTAGTGGAAGTCCTTCAGCAAAATTACATTCATTTAAACAGTGCAACAGGAAGGCAGACAAAGAACTGAAAAATAATTCATCAGCACATTTTCGTTCTGAAAAAGTACGCCTACTACGAAGCAAGCACGTGCCTAGGGATCAGTTGGAGAAGAATGATGAGGGTATCAAGAGCGCAAGTTAAGAGGAGCACCAGGCACAAGTTGGGAATATCTGAGAGCAGCAGAAGAAAGTAGATGATTTTTCAATATATCAGCAACACCACTTCCACACAAGTAGGCATTTTCTAAGCGAACGGAAAAGCAAGATCATTCTTAGACAAAACTCTGAAAAGGCTGCCCAAGAATTCTGAAGCAGAAGCCAGATGAGAAAATTGACTAACTAAATTCAGCAGTCTCTGTCATGATAATATTAAACTTGCACAGGATCAAAAACTGGACCAGTGTCTCTGTGAGTATTGCACCAATGGCAAACTAAAGCTGTTAGCAAAAAGCTTAATTGCCGAAAGAGAAAATGGAGTGCACAATGTCCAATATTTATGAAGCAGTAGAGCTGACAATGTGCCCAAAGAAGGAAGGTGAGAAATTCTGTAAAAGTCCTGCATTGAAAAATTGCAAAATGTGTAACACTTCTGCTATTGACAAATCATTGGAAGAACTACAGACACACGGAACTGAGGAGGTGAAATGGCAACAGTGGGACAGTGTGACCATTCCCAGGGTCATAAATGGATCAGAAAGTAAACAAACAAGAAAAGTCATGAAGAGAAAAGTGGCCACATTTCGACGTCTGTTCAAGTCTTGAAGGAGGACCTCCAGTTTTGGGTCGACATCTACACGTAAGATCCTGACAACACCAATTCAAATCACTCAAAGATAACCTTCCCAACAGCTGGGTATTGATGATTCTAGACTTTGCAGAGAACTACACATGCAAGTACCAGGATGAAATTCAGTCATGCCACTGGCACCATGAGTAAAGCAACTGTTCACCCTGTGGTAACATACTACAGATGTGAAAGATGTACAGACTTAGTTACAGAGTCACTTGTATTCATATCTAGTGATCTCAAACATGACCACCACTCTGTTCTGCATTTCGTGAACATGTCCAATTCCTACCTAGAAACATCCGTGGCATCAATATTGAGAGACAGATGCACTTTACTGATGGGTGTGGGAGTCAGTACAAATCAAAATGGACCTTCCAGAACACATCACCGTCTCCATTACTACATGGATTCCCAATGGAGCGTGCATTTTGGATCCAGGCATGGAAAAGGACCCTCAGATGGTGACAGTGCGTGGTGAAGTCACGTGCAAGCCTACTGTACAGTCCCGCAGGCTATCTTTTCAATGCTGCACACCTCTTTCAGTACTGCAAGAGGAATTTAACAAAGAAGCCTGCCATCGAGGTTGCACTCATTATCGCAGAACATTCTTCTGGGTCGGTGATGGAAATTAGCAGAAATGCAGAACCAGGACTAAAACAATAGCTGGTACACAAAAGGTTCAGAGCAGCGGATGGTGCTGAAGTCCAAGACTACAGCTGTTTCTGGCCCATGCAGAAAGGAGGATGGTCACTGTGAAATGCAAGATATGTCAATGGATGGAAGAAGAGGATTATTCAGACTGCACCTGGCTATGTGTCTTCAGTGAAGGAAAAAACTTCAGGGCCCCCTACATTGCCTATTCTGGTCTCCAATGTAATCATTCGCACACCCTTTCCCTTCGGATATTAGAATCATGGGCTCACTACATTACCATTTCCTGTCTCAGTGCTATCACCAGCACACCCACTCCCGCTCTGATATCACACCTCCAATGGTGACCAGTACGTCTACTGTTGTGAACCAGATAGTGGAACATGCTGTCGATTGCCAGATTCTGCAGCCAGCACAACAAACAATACATCTGTTTCCAGCATTGTGCAGCAACAGCCAATACATCTGTTGCCAGCGCATCGACTAGAAAACAAAAGAACTATGACCACATACAGACAAGCCAGTTTTATGCCATCTATTACTCTAACACATTTTACATTGGACAAGTAACATCATTTGATGAATTCTATTGGCTACTGCATCCAGACATTGATGTCATAAAGGAAGAAGTCTTTTATGGACAAGGACAAGGAAAATTCGATATATCACCAGATGACCTAAAACCATCGTCAATAAACATGAAAACTGCAACAACATTAGAATTAAAGAATTTGAAGGAAGTATTGTCTTTAACAGAAACTTCCACTTTGAGACATGGCACCCCAACTTTTTAAAAGAAAGTAGTGGACTCTATGAGAGAGTAGCTATTTAATGAAAAATCCAACTGAGAGCATGGCTGAAGACTCATAACTCATGTGGAAGCACAGAGTTACTGATAGAACACCAATCAAGACTACCTGGCTGCCCACATCACGCAGACTTGATAATGTTTTTTTATCAAATAAATGCATGGCAGCCATTTCTCTGCAGTGCTTGGTGTGTGTCTCCGCTTGTTTGGGCAGAACTGGGGAACAGGGCAACACAGCATAAGACAATAAAAATAACAATACTTGAATAGAAAATTTTAGGGTTATGAATTGCACCATGGAACACTTCAAAATGGTCAAACATAAATATGCTACTCATGCAATGTTTGGTGTTAAATGGTTTTAATATTATAATGATTAGATGCTGAGAACAACACTCTTTTGGTGTCCTATGTTGCATGCCGCCACACTGTTTGGTGTCCCCTATTTGCATGTGCCACGATGAGCCGGCTTTTATCTCAAGTGTCTGTTAGGCAGTTATCCCACTACATAGTTACTTTTTCAACTTTAGGTAAGAGTGTTCAGAAAAGCTTATCAAAATTATTCTACTGTGAGATTGCAAAATGACTCTATGTCACACTTTGGTAACCCTTTCTTGTGAACAGACCCCTCACAGTATTGTTGTCAGTGACAGGGAATGCGCATGGAGTACAGTCTCACAGTATTGTCAGTGACAGGGAATGCGCATGGAGTACAGTCTACTTAGTATTGTTGTCAGTGACAGGAATGCACATATGGAGTACAGTCTCACAGTATTGTTGTCAGTGACAGGAATGCGATGGAACACAGTCTCACAGTATTGTTGTCAGTGACAGGAATGCACATGGAGTGCAGTCTCACAATATTGTTGTCAGTGACAGTAAATGCACATGCAATACAGTCTCTCAGTATTATTGTCAGTGACAGGGAATTTGCATGGATTACAGTCTGTCAATGTTATTGTCAGTGACAAGGAATAAGCAAGTAGTACAGTCCTATAGAGTTAATGTCAGTGACAGTGATTAGGCCAGGAGCACAGTCTCACAGTATCAATGTCAGTGACACTGATTGAGCTGGGAGTACATAGAATTATAGAATCATTGAAGCTTGATGGCAGAAAAGGACCATGTTGGTCCATCTAGTCTGTTTCACTTTTCCCCTTTCACCCCACCATCTGCCACCACCCTATCCCGATACTCAGCCCCATATGCTTGTCCCATGCCCTGTTAAATTCTTCCATAAATTTAGCCCCACCACTCCATCTGGCAGTCTGTTCCAGGGCTCCACCGCCTTCCATGAAGAAATGTCCCTCACATTGTTCCTGTATCTATTTCTTGCAATCTGAGGCTGTACCTCTAGTTCTGGAACCTTCCTTCCTCTTTAGTAGACCCCTTCCTACTTTATTGAGCCCCTTTACATATTTAAAGGTTTCAGTCATGACCCCTTCCTCCTCTTTTGTTTCTAGCATCTACAGATTCAGCTCCTTACACCTCTGCTTATACGCTCTTCCCTGCATACCCTGCACAATCTTTGTTGCCATTCTCTGAACCCTTCCAATGCATCTATATCCTGTGTAGATGAGGTCTCCAGAACTGAACCCCATACTCTAGCTGCGGCCTCACCATGGCTTTGTAGGGGGCATTATTACCCTCCTCCTTCTGCTAGTAATGCCCCTGCCTATGCTACCAACGTTCAAGTGCAATCTCACAGCATCAATGTCAGTGACAGGGAATGAGTCCTGGAGTACTGTCTCACAGTATTATTGTTAGCTTGGGAATCAGCATGGAGTACAGACTACAGTGTCATTGTCAGTGACAGGAATGAGCCTGAGTACTCTCTCACAGTATTATTGTCAGTTTCTGGGAATCAGCATGGAGTACAGACTATAGTGTCATTGTCAGTGACAGGAATGAGCCTGGAGTACTCTCTCACAGTATTATTGTCCGTCTCTGGGAATCAGCATGAGTACAGACTACAGTGTCATTGTCAGTGATAGGAATGAGCCTGGAGTACTCTCTCTCAGTATTATTGTCAGTCTCTGGGAATCAGCATGGAGTACAGACTACAGTGTCATTGTCAGTGACAGGGAATGAGCCTGGAGTACTTCTCTCCCAGTATTATTGTTATCTCCGAATCAGCATGGAGTACAGACTACAGTGTCATTGTCAGTGACAGGGAATGAGCCTGGAGTACTCTCTCACAGTATTATTGTCAGTCTCCGGGAATCAGCATGGAGTACAGACTACAGTGTCATTGTCAGTGACAGGGAATGAGCCTGAATTGCTCTCTCCACAGTATTATTGTCAGTCTCCGGGAATCAGCATGGAGTACAGACTACAGTGTCATTGTCAGTGACAGGGAATGAGCCTGGAGTACTCTCTCACAGTATTATTGTCAGTCTCCAGGAATCAGCATGGAGTACAGACAACAGTGTCATAGACAGTGACAGGGAATTTGCAGGGAGAACAGTCTCAGACATCCCCCAGGGGATGCAGCTGCTGCCCAAAATCTATCTCAAATGGTCCTCACCCCCACTAGAGTAAACAAAAATATGTGCCATAGCTCCTCCTTGACTTCATACTCACAAACCATCCTGAGCACATACTGATGTCCAGGTCCCATCGGACTCCCTCAGTGATCACTCCCTCGTAACGTGTCTCTGGTCAAATAGCTGGAAACCACCCCTCCTAGGATCTCCATGTGTCACCAACTCAAGAGGGGGTCTCTAAAGCATCTCAGAAACTGGCTTCAAATCTTGACTGGTCCCCCTTGATCACCTGACGCCAGTCGATGCCGCCTGTCCTTCTTCATAAGTTCCTTCCTATCAGCCTGTGACATCTTTGCCCTCTATGTCAAACAGATTGAAAAGTCTAAATCATCCCCTGGCTACTAGATCTTTGCTTGATCATATGAAGGTGCGTGATGACCTGTGGTTCAGAGCCTTCAGTCAGGTTTACCGCTGACTGACAACGTTATCGTGCTGCCAGAAATACTTGCACCTGGGACATATGGCTGGCAAAGGCTGCTTATTACAAAACAAAACTCACTGCCACTTGGGGTGATGGTAAAGGTTCTGGGATAATATAAAGGAACTTATGAAAAGTCCTCCCCTGCCATGCTTATCCTAGATGGTACCCCAACTCAAGAATCCAGCAAAATTGCAGATGCTTTTAATATAGCATTCTCAGACCTAAGCTCTATTCTCCCCTGACTTTTTCAGTTCTGATGCAGGATACTTCCCGCCACCTCCAGTGTGCCTCCTTTTCGTCTTAAAACCATCTCCACTAGTGATGCCTGCTCGTATATTTCCAGGTTCCTAGGAAAGACCAGACATAGTGGTGACTCACTAGATGCTAAATTGCTATCTTTAACCCTTGATGCTGTTCTAGTATCTCTTACTAAAATCTTCAACATGTCCCTGTGCCTAGGAAAGTTCCCTGCCTCTATGGAAAAAGGCAAGGATTACTCCAGTACATAAAATGGTACACGACAGCTACTAGTAACTACAGGCCCATCTCCATACTCCCTCCACTCTCAAAAGCCCTGGAAAAATAGTGACTGATCAACTTACTAACTATCTAGATACAAAACACCTAATCTGCCAACAACAACACGGTTTCAGGAAAGGTCACAGTACCACCACTGCCCTCCTAGAACTCACCTCCTTTGTTCATGACACTCTTGACCAGGGTGATCTGACTGGTGCAGTCTTTGTTGATCTCTCCAGGCATTTGACACCATCAATCACACCATGCTCATAAACGCCCTCCTCTCTGTCGGCGCCTCCAAAGAAACTACTAGCTGGTTCTCCAGTTATCTCTCTGGCCACACTCAGCAGATGATGATAAGAACACCCTCTCCAGAACGTTCTAGTCCGATCGGTGTCCTCTAAGGATCTATCCTCGTCCACTCCTTTTCTCACTTTACCTGAACTCATTACCTCAGGCCACCTCTGGGTGTCTTCCTTTATGCTGATGACGCGGTGATCTTCAGTCGCTACACTGACCTCGCTCTACTTCAAGAATCCTTGCAGGACTCTTTCACTCAAACTGAAGCTTGGTTTTCCTCACACAAGCTTGTACTCAACACAAAAGATGAAAGTCATGCTGTTCGCCCACTCGCAACATAACCACACAGCATTACAAAATTAGCTATACACAATGTGATGGGCACCAAGCTGGAACCTGTTCCACTTTTAAATACCTAGGGTTATTCTAGACTCTGTCCTCACCTATCGTGAGCATATCGCATCAACCTGCACTGAAATTAACAAAAGAATCGGTCTCCTCTACAGGCTTAGGCCCTGCTACTCCGGAGGCCCTTCATTAGCTATCTCCAGCTCCATCCTCTCACTGGTAGACTACGGCATAATTATTAACGGGGCTGCCTTCTGACACAGCTCTGTCCAGCATTAAACGTGCCTCAAACAAAGCCTGCAGATTGGCCATAGGATTGATCGCCTTACGACACCTGTGACTTCTACCTGTGCTCAACATGGCTAAACTTTCAGGGAGACTAGTCTATCAGACCTGCCTACTGGCCAAAATTCAGTTGGGCCTAGCCCCCAGGCTGTCTTATGCTCCTCCAAAGAACCCACCGCTCGCTCAACTAGACACTGGATACTGCCACTTTCCGTGTCCCCTTGTAAAGACCACTGCTGGCCAAAGGTCCTTTGCTACAGGGCACCACTCTGGATGAACTCAAACCCTGACTCTGTCTTAACAATTCCCAGGCTTGGGCCTTACAAACATGAGTTACTTAATCACATATTATCAAACTCCCACTGTGACTGCAGATGAAACTTTAAATGTTAATGCATCGTTACTTCTCAATTGCTGTCATTCCATTGATTGTGTTTATTCTATTTTTCACCTCGGTAGGCTACTGTCATTTTCTGTACCAGTAATGTTGTCTATATTGTATATTCTATGTTATACTGTACCCTAATCCATTTATGTAAGACGTGAACCTTTGCAAATGAGTCTCAGACTCAAAGGGTTGTAATTCCTAGACTTTAAATAAATAAATAAATTATGGTCAGTGATATGAAATAGGCAATGAGTACGCTCTCAGTATCATTGATGGTGACTGAATAAACTGAGAATACAATTTCAAACTATTATTGTCAGTGACACTTACGAAGGCATGCATGGGGCTGACCTTGGTACTGCACCTCCCCATTAAATGTCCTTCAATTTTTTTATTTAATTCAGCCATAAAATGGTCAGCTGAAAAAAACAGATGTTCACACTTGCTCAGGCAGTGGCTGCCACCACTTCATCTTCATATTTTCATGTTAGTTTTTGCCCGCCACCCTGACCCCCACTCCATGACCAGGCACGCAACCACAACAGGCACATCAGTTCATTCTACCAGTAGTCCCAGGCTCTGTTCCATCCCATGACCATCCAAACCCATCCCGACCATGTTTCACTCACACAAAGAGGAGTCTGAGGGCACTAAATGACAACAGACTCAGGCTGCAGTGAAGTGACTACTGACCCAATCATCACCGGGGCCTATAGCCATCATCTGACACTCTGCTGCATTCATGAAATGTGGTAGTACTATTAGTAAATAACACAAAACAACACTTACCACTGGTTACCGTGTCCAGTGAGTGAGAGGTGGGTGGATAATCACTCTCTTTCTTGGTCACAGATAGTTCAGAGATGCTTCTGTGCTGCTAGTGGGGGCCAGGAGGGTTGTGCTGCAGCTGCTGATCTGCTCATCTCTCCTCTCCTGATACTGAGTGCTGACTAGACCCACCACTCCTCCAAGTCCCATCACCAACTGTGGGATGTTTAGGCATTAAGCGGCAGCAGCAGAGCATGCAGCATACTTGCTCTGTGGGTCAGCTCCAACTCATTGCTGGTGGGGGATGTGCTGGCAGTGACAGGCAGGAATGACAGCTCCAGCTCTGAGGAGTCATAGGCTTATCTCTATAGCTGTGCTCAGCCACAGCTCTTGTCTCACTGCTGTCTGCTGGCTGGGGCAATGGTTGTGACTGATCTTGACTTCATTTGTTGTGTTGGGGTTGGGGATTGGGACGGCAATGATGTGGTGATCTGGTCTTTCTCAGTGATTGACAATCACCATCCCGGTCCCAGTCAGTGACTCCGTGATGATCATGATCTAGTGAGTATTGATTTGAAATTTTTTTTTTTTTTGAATGACGCCCATTGTCGGACTCGGAGTTGGGACTTGGGACCTCATGGCATGGCAAGCAGTGGCACCCACCTGGAGGAATTAGTTCTATTTCTTTGAACACACTAGATCTAAGATGTGTTCAGAGACTTCTGGTGCTTCTTTGCCCTGCAGTACCTTACCTTGCATATATATTTAAACTTAAGCTCAGTGCCTGCAGCCTGCATTCAAATAAAAACAAAAACTTGTTTGTGTAATAGAAACATTGAAACACAGACTTTGACAGCAGATAAGGACCGCTTGGCCCACCTAGTCTGCCCATTTCCTACCTACAGGATAAGCCACAGATCCTAGTTAACCAACAGCCTATTTATTCCTACCCCCACAAGAATTGCTTATGTCTGTCCCACGATTTCTTGAATTCTCCCACAGTTTTAGACCCCACAACCTCCTCAGGAAGGCTGTTCCATGTGTCCACCACCCTCTCTGTGAAAAATACTTCTCACATTGCCCTGAACCGCCTCCTCTATCTTTATAAAAACATATAAACATATGTTGTTGCATGGACTGGGAGGAGAAGATGGGATGGGTAGTGAATTTGTGGTCTAGCTGCAGCTCCTCCACTGACTAAACGGACTTTACAGTGTGTTTTTGTAGTAGTGGTGTGGAGAAACTGCTCAGTCAGTCAGTTTGGTTTAATAACCTAAAAGGGACTGAGTGTCAACTGACTGCATGCAGGCTAGCCTGCCGACTGCACTGCCTACTAAGTATGCTGATTAGCTGATGGATACAGCACTTAAGAGGTGGCCAATCAATGTGCCCCATGGGTATACAATGGCATAGATAAGTTTCTGATTGGTTTGTGACTAAGTGAGCAGTAACTTGACCAATCAGAGCTGCATCTGCCTCAGTGATATAAAGTGAAACCCATGATCTCTTTTCACACAGACAGAGAAGACAAGCAGGACAGTTAAATTGTTTAATTATTTCCTTACTTTCTTCAAGCAACTATTACTTTCCTTATTTAAATGTTGTTATTGAGTTGTGAAAAACAAATAAGGATTTGTATTATTTCAGTTTTTTTGATTCTCTTGAGTAAGTTGTTTTAGCAGTCTGGCAGATCATTTGCATGACTTCCCAGGAAAATTTTGAGGAGGGAGAGAGAAGAGGATAAACACATTTTGAAAATTGACCTGCTGCTGTCCGCTTGCTTAGGTTTAAAAAGCAAATTAGTTCAAGCAGTCAGGCCAGCCAGGGTAATTTTTCTGTCAATCAATGAGAAGGAGGGGGCAGTGGGGTCATTTTCAGGACAACAGCGTAGTCATAGAAGAGGTAGGAGCAGGCACTGCTGAGGGAGGGAGAGCTCAGGAAGGAGAATATGTAGGGAGACAGAAATGTATTTACTTGAAAAAAAATAGACAGGCAGGCCATGGGGAATATCCAAGCAAACCACTTCCAGTAAACCATAAACTTTTGATTTAACTATTAGAAAGGGACTATATCAGCCAGGGTGTTAACAGAATATAAAAATCATCATGCTGTGCAGGAAAACATTCACAATATTTTCAAAAGTGTGGTACAGTGATTGTCCAAGGCTAGAGTATTCACCTATAACAGACAAAATGTTCTGCTTCAATTGTAGATGCTTCAGTACAAATGTTCCTTGTTCAGTGGGCCATGTTAGTACTGCTTTCTCCACTTTGGGAGCACAAGTTTCTAGCCAGAGACAATACGACATAGTAGTATCAAATGACCAAAGTTGACTCTGTAGAAAATTTAAAAGGACCAGTGTAACTCAGCCATTTTATGTTTGGCTTCATGCATATGCAGCTATATAATAAGTGTAGCAGCAGATTTGGAGGAGCAGTCAGTGTTGGTGAATGCTGGACATGGATCAGTAGGTGCATCCCTCATTCCCCAATCAGCCAGCAGCAGGCAGCTGACATCTCACATCCCTAATGTGGCCACTAGATTTAAGAAAGGTCTGCTGCAGTGAGAGCAATGCTCTCATGCAGCGGATTCCAACATGCCTCCCAATGTGCACGCAACATGGGGGCAGTGACTCGCCACCGCCTCCGTCACAATGCTGATGGGAGAGCCCACTCCGTCAGCATAATGACCTCCCATTTAAAATGTATGCGCTGGGGTGCTCCAATCCCTCTCGGCATCATGCGCCCTCTAACGGTTTATCTTTACTGGCGGGGGCCCATTCTCGGCATTTATCCCCGTCCCATTTATTTTGCAACATGGAGGCCACTCCCGCTGGCATAATGTCTCCCTCCTTTGTAGTGCAGAAGGAAGGTGCCCAATCCTTCTCGGCTCGTGTCCCCCTTCAGTATGTGCCATGTGCCAGTCCCCTGTCAGCTACAGCATCCCCACAAAAAAACACTTGGTGGCATGCTGGAAGCACACCCCAGTGTGCCAAATCCCCTACAAAAGAAAAACCAATCCACAATGTTTTTTTTAACCTGTAAAAAAGACAGTCCCTCATGGGCTTCCCTTCCCTCCCACAAACCCGCGACTCCACCCTCTGTGCACCCTGCCTCCCCACACCCTCTCACCCCATACTTACCTCCAGAGTTTGGCACAACGATCTTCGTGGACCGGGAACATGTCTGCACTCTTCAAAGCTGTACCATGAACTGAAGAAATGCCGTAAGCTGTATAATGGCATAATTAGGTTTTTCAACTTTGGTGCATATTTCAGCCATTTTTGGAATTTTGGCACCAAATTTTCAACATGTGGTTATTGGGACTCCTCCTCATGAATTCAGGCACTGTCATGGTGTTACTGGTCCCAAAAGGTGATTTCGTGGTCACTGCGTGGAATCACCTTTCGGACTGATTAATGAACGACAGTGCCATTGTTCATGAGGGGCTCTCAAAAGCCTATGTTGCAAATTTGGTAGGAAAATCAAAAAATGACTGTTTTATGACTGTGCATTGCAGTTTCCATGCACGCTGTAACTTCATGAATTTGTAATATTTTCACTCCAGATTTTCAAAATTGACATTTTACACACCTCCTTATGAACAGTACAGCTGTCATTTTACATATCCTGCTCTAAATGTGTTTTTCACCTGTGGCAATACAATGGCGTGGTCACTGTGCGAAATCAACGCTTCAGACAAATTAACAAAATCACAGTGCCAATGTTCATGAGGGAGGTCCCAAAATGCCTATGTTAAACATGTGGTTAAAAAATCCCAAAATAATTGGGTTACGGATGTGTTGCACAGTTTTTATGCATGCTCATGACTTCACCAATTTTTCATATTTTCACTGCAGATTTTCAACGTTGCCATTTTTTTGCATCTCCTCATGAACAATACAGTTGTCATTTTCACATGCTGCCCAAAATATGTTTTCATCCCTGTGTCACCAATGGCATAGCCACTGTGCAAAATCACCTTTCAGCTAACAAACAGCCCATGTTGAAAATTTGGAGTGAAAATACCAACACACGCCTCGATGTTAGGGTTTCCAACTGTAGCACCCCACCCTGTAGAGACTGACAGGTGTCAAGGGTGTGACTTGGGATCATTGGCTGCAATGCTATGCCATTCCACCCCCACCCCCACCCTGCAGCCAGTGACAGGCATTGTGGTGTGCCTTGTACTGTTCGGCCACAGTTCACCCCATTCTCTCACTCCACCTACTCTCAGCATATTTCCTGATGGAATGGGTAAGTATAATGCCCAAAGACCCCAAAAGCACACCACAGCACTTGTCAGTGTCTACTGGGTAGGGTGAGATATAATGGCATGACTGTTATAGCTGACAACAAAAGGCACACCCAATGCCTGTCAGTCTTTACAGGCTGGGGTGGGGTTGGCATCACTTCAGTACTTCACTGCCATTCCTATTTTGTGTCTCTAACTCCAGCACTACCAATGCCAATGCCAGCGGACAACATTCAGCATTGACAAATGCTTGTTTGATGTTTCACTAAATTCTCAACATGGCCTTTTGGGACCCCACCTCATGAAAAGTGCCACTGTCACTTTGTTCACTTGTCTTGAAGGTGATTGTGCAGAGTGACCACGCTGTTCTGTGCCACAAGTGTGAAAACATATTTTGGGCAGGATGTGAAAATGACAGCTGTACTGTTACTAAGGAGGTGTACAAAATGGCAATGTTGAAAATCCAGAGTGAAAATATTAAAAATTGGTGAAGTTAGGAACATGCATACAAACTGAGCAATGCAGTCATAACATGGTCATTTGGAAATTTTTCATCCATTTGCAACATGGGCTTTTGGACCCACCTCGAGAACAGTGGTACTGTCATTTCATTAATCAGTCCCAAAGGTGATTCCATACAGTGACGCAAAGTCACCTTTCAGGACAGAATAATAACAGGACAGTGACAGTGTTCATGAGGTGGGGTCCTAGAACCATCATACTGAAAATTTGAGCAATATTCCTAAAATGGCGGATATATCAAGATAAGTTGAAAACCCCATTGAGTGTCATATATGGCACTTACCTTTGATTCTTCAGTTTGCAGTTTGGCTTTGAAGAGTGTAGATGTGTCCCAGTTCTAGAGAAGATGACTAGGCTGACCTATGGAGGTAAGTATGGGGTAAAGGGTGCAGGAGGTGGGTGCTCAGTGGAAGGGTGGGGATGGGGGATGGGGCACTGCGGCAAGATGAGGGACCTTTTACATTAAAAAGATGTTGGGGGACAGTTTTCTTTATTTAGGGAAAAACTAATTTGGGCACATTGGTGCACCAGTGTGCCACATGAGTGTGGTGGAGGACAGGATGCTGATATGGGGATTGAGCACTCTGATGTCAGTGGGTGGGGATTAATTAAAAGAAAACTGAGCACACTGGGGTGGGTTCCCAGTGTGCCCATATGAGTTCTCGAGGGTTGCATGATGCAGACCATGATTGGAGTACCCAATGTTGGCACGGAATGGGAAACAGAGGAGGGGAGGACTACAGCAGTGGGAGGGAATTGTAGGTTTCATTACCCACTGGTGCTGGGAGGGAATAGAGGGAACGGGTGGAGGAGCAGTGGGAGGTGTGGGAAGCATGCCATCCATAAGATGGCGGATGTGACAGAACTACACATGTGTGGCATTTGAACATGCATAGATGCAGTTCATAAGATGGAAGCACCAGGAATATGGAAGTAACAATCAAAATAGTGTAGCTGTTACTTTGTAGCAGCTAATTGTGATGACAAAGTGTTACAAGCTCTGTTGGATGCTCGGAATGATACTTCCAAATGTCCAATGGAAGGTGCCTCGATTGGCAATTTTAGGAGCAAAAGATAGATTGCAAAATGGCTGTAGGCTCTGCCAACAAGTGGTTGAAAAGATGCAAGTGCCAGAATATGAGAACATGAACGTTCTGCTGCCCATAAGCTTGCAGTCCTTGCATACGCTAATTTCATGAAATCTGTCCCTACTGACAGTCAGTTAGATGATCAGTTGGCTGCAGCATCTTCAGCTAGAAAGAAAGACAAAGAAAAGAAGAAAATAGAAATGCAATGAATTCATTCAGGCCTAGATATACTGCAGGTGGCATCTGAAAGCATAGCCACTCAGACCAGTAACAACTGTAGGCGATTACCGGTTGGCTTTCACTCAGTCCTGGAAACATCTGAGGAAGTCAGCAGTTTTATCTAAATATTAAACAAACCAAATTGCTTAGAATTGATTGCATAGCACCGTTAGAAAGGTAATTTTGTGCTGAATAACTGCAACTGAAACTTTGTGTCTATCATGTATATTTTAAGGGTTATGCACATGTGTTTAAGGTATGGTCTGCATGGCTGACATTTGTCTCTCAAGCCTCACCTAAGCACCTTGAATAAATCTGAAAAAAGCACACTGTTTTTGATATTTTAGCTAGTATAAAATAAAACCAAATTGCTTAGAATTGATTGCATAGCACTGTTAGAAAGGTAATTTTGTGCTGAATAACTTTGCAACTGAAACTTTGTGTCTATCATGTATATTTTAGGAGTTATGACATGTGTTTAAGTAGTATGGTGCATGGCTGACATTGTCTCTCAAGCCTCACCTCTAAGCACCTTGAATAAATCTGAAAAAGCACAACTTGTTTTTGATATTTTAGCTAGTATAAAATAAAACCAAATTGATTACAATTGATTGCATAACACCGTTAGAAAGGTAATTTTGTGCTGAACAACTTTGCCACTCATGCTTGTGTGTAGCACTTACGGTTCAAGAGGTAGTCACATTTGTTTGTGGCCTGCTGATTATGGCTGATTTTGCTTAGAAAGGCCCAGGATGCATGCAAGAGTATACAGGGCACACATGGGGAAGTCTCAAAGAGCTCTTGTGGTGTGAATGAGTTGAAATATTTCTAGATATTGTGGTAACACCAGGGATGTGTAGACAGCCCTTGAGAGAGCATTGTGAACAATCAGAATCTCATTACAAAGACTGTTTTTAGAGCTAACAGAATCAGCTCACTATGATCCAGTGCTAAAGAAGCACTTAGAGTCTGCCCCCAAAAATACAACATATCTTTCAAATAGAAGTCAGAATGATATGATACAGGCAGCGGTTTACCATAGCAACCGACAGCGCTAGCGTAATATCCCCAGCGACAGCTGCCGCATTGTAACCCTGAGGATGTCGGTGCACACAATGGGGGCTGCACTCCCTGAACTCCCCTCCCCTCACCCCCAGGTCTCTAGGATTCTAACTCCAAGTCGGAGTTGGACCGGGAGGCAAACACCCAGTGAGGCAGTCCCGATCAGCACACAGACCACCACAGCGACAGGTGGATTTTGCTCAGTTCCTGTCGCTGTGGAGGTTCTTTGCTGTGCCAGAGTTGCTACAGTAATGGTATATCACAAGCAGCATATGGACTTGCTTACATCAGCTTCAGAAAGAGTTCAGTGAAGCTAAGTTTACCACAGTTATAATAGATTAGGCAAGTGGTAAGCAGTGCTGAGCAAGTCAGTATAGTGATGTGATGAGGACAGTAGCTGCAAAATCCAGGAACAGTCAGTAGATATTAGACAAACAGAAAAAACTGATGCTGAAACCTTGTTTAATATACTTTGGTCAACCACCTATGCTTCCTAAACCTCTGTATAACTCTCTATCCTTCTGCAGTTTCTGTTCTACTCCTGGCTTCTGCATTGTCTACACTATAAAAGTAGATCTTCACACTGATTCAAACAATCATCTCCCAGCCATTGGTCTCTTCAATCCTCCGGCTTCTCCCCGTATACCTCTCCCACCATGCTAAGCCCACCCTTTTCGCTATCTGTCTCCATGCTTTTCACTTGACATACACCATCCTGCCTATTCCTCCAACAGCTCCTATTTCTCATCACTTTCTCCCACAGCAGTCCACCTCCTCCATCCCTCCTTCCATCCCATCTTGCCATGCTGACCGTCTCCCCTTCCCTCTGTCCCAAGTTGCATCCTCATCTATCCACTGGCTACTTCCTCCCTCTGGCTACACCTCGCTCTTCTCAGCTGCCCTACAACTACTCCCCTTCACCCAGTGTTGCTTCCATCTCCTAGTTAAATTTTGAATCATCGCTGCACCAAACCCTCTGCACCTCCTTCCTCATGCTACCCCAGAAGGCAAAAGTACCCTCCACACCTATCCCTGTTTCTACTCCTCCTGCTTCTCTCTGAGATGTTCATCCCAACCCAGGCCCTCCCTCAACCCCTATGCCATCAGTCCAGACCAACCCAACCCATCCCCTATCTCTACTCCTTCACCCCTGCCAAAGGGCCTTCATATTTTCACCTATATGCCAGACTCTCCCTCAAAAACTGACACCCTTAAAGTATATATATAGCCCAGCATCCCCAGACATTCTCTGTGTTACTGAGACTTGGCTCTCTGCCAAAGTCCTGACTCCTCCCTCACTGTCCCTGACTTCAACCTCTTCAGGCAGGATCGAGGCATGAGTGGAGTGTAGCCTTGTACACCAGATAGTTCTCTCCTGCATCATCTCCTTTAAAGAATCCTGCCCTCCTCCCATGAACTCATCATCACCCTAATATCCCTCCCTTCCTCCACACCACTTTACATTAGTGCACCCTATGCCCCATCTCCTCTATCACTTCACATGCAGTCAAAGGTGAACACTTGCTCTTAGGTGACTTCAACATGGACTGGCTCTCCCTCCTCAAATCCCACTGTCCTCCAGGATTGAGTCACCCAGCTGATCCATAAGCCCACATGAATAAACCCTCACTACAAAATCACTCCGTGCTTGATTGGGTGTTCCTCACATCTCCACCAGATTGTAGTAGCTGGGGTCCTCCCATGCTCTAAGAGATGACTGTATCACTTACTGCATTAGAAGGATACACTACCCCATGCTGCCCCAAATACATCTGGACTGGCCAACTCCACACCCTGGAGATGGCAGCCCCTTCAGGATCTCACCCAAGCAGATTAGCTGCCTGTATTCTCATCCCAGGATGTTGATTCTGCCCTGTCCTTCTTCTCTCAGACACTTACCCAAATTTGGAACTCCTATGTCCCTTAAATAAAGCCAGAGTCAAATGACACCACCACCCTGGATAACAGCAATCCTTCTTGCTAAATGCAGATCTAAGGACAAACTTGGTCAAAATACAAAGCTTCCTATCTCAGGCAGCCCTACAAGCATGTAGATCACTTGGAAATAACTGCATCAAAGCCTTCCACCTTTCCAAAGCTAAATACCGTACTTCAAGTCCCATCTACAATCTGCTTACAACAAACCTGCATCCTTTTGGAAAGTTATATACTCACTACTAGATCCTGCAGATCAACAGGCCCCCTTTGCTTAAAACTGATGGTTCTTCAGTCACTGACCCTCCACAGTAGCTGGGATTTTCAACAATTTTGTTGCATATGCACTCCTGACCATCCTTCCCCACCTCACCTGACTTTATTCCACCTTCTGCCACTTACTTCTCCCCACTGGTCTCTCCTCCAAGGAACCCAATGCAGCTCTCTTTGCTCTAAGCCCTACCAAAACCAGCTCAATGGGCCCCACCCTAGGATCTTTCTTATCTCCACCCTGCTATAGTCTCCCTCTAGTCTACATCCTAAACCTCTCTCTCTCTCTCTCTCAACCTCCACTGTACCTAGAAACTTGGAAATTCACTAAGAGCTACCTCTCTTCACAAAGGGTTAACCCCTCCACCCCAGAAATTACTGGTCAGTATCACCCATCCAGTCCCTTGCAAAACTTCTGGAGTCACTCATCCAGTTTGGGCTTTCGAACATCTATCCACTAATAACACTCTCTCTCTCCCTTGTACAGTCTGGGTTTAGAAAACAGCATAGGCCATCTCTTCCTAATGTGTATCACTGGCTCCTTTTCTCTGCTATGGATCAGAGTCATATTACTGCCACTATCTTCAGAGACCTGGCTAAGCCTTTGAATCCAGGCTTCACCCCCTACAGCTACACAAACTACTGTAAAATCCTGCTGATCTTGCAAGCACCTACTGTCAACTGGTTTCGCCTTCTATCTCCTTGATAAGCAGCAATCCTTCCAAATAGGTGACATACTCTTTCCCTTCTTCTTATCCTCACTGGGGCCCCACAAGACTCTATGTTAGGCTCCATCTTGTTCCCCACTTTATAAAACAACCCTCCATCTGCAACTCCTCCCACATGTACATGTATGCTGACACACCGCCATTGTCACCCTCTGACCCTCTTCCATCAGTGTGCAATCCACTCTCCAACAAGACTGCAACAGAGTGCAAGCGTGATTTCAGTCAAACCAACTAAAACTCAACACAAAATAACTCAACATGACATTCGCACCATACTGAAATTGGCTTCCTCCATCCACCTCCTTTCACTACACTGGATGGGCCCCCCATCCCCAGTGAATGTCACAGCTTTTAAATATCTTGGGGTATGGCTAGACACCCACTTAGATTTCACCAACCACATATATGCCATGTATTCCAAACTCCATTAAAAGCTCGCAGTCCCTCTACCAACACAAAGACAGTCTCCTCTTCCAATCTGATGGGAGCTTGTAGCAAAAATGATTCTACCTGTCATTGACTATGCTGACATGGTCTATAGAAACATAGAATTTGATGGCAGATGAGGACCGCTTGGTCCACTTAGTCTGCCCATTTCCTATCTGATGGATAAACTGCAGATCCTAGTTAACCAATAGCCTTTCTTCCTAACCCCCAATAGAATTGCCTTATGTCTGCCCCATGCATTCTTGAATTCCCCACTGTTATTGACTCCACAGCCACCTTAGGAAGGCTGTTCCATGCATCCACAATCCCTCCATGAAAAAATATTTCCTAACATTACCTCTGGAGCTGTCCCCTCTCTATCATCAAATTGCATCCCTTGTTCTTGCATCATCTTTTTCTGAAAAATGCTATCCTCTTGGACTTTGTTTATTCCGTTGAGGTAGTTAAAAGTTTCTATCTTGTCCCTCTTCTCCCTCCTTTCCTCAAGAGGTATACATATTAAGCTCCTTTAGCTTCTCTTACGTATGTCTTCTGGCGCAGACTCTGCACCATTTTGGTTGCCCTCTCTGGACAGCCTCCACTCTGTCTATGTCTTTGCAGAGTTGGGGTTTCCAAAACTGCATGCAGTACTCCAGATGGGGTATCACCAACTGACTGTACAGAAGGATAAAACTTCCTGTTTTTTCACTGTTGATGCCTCTCCATGGATCCCAGTATCCTCCCAGCCCTCCTTACTGCCTTCTCATATTAGTGCCCACCTTTAGGTCATCTGATATAATTACTCCAAGGCCCATTTCCATTTTTGTTGTTGTTAGTATCTCACCCCTATTGTGTACTCTTCCCTGGGTTTTTTCCCCAGGCATTACCTTGCACTTCTTTGCATTGAATATGAGCTGCCATGCATTTGACCATTCATCCAACCCTAGCTAAGTCCCTTCTCATCCTTTCCATCCCACCCTGTGTATCAACCCTGTTGCAGATCTTTGTGTCATCTGCAAAGAGACATATCTTTCCTTCCAGGTGCTCTGCAATGTTGCTTATAAAGACATTAAAAGGACTAGTCCCAGTACTGCACCCTGCAGTACCATGCTAGTTACCCCTCCTTTCTTCACTGTGGACTCCATTTACTATTATTCTTTGTGTCCTGTTGTCCAGCCAATTTGTTATCCAGGCTACCACCTTGGGACCCACTCCAAGGCTGGCTAACTTGTATATTAATCTTGTGTGGGACTGTGTCAAATACCTTGCTAAAATCTAGGTAGGCCATGTCCACAGACCCTCCCTGATCTACTACTTTGTCGCCCAGTCAAAGAAATCTATTAGATTTGTCTTACATGAACTTACTGCTGTGAATCCATGCTGCCTGGCCCTTGTGTCCTGTTCCCCACTGGCCTCTAGGTACTCAACAATTCTTTCCTTCAGAGTGATTACATCATTTTTCCTACCACTGAGGTCAAACTAACTGATCTGCAGTTTCCTGCACCTGCCCTGCTCCCACTTTGTGAAGTGGAATCACATCCACCCTCCTCCAGTCCTCAGGTACCACCCCATCCTCCCATGATTTGTTAAAGAAAGTAGTCAGTGGTATCAGTAGTTCAGCCCTTAATTTCTTTTAGAATTCTGGTGTGAATCCCATCAGGCCCCATTGCTTTGTCCACCCTCTGTTTCAAGAGTTCTTTCAGAAACTTTTCTTCTGTGAATGGACTGGTATAGACTCCCTATCCAAAGTGTTTCTCTTGTTTGGTTTAGGTACCTCCCCTCCTCATCCATTGTGAATACTGAGCAGAAATATTTATTCAGTATCCCTGCTTTTTCACTGTCACCCTCTACCCACATTCCTTCCCTTTATTAAGACTCAGTATTTCTTCCTTGGTCATTCTTCACTCCCTAATGTACCTATTAAAGTTTTGTTCCCTTCTTAACAGAGTTGGCTATCTTTTCTCAGTTTGGACCTTTCCATTCTGACTGTCTTCCTGCCTCCTTCAGCTTTAACTGATAAAGTTCTCTGTTCTGCTCCTTCTGTGTTTCTTATATTTCCTGAATGCTATCCTTTCTCCTTAACCTTCCCTGACACCTCTTTGAGAACCATAGTGTTTTTTTTTCTCATTTTGTTTTGTTGATTTGTTTCACACAACGCTTGTTGATTCTGTGATGCTGTTTTCATTATTCCCCATTGTTCCTCCACCCTCCTTCTTGCCCATATTTGCTAGTGGTTTCTCTGAGGCACTCTCTCATTTTCCCAAAGTCAGCCCTCCTAAAGTCCAGTACTCTTGCTTTTGTATGGCTTGACTCTATGGCTGTGTTTATCGTGAACCACACAGTTTGGTGGTCGCTTGTTTCAGATGGCCACCCACTTCTAAATCTGAGATCCTTTCTCCATCCCTGTTTGAGAGTACTAGGTCTAAGATTGCTCCCTCCCAAGTGGGTTCCAACACTAGCTATCTGAGGCATTCTCCTTGTAGGGCATCAAGAATGACCATGCTCATAGATGTGCCTGCAGCAAAGGTGCTCCAGTTAATATCTGGCATACTCAGGTCCCCATCAATAATATCTCCCTGTTTCTACCATTCTAAGGATGCTTTCTATCATTTCCTTGTCCATTCCCCTGAGATGGGGTCTGTACACAACCCCATGTGGATTGTGGTGCCATTTCCTGTCTCCAAGGTGAGCCATAGTGCCTCATCTTCCTCCTGTTTACACTTTAGTTCTGTTGCTTTAATCCCTTCCCTTACATAGAGAGCTACTCCTCCTCCTCTTTTACCCTCCCTGTCCCTCCTGTAGATTGCGTATCCTGGTATGTTGACATTCCAGTCATGGCTGTCTGTGTACCATGTTTCAATGACTGCCACAATATCCAGGCATCCTTCTCCATCAAGGCCACATGTTCAGGGAGCTTGTTATACAGACTGTGGGCACTGGTACTTATCACCCTCCATTTATTGATGGCTATACCCTTTTAACCCCTTCCTTTCCTTCTTGCCATGCTATGGCACTGAGCCTGCCACAACCCTCTAGACTGGATACTCTGCTAAATACTTTCTGTTGCTTTGCCACCTCTGCCCCTCCCCTTACTCACCACTGTCTTCTCTATTCTGCTCTCTCCTTATCACCACTATCCACAGCTGTATGGTTCACTGTGCCTAACTCATTGCTAAGTTCTGGTTTGGGACTCTTCCCTTACCTCTCCTCTCATCTTTTACAACCAACCTTCAGCATACTCCTTTCAACACAGGACCTTGGACCAACCATGGACCTTTCTTCTTCCTCACCCCCATTCTGCTGCAGATCAGTCAGCATTCTCCTATCATCTTCTCCCACTCTAGAACAAACTCCCTCTGACCTTCACCTATCCCCTCTGTCTCCTCTTTCAAAAGACTCCTCAGACTTCTCCCTCCACACAGTGTTCACACTCCTGCTCCTCTTTACATCCAACTTAAGCCTATCCACCTGACTATCACTGCAGCCATCATCCAAAGCTTCTCTTTCCTTACCCTGATTACTCTGCCAACTTCCCAAAGCTTTGTGGTGGGTTTGCTACACTGTTCCTGGTATTTTAAAATGTTCTTAGCTACTTAGTTATATTTGGGCAGAATGAGAAGAGATCTGGATAAACTAGCAGAATGGTCAGAATAGTGGCAACTGGGATTTAATGCAAAGAAGTGCAAAATCATGCATATAGGGAAGAGAAACCCTGAAGCCACTTATAGGCTGGAAGGGAGTTGCTAGCAGTCACAAAGGAAGAAAGAGACTTGGGCATCATCATCACTGATGACCTAAAATCATCCAAGCAGACCTCAAAGCAGTAGGTAAGGCTAGGGGTGTTAGTGTATAGTAGGGTATCACAAATGTAAGAGGGAGGTAATAATCCCTATGTACAAGACATTGGTTAGGGCCCCATCTGGAGTACTGTGTGCAGTATTGGAGGCCACACCTTCACAAGGACATTAACCAAATTGAGGCAGTCCAGAGAAGGCAACTAAAATGGTGCAGGAACTGCATCAGAAGACATATGAGGACAGATTAATGGAGCTCAATATGTATACCCTTGAGCAAAGGAGGGAGAGAGGTGATATGATCGAGGCATTCAAACACCTTAAGGGCATAAACAAGGTGAAAGAGTCTAACATGTTTAAATATAAGAAAATAGCAGGACAAGAGGACACAGCATGAGATTAGAGGAGGCCGATTAAGGGGAATGTGAGGAAATTCTTTTCACAGAAAGGGTGGTAGATGCATGGAATGGCTTACCACAAGAAGTGGTGGTTGGTGAACACAGTGTGCAGGGCTTCAAACAGGCATGATAGGCATAAGGGAGCAATACAAATGACTATGAATAGATAGGTCACTGACAGAGCAAAGGCCAATGGCACATTTATAAGGTAGAAAAGAAATGGCAGACTGGATGGGCTTAGTGTCCTTATCTGCCATCAACTTCTATGTTTCTATGTTTCTATTTGTTGTTCCTGTCCTAATCTGCTGCAATGTTACTTGATTTGTCTATTTATCTAAAAGGTTTTGTATACCATGCGTTTTCTACTGATTCGATACCTGTACTACCATGTTCACCTACCGCTGGTCACACCTGAAAATGAGCCCTGGCTCAGCGTCCCTTTCCAGTTACCCAATTTTAAATAACTAAATATGTTAAAATGGAAAAGAACAAGATTAATGCACAATGCTATGATGGAGCAAGTGTTATGAGTGATGCAGTGAATGGTTTGTGTGCTTGCATAACCGATATGCTACCAAAAGTCTTATATTTACACTATTTTGCTCAGTGATTGAACTTGGTTTCAGTGTTCACAATGACAGAAAACACATATGCAAGCAATTTCTTTGGTACTCTTGCAAACTCTTTACGCTCTCATTGAAGATAGTCCACAGAGACACAGTGTACTTATGAAAACAATAAGATCTGTATAGGGTTCAAACCCTGTTAAAACAACTAAGAGTCTTAGTGATACCCGATGGAGTTGTTGAAGTGAAGCTATTGCTGCAGTAGATGAAACCTGGAAGGCATTATGAATGCCTTGGATGAAATTTAAGAGACATCTAGAATTCATACAATTTTGCAGTTGCTAGAGGTCTATTGTTTCAGAATAAAACTTTTGAATTCATTCTTTGTTTAGAAGTTGTGAAAGATATAGTTGGCAGATGCCTTACTGTCAGTGACTACTTGCAAAAATCAAGTTAGATATCATCTGTGCAATTGAAACAATGGACGTTCTCAAACCTGGATACAGAGTAGCCGAAAGGATAAAAATTCCTAGTACTCTTAAAAGCAGGACAGAGCTGTGAAAACCTTTGTATCAATACCAAAACAACAGTGTCATGACAAAGCAAAGTGCCAAGACGTCTTTGATAACAGAGCTGTGGCTGAACATGTTTCAATCTCAAGAGGATGAACTGAGAGGAAATATGCTATGCAGTGTTCTTGATCATGTTGGGATCGAACTCAAAGAGAGATTTAGCCAGGAGTCTTGTTAAATTTTAATCCTATGGGATTACTTTTGAAAAAAACCTTCGAGACAGAGAAGTAATTGAAGCATTGGCAGATAGGTTTTGTGTACCATGGACTGAGCTTTGCACAGAGTGGAAATTGTTTGTCCATGACTACTTGATACATACAACTGCCCCAGAGTTTCTGAATACTTTTTACCTGAAGGTCTCAGCCCAAGTATACCAGCTGTGTTTAATGTTTTGCAACCTTCAAGCACTTTGCCCATTACTCCTGCAAGTTGTGAGCACACTTTCTCCAAATGGGATTCTGAAAAATAAATTACATTCTACCATCAGCCAGTCATGTAGGCTCCCTCTGATGACTATGTACATAGAACAGGACCTGGTTGATGCTCTGAGTATCGATTATGTTCTTCAGAATTTGCTTTTACTGGAGATAGGCATTTAGACTTTGGTTTGTAATAGCACCTCTGCAAAAAGTGACTTTATACCACTGTACACAAGGCAAACTGTTTAGTGAAGTGAGCCTTTTCATTCTCTCTCTTTCCCACACCTCTAAACTATCTGAAAACAGAATTCACTACTATAGGTCTCTCTCCCATCCTGGCCTGTCTTCAGCCACCCTCTCTCTCTCTCTCTCTCTCTCTCTTTCTCTCTTCTCCTGGCTGCTAGCAATCTGTCACACTCTTTCTTGCTCACACTCAGCTTCTTTGCTGTTGCTGCATTAGGTGCTGGCTCTCTGCTTGCCCATGCTGCTCTCAGCTTCTCTGAAGCATTTCCTGATGTGCTGCTGGGGATTACTTCCTTAGTGTGCTGCATGACATCGTCAAACAGTCATGAAAGAAAATGTAACATCCTTACAAAATAGTGCTTCATCATGGTGGACTGTAATGCAGCTTGCCTAACTGTAAAATGCAGGAAAATGCAACATTTACAGTGATTTTTCTTCAATGTTTCTGTGGGGGTATGCCCCCAGACCCCATAACTTTGTTAGGATTTTGGGCCCCCTTGTTCACTACTCTTGTGCATGCTTAGGGACACAGAATAGGCAGGGAGAACAGTCTTACAGTATTAATGTCAGTGACAGAAAATGAGCAGGGAGCACAGTCTCACAGTATTAATGTCAGTGACAGAAATGAGCAGGGAGCACAGTCTCACAGTATTAATGTCAGTGACAGGGAATGGGCAGGGAGTACAGTGTCACAGTATTAATGTCTTGACAGAGAATGGCAGGAGTAATAGTCTCACAGTATTAATGTCAGTGACAGAAAATGAGCAGGAGTACAGTGTCACAGTATTAATGTAAGTGACAGAAATGAGCAGGGAGCACAGTCTCACAGTATTAATGTCAGTGACAGGGAATGGGCAGGGAGTACAGTCTCACAGTATTAATGTCAGTGACAGGAAATGAGCAGGCAGTACAGTCTCACAGTATTAATGTCAGTTACAGGAAATGGGCAGGGAGTACAGTGTCACAGTATTAATGCCAGTGACAGAGAATGAGCAGGAGTACTGTACAGTCTCACAGTATATTGTTAGTGACAGGAATGAGCAGGAGTACAGCCTCACAGTATTACTGTTGGTGATACAGAGTAAGCCCGAATACAGTTTCAGTATTATTTTCATTGATGGGGAATAAGATGTAAATACAGTCTCACAGTATTAATGTCATTGATAGGCGTGTGAGCATTTTATTCTAGTGTCACAGTATTAACGCCAGTGGATAGCGAGCACCACTGACAGTGACGCATACTTAAAAGTAAAGCTGCTGCTGTACTTGGTGATATTTATTCATAATTCTGCTCAAAAGTTTTCAAAAGTCAATTCAACCTTATTTGTTAGAAGTTAGTCTTAAATGACAAATTGCACAGGATTCAGTTTTGGGGCTGTTAATTACATGTAACAGTCAAAAGTAACAGCACTCTAACCAAGGACATATCTTTAAATTATTTATTTCATCTCATCAAAGTGCTCAAGTGCAAAACAGGCTAAAAACCACACATTGTGCGGCCAGTTGCTACCATGTGTCATGGTTTCTAGCTTGTTTTGCACGAGCATTTTGGAGGAGATGAAAGAACAATTTGAAATATATGTCTTGGTGTGGAAAGTTGCTACCTTTTGATTTGTTAGGAAGTTACAGTAGGGAATGAATTCTTAAAAAGAGGCTTGTAAATCCATTTTTGTTTTCTGTGGGAGAAAAATGTTTGATTGATGGCAGTGGTTCCACCGGGATGAAGTTTAGCAACAGCATGGCAGGCAGAAGTACTATCAATGTTTTGTCAGGCCACAGTAAGTTTGACATTAACCAAATAAAGACATGCTGTCACATATAACATTGGACATTGGTGAACTGAAAGAAAACATGGAAATAACCACCTGAGTTCAAACAGACTGCAGAAAAGTGGATTTTTCCTTTTACTGTAATTCCCTGGATATGGTTCAGACTTTCATACATGACTGTATCTTGAAAGATTTGAAGTGTTTGCCACAGCTGATTACAAATGAAACTGTGAACTCCTGATGAGGTCAAGCTAGTTCTCTGCATGGTAGTGTGATTGAGAATTCTAACACAGGCACTAAGAAGTCAGAGAAAGATAATCACATATGCTTCACAACCCAGAAAAATTACTTGGGTGTACCTCCCTCCCCTTCTTATGCTGAAATGACCAATTTAAACAAAAGCTTTTATGCCATCACGTTCTGATCTACAGTAAAAGTAAACCTCCTACAGGAGCATTGTCCTCCGATCAATAACAGCAGGCCCAAAGAAACCCAAAGAAGCAGACCTGTAGCAGAAGCAGGAGGGTAGACCTACACCAAGATCCACCATCCAGCTCTGCCAATGTGTGAGCCTTCAAGAGCACTGCATGGTTGATGCAGTACTATCACAGCATTGGGTATTATCTAACCAGAAGAGAATGATGAATAGGGCCTTAATGCTGAGATAATGTCATGGCACAGCTAGATGCTCTGCTCCTAATCATCTTTTCATTGTTCCCATTCTCCTATTTTGCCTTATCCCACTTTAATCTGTTTTACAATTATCCCTCCAGTCCCTACGCTATTGTACCATACAATTGAATATTACCTGTATGTAAATCTAAGATGCAGCACTAACTGTTCTTGTTTATGATCTCCTCACTGTATTGTAGCACTTGTCTTTTGTAAATATCTGCTGTATTATCCCATTTCCATCCCCCAGATACAATCTGAAATGAGCATTCATGATCAGTATGTCTTCCTGGTGAAGTATTTCAATAAATAAAACCTCAAACCATGAATGGGACATGACCATACCAAGGTACTTATTGTTCAGAAAAGACAGAACAAAGGCCTGGGTAGGGTGACTAATGCTGTAGGCAATAGAGGGAACTGAAATAGACATTCTAGGGAGTCAGGTACCTCGAAACCCCATGTGCTAGCAGCCACAGAAAATGGGAAATAAACCATGACCAGTGTGGTCAATAGACCACCAAGTCATGATTATAAGGCAGAGTATCTGCATCAGAGGAGGAGAAGGACCTGGGAGTGATAATCACTAGTGATCTGAAGCACTCCATACAGTGCAAAAAGTAGCAGCAAAGGCAAACAAGATGCTGGGTTGCATATCTAGGGGACTCAGAAGTAGGAGAGAAGAGGTTATACTAGCCTTTTACAGGTCACTGGTAAGGTCAGATCTAGAGTATGTTCAGTACTGGTGCTCACACCTCAAAAAGGACATTAACCTGCTGGAGAAGGTCCAGAGGAGGCTACAAAGATGATAGTGGGTCAGCAGGCTAAGGCATATAAGGAGAGGTTGAGGGCACTGAACATGTACTCCCTGGAAGACAGGAGAGAGGGACATGATTGGGACTTTCAAGTACTTGACAGGGATAAATAAGGTTGATAAGGACAATCGCTTTAAGCTGAGTGGCAACCATAACATGAGGGGCACAGTCTTAAGCTGGAGGGTGGGAGGTTTAGGAGGCAGGTCAGAAAGCACTTCTTCACAGAAAGGTTGGTGGGCACTTGGAATGCACTTCTGGAAGAGGTTATCTTATTGAAGAACTGGGCAGCTTTAAGATAGGCTGGGATAAGTATAGGGGAAGATAAGAATCATGGGTAGGGAGGATTGGAGGAGGGGAGGAGGGCAGGAACATTAGCTCAGTTGTGGACCCTGCAATATGAGCAGACTTGATAGACCAAATGGTTTTCTTCTGCTGGCTCCTTCCATATATTCATATGTATGTAGATAAGGAAATGGGAAAGATACTTTGGATGGTGGCCAATTTAGAAGAGGTGGAGGTAGTAGGTGATTTTAATATACCAGATGTAGACTTTAAAATGTCAAGTCCAGCAAGTACTATCAGTGTATGGTGAATGCATAGAATGAGTTTTTCCTAGTTCAGTTAGTCCAAGGCCTGACAAAGGAAGGGTCTCTGCTGAGTACACCAGTAATGCCCTCTGCATCAGATGTGAATGCTTAAATATCATTATATTAATTCTGAGCAGCTCACTTGATATTGTTTGCCTTGTGGAATACGAATGAAGAATGTTAACATACTTTCACATGTATTCTGAGACTATTTACCTCCAAGATCATAAACATTTGTAAATGGTGAAAGGTCAAACGCTGTAACCACATCTTCTCCGCAGATGTTCCAGGCTGAGCTCAAGAAACTCATGTATTGGATTATCTGTTCCTAGAACTGAAGAGTGAAGAAACAAAAACAGAATTAAATATCTTTAAACTATAATTGATAGTGAAGCAGATGAGAACTTCAAGACAGAAGTTCCATAAATGGGTACTAGTTCTAGTGACATTTACTAGTGACATGAACCTTGAGAGAAAAGCATACTGAGGCAGCTGTGAAATTGAAGGCAAAGGTAACCAAAACACACTTTAATGCAAGAAACCAAGAGAGCAAACTATACAGAGGCAGCTGTGAATTTGAATGCAGGATTTACATAAACAGGTTCTAGTGGCACATACTGTACCTTGAGAGCAAAGCATAGAATGCCAGCTGTAAAATGCAAGGCATCAGTTATTCGACAGGAACCATGAGAGTAAACAATAGAGAGCTAGCTCTGAAATGGAGGTGAAGGTAACCAAAGTAGTTTCTAGGTAAAGGAACCATAAGAGCAAAGCATATAGAGGCAGTTGTGAGGTTAAAGGCATCGGTTATACAAACAGGTTGTAGTGGTAAACCTTAAGAGCAAAGCAAGAGAGATGGCTGTGAAATGCAAGGCATCAGTTACTGTACATAAATGGGTTCCATTGTCATGAACCATGAGAGCAAAGCATAGAGAGACAACTGCTGTATGTAATTTAATGCAATGGTTACGTAAACAGGTTCAGATGATCAGAACCATGAGAGCAAAGCATACACAGACAGCTGTGAAATGACGAGGCATCAGGTTAAATAAACAGATTCTAGTGACCAGAACCATGACAGCAATGCCTGCACTGATTTGTAATTCTAAAATTTGCAAACTTAAAGGACACTGTCAGCTTTACCCTCCATTTTAGTAATCTCTGTGCAGTGTGCCTTTTAGCACACACGTAATTAATTATTACAGCAGAATAAGCCCATGAACTTTGAAGCTGGCACAAATACCTTAAATATAAGTATTTACTGAAGTTAGTCTTTCCTGGTCGTCAAAACTCAGGTGACACGGAAGCATAATCCCATTGAGGACGCCACCAGGACCGAGCGTGTCTACAACTGACATTTTATGCCAAGCTGACTTTAAGGACATGCTGCCCATATGAATGTGTATGTCATGAACTGCTCCTGCTAATTTAAAATTAAAACCAAGCCCTGCATGGCTCGCAATTTACTTTTAAAACCGATGCAGAAATCCCGCTCATGCTTGGAACACAGATGTGTTGAGATCCCAGCATGCTAGAACGTGCTGCCCTTTGTGCATGTCCACTGATATTTGATCCCTGGATAACTACACAAGGGAAACATGTGCAGTAAAAAATTTGTTGGGAGACATACTGTAAGAAGAAATGTGAAAAAGTCAGCAGTCAGCCCAAGGTTGGAAGAAAGCTGTTTAAAGAGTCTTTGCAAAAGATTTCTGTTTCCTCCAGGAACAACACACAAATTCCTGCCTTGGGTTTTGTAAGCTGGCAGGACGTTTTCTGACAGAGGGTTTAAGTTGCCTGAGGCCCTGAGTGCTTTCTCCTTCTGGTGGGTGACAGCAAGTCGCTCTTGGGGTGCAGAGGACATTGGAGACCAGCACCTCCTGCATCCCATGCCACCCAGAAGTGAGTTGGTCAGCTGCACCTACACAATCACATGCATCTGCAACCCTGAGGAAGATCTCCCAATAGAGCCAGCCTGGATAATTTGCTTAGGTCATGAGTACTGGTCAATACCCTCCAATTGTTCTGCTAGTCAGGAAAAGTAGGAGTAACTGCTGTGCATTTCTGCATGATTATTAATCAAAGCCCATTTATAGAACTGAAACAGACAGGTGAAACTAGCATTTGTGTTGAATATTTTGTTTGGGACCTCAACCACCAGCCTACAATTGGTACCTCACCATGGTGCAACATCAGACCTGCAACTGCCTAATGTGTGGACACAATTGCATTGTGAGCTCCCAATGGACTTTAGAGTACTGGTGCACCAGCAGGGGAGACTGTAAATACTGTATGGGTATTCACCAGAGGGTGGTGGGATTTAGGAGTGATTTAGAACCATTTCATTGCATTTAATCCATTCTGTTCCTCAATACAGAGCGTGTTTCTTTCCACATAATAAATACCTATGCTAGTTTCACCTGTCTGTTTCAGTTCTATAAATGGGCTTTGATTAATAATCATGCAGAAATGCACAGCAGTTACTCCTACTTTTTCCTGACTAGCAGAACAATTGAGAGGTATTGAGGCAGTATAGCTGCAGTGGTCTCAAGGCTCTGAGCTGCAAATCTGGTGATATCCAGCAGACCAGACCTGGGTTTGAATCCCACAGCTTCCACTTGCATACTGTGTGACCTAAACAAATCACTTAACCTCCTTGTGCTCCCAGGTCACTCCTGTAAAAAGCTTTTCAGCTTAGTGTGCTATACCTGGTTAAACAACTTAAAAAAAATTCCTTCTGTTTAAACTGCAGATTGTTGTGTTTGCATGCATACCGCATACATTGCGGGGTGGAGGGTTTGTGTATAATCATAAAGGTTCCAGTCATGAGGTTGGGTTGCATTCATTACCTGTGGGGCAGTACCTTTGCAGCTATTTGTCAAAAGGATCTCCATAGGTGGAGACCCTATAACACTTTTTATTACATCCAATACCAACTGAACCCAGTTGCTATTAAGCAGAAGGCCTTATAAATTGTACCTGGTATTATCAGATAGGCATAGACCCACACCTGCTCTCGTGGAGGTGGTTACACTTAGAAACATAGAAACAAGATGTGCCAGCAGAAGAAAAGACCCAAAAGTCCATCCAGTCTGTCCATTCCCTGCCTATCTCCTTGCTTGGCTGAGGTCCATCCAGTCTGCCCATTCCCTGCCTCTCTGTATGCTCAGCTGGGGTCCATCCAGTCTGCCCATTTCCCTCTCTACATGCTCGGCTGATGTTAATCCAGTCTTCCCATTTCCCTGCCTCTATATGCTCAGCTGGGCTCCATCCAGTCTGCCCATTTCCTGCCTCAACATGCTTGATTGATGTCCATTCAGTCTACTCATTTCAATGCCTATCTGCATACTCAACTGATGTCCATCCAGTCTGCCCATTTCCTGCCATTTTCCATGCTTGACTGAAGTCCATCCAATTTGCCCATTCAACAGCTTATCTCCATGCTCAACTGACGTCCATCCAATCTGGCCATTCTCTCTCTATCTCCATGCTCGCACGATGTCCATCCAGTCTGCCCATTTCTCTGCTTATCTTCATGCTTGGCTAATGTCTGTCCAGTCTGCCCAATTTCTGGCCTAGCTCAATGCTTGACTGAGCTCCACCCAGTCTGCTAATTCTCTGACTATTCCTATGTTCGTCAGAGCTCCATCCCGTAAGCCATTTCCATGCCTATCTCTAAGCTTCGACCAATGTCCATCCAGTCTGCTTATTTTCTGCCTATCTTCTTGCTTGACTAATGTCCATCCAGTCTTCCAATTTCCTGACCTAGCGCCATGTTCATCAGGGCTCTAACCAGTCTGCCCATTTCCTTGCCTATCTCCATGCTCTGGTGAAGTCCATCCAGTCTGCCAATTTTCTTGCCTGTCTTCATGCTCTGGTGAAGTCCATCCAGTCTGCCAATTCCTTGCCTGTCTCCATGTTCAACTGAGGTCCAACAAGTCTGTATATTTCCTGACCATCTCCATGCTTGATAATGTCCATCCAGTCTGCCCATTTTCCTACCTACCCCAATGCTCAGCTAATATCCATCCAGTCTGCCTACTTCCCTGCCTATCTTCATGCTCTGGTGAAGTCCATCCAGTCTGACAATTCCTTGCCTATCTCCATGCTCTGGTGAAGTCCGTCCAGTCTGACAATTTCCTTGCCTGTCTTCATGCTTGTCAGAGCTCCATCCCATCTGCCCATATACCTGCCTATCTGTATGCTTGATTAAGGTCCATCCTGTCTCCCCATATCCCTGCCTATCTCCATGCTCAAATGAGCTCTGACTCATTCTGCCCATTTCCCTGCTCTTCTCCATGCTCAAATGAGCTCGACTCATTCTGCCCATTTCCCTGTCTATTTCATGCTTGACTAATGTCCATCCTGTCTGCCCACTTTTCTGCCTATCTCCATGCTCAACTGAGGTTCATCAAGTCTGTCTATTTCCTGTGTATCTCCATAGTTTGCTAATGTCCATCCAGTTTTCCTATTTCCTGCCTATCTCCATAGATGGCTAATGTCCTTTCAGTTTTCCTATTTCCTGCCTATATCCATGCTTGGTTAATGTCCATCCAGTTTTGTCTATCTCCATGCTCATCTAACATCCACAGAGTCTGCCCATTTCTCTGCCTATCTTCATGCTTGACAAAGGTCCATCCTGTCTGCCCAACCCCTGCTCTATCTCCATGCTTGAGTGAGCTCCATCCAGTCTACCTACTTCCTGCCTATCTTCATGCTTGACTGAGTGCCATCCAGTTTGCCACTTTCACTACCTATCTCCATGCTCAACTAATGTCTATCCAGTCTGCCCATTTCCCTGCCTATTCCATGCTTGACTAATGTCCATCCAGTCTTCCTGTTTTCCTCCCTATCTCCATGTTTGGCTAATGTTGGGCAGAATTTAGATATCTGATAGCCCTAGTTGCTGATCATCACCCCTTCCCCAAGTATAATTTTTCTCTTCTGCCTGTGGGTCCCACAATTCCAGATATCTGTCCCACCTGAATTTGAACTTCATCAGTCTTTGCTTCAAGCACTTCTGTGACTGGTCTATTCAATTAGTTCCCAACCATCTCTGTGAATAGAAACTTCCTCATGTCCCTCCCATTCTCCCACCAGTCTATATCCTAGTCCATGACTCACTGTACCTCATTCATTGTAGACTAAGTCCTTACAATCAACCTTGTTGATTCCTTGCAAAAACATGGAGTATATATAACAATGATATCCTTTCCTTCCCAGCCTCCAGTGTATACATGTTAACTTCCGCAACATTTCATCATAGAATCACCCCTGCTGCCACAAGCCATCTTTATTGCCCTCCTTTGTATAGTCTTTTTTTTGATTTAATACACTTTACTGAAAACCATAGAGTGACGGACATAAAAGATTCAGCAGAACATCATGATACATAGGTAGTCCACTGTGTAAATTGCACATTGAACATTTTACAATTAGAATCATAACAGTCCTAACACAACACACAACCTTCCCCCAATCCCACTACTCCAACCCCATTTTCCACCAGAAGAAATTTAAGGAGTCAATGAAGGAAAAGAAGAGGAAAGGAGAAGGTTGTGAAAGCTCCATCTAGGGTGTTATAGGAGACACCTGGTTTGAGTGCGGGCCCAAAGGTATGAGATATGATGGTTTAACATTCATAGAGGGGTATCTTAGGTTGTACTGAGACCTTACTAGTTCACTGTATTGCCAAAAGGGTGTATGGGGTTCCCAAATATGGCTGTATTTCTGCAAGGTGTTAGACATACTAGCTATTGTGCATGCTGCCTGTAAAGCAAACATTATTTCTTTATACCACTCGACATAGTTTGGAGTAATCCAATCTTTCCAGTGCCTAAGTATGGCCTTTGGCACAGGCCTAAATCAGGGCCATATGTGGGCGCTGGTTACCCACAAGCTCATCTGTATACTCCCTATCACACAGGTTCCAGGATTGAATTTCTGTGAGAGGCCAAGCAGGGGTCTAATCTCATTTGAATGGTGACCCAAAGTGGAGAAATAGCCTCACATGACCATAACGGTGTAATAGTGTACCAGGTTCTTACCACATTTAGTGCAAAGATTTGATGATAAGCAGCCCATTTGATGCAGTCTGGAGGGGATGTAATAAAGGTCATGATTAATATAAAATTGCATGTAGCTCAAACGATCCCAACGTGATCGTATTATAAAAGATGCTTCCATATTTGAGTCCAATTCCTTGAAGGCGAGGTGGGGAAGAACTCTATCCCACCAGTAGAACCGTGAGACATCCTCAGGATCAAAAACTGACTGTAGGTAATGGTACGAGTAGGAGATCAAGTGAACTTTGGGAAGTGAGTTGAAATAAGAAAAGTGCATTCTGAAGGGGTAATCCCTATGGACCACTGCCCAGGGCAGCATGTGGCATGTGTGTGATTTAAAATATTTAAACACGGAACCCGTACTCCAACCATAAGTGTTGCTAGCCTCCTGGAAGGTCATCAATTGTTGGTGAATTAGTAATTATTCGACCCTGCTCACCTGCATGTTTGGGCAGAATTTATCTCTGGAGAGGACCTTACCTGAAATTTGAAAGTTAGGATTCCCAAACAATGATTGGGAGCTATCTTGCTTGGGGCTACCCTTAAGCAATTTAGTTAGCTGGGCTCTGGTCATAAGGGAATCTGCTAATGAGGTGCTCTGTATCTGAGTGGGTAACTGTTTTTTAGGAGGAAAGGTAGGGTACCAGTATCTATATTGTGGTTGGAACATAAGGTGGTTTCAATTCCACCCATAAAGGGTATATGAATTTGTTACATGCATCTGAGTGTGTCTGTACCAGTGTATAGATCCCACTAGGCATATTGCCAGATAGTATAGGTAGAGATTAGGACTTGTAGTCCCCACCTCTTTTATGGTGCATTAACTTAGTGTAGGCCCTTCTCGCTGTCTTCCCTGCCAGAGGAAGTTAGTTATCAGTCTATTAATGTGGGCAAACCAGTTTTGGGGCAGGAACCTGTTAAGCATCTGAAGGATACAATAAAAAGGTAGAATGTTCATTTTGATAATACTGCGCCTTCCCATAATGTTAAGGGTAATATTTTCCATCTATTCATGTCTGACTTAATAGTGGTTACCACCAAATCCAGATTGTTCTGTTTGATCATCTGAGGGAGGTACTAAGAGCTATTCCTAGGTATTTCAATTTGTCTTTTACCCATATGAGGCCTAAGTGAAGCGAGGTCAACTTTGTTGGTGTATTTGTTGAGTGGCATCACCTCAGTTTTATGTAGGTTTAGTTCATAGTTGGAAATCATACTGAACTGTGAAATTAACTGTAAAGTAGCAGGAAGGGACTGAGCGGGGAAGAGAGTGCAGTAATATATCATCCAGATAAACAGATAATTTATATTCTTTCACCTATTCTTATACCAGAGCTATGCGGTGCACAGAGAATCTTATGGATGAGAGGTTCTAGGAACAGATTAAACAGATATGGGAGTAGGCAGCCCTGTCTTGTTCCTTGATATAGGAAAAGGATGAAGACAGTGAACCATTACAGGAGACTTTGCTGTTGGTGAAGAGTAAAGTATTTCCACCCAGTGAATGAAGGTTTGGGAAATATGGTATTTAGGTAAAATAGAGAGCAAGTAGTCCCAAAAGACTCTATCAAAGTGCTTTTCTGTGTCCAGGGAAACCAAAGCAGCAGGTACTGAGGAATCCTGACGAGAAAAAGGTAGGGCAATTCTAAAATGATCTGCTGAGAGCCAACCTCTAACAAATCCTATCTGTTCTCTACTGATCAAGGAGTCCCAGACCAGATTTAGCCGATTTGCCATGATTATGGCTAAGATCTTAATGTCACCATTAACAAGGGAGATGGATCTGTGATTCACAACTTTGAGTGGGTCCCGGTCTGGTTTAGGAGTACAATAATTATGCAGTTGTCAAGCAGTGGTCTGATAGCCAGCTTCGAATATGTAGTTAAAAGTATCCAATAATATAGGGAGCTTGATCCCAAATTTTTATAAAAATTGGAGGTAAATACATGTGGGGTCAGGTGATTTTTCTATGGGTAATGATTCTATAGCCGCATGGATTTCGCAGTAGTAAGGGGGGCCTGTAGTATAGCAACTTGAGAGTTAGAAAGTTATGGAGGCCAATATCACGGAGAAATAAGTCCATTTGAGTTGCAGAAAAGGGAACCTGGGTGGGGCATATAAAGCCTGATAGTAGGTTTTAAAGGATTCCACTATGTCCCAGGTCGAAGTACAGGGTGTCCCTCATCTGTTAAAAGAGGGGACGATTCAGTCCATTTCCTGTGAATGGAGCCTCAGAGCTAACAGTTTCCTGCCCATTCCCTTGGTCAAAATAAGTATTTTAGAGTGGAGTATTGGATACTCTGCTATTTCCTTTGTATGGTCATTATTTGATTCCTATCTTTCTTGTGTTGTGGAATTCAGAACTGACACCATACTCCAGATACAGTCTGTGTTTAACAGGAACCTGTATTGGGGTAGTATCACTTCCTTCCACCTACTGCATTATCAAATTTCCTTCCTATACATCTCAGCATCCGTTTGCCTTCCTGTACACTTTGATGCACTGAGCGTGGACTTGAGGCAGTGACTTATGATGATCCCTAGGTGTCTCTCCTGAGTTATCAGCACCACCCTTACTGCCTCATGCAGTAGTTAATTTTGGGGTTCCTGTTACCAATGTGCATCACTTTGCACTTTTTGTTGTTGAACTTTATTTGCCATAATCTGGACCACTTTTCTAATTGTTGCAGGTCTCTTTATGTCTCTTAACTCCCTCGCAATGTCCATTCTGCTACAGATCTTAGTGTCATCAGCAAAGAAACACATCTTATTTGGGAGTTCCTCTCTATATTACACATGGAAATATTGAAGACCACCAGAACCAATTTCCGTACTACCTCACTTGTAAGTCCCCTGGCTCCAACTGTGGCCACATTGGCTACATGCTTCACACCCACACACACCACGAGACTCCCAACTCTTCAACCCCCACCTGGTAACCTCCAGAGGCAGGGCCTCTAGAAGAGACAAGCAGACTTTAAGTCAGTGACCCAGTAGCAGGAGTCCAGTTGTCGGTGCAGGGTCCTGCATGGGGCATTATCCCTCAACTGAAGGACCATTTTTGTGATGCTGTGTGCTCTCCAGGAGGTGGGATGTGCAATGACATCTGTGGGATGAACCTGACATCACTCCTGCCTCCCACTGATTCAGGTGCCAGTCACAACAGATCCCCTGGCCTCCACCAGGAGTCCAGACAGTTGGACACTCAACCTCCCTTTCCCCAGAGAAAGAGAGCCATCCCTTGTACGCTCAATCCTTCTCCACCCCACTGGCCTCGAACTCCAGAGTCCATTCCTGAACTCGAGATGTCAGCATCACAAGCAGACTCCTTCACTGAGTCAGTGGGCTAGCCAGTGTGGCCCATTGATGACCACCCTTGGCATCCCACTTAACAGTTAGGTCCCCTAGCCACCTTGTCAGTTTTTCTCCTGTTCCTAATTTGCCTAGCTTTTTAATTAACTTTTCTCTGGGACAGAATGAAAGCCCTTGCTAAAGTCAAGGTACAAAACATCCACTGCTTGGCCTCTTACCACCACCTTTGTGACCCAATAAAAGAAGTCACTCAAGTTAGTTTGGCATGATCTCCCTGTTGCCAATACATACAGTCTCCTGTCTCGGAATGTGTTAGACTGGGACATATTGTTTAATGAGCAGAGCAGGGACAAAAGCAAAAATAAAAATAAAAGTGATCGTGAACATGATAAGCTGAACTTTATCACCACGTGATAGCATTCAGGCTAAAAAGTGGACTATATCAAAAAGAACTGTCCCATTTTACAAGTTGGAATTAAGCTAAGACATTTTTAAGTAATTTGCCCAGGTTCATTTACAAATGGAACGAAAACATAGGTGATAGGGTAGTAACAGTTACCACAAAGGTGTTCAAAGTAATAGAAGTTGGTTTCCACCATTGCTTAGGGGTTGTTTCATATGCAAATTATGTAAATTTTGTGACTACATCACGTGCACTAATACAGTTGTAAACAGGGCAGATAACTTGATTATTCACATCTTGGATTTTATTAATTGTGTTGCAACTTATGTTGTTTACATGGCAAGCTGTAACTGTGGAGCCTACTATATAGGTCACACAAAAGGAAATTTAAAGAAAGAGTAGGTGACTATGTAACGGCTATCCTTGCAAAAACAAGGATTATATGATGGCAATGCATTTGTGTGACAGGGAAAAATGCAAGATGTGTTTAAACATGAGTGGTCATTTGTAGCAATAGAAAGAGTACATATGGGCCCTAGATGAGGCAATTTGGATGATAAACTGGCACAAAGAGAACAGTTTTGGATCTTAAGACCCAGGTTATGAGATTGCCAGGTCTCAATTATAAAACTGAAATTTCAGCTCATTTATAGTGCTTCATAAAATATAGCACTTTAATAAGTATTATTAGCAAGTTTAAATCCGTGCCTTTTGAAGAGTTTATGATCCATCTTACATGGTTTAAAGCAGTGACACTGTTTTTACATAGAATGAAAATAATTATATATATAAAAATTGAAAATGTAAAATCATAAATTTAGCGTAATAATAGGGACTAGAGCAAAAATATTGCTTGTGTTACATTTATTTATGTGATAAGATTTATTATTGCAAATGTATTTTTTTTTTTTTAATAGTGACACATCTGAGCACTGATGAACTCAGTTCATATAATATGAAATGGTGTACTATAGCTTTAAGGAAGCACTATTTATGTGTACCACTTGGGTGTGCTGTTATCCTCTTGAAAAAGTGTGTAAACATAAAAGTTGAGGTATTTGTACCTGGAGGGGCCTGCCTGGTCTGCTGTTTTATGCTGATAAATAAAAAGGAGCAACAACTGAAAAAAATATTTTGGGTTACAGTTTTTATTATGGAACTGGCGTGTGAGAGTGCACTTGGCTTTCTGTGCTTTGCTGAATTTTTCCATAAGGCACCACAGACTGTAGAGTGGCTTTTGAAATTTTGGACAACCCTTTCTGGATATTATGTCAGGGCGATATGTTGAAACTCTTTATAAGCAGATCAGATAGACCCTTGGTTTCTATCTGCCAGCAACATCTATATTTCTAAAATTATATTTTAGTTAAAAATAATCATAACATTGCACCAGCCAGGATGCCCCAGCACCCACTATCTATGGGGCTTACCTGGCTTCCAGTGATTTCCAGTGAACTGCCCCGTGGTGGGTCAAGAGTAGGGTCCCCACCCAGTCCCATTACCCACCATCTCTGGGGCTTACCTGCCTCCCAGTAATTTCCAATGGATTGCCCTCCATGGTGGGGCTAGAGTTGGGTCCCCACCTAGCCCCATCTCTGGAGCTTATCTGGCCTCCAGTGATTTCCCATGGACTGGCCCCCTGGGTATGGCCAGAGGAGGGACCCAAGCAGCCCCATCACCCACCATCTCTGGGGCTTACCAGGTCTCCAGTGATTTCCCATGGATTTCTCATGCAGGGCCAGAGGAGGGTCCCAACAAACCCCATCACCCCCATCTTTCTGGGGCATACCTGGCCTCCTGTGATTTCCCATGGATTGCCTCCCATGGCAGGGCCATAGCAGGGTCCCACCCAGCCCCATCACCCACCATCTCTGGGTCTTACCTTGTCTCCAGTGAGTTCCAATGGATTGGCCCCTGTGGTGAGGCCAGAGGAGGGAGATCCATCCTTTCCACCCCAGTGACCAAACCAAGACACGAAACAAAGGCCCAGTTAATGGGGGACTGTGATGTGCAGAGCTACATCCAGCTTGTGGGGACCTGTGTTTTTGGCCCCAGTCAATGGAGGCTAATGTGTCTACTATATGTTGAAATCTTGTGATAGTTTACAATATGTGTAAATTTCATTTATACATGTAGTAGCTCTGATAACAAGATTTATACAGATAGCTAGTGTCCACACCTATTGCATAAATATGTTTATACAACAAGTGTGGGTCTGGACTGATCAAGACAAAACTATTATTTTGCAAAGCGAACATGTCACAATGGAATACTAAACTAATCAGAGAGCAGCATTTTTACAATGCTGATGACATTAGAATGTGCAACACAAAAGCCAGCATATGTGAGAAGCATCGTAAACATAATTGCTTTTTACTTCGTATCTATCTTAATTGTGTTGGTTTGTACTGTGCTGATCTGTAATGTATGGATTTGCTTCTCCTGTGCTGAGCCATTGACAAGAGGGGCACAGTTTACATTTTGTACTTTGGTGTGTCACCCTGTCCTATAAATAAGAAGTGTGCTCCTGCCTTGACAGACTGTGGCAGGCCAAGGAAGTGTGAGGAGAGCTGTGCTGGTTGTTGTATGGGCACCACAGCACCGACAGTACTGGTAAGGTGATTGGGGTGGGAGTTCAGTGCTCTGTTGGAGGGTGCTGTATGCCAGGGATTATGGAATTGCAAGCAGCAGTACAGTGGATCGTGGCTAGGGGAACCACTGAATGCCAGGGAGGGTTGTACAATTTACAACAGGTTGGTGATCAGAGGGATGGGGGACCACTCACATATTGATTTTTTTTATTACATTATGGGCTAGTGATCAGGGGACAACCACTAGCACCACAGATTGATGTTATTACATTAATGGCTGGCAATTGGAGGAGAGGGACCACTAGCACCAAGGATTTTTTTTTTGTATTTTGGGCTGGCAATTGAGGGGACCACTTGCACCAGTGATTTTTTTTAAATTATATTACAGGATGGCAATTGGGGGGACAATAGCACAAGGGATTTTTTTTTCTTTGTTTTGTTATATTATGGCTGGTGATGAGAGAGGAGGGGGCACTAGCACTGGGCATTTTCTTTATTATATTATGGGCTGGGAATTGGGGGCACTACTACTAGCACCAGGGAGTGGTGGTGAGATGGGATGTACTAGTACTAGTACTATGGGCTGGTGATCAGTGGGGTGCCGTGGACCACAGAGGGCGGTTGTGCTGCCCCAGTGCAGCAGCAAAGTGGATACATTATCTTCGGCAGCCACTAAGGTTGCCCAGAGGAACTTAGGGACTGATTTGTTTGGCAGTATTTCTGCTGTGCAAAAGGACTGCACTGAACCCTTTAGCACAGTGCAAAGATCCTGAATATGCTTAGCATGGCTATTCATGGCCATACCCTCCCTTACCCACCCACATACTTTATGTTTTGTGCAGGTGCTAAACCTCATTGCTCAAGCAAAAGTACTTTTGAATATGGGGATACAGTGCAAACCCTGGTTTGCATGGATTCAGACCCGTTAGCACCCACACAAACTTTGATTATTGGGCCACTGTTGTATAATCAAATATGACATGGTTGAGAGTGAGACAGTAGAAAATCTTACTCATCATACCTGACATCTTCTGACCTCACTTGTGGCTTTGCCACTTGTGAGGTCAGGAAATCATGTATTGCTTTGGAAGCTATTTCTGTTATCTCACTCTCACCCATGTCATATCCCACACATACTTATTCTTTGCAACAAACTTCATTAATGCACTAGTTAGGGTTGGTTACAGTGACAAAAGTCAGTAAATGCAGGGTTGGGGTGGGGTGTACCTTGGAGTCATCAACCTAATGCTCAACTCATTCTATGAGTAAATAAGCTGAGATGGGTACAGTATATGTGGCTAGTTGGTCTAGGGTATGATTCTTGCTTTGGGTGTGAGATCTTTAGTTCAAATCCCAGATGAGCCCTTAAAATAAATGAAATGTAGCTGAGAAAGTAATATTTTAAAGGGGACGGCTCAGGGGTAATGTGAGGAAATTTTTCATAAGAGAGTGGTGGATACATGGAACAGCCTTCCTGAGGAGGTCATTGGGTCTAAAACAGTGGGGAATTCAAACATGCATGGGACAGACACAAGGCAATTATAGTGAGGGGTTGCAGGAAGTAGGCTGTTGGTTAACTAGAATCTGCAGCTTATCCAGTAGGTAGGGAAATGGGCAGACTGGGTGGGCCAAGTGGTCCTTATCTGCCGTCAAAGTCTATGTTTCTATGTATATGAGAAGTGGGTGAGCATTAGGGTTGAGAACCCCAAGGCACACCCCACTCCTGTTGTTGCTTGCAGGGTGGAATGGAGAGTTAGGGTTGGAAACCCTAACCTCACATTCCCTACTTTTGTTGCTGTACCCAACCATAACTAATGCATTAACAACATTTTTACAAAGAATTTGCTTGCTATTTGAGATACTATAACCATACCCTTATTTGCCTGCATCCATAATTTTTAAGATATTATAATATTTTCCTTATTTCCATGTGGGAGCACAGGGCCGATAGGGCCCTGTGCTCCCATCAATCCATAATGGTATCCATAGTTGTGTGTGGAGCTCCCATCTATCCATAATTTTTGAGATATTGTAATCATATCCTTATTTCCTGTAACTAGCACAGGGCCCAGAAGGGCTCGCTCCAAACTAGAGGTAGATGCAAGTTGTAAATTCCTCTTTCACAGAACTTTAGGAACTTTTGCAAAATTTTCCGCACTTCAAGCATTGGCAAGATCAGAATCTTCCGCATGGGCCTGGCAGATTTTAAACCTGTTCCGCTGAATTTTTGGCTGAACGTGTGGAATAATTAATGCACATGAACTGTGGAATAAGAGTTCTGAGGAATTTTATTCTGCAGTTTAATGGGTATTTCCACAGTACATGTAATTATTTCACAGTTGAGTGCTCAGTACTGCAGATTTTTTTTCTGCAGTTTAATACAATAATCCACAATTCATATATATTTTTTCTGCAGTTCCAAGTCAGAATTTCCACAAAAGTTGTTATTCTGATTTCTGAACTTACATGGAAGCGAAAGTCTGACTTTCATGGAAATTCTGCAGGCGGACATTTTCACACATATCTACTCCCATCAGTTCATGATGGTATCTGTATTTGCATGTGGGAGCACAGGGACCAGAGCATGCATAATTTTTGAGATAGTGTGATCGTATCCTTATCTGCCTGTGGAAGCACACGGCCTTCTGGGTCTTGCACTCCATTTCGTGGTGCACAGCACCACAGGAACATCTCACAGTACAATGTTATCCTATGGGAAACATAGCAAACTTTGAAACCTACATAACTCCACACCAAATGAATAAATATCTTTTCACCAAACCAACAATAGACACATCTGTGGGCAAACCCTTTAAACCCTGAAAATTTCAGACCAAAATTGAAAGCTATGTTTTCACAGCAGATTGAAATCGAAATGACTGGTTACACCTCACATTACAAAGTCATCATATTGGAAAAGTAGGAAAATTTAAGAACTCCAGAGCAAAGTTATCTGTTTTCACCAAACCATCAAAAGACAGAGCTGTGGAGCAAGCCTTTGTACCCTGAACATTTCAGACCAAAATTCTGAACTGTTGCTTCATTGTGAAGTGACAAAAACGTTTGTATAAAAATTATTTTTTGCAAATTGCGAAACAGGATCCTGTTTCGCATTTTCTTTTTGGAGTTTGCAGAAAAGAAAATCCTTGTACACAAATTACGAAACAGGATCATGTTTCTTTTTGCAATTTGTGGAAATGATTTCTTCATGTTCAAAAGACACATTTCAGGTGGTTTATTAAAAACTAACAGCAGAATTTGACAGAATGGGTCCAAATTAGCAGAACACATGTGTTGGTTACTTCAGAAAACATAATTTTTGTTTGTTGTTTCATTTTGTTTGACTAGCTAAGAAAAGTCTCCCTCTCTCTCTCTCTCTCTCTCTCTCTCTCTCTCTCTAGAGGTGGGGTGTGGCCATCTACGCCAAATCCAAATATTCGTCACTAATATTAGTTGCAAATCTTAGCTAAGGAATTTGAGATTGTCTCATTGAAGCTTCATCTCCCTCTTCAGAATACATTACTATCATAGGTGGTTATAGGCCTCCGTCTGGTGGCAATGAAGTCCTTAATCTTCTGAATTCCTATTCGCAGATGCAAACAGAAGCAATATTTTTAGGGATCTAAATATGGATTGGCTAACCCTAAATCTCATTGTCTTAAATCCCTTTAGACAAGCTAGGTCTTGTGCAAATTGTTAACCAACCTACAAGGAACAATGTCCTAAATACTGCCAACAGCTCTATCCTAGATGTGGTATTAACCACTCACCCACATAAAATATCGCATTCAGCTGTGTTTCACAATGACATGAGAGACCACGGATTGTAGTTTGCATAAGATCTCAAACTAAGGTCTGCATCACAGCCCATCTTTATACCAAAAGTTCAGTGTAGCAAATTTCCTTTCTGATCTGGGCATGATCAGTTGGCAAGACCTTTACCTAGCCAAAGATGTCAATGAGGCAGCTTACACCCTTAATGCCAAACTCACTAGATTGGTAAATAAGCATGCCCCTGTTATCAAAGTTAGGGTACAAAACAACTCTAACCGGTTCCCTCCAGATCTTAAGTCAGCCTCTCACAGCCAGAGACAAGCTCTGGCAAAGCTAGGCATTCCAAGAAATCTTTGGATTGACAGGCTTTTAGAACAGCCAGGAATACCTGTGTGAAAAGTATCGATTCTGCTAAAGCTAACTACTACATCTCTACCCTTGAACAAGCAAAGGTAACCCTCACAAAATATGGAGGACAATTAAATCTATAAAGGGCGGTCTACTGCCCTTCCATTCCAACAAAGATAATCGCAAGTGGCAAGATAGTGAAAACAAGTCCTTAATCCTTGAAGAACTTAACTCTCACTTCACCATGGCTGGACTAGCTTTCGACTCTTCACCTTATGCTGGTTCTACTATGAGCCAAATCCTAATCTTCCCCAATATCTAGCCCCGCTAGCCCTTTTCAACTGCATGAGGTAAATTTTAAAGAAATAGAAGATTCTCTCCTTAATCTAGATATCAAAAAGTGCAGGGGACGATGGCTTGGAACCCTCCTTCCTAAGGTTAGGATATGCCCATCTCGCTGCCCCCATTCTTCATATCTTCAATCTCTCCATTACATCTGCTACTGTGCCGTCCCTGCTGGAAATCAGCACACATCCTCCCTCCGCTCAAATCTGGTGACCCGTATGATGTAAATAACTACAGGCCTATCTCCATCTTGCCTATCCTCTCTAAAGTTTTTGAAAAACTGATCCACAATCAGTTAAAATCTCACTTGGAAACCTTCTCTCTCATTAACCCAGCTTAATCTGGCTTCCAGGCAAATCACAGCTCAATCTCTGCTCTAGCAAAAGTAACCAATGACTGGATCTCTGCTAAAGATGCAAAGAAGGTAACTGGATTGGTCTTTTGGATCTTAGCAAAGCTTTTGATGCTGTTGATCACAACTTATTCGTCAATTGCCTCGCTAATTTGGGTGACACATACCATACTACCCAGTGGTTCTCTAGTTACCTAACTGGGAGATCCTAGAAAGTAAAACAGATGGCTTTTTCTCTGCTTCCTTGGCAGTTGTTAGAGGTGTACCCCAAAGATCCATCCTAGGCCCTATCTTGTTTTCATTATACATTAATGATCTTGATTCCAATATATCCATGTCCAATCTGCATTTCTTCACGGATGACACTGTGCTGTATACCTCTGGCTCAATGTTTTCCGAAGTTAAGGGAGTGCTTCAGGACTTTGCTCAACTTGAACATAGTTTAATAAAGGCAAAGCCCTGCTTAATGCAAAGAAGACCAAAGCTATGATATTCTTTGTAGTGCCACCACAGATACCTCCAGTACCCCACCCAAAGACTTTATTGTTACCACATTAAATCGAACCACTGAAGTCGTCTCCAAATTCAAATATTTGGGCATCTGGGTCGACAATAAACTCTTTCAATGACCATATCAAGGACGTTTCCAGAAGGCTTAAAGCCAGATTAGGTTTCTTCTTTAGAAATAGGCCCTCTTCCCCTTGAAACTCGAAATAAGCTCATCCAGGCCACTTTTCTCCCCTTTCTTGACTATGGCGATGTAATTCTACCTCTACTACTTCTCGCAAACCTAAGTAAATTGACATCCTTTATCATCGTTATGGTTTATTGCCAACTCCCCATACCTGCTCGCACCACTGTGACCTATATGCAGCTGTTGGATGGACATCTCACTACTAGACGCCTGCTCTACGCTGGTCTATGGACCCTGTTGCTCCTGCACAAGCTATTGAGCTATCTTTCATCTCTCGTTAGTATTTCGTATAGTGCATACTTTTTAAGGAAACCTGATTTCATTCTGCTTGACATACCTAGGACACAGACCTCCTTTGGTAAACGTGCTATTGCACATGCCTTCTCTCCATTTGGAACCAATTACAAACCGTATGAAACTAACTAGCACAGTTTCAATTAACTTCTATAAAGTGCTAATCTCAGCTAAGATAAAAGATATCTGCAACTGTCATTAAGCCCTTCTATTGTGTGCTATGCGCATTCTGTGTAAGACCTTAATTGCCTTGTGCATATTAACTACTTATTGTTCCACTATCATTTAATTCAAGTCTCTATTTCATTCTCCAAGCTTCTGACTTATATCTGCTACCTTTGCTGCAGCAATCCCACTCCTGCTTTCCTTCCCTTCCTACTTCTGACTCTGTCTACGATATACTACTTCACTCACCCTACCAAGCCATGAATACCTCCCTTACCCTATATTTTCTGTTGCTGATCAATTTGCTAAAATGTATGTATTGCAAATACCAGTTACTATGTCTTCAATTGTTAGTATACTATCTAGAAATGTTCATCACTTATACCACTTGTTTGCTTACCACCTATTTTCATCCGATGTGGTGTCCTTGTATGTAATATCTTGCTTGTATTATATGATCACATGCATTCATGTATATTATTGTTTATCAATTATTTATTTATGTATGTTCGTTATAAGTGTACATGTCACAGGACCTCCTTGTGAATGAGTTTGCTCAATGGAGTTTTCCTGCAATAAACTTGAACGTGAAGAAAAATAAGATGGTGGCAGCACAAAAAGATTCCCCATTTGTGACAAAGGATTCTCATTTGTGACAAAGGATTCTCCATTTGTGCAAAGGATTACCCATTTGGCATAAAGGATTATCCATTTGCGACAAAGGATTACCCATTTGTGACAAAGGATTACCCATTTGCGATAAAGAATCCTTTACTGAGGCTCACATTTAACTGGAAAGTGAAATTCCTCTAAGAAATAATGGGAAAAGTAAAGATTTAATAACTTTGAAACGGATTAATATTTTTTCAACAAACCTTCAAAAGGCACATCTGTGACCCCAGACCTATGTGCACTAAGTTCAGACCAAAATCCCAAGTCATCTTTGTGCTGTGACATGACAACAACAAAACCCTATAATTTTCAGATTACTTCATACTCTGTATCTCAGCACCCACACATCCAACCAGAATGACACTTGCCACATCAAGAGATCTTTGGTCCCTGATGGAGCATGCAAACTTACATGAAAATCAGTTGAACAGGTGAGAAGTTATTAAAGTTCAAAATTTTGAGATTAACATAGAAGTGACCGTGCAACCTAACTGTAGGAGCATGACTGCTCCCCTATAACACATAAATTAAAGGGGCTTGCTGGTTCCCTACTGTTAGGGTTTGTACAGAACTTCTGCAATTGTTAAAATACACACCCTAGTGTCTAGGGCACCTTTCACCCTCCCATCACAATCCCTTACTTCAGTTTTATTTCCCTGGTTTCTAGTGGCACCCTCCTCGATCACTGTCCCCATCATCATCTTATTTTGCCTGGTGTCTAGTGGCAGCCCCTCCCGTTCACTGTCCCCATAAGTTAATATTTGCTTCCTGTTGTCTAGTGGAACCCCTCCCTAGCTTTGTTTTACTGCTGTCTTACTGGCTCTCTCCCAATCACTGTCACCATCATTGTCATATTTCCTGGTGTCTAGTGGTTCCTCCCCATTTGTTTCCCTGGTGTTTAGTGGCACCTCTCCCCGATCTTTGCTTCATTGTTGTTAGTGGCACCCCCATGCCCAGTCTAGCTGTGCCCCTCATTAAGGTTACTTCCGCATCTCTCTGCTATGGATAAGGGCCTTGTTACCCATGCTACATTCATCAACCTTACCAAGGCCTTTGATCTTGCCAACCATAACCTCCTGCACACACACTCCATTCCTCGGTCTTGATGCCCTGTCACTAAACTGGTCCTCTTGCTATCTCACCAGCCGAACACAATGTGTGAAATGGCTGGTCACACTTCCTCATTTAGTGCCATAAAGGATGGGGTCCCTTAGGGATCTATCCTTGGCCCACTTTTATTTTCTTTATTTGTAAATGAACTCCGCACACTGTGGAGGTACATCAGTCCAGCCGTATGCTGACGATGTATTCTGTACAGATCCTCCTCTGACCCGACCTTGCTGAACCGTAACTTGCAGCAGGACTTCCTGCTTGAGTCATGGTTTTCCATGGTTTTGATTAATCTCCTGGTGCGCAATACCGTGATGATGAAATCAATGCTCTTCTATCGCCACACCCCTAAACTAACCTGCCCACTGCCATTGGTGATAAACTCCTCCCATGGTGACCCTTGGATCAGGTACAGTACTTCAAATACCCAGGTGTCATGCTGGACTCCCAATTCACATTTGACATGCACCTTTCCACTGTGGTTAAGACTATTCACAAAAAGCTAGGGTTGCTCTATAGCCTCTTACCCTACCTTACAACTGGCCATAGCTTCCTCCACATTGCTCTAGCATAACTTTGAATACAGTGAGTACTGTGTGACCCTGAGCAAGTCACTTAACCTCCTTGTGCTCCCAGGTCGCTTCCTGTAAAAAGCTTTCAGCTTAGTGTGCTATACCTGGTTAAATAAATTAAAAAATAAATAAATAAATAACTCCTATGAAGTCCCTTTACCCTACTCCCCTCAAGTCACCCTCTTGACCAACTCAAGCAAATCTACTACGGGGTTGCTCACGTTACCTCGGTACTAATGCTAAGATGCACCACTGTTCAGCCCTGACCTCCTTGGCCTTCCTTTGAAGCCAGACTTCAATATTCCACCCATTGCTTTACGATAACTTTGTTCATAAATCTACCCTACCTGCTTCATAGACATTGTCCAATGTAAACCCATGATGAGATCCCTAAGGTCATCTGACCTTCCTCTTCTCTCCATTCCAAAATCCCACCTGGCCATAGGTCAACATGCATTCTCCTTTCTGGGCCCCTCGAACTCCCTACCAGCTGCAGGTCTGATATGCCCCGCCATCTACTCCTTCAAGAATTCTCTTAAATCCCACTTTGCCTCCCCTCAGCCTTCCTCCTGTGCCTAAGTTATCCCATCTTGGCATCCAGCTTATTCCCTTGTCCCTTCCTGTCTCTCTCTTGTTCTGCCCTGTTTTGCCATTCCTGCTCTGCTGTGTTCTGACTCTGAGTTGTTTCAGTCCCACTTCAGCTGTGATCCAGTGTTACTGAATTCTCTGCCTCTTTACCAGCATCTACTGTTTTATCTGTAAAACTGAGTGCATGAATTATAAAATCTCTGCCCTGGCACCTTGATTATCTATTGTAAATCACTATCTCTGTACTTGCTTATTCTGTATAATTTTGTACACACTGTACATGCATCTTGTATTTTGTATATTTATTGTGTTCTACAGACTATTGTAAAGTGATATTGTTGCTGTTATGTATTGTTTCTCTGTACCTCCACTTTTACTCTCCCCTGGATCACCCCAGAAAAGTGACATTCTGTCTCAGTGGGCCTACCCGTTACCAAAATTCAAATAAATAAATAAAGAAAGAATATTAAAAAGAAAATGGGTCCTGATTTTTTGCTCTTTAAAACCTGTAAAAAGGTCCTTTGCCTATTTGACCCTCCCCACCCCACGTCCCACTCAGCACCCACAACCCCACAACTCCCAGTACACCCCCACACACCTCACTCATCTGAACAGGTCCCAGGCTCAAGATCTGCTCTCTGATTGAAGACACGCTTGCAGCTGGAACCTGTGACTGCAATATGAGAAACTAAGGTAAATGTGGTTCCATGTATTTCAGTAGGGTTTCAACTTTGTTTTTTACATTTTGACCTCCACATTTTCAACATGGCCTTGTGGACCCTATGTCATGAACAATATTATTGTCATTATGTAACTCCTGCCCAGAAGGTGATTTTAGATGATTACAAATTCACCTTCCGGTGGATTTGCATAATGACCGTCATATTGTTCATGAGGTAATATACAAAGGCTATGTTTAAAATTCGGGTCAAAATATGTAAACATGACAAAGTTATGACCATTTGTTGCAATTACGTTACGCATGCTTGCAACTTTTGGAAATTTTAATATTTTGACACTAAATTTTAACGTAGACAGTTTACTGCCCCCACCTCATCTATGTCACAGCTGTCATTTTTCAAAAGGCAGAAGTAACTGCACAACAGAGCTATGGCTGTAAACTGCAGCTCCAGTGAGGCAAAAGTAATGCCAAAATTTGTAACTAGAAGCTAGTTAATTTGAGGCAGCAACGTTACACTTACAGAAAGTGATGGTTATGGTTAACTATGTTACATAACCCCAGTGCTTCACCAATGGACCTTTCTCAGGGGCGCCCACTGTCTGTTCAGCCTGCCTTAAATAACTCATTAAATCAGTTTTGTGATTGACATCACTATAGTTCACTTTACCCATGATACATTTCAACAAATTACATCACAATATCTCCAGCAAAGTAAACATTTTAACATTGGTCGTTAAATGCATTTTTCAGTATGGGTATATACATAGACCAAAATCTTATAATAATAGAAACAAACAACAAATAAATTAATCAGCTAATGACTTAATTGTAGTTAGTTAAGACACTAACCCCTACAAAAGTACAAATCTAAATCAAAATTCTAACAATCAGCTAAGCAGAAATCAAGTAAAGTCAAGTGATTCCATATATTTCATTGGGGTTTCAACTTGTAAGCATAACTTTGGCATTTTTGACTTTTGACCTCATGTTTTCAGCATGACCTTTTGGGGACTCCACTTTCATTATGCAACTCCTGCCTGAAAGACGATTTTGCAGTCAGTTGGTGAATTCACCTTTCAGATGGAATTTGCATAATGACAGTCATATTGTTCATGAGTTGGGTCATAAGAAGGCTATGTTGAAAATTTGGGGTCAAAATATATAAAATGACAAAGTTATGACCATTTGCTGCAATTCGCTTATGCACGCTTGTAACTGGAATTTTAAATATTTTTACCCCAAATTTCAACATAGACAGCTTATTGCCCCACCTCATGTATGTCATAGCTGTCATTTTTCAAATTCTGGCCAAAATGTGTTTTCACTCTATGGCCCAGAATAGCATTGCCATTGCATAGAATTACATTTTAGCAGGGATTTGAATGTTTTTCTGTACCGTACAAGAGGTGGGTAATGAGATGGTTATTTTGAAAATGTGGGGTAAAATATGTTAAAATGGCAAAGTTATGCCCATTCACTACAATTTTGCTACGCATGCTTGTAACTTTGGAAGTTTTAAATATTTTGACCCTCAATTTTCAATATAGCCTTTCTTATTAGCCCACCTCATAAATGGCATGACTATTTTTTTAAATCTTGACCAAAATGTGTTTTACACCTGTGATACAGCATGGCATTGAAGTTGTGCAGAATTACTTTTGGTGAGGATTCGAAAATGTTTTGTTCCAGGTACATGAGGTGGATAATAAGGTGGCTATGCCGACAATTTGTTTACTGTCCTCCATAAATGGAAGTGCAGGGCTGTTCCACAGTGACATACATATACACATCTATGGAGGGATGGGAGGCAAATAAGGATATGATTACTTTATCTCAAAACTATACATGGGTGAGGGCACAGGGCCACAGGGCCTGCTCTCCCTGGCAAATAAGGCTTCGGTTTAGACTATCTTAAAGTAGGGAATTAATTGCAAAACTATGTTAATGTAACGGTTAGGGTGCAGGATACAAAGCACAAAAAGTAGGAAAATATGATAGAAGGGTTTCCAACCCCAACACCATACCACCACACCTGAAGGCAGCAAATCAAGCATGGTGTGGTTGTCAAACCCTATGTTCACCCCATTTTCATTCAGTGTACACATCTGTGCTTGTTTAGTGATGGAATGGGGTGAGCGTTAGGTTTGTCAACCCATGGCACACTTGATTTGCTTGCCCAGGTTGAGTTAGGCGCGTTAGGTTGAAAACCCAACGTCCTATTTCCCACTTTTTGTTCTTTTATCCTGAACCCTAACTGATGCATTAATATAGTTTTTTGCAATTATATATATATATAGAGACACGTCATACCTTGATAGTTAGGGTTGCATGGACACTTCACTGTTAAACCCCACTTTCTGCACTTTAGTAACTTCTTAGCTATTCAATGGATTTGCATGAAATGTTGCATGCCCAGTCTTGCACCATAGATCTCTGGATGTACCAAGTTTTGTTCTGGTCGGATGTGTTGATTCTGAGATATAGATTGTGGCAAAAGGGAATTTTCAGGATTTTTTCCCATTGGTTTAAATGGGTTTTTGTCAACTTGACTAGCATTTGAAATTGTGGTCTGAACATTTCTGGGTAGAAAGGGATGGCCTACAGATGTGCCTTTGCTTGTTTGGTGAAAAATATTAATCCATTCTAAAGTTATTTAATTTAGAAATTTTGAATAACAGGTTCTTGCTTAGTAAGCATCAAAAAAAGTACTGTATGAAATAAAAAAATTATTATTTTCTAGTATTGATCTAATTCTTTTTCATGAGGAGAAAATCATTTTTGTTTGGTCACTATCTTGTTTCTCCTGTTTCCATAAAAATTCAACTTTTAAATACCACAAACATGGCATTCTGGAGATACCAACACATGTAACTTGCTTATCGTGACCCCATAGGTGGATTCTGCACGTAACAGTTCAAGACATGCCCTTAACATTTTTTTTACATTATAAATCTTTTTCAAATCACGTGATATAAAATATATTTTTTTGTATCACGATGATGAGAAAAATTTAAAGATCCTTTTTCATGAGGAAAACTTCTTCCCTCCAGGCTGAGTTGAATGAAACTAGGATATTTCTTTTTCCTTTCATGAAGAAAGTAAATAATTTATTTAAATTTCACTTATTTTACCTCAAATATGCTACCTAAAAACAAGCTGGTGGCCAGTGCTGAATTACTCTGCAAAATGGAGGTTCTTGCAGAGCAGCAGTTATGTGGCATGCTACCAGTTGAGCCAAAAGTGGAGGATGCGCACTGCCAGTAGGGACCGAGAGAAGAGTGTGGAGCTGCATGAGAAACACTTTGACAGATAAGTTACAGTCTCACTTTCTCTTTCTCTTCTCCTCAGTGTGCTGCACTGCACTGGTTAACAGAGTGTACTGGAATAGGGTGTTAAGCTTATTGTCAGTGACACATGTAAAACCCTCAGAGACATTTAAGGGATACAAATCAGTTGCCATAAGATGTGGAAATGGTGGCCAGGATGTCCTTTCCGTATCAGTATACTGTATTAGGAGCAGTTTGCTGAGAGCCAGAATACACTGTGATGTATGTGATCAACATTAACAAACAGAAGCCCTGCTGCACATTACATTTAATTTCATTCCACAATATCCTCCCTTAGCTACAGCAATGCCTGCCTGGCTCCCCTAGTCTTATTTCCTCTGAATTCTCACAACTCAGACCTCTTTGATTTTCAGATCTAATTAACAATGTTCATTAAATGAGCTTTTATTTCTCCCTTTTAATATAAGGGTGCCACCTGTCTTTTGATTTTCTATTCAAATAGATTATATCAACCAGAATGGTTTAGTTCTTATTAATTGCCATTATGTTTGCTTGCACGCATGTACAGAAACATATTGGGGCAGCTTGCAGCAGTAGTGAGCTGTGGAAGTGCGGCAGTGTTGTTGCCAATGCCAGCAGCCCATTTTGGGGCTGGTCTGTGTGGCACCAATAGAGGATCACGCTGTCCATGACAGCAAAGTATAGCTTGCCACCAACTTGAAATAAACTGGTCACTGCAATCAAGGCGCACCCCATCATCAGCAATCAGCTGTGTTTGCAGGGCAGTCCCTGACTAGAGCAGCAAATTACAGCTGCATTGTTTGGTGTCCCTTTCAATAAACATGGTGGACGGCTTCTCCATTGGCCTCCCACAGTCCCTTCAAAGCCGACAGACATCCACCACCTCTCACAGTCCCTGTTAAAGCCAATGGGGTGCCCAATCCCCTGTTGGCATGCCCTCCCAGTTCATTTGCAAATGAGGTAGCCCGATCCCCATTGGCATGATGCCCCTCCCCTTTGTTGTGTGCTGAGGGGGCGCCATTCCCCATCGGCTGGCTCCAGTCCTCCCAACACTTTGTCTGTGCTGAGGGGCACCCATTCCCCATTGGCTGGCTCCAGCCCTCCCAACACTTTGTCTGTGCTGACGGGTGCCCAATCCCCATCGGCTCAAGCCCCCAAGAAACACTCAGGTGGCATGCTAGGAGCCCACCCCAATTTACCAAAGTACCCTTGTGTTGTTGTTTTTTTCCAAACCCTGTAAAATGGCAAAACCATCCCTCGCTGAGTCTGGTGCCCCTCCCAACCCACACCTACCCTCTGCACACTCCAACTGCCCACACCCTCTCTCACCCCATACTTACCTCCAGAGCCTGGCACGACAATCTTTGGTGGACCGGAACATCTCTTCACTCTTCAAAGCCGACTACAAACTGAAGAAATGCCAGTAAGCTGTATAATGACATAAGCAGTTTTTTTCAACTTACAGTATGTGAGTATCTTGGCCATTTTTCTGACTTTTGGCACCAATTTTCAACAGGGTTCTCGAACCCCTCATCATGAATTCAGTCACTGTCATAGTGTTATTCAGTGCTGAAAGATGATTTTGCAGTCACTGCATGGAATCACCTTTCAGGACTGATTAATAAAACAACAGTGACACTGTTCATGAGGTGAGCTCTCAAAAGCCTATGTTGCAAATTTGGTGAAACAATGCCTAAAATGACTGTGTTATGAGCTTGTGTTGTGCAGTTTCCATGCACACTCATAACTTTGTAAATTTGTAATATTTTCAGTCCAGATTTTCAACTTTGCCATTTTTCATACATCCTTATGAACAGTACAGCTGTCATTTTTCACATCCTGGCTAAAATGTGTTTTTGCACTTCCTGTGCAGAATAGCATGGTCACTGTTGAAAATCAGTTTTTGGGACAGATTAAGAAAATCACAGTGACACTGTTCATGAGCAGAGGTCCTAAAATGCCTATGTTGAAAATTTGGTGACAAAAGTCCATACAATGACTGTATCATGAGCGTGTGTTGCACAGTTTCCACACACCCTCGTAACTTCACGAATTGGTAATTTTCCACTCCAGATTTTCAACATTGGCATTTTTTCATACCTTTCTATGAACAGTACAGCTGTCATTTTTCACATCCTGGTCAAAATGTGTTTTCACTTCCGGTGCAGAATAGCATGTTTGCTGTGGGAAATCAGTGTTTGGGACAGATTAAGAAATTTGCTGTGACACTGTGCATGAGCAGACATCCTAAAATGCCTATGTTGAAAATTTGGTGACAAAAGTCCATAAAAGACTATGTTACTAGAGGGCATTGTGCAGTTTCCACCTTACACTTGTAACTTTAAAATTTGTAATATTTCCACTCAAAATTTTCAACATTGCCCATTTTGCACACCTCCTCATGAACAGTACAGCTGTCATTTTTCACATTCTGCATAAAATGTGTGTTTGCACATCTGGAGCACAATGGCATGGTTGCTGTTTGAAATCAGTGTCCGGGACAGATTAAAAAATCAAAGTGACAGTGTTCATGAGCAGAGGTTACAAAATGCCTGTGTTGAAAATTTGGTGAAATAATTCCACTAAATGACTGTTACAAGCATGTGTTGCACAGTTTCAAGTACACTCAGAAGTGCAAGCATTTTTAATATTTTACTCCAGATTTTCAACATTGCCATCTCTTCACCTCATATGAATGGTACAGCTGTCATTCTTCATATCCTGCCTGATCTGTGTTTTTTTTAATCTGTGTTTTGAGCATCTGGCACAAAATGGCATGGTCTGTGGGAAATCAAAGTTCGGGACACATTAACAAAATCACAGTGCCACTGTTCATGGGCAGAGGTCCCAAATGTTTTATGAGTTGGGCATCACAAAAGGCCATGTTGAAAATTTGTAGTACAAATACCAACAAACGCCAGGAGCATTAGTGTTTCTAACCATAACTTCCCACCCTGAAGCCAGTGACAGGCATCGAGGTGTGCCTTGGACTCTTCGGCACCAGACTTTATCCCATTCTCTATACTACACCCATTTCAGTGCATGTTCTTATGAAATGGGGTGACTGTGAAGCAGAACATCCCAAGGCACACCTCAACACTTGGTGTCTACAGGATAGGGTGAGGTGAAATGCCATGAGCATTATGGGCAGTGACCAAAGGCACACCCCAATACCTGTCCATCTCTGCAGGATGGAAGTGGGGTTGTGTGAGTTCAATACTTCACTGCCATTCCTATTCTGCATCTGTCTAACTCCTGCATGTCCAATGTTAATATCAGCAAGCAAACATTCATCATTAACAAATGTTTGTCTTGATTTAGCCTTGACATGTAAGAAAATAATGGGTTAGGAGAGATAGTGATATTGTGAGACCTTAGACTTCAATACAAATGTCCTATAGGAAAAGGAGACAGGGCTCTCATCATATACAAGATAGCTATTATGTCAACATTTTTAGCTGTTTCTGCAAACTAAAATCACTTTTCTTCCCATTTAGGTGTAATAATGTATGCACTGTATTAAAGATATAATATTAAGCATTTAGCTATGTGGCATTGGGCAAGTATTGTAGTTGACATGCCTCTTTGGTTCATATGCACTGTCTTATCAACAGTACACTAGGAAGCTATAATACATACTACGTATATTTTACAGTATGCATAGTGACAATTTTAAGCATTTAGTGATACTAATTTATGTCAAACATAACTAAGGATGCATATTTATATTTATTATTGAAATAATAGTTGATATGCTTAAGTACACAGTGCATGGAATGTTCATTTTAAATACAGTACCAGTCAGTTTACTATTCCTTTTTAAATACACAGAAGTTAAGTAAGATGGCACCAAGTCAGAACTTCACAAAATAGACATGGGGTCTTGCTATCTGTTGTAAAGTTAGGATACATAGATACATAGATGTTCACTAGCAGATAAGGCCTACGGCCCACCTAGTCTGCCCATGTCAGCATGTACTTAGCTTCTAGAATTAGGTTGTCCCCTTCCTCTGACTACCAGGATTCCCTGATGCCTATCCCATGTATTCTTAAATCCTGTAAGGAGAAGCCATAATATGAGTTACTGTACAGAACATGTCTCATGGTGTACAGCATAGACAGCAACAATTTTGAATATTTTTTATATTATTCCATGTCACATTTTGATTAAGTAAGGATGCCCACTTAAAACAATCATTAATAGTCTATACATTTTTAATGATTTATACACCATTTGCAATATAATGTACTGTATGCAACACATTATGCACCTGCTTTTTTGAATATGCATCTTTAATATTTGAGTTTCAAGAAAATACAAAATCACACATGCCCACACAATGCAAATCACCACAGAATGTTATGCTGGTCCAACTTTAAGCAGAATTGCATGGTGCGAAAGGTCTCTCACACAGTTTGCAAAGGGTGCTAACAGAAGACATAGACACGTGTTTCATCCTACCAGGACTCATCAGTATGCCTCGTCTGTTTGACACCCCAGTAGAATGGACCAGCTACCCCAAGACAGAGTCTTGGATATGTTGTGGTGAACCCATTAAAATAAAAAACATTTAAAGACAAAGAACCTCTGTGCGCAACACTGAGGCAAGGGTTACCCTAAAGGGCATTTGGCTGGGAAGCCAAGTTTCAAGAAAATATAATCACACATGCCTACACAATGCAAAGCATCATGGCTGTATATGCAAATCACCACAGAATGTTATACGTTGGTCCAACTTTAAGCAGAATTGTATGGTGCCGAAGGCCTCTCACACAGTTTGCAAAGGGTGCTAACAGAAGACATAGACATTTGTTTCATCCTACCAGGACTCATCAGTATGCCTCGTCTGTTTGACACCCCAGTGGAATGGACTAGCTACCTAGACAGAGTCTTGATATGTTGTGGTGAACCCATTAAAATAAAAAACATTTAAAAGACAAAGAACCTCTGTGTGCAAACACTGAGGCAAGGGTTACCCAATTCTGCTTAAAGTTGGACCAGCATAACATTATGTGGTGATTTGTATATGCAGCCCATGATGCTTTGCATTGTGTGGGCATGTGTGATTTTGTATTTTCGTGAAACTTGGCTTCCCAGCCAAATGCCCTTTGGGTAACCCTTGCCTCAGTGTTTAGCACAGAGGTTCTTTGTCTTTTAAATGGTTTTTATTTTAATGGGTTCACCACAACATATCCAAGACTCTGTCTTAGGTAGCTGGTCCATTCCACTGGGGTGTCAAACAAACGAGGCATACTGATGAGTCCTGTAGGATGAAACACGGTTCATGTCTTCTGTTAGCACCCCTTACAAACTGTGTGAGAGGCCTTTGGCACCATGCAATTCTGCTTAAAGTTGGACCAGCATAACATTCTGTGGTGATTTGTATATGCAGCCCATGATGCTTGCATTGTGTGTGGGCATGTGTGATTTTGTATTTAATATTTGATAATATTTGATAGACTGATTTGGGTGTTTGTGTACATTTATGAGCCATTCCAAAACATTTTTAAAACATAACCCACATACTCTAGTCTTTGTTGCATTTTAATAAGTTTGTGCAAATACCCCATTTAAATTGATTATATTACCTGCATACATTTATTGTTTGCAATCAAATGTTTATAACATTTGTGTTTTGATAACTGATATACAGCTGTGGTGTCTGTGAATCTTTTTAATTGTGAGTGCGAACAAGAGCTGTTACATTCCATTTAATACTTTGTTTTGGTGAAGCTCAGTATTTACACAGCACGTATTATGTTTGACTCTTTTGCTCATATGTAGTAATAATTCACTACCTTGTCTGCATTGAGTTTCTGTCATTAAAAATCTCTGTGTAAATTGCAGTTTTAACTTTCAGTAATGCAATACAAGCTTGATTCAAGAATGTCTTAAATGAGCTAATTCAGCATTTATATATAATTTTTGTGTCCATTGTTTGATTCCTTATTGCTCTTTTCACATCTTTTAAATGTCATTCACCTGTTGTTGTTTTGATTCATTTGCACTATACCATATAAGCGTTAAGAGAACACTTTAGCTTTATGACAAAGCATCTTGCAGAAAACATTGGGGTTCATTTGTGGCTGGGTCTGCTGCCAGAGTACTCTGTTAAATAAATCATTTTGAAGCATTTTATCATTGGCTTCGAGTGTGGTTTCTTTTGTTATTTTCAAATTATTATTTATTATTTCCCTGGTGCCTAGTGGCACCTCCCCACCCTCCCACCACTATTCCCGTAATGTTTTTTTTTTGTCCCTGGTGTCCAGTGGCACCCCACCCTCTGATCACTGTCCCTGTAATATTTTCTTTGTCCCTGGTACCCAGTGGCACCCCACCCTCTGATCCCTCTCCTGTTGGTGTACCTGTAATAAAGAAAACTGTCTCTCAATGTCTTTTCTTTTTTTTGTTAAAACTGTAAAAAAAAGGCTCCTCGACAAACTGCCCCATCCCTACCTTGAACTCCTTCTCAGTACCCACCACCCACAATTCCACCCCCCACACACACACTCTCTCACTCACCTGAACAGGCCCCAGTGTGAAGATTCACTCTCCCACTGAAGACATGTCTGGTTGTTGGAACCACTGACTGCTGCATAAGAAACTAAGATAAGTGGCTTCAATTAATAGGCTTAAATTCTCTTCTAAATAGAAGAATTAGGGGATCTACTTTTCCTTTATAAATTAGTTAAAATCCCCAGACCTTATGAACAAATGTGGACTTACCTTTTCTACCAGTGGAATTGTTCCGAGACACCACATTAAACAACTTACAGTATAGTCCCCAGAGCCAAGTCAGAACTTAGATTAAATTTTTTCTCAGTAAGGGTGCAAAACTCTGGAATATATTACCACGGGGTTGGTTGACTGTGGTAACTTTGACACATTTAAAAAGGGTCTCGATTATTGGTTAAACCAAAATTAAACAAAATAAATTGTCCACACAATGGTCCTCGGCCTTCTTTTTCCTGCAAAACCTAGTAAACCTAGTAAGTGCAGTTCAGTGTATTGCAATGGTTTTTTCAACTTTGATGCATAACTTTGTAATTTTTGCATATTTTGACCCAAATTTTCAACATAACCATTCTGAACCCCCCATGAACAATGTCAGTGGAATTATGCAAATCCAGCCTGAAAGGTGATTTCACGGTCACTTGGCAAAATCAACTTTCAGTCATGATTTGAACATTTTACTGCCCTTGTTGAAGAGGTGATGTCATAAGAAGGGTGTGTTGAAAACTTGGGCTCGTTATTATAACTGTGTTCAACTGTCTGGTCTGTACATCACCTAATGTATGATGGAAATTCTAATAAAGTATACTGAATTAAAAAGAAAACTTGGGCTCAAAATATGGAAACATGGCAACATTACAGTATGTACATATGTTGATGTTTTGCTAAGCAAGCTAGTAACTTTGGTCATTTTAAGTATTTTGACCCCCATTTTTCAACATAGCCTTTTATTCCACCACTTCATGAGCATGACAGCAGCCATTCTTCAGATCCTGCCAAACCTGTCTTTTACAGAGGTGGTGTGGGGTAACATTGCAGTGGCATGGAGTCACATTTTGCTTGGGATTTTGAAAGGTTCAGTAATGTGTACATGAGGTGGAGTAATGAGAAGGCTATGCTGATAATTTGGCTGTTGTTGTCTTATGTGTTTCCTCTGCAACATGTATATATGCATCTAAGGAGGGATGCAAAGGCAAATAAGGATATGATCAAACTATGTGAAAAATTAGGGATGGAGGGAGTGCAGAACCTTGAGGACCCTTCACTCCCACAGGGAAGTAAGGATATGATTATACTATCTCAAAAAGTAAGGAAAGTCATTGCAAACAAACTTTGTTAATCACTAGTTAGGATTAAAGTGAAAAAGTAGGGAAGGTGGCGTTAGGGTTTCCAACCATAACATCCCACCCCCACCTGCAGGCAGTAAACCAGATCTGGGGTGTGCCTTAGGGTTCTCAAGTCTAACGCTTGCCCCATTCTCAGACACTGTGTACATCTTAGCTCTTTACTGATGGAATGGGGTGAGTGTTAAGCTTGAGAATCCCAAGGCACACCCTATGCCTGGTGTGATGAGAGAGAGATGTTAGAATGACTAATTGCAATATGAGAAACAAAGGTAAATGTTGTTCAAAAGTATTTCAATGGGTTTCCAACTTTGTGGCATAACTTTGCCATTTCTACATATTTTACCTCAGATTTTCAACATGGCCTATTTGGGACCCCAAATCATAACAATGTTGGTGGAGGTTTGCACATCTGGCCAGAAAGGCAATTTTCATTCACTTGGCAAAATTACCTTTTGGGTGGAATTTGAAAATTTCCAATGCTCTTGTTCAGCAGGTGGGGTCATAGAAGCCTATGTAGACATTTGGGGGCAAAAGCATGTAAAATTGCAAAGTTATGCACATATGTGAAATGTTGCTATGCTCCCTTGTAACTTTGGCAATTTTTAATATTTGATGCAAAATTTTCAGCATAGGTATCTTTTTACACCACCTCATGAATGTGACAGCTGTCATTTTGAAACCTAGCCAAGTGTTTTCACACATGTAGCTTACAATGGCATTGCAGTAGTAAATAATCATGTTTTAGCAGGGATTTCAATGTTTTTTATTACTGGGTTCATGATGTGGGGTAGTAAGAGGGCTCTGCTGACAAGTTCATTCCTGTTTTAATATAAATATGTATGCATCTAAGGAGGGATCAGAGCCACAGACAAATGAGGGTGCAATTATATTGTCTCAAAAAGTAAGGAAATTTTTTGCAAAAACATCTTTAATGCACTATTTACAGTTGAAATGACAAAAGTAGTGAAACCTAGTGTTAAGGTTTCCAACCCTAACACCCCATCCCACCATGCAGGCAGCAACAGGTATATGTTGTGGCATGGGTTGTCAACCCTAAGCTCACCCCACTCTCATATACTGTACCCATCTCAGGCGTATTTACTCAAGGAATAGGGTGAGCATTGGGACTGACAACCAAAGACACATCCCATGCCTGTTGTTGCCTACAGGGTGGGCTGGGGTGTTAGGGTTAGAAATACTAATGCCGCATTTCTCTACTTATCACTTCAACCCTAACTAATACATTAACAAAATTATTATAAAGAATATATATATATATATATATATATATAGATACACACACACACACATATATATTATAGAAGTGCTCATGCCCTATATTATGGATCAACACTCACTTCTATGTTAAGCAAAAACATTTGTACTTTAATAACTTCACAACCATTCTACTGATTTTCCTGAAATCTTGCATGCACCTTCTGGGACCACAGATCTCATGATGTAACAAGTTTTGTTCCGGCTGAAGGTGTGAGTGCAGAGATGCACAGTGGAAAAGAAATGTGAAAAATACCACTTTTGTCAAATCCTTTGTCATGCCACTGTGCAAAAAATGGTGTCTGATTTTGGTCTGAAATCTTCAAGGTATATAGGTCTTGGGTCAAGATGTGCCTTTTGAAGGTTTGGTGAAAAAATATTTAGCCATTCAAAGTAATTAAATATTAAAGTTTCTCATTATTTCCTAAAGGAAAAGTTAGATGTGAGGCTGTAAATAGGATTCTTGATCACAATTGCAGAGTCTTAGTTCACAAATACAGAATCCTAGCAGCGGTGGGTCAGAGCTTTTAGCCGATTGTTTTATGAGGGCACAGTTTAGGCCCAACCCTTCCCACCTCACCCACCCACCCCTAGAAATAGTTCCTTTATACCTGGGGTTCTGACATCATTCCTCAAGAGTGCAAGGTGCATATCACTGTCATATCCTCTCTAGCACACTGCACTGACCATATAAGCATACACATTGTATAATATATATATTTCTATATAACAAACCAATCACACACAAACACACACAAAAAGTAGATAAACATGTGGGGAGTAGTGCAATGTAATGGCTGTGGGGCAGCAGTCTTCCGGGAGTCTTTCTGGGGGCTGAGATGCTGCCCTATTTGCAGACAACTCTGCCCTGAGGGAGGGAAGTTGCCCGTCTTCAGGCCACACTGGACAGCAGTAAGGGAACCTTCCCAGGCCACACTGGATGGTAGGAAGGGAACCTTCTCTATCCAGGGAGCACCAGAGCCACCACCACTACCTCAGAGGTTGCGAAGAAAGCACAGCAGTTGGACCACAGTGGGCTCAGGGAGGGTGAGGATGATGGAACAGAGGCACACCCAGTCAATTGTTCCCTCCACAATCCATACACCATTCTGGGGAGCATAGCTCCCATGGATGCACCATGAGAGGAGATTAAGGAGGTAGAGGACAATTGTCACAAGGGAGGCCCACAGGAAGGAGGCAGAGGACACCACAAGGAAAGGAAGCAGCTCCTAGTGGGGACTCAGTATTAGTGAGATAGAAATGGGGAGCAGGGAAAACTGAAGTAAGGTGCCTGCCTGGTGCCATGGCTTGGAGGGACAGGAAGCGCATCCTCAGGACCCGCGAGAACAGCTGCACGGAGTCTGAGCTGGACGTGATTGTCCACCTAGGGACAAATGACTTGGCTCATCATGAGATTAGAGCAGTGCAGAAGGACTCTTGGAGAATTGGGAGGGCCCTAAGACAAGTAGCACACACAGTATCCGTCTCTGAGGTGCTGCCTGTCAATGGCATGAGTAGGCGAGGTACTGTGCACCATGCAGTTTAATGAATGGTTGAAAAAATGGTGTGGAGCACAGGGGTTTGGCTTCATTGGGGACTGGGGTTCCACCTGGAGGGACACCAGCCTATAATGGCAGGATGGTCTGCATCTGTCCAGGAAGGAACACGTCTTTGAGCAATCGGTTTAAATGCTTCATTGGGAAGCTTTTAAACTAGTCAAGGGGAGGCACTGATAAGCAGCAGGAAAATCCCAGCCTCTCCCTACAAAACATATGGTACTAAATGAAAAAAGACCGCAGTAGAAAGCTCAGTGGGGATGCTGCAAAGAAGGTAAAGCCATCAAAAATGGAGAGCAATGAGTACCAATGCACATAGTCTGAGTAACAAGCTTCCTGAATTAGTGGCCTTGATGGAGGAGGAACATCTGGATATCGCGGCAGTCACAGAAACATGGTACAACAAAACCATGACTGGTACATAAACATACCAGGACACACTATCTACAGGAGGGACAGGGAGGGTAAAGAGGAGCAGGAGTAGCTCTTTACATAAGGAAGGAATCAAAGCAACAGAACAAAAGGAAAACAGGGAGGAGAAGAAGCACTGTGGGTAAATTTGGAGACCGGCAATGGCACCACAATCAGCACAGGGGTTGTATACAGACTAACTTCTCAGGGGAGGAAATGGACAAGGAAATGATAGAAAGTATACTTAGAATGGCAGAAAAGGGGAGATATTGCTGATGGGTGATCTTAATATGCCAGATGTTAACTGGAGTGCAGTTACAGCAGCCGAAGAAACATAGAAACATAGATTTTGACAGCAGATAAGGACTGCTTGGCCCACCAGTCTGCCCATATTCTTACCTAATAGATAAGATGCAGATCCTAGTTAACCAGCAGCCTACTTCTTACCCCACCCTAGAATTACCTTATGACTGTTCCATGCATGCTTGAATTCCACCAGTTTTTGACTCCACAACCTCCTCCGGAAGTCCGCTCCATGCATCCACAAACCTCTCTGTGAAAAAATACTTCCTTACATTACCTCTGAGCTGCCCCCCATCTTCAAATTGTGTCCCTTGTTCCTTGCACACCTCTTGTTTTGAAAGATGCTACCTTCTTGGAATTTGTTGATTCCCTTGAGGTACTTGAAAGTTTCTATCATGTCCCTTCCTCCCTCCCTTTCCTCAAGGCTATACATATTAAGCTCCTTAAGTCTCTCTTCATATGTCTTCCGGTGCAGACCCTGCACCATTTTAGTTGCCCTCCTCTAGACAGCTTCCATCGTGTCTATGTTTTTGTGGTTATTGGGTCTCCAGAACTGCACGCAGTACTCAGATGGGGTCCCACCAACTGTCTGTACAGAGGGACAATAACTTCTGTTTTCTACTGGTGATGCCTCTCCCTATGCATCCCTGTATCCCCCAGCCCTCCTTGCTGCCCTCTCACATTGCTTGCCAACCTTTAGGTCATCTGATATGACTACCCCCAGGTCCCTTTCCATTTTGTTGTAGTTAGTATCTCACCCCCATTGTGTACTCTTCAGTATTAGACCGGTCCTCTTCAATGTCTTTTAAGTGACATTGCAGAGGACTGGAAGGAAAAGTATGTCTCTTTGCAGATGACACAAAGAGCCTTGTGTGAAGCAAATAAACAAAATGAAACACTGTAAGAAACCACTATGGTTCTCAAAGGAAGTGGCAGTGAAGGTTCAAGATAAAAAAAGCATTCAGGAAGTACAATGAATCACAGAAGGACCAGGACAGAGAACTGTAACAGTTAAAGCAAAAGGAAGCTGGGAAGGCAGTCAGAACAGCAAAGGCCCAAACCGAGGAAAAGATAGCCAACTCAGTTAAGAAGGGGATAAAACCTTTTATAGGTACATCAGGGAGTGAAGAAAGACCAAGGGAGATAGTAGAGGCTCAATAAAGGGGAGGGATGGTGGGCAGAGGTGACTGTGAAAAGGCAGAGATACTAAACAAATATTTTTGCTCAGTATTTACAAAGGAAGAGGGAGGTACCTAAAACAAACAGTAGAAACACTCTGGATACAAAGTTGATACCAGCCCATTTACAGAAGAAAGGGTTCTGAAAGAACTCTTAAAACTGAAGGTGGACAAAGCAATGGGGCCTGATGGGATTCATTCCAGAATTCTAAAGAACTAAGGGTAGAACAAGTGACACCACTGACTACCCTCTTTAACAAATCATGGGAGGATGAGGTGGTACCCAAGGACTGGAGGAGGGCAGATGTGATTCCTCTTCACAAAAGTGGGAGCAAGGCAGAAGCAGGACACTACAGACCTGTTAGTTTAACCTCAGTGGTAGGAAAATGATGGAATCACTTCTGAAGGAAAGAATTGTCCAGTATCTAGAGGCCAGAGGGCACAAGACCCAAGGCAGCATGGATTCTCAGCGGGAAGGTCATGCCAGACAAGTCTGATAGATTTCTTTGACTGGGTGACCAAAGTAGTAGATCAGGGAGGGGCTGTGGACATGGCCTACCTAGACTTTAGCAAGGCATTTGACACAGTCCCACACAAAAGATTAATATACAAGTTAGCCAGCCTGGGAGTGGATCCCAAGACGATAGTCTGTGTAAAGAATTGGCTGAAGAATAGGACACAGAGAGTAATAGTAAATGGAGTCACTCTGAAAAGGGGGGTTAGCAGTGATTACCGCAGGAGTTCAGTATTAGGACCAGTCTCTTCAGCGGTGTCTTTATGGCGACATTGCAGAGGGACTGGAAGGAATATGTCTCTTTGCAGACGACACAAAGATCTGCAACAGAGTTGATGCACAAGGTGGAGTGGAAAGGATGAGAAGGGACTTGGCAAGGTTAAAGGAATGGTCAAATGTATGGCAGCTTAGATTCAATGCTAAGAAGTTCAAGGTAATGCACCTGGGAAGCAAAACCCAGGGAAGAGTACACAATGTGGGGTGAGATACTGACAACAATAAAAATGGAAAGGGACCTGGGGGTAATATATCAAATGACCTAAAGGTCGGCAAGCAATGTGAGAGGGCAGCAAGGAGGGCTGGGGAGATACTGGGATGCATAGGGAGAGGCATCACCAGTAGAAAACAGGAAGTTATTATCCTCTGTACAGACAGCTGGTGAGACCCTATCTGGAGTACTGCATGCAGTTCTGGAGACCCAATCTCTGCAAATGAAATAGACAGGATGGAAGCTGTCCAGAGGAGGGAACTAAAATGGTGCAGGGTCTGCACCGAAGACATATGAAGAGAACTTGAGGAGCTTAATATGTATAACCTTGAGGAAAGGAGGAGGGAGGGACATGATAGAAACTTTCAAGTACCTCAAGGGAATCAACAAAGTCCAAGAAGGTAGCATCTTTCAAAAAGAGGTTGCAAGAACAAAGGGACACAATTTGAAGATACAGGGGGCAGCTCAGAGGTAATGTAAGGAAGTATTTTCACAGAGAGGTTTGTGGATGCATGGAGCGGCCTTCCGGAGGAGGTTGTGGAGTCAAAACAGTGGTGGAATTCAAGAATGCATGGGACAGTCATAAAGGCAATTCTAGGGGGTGGGGGTAGGAAGAAGTGGGCTGATGGTTAACTAGGATCCATAGCTTATCCATTAGGTAGGGAAATGGGCAGACTAGGTGGGCCAAGCGGTCCTTATCTGCCATCAAATTCTATGTTTCTATGTTTCTATATGTTTGTGCTGCCACCATCTTGTTTTCAGTTAGTGAGGCAAGCAGACTTGCATTTCTTAAAAACTATTGGCTTTTGGTAAACATTTACAGTTGTGTTAGCTTAATCTGGGCTCCAGAAATCAGATTCTGTGGTCGGTGTTTGAAAAATGTCCAGGAAGGTGTTTATTTTATCCCTGAATTCTTCTTCTGCAAATCATGGAAATGTTTTACATCAAAATAGGATCTTTTTCTACAAACTGCGATAAAGGATTCTGTTTTACCATGAAAGAGGATCCTTTTTACAATTTGCAAAAGTCTTTTTATATAGCCATTTCTTTGTCACTTTATAGCAAAACAGTTTGGAATTTAGGCTGAACTTTTTATGGTACAAGGGCTTGCCCACAGATTGTGTCTTTTGTTGGTTTGGTAAATATAATACTTTGCTGTTGAGTTACTTGCATTTAAAGTTTGCTTCAATTCCTATAGGCTAGTATTGTAATGTGAGGTTTACAGAGCTGTATCTTTTCAATACTCTGTGAAGAAACATTTTATGATTTGCTTTGAAATTTTCAAGGAACAAAGGGCTTGAGTCATCAATGTGCCTTTTACTGGTTTTGTGAAGATATTTTAATTTGGTGTTCAGTTACACATGTTTTATACTTTCCTGTTTTCTATGGGATAATATGGTAATGTGGGGCATTTCTTTGTGGGTGCACAGTGTGGGATGGGAGCTCAGGACCCAGAGGGCCCTGCAGTCCTACACACAAATAAAGCTACATTAAGAAGTGTTGGGAGTGGGTCCCAGAAGGCCCTGTGGTCCCACAGGGAAATAGGGATGCAATTAAAATGCCTCAAATATCATGGATTGTTAGAACTGGGCCCTGTGGGCCCTGCACTCTACATAAGCAAATAAGCCTACAGTTATACTTTCACAAAAATAAGGAAAGTCCCTGCAAAAACTTAGTTATGCACCATTAGGTTTCCCTATGATTATACTTTCTCAAAAAGTAAATAAATTCTCTGAAAGATACTTTATTAATGGACCATTAGGGTTCCACAGTCAAAAGAAGAAATGCATTCTTATGGTTCCCAATCCTAAGATCCCACCTCCACCCTCCACTTTAGCACTAAGACCCCACACCTTCTGCATGTAGAAACTAGCATGACAGGTATGTTTTGCAGCTGGGTACCTTGACACTCACCCTGTTCTCTCATACTGTACTCATCTTAGCTTGCTTAGTCATGGAATGGAGTGAGCATTAGTGTTTGCAACCACAACGCATACCCATCATGCCTGTTCCTGCATGCAGGGAGGGGTCGGGTCTTAGGGTTTGAAACCAAGGGTGGGGTGTAGTCTTAGGACTAGGAAGCCTATTACACACAAACAGCAGAACAGTAAGTGCAGTGACTCACAAAGGACATGGGGTCAAGATGTCACTCACAAAAACAGCACAGCAATAAATGCCACAACAACACAGTCTGGGCCAAAATAGGGTTGAAAAAACACACCACAACAAAAACAGTGTGCCTCATTGGAAATAATGGGACTTTCTGTGTTTTGTGTGGGGGCTTTGCCCATCCCCAACGGGACCTTCACCCTCCACTCCCAGACTATGTATAACTAACCACGGGGTGGACTTCAGAAATGTGGAGAAACTAAGGAGAGGAAAAGTTTATTTAAAAAAATCAAAGCAAAAATTGTTACTCCAGGAGAGAACCAAACCCCGGTCCCAGATCATTTATCCTGCCTTGTGCTGATGCCTTAGCCCTCCACCATGGGAGTGGCTCAACCAGGCACCACACACACGGCTACTTGATCCCTTTATAGTATAAGCGAGAGCAACAAGGGTAGTGGTAATGCCCTACCTTTATTATACCCCTGCTTCTCTAAATGTAAGCATGCAATACATTGTGGTTATTGCTGTGGTGTTTTGAAGTGCGTATTGACCCAGTGCCTCACAAAGTTGTATGCTTATTGGTGTATATTATATGGCTAACGACCAATAACCGACGCTCATTTTTGACTGTGAAGGTGTGGCTGTGACCACAATTAATGAAACTATACATTTTAATTTCATCACTTATTAGCATAATCAGGCATTACTAATCCTACACTATCAAATTTTGAATTACAGAAGAAGTATAGTAACTAGTTATTGGTACAGTATTATCCATGACAAAGCATTTGGTACTCCAGTTGTAACAAGGGTAATAGAGAGACAAATAATGTGACAAGCAGTCTGGAGTCAAGTCACACATACTGTATGTCAGTGTCAGTGGCTCAGTAGGTAGCATGCTTGCCTCTGAGGCCAGGAGATCAGAGGGCTGTGGGTTCAGTTACCACATTTGGCACCTGGGTTAATATCCCAGTACTGACACTGTAGTGCAGCATGAGAGTGGCGCTGCACTTCTGAGGTGCCGTCTTCGGATGAGATGTTAAACCGAGGTCCCATCTGCCTGGATTGGTGGTAGTTCAGGTGAATGTTAAAGATCCCATGGTACTTATCGAAAAGAATAGAGGAATTTCCCGTGTCCTGGCCAAATTTCCCTCATTCACTAAAAATACCACCAACAGCTTAATCTGGTTCAAGGTCAGTTGGTATTCATCTGTATCCCTCCCCGGTCGTGCCTGAAAATAGGCAGGATTTGTCTAGTGCACTTACCTGGTCAACAAAACTAAATAAATAAATAAAATGTCACCTTATTTTGTCTTGTCCCAAGTTGTAGAATAGAGAGAGGAGAGAGAGAGAGAAAAGAGAGAGAGAGAGGAAGGCATTGATATATTATTTAAGCTGACCTGACAGTTTGACCTGTGTGTTATGTAACATCTCTTGGACAAACAGTGATAAGTGTTTACACTATCTCTATGTCTGCTTAAAACATAATGCATATTTTACCTGTACATAGCATCAAAAAGTCTTCAGTCGAGTTTCCAAACAATCTTGCATTCTGTTTTTCCTTCCTGGAAAATAATATCAATGAAGCTGAGTCTAGTGAGGTTTATTGAAGAGATAACTTATGCCTCCATTTTAATTCAGTTGTAAAGCCATTTTCAGTCATGTCTCTCACATACTTGGACCGAGTTCATACCTGATTCACAGTACATGTGTTCTTTAGAGTACCACATGTTGTATTCTGTTGAGCTAAGAACCATTATGACACGGTACTCCCACTGAATGTTTTCATGATATATATATATCTATATATATATATGAATATATATATACAGTATATATATGTATATATAGGATCACGCGCCTCTACTTGAGATATTGTTGATATTTTTGTTCAAATGCTAATTGACCCGGGTCAACTGGCTCAAGAACAAAAATATTGACAATATTTCCAGCAGGGGTTACATTCCATTTATGCCATACCTCCAAAAAGAGAAAACAAAAAAATCTTGCCATTTTTGCCGATTATAAAAAGTCTAAAAGAAATCTGTACACAAACACCACTCATTTTGTAGGTATTTTTGTCCTGATCAACTCTTTTCTCAAAGTACCATGCTATTATTTTTCATTTTAAAGTTATATGCATTTGTGTGTTGAAAAAAGTGAAAGAAATTGAATTTTCTGTAGTTTCTTTGCTAATTATAAAAACTAAAAGGTATCTATAAATAAAACACCATTCAGTTTGTAGATATTTTTGTGGTGAACAACTTTCATGCTCGTAGTACCATGCTATCACTTTTCATTTTAAAGTTATTTGCATTTGTTTGTCGAAAAGTAAAACAAAATAGCATTTTCTGCTTTTGTTATTATATAAGAAAATAAAAGTTAGTCATAAATGAAACACCACTCATTTTGTAGATATTTTTTTGATGAACAACTTTTGTGCTGGCAGAACCATGCTATCATTTTGCATTTAAAGTTATTCACATTTGTTTCTCAAAAAGTGAAACAAATGAATTTTGTGCTGTTTTTCTTCTAATTATATAAAAATAAAAGTTACCCATAAATGAAGCACCACTCATTTTGTAGATATTTTGTGCTGAACAACTTTCGTGCTCACAGTACCATGGTATCATTTTTCGTTTCAAAGTTATTTGAATTTGAATACAGTTACTACTGCTACTGCAGCTGAATATGCTTATGAGTTCTGAATGAGCCAATCTCTACCTACTGTGTGGATAATTTACCTACAGTGAGGATAAATGTGATATTCTCACTGTAGGTCTGACCACCCTGAGAATATCAAAATATTTGCCTTTTATCCTCACAGGTATGTATAAATACATATATATATATATATATATATATAATCAATCATCATCATCATCATCTATTTATTTATAAAGGCACCCTTCCAAAGCTCAGGGCACCTGAACAATCCATATACAGATAAAACATCACAATTGTCATAAAACTAAATATAAAACAACCCCTTAAATATAATTAAACAGTTCCTTATAAAATTAGTACCATTAATCCCAATCAGGCCCCATTAAAAACCTGACAAAATAGGTGAGTTTTAAGGGCAGACTTGAATCCTTTAACAGTCAGGCTATCTCGTACTCCAACGAGGTAGAGCATTCCACAGGGTAGGAGCCATAAAGGAAAAAGATCGCTCCAAATGTCTTCAAAGATACCCTGGGAATCCCTGGCAATCCCTCCTTGGAAGATCAGAGTTGGCAGGAGGGGCAGTAAGGCTGCAGAAGATCTTTAAGGTAGTTGGGTCCCTGGTAATGTAAGGCTTTATTGGTCAACAACGTGACTCTGAAGGTTATCCACCACTGTACTGGCAGCCAGTGCAGTTCACACAGCACAGGTGTTATATGACTGGATCTAGGGGCTCTAGTTAACAGCCTGGCCATTGTGTTCTGCACCAGCTGCAAGTGGCTGACATCCATGCCTGGTAGCCCTAGGTAAATGGCATTGCAGTAGTCAAGATGGGTGGTGACAAAGGCGTGGACCAAGATAGGAAGATCTTCAGATGGAACCAGATGCTTCACCCTGGTGATATTTCTTAGATAATGAAAAGAAGATTTAACCACTGCCAAGACTTCTGGATTTCAAGGTCAGGCCCTCATTTGGGGCACAGGGACCCAATGCAGCATGAATTCACTGCAGGAAGGTCATGCCAGATGAATCTGATAGATTTCTTTGACTGGGTGACCAAAGTAGTAGATCAGGGAGGGGCTGTGGACATGGCCTACCTAGACTTTAGCAAGGTATTTGATACAGTCCACACAAAAGATTAATATACAAGTTAGCCAGCCTGGGAGGGGTCCCAAGATGACAGTCTGGGTAAACAATTGGCTGGAGAATAGGACACAGAGAGTAATAGTAAATGGAGTCCACTTTGAAGAAAGGGGGTTACTAGTGGGTACCGCAGGGTTCAGTATTAGATCGGTCCTCTTCAATGTCTTTATAAGTGACATTGCAGAGGAACTGAAGGAAAAGTATGTCTCTTTGCAGATGACACAAAGATCTGCAACAGAGTTGTTGCACAAGGTGGGGTGGAAAGGATGAGAAGGGACTTGGCAAGGTTAGAGGAATGGTCAAATGTATGGCAGCTTAGATTCAATGCTAAGAAGTGCAAGGTAATGCACCTGGGAAACAAACACCCAGGGAAGAGTACACAATGGGGGTGAGATACTAACAATAACAAAATGGAAAGGGACCTGGGGTAGTCATATCAGATGACCTAAAGGTGGGCAAGCAATGTTAGAGGGCAGCAAGGAGGGCTTGGGGATACTGGGATGCATAGGGAGAGGCATCACCAGTAGAAAACAGGAAGTTATTATCCCTCTGTACAGACAGCTGGTGAGACTCCATCTGGAGTACTGCATGCAGTTCTGGAGACCCAATCTCCGCAAAGACATAGACAGGATGGAAACTGTCCAGAGGAGGAATCTAAAATGGTGCAGGGTCTGCACCGGAAGACATATGAAGAGAGACTTAAGGAGCTTAATATATATAGCCTCGAGGAAAGGAGGAAATGGGGACATGATAGAAACTTTCAAGTATCTCAAGGGAATCAACAAAGTCCAAGAGGGTGGGCAGCTCAGAGGTAATGTAGGAAGTATTTTTTTACAGAGAGGTTGTGGATACATGGAACGGCCTTCCGGAGGAGGTTGTGGAGTCAAAAACAGTGGTGGAATTCTAAGCATGCATAGGACAGTCATAAGGCAATATTAGGGGATGGGGTAGGAAGAAGTAGGCTGCTGGTTAACTAGGATCTGCAGCTTATCCATTAGGTAGGAAAATGGGCAGACTGGGTGGGCCAAGTGGTCTTTATCTGCCATCAAATTCTATGTTTCTATGTTTCATCAAAGATCATGCCTAAGTTATGCACCTGGCTCCGAGGCATGCGATAGGACACCCAAGTTGCAGCTCGGTGGGTTGTCCCATCCCTGCCCCAATTGTCCTATGATCTGGGTCCAACACCAACACCTCCATTTTCCCAGGGTTTAACCACAGCCAGCTAGTACTCATCCAGTCCTGTATCTCATTAAGGCAGTAGTTAAACACCAAGACAGTGTCTATCCCTGCTTGGGCACAAAAGACATGTACAGCTGAGAATCATCTGCATAGCAGTAAAAGCAAGCCATACCATCTTATAATGTCTACCAGTGGCAACATGTACACTGCAAACAATATTTTATTATATATATATACAGTATATATTATAGTGGCACAGTAGTGCCACTAAAGTTAAGGTTGAGTACCCCATTTAAGAGTTAAAGTGTGAAATTTTGCAGCTTAATAATTTGCCACCTTATGCGGATTTGCCTCACATTTGGCATGCACAGAGCGGTACCATAGATCTCTGGATCTGCCACGATTTGTAATGTTCGGATATAGGGTTGCACAGCATATAGTGCCATGAAAGTCATATTTATGCTTTTTGCGCATTTTGCTTGTGCCTACAGGTAGCACAGTTTGCGACTGGGCCAAAAATTTCAGGAACATTCAGCCAGCGACCCCAATGTGCCTTTCAAAGATTTTGTGAAAAATATTAAATGGTTCAAAAGTTATTCAAAACAAGTTTCCCATTATAGTCAAAAGTAAAAGTTAACAAAATGTTCAACAGTGTAGCAAATGCAATTTTTAGTGTCTCAAATGACCCCTGTAGTGTCATAGATCCACCATCTTGTTTTCAGTTGGTGGTCACAGAAATGCTTGGCATTTAAATTTCAGACCCTCTAGGGACACAATTCTTGCTGTGTGCGAGCCCTGAGAATGCTAGCTATGTCTATATTTTGGGGATTTAAACATCCCAGAAATATGTTTTTCAAATTTTGTAAACTGTAGTGTCGCAAAGTAGTGTTGCACTTGCGACACTTTAGTGCTCTTTTAGCGAAATGTCTTGATTTGTGACACTACTTTGCGACACTATGCCCAAAAGAATAGGAAATCTTTGTTACCCTGCTGCAAAATAACAGTTTGGTCTTTTGGGCTGAAATTTGAAGGAAGAAAGCCAAAATCACAGAGATGTGCCTTTTCATGGTTTGGTGACAAAATGCTAACAGGGTCATTTGAGACACTAAAACTGCACTTAGACACTGCCAAACTTTTGTTAACTTTTCCATTGGCGATAATGGGAAACTTGTTTTTAAATAACTTTTGAACCATTTAATATTTTTCATGATGTCTTGAAGGCACATCGGGACCCTGGCCGCATGTTCCTGAAGGTTTCAGACGGTGGTGGCAAACCCTAGCACTCTGTAGGTGCGACGAAGAATGCACAAAAAGCATAAATGTACTTCTATTACGCTTTATAGCTCTGCAGACGTATATCCGACCATTATTATGCGTGGTAGATGCAGAGATCTACAGTACCGTCCACGCCTGCCAAATTTCAAGGTTTTCCTAAGGTTTTACACTTTAACCTTAAATGGGTACTCAACCTATAACTATAGTGGCACCACCGTGCACTATTATATACTATATATATATATATATATATATATATATATATATATATATATATCTATATCTCTCTTTCTATATATATATAGCTACATAGCTATATATATGTATATATATATGTATATATATATATATATATATATATATATAAAATATATACATTGGCTAAAGTTTATTACATCTCTGAGGTAATCATCTCCACCCAAGAGTGAACTACATCACTTTTCTAACATGGAGAGGATGCATCTGCAAATTTAAGAACAGAAATAGTTTATTTTATTTAGTTTGGAACTCATTGTAACTCTGTAGTGTTGTACATCAGTTTGAATCTCATTGTTCTAGAGTAACAGACATGTTTAGTGATGCATAAATGTTGCTCAATCCCCAAATTGAGATGCAGTGAATTTAATTTCCACCAGCAAAGTGGCAGCGAGTGGCCAATTTCACTGCGTGGAGTAATTCTCAAATTTTCCACATTAGGTGGAATTTTGCTGTTCTGAGGCAAAATTTCACCTTCTGTGGGTGAAATTTCACTGTGGAAGATGGAATTTCACCATGAATGTGAAATTGCAGCACAGAAAGTGAAATTTTGCCATTCCACTGGGCAAAATTTTATCATTCCACTGGGTGAAATTTTACTGAATTTTCAGAATTTCTTCACAAAGTGAATTTTCCTCACTTCGCCCACCACTATCCTCAAATAAAAGAGTGAATTTTATTAAAAGCAAATAATGAAATCCTGAGCTTGGGGACAGAAGAGATTCTTTTCTTAAAAACTCATTGAGCTGTATTTTAAATACATGTTCCTAAGCGTGAAGAAAAGAAATGCATGTTTCCCGATGTTGCAATATTTTAATTTAATTCAAAATTGATGACAAGAAGCTTCAGATGAAACATGGTAAAAACTTAAAACTGCTTAGTGGTGTTCAGTTTATGTTATCATACTCATAATGAACTACCACCAGTAAAATAATGTATGTTCTGTTGCCCTTTGTCACTTTCTCCTTGGCTAACAGAGGTGCTCTGTAACTGACTTAGCTTTTACATACATAAAGTGCTTACAGTGCATACAGTACATACATATAGTACATACATACATACAGCATATACATGCATACAGTACATACATACACATCGCACAGTGCATGCATGCATACATACAGGCATGACATACATACAGTACATTAGTGCACACATGCATGCATACATACATACATACAGTACACACACATACATACATATAGTACCTACAGTACATACAGTACATACATGCATACATGCATGCAGTACACATAGTACATACAGTGCATATAGTACATACATGCATGCATACATACAATACAGTCAGTACATGCATAAATGCATGCATACAGTACATACATACATACATGCATACATACAGTACATACATACATACATACATTTAAAGGCAGATAATGACCAACATGACCTATCAAGTTCCCCTATGATACCCATTTACTCATGTGTATCCAAAATCACCAATAAATTCATACTTTTAGAAACAGGTCTTGAGTGCAAAGGTTTCTGAATACAGTAAACAACAGTATCCTAGAATATAGGCTATAAGTAAGACTATTATCTTGCTCATACCCTACTAGCACCAGACACTATATTCCACAAACATCACATAGTGTTTCAACCAGAAACATAGACTTTGACAGCAGATAAGGACTGCTTGGCCCAACTAGTCTGCCCATTTCCCTACCTATTGGATAGCTGCAGATCCTAGTTAACCAACAGCCTACTTCTTCCTGCCCCAACCAAATTGCCTAATGTCTGTCTCATGCATTCTTGAATTCCCCACTGTTTTTGACCCCACAACCCCTCAGGAAGGCTGTTCCCCGCATCCACCACCTCTCTGTAAAAAATACTTCTCACAGTGCCCTGAGCCGTCTCCTCCTCTATCCTCAGCTTGTGTCCCCTTGTTCTTGCACATCTCTTTTCTGAAAGATGCTACCCTCTTGGACTTTGCTGATTCCCTTGAGTTGCTTGAAAGTTTTTCATGTCCCCCTTCCTCCTTTCCCCAAGGGCATACATACTAAGCTCCTTTAGTCTTTCTTCATATGGCTTGGCGCAGACCCTGCACCATTTTAGATGCCGTTTCTGGATTGCCTCCATCCTGTCTATGTCCTTGAGGAGAAGGGGTCTCCAGAACTGCACACTGTCGCCAGATGGGGTCTCACCAACTGTATGTACAGAGGGATAACAATTTCTTGTTTTCTACTGGTGATGCCTTTCCCTATACATCCCAGTATCACCCAAACAATCCTTACTGCCTTCTCAAATTGCTTGCTCACCTTTAGGTAATCTGATTTGACCTACCCCAGGTCCTTTTCCATTTTGTTGTTGTTAATACCCTACCCATTGTGTACTTTTCCCTGGGTTTTGTTCCCAGGTGCATTACTTGCACTTCTTTGAATTGAATCTAAGCTGCCATACTTTTAACCATTCCTTATACCTTCCAAGTCCTTCTCATCCTTTCCACCCCTCGTGTATCAATCCTGTTGCAGATCTTTTGTCATCTGCAAAGTGACATACTTTTCCTTCTAGTCCCTCTGTAATGTCACTTATAAAGACATTGAAAAGGACCGGACCCAATACTGAACCCTCGGTACCCCACTAGTAACAGCCCTTTCCTTGGAGTGGACTCCATTTACTATTTCCTCTTCTTCTTGTTGTCCAGGCATTTTTTACCTAGGCTACCACCCTGGGACCCACTCCTAGGCTGGCTAATTTGTTTAATAATCTTTTGTGTGAGACTGTATCAAATGTCTTGCTAAAGTCTAGGTAGGCCATGTCCACAGCCCTCCCTGGTCTACTCCTTTGGTTATCCAGTTAAAGAAATCTATTAGATTTATCTGACATGACCTTCCTGCTGTGAATCCATGCTGCCTTGGGTCCTGTGTCCTGCTGACCTCTAGGTACTCAACAATTCTTTCTTTCAGAAGAGATTCCATCATTTTCCCTACCACTGAGGTCAAACTAACAGGTCTGTAGTTTCCTGCCTCTGCTTTGCTCCCACTTTTATGAAGGAGAATCATATCCACCCTCCTCCAGTCCTCAGGTACCACACCATCCTCCATGATTTGTTAAAAGAGTAGTCAGTGGTGTCACTAGTTCTCCCTTAGTCCTTTTAGATTCTGCGGTAAATCCCGTCGGGCCCCATTGCATTGTCCACCTTCAGTTTCAGGAGTTTATTCAGAACCCTTTCTTCTGTGAAAGGACTGGTATCAACTCCCCTATCCAGAGTGCTTTTATTGATTGGATTAGGTACCTCTCCTTCCTCCTTGTTTGTGAATACTGAGCAGAAGTATTTATTCAGTATCCCTGCTTTTCATTGTCCTTCTCTCCCACCCTCCCTCCCTTTATTATGCCTCACTATCCCTCCCTTGGTCTTTCCTTGCTCCTAATGTACCTATAAAAGTTTTATCCCCTTCTTAACCGAGTTGGCTATCTTTTCCTTGGTTTGGGCATTTGCTATTCTGATTGCCTTCCCTCTTTCTTCTGCTTTAACAGGTACAGTTCTCTGTCCTGCTCCTTCTGTGTTTTCTTATACTTCCTGAATGCTATCTTTATCTCTAACCATCCACACCACCTCTTTTGAGAACCATAGTGTTTTCTTTCTTTCATTTTAATTTGTTAATTGGCTTCACACAAAGACTTGTTGCCTCTGTGATGGCAGTTTTGATGTTTCCCATTGTTCCTCCACCCTCCTTCTTGCCTATTTGCTAGTGGTTTCTGAGGCACTCTCCCATTTTGACAAAGTCAGCCCTCCTAATGTCCAGTACCCCCACTTTTGTATGGCTTGACTCTGCAGCTGTGTTTATTGTGAACCACACTGTTTGGTGGTAACGTGTTTCCAGATGGCTACCCTTTTAGATCTGAGATCTCTCTCTATCCCTCTTTGAGAGTACCTGGTCTAAGATTGCTCCCTTCTGAGTGGGTTCCAACACTAGCTGCTTGAGTCATGCCTCTGTAGAGGCATGGAGAAAGACCCTGGTCTTTTATGTGGCTGCAGCAAAGGTGTTCCAGTTAACATCTGGCATATTCAAGTCCCCATTAAAATATCTCCCTCTTTCTGACATCCTAAGGATACTTTCTATCATTTCCTTATCCATTTCCTCCCCTGAGACAGGGTCTGTATACAACCCAGTGCAGACTGTGGTGCCAGGCAGGCCCACCCATGCTCCACTTTACCAGAGTGTCATCATCAATAATTCATGTAAACAGTACATTGTGTCACCACCATCATAAGTGTTTTAGCACCATTTAGATTTTCCAGCAGCTGTCTAAAGAGCAAGAGTTTATAGTGGCACACTGGTATAAGGTGGTGATGAATACAAAGCAGAGAAAATCAGACATACTTTTCATTATACAGGGCAGCATAATGAAATGTTTTGCACAGTGCAAAGTGTGTCTGCCCAGTGCAAATATCGCTGTGGCCTGTGTACGCTACAGGGTCTTAAAAGGAGGCTTGTAAAGGCACAAAGCAAACTGTTTACACTGTTGTGCAAAGGCAATAGTCTGAAGGGGCGACCAGGAGCAGAGTCCAGCATACTATGTGTGAACCCATAATGAACACAGGTTTGATGTGTAAAGAACCTGATACCATGAGCAATATAAAGACATAGAACACCTTTCAGTCGTGCACTGAGGACACAGCAGAAGCAGGAAGGGGCACAGAAAAGCTGAAACAAGCTGGTAATTTCTTGCTACCTGGCACGACTGTGATGGTGTATATAGTATGTCTGTCATGCTCCCTACACCAGTCAACCCCATCATCACCATGCAGTAGCACAGACTTTATTTCAAAGGATGGCATGGAATGTGAACAAACTCATCTTGCTTTAGAATGGCCCCATTAAAGGATACATAAACAAGTTATTTTGCAAATAAACAATTTTAAATATGGCTTCATGGGGAGGTAAATGAAAGGCTGGTGTTTTCATTGATGCTAGAACTGCATTTATAATTTTAACATAAATGCAGTTGTGTTGCCATTAAAGAAAATGTGAACAACAGCCTTCCCATTTGAAAAACCCACCTGGTAAATTCCACAAAATGGCCAGTACTGTAGATGTCAGATGTTAGGGTAGTACAGGAGTGAGTGGCAAAGCTACATAACACTATATACTGTGCTAACTGGCACCTTCATCCTAGATATTTTATCACTCTTTCAAAAATCAATCAAAACCATGACTTATCATGTGTATTATTTTAGCAATACACATGTAAGGCCATAATTTTGTTTATTTTTTACATAACAGTTGAATTTGATATTTTATCAGTCGTGCAAAATAACAGCATAAGACTACATACTGTATACTGGTACTTGTTTATTTACATTTTTAATGCTATGAAACTACATTTGTTTTACATTTATAAATGCAGTTTTATCATCAATGTGAACAGCAGCCTTTCCTCTACCTATCTGTGAAGCTGGATTTTAAAATTATTTATTTGCAAAAGAAGTGTGTTTAGGTATCCTTTAAGACCTCATTGTTCTGCATGCTGTAAATGTTGGCTGTGCCTTAGGAGGAGGGATTGTATTGTGGTGGAGTGCTAACAATGAACACATAAACCCAGAAAATGTTATTTATTTATTTATTTAGCGTTTCACCAGGAAAGATATACTGAGCTTTGAATTAGCTTGTTTGTAGATGCATCCTGGGGAAGCAGGAAGGATGATACAAAAATCAGGAGAAGTGATTGTGGAAAAGAAAGAGGCTTCTTTTGCTTTTAAAAACATACACTGAATTTTAGGAAAGATAAATGCAAGCTGTTTTATTTCTTTTTTTTAAATTAAATATGCTTTATTTATTATTTAATATTGACATTCAGCATCAGTGCAGTACATAATACAGGAGATGAAAAGAAAACATGTAAATACATTACAGTGGATACAAGTCTGTATATCAACCACTTCACCTCCTCCAACCATCCCCTTTAACCCCCCATATATACTCCCCAGAAAAAAACACCCTTTTCCTCATTACCCTCCTCCCCAGCCAGTACACACCTATAATATCAACAATATTTCCTATTCCCACTGGAAGTAAGTTTAGAATCAATCATCTAAGAGAAGCAAGAAAGAAGGAATGAGAACTACATCTTTTAGGAGACTAATAATCTTCCACCAATATACCATGAATCTATAAGCTAGCCACTGACCATAGGTCATGGAATTTTTCCCACCTAGCATTAAACCTAGACATTATATTCCTAAAGCTAGCAATAGTTTTTTCGATCCTTAAATTATATAATAACCCGCCAGCCATTCCTGATAGGTAATATCCATCTGGTCTTTCCAATGTTTTAATATCAGGGTTTTCACCGTAAGTGAAATTAAATTAATAAAGTATCTCCTTTCCTTCACATCAATCTTTGTGTAATCTCTAACAGACAAATCTCAGGGGTGAAGAGATCTTGTAACCCCAACAAAGGGTCCGCATTAGCCCTAATTTCTAACCATAATGGAGCAACTAAAGAACATTCCCAAAAATGAATCAGGAGCCCTGTGCATGACAACATCTAAAGCACTCATCTTTTGGCAGCTTGCCCATCTTATACAGTTTCACCTGGGTCAAGTGCATAGTATGTAATATATAATATTGTGTCAATCTAAGCCTATTATTTGCACTATATGTGTAGATTCCTTTCAGATGTGTTCCCAGTTGGCACAACTATTTGGAAGGGTGTCTGTCCAATATTGTGAATAGTCAGCTGTATTAGGATACATTTTCCCATATAAGGTCACCACTAACCCAGATACTGCATGTGGTAGGTCTGCTTTGGCTTTGAATTTGGCCAACATGTCACTATAATTAATGTTCCACTGGTCAGCACCAAAGCGAGTAATAAGCAGGTGTCTAACTTGATAGATATAAAAGCATATTTAGAGGCTAGGTGAAACTTCTCCATTATTTCTTGGACTGAAAGTATCCTTCCTAAGTTAATTACATCACTGACTCTTGTATTTGGTTGTATAACCAGCCATGTGGTGACAGAAAGGTTTTTCTGATCTTGAAGTTAGGGTTACCAAATAGTGGGTGAGAAACATCCCTAATATGTGTAATGCCTAAGGTTTTACACATCTGGTTATGACCCTTAACCGAAGTGTGAATAACCGTAGACTGAAGTGGCTCAGGCAGATCATTGGGGAGTACGTATCAAAGACTATCGATATTATTTTGGACCCCTAATCAGATTCCTCTCTATTTGCAGCCATAGAGGGCTATATTGGGACTGCCTGTCCTTTGAAGGCATGATCACCCACCACATATACCTGGCCATATGGCTTGTCAGATAGTAATAAAATTAGGAGCTTCAGTCCTCCTAGCACTTTCAGAGCACTTAGGCACTTATAAGATCTCCATGGGGGTTATTTTGCCACAGAAATTTAGTAATTATGCTCTAAGTTTCCAGAATCATGTTAGGGAGATAAATATTTAACATATTTAAAGGATAAAATATTCTGGGTAGTACATTCATTTTGACTACATTAATTCTACCCTGTAGAGAAATATATAAGAGACCATCTAGTTAGGTCTTGCTGAATAATTAGGAGAAGGTTGTCCAAGTTAAGTTTTTCAGGAGAGAGACTGGGGTTGACAAAATAATGCCCAGGTATTTAAATCTATTATTCCGGCCATCCTGAACCTAGCCAAATCTCCTTTACATGTATAAACATTAAGTGGCATAATTTCTGTCTTATTAATATTCAACTTGTAGTTTGACAGTCTACCAAATTCCTCTACTATATCTAACATTTTGGGAATAACTTCAACTGGGTACAAGAGATGGAGTAAAATGTCAACCACAAAGCTGATAATTTCAGCTCAATGGGCCCACTGAAATACCTGTTATGGATGGGGATAATTGGAAGTTCTGAATCAAGGGTTCCAAATACAAGTTAAACAATATAGGCAATAATGGACACCCTTGACTTGTTCCAGAGTATAGCCAAAAGTTATTAGAGAAAATCCTGTTACAGTATATTTTAGCTGTAGGATTAGAGTATAGGTGTTTAATCCACCTGATAAATTCTAGAGGAAATCCAAATTGGGACATGGTATTAAAAGAAAAGCCAACTAACCTGTCAAAGCTTTCCGCATCCAGAGAGACCAGGGCCATTGGTACCTTTGCCCTCTGGATGCGAGAAGATATGGGCAAGCTTACAGAAGTTATCTAAGGGTTTCTACAACCAATAAACCCAATCTGTTCAGGACTGATTAAGTTATCCCAAACTCTGGTAATCCTTGAAGCCAAAATCTTAGCTAATATTTTGACATCATATTTCTTCAGGAACTCAGCCCGTAATTTGCTACCTTATCTTTAGGTTTCCAGGTTTGGTAGAACAATGATAGTGGCTTCTAACAAAGTAGAATCAACAATCCCATAAGTGCAAATATGAAGTATAATTCTTGGAGAATAGGAGTGAGCTCTTTTCAAATGTACGATAAAAATTTGATGAAATCCATCTGGTCCTGGAGCTTTGTTCAGTGCAAGAGATTGAATGGCAGTTGATATTTCCATCTCAGAGATAGGGGAGATCAGGTGGGCTCTCTGAATTTGGTTAAAAGCAGGCAGAGAAAGTCCAGAAAGATACTGTTGAATATCAGTTTACATGGGACTGTTGGTCGGTGACTATATAGATTCCTATAAAACATTTCAAACTCATTCACTATAGCTTTAGGAGTTGTCATTATATTGCCACCCTCCACTGTGGTTATGCTGGCAATTAACCTCGACTCTTCCTGCTGCCTCAACTTAAGAGCCAGGAGGTATCGGCCTTGTCTCCTGATCCAGATACCTAACATGGGTTTTAAACAGGGTGTATTCAGCCCTCTCTCTTAGGGTATTCGCATATTGATCTTTAGGACCTCCAGCAGAATTAAATCTGCAGTTGTAGGGCAGGTACCCATCCCATTCTCCAATCTCTGAATGGAATCTAATAAGGATTGCGCCACTGCTTCTCTCTTCTTTTTACAGGCCACAGCTAGCCTAATAAATTCCCTCTTAAAAAACATTTCAGGAGCACAAAGTTGGTCATATGCCCTAATAGCCCTCTATTTTGTTCCATGTATTGGTTAATTAATTCTCGATCTTATTCACATGTCCTCTTGGGATAACATTTGAATGTTAAGCTTCCACTGAGTGACCTTGGGTATTGATTGAGGTATCCTGCCCTCAACCAAATCATGGAGTGGTCTGATAACACTCTGGGAGAATTCCACAGTCCAGTGGGCTCATCATCATAACCCTATTTACTACGAAGAAATCTATCCGTGAATAGGATTTATGGTAGGGTGAATAGAAGGTGAGAATAGAAGGGATAAAGTTAATTTGCTCTGTGTAGCTCTATCAACTTATTTTCATATGTTAGATTCCAGTCTCCGGCTAATATTATTGGCAATTGTTTAAATGGAGCTAACCTGAGAGCTATTTGGGAGAAAAACTCGGAGAGGAGTGATTAGGCCCATATATAGTACCAATAATAGTTTCCTTATGACCAATCAACCCTCTCACAAACAAAAATCTCCTTGTGGGTCTCCACAATAACAATTGGAATTGCAACCCTTTAGCTATTAGGATAGCAACCCCTCTGTGAAGTAGAATTGCCAGAGACATAAACCAGGCCAATAGGCTCTCTTCAAAACAGATTGCCTTCAGCCCCTTCAAGTGTGTCTCTGTAAGAATGTAATATCTGAACGCACAAGTGCCAAGTGTTTAAGAATTTGGTGGCATTTCACTCTAGCTCTTGCCCTTTAATATTCCAAGAGGTAATTCTCATACCTTTTGTCAGTTTGATATATATTCCCTATCTGAATCCTTAAATTTTAAACTTATGTAGTTTACTTTTAACCTAAAATATCTCCTCAAACATTGGCTTTTCCCCACCCCCATCATCCTCTACTAACTTAGGCAGTATGTTAGACATAAAGTTGCAACCCCTACCCAACTAACTCCGGCATAAATTTGTGACTGTAAGTTATGCCCCTATAAAATAATATGGCATAAACTACTCCCAGTCCCTGAGACTGAACTCCTAACTATTCAATCGGTCAGATGTCTATCATGCTGCCTCTGATTGCCCTCCCCTCCCCTACCGCCTCTACCTTTCTTATCTCATACAGTATTAAGTCTGACTATACTCTCTATAATACTATCGAACACTTATGCTAACTAATTCCTATCCTACTTTATGAATATGATTCTATAAAATCATAACCTACAACTACCATAATAGAACCTGTGAACATGCAGATCTTACCCCAAACCCTTTACTTCGACCTCATATAACTATTAACTTGCCCTGTAAGGCCATATATAATAACCAATATATATATATATATATATATATCCAAAGTTTCCTTACATCTCAAATTCCACAAAACTCCTATTGGAGTTGAAAGGCATAGAATATTACCAGAAAGAGCCAGATGTATCACATTTTGGATAAAAGCAAAATAAAAAACTAAACATTTTCAGCATTCATAGCCTTCTTACGTAGCCCTCTAATTACTCTATAATGCTATCTTAATATCACTAGGACTAAAAGAGAAACAAGGAGGATGTATTTGCCACTCTAGCAGTAGCCATTCAGCTTTCTTTTTAGAGAAATTCTGCAACCAGCATAACAAACATCGGTACTCAAAATGACTGGATAAAGCTCTATGTACATTACTGTACAAAACTTTCATGCTACTAGATGTCCACTAGATGGCAGTGTTCGCCACGATGTATCAGCATCCTGGGCTCACTTTATTAAATCTGGGTACCATTTTTACAAGCCTCAGTGGTCGGAGTCTAGGGTATCAAATGAATGCCAGTGACCATCTTTATTGATTTGCAGAGTGGCAGGGTAGCACTTCTAAAGCAGATACCAGCAGTTATTTAATTTAGATACCAGGGGTGCAGAGCTGAATGCTTCTGCGAATTGTGTAGGGAGATCTTGTACCACACGAACTTTCTCTTCCTTTCTACTGCACTTCTGCTACATCCTTGAGCTTCTGCAAAATGTGCTGCTTGTCCAAAAGTTCAACATTCTAAAGATAAAGGTGAGGGGGACCCACTGGAGAGCATAGAGCGCAGCGATCTATGGGAATTCTCTATAGTATACTGAGGGCCCATTAGGAGAAGGCCCTGCTAGTTTCTCACATAACTTTTGTACAAATACAACTGCTTGCCACCCTTCTCACCCTCTGGGAGGCCAAGGACTACTAGGTTATTCTGTCTCGAGCGAACCTCGAGATCCTCTAAACGATCTTCCGCCTTTTTAATTCTGTGTCTCATATTAACAACTTCTGGATCTTGCCTCTCTCTCAATCATCTAGTGAAGAGATCTGAGCTTTGTTGTCACTGTATGAGTATTCAGTTGTTCCATGGCCGTTTTAGACCTTTAAAATCTGTGGCTAGGGCTGGCAGAGCTTCTTTCAATGGTACCAGCTCTTCTAAAACCGTTCTTCGAAACAGCCACTTGTTGCTTTATTGATCTGATCCTCCGCTTTAGGCCTTTTCGGGTTTTCTCCTTCATTGGTGTCGGCAGTGGAGTGTGCCAGAGAACCGCACTTTCATTTCGGTTTCCATTGCCAGAGCTCTGTCTCTAATCGAGCGGTTGAGTTCCTCTAATATTCTTCTCGATTTCTGGTGAGTTTACTTCACCATTTGGGGCACTAAACTAAGAGCAGAGCAAATGTACTGGGAAAGGCAGGGAGCTACCAGTAAGAGCTTCTCACCAGGAAGCCATCACACCGGAAGTCCCTCGTTTTTCTTTTGTGTTGCTGAGTAAAGCAGTTTTCATTTAATTAAAACTGTTGTCTGCAGTGTTTTCTCTTAGAGTGTTTCCTAAGAAATTGTTTGGTTCCATACCTGTCACACCTACGTTGTGCATAGTTTAGCTTTGCTTTGGGATACTGCATATTAATAAGTTCTACTGTAGATGTCTGCATTAACGGCACCTACTTTGCATGGGTCACACCTTTCCTATGTGGAGCAGATGTGGAATGCACCACTTTTGTGAGTGACAGTGGAGGCAGCCTTCATGATGAGGGAATGTTGAGAGGTTGTGGTGTTTTGTGCCACATTCTAAAAGTAACCAACCAGTCTAAAAAGAAATCAGAAATCACATTGAAAACAGAATGCTGTCTTTTAACTTCATCTGTTAACAATAAAAACCATGATCACACACAAGGGCATTTCATGAAGAATTTTATCCCTAGTTAGCACACTATGCACCTGCCATTTGACCTAAACTGGTAGAGGTTTTGACTGGCCAGTTTCCATCTTGGCACCTTATTCTGATTGCTAGAGCTACCTATGCTTGGTACCCAATACATACTCCCATCTGGAAAGTTCTAGGCAGCACCGATTGTGAGATTCTGAAGAGAAGAGCAGAGTGGTGCATGCAAGAGGCCCAAGGAAAACAAGCAGCCATGGGGCTTAGGAATACCGTTTGGTCATCTCTTATTAATTAGGCAGAGATCACTACTGAAGTGATTTTCTTTGCTCAGGAATTGCCCAAAGCTGAAGAAATAAGAGCAGTTGCAGCAGTGAAAATGGATCACCTTTGTTTTCCTCTAAAATTCCAACAAGTGGACAGGTAGTTCCAGCCATAAAGTTTGGTGCAGAAAGGACTTGAGAAAGCTCTGAAGCCAGCAACACTTAAAATTTTCAATGCAGTTGGTTTGCATCCAAGGTCCAGTGAAAAGCTTAAAAGCAAGATAAACAGAGTAATAGGAAGTCATTCTATTTTTTAATGCCTGTCGGCAAGCAACAGGTGGCTAGGATCCAGGTGCAGAACCTTAAGAAGATGTAGCATGAATCAACAGCCAACAGTTTAAGTACAGTACCTACAGCATATCAGATGCCTCTCAGGACAGTAGTGAACCTTTAGGTGCTACACCTATGCTCATCTCCTGGCAAAGGATTGGGAAATTGTAAGAGTATTTTTAATACTGATTCACATCCTTTTGAACCCTGGTAGATGATGGATTCATCTTAACAGAAAGTGTGTCCTAAGGATACTAGGCATATGAGTTTTTTTAAATTAAGTAACCACATCAAATGTAATAAAGAAAATATCTGGGAATGCCATTCATCAGGTTTGACTTTAGTGATAAGAGGATAGGCAAAGTGTGGTTGTGCTACAGTGCAGCAGCTGGTAAAATTACAAAGCACATATTAAAAGTAAGATGCCTGTGCATGTTTTTCTGGATGTCTTTAAAATCATAGAATACAGACCTAAATTATTATTTTAAAGTAAGTGATATACATACTTGTTGAATAAACACATTTCTTTGTGTACATTGTATATGTCACATGCAAATTGCTATTTTTATGTATACACAAAATGAGCAGATTGATTTTTTCTTTTCAATTAACGAATGAATCTTTCTTAGACCATGGTCAAAGCTTGGAATCCTATGCCTCAATATTTAATTACCGAGATAATATTGCTACATTTAAACATAATTAATATCAAGGCACTGATTTATGGTGATTAAAGTAACAGAATTCCATTTTCAAGACTTGAAATTCTATGAATTGCACTGGTGATTGTTAGTCAAATTTCCAGATTTTACTGGAACTTTACTGTCATTCTTTAGTGTATATAAATACAATAAGAGAAGACATAATATACAGAGCATTAAATGAAGCAGATTGAAAGTAGTACAGGAAGCAATTATAGGAAAAATACATTCTGTAGGTTGACTGTTCTAGTATAAAATGCAAAGTTCCATGAAATTCTTGCTTTAACCTGTCTGCAGGCATTCCGGATTCTGGAATTTTACTAGGTTTTCTGGGTAAAAATGAAACCAGTGGCCTTGATAATTATAAGAACCATTTATTGGCTAGCAGTGTGTGTAGATATTTTGTACAGATCATGATCTTTACATTTTGTTTTGCTTTTTATATTGTTTCAGTTATGTGAGTCATATGTGGGCTATTCATGAATGGTGGTGGAATATGCACGAATTGCACATATCCCCAGTGCAGCTCCACACCCACTGGAAAGCCACATGGGGCTGCATTCACAGAACAGCAGTCCTCGCCTGGCTCCATTATATGGCCCTGTTCCACTGGTGTGCAGCTATGCAGGGGTGGTCTGGCACGGGCTGCAGACCCAGATGTGCAGCCAGTCTGTTGCCCCAACCAGGACCTGCGTGCATCCCTTGTGCCCATCGGTTGCCATGTTTCTGATGGGCACGCATGCTGACAGAGGTCTGAGGTATAAGGGACCCCATCTGCTGGTCCCCACCCTCCCAAATGTGCCCCACTGACAGGGGAAGCCACAGTGAGGGGTCCATTGACCCTGTTATCCCCACCACAACCAACAGTGGCATCCGGAGGGCATGTAATGTTATGGCTGCCTGCAGAAGGCATAGCTATCGCCTCCCCTGCAAGGAACCTACGTCATGCATGCAGGCAAAGTCCCAAACCGAGGAAACACTAGCACGGACAGTAAAGAAGGTGACAAGACTTTCTATAGATACATTAGTGAAAGGAGAAAGTCCGAGCGGTATTGCTAAGCTTAATGGAGAAAAGGGAGCATTGAGGAGGAGGACCCTGTAAAGGCATCTATCCTAAATAGATACTTTTGCTCAGTATTTACTGAAGAGAAGGTAGGGCAGGGCCCACAGCTCAGCATCATGGACACAGGGGAGGAGGTGAGCACTTCTCCCTCACAAAAGAAAGGGTCCTACAAGAGCTTGCTAAGCTCAGGGTGGATAAGGCAATGGGACCTGATGGCATACATCCCAGGGTACTTAAGGAGCTAAAGGAGGAACTAGCAGAGCCATTAGCAGAATTGTTTAGTGAGTCTCTGAGCACAGGAGAGGTCCCAGAAGACTGGAGAAGGGCTCATGTGATCCCGCCCACAAAAGTGGTAGCAGGAGGAGGCGGGGAACTACAGACCGGTCAGTCTTACCTCAGTAGTGGCAAGATTATGGAGGCACTCCTTAAGGAAAGGATAGTGCAACACCTGGAATCCATAGGCACAGGATCCAAGACAGCATGGGTTTACAAAGGAAGGTCCTGTCAAACTAATCTCATAGATTTCTTTGACTGGGTAACCAGAGTGGTGGACCAAGGGGAGCAGTTGATGTCCACCTTGACTTCAGCAAAGCTTTTGACACTGTTCCACATAGAAGATTGATAAATAAGCTAGGTAGGCTCGGGGTGGGTCAGAAGTTGGTCAACTGGGTGGCAAACTGGTTGACTGGCAGAAAACAGAGAGTTGTGGTAAATGGTATAGTCAGAAGAGATGCAAGTCACAAGTGGGGTACCTCAGGGATCAGTCCTGGGGCCAGTCCTATTCAACATCTTCATTAGTGACCTCGCAGATGGATTAGATGGTAAGGCTTGTCTGTTTGCAGATGACACCAAGATCTGCAACAGAGTAGATGATCCAGATGGGGTGGGCAGAATGAGAAGAGATCTGGATAAACTAGCAGAATGGTCAGAAGAGTGGCAACTGGGATTTAATGCAAAGAAGTGCAAAATCATGCACATAGGGAAGAGAAACCCTGAAGCCACTTATAGGCTGGGAGGAGTTGCTAGCAGTCACAAAGGAAGAAAGAGACTTGGGCATCATCATCACTGATGACCTAAAATCATCCAAGCAGACCTCTAAAGCAGTAGGTAAGGCTAGGGGGTGTTAGGGTGTATTAGTAGGGGTATCACAAGTCGTAAGAGGGAGGTAATAATCCTCTGTACAAGACATTGGTTAGGCCCCATCTGAGTACCAGGCAGTATTGGAGGCCACACCCTCACAAGGACATTAACCAAATTGAGGCAGTCCAGAGAAGGGCAACCAAAATGGTGCAGAGACTGCATCAGAAGACATATGAGGACAGATTAACGGAGTTCAATATGTATACCCTTGAGCAAAGGAGGAGAGAGGTGATATGATCGAGGCATTCAAACACCTTAAGGGCATAAACAAGGTGAAAAGAGTCTAACATGTTTAAATATAGCAGGACAAGAGGACACAGCATGAGATTAGAGAGATGCCGATTAAGGGGGAATGTGAGGAAATTCTTTTTCAGAAAGGGTGGTAGATGCATGGAATGCCTTACCACAAGAAGTGGTGGATATGAATACAGTGCAGGGCTTCAAACAGGCATGGGATAGGCATAAGGAGCAATACAAATGACTATGAATAGATAGGTCACTGACAGAGTAAAGGCCAATGGCACATTTATAAGGTAGAAAAGAAATGGGCAGACTGGATGGGGCCTTGCGGTCCTTATCTGCCGTCAACTTCTATGTTTCTATGTTTCTATGCATGGCACAGAGTGCTAACATGCCTGTCCCCAGACCGCTCCCACCTGGATCTGTGCATTCAGCTGGTGTGCTGGGTGCATGGGAGGGTTTACTGGGATCCTGAAAGGTGCACAGGGGCACAGTGTGCACGGCCAGGTGTGGGTGAGCAATGCGGCGGTTTACGTGGCATGTAACCCATCTGTACCATTTGTGAACAGGGCCCATTGTTTCTGAATTTTGTTTTTTTTCTCTTACAGGTCCCCTTGAAAATATTTTTCCTTGGATTTTAACAGGTTAACAAAATATAAATAAAATAAAAATATGTACATAAACACAATTCCAAACGAGTTAAGAAAATATGCTAGTTGTAAGATGCCCTGATATTGGAGGATAATGCATGTGTATGTTTGGCAGATATTGTTATTGTTTTTTATTGTCTTTCTTGTAAAGTATTATGGGAATACAATATAGGATGCAAATCTCAGAAGTTGTTAAACCAAGAGAGGTGACCAGGCTGAAAGGTGTTTGGAATTCTCGTCAGAAGAAATAAGGATGAAATAATACAGAGGGACACGTTTATATGATTGTATAAGAAAATGCATAGCATTAGATTTAACTAAGGTCTAGAAAAATATCTCAGCTATTTGTGTGTTCATAGTTAATGAATATTACCTATCTGATATACCAAGGCTGTCATTTGTCCTGTCCAAAAGTTCCCTTCTCCTAATATTGAAAACAGGGCATCTAGGTAATGATGTTTGTTATTGGTGGTTCAGTGATGACAATTAATCATCTAGGAGACCAAGTAAGACATTTTGATACTCATACCAGTTAAAATATCTGATGAGTAATATCCCATGCAGGTAGATTCATGCAAACTTTTGAAGGAGGTTTTAAGAATGGTATCCTGGTTGCTGATATCCCCAAAATCATCTGGCACATGGACTTTGGGGCATTTTCTGCACTGAGGAAACCAGTACAAGGTGGAACTGTGTCTTTTGTTGGACCAGTACCACTGTTGATCCAGGCTGAAGTTTGCAGCATTCAGCCAGCACCAGTTTGAAGAGGCAAAAGTTTTCTCCTCATATTATAATAAGGCTATAATGACAAGCAAATGTGCTGTTTGCCCCATGCATGGGGAAAGGGTTGTTTGCATAGCATGGTTCCATTATGAGGCTGTATGTCCCAGGTACAAACAGCTTTGCCTGTACAAATGCTTGTTTTCCTGTGATTGAGACCCACTTCTGTCTTTCCAGCAGGTGTTCATCCTTTCTAGTTCAGCAGGGGCTTTGGATACACTTTGCTCCTTCTTTGCCCTGGGATCCCATTGTGGTATATTGGAACAGACTTTGCATGGGTAAACTTGGCTGTGCACCTGTTGCATTATACCTCGTTACTATCAGGGAACTTTGCTCTAAGAGGGGACTGCTCCTTGCTTTGCTCCACCTTTGAAAATGCTTCACATACTCTTTCCCATTTTGCTCCATATTGTAGGTGTCACTTTCCATTCAGGTTGCTTAAATAAAATACAATGAAATGGTAGCAATAAATGCTGTTTCTCGTAGAATACTGTTCATCATGATGCTTAAAAGGTCGGTTCTCTAGTCCTTGTGTCTTCAAAATAGAAAATGTGCATGTTTCTTTGTAACGCTTACTCTGACCTTATTTATTTATTTATTGAATTGTGGTAACTGTGTGGGCCCACTGAGGCAAGACCGCCCCTTTTCAGGGGCAACCCTAGAAGTGCAGTACATTGACAGTGCCCTGTGTTGAGAACAATAGAGTCACTATAACACCTTGTTAGAAACAACTCAAGCTAACAAACAATACAGATGCAGGATACATTTGGAACAAATAATACAGTAATTCAGAGCAAATACAGTAATAGCAAATTCAAAAGGCAATAGTTAGAGAGCACAGATACCTTGTGCATGAAATCTCAGGTTAAGTCAGGCTTCCACATAAATATTGTACACTAAACACAATTGGCAAATATAACTGGCAGGACTGGTAACCAGGCATTAGATAAGGTAGAGCAAAATTTATCAAAGAAATATAAGATGGCAGGATGGAGTTAACAGACTCCAGGAGTCGATAAGCAGTTGCATTGTTTGTGTGGCAACAAGAAGAGGTAGCAGAGACACCTGAAAAAGAGGAAGAGAGGTGATAGCCAGAATGGTTGGGGGAAGCTAGTTCCAACAGGATACAGCTGAGAAGGCAAAAAGACCTCCGGCCACCTGTTCTTAATTTCCAAACAAGTTTCTCTCTTGAGAATGTTTCAGTGCTACAGGCAGGCAAATCACTTTACCTCCATTATCATCATCATTATGTATTGCTCAACCTCACCCAGCTCCTAACTCTGGGGCCTCAAAAATTACCGTATATACTCGTGGATAAGCCAATACGATAAGCTGACCCTCCCTTACTGCAACCTTTTATTTTTAGTAACATAGTTGACTCGTGTATAAGTCGAGAAGTATTTTATTTGCAAGTCAGCACAAAAAAGGGTAATATTCTGCACACCAGCATCAACACAGCACAGCACAGTAATCAAACCCTACCTAATTTAATTCAACACGGCACAATCGGCAGCGTTAAAAGCAGTCAGCATGCTCAAAGAAAAACAACAAATGCTTGTAAATGCTTTCAATATTCAGCACATCATCACATCAGCACAGCACAGTACTGGTACTCAGCATCGGCAATTCTACTCAGCACAGCACAGTCAGCAGCATTTTAAGTGTAAGACAAACAGCACAGCACATTACATCAGCAGGCAAACTGAATGGTAAAAACTTGCGCCTTTGTAATGTCCTCGTTCAGTCCTCCTCTCCTCCTTGCCCCTCATCCTCTGATTCTGATTCTGAAATCCCTAGTGCCTTCAGATTGTAAGACACCTACTGCTCAGAGAGCAGTTCATTGGTGTAGTCATTCACTTCTCTTCCTATTGCTTGGTGTCACTGTCCCTTCATCCACCTCGAAAAGAGCATCGCCTTCAGTGCCATCCATTCTGTTGCTATGCCACACTTCAGAAAGGAGCCGCATAACCATCTCTGTAGGGGTAGACTCCCAAGCATCAAGGACCCACTGACAGACAACATCAAGGTCAGGGCTTTTAGTTGCCCGCTTTGTGAAGGTTCCTTCCCAGAACACATCCACTAGCTCCATTCACTGTCCTATTGCCAGGCAGATCAAATGTCATTGGTGTCTCATCCATGTTAATAATTTGAGAGACATCATACCCATGTTGTTTTTGGATTTTATAAGAAATTGATTAAAATTGTCCACTTTCAACTCAAGATCTGGTGGCAGTTTTTGGGCAATTTTAGTGCTTCTCTAATGAAAGGCCATGGCACTCCATAAACCATGAGCACCACCCAGCAGAAGCTAAAAAGTGTCCAACCTTGTGGTTCGATATTCGGGCTCCTTACACATCCATAGAGCCTGCAATCAGATGGCCATACGGTGACGATGTAGCCATTGGAGGTGCTCAGCACCCAGTCATTCAGTTTTGACTCCAACACTGAAAGCGGGTCTGTCCCTCTACAGGCTTTTACTTTTAGGTAGTTCCATCAGTGTCCCGCTGTTTTCTCCAGTCTCACACTTGCTTTTCATTAATAGCAAAGTGCCTGGGAGCAACGGAGTTGTTGCTGGACTCAGCATATTGTACGACTTGCAGCTTGAAGGCTGTTTTATACACTGTGCTTTCACTTTCCAGCTTGCCTTTCACTCATTTTGGCTACAGTACTAGCCGAATGTGACCATACAGTGTTTTATGACAACAACGACCACATAGTGCCAATCAGGGCATCAATCAAGATTATTTTGGAATTCAATTGAAAAATCCCTTTACTAACTGACCGGCGTATAAGCCGAGATCCTAATTTTGTACTCGATGATGGTACAAAATTCTTAAATACGGTATACGGTACTTCCTTTTGCAACTTCACCCAGCCTGTACTTTTCTCCTTCACTGCAAGTCAGCTACTGTATATGGCTGGGTAAAACCTCAAGGACACGGTATGCAACAAAATTATCCCAACATTTCATAATTTCTGCAAAAACTCATGGAATTCCATATTAAGTACTTCCGTGAATTTGAAATTTTTAGCAACGTATACCTCAACCATCCTTTAAGAAAGACAAGTGCATTTTTTTGTTCTCTGGAAAGCAAGCAGGCTTACTAGGCACTTGTGCCTGTTTCAGGGTTTAGACAATCCCAAAATTTTCTGAGTCTATGCACCTGCCACATTTGGCAACATTAGGCTGCCTAGTTTTAAAGACCAACTGAAGCCTTTAGGAAACTTTTAGAACCATAATATACTGACAAAACATTTCTCACAATTGAAATAGTTTTAGTAGTAAGTAATGGTTTAGTAGTTCTTTCTATTGGGTATATCGGTAAACGAAGCCATTGAATGTTAGAATTTAGTTACTCCTCCTGTGCTTTCCTCACATAAACGTGTAATCCTCTCTTTGTGACCTAACAATCAGCTGCCAAGGAAAGGACTGATGTCATAAACACAGGTGTGTGACTGCAGGTAGAGAATAAGGAAGAGATGAAGGCTACAAGACTAAATACATTTTTTAGAGTAAGGGGTTCCGGTCAGTAACATTATGAACAAAATAAAGTGGACAAAAACAAAGCGGCAAAAACAGTGTCACCATCAATATGGCAGCACAAAATGTAGAGTGCCAGAACAATGCAGGCCACATGACACGCAGGTAGCAAGCAATGTCCACCACATGAGGCACTGCACTGGAACACTCAGTAGCAGGCACCTGTGCACAGGAGCAGCACAGAGGTGCAGGAGATGAAACAGGACAGGGTGCAGCCACCACTGGAGAAAGCAGGCTACTGGATACCTACCATCCTAATCTAATGGCACAGGCACCCACACGGTTGGGTACTCCAACCCCAAACGCTGAGTGATGGAGAGCGTGCACCTGGGTAACCACTGGAGGACAGGTAGACCATTACCACCATGTGGATGGCCGTGATTAATGTAAGGGCCAGGAGCACAAGCCAGCATTTCCCCAGCAACACACAGAACATCCAGGACAGGGAGATGGCATGCTGGCTTGTGCTCCTGGCCCCTGTGGTTCCAGTGCAGTGCCATGTGTTGGACATTGTTTGCTACCTGTGTGTCATGTGGCCTGCATTGTTCTAAGCACACTACATTTTGGGCTGCCAATATTGATGGTGACACTGTTTTTGTCGCTTTATTTTCCACTTATTTTGTTCTGCTATATATTGACCGGAACCCTTTAAAGCTAACGTTTGTCTTTTTCATTTAGATAAATGGTCAGAATGTGAATTCTAACTCTATTTTCTACTTTCAGTGTGCATTTAATGTTAACTTTTTTAGCCCTCAGGCTGCTGCAGCATCTTGCTTTCTCAACCCTATAGCAAGTGACCTGCTTATTGATATGGAACACATGTGAAGGATACAAAGAGCCTTCTGAATGTTGTGACATTTTGTTAAGCTGTTCTAAAGTTGTAGGGTCTCACAATTGTATGGACTGGGCACCGCTTCCTCTGCCCCTTCACCAGGGCTCCTTAAGTGTCTCTGATAGACAAACTGAAATCCTCTGGTGATCAAGCTTTTGAGGTGGCCAAACCAGCTCTCTGGAACTTGTTTCCTAGTTCTGTAAGGAAGTCCCCATTGGTGGTGAGTATTTAAGAGGGCCTAAAGACCCACCTCTTTAAACAGTCCTTTCTGGACTAGCCATAGTGTTCTTTCATATGTTTTTCCTTCTTATTAATTATTTATAATTAGTTATTTAGATCTGAATTTTAAATTTCTGTAAAACCCTTTGGATCTTTTGTTTATTGCTTATCCTGCCTGTGTTTGATTGTGTAAGGCACCCAGTGACACTGGGTTGGGCACCATATAAACATTTTTTACCATCTTTACCTTACCTTAAATAGAAGCATAGACATTGACAGTAGATAAGGACCACTTGGCCCACCTAGTCTGCCCATTTCCTACCTAATGGATAAGCTTCAGATCCTAGGTAACCAGCAGCCTACTTCCACCTACCCCCCCACCATTGCCTTATGTCTGTCCCATGCATTCTCAAATACCACCACTATTTTGGACCCCACAACCTTCTGAGGAATGCTGTTCCATGTGTCCATGTGAGCCGTTCCCTCTATCTTCAAATTGTGCCCCTTGTTCTTGCACATCTTGTTTTCTGAAAGATGCTACCCTCTGGGACTTTGTTGATTCCTTACAATGATGCAGTTTACCTATCTGAAAATGATTTTAAATATTTGGTGCATTATAACTGACACCTTAGAGTCAGGGTATGACAGCTGATACTGTATACAGACCTTCTAGAAACTGGTCTCGCAAACTGGAGAGTCTCTGTCACATTTAGGTGGAAATACTGCACAACACACTGCGCCACATTTGGCAACTATTCTAAGGCAGTTTTATGAAATATCATGGAAGCAACTATGATCCTTCGACCCAAATTCTACTGACAACATTTAAAATGCACACAGCAGCAGGGATGGTGGAAACAATGGACTTTGAATCCCTTCTGATCTGAAGTTATCTTACCATATATATTTTTCTTTTTTTACAATTCTTTGCGTAGTTCCCTGGCTCCTGAACTCTCTCTGGCCTCTCCGCTCACCTGTACTGCTCTACCGCCCACTGTGAACCCTGCCATCTTCAAGGTCATTACTCTCCCCCAAGCTCTGAAAGGACATAGAGCCCTAGGAGATAGAAGGGCAGTGGCAGGGCTCCAGTGCTGGGTGTGGCCAGACAGTAGTGGAAGGCTGTTACCTAGCTGGGCCAGAAGGGATTTTCTTGATGCTTATGCCTCCAGCGTTGGACGTGCAATGCCACCCAGCCCACGATGTGGGTGCTTCCACCCACATCTGGATTCAGCTGACCGACTTCTTCCCCTTGCTTGCAAGCCCCTGTGCACTGCAGTGCCACCTGCCTCACTGGGGCCGCTGCTGCACTGGGCTACCATAGATTTTGATTTTGATTTTGGACGGCAGATAAGGACCGCTGTCCCACCCAGTCTGCCCATTTCCCTACCTATTGGATAAGCTGCAGATCCTAGTTAACCAGCAGCCTACTTCTTCCTACCCCACCCTAGAATTGCCTTGTGACTGTCCCATGCATGCTTGAATTCCACCACTGTTTTTGACTCCACAACCTCCTCCAGAAGGCCATTCCATGCATCCACAACCCTGTCTGTGAAAAAATACTTCCTTAAATTACCTCTGAGCCACGCCCTTTATCTTCACATTGTGCCCCTTGTTCTTGCACCTCTTTTTTGAAAGGTGCTACCCTCTTGGACTTTGTTGATTCCTTGAGATACTGGAAAGTTTCTATCATGTCCCCTCTCTCTCTTTTCCTCGAGGCTACATATTCAGCTCCTTAAGTCTCTCTTCATATGTCTTCCGTGCGGCCCTGCACCATTTTAGTTGCCCTCCTCTGACAGCCTCCATCCTGTCTATATCCTTCGGAGATTGGGTCTCCGAACTGCACGCAGTACTCCAGATGGGGTCTCACCGACTGTCTGTACAGAGGGATAACAACTTCCTGTTTTCTGCTGGTGATGCCTCTCCCTATGCATCCCTGTATCCCCCAGCCCTCCTTGCTGCCCTCTCACATTGCTTGCCCACCTTTAGGTCATCTGATATGACTACCCCCAGGTCCCTTTCCATTTTGTTGTTGTTAGTATCATACCCCCATTGTGTACTCTTCCCTGGGTTTTGTTTCCCAGGTGCATTACCTGCACTTCTTACCCTGAATCCCTCCCCAAGTGGAGGCAGTCCTCTGGACATTCAATCCTCTCTCCCCTGCCAACCCCGCGGTCCGGGCTCATTCCCAACTCAAGGTCACTGGCATGGCGCAGGTGTGGCATCCAGCACCTCAACCTCAGCACCACCAGGCCAGGCTATCTTATCATATTACTAAAAAAATTGATTTAGGGTTTGTATGTTTCATATATTACATCATGTAAACCACAGAATCTTAGGTAACTGTTTAATGCCTCTGACTCTCTCAACACTGTGTCTCTTAGATCTGTTCAATCCGATCATATGGCATTGGTATTTGCTAACATCCAAGCAAGGGTAAAATCTTTGCCTGTTGAAGAACTAAAAGTGTGATTCTTTTCCACTGATGTTTGCTAGTCAAAAATAAAAGCCCAGTTTAAAACAGGGTTAACAACATATTTACTCAATGTAGCCTTGCTGTGCCTGCTTTGGTTATTTTTTTAACTGCAATACTCATTTTAATTGATATCTATTCTTATGTAAGTATCTATACATACTTGTACATAACCTGTTGAATGACATATTACAGTAAGCTGCACAATGTGCTTATCGTATGCTCTTAAATGTTTTGTACTTGTGTATCAGGGTCACACCTGACTGTGTACTGGGGTCACACCTGAAAATAAGCCCTTGGTCTAGAGTGACTTACCTGGTTATAAATAAATAAATACCAGCATCCTTCCTTGCATGGCCACTGTGACTGCTAGTATTAGGGTGATTCATATAATTATAATTTGCTTCCTTTAAGTGTTGTTTCAACAGTATAAGTTGCACCTCTCCGCAAGTCCTTGAGCAAACCTAACCTTGAGCTGAGACCTGATGCTAGGATACATGACTTACTGTACGGTTTTCCTCCAGTGACTTGGCAAACCATTTACTTCTCTGGCTCATCAACAATAATGCTAACCGATTCCCTTCAGAGTTTTAGAAAGCTTACTGTCTGTAAGGATCAACAACAGGAAATTTCAAGCCTCCCCACAAAACATGGCAGGTAGTAAGATAAACACCGAGGTACAGAGCTCAACAGAGGACAGAACAGGGGTAAATGGAAAATAGACAAGGGCAATAAGAGGAGGATGGGGAAAAAGGATAAAGCCAACATTAAATGGAGGGCAATGAGTACCAATGCTCATAGTCTGGGAAACAAGCTTTCTGAGCTAGTAGCCCTGATGGAAGATGAACATTGGATATTGTGGCAGTCACAGAAACATGGTACATGGAGAACCATGACTGGGATGACAACATCTGTTGAATGACATATTATGGTAAACTGCATGATATGCGTATGTACCTCTATACATAAGGGAAGGGATCAAAGCTACAGAACTAAAAAGTGAAGGGAGGACAAGAGGCACTCTGGGTCACCTTGGAGACAGGAGGGTATCACAATCCACACAGGGGTTGTATACAGAACCCCGTCTCAAGGGAGGAAATGGACAAGAAAATGATAGAGGACATTCTCAAATGGCTGAAAAGGGAGATATTGTTAATGAGGGACCTGAATATGCCAGATGTTAACTGGATGACATGTACTGCGGCCACATTCAAGAGCAGGATCATTCTTGATGCCCTGCAGGGGCAGACCTTAGACAGCTAGTGCTGGAACCCACTCAGATGGGAGCAATACTAGACCTGGTACTCTCAAATGGAGAGAGGATCACAAATTTAGAAGTCAGTAGACATCTAACATCTTTATAGGTGACATTGCAGAGGGTCTGAGGGAAAGGTATGCCTCTTTGCAGATGACACAAAGATCTGTAACAGAGTTGATACACAAGGTGGGGTAGAAAGGATAAGAAGGGGCTTGGCAATGTTGGTAGAATGTTCAGACATATGGCAACTTAGATTCAATGCAAAGAAGTCAAGTAATGCACCTGGGAAACAAAAACCCAGGAGAAGAGTACAGAATAGCAGGGAGGTACCAACAACAAAATGGAAAGGGACCTGGGGTAGTCATATCAGATGATCTAAAGGTGGGTAAGCAATGTGAGAAGTCAGTAAGGAGAGCCAGGGGATACTGGGATGCATGGGAAGGGGCATCACAAGTAAAAGGGAAGTGGTTATCCCTCTTTACAGGCAGTTTGGAGACCTCATCTACGCAAGAACATAGACAGGATGGAAGCAGTCCAGAGGAGGGCAACTAAAATGGTGTAGAGTCTGCATCAGAAACCATATGAAGAGAGACTGAGAAAGCTTAATATGTATACCTTGATGAAAGGAGGGACATGGGGGACATGATAGAAACTTTTAAGTACCTCAAGGAATCAACAAAGTCCAGGAGGGTAGCATCTTTCAGAAAAGAGATGTGTAAGAACAAGGGGGCACAATTTAAAGATAGAGAGGAACAGCTCAGGGGTAATGTGAGGAATTTTTTTTTCACAGAGAGTGGTTGATGCATGGAACCGCCTTCCTGGGAGGTTGTTGGGTCTAAAACAGTGGGGATTTCAAACATGCATGGGACAGACATAAGGCAATTGTACTGGGGGGTAGAAAGTAGGCTGTTGGTTAAGTAGAATCTGCAGCTATCCAGTAGGTATGGAAATGGGCAGACTGGGTGGGCCAAGTGGTCCTTATCTGCCATCAAAGTCTATATTTCTATGTTTCTGTGTTAACAGTTGTACAAATTAAATGTCTCTCTTACCTCACTGCATGTACTAGGTACTGGCCAGTTGGATATACAGTTTGGGACAAGAACTTTATCCACGGATTCAGTGACTTTGAGCTACAATTTGTGAGATAGATTCTGGAAAGCTCAGAGTTCCTGTAATACACTGAAAAACAGAGATCACATAGATTAAGGAATTAATTTAAATAAATTTAATATCACTGCTGCAATATAAGTGAATAGTTTTCCTTGTTTTAAATTTTAAACCTCAACTTGTTTACGAACCATACGTCATAGCATATCACTCCATATTAATAGGAAACAACAATAAATTATGCAAGAAGAAGAAGAAGAATAAAGAAGAACTTTTCATACACATTCCATGCCAAAGTGCTTTACATGAAATGAGAGACTGGTAATGACATTTTTTTTTTTTCTTTTTTTTTTAGTCTTTGGTAACTGGTAAGGTCCACTAGGCACAAGAGCCTGTTTTCAGGGGCAACCTGGGAGCACTCAGCTGTTAAGTGACTTGCCCAGAGTCACACAGTATGCAAGTGGAGGTTGTGAGAATCAAACTCAGGTCTGGTCTACTGGATGTATCAGCCTTGCTCACACCTCGTTCCTCTAACCTCAAGGCTATACTGATGGTAAATATGCAGTGGCAGTAATTTTGAATATCAACATCAACACCCACACACAGCCTTGGGCAATTGCATGAACAAGTTTTATGGGAAGGGAATGTTAATCAGGACACCTGCAAATGTTCCTACTCCTGTGAAGAGTGCCTTAGGTTTTTTACTTCAACCTGGATACCCTGCTGGACAACATAGATGGGCAGAAGGGACCTCACTTTAACATCTCATCCAATGGATGGCACAAACCAGTAGTACAGCATTCCCTAGTACTGCACTTGAATGACAATATTATTGGTATGAGTCCCATCCTGAAATAGAACTTGAACCCAGACCTTCTAGTCAAGAGGTGTATGTACTGCCAACGCCACGCTGACACATGCAACATGAGGATAGTCTTTTGGTATAGAAGCAGTATCTGAAGGGTATGCAACTATTTTTAATTAATATTTTTATGAGAAAGACGGAAAAGTGCCCCATGATAAAAATAATCTAGTTGTTTTGTGGCCCTTAAAAGTGGTGCCTACAGTATATACAGTAGCATTTGAGTAGAGGTGATGTGTTGTACAAGTGTTACCTACGTGGCATATGAGTAGTGTCCATGTGTGTTATGAATGCTGCCTTTATACTAGTTGAGTAGAGGCGATGTGTTGTACAAGTGTCGCCTACTGTATTATAGGCATGGCTGCACCTGTATATTAGGGTTGAGTAGGTACTTTAATGTAAAACCCCAATTTTGCAGCTTATTAATTTTCACCTGTTTACCCAGTTTACACAAAATTTTGGGGCAGAGTTACAGAGGTGCACAATACCTAAAACTCACTGGCCCAGATATTCAAGGTTGCACATGGTGCAACAGTATTGCGCCATGTGCAACCCACTGATGCGGTCCGCGCGATATTCAAATGGGAATTGTGCCTGGCACAAATCCCGATGTGCCGGAGCGCATCAGCTAATGTATGCGGCACAGGTGGGGTCATGCCCATGGCATACCTGCACATCTCGATATTCAGCCTGTGATGTGCTAAGCTCACGCATGTTCAACCCCATTTGGCGCCTGCACAAAGTGGATCAAAAAAGGATTAGCGGCTGGCAACCCACAGGTGAGCTGCCATATTGCAGGGTGCAACACGGCAGCTGCCACCTGTGGGTGGCCACCGAGCTCCAGCTGCACCTGGCAGCGCCCGCGTCTGATCGTACATCTGTTTAAAAACTCACGTCCTATCTCCCCAGGTCCAGTGGACCGCTGTCAGTCCGACCGCTGGCATATGTAAAATAAATGAAATTTCCTTTTCCCTGGTGGTCCAGTGGACCGCTGTCAGCCCGATCGCAGGCATATGTAAAATAAATGAAATTTCCTTATCCTGGTGGTCCAGTGGACGCTGTGAGCCTGATCACAGGCTTAAGTAAGCGAATAGATAATTCAATATCCCTGGTGGTCCAGTGGACTGCTGGCAATGTCAGCGGAGCATAAGTAAAATAAAAAATAATCCAATATTTCTGGTGGTCAGTGGACCCCCTCTCACTTGCTCACTGAGCCCCACTGCTCCGCTTTCCCGGTCAGCGGGGCGGTAGCACCTCTTCGCTCAGCCCCTCGCCGCCGCTGACCGACACCATTGGTAGGGCTGTACCATTGGTCCACAGCGTGAGCCAATGGACATGCAGCCTGTATTATATTACATATTCCATATATGTGAATGGATCCATTCACATATCTGAAATGTGTAGTACGTGTGGACCAATGGGCGTACAGCCATACCAGTGGTGTCAGTCAGCGGGCGAGGTGGCAGGGTGGGGTGCTGCTGCCTGCCAGCTGACCCAGGGAGAGGGGCGCCAGTGGGCAGATGGGAGGGGGGTCCATCAACTACCAGGAATATTGACTTTATTCGCTTACTTAAGCCCGGATCGGGCTGCCAGCAGTCCACTGGACCACCAGGGATATTGATATGTTTTCATTTTACAAATGCCCGCGATCGGGCTGTGGGGCACATTATCAAGACTGTGGCGCCGGTCCCAGCGGCTGCTGCCTGGCAGGGCCAGGTCGCCTGGGGATCGCGACTTGCATGCAAATGGGTTATAAATGACATGCAAATTGCCCCATTTGCACCTTGCATACATTATGGCCCCATTTGCATGTGCACTTTGAATATCACGGTTGCTGCACATAGCACAACAGAACTTGCACTAGCGCATCCCCTGCTCCAATCTGGCTATTTACGCTGGCGCAGTGACACTGCGCCATGTGCACTGTGGGTGGCCAGGAGCGATACTTAACATGCTGAGCCATGGCACAGCGCCGCTGAATATCCGCCCAGTCAACTCCCCTGTGCAGCTGAAGCCGGCTGCGCCCAGGCTTGCACCACAGCCTGCGAGTTTGAATATCTGGGCCACTGTCTTTAAGATTTTTTGCTCCCAATAACTTAAACAATATGAGGATTTGGAACCAGAAACTTTCAGGTTTTATAGAGTTTGGCCCAAGGTAGGTGTTTTTGTATTTTTATGTATAGTAGTCAAGCGGTTTTAAATATTTATAAAAGAATTTTCATTCTTGGTATGCACAGTGTAAAACATAAGTGTTCTACAGATATCTGTTTAGAAAAAGCGTGATGTCCTGTTGATGATTTTATGTGTGTCATATCATGTGCTGTGGTGTTCATATAGCAGAACACCACCGTGATATGACATGACACACACAATGAGAAGCAAGCCCAATATGTAAGGACATTATCCTTGGTGGCTAGTGGCCCCGCCTGATCACCTCCCATATATATTAATGCTTTCCTTAGTGTTCGGTGGTCTCTCCCCACCTGATCACCTGCCCATATGTAATAACATTTTCCTGATGGCTAACCGCCTCTCCATCCACATGATCACTCACCTTATGTCCTGTTATTTATTTTAGTTACGTGGGCATATCACATATTGTGGTGCGTTGTATAGCAGAATAGCACAGTATGATACCACAACAAAACAATATAAAGCAGAACATTGTTACCCCTTGTACTCTATTAATGAAATTGTCTCTCCTGATGTCTAGTAGCACCCCACCCTTTGATTGCTGTCCCCTTTTTCTCCATTTCCTGGTGTCTAGTGCACCCCAACCTCCAATTGCTGTCACCATTTTTTCCCATTTCCTGGTGTCTAGTTGCACTCCCCACCCTGCGATTGGTATCACCACACTTTTTTCCCATTTCACTGGTGTTTAGTGGCACACCCACCTCCCTCCGATAGTAAGATCCCTTCCTGGATTGAAGAAAACCATCCCACAACATCTTTTGTTATCTAAAAACAAAGAAAACAACATCTCATCATTGCCACTGCCCCTTCCCCATCCCAACCCTCCCACTGAGCACCCACTACCCCACACCTCCCCATTACCCTATACTTACCAGCCTAGGTCAAACACTCTAATCCCCTGTGGACTGAGACACATCTGCACTTGCCAGTGTCAAACCATTAACTGAGCAATACAAGTAAGTGCTACTGTATATAATGCATTTCAATGGTGTTTTGAACTTATGTTCATAACTTCACCATTTTTAGGAGTTTTTCACCAACTTTTCAACATGGCCTTTTTGGGACCACACTCATGAACACTGTCAGTGAAATTTCATTAATCAGGCTTCAGAAGGTGATTTTGTGATCACTGCACAAAATCGCCTTTCAGGCTGGATTAATGAAATTGCACCACCAGTGTTCATGTGGTTAGGTCCCAAAAGGTCTTGTTGAAAATTTGGAGAAAATATTCCTAAAATGATCAAGTTACAAATGTACATTGACATTTTTCTATGTGTGCATAACTTTGTTAATTTTCAATGTTTTGACTCAAAATTTCAGCATAGCTATTTATTCACACCACTTAATGGACATTACAGCTGTCATTTTCACATCCTGGCCAAAGTGTATTTTCACACCTGTGGTGCGGAATGTCATTTTGGTGGGGATTTGAACATTTTCACATACTAGGTTCATGAGGTGGGGTCACAAAATGCCTATGTTGAAAGTGTGGGGTCAAAATATTCAAAAAGACATAGTTTATTAGTAACATTGTTTGCAGGTGTGTCTGTTGCACCACTGGGGACCACTTTGCCTTACTGTGCCACTGAGCTCAGTTCAGGTGTGAACTCACAGAGCAGCTTTAATGGGACAAGGCTGATGTGGAAGGTGCTGCAGCATACCTGGCCTGGGTAGGGACAGAGCAGTGTTTTGGTTCAGACACCATACCCTGTGGTGGGTCAGGGAGCCTTACCACATGCTATTGGCATGTGTGCAGGGGCCTGCTGAGCCCATGCACTGGGTCAGGACTGTCTCCAATACTGTATTTATCTCATTTTGTGCAGGTTCCAAAGGACCTGCACAAATGAGGACTCAATTCTCTATCATAAAAAAGATGGCAAATGCAATGTAAAAACTGTGTTAATGCAAACATTTGGGTTGAAGAACATAATGTGCACAAAGAATGGAAATGTAAAACATTAGAGATATGGGCATCCTACATATTGGTGAATCAGTGGTGGGGTCTTAATTGGGGTGGTCAACTCTAATGCCCACCACTTCACTGGGCAAACAAGGTCAGATGTGATCTTTTCTTCAGACCCTGCTACAACACATTCTGCTGGCAACATGTGGCAAGCCTTACTTCTGTCTTTGACGAAGTGTATCACTTTGAGTCACTGGCTTGCAGCTGTACTCTTGTGCTTTTATTTATTTATTTAAAAGATTCACCAGGAAGGCATACTGAGCGGAGTACCACTTAATTCCAGATGCATCCCGGGGTGGGGAGTGGAGAAATAAAAATAATAACATTGAACATGAAATAAGTGATTCCAAAGATATGAGCAACACACATGGGAACTCTGCCTAACTCATGACAGTGGATAAAACATTTTGCTGCACAATAGAATATTTACATAGCAAAACAGAGAAATAACATTACCAGGCTCAATATAGTGCAGAGAGTTAATGGAAGCATAGAGGGCAATCGCAAATAGATACTACCTGGCAGTGGTCTATGAGCACTTAGCAAGCGGTTGGGGTAACTGCACAGCAGGAAGTTAAATTAAGTTTGAGAGGAGGACACTGGCCCTCCAAAGTGCTAGAAGCAGGTGCAGATGAAGGAGAAATGAGACTTGAGGAGGGAGTTGATTTGAGGAGTGATGTCAGTGTGCCGAATGGCTGCTGGCAAGGCATTCCATATTTTAGGCATGTGGTAATTGAAAGCTGCTTGGCCTTTGTATGTGATCATACGAGGGACATAGAGAAGCGAGCATCAGTATTCCAGAGTGAGTACTCAGGTGGGGGTTGAGCTGTGTGGGATGACTCAAGGTAGTGGGAAGGGAGGGTCCAGAATTTCACTGTGGTCCCACACAGTGGGCCTGTCTCGCATCCTGGAGTGATGAAAGGTCTAGGGACCTGTAGAAGGCACAGTGGTGGGTCATGGAGGGCAGTCCAAGGCAAAATGACAGAAAGAATGAAAGAGGGTCTAGTCTAGCTAGGGTGGACTTAGGAGTGGTGCTGCAGACTACATCCCCGTAGTCAAATATGGGGAGGATCATTTTCTGTACAATTGCCTTGCGGGTTGACAGAGGGATGCAACCCTGTTTCGATATAAGGCACCTAGTTTGGGATGCAGTTTCTTATGGATTGCATCAATATGAGTGGAAAAGTCAAGGTGCTGATTAAGCCAGACCCCGAGGTATCTGAAGGAGGAGGAGCAACTTCCAAGGATTCCTAACGATGGTGTGGAAAGTGGGAGTAGGAGGGAGTTGGGAGAGTCTTCTGCCCATGTCAAACGTTAGGGAGACCGTTTTCTTGGGATTTAGAAAAAGTTGGTTTGAGTGGAGCCATAGCTGCATAGCACTGAATTCTGCTGGAGCCTGGAGGCCACTTCGGGGGAGGGACCTGATGCACACAGTACAGTGTCATCAGCTGCATATGTGAATGGATGCATGTGGGCAGACTGATGGCAGGTCATTAAGAAAATGGAGAACAGTATCAGGCCAAGGATCGAGCCTTGAGGGACCCCTGCAGTGACAGGGAGGGTACAGAACTGACAGGGCCAGTTCGGCACTGATTGTGACCCATCTGCCAGGTATGAGTGGAACCAGCTAGTGGCAGCTCCTGAGAGTCCGGCATGGGAGACTTTAGATAATAGAAGGGTGTGGATGACAGTGTCAAAGGCCTTTGCTAGGTCAAAAAATAGCTGAGGTAGTATGACCATTATCCATGCCAGTAAGGATGGTGTCATTTAGCCTTAGAAGAGAGGTGATGGTGGTGTGTGACTTCCTAAAGCCAGACTGGTAGGGTGTGAAGAAGGAAGTGGAGTCAAGCCAGGAGGAGAGTTGGGAGAGAACAAGGTGCTCCTGCAATTTGGTCAGTGTGGGGAGAAGGGAGATAGGATGAGTTGCCCGGGAAGAGGGTCACCTCCTTTGTGGAGGGGGATGACTGTGGCACGTTTCCAGTCAGATGGATTTCAGCAAGCAAGAAAGAGAGATTGAAGAGAGCATCCAGAGGGGCGACGGTGGCTGGGACAGATAGGTGGAACATTTTGGGGTCCAGTCCTGAGGGGCATTTATCTTTGGAAGGATTGAGTGCCTGTAGGGTTTTAGAACTTCAGATGGGGTAACCATGAGAAGGAGAAGCAGGAGGAGAGGGAGGTGGGAGTGATGTGAGCGGGTGGACTAGCAAAGTAGTGAGGTACAGAGGACATTAGAGAAAATGCACAGTTAGTGAAACATATATTAAAACCTGAGGCCACTTCACCAGGTTCTGTGACGATGGATCCTGCCATATTGAGGGCTGGGGTGGGGGATGGGCGGGGGAAGAGTGATTTGATTGTTTTCCAGAACTGATAATACTAATAAAAAAGCTTTATTTGTAAGGCACCTTTCCAAAACCAAGGCACCGAACAGGTTTAAAAAATCAGCAAGTCTACACATTGCAGCAAATCAGTTGGTACAGAGATATCCAAAACATTAGAATTGAGACAGTCCATCACCAAATGCATGGTTCCATGAATGGGTTTTAAGGCCTGTTTTAACTCTACACAGTCATGCATTCATGTAACTGGCGGGCTAGAGAATTCAAAGAGAAGGGCCACATGCATAAATGCCTGGTCCCCAGAAGATTTCAAACAAACTCTTGGAATTCTAGCAACCCCACCAGCTAAGCGGAGCAATCGCCGGGGTAAGGAATCAGAAGCTCTATAGTAGTCAGGGCCCTGACCATGTAGGGCTTTATAAGTCAACAGACTTTAAAGGTGATTCACCATTGTACTGGCAGCCAGTGCAGACAGCGCAGCACCGAGAAATATGACAGAATTGAGAAGTTCCTGTTAAAAGCTGGGCGGCTGCATTCTGCATTAGCTGAAAATGGCAAATTTCAACCCCAAATGCCCAAGATATAGGGAGTTACAGTAATCCAAGTGGGAGGACACAAAGGCATGAACCAGTGTGGAAGGTCGCTGGATAGAACAAGGTGCCTAATCCTGGCGATGTTCCTCAGATGATAAAAAGAGGTCTGATGACGGCTTACAACAGCGAATGCAGGGTCAGACCCTCATCAAAGATTACCCCAAGTTAAGCCCCTTCAGAGTGGTTGACCTCCAAGAAATAATTCGAGGGGTAACCTACCCCAACCCCTATCTGGCATCCTGGGTCCACAACTAGCACTTCAGTCTTTCTTGAGTTCAACTTCAGCCAGCTCGAATCCATCCACTCCTGGATTTCTACCAAGCAGTTATTAAAGACCGAGAGAGCTCCATTCTGGTTGGGTGCAAAAGAAAGGTTCAGCTGGGTATCATCAGCATAGCAGTGAAACCTCAGCCCATATCTCCTTACAATGTCTCCGAGGGCAGCATATACACTGCAAACAACATAGGTGACAAAACAGATACCTGAGGAACCCCACAAGACAGAGGAACTGGGTCCAAGAATAAATCCCGACACCACCCTCTGAGTTCTTCCAGTGAGGAAAGATGTAACCACCTAAGGACTGTACCTGACAGTCCACAGATGAACCTCAGATGGTCAAGCAAAAACGCATGGTCCACAGTGTCAAACACTGATGAAAGATCAAGAAGAACCAAGATGGAGTGGTTCTTCCAATCTCTAGCCATCAGGAGATCATTGAACACCCGAACCAGCGCTGTCTCGGTACTATGCTTTTTCGAAAACCCGACTGGAGGGTTCATAGATGTTATGGATAGTCAGATGGCTCACCAGTTGCACAGCCACTACCTTCACGATCACCTTCCCAAAAAGGAAGGTTAGAAATTGGTCTGTAGTTTGCAACGCAGTTTGGGTCCAAAGAAGTCTTCTTCAGAAGGGTGTTACCACCGCCTTCAGGGAGCTGGGAAACTCACCTGTTTCCAGGAGCAATAAACTATCTGTGCAAGGACTGGGCCAATGGAATCAATACAACCCATAATCAGAGAAGTTGGTCCAGGGTCCAAACTACAGCATGTAGGGTGTGCATCTTGGACAATCCTTATGACATCCATGAACTCCGGCTGTCGAAGGTACTCCAGGAAAGCTGAAGGTCGGTGGCCAAGAGCTGATCACCAGCAACACCCATAGAGTGTAGGGGCTGGAGAGCTGCCCTGATGTTGGCCATCTTAGTTGCAAAGAACCAAGCAAGTTCATCACACTTTATTTGCAAAAACGCTTATTAAAAACTCAGAGACAAGCCGGTTGCAAAGCCTGTCCACAGTTCGGAAAAGCTGAGCTGGTCAGTTCTGAGCAACTGCAATCTCCTGGACAGGAACTCTGCCTCTTAGGGAGAGTTGCAGATTGATAGACTTGATAATGATCCATTGACCTAAGGTGATCGGCATCAAGGGCAGATCTCCGCCAGCAAAGCTCTAACCTTAGTACTTGTCACTGCATCTCTCTCAAAATCCCATCAAACCACAGAGACCGAGGGGAAGGAGAGAGGATAAACACGGACAGGAGCAACGACATCCAGGGATGCACAATGGCCATATTATAGGCCACCACGAGGTCCTCTGGGTTGCTGCTTGCAACTGGAATGGACGATAGGTCTAGCACCGCCATAAGGCCTTCAGAGTTAATATCTCTAAAGGGCAGTATTGGACCATGTCCACAGGATTAGGCCTTCGAGGAGGGGCACTAAAATTTAACCCCGCAGTGTAGTGATCGGACATCTGACTGGGTCCACCCTCTAATCAGAAGTTTCGATCCCAAGGAAGAAAACTAAGTCAAGGGCGTGACCATGTTTATGGGTAGTAGAGTAATTACCTGTGTAAGGCCCAGAGATGTCATCAACTGGAAGAAGTGTTGTCCAAATTGTGAGAGTTTGTCATCGACCCAGGCATTGAAGTTGCCCAGGATCATCAACCTGGGAGACTCAAATGCCATGTTGATGACTAAGTCAGCCACTTAGCTGGGTGATTCAGATTTCAATGGAAGGAGGCTTTGAAGTAGTTAGCTTTGGCCTGTCGGACAAGCCTCATGCAGGCATTAGAAGGTGCAGTAGGGCTGGTGCCACTGGGGAGTCTGGTTGCCTTGAAGGATTTACATGATTGATCCCTGGCATGGAGTTGATCTATGATTTTGGTGGTGACCCAGGGCAGGTGGGTGCCCTTACTCTAGTCCTTCAGACAGGTGCATAGTAGTCCCAAACAGCAAGGAATCTGGACTTGAAAAATTCTAGGGCTGAGATGGTGGAGGATGCTCATGGGATGAAGGACCAGTCAACGAGTGATAGATCTGTTAAGAGGGCAATAAGGTCAATGGATTTATATGTCCTGGTGAGCAGCATGCATGGGGAGGTGCTTGACCTGAGACCCCTTAGTAGTTTAAAAGAATGGGAGGAATGGAGCTGGCTGGACCAGGGTTAGCTATACATCCCTTGCCAGGAGGAGCAGTAGCGTAAGCAGCTGTATGGTTTGGGGCATGGCCCATGGGGACTGATGGCAGGCAGTAGATTGCTGGATGGTTAGTGGAAGTGTGCTTGTTTTGGTGATATTTATTACTGTCAGCCCAGCATGAAAGGAGGGTGGTAGGATGGAAGCTCCTAGAGACCAATTGTTCATGGGACATAGCTGCGGACTGCGGCTGCCATAAGGAGGCGGTGGCACAATGTGGAGGAGAATCTGCTCTGGAGCAAAAGACTACTGGCTTGGGGAGGGGTGGGCATTAGTGTTGACAATCCCAAGTAAGACCCCACCACTGGTTTGCCAATAATATGGAGACTCAAATTCTAATGTTTATTCATTTCCGCTTTGTGCACTTTTTGCTTTTTAACCCTAATGTCTGCATTAACGAGTTTTTCAATTAAAATAGTATATAAATAGTTTCTGTGTGTGTTATGACTGATGCCTATATAGTAAAGTCTATGTATTGTACAGTTGTTGCCTGTACATTATGTGAGTAGCGTCAATATGTGTTTTGAGTGTTGCCTATATACTGTAGTAGTTGAGTAAAGGTTTTGTGTTGTACATTTGTTTCATATATTGCATAAGTATAGCACCTATGTGTTGTATGATCTTGACTATACAGCATTTTAGTAGAGGTGTTGTGTTGTACAAATATTGCCTATAGCATATGAGTAGTGTCCATGTGTGTTATGAGTGTTGTCTATATAGTATTTCAGTGGATGCTATGTGCTGTACAAGTGTTGCCCAATGTATTTATTTGATATTGTCCATGTGTTTTAGTTGTGTTGGCTATATGGAAAGGATGCAGAGAACTTTTGCTTCACCCAGGGGTACAGAGTCTTGCTGCTCCCATAGAGGATGCTTAGGTGGAGGCAGAGCAGTTGGAGTTCGGTGGGTTCAAGAAGGATGGTGATGGTGGTTGGAAGGGAACGATTCCTTTGCCTGTACCACTCACAGTTTCTTCACTGTACTGGTAGGATGGGGAAGCTGAAAGGAGACACCAGCAGAAGTGGAGGGAGAAAGTAGGAGTCCTCAGAAAGAGAGGCCCCAGTGACAGTGGGAGAGGCCCCAGCTAAGAAGGAAGTGGCTGCTGATATGGGGCTCTAGCATTGAGGAATAGATTTTGGAAAGAGGTGATGAAGAGAGGCAGGTGAAGTGCCTCCCTGGAACTTTGGCTTGGAGGTATAGAGAAGGGATGCAGAGGATTAGTAAGGCAGCAGCAGGAGATGGGAGTGAGCTAGATGTTTTGTCCACCTTGAGGCAAATGACCTGGCATGGGATAGGGTAGAGGTAGTGTAGCCTATGAGGTAATTTCAAGGAGCTGAGAAAGGGCCTGAAACAGGTACAGCACATAGAAACATAGAAACATAGAAACATAGAATTTGATGGCAGATAAGGACTGCTTGGCCCACCCAGTCTGCCCATTTCCCTACCTAATGGATAAGCTGCAGATCCTAGTTAACCAGCAGCCTACTTCTTCCTACCCCTGCCCCCTAGAATTGCCTTATGACTGTCCCATGCATGCTTGAATTCCACCACTGTTTTTGACTCCACCAACCTCCTCGAAGGCCGCTCCATGGCATTTGCAGAGGTGTTACCTGTATATAACCAAGAAGATGAATGGGCACTCCACAATGGCTTAAACAATTGTTTGAAGGTATGGTGCCTGGAGGAGGGCTTAGGCTACACTGGGGAATAGGGTTCAGCCTGGGAGACACATGGGCCTCTATAAGGGAGATTTATTTATTTTATTTAAATTTTGTTCACCAGGTAAGCACCTGAGCCAAGACCCTTTTCATGTGCTACCCGGGACTGTAACAGGGACAGTTGTGATGTTACATACAATACAAACAATAAACATACTCAAAATAACATACAATAGGTACAAAGAACATCAAGATAAAAGTCCTGCAGAGATGGCCTGCATCCTTCCAGGAGGGGGACCACAGTCCTTAGTAGGAGATTTAAATGTTGCTTGGATGAACATCTAAACTAGTCATGGGGTGGCTACAATAACAAAGCAGGCAAAGATTACCTCCCCAAACAGATAAGCAACAAGGAGTGAAGGATTACAGGAAGCTCTCCCAGGGCAGAGACTCAAGAAGACAGAAGTCGAGAGAACATGGAGGACAAGTGGTGTAAATCAGGAGAGCAAGAAGAAAGGAAGTAAAGGAGACAGGAACGGAGAGGTATCAGAGAAAGGGGTCAGGGGAGCTTCAGGAAACAGCACAGGCAGGAGGCAGAGAAAGCAGGAGACAGAAGAGGGATGGAGAGCTTGAGTCAATACAAGGAATCTGGGAAATACAATTCCAGACATGAAGGCCATCATGGGGAGCTTGATTTGGTGGCTATAACAGAATCATGGTGCACTGAACAGCCATGACTGGGATATGGCCATACCAGGCCACTCTCTGTTCAGGAGAGACAGGGAATAGAGGTGGGGAGGAGGAGGAGTTGTACTATATGTAAGGAGGAATCAAGGCTACAGAATTGTAGGAGCACCCAGAAGAAAAGGAAGGACTAGAGGTGTTGTGGGTCATCCTGGAGACAGGTGCCATGGCGCTGTCCACAGGGGTGGTATGCAGACCTCCAGCACAGGGAGAGAAGTTGAGTAAGGCACTTGGGGAGGACATCACCAGAATGGCAAATAAGGGCAGGAGCTGTTATTTGATGACCCAATCTGCCAGATGTGGATTGGAGCCTTCCAGCCACAACATTGGCAATTAGCAGGCCATACCTGACTCCCTACAAGAGGCCTTCTTAGGTAGCTAGACAACAAACCCACTCAGTATGGGGCAATGCTGGACCTGGTGCTTATAAAGAGGGACAGCAAGCATTGCAGACATCACAGTAAGTGTCCGCTAGTACCAGTGATCACCCTACAGTGTGGTTTAACATTAATATGGGAGTAGCGGCAAACTACAGAAGGAATAGGGTGCTGGACTTTAGGATGGTGGATTTTATAGAAATGGGAGACAACCTCAGAAAAGTATCTAGTGGGTGGAATGCCAAGGAGGGTAGAGGAACATTAGGGAAAAATAAGGAGGTGGGCATAGTAAAGACAGTCAGCTTCTGTGTAAAGGCAGTGAGTAAAAGCTAAAGGAAAAGAGATGGCTATAGTACTTTGGGGAATGGGCCACGGTGGTATACAGAAAAAGGTTACATTCAGAAGGTGTAAGGAAATGCAGAAGGAGGAAGACAGGTGCAGTAAGTGTACTAGGTAAAACAGAAGAAAGCAGTTAAGGCAGTGAAGGGAGGAATGGCGAGATAGAGGAAAGGAGAGCCAAAAGTTAGCAAAGGGGGATAAGACTGTCTTCAGATGTACAGAAGTCAGTGGTTAACTGGGTTAAAAACTGGTTAACAGATAAGTGACAGAGGATGGTGATTAATGGCACTCACTCTAATGATGGGAAAACTAACTAGGTGCCACAGGGCTGAGTACTGGCACTGATCGTTTTCAATGTCTTCATAAGTGACACTGCGGATGAGCTGGAAGGGCAGGTATGCCTTTTGTACATGATACCAAAATCTGTAATAGGGTTGGAAATAAGGAAGGGTGGAAAGAATATGTAGGATCTTGGGAAACTTGAGGACTGGACAACAGTGTGGCAGTAAGGGTTCAATGGAAAAAGTTCAAACTCAAGCACCGAGGGCATAGGAACTCAAGAACCGAGTATTGAATGTAGCAGGTTCTGTCAGTCACAAAGCAGGAAAGGGACCATGATGTTATTATGTACTGTATGATTATCTCAAAGTGGCAAGGCAGTATGACAAACCAGTGGGTAGGGTCAGTGGATGGGATGCCTAAGGAGATGTATCTCCATCACGAGGAGGGAGGTTGATTTGCCATTATATTGCTCGCAATGAGACCCCACCTGAAGTATTATGTCCAGTTCTGAGATCACACCTCAAAAAGGACATAGGTAGCATGGAGGCAGTCCAAGGAGGGCAACAAAATGGTGCAGGGTTGCACCTTCACCAAAAGCCTTATGAGGAGTGATTGAGGGAATCTCAACACATACACCCTGGAAGACAGGAGAGTAAGAGGGACATGATAAAGACCTAAAAGTACTTCATGGGGTGAACAGGGTGCAGGACGGGAGTCTCTTTCAACTGAGGAACAGCACCAGAACAAATAAACATGGGATAAAGCTGGAAGGAATAAGTTTTGAGGGATGTGAGAAAGCACTGCTTTACTGAAAGAATGGCGGATGCATGGAATAGACTGTCGGCAGAAGTGGTGAAGGCAAAACAGAAGAGGGCTTCAAGCATGCATGAATAGACATAGAAGAATATTAGGAACGGGCAAAGAGGAGGAGGGTCATCAGATACGTGTTAGGGTCTGCAGAGACAGCCTAGACTGGGACTATCTGGACAGACTGGGATTGCCAAGGATCCTTTTCTGCTGATAAATCCCATTTATTATGTTTTTATGAGTGTTGCCTGCATGATATTTAAGTATTGTTCAAATGATAACTGAGTAATGTATATATGGTATTTGTATTGTAGTAGTAGCAGATTGATTTTCATTCTGGTACCCTTGCTCAGAGGCTCAGGGCACCACTACATGAAAGCAGATAAATTGCATAAATAACAAATACTTTACTTAAAACCCTCACATAACTCATTTCTATTAATGTACGTATAATTAAGTAAATAAATTAGTAGTTAAAAAATTAGATAAATAAATTAGATAACATACTGGGGCAGCAGCACTTCATGGGGATAGTCCTTTGCCCAAATGTTTCACTGAATAGATGGGTCTTAAGACCCAATTAAAGGCCTCCACTAAGGGTCCTTATTCAGGGCCTTTGAAAGAGAGTTCCATAGGACTGGACCTGCTAGCTGACAGACCAAGTCCCCAATGTTTTAAACCTTGCCCTGGGAACAACAATGAGGCCCTCCTCAGTGGAAGAGAGAGGGTGTGAGGACAGACATGTAAGGGTGCAGGAGATCAGACAGATAACCCAGTCCCAGTCCATGTAGGGCCTTAGAGTTAGTAACCCAACTTTAAAGGAGATACACCACTTTATAGTCAGCCAGTGCAGATCATGATGTGCTAGTTGTACCTGACTCACCCTCAGAAGGACAGTCAACATCCTAGCCACTGTATTCTACACTAGCTGGAGGTACTGCAGCATATGCCCACTGGCACAAGGGTACAGAGTATTACCGTAGTCAAGCCTCGGAGGTCACAAAAGTGTGCACCGTGTAGCCAGGTCTTCAGCACTGATAGAGATCCAATTAGGCTGATGTTCCTTACATGGTAAAAGCCATTCTGGACTACTGCTAACACCTCAGCCTCAAATGTCAGCCTCTTATCTAGAATGACTCCCAGATTCCTCACGTTAGCAAGGTCAACAGCACAGAGTTACCCAGTTGAAGTCTGGTCTCCTCTCAGTAGCAACTACTTCCTCCCACAACCTGATTTCACTACCAGCACTTTAGTCATATCAGGGTAATCTGTAACCACCTTGACTCATCCAGTCTTGGATCTCAGCCAGGCCTTTATTCCGCATATTGACCACACACAATATCCAGAGTGCAAAAGACAGCTAGATTGAAGTATCACCTGCATCGCAGTGAAACCCAAGTCCATATTTCCCATTATTCCTATCCAGGGGCAGCATGTACACCACAAACAGCATGTGGGAAGGACCAAACCCTGGGATACACCACATGGCAGATCCATAGGGAATAATGAGAAATTGCCCAACACTGCCATCTGTGTCATGCCACAAAGACAGGACTCAAACCAGAAGATGACTTTGCTGGTGAGTCCTACATACCCCTCAGTTGATCTACTAACAACCCATTGTCCATGGTGTCAAAGACAGAAGAGAGATCCATAAGAATGAGAAATGACCATTCTCCTTTATCACTCACTCTAGACAGGTAATTTTGCACCCCAACCAGTGCAGTTTCTGTACTGTGTCTTGACCTAAAACCAGACGGGAGAGGTTCATAGATGTCAAAGACAATGAGGTGTGCCTTGAGCTGAAGCACAGCCACCTTCTCGATGACCTTACCCACAAAGGATACATTAGAGACAGGGGCTCCATTTTCAAATGGGTCATAGATTGATGCAGTTTGTACCAATCCATAGCTGCGGCAAACTCCTGGCATCAGGGACCGTGCATCCTATTTTATAAAACTGGGTATCCCTGCACCAAGGTTCCAATAGTTGCCACAGCCGCAGGGTTGTGCTAAACATGTGTCATACTGGAGTGATTTAACAGAGGGTCCCATCCAGCCCTTCCCAGCATAGGCCTAGAGAAGCCACAGAGGTGGGGGAGGTAAATATACCTGGAAGGTGGAGACTTAGGATCTGATGGAGCAGTGGGGCTCCATGAGGGTAACAGAGGCAAGGTGGCAGTAAGAGCAGTCTGGGGAGGCACCCAGCAGAGGTACCATGCACAGTGGCACAGAGCAGATCAGCTCTGGTGGGGTGGGGGTTGCATGGTTAGACCATCATGACCTGCACCTCATGTGGTAAAAGCCATGGCACTTGCCTCGTGGGACCCACAGTCCCCTGCAGTGCAGTCGGTATCTGCCAGCTGCCACACAGGGGCTGTGTACCAGAGGAATGTCACAGTGCCCAGGAGCCTAAAGCCATCCACCACATGCACCCTGCACTTGCACCCCTTCCACCTGCTTCATGTAGGAACTGTGGGTCCTGTGAGGGAGGTGCCAGGGCTGTTGCCACATGGTGCCAGATCATGAGGGTCCAACCCTGCCAATCCTCCTATCCTGGCTGGATCGGCTCTGTGCCACTGGGCATGGCACCTCCATCAGGTGCTTCCTCAGATCCCCTCACTGCCGCTGTGCCCCATTGCCCCATGACATCCCCACTGTTTCAATGGCTCCCAGTCCCCACCTTCCAGGTTGCTCCACTTACCACTCTGCCGGGCAGTGGTGCAATGCCCTAAGACTAGTGTGAGATGGGAGAGGTCTGGTGAAAACTGAAAATTATTCAACTGTAGCTCATTCCTCAAGGCACTGAGCTAAAAGGAGCCTTCCTCCATGAACTGCACTGGCTGCCAGTAAGGTAGATGACTGCCTTCAAGGTCAGATTACTGACATGTAATGCCCAGCTTGGGGAGGGTGTTCAGCCTACCTGCAAGATCTCCTGTTTCCTTATCATCCATCTTGAGCTGTCCGTTCCTCTGAGGGTTGCCTCTTGTGGTTTCCAGGGCTAGGTTGCAGCATTCTAGGGACCATGCATTCTCAGTTACCGCACCAACCCTGTGGAACTCCTTAACAAAACATCTAAAGGAAGCAGTATAGTGCAGTTGTTTAAGGCTCTGAGCTGCAAATCTAGAGACCTGGGTTTGAATCCCACAGCCCCACTTGCACACACTGTGTGACCCTGAGCAAGTCATTGAACTTTCCTGTGCTCCCAGTTTGCACCTGTAAACATGCTTTCACCTTAGTGTGCCACTCCTGGTTAAACAATTGGAAAACCTTGAAAAAAGGATTAAAAATATTTTTATTCAATCAGGTTTTTGATATATGTGTTTTGTAATGAAGCTGAACAAAAATGAACTGGCGTTGTTTTATTGTGTATTATCTTAGTGAATGATAGATAGAATTTTATATTGAACTCAGCACTATGTTTTGAAGTTGTGTACTGTGTATAACTTGTTTCTATATGTTAAGCACTCTGAGCCTTCTGGATGGGCGCTATGCATATAAAGTTTTTATCTATCTATCTATCTATCTATCTATCTATCTATCTATCTATCTGTCTATCTATCTATCTATCTATCAATCTATCCATCTGTCAGTCTGCCTATTTTACTCTGTCTGTCTGTCTATCTAGCTATCAAAGCTGTCTAGTTTGGCCCTATAAAAGGGTTTTGTTTTGGGTTAAATTTCAATGACTGGATCTCTTTCATAACAAAAAGACATGTTTTGAGTGTAAAAGGGCAAAGGCAGAGGAAATCCATTTCTACTGGGTAACCAGCCAGGATAAGAAAACAGAAATAGTAAATGCTGTTTGGATCCACTCTCAAAAGGGTGGTTACCAAGAGTTCAAAGAAATGGTCCAATCTGTGATGTCAGAGAGGCATGTGTGATAATACACGTAGGGGGCAAGCCAGCCAAAGATGTCTGTGTTTGTTGGCTCTTAGAGTTTCAGTTATGTTTTGCAACATTGAGCAAACAACATCATGCATTTGAGACTGCCATAACTCAGCAAGTTCCCAGTTGGGAGTAAGATTATTCAACTCTACTTAGATTTTATAGAGCTTTGAGTTAGATTTTTCTGTGATCTCTTTTTCCAAAATCTTTATTTTTATCTCTGTAGAAATACTGCACTCTCGTAGTCATTAGTGTATATTGTTCTGTGACATATGTAAATATAGTGGAGTATTAAATGTTATTTTTACATATTTCATGCTCATTTAGTTTGTCATTATTTTTGTCAACAGATTCATCCATATGCACTTTATGCTGATGAGAAATTTATAGTATTTGTTTATTTTATTTATTTATTTCAATCTAGGATTATAAAATACCTTTGAGCACAGTGGAGCTCATTTACAAAGATTCCACATCAATAATGGGGGAGGTTACAAAACAGACAGAGTATAAAGCACAATAACATGTACAGATAACACCAAATACAATGAACAGTAGAACAGCACAATGCATGGTAAACATAGGTGATTGCAATTAGATATATAGTTGGCAATCTAGGATTTTACAGGTGAAAACATGAGCGGGTAATCCCATTTGGAAATCGGGAAAAGTGAGTCAGGGGATGAAGAGTAACAGCAGAACAGAGAACAGGGGGATGCAGCCAGGTGGCATTGTCAAGCATGTTGAGCGAGGCAGGAAGAGGTAGAACAGGTGGGAACGGGGGAAGCACAGAAGGAGAAGGTGACAGGAGGGAGGGATGGTGGGGTGTGGGGGAGGGAGGAAGAGGGAGGGAGGAAGAAAGGTGTGGAAATCTGTCAGTCAGGGGTCATAGTGGGTGAGTTAGTGGGACAGAGTAGGAGGGTCTGGGCATGACAGGTAGGGGAGGGTGAGAGAGGCAATTGAGCAGGGAGGAAGGATGCAGCTAGGGGCCTTATTTAGGAGGCTGGGGAATGCAGGTTGCCAGATGAGATGCAAGTCACATGACTAATTAAAGCAGGTACACTCACTTTCCTTTGAGATGTTCAGATGCAGGAGACGCTTGAACTGGGTAAGTTGAGGTATCCTAGTCAGTTCACATCTCAGGCCATTCATCCAGTTAGGAGCTCTGTAAGGGAAGGATCTCTGGCATTGGGTGATCTGAACCCTAGGAACATGAAAGAGTTCAGAGACAGAGGACCGGTATGACGTGACCTTTGAGACTTTGCTAGAAGACTGGTGATGCACATTGGCAGGGCTCCAAGTAGCACCTGCTTGACAAGTATACATGAGTGGTACTTGATGCAGTCTTGTAGTTTGAGCCACCCGGTTAGGGGCAAATAGATCACAAGTGGGTGAGGCAGCCAGCACCAATGATAAGTCTACTGGCTTTGTTTAGGACAGTATTTAATCTTTGAGAGATGTAGCTGTGGCCGCTCCATATATAACCAACCCGTAGTCAATAACAGATAGTACTGAGCTGTGAATTGCAAGTTTATGCTTCTGGGGTCAGACTTCCCTCTGTGTCTGTGGAGCAGTCCTAGTTTAGCATTTATGTTCTTAGCAACAATATCAATGTGTTGCTCAGAGGTGAGGTGGCAGTCCAGGGTTACTCCAAAGTATTTGAAGTGCTGGATTTGTTCAATGGGGCCTTGGTAACTGTTAACTGTGAAGGCACATGACTGGTGTTTATGGTGGAGGATGAGAACAACATAAGTTTTTTTTGTAGTTTAGAACTAGCTTGTGAGATTGGAGCCATTTTTCAACTTCAAGGAATGCATGTTGGAGGTTGTCTTTGCTGCTGTGATCCAGGTGACTTGCAAAGATGACAGCATCATCTGCATAAAGGAAGGTCCTTAAATGACAGGCCTTTGTAGGTTGTTTAGGAAGATATTAAACAGAAGGGTCCCAGGATGGACCCTTGGGGTATGCCTGATCTGACATAGCACAGTTCCGGCGGAATTTGAAATCTTCACCCTCTGTGACCTGTTGGCAAGGTAGCTGCTGAACCATTTCGTGCGCTTAGGTGAGAGACCAGTCTTTTGAGTTGGTCAAGGAGGAGTTTGTCATTCATGGTGTCAAAGGCCTTAGTAAGGTCTATGGACACTGCTCCTACCAGACTGCTATTGTTGACGGACTGTTGGGTGAAGCAAGTGAATTGTAGCAGAGCTGTAGTCGTACATATGCTTTTTCATATAGCCGCTGCTGTGTGTATTGCAGGAGTACGTTTCAAGATAGTATAGAAGAGTACTTTCAAGATAGTATAGAAGAGTACTTTTCAAGATATTATAGAAGAGTACTTTTCAAGATAGTATAGAAGAGTACTTTTCAAGATAGTATAGCAGAGAGCAGAGTACTCTTGCATGAAAATGCTCAAGGAAGAAAAATTAGACATACATTTGTGAAGTACAGCATTGAGTGCATCATGTGAAAAAATCCTCAAATGAAAAACTAGTATACTGTATATTCACTATTAGCTACAATCAAGAGACAGAGAATACCAAATGTAATTCCCTGTGAAACTAGCATTATTATATACCTTTTCCACCTTTGCCTTCAGACTGCAGTAACTTCATTGATTCACAGGTATTGAGTAATATTTGACTTCCACGTGGACTGATGCTCAACTTCTGAGCAATATCATCTTCTGGACAGTGGAGTCTTCACCTCCTGGAGGAGATCAAACACTCCCAGTTCACATGCAGTAAACAAGGTCTGCAGAAATAGACAAAGGCATATCTTTCATTGATTGTTTCGAACTAAACATTGTATCCTAAACATTAATTTTGCTACAGAAACATAGACAATAATGGCAGAGTAAGATCAATAATCCGTCCAGTCAGCCCATGTTGCCCTATCATACCCCAGGATCTATTTTCTCTGGGGTCTTTGCTTACACTATTTCCCCATTGTTACCAGTGTTTCTTTTTTTTAGTTGTTTAACCAGGAGTAGCATACTAAGCTGAAAGCTGTTTTACAGGTGTGACCTGGGAGCACAGGGATTAAGTGACTTGCTGACACACAGTATGCAAATGGAAGCTGTGGGATTCAAACCCAGGTCTAGTCTGCTGGATGTCACCAGACTTGCAGCTCAGCACCTAACCACTGCACTATACTGCCTCCCCTTTCTGCCCCAACTTCCTTCTAATTAGGTAATATCCCTTGCATCTATCCCAGTCGATTTGAAGCAATCTATGGTTTTGACACCCGCAGCTTCTGCAGGCAGACAAATCCATAACTCACCCACACTTTCTGTAAAATGGTATTCTCGTATCTTTTAAATCTTCCCCATTAACCTCCACTCATGTCCCCTTGTCCTATTTTCTCTGTTCCTGGTAAAAGATCCTCATACAGTACGTTAGTCCATCCTCGATAATTCCTTTCACTAATTTGAAGGTCTCAGTCATATCCCTTGTTTTTCTTCTGGTCTCCAGTGAATACACATTCATTGCCTTTAGTCAACCTTCATGGGATCTGCCCTCCTGGCTCTGAATCATCTTGGTCATCCCACGTTGTACCTTCTCAAACCTGTTCCTGTCCCTTTCTAGGTGGGAACTCTGGAATTGGGCACAGTAGTCAAGGGTTGGCCTCGCAGTGACCTACACACTGTGTAACCTGCGTCATTGACACAGACTGAAGCAGACATTTTAAGCTTCCTGTAACAGTAAACTCTATTATCCATGACATTCAGACTGCATGTGGAATTGGACTTTGTGACTACCAATGGCATCATCAGGACAGGCACTCCCCACCTGCACTCCACAAGTGGGACCTCTGGTGTTATGGAAGTCCAGCTTCAGAAAGAAAAAGTCTTTCTAACCAAAATACAGTACCACCTACCAACTCCCATCCAGAAAATGTTACATTCAAGGACAGCAGTGATATTACATAATGGACTTGAAAAAGCTGTCACTATTGCACAGTTGAAACCACTGTGCCACAAGTTTAATCTGAAACTGTACCTGTTATGTTCTGTGTTTTCAGGTTTCCTTATGTTCATTTTATACTAAAAGATTAGACACAGCTTTCATAGGTAATAATACCCGCTACTGAACCTATGTGTACAATATAACAACTTTGACAAGAAATTTATATAGACTTTTGGCATAAGCACATTTTGCAGTCAGCCACTTAACAATCTACCACAGCACAATAGTTAATGGATACTTTATGATCAGCCTCCTTATTCAGTATAATGGGCACATCTTTTATTATATAGGTGTTGTGTTAGTACTACTATGTTACATACAGTATATTATATTGTCGTTATTATATATAGGATGAAGTATCGGTCTGGTAGGTGATGAGACTTACACACCCGAGGGGTTTATGCGTAGCATCAGACCCCGAGGGTGTATATAAATTGAAGTTTACACACTGGGATCCATATTTTATTTTATATAATTGTTGGGCTTCTCTTTTTCACCTCAGCAATTATATAAAATAAAAATGACTACTGTGCGGTGCAGTTAGATTACCTCGGCAGAAGGTCCACTTTCACTTTATTTAAAATATTGTCATGGGGTCCATTCGGTAGCCGTGGGAACATCTGAAGTAATTTAAAATTACTTACTGCCAAATGTCCATGGCAGTTTCTCTCCATGGTGGGTTTATGTAGGGTAAGGGTTTCCTGTTTGGGAAGGACCACGCGGACGAGGAGTTGAGCATGCAGTGTAGGGAAAAGCGTGTGGTGTTTGCCGCTATAAATGCTCCTTTATAACAGCAAATTACACCATGGTTTCAATGGAAAGGAGCCCATTAATTATACCATAATAATTACTGGGTTGTGTTTTTTTTCATTAAAAGTATGTATTAACAATACCATAATACCTGAGTAGGTATTACGGCAATGAGTGGCTATAATAAATCCTCTGAAATGTTACATCCAGCAATCCAGACTACTCTAAGCCCCATACATAAGCAATTGCACTTCTTCTGTGGAAATATCACAATGCAATAATTATATAAAACAAAATATGGGGTGCAGTGTGTTTAACTCGAATTTAACATGCACCTTGCCCTGAGTGTTTATGTGCATCCAACAACTGGGGTGTATATTATATTCTCATACACACTTCACCCCATACTTTGTCCCATATATAATTCATTATAATTGTAGTATTACTATAATTGATTGTAATTCTTATGAAACATAGAAACATAGAATTTGACGGCAGATAAGGACCACTTGGCCCACCCAGTCTGCCCATTTCCCTACCTGATGGATAAATTGCAGATCCTAGTTAACCAGCAGCCTACTTTTTCCTACCCCACCCCAAGAATTGTCTTATGACTGTCCCATGCATGCTTGAATTCCACCACTGTTTTTGACTCCACAACCTCCTCTGGAAGGCTGTTCCATACATCCACAACCTCTCTGTGAAAAATACTTTCTTAAATTACCTCTGAGCCGCCTCCTTCTATCTTCAAATTGTGCCCCTTGTTCTTGCACACCTTTTTTGAAAGATGTTACCCTCTTGGACTTTGTTGATTCCCTTGAGGTACTTGAAAGTTTCTATCATGTCCCCTCTCCCTCTTTTCCCTCGAGGCTATACATATTAAGCTCCTTAAGTCTCTCTTCATATGTCTTCTGGTGCAGACCCTGCACCATTTTAGTTGCCCTCCTCTGGACAGCTTCCATCCTGTCTATGTCTTGCAGAGATTGGTCTCCAGAACTGCACGCAGTACTCCAGATGTGGTCTCACCAGCTGTCTGTACAGAGGGATAATAACTTGGTTTTCTACTGGTGATGCCTCCCTATGCATCCCAGTATCCCCCAGACCTCCTTGCTGCCCTCTCACATTGCTTGCACACCTTTAGGTCATCTGATATGACTACCCCAGGTCCCTTTCCATTTTTGTTGTTGTTAGTATCTCACCCCCATTGTGTACTATTCCCTGGTTTTGTTTCCCAGGTGCATTACCTTGCACTTCTAGCATTGAATCTAAGCTGCCATACATTTGACCATTCCTCTAACCTTGCCAAGTCCCTTCTCATCCTTTTCACCCCACCGTGTGCATCAACTCTGTTGCAGATCTTTGTGTCATCTGCAAGAGAGACATACTTTTCCTTCCAGTCCCTCTGCAATGTCGCTTATAAAGACATTGAAGAGGACCGTCCTAATACTGAACCCTGTGGTACCCCACTGCTAACCCCCCTTTTTTCAGAGTGGACTCATTTACTATTACTCTGTGTCCTATTCTCCAGCCAATTGTTTACCCAGACTGTCATCTTGGGACCCACTCCCAGGCTGGCTAACTTGTATATTAATCTTTGTGTGGACTGTGTCAAATGCCTTGCTAAGTCTAGGTAGGCCATGTTCACAGCCCCTCCCTGATCAACACTTTGGTCACCCAGTCAAAGAAATCTATCAGATTTGTCTGGCATGACCTTCCCACTGTGAATCCATGCTGCCTTGGGTCCTGTGCCCTCTGGCCTCTAGATACGCAACAATCTTTCCTTCAGAAGATTCCATCATTTTCCCTACCACTGAGGTTAAACTAACCGGTCTGTAGTTTCCTGCTTCTGCCTTGCTCCCACTTTTGTGAAGGGAATCACATCTGCCCTCCTCCAGTCCTCAGGTACCACCCCATCCTCCCATGATTTGTTAAAGAGGGTAGTCAGTGGTGTCACTAGTTCTACCCTTAGCTCTTTTAGAATTCTGGGTTGAATCCCATCAGGCCCCATTGCTTTGTCCACCTTTCAGTTTTAAGAGTTCTTCAGAACCCTTTCTTCTGTAAATAGGTTGGTATCAACTTCTGTATCCAGAGTGTTTCTACTGTTTGTTTTAGGTACCTCCTCTTCATTTGTAAATACTGAGCAAAAGTATTTGTTTAGTATTCTGCCTTTTCACAGTCACCTCTGCCCACCCTCCTCCCTTTATTAAGCCTCACTATGCCTCCTTGGTCTACCTTTTGCTCCCTAATGTACCTATAAAAGGTTTTATCCCTTCTTAACTGAGTTGGCTATCTTTTCCTCGGTTTGAGCCTTTGCGTTCTGACTGCCTTTCCAGCTTCCTTTGCTTTAACTGATACAGTTCTCTGTCCTGTTCCTTCTGTGATTCTTTGTACTTCCTGAATGCTTTTTCCCCTGAACCTTCACTGCTACTTCCTTTGAGAACCATAGTGGTTTCTTACCTCGTTTCGTTTTGTTTATTTGCTTCACACAAAGGCTTGTTACCTCTGTGATGGCAGTTTTATTATTCCCCATTGTTCTTCCACCCTCCTTCTGCCCATTTGCTAGTGCATTCCTTAGGCACTCACCCATTTTGGCAAAGTCAGCCCTCCTAAAGTCCAGTACTTTTGTCTTTGTACTTGACTCTATTGTTGTGTTTATTGTGAACCATACTATTCGATGGTCGCTAGTTCCCAGATGGCTACCCACTTACATCTGTGATCCTCTCTTCATCTCCATTTGAGAGAACCAGGTCTAAGATTGCTCCCTCGAGTGGGCTCCAATACTAGTTGTCTAAGGCATGCCCCTGTAGGGTATCTAGAATAACCCCACTCTTAGAAGTGGCTGCTGCAACTGCACTCTAGTTAACATCTGCATATTCAGATCACCCATCAGCAATATCTCTCCTTTATCTGCCATTCTAAGTATACTTTCTATCATTTCCTTGTCCATTTCCTCCCCTGAGAGGGGGTCTGTATACAACCCTGTGCGGATTGTGGTGCCATTGCCTGCCTCCAAATTGACCCACAGTGCTTCTTCTCCTCCCTGTTTACCCTTTTGTTCTGTTGCTTTGATTTCTTCTCTTATGTAGAGAGCTACCTCCTCCTCTTTTACCCTCCCTGCCCTCCTGTAGATAGTGTATCCTGGTATGTTTATGTCCCAGTCATAGTTCTGTGTGTACCATGTTTCTGTGACTGCCACTATATCCAGATCTTCCTCCTTCATCAATTATGATGATTGCAATCATTGTTATAATGATTTTAACCATGTATGTTATATTATATTGGGGTATATGATATTACATACTGTAATAACTTTCTATTTATATATTCTCAAAACATGCCAAATGTTGCCTTTGATTAGCAATATCACAAAATTTGTTATAAAATGAGCAAAGGATTTTGAACAATTTTATTGGTTGTTAGCTGTACATTAGAAGTGTCTAATGCAGAGCTAAAACTAATTCTACCTACATGGACACATTGCATGTTCAAGATCCTTGTGCCATTATAATTTTGTAAATGAAACAAATGCAGTTCTTCCTCCCACAGCAGCCACTGACAGTTAAAAAGATAATAATCTCTGCAGTTCCTCTTTAAGAAAAATGTTTCTACATATAAATGTTTGTATTTTTATACTCAAAATAGTGCATTTTTTCAGTTTTCACTGATATGTCCTCTGTCAATCCACCTGTCTTTTGCCTATCATTCCCACCTGCTTGGCCATCTGTTAAAATTGCCGAAAGCCCCATTCTCCTGCCTCCCATGCAGCCATCCGATTTAACAAGCTGCTGTTCTACAGGGCTTCCCACTAACACCTCCCAGGAACTGGACTCAGAATATATAAGCTGAAATTTAGACATATAAATCTCAGTCTTACTCTGTCTAACACAGGCAGTGTGTGTATGGGGGGTTGGAGCTGCTTGGTAACCACAACAATGAGTCAGATCAAGCCGGCCTGGTGGTACTGAGTGTGAGGTGCTGGACAGTGCAGCTCGATCATGCTAGCAACCTGAGGTTGGAAACAAGCTCGGGTGCCGGGGTCAGCTGGGGAGGAGAGAATCACATCCAGAGGACAGCTGTCCTCTCTGGGGATAGTGGTCTGCTGATCCAGTCACAGCAGAAACTCCTAGTAGGCACTGTAAAAGCAAAGTCATAATCTCACACGCTAGGGAAGAGGTGATGGAAGATGCTCGCCTGACTAGCACGGAGTGTTGTTACACAGCCGCCTCCATAAGGTTCGCACACATACCAAGTAAAAAGGAAACAGCCTAGCTCCTGGAGGAGATGATGGCATGCCAGCTCCATGCCCACTGCCGCACTCCCTGCCTTCCCAGGTCCCACATACTCTGGCCTGCATCAGACCATCAAAAGAGACTGAAGCAGTGCCCAAGGTAAGAGGAGGGTGGCACAAGTCAGAGGCTACAATGGTACAGGGTGCTAGCTCAGGGTTCTGGGAGAACCTAGGATAAGGTGAGTCTCAGGCTGGGTAAGAGAAGCTGGGGATTCTTGAGGGATGCCTCAGGACTGGTAACCAGAGGGGAAAAGAAGTGAAAAAAACAAGAAAAAACAAACCATGAGACAGATTGCATCTCTGCTCCTGCATACTAAGCACCTGTGAGTCACTGAAATCTACTGGAGGCAAAAGAGGCACAGCTTTAGATAAGCAGCTTGTTTACTTTTTTAATTTTTTTTATTTGCTTACCAGCACCATGTTCTTACGTCTCTTTCTTCCCACCCACCCAGCCCTCCACTCTCTCAACTATCCACTCATTCAACCATCTGCTTAGGCAATCCACTGCCTCAGCTGCCCACTCACTTTCTCGCACCTCACACACCTCAAAGACAAAAGTAAAATGTAATGGGAGCAGACTGAAACTGAGCATAACCACTGACCTCTCGAGTTTACTTGTAATGTGGGAGCTCACCAGCATTGTGTCGCTCAACTACCCAGTTGTCTCTCAAACCAAAAAAAGCATAAAAACAATACTGAACCTGCTAACGCATGCAGTCAATATCAGCACTGGCTGACTTGACATTACTAATAGCGCAGATAATGAGTAGCTGTAATGGGGGTGTCAACACATCATCACTTAAAAAAAACTACAACTACGGGAACCCCAATAAGACATAAAGGCTAAGGCAAACATAATACTGTTCATGTAGGTGGAGGGACTGTTTTATCAAAAACTAGGCTTCATTTTTTATATTTACAATGTTAAACATATTAGCCCCTATGCACAATTGGGGCAGAAGTATGTGGAATCAGGACATACACCACCTGCATAGCTGTGCTCCACGTGACAGGTACACACCAACTGGTATTCACTACCAGCCACCACCTGTTCACGGCCCCACCCTCTGGCACAAAGAACATCAGGGCAGCCAGGGCATGGTCGTGGACCCAGACCAAGTCACAGAGTGGATCCCTTCACGGCAGGGCATGGATCTGGGTGCATGAATAGCACTGGTGGCCACCAGGACCCATGTGCCCATTCCCTGTCTGGTGGCATGCCACAATGCCAAGCCTCTGGAGCTGGGGTGCCACCTGCTGCACCTTCTAGCTGACACATGGGGCAGCCCTGGCCCCATGCTGCAAGACCCCCTGTCATGGCCCAGACCCACACACCCAACCCCTGGTCCAGCAACCTTTCACCTACATTGGTAGGCAGTGGCAGCCCCCACACTGAACCACCCCCCACACACCTGCATAGACAGTGCTGTGGCAGTAGATCCAGCCCTGCCATCATCCATGTGGGTTGTAGTGGCTCTAGTGTCCATTTCCTGGGTCTGTGGTGACAGGAGAGACAAGTCACAGGGGTGCATAGTTCATTATTGTAGGGTCTCCACTGCCATAGGCTGCACCAACCTTCACACCCCATGGCCAGCACTATGTGCCTTTGTTCATGGTGCAAAGTGCCAGCCCACCGTGCGGCCAGGGATCGAGTGCATAGGTGCTGAATCCCCCTTGGTGCATCCCGTGGGGAGTACAATGAGCGCAGAGTGGCTAAGTACCACAGCTGCACGGCACATAGCCATTCCACCCATTAGTGCATAGGGTCCATATACAGTATAATATATATTTATATTAATTGGTGTGGAGATAAACAGAGTGTGATAAATCCGTTTATCTGAGTAACTGTGTGTATAATGAGTAACTGTGTGTATAAATTTTATTTATACACACTCGTTTATCCACAGTTACTATGTCAGCATTACTTCCAGTCACTTTCACTTTCCTATCTCACAGACACTAGCATGAGAGGACAGTTAGCTCATCTTCTGCAGTGCTCTCCTGTTCGTCCCTCACTTATCCAGCCACTTGGAAGCTTGCTGTCTGCTCCCTCGATCAGTGCCACATTCTGCTTCAACATGGTATTTCTCCTTTGGGTTTCTCATTTTTAATTTCAAAAGAAAGCCTGCCACACTGCACATACCTTCACTCACAGTCAACAGTGGAGGAGAGTTAAAAGCTGAAGTAGCACTTCTGGTTTGCTCACACTGCATAAAAAGACAATTCCACCTTGCTGCAGTACAAGTTCCTTTTGATGTTGTAATGATCACATTGTTTAGAAAGTGCTGCTGTACCTCTCTGCCTTTTCTAAAGCCATCATTTGCTTTCTGCAGCCCTCTCCATCCTTTCTTGCTCGCAGCCCCATTCACTCTAGTCATGCTCGACATCTCCAGCTTCAGCTCGCAGCACAAAACCAACCATATTTTTAAATTATTAACAAAAACAAAGCAAACAGTCCATCAACTAGCACAGTACTATGACATCTTTTCTCTGTTCAGTTGCAGACTCTCGCTTAGAGCCCCCACCAGTTTCTTCTAACTTTTCTGAAACAGCTAAAACTCTACCAATCAGAGGGGATGTCAGTACCTTGACTACAAGTCCCCACACTACACACATAGCAATGCACTTAGCAACCAAGAAAAAAAGGCGCACTGACATTGTTTCCCAAATAAACTCACAAAATAAGCAACATTAAAAAATTATAAAACAAAATACAGTATAACTCTGTTTATCCAAAACGGTTTATCTGAATCTCCAGATTATCTGAAACTTTGTCATGTCCCCTGTGTAAAGCACGTTTGTTGTACAGGCATCAGTGACCCTCTACTGCCTAACAACATTGCCTTTGTGATTAAAATGTGCTAATAACCTTACTAACCTCTGCCAAACTACCTGATGTGATTTCAATTAAAAATTATCCTGCCCATAAAAGAATTATCCTTGGTGCAGTCAGCAGCTCATTACAGCAGACTCAGTCATGGCAGGTAAGCGCAAGAGATGTGTTCTCCCCATCAAACAACAGTTATGTATCCTGCAGTGACTGGAAAATGGAGAGAAGATTTTGCTGTTGCAAAATGTTCAACATAAGCAGTGTCACCGTCTGTGACATTCAAACAGCATGACAGAAACTGAGGCAGTACCCAGCAACCATGGACTGTGCTGATGGGACCTAGAAAAGAAAAAGCATGAAGGGCAGCAAGATGAACCACTGGATAAAGCCTTGTATCTATGGTTCATCCAGAATCATGTTAAGGGAGTGCCCATTTCAGGTCCTATTTTAAAACACAAGGCTATAACATTCCATCACAACCTCAATGGCCATGATGATTCATTCAGCGCAGGTGAAGGCTGGTTAAATTGACTTAAAATGCTCATGGCTTTTGCCAGTTGTCTGTGGCAGGAGAGCTACTGTCTGCTGCAACAGAAAGCATAGCTCCATTTCATCAGAAACTGTCAGAACTTATGTTAGCAGAGGGACTTACTGACACACAAATTTACAATGAAGATGAAATGGGTGCATATTGGAAATGTTACCCTGACAGACTTTGGAAGCCTGGATGAGAAATGTGCACCTGATTTAAAAAAACAATAAGGACAGATTGATGGTTCTTGGCTGCTGCAATGCGACAGCACACATCCTTTAAAGCTGCTAATCATTGGGAAATCTTTGCATCCCGGTGCTTTAAGCACATTAATATGGCATTGTTACCTGTCGTTTACACAGCCCAAAGTAATGCATGGATGAATGCCACAATGTTTAAACAATGGTTTCAATCTGATTTTGTACCAGCTGTTCAAACTTTTGACATTAATTGACACCCCCCACCCCGGCAATTCTTTTAATAGACAATGCATGAGCACGAGTTACAAGCACATTAAAATACCATGAGTGAGTTGTGATGTAATTCAAAAGATAAAACATAGACAATTGGCTGATTGAATTCCATCACAGTTCACTCATGGTATATAAGTGTGCTTGTAACTGTGTGACCCCACCACCCTGATGAAGAGGGACTGTGCCTTCAAAGCACCTTGGATCCCTGTTGAATGTCTTTATAATAATTTTGTGACTTTTGGAGCAACTCTGCATATGTATTACTACTTCCAAGTAATTTGCCTCCATGGGTTGTGGATCCACAAAGGTGGCCACTCAGCACATTGGTTTTGTGTTTAAACTGATTGATTAAGTTGGTGTCTTACAGTGCAGCTGCAGTCAAGTGAAATGCTCAGTTGAAACACCTCAGTAGCCCAACCCGGTGGTGCTGAGGGTTGAGAAGTTGACGCCACACCTCACGCTATGCTGGTGACCATGTTCAGGAGCGAGCTCGGGTGCCGGGGTCGGCAGGGATGGTGAGGATTGAGCACCCGCTGGGCAACTCTCCTACCTGGAGGGGTTGACGATGGGACATCGCCGGCATGCCAGTGGCTCCGGGAGACCGGGGTGCTAGCACACAGAGCAGCATGTACATAGCATGGCTAACGCCGGCAGGGTTTCCATGTGCCGTAGCATCATGTCATGCACCACACACTGGAGAGGGAGTGCACACTAGAACAGGGAAAACACCGGTCTGAGGGGTAGGTGATGGCACCTGCCCCATGCCCACTGCTGTGTCTATCTGGTCTGGCCTTCCAGTGTCCTCCACCCGGCTCTCACCCACAAGCTGGAGACTGACTGTACAGAGCACCCAAGAGGAGGGCAACCCCACCCCAGAGGGTTAAGCTGGGGGTGCTGGTTGTGTGGGTTGAGAAGGAGGAGAAAGAAGCTCAGGTTCTCGATCAGTGCCACATTCTGCTTCAACATGCTATTTCTCCTTTGGGTTTCTCATTTTTAATTTCAAAAAGAAATGCCACACTGCATATACCTTCACTCACAGTCAACAGTGGAGGAGAGTTAAAAGCTGAAGTAGCACTTGTGGTTTGCTCACACTGCATAAAAAAACAATTCCACCTTGCTACAGAACAAGTTCCTTTTAATGTTGTAATGATCACACTGTTTAGAAAGCACTGCTGTACCACTCTGCCTTTTCTAAAGCCATCATTGCAGACTGCAGTCCATTTACATCCTCTCTTGCTCACAGCCCCATTCATTCTAGTCATGCTCGACATCTCCAGCTTCAGCTCGCAGAACAAAACCAACCATATTTTTAAATTATTGACAAAAACAAAGTAAACAGTCCATAAACTAGCACAGTACTACAGCATATTTTCCCGTTCAGTTGCAGACTCTTGCTTAGAGCCCCTACCAGTTTCTTCTAACGTTTTCTGAAACAGTGAAAACTCCACCTATCAGTGGGGATGTCAGTACCTTGACTACAAATCCACTTACTACACACATAGCAATGCACTTAGCAACCAAGAAAAAAAAGGCGACTGAAACACAAAATAAGCAACATATAAAAAATAATAAAACAAAATACAGTGTAACCCATTTATCCAAAACGTGTTTATCCGAATCTCCGATTATCTGAAACTTTGCCATGTCCCCATGTAAAAGCACATTTATTGTACAGGCATCAGAGACCCTCTATTGCCTAACAACATTGACTTTGTGATTAAAATGCTAACAACCTTACTAACCTCTGCCAAACTACCGTTGGATTTCAATTAAATAATTACCCTGCCCATAAAAGAATTCTCACTAAGTTCAAGTTCAAGTTTATTGCAGAAAACTCCATTGAGCAAGCTCATTCACAAGGAGGTCCTGTGACATAAACACTTAAAGTACAAACACAGATAGGTAATAACAGTATATACATGAAATGCATTTTACATGATACAGGCTGGATATACATACAAGGGTACCACATAGGGTGACCGCAGGTGGTAAACATTGATATGAGACAGGAAGCGACTTACAGGTTGCATACTGATAAATGAAACATGATGATTGGTGTGTGCAATACATATACAGTATTTTGGCAGCTAGAACAAACAACAGTCTACAACTGATATGGGGAGGAGTGATTTGACAGAGTAGCAGTGAGCGTAAGCAAAGATAAAGCCAGGAGTAGAAGGAAGGAAAGCAGTTAATATGACAAATCAATTATACCTTACCAGTGGATAAATATGGACACATGGGAAGGAAGAGACTTAATGACAGTTACAGGTGTCTTTTATTTTGGCTGAACTTAGCAATTTGTAGGAGTTTATTGAAACTGTGCTAGTAAGTTTCAGTACGGTTTGTAATTGGTTCCAAATGGAGGGAAGGGCATATGCAATAGCACGCTTACCAAGGAAGTCCGCTGCCTTGGTATGTCAAGCATAATAAAGTCAGATTTTCTTAACGAGTATGCACTATGAGATACTAATAAGGGAAGAGAGATAGCTTGGCAATTTCTGCAGGAGCAGTTTAAGAGTCCATAGCCCAGCATGGAGCAGACGCCTAGTAGTAAGGGATGTCCAACCAAGCTGCATATAAGTCACAGTGGTGCGAACGGTAAGGAGTTGGTAATGAACCGTAACGCACGGTGATAAAGGATGTCCAGTTTACTTAGATTTGCAAGAGTGGTGGAGGAATAGATTACATCGCCATAGTCGAGTAGGGGAGAAAGTGGCCTGTACAAGCTTGTTTCGAGTTTCAAGGGGAAAAGGGGCCTATTTCTGTAGAAGAAACCTAACCTTGCTTTTAACCTTCTAGAGACATCTTCAACGTGGTCACTGAAAGATAATTTATTGTCGATCCAGATACCTAGATATTTAAATTTACTACAACTTCCAGAGGCTCGTTTAGCGGGTGACAATGAAGTCTTGGGCAAGGGTATTGGGTGGGCTGAGACAGCACGTCATGGAGAATATCATCGCTTTAGTCTTCTTAGCATTGAGCAGAAGCTTTGCCTTTATTAGATTATGTCATGTTCAGCGAAGTCCGCTTGAAGCACTCCCTTGACTTCAGATAACGATGAGCCAGAAGTATACAACACAGTATCATCTGCAAAAGTGCAGATTGACGTAGATATGTTAGCATCTAAGTCATTAATGTACAGAGAAAACAAGATAGGGCCTAAGATGGATCCTTGGGGCACTCCTCTTGCAACTGGCAAGGCAGCAGAAAAAGCCTTCCTCCTTTACTTTTGGAATCTTCCAGTTAGGTAGCTAGAGAACCACTGGGTGGTATGGTATGTGGCACCCAACTTTGCAAGGCAATTGACTAATAGTTTATGATCAACAGTATCAAAAGCTTTGCTGAGGTCCAAAAAGACTGCACCAGTTACCTTCTTAGCATCTATAGCAGAGATCCAATCATTGGTTACTTTTGCTAGTGCAGTGATTGTGCTATGATTAGCCTGGAAGCCAGATTGAGCTGGGTTAATGAGAGAGAAGGTTTCAAGAGAGATTTTAACTGAATATGGATCAGTTTTTGAGAACTTTAGAAAGGATAGGCAATATGGAATAGGCCTATAGTTGTTTACATCGCATGGGTCACCAGATTTAAATAGAGGGATGATATGTGCTGATTTCCAGCAGGACGGCACAGTAGCAGATGTAATGGAAAGATTGAAGATGTGGAGAGTGGGGCAGTGAGATGGGCGTAGCCTGACCTTAGGAAAAAGGGTTCCAGGCCATCGTCCCCGCGCTTTTTGTGTCTAAGTTAAGAAGAGAATCTTCACTCTTTATAAGTTATCTCATGCAGTTGGAAGGGGCTGCAGGACAGACTTGGTGCAGTCAGCAGCTCATTACAGCAGACTCAGTCATGGCAGCTAAAGTAAGATGTGTTCTCCCATCGAACAAAAGCTATGTGTCCTGCAGTGTCTGGAAAATGGTGAAAGATATTTGCCATTGCAAAAGTACAACATAAGCAGTGCCACCATCTGTGACACCCGAACAGCACAAGAGAAACTGAGGAGTACCCAGCAACCATGGACTGTGCTGATGGCACCTGTAAAGAAAAAGCATGAGGGGCAGCAAAGACGAACTGCTGGATAAAGCCTTGTATCTGTGGTTCATCCAGAATAATGTTAAGGAGTGCCCATTTCAGGTCCTATTTTAAAACACAAGGCTATAACATACCATCACAACCTCAATGGCCATGATGATTCATTCAGCTCATGAAGGCTGGTTAAATTGACTTAAAATCGCATGGTTTTTGCCAGTTGTCTGTGGCAGGAGAGCTACTGTCTGCTGCAACAGAAAGCATAGCTCCATTTCATCAGAAACTGTCAGAACTTATGTTAGCAGAGGGACTTACTGACACACAAATTTACAATGCTGACGAAATGGTGCATATTGGAAATGTTACCCAAAATGACTTTGGAAGTCTGGAATGAGAAATGTGCACCTGATTTTAAAAAACAATAAGGACAGATTGACGGTTCTTGGCTGCTGTAATGTGACAGCAACACATCTTTAAAGCTGCTAATCATTGAGAAATCTCTGCATCCCCAGTGCTTTAAGCACATTAATATGACATCATTACCTGTCATTTACACATCCCAAATAATGCATGGATGAATGCCACAATGTTTAAACAATGGTTTCAATCTGATTTTGTACCAGCTGTTAGAACTTTTTAGATTAATTGACACCCCTGGGCAATTCTCTTAACAGACAATGCATGAGCACATAGTTCTAAGCAATTAAAATACCATGAGTGAGTTATGACGTAATTCAAAAGATAAACGTAGACAATTGGCTGATTGAATTCCATCACAGTTCACTCATGGTATTTAGTATGCTTGTAACTGTGTGACCCCAACTCCCTGATGAAGAGGGACTGTGCCTTCAAAGCACCTCGGAGCCTGTGTTGAATGTCTTTATAATACATTTTTTGACTTTTGGAGCAACTCTACATATGTATTGCTACCTTTTGTTCTTCCAAGTAATTTGCCTCCATGGGTTGTGGAGCCACAAACGTGGCCATTCAGCACATTGGTTTTGTGTTTAAACTGATTGATTAAGTTGGTGTCTTACATGTGCAGCTGCAGTCAAGGGAAATGCTATGTTGAAACACCTCAGTAGCCCAGCCCGTGGTGCTGAGGGTTGAGAAGTTGGATACCACACCTCACGCTATGCTGGCGACCCGTGTTCAGGAGGCGAGCTCAGGTGCCGTGGTTGACAAAGGCAGGTGAGGATTGAGCACCCACTGGGCTACTCTCCTACCTGGTGGAGGTGATGGGACATCGCTGGGCATGCCAGCAGCTCCCAGTGGAGACCAGGGTCCTGCAGCACACAGAGCCAGCGCATACATAGCATGGCTGACGCTGGCAGGGCTGCCATGTGCCATAGTGTCAGGTCATGCACCACACACAGAAGGGTGTGTGCACACCAGAACAGGGAAAACACTGGTCTGAGGGGTAGATGATGGCACTGCCCCATGCCCACTGCTGTGTCTATCTGGTCTGTCCTCCAATGTCCTCCACCCGGCTCTCACCCACAGGCTGGAGACTGACTGTACAGAGGCCCAAGAGGTGGGCAACCCCACCCCAGAGGGGTTAAGCTGGGGGTTCTGGTTGTGTGGGTTGAGAGGGAGGAGGGAGAAGGCTCAGGTCAAAAGACTTCAGGCAGGGCATGAGCAGGCAGGATGCCTGAGAGAGGCTCCCAGACCTGACTGGAGGGAAAAATAGGTAACTAAAAACACACTCAGTAAAGTTGTGTTATATTACCAGATGGTCACTACTCTTGTTATTTGGGGCTGAGTTTCTGAATGTTTTGCATTCAACTCAGGTTTTGTTGGGACACTGTTCTTATTCCATTAAGGCTGTTATAGTCCTTTTCTTGCTGTGATTGCAATATGACTGAGCTGCTCATGTTCCTTGTCCGATAAATTTCCACAACCAAGTAGATTGCTTTCATTTTCTACATTCTAGCATCTGTCCTGGCAGGAATGAGTGAGATGAGTGTTCTGGAAGAGTCAATAAGTGCAGATGAAGAGACTGCAGCTGATGAAGAAGAGTCCTGTTTGGAGTTATTGCAAGAAAGGATCAAAATACACAAACTAGAGACCACAGCCCTTCACAGTTTCTGCAATAAGTGAACAGGTGGAAAACACAGATGCACTGAAGCCAGTATTTTCAAGGCTTGAAAAGTTACTGAAAATGAACTGTCACTTTATTATAAGATAGGCAGTTTGGAAGGGACTATTTAACCAACGAAAGGGTCCCTTGTAGCCTCTGACTTGATATCACAGCAACATTTGGAATCAAGAACTTTAAGCATAAAATGAGTGGAAACAGCTCAGTGGATGATCAGATGAACCAATTAAAATTCGATTAAGGAAAACAACGCTAATTATGAGGAGTTACAGAAGCAAATTGAAGATACTCAGAAAGAATTAGCCATTTAAATCCACACTTTGTTCAAACTGAATGAACAGGAACTTAATAAAAATATTGACACACATGAAAAGATTGTAAAATGCAAGCAGGTGAAACATGATAGAGACTTACAGCACTCTACCCTGAAACAGATTTTCATTTAGGATAGACCAGGAAAAGCCATAAATTGAGGGAGAAACCAGAGCTGTAGTGGCTCGAGAAATAGAGGCAGAAGTAATTCTAGAAACTGGAGACAAAATTACAATAACCATAATGAGAGAACCTCCACACAGGACCAGCCTGAATTAGAAATAATAAAAAATGTATCAGGTACGCCTGGTACAGCAAAGAATAAAATATATATATTTTAGACAGGCAAACACAAAAGATGGAGAAAATAAGGAGAAGTAAATGAGAAGGAAACAACACAAAAGAAGATCAATCAAAAGATCAACTCGATTGAAGAATCGAAAGAAGTAATTAACTGGAGTGACTAAACATTTACTCAAAATGAACTGCAGGTATTAAATAAAGGTTTTCCATTTGGTATCTATTAGGGAGACTGAAACTCAGGATCCCAAAGCTGACGGGACCAAGTTCACTCTCCTGACACCCACACGCCTGACAGGAAGAAAACTGATGCCAACAGGGTACTGTAGTGGATGTGACGAACCACTACCCTATCCCTAGTGAGGCACCACATGGACTGAAAATGCAGAAGCTGGGCTGCGACTCCTGTGGCGTGAGGTGTAAATCATTAGCAGCTTGGCTAGCATGGTCTGGTAGACCTGGGTTCTGTTCATGGTCACCAGAAATTTTAGGCTCACACTGTTTCAACCCCCATAACTCTGTTTTACTCTGAGGTTCACTTCCCGCACAGTTGGTTCTTTAGTTACAGGAAGTGCAGGGGCACATCCCATCACATTACATATAAGAATGCAGTGTAAGTGGCTAAGCAGGTAGTACACTTGCCTCTGAGAATGGGAAAGCACAAGGCTGTGGGTTCTAGCCCCACACCAGTCACTTGGGTTACTATCCTAATACTGACACTGGAGTGCAGCATGAGGGTGCTGCACTTCTGAGATGTCTTTTGATGAGATGTTAAACTGAGGTCCCATCTGCCTGTTTTGGTGGAAGTTCAGGTGGATGCTAAAGATCCCATGGCACTTCTCAAAAGAGTAGAAGAAGTTTTGTACTGTGAAAATCAAACAATACTAGGGACTATATAATGAAGTACTAAAGAAAAAGGATATTTGGGGAAAACGGCACTAAAATTACCTTTATGCTTACCTCAGCACAAGAATCTCCTATTCTTAGTGTAAATAATCTAAGCAAGTCTAAAAGGAAAACATCACTGCAAACCTATGCACAATATACAACCTACTTAAGTTAGAACTAAAATGTAAAGCAAAATACCTAGCAAGCCTACAATACAAGTGTCTATCCTGCCTACCTCCCTCAAAAAGTATACAACTCCCCATCCATTTTATTTCTAATTCCTTCCATTTTTTATCTATGTTTTTAGTTTTCTTCCTTTTTTCATTTCATTATACCCACCCAAAAGTTTTTCCATAAAGAAAGAATTTTGATACAGAAGTGTGTGCCTTATCTATGTCATAACTATGTTTTACCTGTCCCAATATTATTTTAATTATTTCATGCTGGGAAATATAATGGTTGTGCAGAACCAGTGGCATCTTGCCTGTCAAATGTAGTACTTTAGGACACCACAAATCAGTCTAAGTGTACCCACCCTGTATTTTGTCCATAGGCTCCAATAGATACCTAAAATTTGTAAAAAGTAGTATCCTGCATCATATGACCTAACATTCCAAAAGAAACTACAAACGGGCAATGAAAGAAAAGATGTTCCTGAGTCTCTAAAACCATATTACATGTATCCCAAGACGATACCAGTCGCCAAGTTCTTTTGCTTGTGGTTATCCCTCACTCCCAATCTATCATGGCATGCCAGCCAGACAATATTCCTCAAAAATGTAGGAATTCTAGGGTCTAATAGTTGTCGAGTGGTAACCTCAAGACCCCAGCCGCATCTTAGGAAAAGAAAAGGTTCTAGAAATGTTCCAACAAAATTTGTTGGTACAAAAGTGGTCTGGAAAGAGTCTTAAAATCAGTTATTGCTATTTTCCAAATCCTAATTTTTAAATGTGTGTCAGACATAGGCGGTGTGGTCAGGTTCTGGAATTTAAAGGACAATTTATCCATTTCCCAAATTGGCATGATCTTAATAAACCAATCCCTTCCCATACTACCCAGTTCTGTGTCTCATTTCTGAAACGTGGTACTATGTTTCCATACCAAAAATGGAATGGAAGAATATCAACGGATGTACCATTCCTATGCTCTCTAATGAGATAGATTTATCAATCAATCAATCAAAACTTTATTTTAAAAGGCGCTTTTCTCCAACCAAAGCGCCTGTACAATTTCATAAAACAATAAATAAACAAGATTTAAAATTATTATAAATCATTAAAAGCTATATTAAAAGGTGAGTCTTCAAAGCTCCTTTAAAACTGAGGACAGTCAGGCAATTTCTCACCTGACGAGGTAGAGAATTCCACAGGGTCGGGCGACAAAAACTAAATGATCCAGCCCTGAAGTTTTCAAACGAACCCTGGGAATCTCCAGCAATCCCTGCCAGTGGATCGGAGGGTGGGAGGACAGTAGGGGCAAAGGAGCTCTTCAGGTAAGAAGGTCCCTGGTCGTAGGGCTTTATAGGTCAGCAAACTGACCTTGAAGGTGATTCGCTAAACATTGGCAGCCAGAGCAGTCCGCTGGAGCACAGGTATTATATGGCTGGATCTAGAAGATCCAGTCAATAACCTGGCCGCCGCATTCTGCACAAGCTGCAGACGGTGAAGTTCAACCCCGATAGCCCTAGGCACAGGAGTTGCAATAGTCAGGGCGGAGGTACCTAAGGCGTGGATCAACGTTGGAAGATCCTCTGGAGGAACCAGGTGCTTCACCCTGGCGATATTCCTCAGATGGAAAAGGAAGTTTTGACCACGCTGACACCTGGGATTTAAGCGTCAAGTGGTCGCCAATTATTACGCCAAGATTCCGCACCTGATCTGAGGTTGTCAGCTGAACGTCCCCAGCCATAAGCCTGAGGGTGATCCATCCGCAGACCTGCCTCACAGCGACCTTATCCACTAACACACTCAGTTTTCTCGGGTTTAACTCAGCCAACTCCCATTCATCCAGTCCTGGATTTCAGCAAGGCAGTTAATAAATACCGATAAGGCAGCATCCTGGTCGGGCACAAAAGACATATACAGCTGGGTATCATCTGCATAGCAATGAAAACCCAAACCGTATCGCCTAATAATCGCTCCAACGGCATCATATACACTGCAAACAACATAGGCGCTAAAATAGAATCCCTGATGGTACCTCGCAGGATAGGGAGATTGGATGCTGAAGAAAGATTCCTGACACCACCCTCTGAGTCCTACCCTCGAGGTAAGATCGAAACCACCTGAGGACCATACCAGATAATCCACAGATGGACCGCAGACGCCCAACAGCATACCATGGTCAACAGTGTCAAATGCTGCAGAGAGATCGAGAAGTACCAAGATAGAACGGGTCGTACGATCTCTCGCTGTTAGGAGGTTATTTAGCACCCGAACAAGTGCTGTCTCGGTACTATGCCTTTTCCTAAATCCTGATTGAGAGAATCGTAATATTGTTGTTGGTCAGATGATCATCCAACTGTACTGCGACTACCTTCTCAATAACTTTACCCACAAAGGGTAGTTAGAGACTGGTCTGTATTTGTTAGACAGTCTGGGTCTAAGGAGGATTTCTTTAAAAGAGGCTTAACTATAGCTCTTTAAGGGATCTGGAAAGATCCCTCTCTAAAGACTTCCAGACTATTAAAGCCAGGACTAGGTTGATTTTATCCACACAATCCACTAAAAGATGTGTGGGCCAGGTCCAAATCACAGTTGGTTGGTCGCAGCGCTCGGATGACCATCACAATATTATCGATTGTGGGAGGCTGAAGTCAGACCATACAAACTGAGTGTTCGATATCTCCGCCGACCATCACCGCCTCCCATTGGAGAGGGAAGGATGGACGCCTGATCTGATTTTGGCAACCTTATCTGCAAAAAGAGAGCAAACTCCTCACACTGTTCTGGAGAAAAGGCTCTTCTGGGCTGAAGACAGGCTGGATTGCACAGTCTGTCCACAGTCCGGAAAGAGCTGAGCTGGTCTATTCTGTGCAGCCCTTATCTCTCTGACAGGAATTCTGTCTTCTTACAAGAGATTGCGGATTGATAGGCCATATAATGGTCCATCAAACTAAGTTTGTCATCATCCAGACCGATTTCCACCAACACCTTCCAGCCTTCGTCCAACCCTCCTCAACTCCCTCACGGTCTCATCAAACCATGGAGACCTGGGCTAAGAGTGAGAGACGAACGTGAACAGGTGTAATAGAGTCCAGGGCCCCTGTCACCGCCTTTATTATAGGCATGTACCAGGTCACCTGGGATCCGAGCAATCCATCGGTAGGCTCGATAGGTCCAGCACCGCCATCAGGTCATCCGGGACACGCCTTAAAGGGTGGTACCGCACTATCTCCAAGGGCTGACCTAGGGTGGCCTCAAAACTGAACCTAATGGAGTGATGGTCAGACTCATCCGAGTGGTTCCACCACCAAATCAGATATCCCCATCCCCAGAAGGAATACCAGGTCCAATGAGTGTCCACCAATATGAGTCAAGGAGGAAACAACCTGTGTGAAGCCCAGTGATACCATCAACTGGAGGAAGTCTTGACCAAAGCGTGAGATTCATCGTACCCAAGCATTGAAGTCCCCAGCACCAACCATCTGGGGAACCCCAATGTCAGGTCGACAATGAAGTCCGCGACTTCCTGCAGGAAGACATTCTCTCACCTGGTGGACGGTATACGAGAAGTATCCTGCACCCATACCGCTTCCTAAGACACATTCAAAGGATCTGGTAACTCCCACCGTACCTCCACCAGGCCCAGTTCTGACTTAAAACATATGGCAACACCCCCGCCTCCCGCGATCCTGCTCAGGCGGTGTATCATCGAGTACCGCTGGAATTGCTGCCATGTAAAACTGGCCCAGCATTTCCATCCAGCCAGGTCTCGTGATGCACGCCAGGTCAGATGACCCAACAAGATCGGCTATAATGGCCGTTTTGTTTTGATAGACCTGGCATTACACACACCGCCTAAGTAGGATGAGCCTCCGAGGATGACCGCCTTGCCTGCTGATCATAATCAGAACTCTTGGTATGGGCACCAAGCAGGAAAACCCTTCCTGTGCCCATTTCACCCCAGGGCATCTCCTTGACTCACTAACCCTATCCGCCCGCCTCCTTTCCATTCCCCCAGGCCCGCACCAGCCCTCTTCCTCCCTCACAATCCCCAAAGCCCTACATCTTCTATAAACTCCGGTGACAGGGGGGACAGAAAAAGGACGTAAGGTCCCTGAGCCTAGAGGGGGAGTAATAATCCACCGCCCTATTTTCATTCACATATAGTTTACACCACAATCCACAATAATAAACCCTACAAACTTATATAAAATTCTAAATAAAACTAAAACACAACACTTAAATATCAAAATATAAATACAACAATAAACAACATTATACCCTATCAGTGTGTCAATATTTGTACTTTAAATTTATCAGAACATTTTATCCATCTATCCCCACCCCAGTGCTCTCACCACTGTGGGGAAGGAGCTTGCACCTATACAAAACCCCTAACATAAAATTGGCTTTTTTTTCTCGTATCCTAAAACCAATATCCTTATTTACCAAGACTAACACAAAACAAGAGTTCAAAATCTTTTATGTCCACACTTATGTGCTCTCACCACTTCAGCATGGACTAAACTTTAATCAGTCTCCTCTCACGAGACTGAAACAGTTATAAATGAACTCAGTTTTAAGTTCTTCCAATAGTTCTCACACGCTGGCTAAAGCAGAAAAAATTCAGATATACTTCACCAGTTCGAGTAGTCCACACTCGTGTCTACACAGTTCCAACTTCCATTCAAAATTTCCCAGTGACCAGAGACCAAAACCAGAATCCTGCAGGCAGTAAGCACACAAACATCGAATATACCTCTACTGGCAGGTTCCAATTCCACCTGACCTCGCTGTGGAGAGGCAGTCAGGACCACCCTCCGATGGTACCCCTGCCTCAACTGGGAGCAGAGTAACCCCACCACCCTCCGGAGGCAGAGAAACCCGCCACCCTGTCTGGACCAGGGAATCAGAACCCACAAATTTGTAGAGGAGATCAGTAAGCAATTTTCACTGCCTGCTATCCTGCAGACTACTTCCTCTTTCCAGCAGGTCCGCTCAAACTATGGAACCAGCAACCTCTCTGGGTCCGGCCAGATTGTTCCCCCGAGTCAAAAATGGTACTCCGTCACTACTCCACCGCTAATCGCTCCTCCTTTTTCCTATGCCGTGTAGAGCCACGCCAGGTAGAGCAGCCACTAAACTTCCAGGGCCAGCCACTGAATCTCGACAGAGCAACCGAGACACAGCATCCGACAAAACAGCTCACAACGAGCAGCCTACGGAAAACCAGACGCCAACCAGTCAGAAAGTCCACTCAGGCAAGTCTTCTAGTCTTTCTTTGTGTTTGTAGAAAACGACTGTTTTTAAACGGCAAAACAACGAGGAGAAAAAAATATTTAAAACAATAATAATGAAATAGTACAAAATATTAAACGATAACGTAAACGATAACGAATAACGAAAGTAGTCCAAGCCAAAAGTCAAGAGCTCACAGACAACTCACAGAAGGCAGCCCAGCATGGCCGCCATCTTGTCCGCTACAGGGTAGTCCATTTGATTGGGTTATTCGACTTCCAAATAACTCTAAAACACACTATAAAATCTGTATCCAAGGTATCAGGAGGTGAAAATATAGAACCCAAAATTATAAAATTGGAAGATGAATGTTTTAAGTAACAAACCCTTTAAGTTTGAGATCTGAAGGCCTCTGCCATGCCTTTTATCCAAGCTTCACATAGTGCCAATCTTGATTCCCAGTTTACAAGTTCCATATCCTGTTGGCTAATCAAAGTCCTAATATTGTAGCCTCTAAGACCATGGACACTTTACAGATCTGATTCAGGGGAGAGTGTCCTATTGTCAAGGCCTGATTTTTATGAAAATTAATTTTAGCACCCGTCACCTCGAATATGCCCTCATAGATGTCATTCACCCAATCTCCTTCTATTTTGTGAGGTCACAAATAAGCAGAGGTCATCTGCATATGCCATTATTTTGAGGAAACCATCTGAGGAATCAGAGTCATACCAATAATGTGGCTAGAAAATTCAATCTGTTTCACTAAAACATCATTGTAGAAGATATTCAACAGGGGCCAAAGGGCACCCTGGGGCACCTCCTCTTCAGCTGAATGCAATTACTAAGGATCCCATTCAACAGTAAATGAAAGTGTGCTGAACTATAAAGTGTATGCAACCATGCAATAAATTGCTGAGAAATACCACAAAATGCCAGTCTTTGAACAAGACGGCTATGGGAAATGCGATCAAACACCTTCTCCTGATGGAGAGTGATCACATATTCACGATCTTCCCCAAAAGGCTCTTGCAAAGACTTCATATAGGAATATTAAATTATTTGTCAGAGTACAGCCTGAATGGCACAATTTTGGAAGCTGAAATGACTATCTTGGCTACAGCTCTGAGCCTAATGCCCAGCACCATAGAAAGTAGTTTTCTGTCCACATTTAACAGTGATATAGGTCTCCAATTTTAGATGTCCACCGATCCCCTTTCTGTGTAACAAAATTAAAAGGCTTTTCCCATAGTGTCTGGAACTTCCAAATTACACAGAATATCGTTAAACAATTCAACTAATAAAGGACAAGTAAATCCTGAACTGTTTTGTAGAATTGGGGACACAGCCCATCAGGACCCGAGCAGTGTTAGACTTTAATTTTTATAGCAGCCCGGATTTTATCCTCTAAATCAGACCTCCCAACCCAGCATTCACTGTTGGATCAATCATCGGGAAGAAATGGTAGCCAAAAGTGAGGCAAGTGTATAGTAGGCATGGGTGTTCCAAAGTGGACTGTAAATGGGTATGGAGCATTGTAAAATATCACCAAATTCTGTATGTACTAACCCTGAATCATCCCTAACCGCTTCCACACTTTCTGTGTCACCCATGATTGACAATCTTTAAAGATGTCCAGAGAGGCTTTTACTGTGTGCCTGCAGATTGTCCATCCGCAAGGATTGTGCATTGGTATATAAATAAGTGACATTTCTTTTGATGGCCAAGATTTGAATAGAATGATCAACATGGTGAACATTTTGACTTGTAATTAACTGGCAGAGGCGCTACGGAGTTTTAAGTACTGAAGATAAGCAGATTGTCTTTTTTGCTTTCCCATTTTGTAAATAACTGACAAATAATTGACTTTGTATCCATCCACCAATTCCTACTGAATCATACCAGACTACTACCATAGCCCTGGCTAGAAGATTATCTTTTGTTCTTTGTTGTATGTCAGGGTCAGCTAACAGAGAAGTATTCTAGTGCCAGTAACCCGGTCCTATATTACTTGATTGTAACTGACCCAATGTAATTTCTAATCCAAAATGATCTGAAGAGACAGAGGAACTCTATTAGCCTTCAGAATAGTCTAATGTTTGGAAACAAAATGTAATCAATTCTGGACAATAATGAAGCCCTATAGTATGTATGACCTCTCCCGTTGTGTAGGGCCTGAAATGTGTCCCTTAAGTCTGCAGTACTTAAGAGGTATTTTAATTGATTAGTATCACAGTACATTTTAGTAGTGGAGCCTGTCTTATCCTGCAGTTTGGGTGGGCAATTAAAGTCACCCCAAAACAAGCTTTTGGTGTATTTGCAGGTATGACTAAAGTAATCAAAAGAGTTGAACCCTGACCTATTTCGCTTTGTGAGACATACACCACACCAGTCCTTAAATCTTGAGAAAGATAGGTAACATCCAGTTATAATGCCCCCGGTCCAACTCTCTATGATCTTAGTAGGTTGTACCGAGCCCTGAAACAGGATACCCACCCCAGCGCATGCATCCTCCCCAATGACCAAACTGAGAAGCCCCTGATCCACGCCATCCTTGCCTGATAAATATCTGCTTCAGAATGAAGCCTGGTATCCTGTAAAAGACAGATATCTGCTTGTGTGTCATGTAGAGCTAGAAAAGTAATTCTCTCTGTCTGTAATTTTATGCTATTGGCATTTAGTGAGTGAACTGTGATACTATCTGCAGCAGAGTGAAGCATACAGTAAAACATTTATGGAAGGAAAACTATATTAGGGTACATCCTTTTTTCTTCCTTGTTTTTTCTGCACTCTTGGCCTCTCCCAATCTCTCCTCCATGTCTGAAGTTTCTTTCTGGGAGGAAACAATGGAGGAGGCGTCAGAATCTTCATCATCCTCTTCTGCTGAAGGTGTGAGTGCTGCTTATTTGTTACTATCAGAGGGAAACCCAGTGCGGGGAAGTTTGGCCATAGGAATATTCCTCATTGATTGTCTCTTCCCTTAACCAATGTGAACCCTTCCTCTGACAGGGGAGGTTGGTAAGAGGCATCTCTGAGGGCCGACTAGGAGGTTTGAGGCCCTGTCTGTTCTTCAGTAGGTACTACTGCTTCCTGTTGTGCAATACCAGGCTCCTTCATCGTTATAGTATGTGCTGAGTCATCACTAAGGGTATCTTCTGCTTCCTCATGAGGCAGAATGGACTCGCTCAGCTGTACATTGCTGCTTTGTCAGGAGTTTAAACTGTGCTGGTGTCCTGTCTGTTTTTCTTCTTCAGTATGTACAATTGTGTCTTGATCCCAAAAAGCACCCTTATTGTGGACTGCCCATGGGCATTGTAGGAACAGGTGACCATGTTCGCGACAGGTTAGATTTGGGCGGATTCCTGCATTGGTTACTTGGATGTCCCATTTGTAAGCAGAAGTTGCACATTAAAGCCTCACGTGCATTACTCAGATGTGAAAAGGACCCACAGTGATGACAGGTTTTGGGTTGTCCTGAGTAGAAGCAAAAACCTCTATCCAGTCCTAAGTAGAAGCAGCTTAGAAGGTGTAATGGGCCTGCTTCAGCCATCCATAACTTTACTTTAATTTTCCACCCCGGTCCAAATGTTTCCACTGTTGTTATAGGGGCAGGTCGATCATCCACACCTTGTTTGACCAATATAAGATATCTGAGACATGCACATTTTGTTCTGAAATAAAACAGTGATAACCTTCACCACTGGTTGGGTGAGTGGAATTGCACAAATGGGTCCCATGTTGGTGTTTGTTTCAATAGGCCATATTTGGACCAAAATAGGCATATTAAAACTTACATTGAAGACCATATCTCTAGATATATGGATTAGTGCCAAGTTATCTACAGCCTGAAATTGCATTGATTTCTTCAAGAGTCTATGTGCCACATACACCCTGTCTGGCAAGTGTTCTCGGCCTCTCTATATTTAATGCGGACAGCATTTCTGCAATCCCCGGTTAACAACAAGATCAGCCATCCGTCATCTGGGATTGTACTGTGGGCGAGGCGGAGAGGAAGAGTACGATGTACCTCCTGTTCAGGAGGTCCAGAGTCGCCTGGTTTCCCAGCTCCAATCTGCCATTCCATAGCATCATCCCAGGATGCCTTAGGTGCAGTATGAGTATCCCTAGTGTCAGGGTGCTGTAAGACCCATTTAGGAAAGTCATACCATCAATTGCTTTGCCCTTATCTGGCCTAGCATCTATTTCAACTCCTTCATTACCTGTAGGTATCAGATGTTCATCTACAGTAACAGTCTTAGGTATAGCAATGTCACAAAAGGTACAGTACCTGGTGCTGAAGTAGGCAGCTTTGTAAACATACCTCATTGCCTGACCATGTTTTCATATCACCAGAATCTGGTCCTACATCCTGAGGAACTTTGTCAAAAGTACAATCATCGTGCTTCTTAGCTTGACCTGAGCGCAATTCTGAAGTAGGTGACATAACTTGTGCCATGGTCGGTACATCCCCAGGAGCCAATTTCTGCCATGAGATGCAAGCTGCTCAGCCTGCTGCTGCGAGCACACAGTCTGGGGACCAGCCATCTGTGCCAGGTCCCTGTGCAGAATCCATTTTCTTCCTCTCCAGGGAGACATCCCTTACTCGGTCAGCCGGCTGTTCTCGCCACGTGGTGTTTCTCCTCAAAACCGAAATAACCAACAGAATTTTACTAGTGCCTGGTACCTCCTTCCATGCAGTATGCAGTCCTGAAGTGGCTGCCAGTCCTTGATTGGTACACTCCTCAAGAACTCCCAAAACTCTGGGTTTGTATCATCCTCAGTGATTTTTATACCTTCCATATCTTCCATTAATACCGGCATAGCATTTTCTGCGGTAGTTACTGAATGTCCATTGAGCACTGAAACTCAATATGTTCAACTGCAGGGAACTCCTCTTCCCAATAACCTCCATCTTCCTTGCCCAACTCCATACTGTCAGCCAGCCATCCAACCAGAGCGACATAGCGCACCCTACCTCAGAGTAGGGAATTTTACTGGTGCCCTGGCCAAATCCCCCAATCACTAAAATACCACCAACAGCTTAATCTGGTTCAACGCCAGTTGGCATTCATCTGTATCCTCTCCCTGGGCCATGCCTGAAAATAGGCAGAATCTGTCTAATGCACTTACCCTGTCAACAATAAATAAATAAATAAGTTCCTTAGAGATACTGAAATTCAGTCTCCCGAACTCAGTCTTGTAGAGTTCAGGATACAGAATTACGGTCTCTCAAAATATATCCTTTAATTTGTACCATTGCCAACAGTAAATAGGTTTCATTTGCAAGTAGGACTGTTTAAAATTTTCAGAAAATTAGCCTTAGATATTTTTGCAGCTAAAATATGGGAGGATGAACATTACAGGAAAAGAAAGCTCAATCTCAGCAGAGAAGATTTGGGAGACTTACTATAATTAATACCCTAGGACAGCTTAATTCTTCACTAGATGGGGAACTACATTTGACCTCACTACTGCAAATTTAGAAATGTTAAATTTTCATTTACAGGAATTGCATGTGTCACAGGTTTGTCAGGTTTGTCTAACATTGAGGAAGTATATTAGAACACTGAAACAGATTTAATTGAACTAAATAGAAATTCAGATTTAAGCCCAAATCCATTTTCCAGTCAAGGGTTTATGACCCTGCTATTCGAACATATCAAAAGGTTGTATTGAGAGAAGTCAATGTAATGTTTACTAAAAACGTAATAACAACCCCACACTGACTGAGTGCTGCCGTAAGAACACCTCAGAAGTCTAAACGACAGATTAAGCAAGCAAACAAACATAGAAACACTGTTGTTCTAAATAAAAGGCTATTTTCTAATGAGAAACCTATGTCATTTTGGAAAAAGATCCCTCAGTGCAAATTTCAGGCACCCTTATTTAACTTGATTGATAAGGCCACCTGGAGTGGATTTATATCTGAAAAGAAAAGAAGTATTTGAAGGTGGAATTTCCAAAAATTCCAACATTCTACTATTTGTCAAACATACATAAGAACTTGCACAATTCACCTGGACAGACCATCATATCTGGTATAGGATCACTTACTGAAAATCTATACAGCTTTTGCAATTTTCTTTTAGCCTCAGTTCTTTAGCCTGCTCTCCTATACAAGGGACTCAGTGCATGTCCTTGAGAAACTCAGTACTCTAAAGTGGGAATCATGCTATCTTTGGATTTAGGAGGCAGTATACAGTGGTCTATGGTTCCGCCAGCTACAAATCTGGTGACAGCCAGCAAACCAGACCTGGGTTTGAATCCTACAGCTTCTACTTGCATACTGCGTGACCCTGAGCAAGTCATTTAACTTCCTTGTGCTCCCAGGTCGCACCTGGAAACAAGCTCCAGCTTAGTGTCCCTTTCCTGGTTAAACAGTTTCCCTTTGCTTTGGAAAAGCATGAATGTTAATTCTTTATATACAGTACATGTATCATCCATGCCTTAGGAATAGATACACTAGAATGGCATAATTATAAGACCAGTACAGGAACAATTTGGACTGGATAGTGATCACTCGCACAGGTAGGGCCACCAAAGCAGGGGTCCTTCCAGATGTGTTGAGTGACTTCTGTCCAGTGTTCTGTGAGTGGTCTGTCAAACCAAAGGAAACCTACCAAAATATACTGAGTTTAGAAACTTAAAGCATTTATCCTCAGTGGATATTAAATTAACAAGTGAGGGGATTGATTGGACTCAGCTTGACTCTAGAAACAAAGAAACATAAAATTTGAGGGCAGATAAGGACCGCTTGGCCCACCCAGTCTGCCCATTTCCCTACCTAATGGATAAGCTGCAGATCCTAGTTAACCAGCAGCCTGCTTCTTTCTACCCCACCCCTAGAACTGCCTTATGACTGTCCCATGCATGCTTGAATTCCACCACTGTTTTTGACTCCACAGCTCTCCTCCGGAAAGCCATTCCATGCATCCAAAACCCTCTCTGTGAAAAAATGCTTCCTTACATTACCTCTGAGCTGCCCTCCATCTTCAAATTGTGCCCCCTTGTTCTTGCACACCTCTTTTTGAAAGATGCTACCTTCTTGGACTTTGTTGATTCCTTGAGGTACTTGAAAGTTTCTATCATGTCCCCTTCCTCTTTTCCTCAAGGCTATACATATTAAGTTCCTTTAGTCCCTCTTCATATGCCTTCCAGTACAGACCCTGCACCATTTTAGTTGCCCTCCTCTGGACAGCTTCCATCTTGTCTATGTCCTTGCAGAGATTGGGTCTCCAGAACTGCACACAGTACTCAGATGGGGTCTCACCAGTTGTCTGTACAGAGGGATAACAACTCTTGTTTTCTACTGGTGATGCCTCTCCTGTGCATCCCAGTATCCCCCAGCCCTCCTTTCTGCCCTCTCACATTCCTTGCCCATCTTTAAGTCATCTGATATGACTACCCCAGGTCCCTTTCCATTTTTTGTTGTTGTTAGTATCTCACTCCCATTGTGTACTCTTCCTGGGTTTTTGTTTCCAGTGCATTACCTTGCACTTCTTAGCATTAAATCTAAGCTGCCATACATTTGACCATTCCTCTAACCTTGCCAAGTCCCTTCTTATCCTTTCCATCCCACCCTGTGCATCAACTCTGTTGCAGATCTTTGTGTCATCTGCAAAGAGACATACTTTTCCTTCCAGTCCCTCTGCAATGTTGCTTATAAAGACACTGAAGAGAACCAGTCCTAATACTGAACCTCATGGCATCCCACTAGTAACCCCCTTTCTTCAGAGTGGACTCCATTTACTATTTCCTTCTGTGTCCTATTCTCAAGCCAATTTTACCCAGGCTATCATCTAGGGACCCACTCCCATGCTGGCTAACTTGTATATTAATCTTTGTGTGGACTGAGTCAAATGCCTTGATAAAGTGTAAGTAGGTTATTATCCACAGCCACTCCCTGATCTACTACTTTGGACACCCAGTCAAAGAAATCTATTAGATTCATCTGGCATGACCTTCCGCTGTGAATCCATGCTGCCTTGGGTCCTGTGCCCTCAGGCCTCTAGATACTCGACAATTCTTTCCTTCAGAAGTGATTCCATCATTTTCCCTATCACTGAGGTTAAACTAACAGGTCTGTAGTTTACTCCTTCTGCCTCGCCTCCCACTTTTGTGAAGGGGTATCACTTCCACCCTCCTCCAGTCCTCAGGTACCACCACATCCTCCCATGATTTGTTAAAGAGGGTGTCAGTGGTGTCACTAGTTCAACCTTTATTTCTTTTAGAAGTCTGGGATGAATCCCACCAGGCCCCATTGCTTTGTCCACCTTCAGTTTTAAGAGTTCTTTCAGAAACCTTTCTTCTGTAAATGGGCTGGTATCAACTTCTGTATCCAGAGTGTTTCTATTGTTTTTAGGTACATCCCACTTCATTTGTAAATACTGAGCAAAATATTCATTTAGTATCTCTGCCTTTTCACCGTCACCTCTATCCACCCCTCCTTTATTAAGCCTCACTATCCCTCCTTAGTCTTCCTTCGCCCTGATGTACCTATAAAGGTTTTATCCCCTTCTTAACTGAGTTGGCTATCTTTTCCTCAGTTTGGGCCTTTGTTGTTCTGACTGCCTTCCCAGCTTCCTTTGCCTTAACTGATACAATTCTCTGTCCTGCTCTTTCTGTGATTCCTTGTACTTCCTGAAGGCTTTCTTTTCTCTTGATCCTTCACTGCCGCTTCCTTTGAGAACCATAGTGGTTTCTTACATCATTTTGTTTTGTTTATTTGCTTCACACAAAGGCTCTTACCTCTGTGATGGCAGTTTTATTATTCCTCATTGTTCTTCCACCCTCCTTCCTGCCCATTTGCTATCAGTGATCTTGATCAATTGTTAGAATCATTTAGAACTCTTTATTTTTCTTTGGTGGGTAGCATTGCACCCTAAAAAGATGAGAATAAGAGCAAGTAAACAAGAATGATAACTAGCGATCTATTAAATTATATGAGGACTAGGGACAATCGCTGGAAACACTATTGGGCAAAAAGGATGCCACTTCACTTCTCACCTATACAAATTGGAGAAATAAGTGTAAATCTGAAATTAGGAAAGCCCAGGCACAGTTTTTTTTTATCTGAGCAAAGAAAAGCATTTGTAATCCAAACGAAACATGTAGGTCTTAATAAACTCTTGAGAAGGAGAAAAGAAATGACTATCACTTTTAAAAAGGCGATACATTAACAAGTAATCTTGGTTCAGTTTCCAAGCTTTTTAACAACTATTTTGGGAACGTGATAGCATTAGAGTGCATAATTTAGACCCAGGTGCTAATATTCACTTCCAACAAGGTACTCCCACCCTAGAAACATAGAAACATATAATTTGACAGTAGATAAGGACTGCTTGGTGTTAGAATGGAAAATAACTTTATTAGAATTGGCATGCAGGGATAGAATAGGATGGCAAGTAAGGAGGAACAGATAAGAAGGGAAGAATCATTATTATGAGCTGAAGGGTGGTAGTCCATGTCAGATGGAGTAAGTCATGGTCAGGAGGAGCAGGGAATGCTGGTTCTTGGGGTGTCCATGTCAGACAAGGGTAAGTCATTTTCAGGGAGACAGGCAATACTGGAGCAGTGGGTGCCATACCAGACATGGGTGCATCATGGTCAATGAGGGGCCCATGAAGAATGGCCAAGGCTGTTGGAGTGTGGGGTTCATGTCAGGGTGGTCAGTCATGGTCAGGGAGGGTTATGGGATAGTGATCAAGGAGTATGGTAGGGCTGCTGAAGCTGGGAAGTGGATTCCATTTCAGACAGAGGATAAAGCATGATTAGGGAGTGACAAGAGATGCGGAGCAGGGACATTTCAGAAAGTGGGTAAGACATGGCCAGGGAGTGGTAGTAGATGCTGAAGGGGTGATGTCAGACAGGGTTATATCAGACAGCGGGGTCATGTCAGACAGGGGTAAATCATGGCCAGGTGTGTCAGAAGATGCTGGAGAGAAGCACATCAGGCAGATGAAAGTCATGGTCAGGACTGGCAGAAGATGCTGGATTGGGGGCCATGTCAAACTGGGTGTAAGCTATGGTCAGGAGATGGCCCAGTGATGCTGAGGGTTGAGGCACTGGACACCACACCTTGTGCCACGCCAGAGACCCAGGTTCAAAAATGAGCCAGGGCCATCGGACATCGACAGGGAGGAGAAGATTGAGCGTCCAGAGGACTGCTGTTCTCCTGGGGTGGATTTGGTGATACGTAGTCAGCAGTGGCACCTGGTGGAGGCTGGAGGCATCGCTCAGTAGCGAGGTTCAGTAGCAGGGGTTTGGCCACAACAGGATGTTTGTGGGTGTACCACTGACATCCATTGCACGCCGCACTAAGGGGAAGGCATGTTAAAATATCCACCTCCTGATAGGGCAAAGGATGGTCCAGGGCTGGCCACAAGCTCATCATCAGGTCTCCTTCACTCCTCTGGTCTCTCTCTGCCTGGTTGCTCATCTAGATTGAAGATAGAGCACCAGGAGGAGAATTAGCAGTTCAATCTCGGTGGACTCAGAGCCGGAGGGTTGGGTGACTGGGTAAGTGGATGGAGAGCGGGCCCCAAGAGGATACAAGCCGAGGAATTCAGGCAGCTGGGAAAGGCACAGGCCAAGAGACCATCTGGAGAGAGTTAAGGTAAAAGGCAGTAATAAAAATAGCTTAAAAAAAAGTCATGGTCAGGGAGTGGCAGGAGATCGTGGAGTAGGAAGCATGTCAGACAATTGTGAGTCATGGTGAAGGAGTGGCAGGAGATGCTAGGAGGGGCCTGTCTGACAAGTGAGTCATGGTCAGGGGAGTGGCAGGAGGTGCTGGAGTGGAGGCATGTCAGACAAGTGTGAGTCATGGTCACAGAGTGGCAGGAGATGCTGGAGTGGGAGGCATGTCAGACAAGTGTGAGTCATGGTCAGGAGTGGCAGGAGATGCTAGAGGGGCATGTCAGACAAGTGTGAGTCATGGTCAAGGAGTGGCAGGAGATGCTGGAGAGGGCATGTCAGACAAGTGTGAGTCATGGTCAGGGAGTGGCAGGAGGTGCTGGAGTGAGGCATGTTGGACAAGTGTGAGTCATAGTCAGGAACTGGGCAGGAGATGCTGAGGGGCATGTCAGACAAGTGTGAGTTATGGTCAGGAAGTGGCAGGAGATGCTGGAGTGGGCATGCTCAGACAAGTGTGAGTCATGGTCAGGAGTGGCAGGAGATGCTAGAGGGGCATGTCAGACAAGTGTGAGTCATGGTCAAGGAGCCGCAGGAGATGCTAGAGGGGCATGTCAGACAGGGGTGTTAATGTCAGGGAGGTGCAGAGATGCTGGTGGTGGGATGTCAGACTGAGGAAAGTCAAGATTAGGGAGAGAGGCATGGGTTGCTGGAGCTTGGGAGCAATGTGAAAGACAAGACAAGTCATTGTGATGGAGAGAAGCATGGCCTGCAGGAGTCAACTAAATTCATTGATCAGCTTAAGCTTTTTCAGAAATATTGCAAAATATTTAAAATCCATTATTCAATGAATATGACAAATTACATCTGATTTATCTTTTCACAGACAATTATTCCTCAACAGCCACATAAGTCAATTAAGAAAACATCTACATTCTGCATTAATTTGATGCTCTATATACAGTACAGTAGGTGTATTCATTAGATAGTACCACTTGGTATTTATTTATTTGTTTATTTAAGAGTTTCACCAGGAGGGCATTCTGAGCAGAGTACCACCTGATTCCAGATGCATCCTGGGGAGGAGGGGAGAGCATGTATACAGTATCAAATAGTTCATAGTATCTACAGTATATTTCAACAACGACATGGATACTATAGAGGAACAAAATTACACATGTACAATAACATCAGTGATGGGGAAAGCAGTTTGTAAACAGAGTGCGGTAGTAAGTTAACTGGCTAACAAGTCTAGAGTTCTGCATTCAGCAATGTCATATAAGTACCTATATGAACTTGATAGTCGCACTTTTAGAAAACAGGAAGAATTATAATGGCAATGTGGTGAGTGTAGTCCTCATGTATACCAGAGAGTACACTGGAGGCCTGGGAAGGCACTTAGGGATCAAGTGTGAGAAGAGGGATATACGGTATTATGTGGGACTGTCGGCAAGAGCAGGAGGGGGAAAACACCTGAGGAGCAGGTTTTCGTTGTTGTGAGTTATCTGTATGCCTAATGCCCACTGGTAGGGAGTTCCATAGTTTAGGCATGCGATAATTGAAGGCGGCTTGCCCTTTGGCTGTAGTCATGTGTGGGACATGTAGAAGCCGGAAGTCAGTGTTCTGAGGGAGTACACTGAGGGGATTGAGCTCGGAGAGTGGGCTTGAGGTAGGGGAGGGTCTGCACCCAGAATTTTGCAGTTAGCCTCGTGCTGTAGAGCTGTCTCCGATCTTGGAGCATCTTGGTATGAAACCCTTTATGTACTATATATACCAAGTTCAGCTGTGGTTACCTACACCCCTGGATATTCAGATTATTCCCTATACAAATAGGTGTGTCTGATGCCCTTACAAAGAGTTGAGTGTAGTGAGCATCAGTTTACCAAAAATACAAAGACAGGAGGAGCATTGAGAGCTTAGTTAGAATTTCATGGTTGTCAGAGCAAAATAGAAAATAAACATTCATGTGGAGACTTATAATAGTCCATCATAAAAGGACCTAATCATTTGTCCCTACTCATTCTCAACAGAAGGCATTTTAATAATACATGCTTTAAATCATCTCAGAAATTGGCAAAAAAACTCGACAGCTGATTGGCTGACATCCTTCATGAGGTGGACATCTATTTTCAATAGAGGCCTCTAATAAACAAGTGCCAGCTTACTGCACAAGTGGGAAAGTGGTATCCTTTTTCCACAGGCACAGCAAAATTTCAATGAAGTAGCTGCCATTTTGTACCGGTCTGAAATGGACAACCAACTGAAGAGGCCCCCGAGTAGGCAAACAGTGAAAATGAATGAACCCACATTTGTAAAATAAATCCAAAGTTTGAACGGACCACAGCATTTTCTACAGCACCTCAGAGAATTGCAGCTCCAACCCCTGAAAAGTCAGGCAATGCAGTACTAATGCAGTTTCAGCAAAGAATGAACACATACTGATAGCCAAACTCAACGAAATCCCACCTCTGCTCCTCACCCAACTTGACCCTGACAATAGCCATCCTCTTCACATAAGTTCTTACCTCCTCCTGCATCCTGAGCTGAATCGGCACACTGCTCCTCTTCCTTTTCTCTTTTTTTTTGACCTGTACCCAAGTCTGTCATGGCCACCACCCTGATGGTGTAATCCTCACCTGCTCTGGAAAACAAGCAATAACACCACTCCCTTGCCCACTCCACGTGAGGAAATAAACTGTCCACAAAATTCCTCTTGTGAATGCTCACTTCACTTTAGTCTGTGCCACGATTCCATCACCTTATTACATAGAGGACTATAAGTCCCATAAATCTCTGGGCAGCTATACCTCTGATGCAAACAAAATTTGCTAAACGAGATCTCCGCCTACTGGCACACATGGCCCAGTACAGTGACTACTTTCAAAACTGTTTTATTTTTTTAACAGTAAACTACTTTAAAATGTTTGTTTCTATTTTACTAAAAACATCATGGATGGGCCATTTTCTAAGTGCAATAATACCTTCCAGGGTGGGCGGTATTGAGAATACTGGACCTTCCAGGGGCTGTAAGATACTCCACCTCTGGGCCGGGTCTCATTACGCTGCTGGGTGGTCCATTTGTTTCAGTACCACCCAGCCTGTCAGGTATTATTGCTTAGTTGTTCTTTAAAGAGCAGTGACACAGGGGACAGGGCTCCTTTACTCTTTGTTCAAATAGTAATGTATTACTTGTATATAATTACTGGTGATCATTTTCAGTGTCTGGATAACCAGATCTCAAAATCGTACAAACCATATGGTTGTTATTTTGCATTACAACTGTGCGGTTGTAATCTTCAGCTGTTGATCACTCTTGCACTTGCGTAGACATAAGCGCTACCAAAATAACTGCCACTTTCACTATCTCATGCATGTGAACCCACACTGATTAAAATTTATCACCAGTAATTATAAAAAAATAAAACATGGTGGATGTGAAGAACCAGAATTTTACACACACCCTTGGTGTGGGATGCTAAGCCCATGCCCTCCAGAAACAATCAACTACAACTCTGACCCAACACCCTGGTTAATGAATTCTTCTTTTAGACACCTATTTCACAAAGCTTAAATAACAGGTCTAGTCACAAATGACTACAAATATTCTTCCGACTAAATTTTCTCCATGGCAAATAAAAGTTACATTAAGAAAAGTCAACCCCAAAACAGAAAACAAAACACTGACTTCTGCTTACTTACACTGGCCCCAAAATTAGGAATTCAATTCAGTGTACTTCTATTAAAGCAGCACTGCAAGGATAAGTGGCAATTTTGGGGTCATCAGTGATTTTAGTTTAGTAACATAGAAACATAGAATTTGACAGCAGATAAGGACTGCTTGGCCCACCTAGTCTGCCCATTTTCCTACCTAACAGATAAGCTGCAGATCCTAGTTAACTAACAGCTTACTTCCTCCTACCCCCACTAGGACTGCCTTATGCCTGTCCCATGCATTCTTGAAATCCCCATCGCTTCTTGACTCTGACTTCCTCAGGGAGGCTGTTCCATGCATCCACAACCTCTCAGTGAAAATATACTCTCACATTACCTCTGAGCCATCCCTCTTATCTTCAAATTGTGCCCCTTGTTCTTGCACATCTCTTTTTCTGGAAGATGCTACCTCTTGGACTTTGTTAATTCCCTTGAGGTACTTGAAAGTTTCTATCATGTCCCTCTCTCCTTCTTTCCTCAAGGGTATACATATTAAGCTCCTTTAGTCTTTCTTCGTATGTCTTCTGGTGCAAACCCTGCACCATTTTGGTTGCCCTCCTCTGGACAGCCTCCACTTTGTCTATGTCTTTGGAGATGGGGTCTCCAAACTGCACACAGTACTCAGATGGGGTCCCACCAACTGTCTGTACAGAGGATAACAACTTCCTGTTTTCTACTATTGATGCCTCTTCCTATGCATCCCAGTATCCCCCAGCCTTCTTTACTGCCTTCTCACATTGCTTGCCCACCTTTAGGTCATCTGATATAATTATCCCCAGGTCCTTTTCTATTTTTACTGTTGTCAGTATCTCACCCCCATTGTGTATTCTTCCCTGGATTTTTGTTTCCCATGTGCATTACCTTGCACTTCTTTGTGTTGAATCTGAGCTGCCATACATTTGACTATTCCTCCAACCTTGCCAAGTCCCTTCTCATCCTTTCCACTCCATCTTGTGTATCAACCCTGTTGCAGATCTTTGTGTCATCTGCAAAGAGACATACTTTTTCTTTCAGTTCCTCTGCAATGTCACTTATAAAGACATTAAAAGGACCAGTCCCAGTACTAAACCCTGGGGTACCCCGCTAGTAACCCTCCTTTCTTCACTATTACTCCATTTACTACTACCCTTTGCGTCCTGTTGTTCAGCCAATTTTTATCCAGGCTACCACCTTGGGACCCACTCCAAGGCTGGCTATCTGTGTATTAATCTTTGTATGGGAATGTATCAAATGCCTTGCTAAAATCTAGGTAGGCCATGCCCACAGCCCCTCCCTGGTCTGCTACTTTGGTCACCCAGTCAAAGAAATCTATTAGATTCATCTGACATGACCTTCCCATCGTGAATCCATGCTGTCTTGGGTCCTGTGCCCCACTGGCCTCTAGGTACTCAACAATTCTTTTCCTTCAGAAGTGATTCCATCATTTTCCCTACCACTGAGGTCAAACTAACTGGTCTGTAGTTTCCTGCCTCTGTCCTGCTCCTACTCTTTGTGAAGAGGAATCACATCTGCCCTCCTCCAGTCCTGGGTACCACCGCATCCTCCCATGATTTGTTAAAGAGAGTAGTCAGTGGTGTCACTAGTTCTACCTTAGTTCTTTTAGAATTCTTGGGTGAATCCCATCAGGCCCCATTGCTTTGTCCACCTTCAATTTTATTAGTTCTTTCAGAACCCTTTCTTCAGTAAATGGACTGATATCACCCCATCTTCATAGTGTTTCTCTTGTTTGGTTTAAGTAACTCCCCTCCTCTTCCTTTGTGAATACTGAGCAGAAATATTCATTCAGTATCCCTGCTTTTCACTGTCACCCTCTACCACATTCCTCCTTTATTAAGCTTCAGTATCCTCCTTTGGTCTTTCTTCGCTCCCTAATGTACCTATAAAGATCTTATCCCCTCTTAACAGAATTGGCTATCCTTTCCTCAGTTTGGGCCTTTGCTATTCTGACTGCCTTCCCAGCTTCTTTCTGCTTTAACTGATAAAGTTATCTGTCCTGCTCCTTCTGTGTTTCCTTATATTTCCTGAATGCAGTCCTTTTCTCCTTAACCTTCCCTGCCACCTCTTTTGAGAACCATAGCAGTTTTTCCTTCGTTGTGTTTTATTGATTTGCTTTACACAAAGGCTTGTTGCCTCTGTGATGGCTGTTTTGATCACTCCCATTGTTCCTCCACCCCTCCTTCTTGCCTGTTTGCTAGTGCTTTTCTGAGGCACTCTCATTTTTCAAAGTCAGCCCTCCTAAAGTCCAGTACTCTTGCTTTTGTATGGCTTGATTATATGGCTGTGTTTATTGTGAACCACACTGTTTGGTGGTCGCTTGTTCCCAGATGGCTACCCACTTCTAAATCTGAGATTTTTCTCCATCCCCATTTGAGAGTACCAGGTCTAAGATTGCTCCTCCCGAGTGGGTTCCAATACTAGGTGTCTGAGGCATGCCCCTGTAGGGCACCAAGAATGACCCTGCTCTTGGATGTGCCTGCAGCAAAGGTGCTACAGTTAACATCTGGCATATTCAGGTCCCCATCAACAATATCTCCCCTTTTTCTGCCATTCTAAGAAAGCCTTCTATCATTTCCTTTGTCCATTCCTCCCCTGAGATGGGGGTCTGTATACAACCCCATGCGGATTGTGGTGCCATTTCCTGTCTCCAGGGTGATCCAAAGTGCCTCATCTGCTCCCTGTTTACTCTTTAGTTTGTTGCTTTGATCCCTTCCTTACATAAAGAGCTACTCCTCCTCCCCTTTTACCCTCCCTGTCCCTCCTGTAGATTGTGTATCCTGGTATGTTGACATCCCAGTCATGGTTCTCTGTGTACCATGTTTCTGTGACTGCCACAATATCCAGGCAACCCTCTTCCATCAAGGCCACTAGTTCAGGGAGCTTGTTACACAGACTATGGGCATTGGTACTCATCATCCTCCACTTTTTGATAGCCTTACCCTTTAACCCCATTTCTGTCCTTACTGCCTTTGCTTTTATTACACTTAAATCTGTTCTCTCCCTAATAATTTCTGTACCTTGTTTACCTCACTAATCACCATGTTTTGTGGGGAGGCTCGGATTCCCTGTTCTTTTCAATGCTTCTTTATTAGCTTAAATGCTTGCCAATGAAGCATTTAAACCTCTCTCCTAGGATCCTGGTTCCCCTGACAGACGGAGACCATCGCACCAGTATAGGTCTGCATCCCTCCAGGTGGCTCCCCAGTCCCCAGTGAAGCCAAGCCCTGAGCTCCCACACCAGTTTTCAACTACTCATTGAATTCCTGGTGTGAAGTGCCTAACATCCCTTGCCATAGACAGGCAGCACCTCCGAGAACGCTATCGACAAGCGCCACTTGTCTAAGGCCCTTCCAACTCTACAAACCCTCTTGCACTGCTCTGATCCCATTCCTAGCCAGGTCATTTGTCCCTAGGTGGACAATGACATCCAGCTCCCTCCCTCATGCAGCTCCTTCCACGATCCTGAGGATTCGCTTCCTGTCCCTCCAAGCCATGACGCCAGGAAGGCACCTTACCTCCCTCTCCCTTCCTCCCCATTTCTACCCCCTAATGATTGAGTCCCCACCAGGAGTTGTTTCCTTCCCTGTGGGATCCCATGCCACCCTCCTGTGGGTCTCCTTTGTGAAGGTTCCCAGCATCCCTCTTGGTCTCCACTGCAGGTGCCTCCATAGAGGAACCACTATCCACCAGAAGAGCTAATTAATCGTGGAGAGGTACAGCTGGAGGGATGCAACTCTGTTCCACCACCCTCTCCCTCCTTGAGCCCACCCTGGTCCAGCCTTTCCTCTTTCTTGGCAACCACTGAGGTAGTGGCATTGGCCTGGTGGTCCCTGGGTGGGGAGGAGGTTCAGGAATCCTAGCCAGGTCAGCCTGAGACGGCAACCTCTCTCTCAGACCAGAGAGGTGCCTGCAAATAGGGCAGCATCGCAGCCTCCAGAATGTCTCCGGAACACTGCCGCCTCAGCCATTGCACTGCACCACTCCTATCATGTCTTATTTTGTTTCTCTCTACTGTTTCTCTGGATGCTTATTCTCTCCTCTCCTTCCAACTCTCACCCTTCCTGTTCTGGGACAGCAACTTCCTATCTTCTTCAGTAGCCTCCTCTTCCTTGCTCCATATCAGACCACCAGCAGCTTGGGGAGAGTGTGCTACTTTTTTTCCTTTAGGTTGACAAAACCATTGTTTCTCTATGATCCTTTTTTCCTACTGCCAAACAGGAAGTTCCTATTGACAGTCAAATCCAGTGGCTATAAAAGTAGAACTGGCTTTGGGTGGGATGGAGGGCAATTAGTAAGAAAAAGGCTAGCAACAGGAAGTTGTAATTTGACTCACCTGCTTTATAGTGTCTAAACCACACCCCAGGTAAGCTCTCTTTCCTCCTACTGGTTTAGCAAAGTCAGCTGATACAGTACCTTCCTGCACAGAACACACACTGCCTTTCTTTCTTTTCTTTCCTTTCTTTTTAACCCTAAATAAGACCCTTCTACTTCTAATAAAGTTATCTGTCTACTTAATCTTAACAGACACTGACTCCTGCTGAGATATAAGTTTTAAATTAATAAGAAAATGTATCTTCTTTTAGTTAGCTGCTTTCTGCTCTACAAGTAAGGCTAGCAACCTTGCAGATATGCAGCTTGAATCCATTTTAGGTTACTCTGTGGAATTCCTTCACCCTCTTATTGTTTTTATCATTTTAATAACAACTGTATTTAATTCCTGCAAATTTATGTACTGGCCAGCAAGTCACATGATGAGAAGAAACATGCCGGAAAATTAATTACAACATAATAAAGAACTGAAGGAAACCCTAGAGTAACTTAAACCAGACTTCAAGCAGCATGTTACTAAATTAAACTTACAGACACAAAATTATAATTTTCATTGCACCGCTGCTTTAAATTACCTCCTCACTTTAAGGAAGTTGGTGGCTGCTCTGTGTCTCACCTATAGCAGGAAGGTGAGACAAGCTTAAGTGGGCTGGTGCTCTGAGGAGGGTCGCCACCCTAGAATTAAAACCCAAACACACACATAGCACTCAAGCAAAAACAATGCAGTTTTAGTTAGCAGATTACAGCAAAGCATATTTTATTTGATGAGGGCTCTCAAACGCAGACCCCATCACTTCGCAAGCCTTTGTCAGCCCTGGTCAATAAAATGCACTTTGCTGTAATCTGCTGACTGAAACTGCATTATTTTTGCTTGAGTGCTTTGTGTGTGGTTTTGGCTTAAAAAAATTAGTAGAACAGTGCTAATGAGCAGTTGAAGTCATTAAAAAGGTCAAACCCAGTTTGGATTCTAGTATGATTAGACTATTATCTATGTGGCAAAGATTTAAGAAATAGGAGTTTAAACAAGTCTACAGAACTGCAGGGCATAGGCTATGCCGCCCCAGTTCTGTAGGCCTTGTTTAAACCACTAACCTCCCTACAACCTTTTTCCTTATTTTATAGTTCATACTGAGATAATTAGCCACAATCTCTGTATAGTCCATTCGTCTTCCGTAGATGTAACAAAATCACCGTAAGCTGAGATTTGTCTAAATTTTCCCCAGTCATTAAGGAAGGGCTGAGCCAGAAACTCCTACATCTTGTATGCCAGAAGCAAAACCATAAGATGTGGTTTAGATCCTCTTTCCTCTTGATGACAATTAGTTATACTCAAGAGATGGTAACATTTTATATCTGGCCTGCCAAATGTTATAAATAGAATAAAGTACGGGTGTTGTGTGTAATAGAAGTTTACTCCCCGAGGTTTTGGATGCTTCATAAACTCTGAGAGCACTGCTTGAGGGGTTTATTAAAGCATCTAATATTGACCAGGTGTCAGCTGTGGTCAGTGAGGGGGCTACCGGAGCTGCAAGGTTCATGTTTGACAGGGTAAGTCATTGCCAGGAAGGAGGCAGAGACTTTGGAGCTGGGGCACATTAGAAAGGTGTATTTCATATTAGGCAGAGGCAGTGGCTGCTGGGGGTCCATGTCAGACACGGACAAATCATGGTCATACAGTGGGCAGTGTCTTTTGGAGCTAGGCCTCCAAGTCAGAAAGGGGTAAGTCATGGTTGGGGAGGGCAGGGCTGGTGGGTCTGAGGATCTGTGTCCAGAGGGTAAGTCATGGTCAAGGAGAGGGGCAGGGGCAGGAGGAGCTGCGGTCCATGTCAGAAAGTGATAATCCATGGTCAGGTAGAGGGCAGGGTCTGCTGGAGATGGGGGCATGTTAGATGGATGTAAGTCATGGTTAGAGAGGGCAAGGGCTACTGGAGGTATCCCAGTAAGGCAGTGGTAAGTCATGCTCAGAGAGCAGGCAGGGGCTTTGGAGTTTGGGGTTTCAAGTCAGAAAAGGTAAGTCATAGAGGGAGGGGCCAGGTGCTGCTGGAGCAGGGGGCACATCAGGCAGGCATAATTCATGGTCAGTGAGAGGACAAGGGCTGGTGGTGCTGATGTGTCCATGTCACATGGGGGGGGCATGATGCTCAAGGAAGGAGGGAAGGTTCAATACCCAGGAAGTGTTTTCAGTACTTTTAACATTTTATGTAATTTTAACAAGGCACCTAGCAAATCAGGCAATGTTTCATGGCCCCAATGCCACTTCCTTAGGCTTACCTATAGAGCTACAACATTCTAATCTCCTGACATCCCCAACAGCAACGGACACAGTGCCAAGTGTCAGCATTGTACTGTCAGGGATATCGCCAGCTTTAGGGGCTGCGCCTCAAACACCCCATGTGGGGCCCCACCCTCACACATCTTGGTCTCTAATTATACAACTCTGAGTTGCAGTTGTCTTGGAGAGGAGGCAAAACACTGGTAGATGCACCAATGGTGTCTGTGGGAACCATCATAGCGATCCAGCACTTTCTGTCAACTTCTTTCACTGTGATGATCTTCGCTGTGGAGGAGTCAACGTGCAGTCAGCATACCACTTCCTTATGCTGGTCTATTATGTTCTATGGCACTACATTTAAGCACAGTAGTCTCTGCTCACTCTTACATTTGCAAAGCAACAACCAGGGCTGAAACAAAGGCAAAGCTGACAGATAGGTCCACTATTTGGGAAAGATTTGAATAGTATTTTATTGCTGTGAGATGTTAAAGAAGCATACTAGGCAACTGAAAGGCCTGCAAAAGTGGACCTGGGCCATGAAAAATTGGTAGATTTGCTAAGTGGCTTGCTACAATTAAATAAAACATCAATAATTTTGAAAACCACTTTCTGGATGTTGAGCTTCCTCACTCCTGCAAAGCAGTTTCAAGATGCATCTCCTGAGGCAGGCTCCCGCCTACATTTACTGTGGCAGTATTTAATGCCCGGCATCTTGTGCCACAACCTCAGTACAGTTCTATGTTCATGGAGGGGGACAGGCTGTAGGAGATGGATCATGTCAGACAGGGGTAAGTCATGGTGAGGGAGTGGTAACTGATGCTGAAGTGGGAGGAACATGTCAGGCAGTGGTAGTCATGTTCAGGGGATGCAGGATCTGGGCACATGTCCGACAGTAGCAAGCCATTGTCAGGGGTGGTAATAGATGCAGGGGTGGGATTAGGTCCATGTCAGGCAGCAGTAAGTCATGGTCAGGGGATGCAGGGGCTGCAAGATCAGGGATATGTCAGACAGTAGCAAGCCATTGTCAGGGAGTGGTAATAGATGCAGGGTGGGATTAGATCCATGTCAGGCAGCGGTAAGTTATGGGCAGGGGATGCAGGGGGCTGCAGGATCTAGGGATATGTCAGACAGGAGTAAACCATTGTCAGGAGTGGTAATAGATGCAGGTGGGATTAGGTCCATGTCAGGCAGCAGTAAGTCATGGTCAGGGATGCAGGGGCTGCAAGATCTGAGGATATGTCAGACAGTGTAAGCCATTGTCAGGAGTAGTAATAGATGCAGGGTGGGATTAGGTTCATGTCAGGCAGCAGTAAGTCATGGTCAGGGGATGCAGGGCTGCAGGATTTGGGGACATGTCATACAGGAGTAGCCATTGTCAGGGAGTGGTAATAGATGCAGGGTGGGATTAGGTCCATGTCAGGCAGCGGTAAGTTATGGTAAGGGGATGCAGGGCTGCAGGATCTGAGGATATGTCAGACAGTAGTAAACCATTGTCAGGGAGTGGTAATAGATGCAGGGTTGGGATTAGGTCCATGTCAGGCAGCAGTAAGTCATGGTCAGGGGATGCAGGGGCTGCAGGATCTGGGGACATGTCAGACAGGAGTAAGCTATTGTCAGGGAGTGGTAATAGATGCAGGGTGGGATTAGGTCCATGTCAGGCAGCAGTAAGTCATGGTCAAGGGATGCAGGGGCTGCAAGATCTGGAGATATGTCAGACAGTAGCAAGCCATTGTCAGGAGTGGTAATAGATGAAGGAGTGGGATTAGGTCCATGTCAGGCAGCAGTAAATCACGGTCAGGGATGCAGGGGCTGCAGGATCTGGGGATATGTCAGACAGTAGCAAGCCATTGTCAGGGAGTGGTAATAGATGAAGGAGTGGGATTAGGTCCATGTCAGGCAGCAGTAAGTCATGGTCAGGGATGCAGGGGCTGCAGGATCTGGGGATATGTCAGACAGTAGCAAGCCATTGTCAGGGAGTGGTAATAGATGCAGGGTGGGATTAGGTCCATGTCAGGCAGCAGTAAATCATGGTCAAGGGATGCAGGGACTGCAGGATCTGAGGATATGTCAGACAGTAGCAAGCCATTGTCAGGGAGTGGTAATAGATGCAGGGGTGGGATTAGGTCCATGTCAGGCAGCGGTAAGTCATGGTCAAGGGATGCAAGAGCTGCAGGATCTGGGGATATGTCAGACAGTAGCAAGCCATTGTCATGGGTGGTAATAGATGCAGGGTGGGATTAGGTCCATGTCAGGCAGCAATAAGTCATGGTCAGGGGATGCAGGGGCTGCAAGATCTGGGATGTGTCAGACAGTAGTAAGCCATTGTCAGGGAGTGATAATAGATGCTGAAGGGAGGAGGTCCATGTCAGGCAGGGGGAAAGTCATAGTCAGGGGTGCAGGGTCTGCAGGATCTGAGGGCATGTCAGACAGGGGCAAGTCATGATCAGTCAGATGTAGGGGTTGCTGGAGCTGGGAGGGAGCCATGTCAAGCAAGGGTAAGTCACTGGTAGTTTCTATGGTGGAACCCTCCTCAAGAGGATTTTCTGCCATCCTACCCCAAAATGGTGACAGTTCTATTAAGACAGAGAGCAGTAAAGACCACATACTTATCCAGCTATAACCTCTTCCACTAGCACAAGTACTACCATGTTACACAAGCATACTTCACACTTAGTCACATGCTGGACCAGAGAACTGGAAGAAGACTGCACGATTCTTTTTATGATTTCTAAATGTTTTTTCTCATTCCTTTTACCATAAAAGGCAACCTTCAGTAGGCACTGCTACCAGAGGTCCCGCCTCCTGTGAGAGAGAGAGAGAGAGAGAGAGAGAGAGCTAGAAATAGAACTGAGATGTGTGCAAAGTGAGGAGTCTTGATCTCCATCATTGCTGATTGGCTGCTGCAGGTCATGTGGCTTGCCAAGATCTTGGATGTGCTCAGTCAGTGCTCTCTGTAGAAAGTGTTGCATCATAACATTAAAGTACCAAAGTGTCAAGGGAAACCACATTTTTCAGACCTGCTGCACTGATATTAAAATGTCACATTTCAGAATGCCCACCAAATGCAAATTTAGCATCAGCTCATTCTAAAGAAGGAGTCTGTCCAAAAGTGTTGCATTGAATATACAAATAAATAAAAAATAAAAAGAATTGGTATATCCTGCATAAGCACCATGCCACAAATTATGTTTTCAAGTCACATTATTAAATGTTATGAGCCATTTTGTGACCCTGATACTGATGATGTCATAACCATGACTCACAGACTAATCCTTCTCAAAGGTTTAAGAAACTGAAGATGTAGTAATTATTTGAAAAGAAACTGGCAGTTATTTCCAGAATAATCGGATGCATGATGCTGTAGAATGCAGCAGCAAGTGGTTGTGAAAAGAGCAACTGGGCAAGCTATGGAATGTCAAGGTGGTACAATAGCAGAATTTTGAGGGACGATGCCATCTCGAATGTGGCAGGATTGCACAACCTCAAAATGGGGTGGGAACAATATCTGAATGCAACAGGGGCACATATTTGGTAATTTGCTGGGACTGACAGTTTCTGAATAGAATGGGAAATTAATGTTCATTATAGGAATATGACAGGGCCTTTCTAACAGGTTTTACTAGTCACTGCTGAATTCCAACTTGGAAATATATCTGAGCTTATGACCAGAGCGGAGTGCGGGTGCAGAGTGTGAACTCTACATTCCAAAGATGGCTTTGTTGACAACCCACATAATCTTTGAGGTGACTGATCTTCTCATTAAGATATTTTAAGGTTTAGGTCATTTCTGAATGGAATCAAAACATTAATTTACATTGATAGGGATGGGTGCAAGGTAATCCAGTTGATTTTGAACAAAAGACATGAATATCAGTCCTAGATTTATTTAATTTATTTATTGAATTTTGTTGACCTGGTAGGACCAGTGAGACTAGAAGTCCCTTTTCAGGGTCGATGGTGATGATGGGGATACAGATGGCAACCAACTGAAATTAAACTTAATTAAGCTGTTGGTGGTATTTTTAGTGAATGCCACAGAAACATGTCAAAAATTAAACTGAACTGTATAGGAGTATGGTGTGCTATGTTTTTCAAACATAAGTCATGTAAGTGCTGGGTTTCCTCCCAGTATTTGTCCAGAGCTACTGTCTTTGCTGCAGTGCCATTTTATGTTTGCTTGACGCATGCTCAAAAACATTTTGTGACAGCTTAGGAAAGCGGGTTTGGGAGGTGCAGCACTGTGGAGGCCAATGCCCCACTGCATTTTGAGGCTTGGCCCTCTTCCTCAGTGTAGTGGCATGCTACTGCTGAAACTATTTCAGCAAGCATGCCATCAACTTGAAACAAATTCGGCTGCTGCAATGAGGGAGCGACCCATTATTGCAGGGCGGTACCTCGCCTGGTGTAACATTCTTATTAATGGTGGCGGCTGTCACCATCCACCAGAGCTTCCACAAAGCCAACAGGGTGCCCAATCCCCTGTCAGCATGCCCTCCCAAGTTCATTTTGACAAAGGTGGAGCCCACCCCATTGGCATAACGTCTCCATACATTTTGTTTGCCAAGGGGTGCCCAATCCTCGGCATCGTCCCCCAACACAGATACTCTTTTCTTGCCAACAGGGGCCCAATCCCCATCAACTCCAGTCTCCCCTACACACCATGCAGGTGGCACACTGGAAGCCACCCCAGCATACCAAATCTACCTGCAAAACAAAACCTTCCCACAATGGTTTTAATTTGTTTTACCACAAAATTAGAAAAAGGTTCCACATTGTGTCCGGTGCCCTCCCCAACCCACACCTTACCCCTTCTCACCCACATCCCTGCACCTCATCATCCCATACTTTACTCCTCTGGAGCACAGCATGATGATCTTCGATGGACCAGGAACATGTCTGCACTCTTCAAAAGCTGATCGCAAACTGAAGAAATGCCGGTAAGCTACATAATGGCATAAATGTCTTTTTTCAACTTAGGTGGATATCTCAGCCATGTTTGTGAATTCTGACACCAAATTTTCAACATGGGGTTCTTGGGACCCCACCTCATGAATTCAGTCACTGTCATGTCATTCTTTGGTCCTGAAAGGTGATTTTGAGGTCACTGCACAGAATAACCTTCAGGACCGAGTAATGAAACAATAGTGTTACTATTCATGAGGTGGGCTCTCAAAAGTCAATTTTGCAAATTTGGTGAAAAATTCAAAATGAATGTTACGAGTGCATTGCACAATTTCTATGCACACTCATAACTCCAAGAATTTTAATATTTTAGGCCAGATTTTCAGCATTGCCATTTTTATACCTCCTTATGAACAGTAGAGCTGTCATTTTTCACATCCTGCCCAAAATGTGGTTTCGCACATGTGATGCACAATAGCGTGGCCACTGTGGAAAAATCAGCATTCTGGCACATTAACTAACAAAATCACAGTGACACTGTTCATGAGTGGAGGTCCCAGAATGCTTATGTTGAAAATTTGTGAGAACATTTCACAAAATTACTGCATTATGAGCCTGCATTGCCTAGTTTCCACACAGGCTCTTATCTTCAGAATTTTATATTTTCACTCCAGGTTTTCAACATTGGCATTTTTCACACCTCCTTATGAACAGGACAGCTGTCATTTTCACATCCTGCCTGTACAGTGTTTTCACACATCTGGCACAGAGTGGCATGGTCACTGTAGCAAATTAACATTCAAGACAGATTAACAAAATCACAGGCGCCACTGTTCATGAGCAGAGGTACCAAATGCTTTCATGAGACAGGGTCACAAAATAGGCCATGTTGAAAATCTGTAGTGCAAATACCAACAAACACCCAGGGCACTATGGTTTCTAACCATAACATCCCACCCTGTACAGACTGACAGGCATCAGGATTGCTGGTTGTAATGCTCATTCCATTCCACCTCATCCTGCAGTCAGTGACAGGTATCAAGGAGTGCCTTGGACTCTTCGGCCCAGAGTTTAACCCATTCTTCTATACTGCACCATTTCAGCATCTGTCTAGATGGAAGGGGTGACTGAAAATCGAACACCCCAAGGCACATCTCAACACTTGTCAGTGTCTGCAGGATAGGGTGAGGTGAAATGGTGTGAGCATTATGCATGATGACCCAAAGCCATACCCTATGCCTGTCCATCTCTGTGGGTGGAGGTGGGACTTGTGAAGTTCAGTACTCATTGCCTTTCCTATTCTGCATCTGTCTAACTCCTGCACTTCCAATGCTAATACCAGCAAGCAAATATTCGGCATTGACAATGTTGTTTATGTTCACCATGCATAAATGCATAGTGAACATTTTGTTTCGAAGTCACTGCTGAAGGGTGTGACACTGTCAGTCCAATGCAGAGTGGTCTGCAGGAGCTCATCAGTGTCACATCAAACATCAGCCAGGTTGATCATGACAGTTCTGGCTTGCTGGGCAGAAACTTAGTGTATTTCAAAATGAGAGAGCCAACCCAATCTTTGGTCTGCTCTTTCCTTGGATGTATGACACCCAGCAAGCACGGGCGAACTGTCATGATCAGCCTGCTGAGGTTGAATTACACCCTATAATGAAGAAAACCATCCACTGATGTCAGCTGTTTGCTGCTTTCTACTGTTTCCACCCAACCTTCCCACTCTGCAACCCCACCACCCAAAATAACACTGACACTGGGAGTGTACAAACCCTGTGATCACACCTGAAATAAAAGAAAACTGAATATATATAAGGGATATACAATGGTGAGCTGTCAGATAATGATTTATCTACACAAGTGCTGTTTGACTTGGTAATTCACGAAAGTGCGTATGCCACAGTGAGGTGTCCAAGGTCAAACAGCACAAGTGTAGATAAATCATTTATCTGACAGCTCACCATTGTATATTTCCATTTATGCAATGGGGTGCTTTCTATCAGTGCAGGAACATTTGGTTTTGACTGTTTATCTTTATTTTAAATTATAATTTCTGGGAGTTTTGGTTAACTTTCCTAGAGTATGTCCGCCTAGCATAGTGGTTGCTATTAAATGAAACGCCACCATTTTGTTGAAAACTTCTTGCTGAACAAATGTCATGCCTACATTACTATGCTACCTTTTTCATTTTAAAGTTATTCCATTTGTTTGTCAAAAAGGGAAAAGATAATTGAATTTTATGCTGTTTTTGTTAATTATAAAAACTAAAAGGTATCTATAAATGAAATACCACTCAATTTGTAGATATTTTGTGCTGAACATTTTCGTGCTCACAGTACCATGCTATCACTTTTGTTTTAAAGTTATTCACATTTGTTTGTCAAAAAATTAACAAAAAGTTAAACGTTCATCTGCTTTTTTCGCTAATTGTAAAAATCTATAAGGTATCTATACATGAAACACCACTCATTTTGTAGATAATTTTGAGCTAAACAATTTTCATGCTCACAGTACCATGCTATCTTTTTTCATTTTAAAGTTATTCCCATTTGAATATGGTTAGTTTTGCTTCTGTGGTCAAGATTCTAAATGAATTCTAAAGAGATTTGTAACATAGTAACTGTGTAGAGAATGGTCACTGTATGTATAAATTTATTTATACATACAGTGACTCAGATAAACCCATTTATCACACTGAATATATGTCCACCCCTATTGCATAAATATTTATTTATATACTGTATATCTCTATATATACATATATATATATATATATATATTATACTGGCACAGTCATGCCAGTTTAGTTAGGGTTGAGTAAGCAGTTTAATTTTAAACCCCAAATGATGCACATAAATAACTTTGCAACCATTCAATGGATTTTCACAAAATTTTGAATATGTGATCTCCTACTGTACATCTCTTGACTGGCTAAATTATGTTTTGGTCTGACTCATGGTATTTGTGCACCATGGCACTGAAAAATGTTTTTTTTGGCCTCTTTTGGCACATTCTTTGCTGTCTTTTGTCCATCGTGCTGTGGCCACACTGTTTGATATTTTGGTCTGCAATTTTGCAGGGTAGAAAGAGATTTGAATAAAGAATGATCCAGCATTAATTTGGTGAAAACATATTAATCCATTCCAAAGTTATTTAATTTTTAATATTTGGGTTCTGAGCATGCTCAATTCACTCCAAGATTTGTGCATATGTTTTGCAAAAGGAGACTGGGCTCATGATCAAGAATTTTGTCACATTGCAAAAGGGATTTCTAAAATTCCCATTCATTAGGAAAATTCCTCATTTAGAACCTCCATCTTTTTTCATTTTTCTCCAAAACAAAATGTTGTAGCTTGTCCTGCATCTACCTTTCTTTACAAATGAGGCATGGGTTTTATTCAGGGTGTCATCCTGTACAAACCCATGCCTTTGGTTTCCTTCATTTTGAAAAGAAAAAGGCATTTTAGATATAAAAATTCTTCATTTGTGACTTGCTTCCAATCCTTCTTGCAAGGTGACAAAGTTTCCATTTACAAGCCGATCCCCACTCATGAGGTAGCAAAATCATTGATCCTGACTTAGGGACCAGATGGCCCTAGCTCGCAAACGATGATCAGTTCTCAGATGGGAATTTTTAAGCTCACGAAAGAGGATTGGGTTTTAAATCCTCTTTGCAAACTGACAAAACTCCCTTTAGTGATGTGTCAAATCACCTTTGCAAGCTGATCCTTTTTGTGAGCTGATAAAATCCTTGATCATCATTTCATGACAAGATGGCCCACCTCGCTGAATGAGGATTGGCTCATGAATGGGGATTTTAACACTCAAGAAAGGGATTGACTCACTAAAAGGGATTTTTTAAATTTTGTTCATGAGCTGACAAAATCCCCATTCACAAGCTGTCAAAATCCATTTTGCAAGTAAATCCCTTTTGTGAGCTGACGAAATCTTTGTTCATGATCTCCAGACCAGATGGCCAAAATGAGATGATCAAGGATAGAAACATAGAATTTGACGGCAGATAAGGACCGCTTAGCCCACACAGTCTGCCCATTTCCTACCTAGTGGATAAGATGCAGATCCTAGTTAAGCAGCAGCCTACTTCTTCCTACCCCACCCCTAGAATTGTCTTATGACTGTCCCATACATGCTTAGATTACGCCACTGTTTTGACTGCACAACCTCCTCCAGAAGGCCGTTCCATGCATCCACAACCCTCTCTATGAAAAATACTTCCTTAAATTACATCTGAGCTGCCTCTCTATCTTCAAATTGTGCCCCTTGTTCTTTCTCATGAATGACAATTCTGACAGCTCATGAATGGGGGTTTGCCACCTCATGAACTAGGAATTTTAAAACTTTGCTGGTGCACTGTAAATAAATGTTTTGGTCCTTTGGCTTGAAATTTGCAGGGTATAGAGAGGTTTTCCAAAGATGTGAATTATGCTGTTGAGGTGTAAAAGATTATTGGTTCCATACATATGACATCACAAAGTTGAAATTTTTCCATAGGATAACATTGCAGTGCTCACAGCAACTTTCGCTGCCCATACTGTATTTTGGAAACAAAGCGAGATACCGAGTTCTTGATAATCATAGCTTGTCAACTTCAAGTGAACTAAGCACACCGGAAGTTTAAAAGTCATAGAATACACCTGCACTGTAATTTTTTCATAGGTTGTATGGTTATTGAGATATTGGCAAATTAGTGTCACGAGGGTTCCTTTCAGCCCTATGGGGCTACTGTATAGTTCTGTTGTAATGTGTAAGCAATGTGAGAAGGCAATAAGGAGGGTTGTGGGATACTGGGATGCATAGGAGAGGCATCACCAGTAGAAAACAGAAAGTTGCTGTCCCTCTGTACAGACAGTTGATAAGACCCCATCTGGAGTACTGTGTGTGCAGTTCTGGAGACCCCATCTCCACAAAGACATAGACAAGGTGGATTCTGTCCAGAGGAGGGCAACTAAAATGGTGTAGGGTATGCAGCAGGAGACATACAAAGAGAAACTAAAGGAGCTTAATATGTATACCCTCGAGGAAAGGAGGGTGAGAGGGGACATGATAAAAACTTTCAAGTACCTCAAGGGAATCAACAAAGTCCAAGAGGGTAACATCTTTCAAATAAAGAGATGTGCAAGAACAAGGGGACACAATTTGAAGACCGGGGACAGCTCAAAAGTAATGTGAAAAATAAGTTTTTGCAGAGAGGGTTGTGGATGCATGGAACTGCCTACCTGATGAGGTAGTGGAGTCAAAACAGTGGACAAATTCAAGAATGCATGAGACAGATGTAGGGCAATTCTAGTGGGGGTAGGAGGAAGTAGGCTGTTGGTTAACTAGTATCTGCAGCTTATACATTAGGTAGGGAAGTGGGCAGACTAGGTGGGCCAAGTAGTCCTATCTCCCATCAAATTCTATGTTTCTGTTTCCAGGTAGCAGGTTGCAATATCAGCAGATGGGCACAAAGTATCATCTGAAGATAACATTGAGAAGAAAATACATAGGGTTACATGTAGATAACAGGTTTAATGAGGATATCAGTGCAGTCAAAAACTGACTTAGTCTGTATTAGAGTAGAAGATGGGGTTGCAAAACCAGAGGTAACAAAGGCCAGAGATGAAAAAATCTAAGTGTTTTGTAGGCAGTTGAAAGGCTGAAACCTAGTAGACAGGTTGAGGTGCGATAACAGAAAGGTGGGAGGGGATGAGTGGGTACCAGTAAGGGTGGGAAAGGAGGATTAGATACCGAAAGGGTGGGAAATAAGGTAATAGGGATGAACAATGGGGCGTGAGCCACAAGGGAAGGATAGGTTAGGACTGAGAGGGGCATCAGTTAGGTGGGGTTATTGCAGAAGCTAAGCAAAATAAGGTGTTGCTGGAGTTTGTATTGGAATGGTCCAATCTTGGATTCATCCACTCTGTCTGATGGAGATATATATATATATATATATGTATATATGAGAAATACAAAATCACATGCCACACAATACAAAGCATCATGGGTGCTATGGCAAATCACCACAGAATGTTATGCTGGTCCAACTTTAAGCATAATTGTAACATTCTGTGGTGATTTGCATATGCATCCCATGATGCTTTGCATTGTGTGGGTATGTGATTTTGTATTTTCTTGAAACTTGGCTTCCCAGTCAAATGCCCTTTTGGGGTAAATCTTGCCTCAGTGTTTGTGCACAGAGTTCTTTGTCTCATATAGATATATATATATATATATATATATATATATACACATATGCACACACACACACACACACACACACCTGCAACAAACATGCTGCAACAGTTCCCTCACCCACCCTCCTACTCAGCACCCATCACTCCCTAAAACATAACACTAACATTGGGGTGCCCAATCCCCATGTATCACTGCCTGAAATAAAGAAGGTTATTCCTAGTAGTTTTTAAACATACCCTGTAAAGAAGTAAAATGACCATCGATGTATACTTCATCTGCCACCATTAGTCCCCCACCCTACCCTCCTACTCAGCACCCACCACTCCACATGACCCCAAGCCCTTACTTTCAAACCAGGGGTCCAACACCAAAATCCTCTCTGCACCACAGACACATCTTCACCACTCAACTTCAGACAAGAAACTGAGGAGATCAGGTGTGCAATTCAATGCATTCAATTGGGTTCTGAACTTAGTGGCATATCTCTCAAACTTTCAACATGTTTGCACCCCACCCTCATGAACAATGGTAATGAAATTAGGGTAATCTTTCTCGAAAGGTGATTTCATGGTCACTGTGCAAAATCTCCTTTCGGGCATAAGTTTAAATTTTTCTCCACTCTTGTTAATGAGGTGGGGTCATTAGAAGGCTATGTTAAAAGTTTGGGGTAACCAGCCCACCAGTGCAGTGGTTGGATTTCCACTATGGACGTTGGCAACCCAGGTTCGGAATGGACCTGGGCTGTCGGAGGGCCAGCTGGGACGAGAAGGACTGAGCATCCCAAAGACATATATCTTTCTGAAGGGAGGGTGCGGATGTCACTGGCAATGAGGGACCCCTGGCAGAGACCAGGGGCTCCACAGTGATCCATGCCAGTGAGACTTCCAGGGGTGAGATGGATGCAGGCATCACTGCATGCTCCTGGCCCTTGCTTACAGGGAAAACTCATGCTAGCTCCACTGCCTATATGAAGCCCGCCTCAGCTGCATATCAGCTCCCAGGTTGACTCCTGCCCTATCCCGATGTTCGTGGCACCTTAGGGCTGGTTGCCATAACCCAGCTCTGAGGGAGCAATCCAGGGGTCCCAGGAGAGCAGCTCATGTGAGAAAGCTGCACCCAAGGGGGTCCATGACTGGCTAGATGGCCTGGCAGGTGGAACTAGGTGGCAAAAGACTAAATTTAAAAAAAAAGTTTGGGGTAAAAATATTAAAAACAACAACTTTGTGAGCCTACACTGCAATTTGCAAAGCAGGCCTATAACTTTGGTGGTTTCATTTTTTACCTGAAATTTTCAACATGGTAATTTCTTCATAGCAGCTCATGAATGTGGCAGCTGTCATTTATCACATACTGGTCAAAATGTGTTTTCTCTTATCCTGAAAGGTGATTTTGCAGTCACTACATAAAGTCACCTTTCAGGCAGGAATCGAAAATGTTTTCTGCCCTTGTTCATGAGGTGGGGTCATAAGAAGGAAGTGTTGAAAATTTGGGATAGAATATTAAAACAAAGTTATGAGCCTACTGTATGTTGAAATTTATGAATGCAAGTATGTAACTGGTCATTTTCAGTATTTTGACCCCACATTTTTAACATAGTCATGTCTTCACAGCACCTCATGAATGTGAAAGCTGTCATTTTCAAATCCTAGCCAAATTGTGTTTTCGCACTGTGGCATGAAATCAACTTTTGGTCAGGATTTGAAAATGTTCTCTACCCTTGTTCATGAGGGTGGGCTCAAAAGAAGGCTATGTGGGGTCATATGTCTATGTCGAAAACATGGGGCAAAATATATAAAAACAACAAAGTTATGAGTTTACATTGCAATTTTTCAAGGCGCACTTGTAACTGTGATCATTTTCAATATTTTAACCCCAACTTTTCAACAGTCATTTTTTACATCAGCTCAATAATGTGATAGTTGTCAATTCTCACATCCGACCCAAAATGTGTTTAACACTTGTAATGCAAAATCACATTTCAGCAATTGTTTATAATGACACCAATCATGCACAGAAGGAGTGGTCACAAAAGATTATGTTGAAAATTTGGAGTAAAATGTAAATAACAACTATGTTTTGAGGAAACAAACTGTTCTAACGTTTACAAATAACTTTATTTTTGCAGATTTTGGTCCCTAATGTTCAACATATCCCTTGTGTTAACCTACCTCCTGAAATGCCAGGTGTAATTTTTCCAACTCCCTCTGAAACATGTTTCCACAGTTGTACATCGAAATCACCTTTAAATGTGATTGTTTTATGTAACATACTTTGTTAAGTTTTGTGCAGCATAAATAATACAGGTTTACTCATGAAATGACATGCAGCTGCAAACAACATACAAAGACCTGAAGACAAAATACAAGACATAAGATACAACTCTAGCAAAACCATACCCCCAACCCCCTTAGCACTCTATGCCATACCCTAAGGAGATGGGTGAAGGTTTTCATGCATCCAGCTGGGCGGGACTAGAGCCTGGTTTCTAAGGTTTCCAGAGAGAGATCAATGTTAGAAGGACTCCCAGGTAGATTGGAAGTATTGTGGCCTATGATAAATATTTGCAATATGCTTCTCCAGCTGAATTGCTAAGAGGGCTTCACGAAACCATTCCGTAACAGAAGGTAGTGAGTCCTATTTCCAGTGCCTAGCATTACTAGCTCAGTGGTTGAGGCCACCTGTGTAATGTGAGCTTTTCTCACCCTGGGGTTCCTTTCAGGAATAAAAATGAAAGGCAGCATTCTTGGATAAACAGGGGATCCAGACCCAATAAGGGGTCTAGGTTTCTCTTTATGGAGCTCCAGTAAACTTGCGTTTTCAGGCAACTCCACAACAGATGAAATAAGGATCCAGGAGCTATACTGCAATGGTTACAAAGAGTAGAGTCTAGCCTACCAGTGTTATACAATCTAACGGAGTATAGTACAAGATGTGCATAATATTAAAATGAATAGGATGAAGCCTATCTTGCTTGAGGTATTTATAGACTGTGCTCCAGGCCTTCCTCCAAAAAGGCGGGTTCCCAGAGGATAGCTCCTGCGACCAATGGGAACGGATACCTGAGGGAGAGGAGATGAATCCAGAGTTTGAAAAATTTGCAAACCTTGGATACTGCATGTGCTTATTTTGCCATCTGCAGTAAGGAGGGAGGACCTCTGGTAAAGAGGAGACCATGGTTTGGGCCCCAGAAATGAAAGGATTGCATTTTTGACTTGCAGGAATTTAAATATGTCTTTCAAATGTGATTTTGAAAATTCCACCTGACTTGTTCATAGCGTCAGGTCATAAAAGACAGTTGGACATTTGGGGTGAAAATGTGGCAGCCCACAAAGTAGATATTGCCTCTCAGCTGCCCTATCCTGGGTAATTACAATCCAACAATGTGTAAAAACAGGACACCACTGAAAATGAGACATTACATCTCATCTGCTCTATCCTTGGTAAATATATAGTAAAAATGCGTATAAGCAAGATGCAGTACAACAGCGGTTGCAAACATTCGGCATTGACAAATGCTAGTTAAGGAACTGGTTCTCTAATTCTTTTTCACACTGACATCCTACTGATTCCCATTATGTCTTACATTCCTACAGTCACATATCAGTTAAATGACCCAGTAAAATGGTAGTTTCAAAGCTTTACCTTTGACACCACAAATCCCTCCATGTAGTGCATTATTTTGCTGTCATTTAAAGGGCTTTCGGAAGAAGTCATTATTTTTCTGTACTCTGGAAATAGTGACTGCTGAGACACAAATCCTATCAACAGGTGTGAAATACATGGTCATAACAAGATCCTTTATTCTGTTTCAAAGACTCTGTCATGCTGCCCTATTACTCATGGATTGGCTGCATTGATCTGTTTGATGGGATTGGACAGGTGATGGGTGTGGGTGTGATAGAAACCTGATCCTGGCGATGACATCTAGAGCCCAAAATCATTACTCATTCATAAGTTAATAGCTACCCAACAGAAAACAGACAGTGACAGCAGAAACAAATCAATGGTCCATATAATATACGATAGTTTGCATGGAGTGCCTTTTAATTAACTAATGTCTACTTAAAGGTTGAGCTCCAAGTTTGACTGTGGCTTGAGGGGTTTTACTCAGCTAATAGGTAAATCACATTTTCTAGTCATTTGCTGAGAACTGTTGTTTTTATTTCTGCATTAGTTGAGAAATGAGACTTTTAATACTACTGTAGTTATAGACCAATTGAATTGTTCAACTTAAACATACCCAGGTTGTGAGTTATTTACGTGACTTAGGAAATTTCTCAGTTGTTTATTACTTGAAATGTAACCCTTAGAAAATGTTTCAGATATTAATTACTTGAGATTTAAAGTTAGATTTTTTTGCAGTTAATAACTAGTTAATAATAGAACTTAGAAAATAATTTGTCATACACTGTACAAATACTGAAACAATTCTTCCCCAAATGCTACCCTGTAGAATAGCCATATTGTTTCAAGTCATTTTCTAAAAAAACCCAATCAATACTTTATGTAATTACCTCATCTGGGGTCAAGTAGGTAAGCATATTATATAAGCAGTAATGCATGACGAGTGTGCAGTTAATGGGGATTAATGCACACCTCAGGTGCGTTGTGAGGCACGAGGCCACAGGCCAAGTGACCCTCACAGCACTCGAGGTTTGTGTTAATCCCTATGAACAGCACACCCGCGAAGTGCTATTGCACTTATAATATGGGTTATAATTAAACAACAAAAATATGAAAAGGTGGGGCTTTTTACTGTTTAAACAGCAATAAGGTACTGCATCCTGCCACACTGCAAAATAGTCCCTAACAAATAATGTATCCTGCTTTGCTGTTATGCACATAGAAATGTCACAGACACACTGCTGCCATGATCTGTGACAGCTCATGTGCATACCATGCACTACTACACCTTCTACAACATGCACAACCCTGTTCCCCCTGAAACCACATGCCACTGTGAACTGCACACAGAGATACAGACACACTGCTGGCAAGATCTCATGCAACTTTGTTTTCACATTGTCCGTGTGTGTGTTTGGGGTGTGTGTGTGTATGTGTGTGTGTGTGTGTATGTGTGTGCGTGTGTGCGTGTCTGTGTCCCTCTTGAGAGCAGTGATGCAGAGCTACACGCAAAATACAAGTGACTGGACTGCTGCTGGTTGTTTGCAGAGTGTGGCAACAATCTCCGCACAGACTTTGCCACCCCCTACCCATTGCCTACTTCTGTCTCTCTCCACAGGATAGTAACCCAAACAGAAACCCTCATTGTGCATTACTGCCAATAGTTTCTTATACCTCTCTCTGTCTCTCTATTCTGTGGGCACGCTGCTCACTCCGCTGATTGGAGCTGTGAGAGCACACAGTACATCTCAGCTCACATCGATGAATTGCTGTTTGTGTACCATTGTACCCCACAGGAGAGGACTGCAGCAAGAGGCATTGCACCTAGGGTAACATGGAATGACAGGCTACAGAAATTATACTGCTGTGAGACCCAAATGTAAAGCTGCAAAAGTGAACAGAACTCTGGGACCGCACATTGCAGCTGACATCGGGGATTAGCAGAACAGCATGGGAGGACAGTGAAGCAAGTGACACATCTATGGCCTTCAGTTGGCTTACAGTGGAGACAGAAAGACAGAGAGAGAAAGAGAGAGCGAGAGAGAAATGTCACAGTCCCATTCCATGTACAGCCTATAGACAGCACTCAGGCTTCTCCTGTCTCTATCTCTGGGAACAGCAACAGCTTCTCTCAGTGGCTCTTAGCTGTCTTGCTCTAGAAATTATAATACTGCATCATATACCTGTGTGCCAGTTGGGGGTCGCATGACATTCGGGGAATGCAGACATGGGGACAGTCTGGGAAGAGATTTCTGGCCCAAGAAAGGGAAACAAACATCATCAGGTGGGCTCCCTGAGACAATCACTCCCTTGCTTCACTTTAGCAGTAGGTCTCCTGACTGTGCTGCAAATGCAAAGAACAGGCCGCTCCCTTGACTGTGTATGTCAGATGGTGAGTACACATCCAGGAACCGTGGCCAATGCAGGACACAGTAGCAAAACTAGTACAACTGCTCTTTCTGTCTTGATGCAGCCAAACGTGATCCCACATTCAAGAGACAAGGACTAAGTGTACCGTGGTGGGGTGGAACCATTGTGCCTGCAGAACAGTGAGCTGACAGCTCCTCCACATTCCACTTCATGTGCCTATCACTATCTCCTCTGTCTCTGTCTCACAGCATCAGTAGGACTCTTACCCTGTATAACTGCCACTTTACATGCCACAACAAAGGTGATCACATCTCTGCAACATAGAAAATGAAGGGACACTGTGCTCTCTCTTCCTCTGTCCAGTCCACAGAGGAAGGAAAGGCTCATGCTAGTGGACCAAGAGAGATGACAGACACACACAGAGGAGAGAGACATAAACAAACAGTGACACAAAACATTGAACTATGACACACAGTGTTGTGTGTGTGTGTGTGTGTGTGTGTGTGTGTGTGTGTATGTCTGTCTCTCTCTCTCTCTCTCTTAGAAACATAGATGAAATGACAGATAAGGACCCTTGGCCCACCTAGTCTGCCCATTTCCCTACCTAATGTATAAGCTGCAGATCCTAGTTAACCAACAGCCTACTTCCCCCTACCCCTCTAGAATTGCCTTATGTCTCTCCCATGCATTCTTGAATTCCCCAATTTTTTACTCTCACTGAACTCCTCAGGAAGGCTGTTCCATGCATCCATGCTGCCTCTGTGAAAAATACTTTTTCACATTACCTCTGAGCCATCCCCTCTATCTTCAAATTGTGCCTCTTGTTCTTACATCTCTTTTTCTGAAAGATGCTACCTCTTGGACTTTGTTGATTCCTTGAGGTACTTGAAAGTTTCTATCCTGTCCCACCTCTCCCTCCTTTCCTTGAGGCTATACATCTTAAGCTCCTTTAGTCTTTCTTCATATTCTTCTGTGCAGACCCTGCACCACTTTGGTTGCCTCCTCTGGACAGCCTCCACCTGTCTATGTTCTTGAGGAGATGGCATCTCCCAAACTGTGCACAGTACTCCAGATGCGGTCTTACCAACTGTCTGTACAGAGGGCCAACAACCTCCTGTTTCTAATGGTGATGTCTCTCCTTGTGCATTCCAGTATCCTCCCAGCCTCCTTACTGCCTTCTCACATTGCTGGCCCACCTTTAAGTTGTCTGATGTGATTCCCGGTCTGTTTCATTTTTGTTGTTGTCAGTATCTCTCCCCATTGTGTGTACACTTTTCCTGGGTTTTGTTTCCCAGGTGCATTACTTTGCTTTCTTTGCATTGAATCTAAGCTGCCATACATTTGACCATTCCTCCAACCTTGCCAAGTCCCTTTTCATCCTTTCCACCCCACCTTGCATATCAACCCTGTTGCAGATCTTTGTGTCATCTGCAAAGAGACATACTTTCCTTCCAGTCCCTCTGCAATGTCACTTACAAAGACATTTAAAAGGACCGTCCTCAGTACTGAACCCTGCGGTACCCCACTAGTAACTCCTCTTTCTTCACTGTGGACTCCATTTACTATTACCCGCTGTGTCCTGTTGTCCAGCCAGTGTTTTATCCAGGCTACCACCCTGGGACCTACTCCCAGGCTGGCTAATGTGTTTATTAATCTTTTGTGGGGACTGTGTCAGATGCCTTGCTAAAGTCTAGGTAGGCCATGTCCACAGCCCTCCCTGGTCTACTACTATGGTCACCCAGTCAAAGAAATCAATTAGATTTGTCTGACATGACCTTCCCACTGTAAATCCATGCTGCCTTGGGTCCTGTGCCCCATTGGCCTCTAGGTACTCAACAATTCTTTCCTTCAGAAGTGATTCCATCATTTTCCTCATCGGAGCATTGCCACTTTGGAGCTGTATGTTTTTGTAGAGGCAAGCTACCTCTGGCAGTGCAGCGTGGGCTGGAAGTGGCTGTTTGTGGTGTTCCTTTCTGATCTGAGTCAAACTGACATGTCTGTAGTTTCCTGCCTCTGTCTTGCTCCCACTTTTGTGAAGAGGAATCACATCCACCCTCCTCCAGTCCTCGGGTACCACACCATCCTCCCATGATTTATTAAAAGGGTAGTCAGCGGTGTTACTAGTTCTTTCCTTAGTTCTTTTAGAATTCTGGGGTGAATCCCAACAGGCCCCATTGCTTTATCCACCTTCAGTTTTAAGAGTTCTTTCAGAACCCTTTCCTCTGTGAAAAGACTAATATCAATCCCCTATCCAGAGTGCTTCTATTGACTGGATTAGGTATCTCCCTTCTTTTCCACAGTGAATACTGAGCAGAAGTATCCATTCAATATCCCTGCTTTTTCAGTGCCACTCTCTGCCCAACCACCTTCCTCTTTATACAGCCTCAGTATCCTGCCTTAGTCTTTCTTTGCTCCTAATGTACCTATAAAATGTTTTATCCCCTTCTTAACCAAGTTGGCTACCTTTTCCTCAGTTTGGGCCTTTGCTATTCTGACTGCCTTCCCATTTCCTTCTGCTTTAAATGGTACAGTTCTCTGTCCTGCTCCTTCTGTGTTTCCTTATGCTTTTCTCCCTTACCTTCCCGCCACTTCTTTTGAGAATCATAGCATTTTCTTCTTTCATTTTGATTTGTTTATTTGCTTCACACAAAGGCTTGTTGCCTCTGTGATGGCAGTTTTGATGTTTCCCATTGTTGCTTCACCCCACCTTCTTGCCGGTTTGCTAGTGCTTTTCTGAGGCACTCTCCCATTTTGACAAAATCAGCCCTCCTGAAGTCCAGTGCCTTCTCTTTGTGTAGCTTGACTCTACAGCTAAGTTTATCATTAACCACACTGTTTGGTGGTCGCTTGTTCCCAGATGGCTACCCACTTCAAGATCAGAGATCCTCTCTCCGTCCCCATTTGAGAGTACCAGGTCTAACATTGCTCCCTCCTGAGTGGGTTCCATAAGTAGCTGTCTGAGGCATGCCCCCTATAGGGGATTGAGAATGGCCCTGCTCTTGGATGTGGCTGCAGCAAAGGTGCTCCAGTTAACATCTGGCATATTCAGGTCCCCATCAGCAATATCTCCCTTTTCTGCCATCCCAAGGATGCCTTCTATCATTTCCTTGTCCATTTCCTCCCCTGAGACGAGGGTCTGTATACAACCCTGTGCAGATTGTGGAGCCATTTCCAATCTCCAGGGTGACCCAGAGTGCCTCCTCTCCTCCTTGTTTACCCTTTAGTTCCGTTGCTTTGATCCCTTCCCTTACATAAAGAGCTACTCCTCATCCTCTTCTTTCCTCCTGTCCCTCCTGTAGATTGTGTGCCCTGGTATGTTGACATCCCAGTCATGGTTCTCTGTGTACCATGTTTCTGTGACTGCCATGATATCCAGGCATTGCTAGATACTCCTCCAGGGAATTCAATGAATGGTTGAAAACTGGTTTGGAGCTCAAGAGGTTTGGCTACACTGGGACTGGGAGCCACCTGGAGGGATGCAGACCTATACTGGCATGATGGTCTGCATCTGTCCAGGGGGAACCAGGATCCTAGGTGAAAGGTTTAAATGCCTCACTGGAAAGCATTTAAATTAGCCAAGGGAGGCACTGAAAGGAGTAGCGAAATCCCAGCCTCACCCACAAAAACACGGTAACTAGTGAGGTAAACACCAAGGCAGAGAAGTCATTAGGTAGCAGGACAGAGTAAATGTAAAAAGGCAAAGGCAGTAAGGACAGGAATGGAGCTAAAGGGTAAGGCCATCAAAAGTGGAGGGTGATGAGTACCAATGCCCATAGTCTGTGTAACAAGCTCCCGGCACTAGTGGCCTTGATGGAAGAAGGTTGCCTGGATATTGTGGTAGCCACAGAAACATGGTACACAAGAACCATGACTGGGATGTCAACATAGCAGGATACACAATCTACAGGAGGGACAGGGAGAGAAAAGAGGAGGAGAAGTAGCTCTCTATGTAAAGGAAGGGATCAAAGTAACAGAACTAAAGAGTAAACAAGGAGCAGATGCAGCACTCTGGGTCACCCTGGAGATAGGAAATGGCACCACAATCCACATGGGGTTGTATACAGACCCTTATCTCATGGGGAGGGAATGGACAAGGAAATGATAGAAGACATCCTTGAATGGCAGAAAAAGGGAGATATTGTTGATGGAGGACATGAATATGCAAGATGTTAACTTGAGCACCTTTGCTGCAGGCACATCCATGAGCAGGGTCATTCTTGATCCCTTACAGGGGCATGCCTCAGACAGCTAGTATTGGAACCCATTCAGGAGGAAGCAGTCTTAGACCTGGTACTCTCAAATGGCAATGGAGAAAGAATCTCAGATTTAGAAGTGGGTAACCATCTGGGAACAAGCAACCACTAAACAGTGTGGTTCCACGATAAACACAGCCATACAATCAAGCCATACAAAAGTAAGAGTATTGGACTTTAGGAGGGCTGACTTTGGGAAAATGAGAGAGTGCCTCAGAAAAGCAGTAGCAAAAAGGCAAGAAGGAGGGTGGAGGAACAATGGGAGTAATCAAAACAGCCATCATGGAGGCAACAAGCCTGTGTGTAAAAGCAAATCAACAAAACACAAAGAAGGAAAAACACTATGGTTCTCAAAAGAGGTGGCAGGGAAGGTTAAGGAGAAAGGATAGCATTCAGGAAGTATAATGAAACACAGAAGGAGCACTGCAGATAACTTTATCAGTTAAAGCAGAAAGAGGATGGAAGGCAGTCAGAATAACAAAGGCCCAAACCGAGGAAAGGATGGCCAACTCTGTTAAGAAGGGGATAAGACCTTTTATAGGTACATTAGGGGTGAAGAAAGACCAAATGTGGGATACTGAGGCTAATATAGGGAGACAATGTGGGTTGAGGGTGACAGTGAAAAATCAGGGACACTGAATGAATATTTCTGTCAGTATTCACAAAGGAAGAGGAGGGAGGTACCTAAACTAAACAAGAGAAACTCTCTGAAGATGGGGTTGATACCAGTCCATTTACAGAAGAAAGTGTTCTGAAGAACTAATAAAATTGAAGGTGGAAAAAGCAATGGGACCTGATGGGATTCACCCAAGAATTCTAAAAGAACTAAGGGTAGAACTAGTGACACGCTGACTACTCTCTTTAATAAATCATGGGAGGATGGGGTGGTACCTGAGGACTGGAGGAGGCGGATGTGATTCCTCTTCACAAAAGTGGAGCAGGACAGAGGCAGAAAACTACAGACCAGTTAGTTTAACCTCAGTGGTAGGGAAAATGATGGAATCACTTCTGAAAGAAAGTATTGTTGAGTACCTAAAGGCCAGTGGGGTACAGGACCCAAGGCAGCATGGATTCACAGCAGGAAGGTCACATCAGACAAATCTAATAGATTTCAGTGTGCGTCCCCATGTTGTATCGAGTGTACATGCTGCCTCAGAGACATTATAAGACAGTATGGGCTGAGGTTTCACTGCTATGCTGATGATACCCAGCTCTGTCTTTGCACCCTACCATGACAGGTTTTAATAGCTGCCTCCATACAAATCCAGGACAGGATGAAATCCAGCTGGTTGAAATCGAATTCTGGAAAGACTGAAGTGTTGGTGGTGGATCTGGGTCACCAGACAGAGGGTCAGTGGCTGGACAGCCTTCTGGACTCTGTCTCAAAGGTGTCTGGCTGCCTTCCTCTGAATGGGTACGAAACCTGTGGGTGATTTTTGACAACGGGTTGACACAGATTTGCAGGTGTTGGCAGTCGCCAAGTCCCAATGTTACCATCTTAGCAACATCACAAGGATTAAGCACTTTGTGCCATCCAGCAACCTTCCAGCATTGATCCCTGCCTTCTTGCCCTCGTACATAGACTACTGCAACTCCCTGTACTTAGGGCTACCGGAGGTTGATATCCACCACTTGCAGCTGGTGCAGAATGCTGTGGCGTGGTTGTTGATGGGGCTCCTCGTTTGAGTCACATCATACCAGTGCTCGTGAACTACACTGGCTCCCTATTCAGTAGCAGATCACCTTCAAGGTTGGGCTTCTGACCATTAAGGCCCTGCAAAGAATGGGTCCCAGCTATCTGCAAGAGCTCCTGAAGCCTTATTGCCTCAGTAGACCTCTCCATTCAGCTGATGAGGGGTTGTTAGAGATTCCCAGGGTACAGCTTAAAACATCAGGGGCCCATGCTTTTATGTATGTGGCTCCAACCCTGTAGCATTCTCTACCTCATCAGATTCATGAGTGCATGACTGTGAGAGCTTTAAGATGGCTCTGATGACCCATCAATGGCATCTTGCTTATGATGTTTAAATTGTTATATTCCAACTAGGATTTATTGCCTGCTGTACTGGAATATTTTATGCTTTTATTCACTTGATTTTATTTGTTTTTAAGTTGTACAGCACCTTGATTAAAGAAAGGCACTTGATAAATAAAGTTAATATTATTATTATATTAGTGTGCTACTCCTGTTGAAACAATGTTCCCCTTCTAACCCTTAAATTTGCAAAATCATTTTTTATTTCTTCTCCTTCCTTGTTACCGCAGTACAATATGAGACTGCTAGCAGAATTGATGAGTTGACTATCTAGCTAGAGTGAGAGCATACCTGAGATAATGATGGGATTTGTGTTGTTTATACAGCTGAAATAAAGACTCTGCTTAATTTGAGGTACACATGGTAACCATAAAGGAAAGCACCTGCCTCCCCTGAAATCTAGATCATGCTGGATGACTGGTGGGAACCAGGGCTCCTAGCCTAATGATCGTCTGGCTATTATGTAAGTCAACTATTCCATGTTTCATATATTGAATCTTCTCTGTGCTCTAAAAGCTCTTAATTACTTCACTAGCATCATGTATATTACTGCGTATTGATCCCCTATCTTGCTATAGGTTCTTTGAGTCATCCTATTACAACCTACCTTACTGAATAGAGAGAACTTTAAATTTACATTCTTCTGATGCTAACATCCTCATACATATGATGCCAGTCTGTCTTCGCTCTTTGTGGATAATTGAAATACTTATTATAAAAGCAGGACTTTCATCTACTTGGTGCAGATGGTTCACACTATTGTTAGCTTTTAATTGGTTCTTTATTGATGGAACAGTTGGCACCTTGGTATTTTTTTCCCTCACCAGTGCAAATAGTAACCTAGTCCTTATATTGGGCTGTTTCTTCTCCACCCCCAAAATTTCTTGAGCACTGACTTCAGTGTTATCTAGTTATCATTATTCTTTCATAATTTATTAATCGTAATCATTACTATAGTTAATAACTTGGGAATAGGTTGAGTGTGACTTACTAGTCTGTTATTATTATATTAAGACAGTATTAGATAATATATATTTTAGATTTAGCTTTCACAACAATTTATTAAAAGTAATCATTATTTAAGTTAATTTCTTCCATGTGTCTTACTTGTCTGTTACACTACAACTACCTGGTACTATTTGCTCATTTCAGAATGTCTCACAATCAGTTACTGCATGTATAGCTTCTTGGAATATTAAGGTCTAAGGTCACCTAAAAAGCGTAAGATAGTGCTTAATTACCTTCACAAAGTACACACTGTCATTGTACCTTTACAGCAAACTCATCTTATTCCTGCTGAGGCCTTTAAGTTTAAGAGTTGAGTGGGCCTCACAGAGTTCAGCACATAGAATTCCAGCCAAGGAAATGTCAATTTTAATAAGAAAGTGGATTGCTCTTACCAAGATCAGTCACGTTGCAGACCCTGAAGGTCATTATCAGTTCTTGGAGGAGTACTAAATGGTAGGAAGATGATAATATATAATGTTTATGCTCCTAAAAAGTCAAATTTGCTTTCTTTGATAATATATCTTTATAAATCTGCTCCTCTAAGTACTTACTGTGGAGTTAGCCATGAAGAAGCAGTAACTTGCAGTAATGACATGTCACAAATTCCTGCACCACAAAGGGCTTAATTGCCATTGACTTATTAATGGCTATTGCAGTAAACTGCAGCATTCTATGATATTCTGCAGCATTTCTGCATTGCATTCTGGCTGTCGTATCTTTATCAGATGCTTTTCAGGAAGCTTACTTTCTGACCACTCCTCCAACCTGACCAAGTCCTCCCTCATATCCTCCACCCCTCTTTCCATCATAGCCACCTGCTGCTACAGATTTTCATGTAGTCCGTGAACAGACATGCCTTCCTTGCAGACCCTCTGTGATGTCCCCTATGTATATGTTGAAGAGTATGGGTCCCAACACAGACCCCTTTGGAATCCCACTTGTCACTCTTTCCTCCTTTGAGTACACCCATTTACTATGACCCTCTGAGTCCTTCCCACCAACCAATGTTCCACCCATCTAGTAAGCTTGCTTCTCACTCCCAAGCTTGTCACTTTGCCTATGAGTCTCAGTGGGGATGGTGTTGAATGCCTTCCTGAAGTCCAGGTAGGTCATGTCCACTGCCCTCCCTGGTCCCATATCTCTGTCATCCTGTCGAAGAATTCAATCAGTTGGTTTGGCATGACCTGCCACCCGTGAATCCATGCTGACTGTCATTCAGTGGCCCTCCCCTCAAGATACTTAACCAGTCTTTCCTTAGTCAGTGCCTCCATCAGCTTGCTGACCACTGAGGTCAGGCTTATCGGGCAGTAGTTACCTAGCTTTTCCCTTCAACCACCCTTATGCAGTGGTACTACCTCAGCCTTTTCCAGTCCTCTGGAACCCTTCCCTCCTGCAGTGCCAGGTTGAATAGCCTCATGATTGGTGCCACCAATTCCTGTTTCAATTCTTTAAGTACCCTCAGGTGAATCCCATCTGGCCTCATCGCTTGTCGGTCTGCAGCTTGCTCAATTCCTCTAGTACTCTAGCTTCAGTGAAAGGACTGGAGTCCATCTCCTACCTATCCTACCCTATTTTCTAATTTAGGCCCTACTCCCTCCTCCACTGTAAAGACCAATACAAAGTATCTGTTTAAGACATCAATTTTTCTAAGACCCCTCCACCAGTGCTCCCTTCCTTTGAGCCTCACTATCCCTCTTCCCTTTTTCCTGTCACTTACATATCTAAAGAACCTCCTGTCCTCCTTTTAACCCCACTATATATTCTTCTGTTTCAGCCTTGGCCCTCTTGATCACCTTCCTTCTTTCCCTCAGTTTATCCCCATACACACCCATATCTACCTCCCTTTGTGTCCTTACATATGCAGAATACCCTCCTTCTCTCCCTGTTTTCCTCACTTCAGTAGTGAACCAAAGTGGTTTCCTACCCTCTTTTCTCTTGCTCACCATCCTAATGCAAAGCTCTGTCACTTTCCATACTCATCTTTTAATTTCCACCATACTGTAGCTCCTCCACCTTTTCCAGGACTTCCACCCCTCCAGCTCATCCTGTAGCATTGCTCTCATCCTCCCAAAGTCTGCTTTGCTAAAGTCAAGCACCCTAGTGTTCAAGTTGTCATTGGCCTGACAGTTATTGATCCTAAATTTCACCACCCTGTGGTCACTCTCACCACATTTCCCCGATCCCACCCCTCTACACTGGCCCCATTTGTCAAAATCAGGTCCAGCTTGGCTCTCCCTCTAGTAGGTTCTATCACCAATTAGCTGATGAATGCTTCCTGCAAGGCTTCAGCACCCCTGCTCCTTACTGTGGCTGCTGCTGTGGTGACCCAGTCTATGTCAATTAGATCTAGGTCTCCCAGTACCAGATTTCCCCTCTGTTGGCCATGTCCTGTATCTCTTTAACCCTCTGCTTGTCAATCTCCTCCTCTTGATTTGGAGGTCCGTAGACACCCCTACCTTCCTGCATTCTACCTGCTCTATTTAGGCGGCCCTCCATAAGTATGTCTAGCAGCTCAAAGAACCCTGTGGAACTTATTACCAGTGCCCATAGACTCACCCATACCTGCCATCTTTACTCCATGTCCTCTATCTCAACCTTGATGACGCCTCTTGTTCCAGTCTGTCAAATTGCCTAAAGCTCTCCATGGTCTATCCCCGTCTGGCCTTGCTAACTCTATTCACAGATCCAACTCCTCGCGCGTACTCACGCCTCCAGCAGAAACTGCCTTGTTGTCCCAAGAGCACGGACCTCCAAGGGCCAAGGACTTTCCCTATAGAGCCCCTCCTGGTACAACTCCCTTCAGGCAAGCATCACAAATGCCCCTCGCTTGCTAACTCCAACACAGCCTGAAAACTCAGCTACTCACTTCACACCTCCTGCCACTGCCCCTGACTCCCCCACTTCCACCCCATGACAAAGCTTACTGAGCTGCACTTCTCCTTATCCCTGCTCCCCCGCTGTGCCTCCTTTCAACTCTTCTACTTCATTTAAAAAAAAAAGGAACACTTATCTTACTTTTGTGGATAACAGTGTTGTGGCTTCCATCCCTGTAACATGACTGTACCTTATTGTTGAACTGTGTTGCTGATTGCTTACATGTAACCTGACTGTGCCCTATTGCTGTACTGTATTGCTTATAGTCTCTTATATATATCTTTGTCCTCTTCTTGGCGAAAGTACCTTTGTAAATGAGCCTCTGGCTCAAAGGTTGTTAAACTGATGTTAAAATAAATAAAATAAATAAATAAAATTTAAGAATACCCATAGGGTCTCCACAGATCCATCCCCAACAGAACAATGCCTTTATACCCTCTTTTATATAAAGGTTGCCCCCCCTTTCCTATCTTGTCTCTTCTGCTGTCACTTGCAAAGGCAATTCCACTTCCCAGCTGTGGTTCTCAGTCCACCAGGTCTCCATGACTGCAACCAGGTCCGGGTCACCTTCCACCACTATCGTCTGCAGTTCTCCCATTTTATTACCAGACTCCTGGCATTGGTCACAAACCCCTCCACCAGCCCCTCCTTTCCCCTCTCCCTTGTCGGTTTCTCTTGTTCTCATCTGTGATGGAGGAGCTAGTTAGGTCTGATCTTCATCTTCCTTCTACTGGACAACACCTAGCTATGCCTTTCCTCCCTCCTAGTTTAAATCTCTCCCTGGTATTTTTCTATAAAACCCTGTAGCTTCCTCCTCAAAATCCTGGCCCCCTCATCATTTAAGTACAACCTATCTCTGCATACAGATGTTTGGTCTACCATGTGTCTCCCCCAATCCCTATACATTCGTAGCCCTCCCTCCTGCACAACTGCCTCAGCCAGTGGTTTAAAGTCTTTGACTCTCAACTGTCTCGCTGTTCTGGCACAGTGAAATGGCAGGCCTTCTGAGAAGGCTATGGTGTCTACTATCCTCTTGCCTCTGGCTAGTTCCACAAATCTCCTCTGTACCTCTAGGACCTCTTCTCCAGCAGTATCACTTGTGCCATGGTGTACAACCAGGTTAGGTTCCCCTCAATCAGCCTGATACATTCCTTAATTCTTGGGAGAGCCCTGCCCACTTCCATCCCTGGCTCACAGAATACTGACCTTTCTTTGAAGGCTACACCTTCCTTAACCAATGGATCCCTTTAATAATGGAATCTCGTACTGTCACTGATTGATTTGTCATGTGCTGCCCCCAAGGTGCCATCGCCTTACCTACTGGCTGTTCCTCCTGGCTTCCCCTTGTCCTTCCACCCACCCTTCCCTATTCATCTGTCCCCTTGTACAGACTGGTGATCCTCAGTATCGTCTCCCCAAGTTCCTTCACCCATGCCTATTTCATTCCTGTCCTTCTCCTGCCCATCCTCTCTGTGGATGCCTATCCCATTGGGCCTCTTCTTGTGACACCCCTTTGCCTCCATCCCTTCCCTATTTCCCACTGTCTGCTACACCCAGTCCACCATAGTATCTCTCCTTTCCACATACTATCCCCCTCCCTTCCTGGCCTCTATAGCCTGATCATCCCCTTCTCCTGACCTCCCTGCTTTTCCTGTTAATTTCCTTTTCCAGTTTTCTCCTTCCTTTCCAGGTTCCTTTGTTTGTTCCCCCTGCCTCAAAACCATACTCATCCTCCGGCTCCAATGTCCTTGTAAAGGACCAGTATCTATTAATGCCAGTTGTGTACCTGTGCTCAAAGAGCTGGTACTCCTGCCTATCATGTTCCTATCCGTTGACGTGGAACTTCTGCCCATCGTGTCCCTGTCCTCCAACCTGGTCTTTCTTACTGTGCCTCTGTGTAACCACCCCCCTTCAACCCACCAGCTTGGTTTGCGCCCCTCCCCTTTCTGGCTGCCCTCCACAGTGTTAGTGACTATGTCTCTCCTTGTCCTGAATAGCTCTCCTTTTTGCCATGCTAGCTCAGCCTCTATTTTCCTAGTCTTAGACAAACTGGGCATGCACCCAGTCTCCACAGAGTACTCCTGAACACCACTGTGCCACAGCTGTTACATCCACAACTCTGTCACCCATGTGTGCCTCTTCCCTGGCTGTAGCCCGCTTGTGCCCCACTGCCCCCTAACTTGTCGTGTCCTCCTTCCTGCTTCATCCTGATATGCTGTCCCCATCCTCTCCCTGGGCTATCGTTCCACACATCCTCCTGCATGCAGAGCCACTTCCTCCTCTCTCTCATTCGCCTTCCTGCTTACTCTCAGTGAGATTTCCATTGTTTACCATAGCCTGCCTACTTATAAACGCAGCAGAAAACAGTGCCCAGTTAAAGCCTAGAGCCTCAAGTTGTTGGCTGTGACCTGCTTGATTCAGTTCCAGAAAACCTAAAGATATTATATCAATTTTCCCTCTAGGATTCAGAAACAACTCTTAATCAGTATCATTACACTACTGTATGATTCAGGAACAATAGCTAAGTCAATCACTTTTCCCCTTTAGATTCAGAAACAACAACCAAGTTAATAACTTTTTGATAACATTTCACAAATACACCCCATAGATGTTGTGCCTTTAATTTTTGATAACATTTCACTAATACAGCCTATAGATGTTATGCCTTTAGTTTCACATTCAGTCCTACCTCCTTTGCTCCACCTCCTCATTTTGCCCCATTCGACCAATTAGTTGTAGCTGAGCCTTTTTCCTTCAGGCCTGCCCCTGCCTTTTAGTATTTAATTAGTTCGAACACAGGAAGGCGGTTGGTCTTTCACGTATCTAAACCTTGCCAGAAGGTTTAGCTTGGCGCCCTGGTCACTGACTGGCTGCGCCTCCTGCATCTGTCCTGTGGTCTGTGAGCAGCTCTTTTAGCTCCTCTGCAGTCATTGGCTTGTCTCTCCACTGCATCTGTTAATCCACCTTCCTAGCTGCTGATGCAGCTCTTGATCTCCAGCTGTTGCAGCTGCCAGCACCGCTCTCCAGTGATGCGCCAACTGTCATCTCCCCATCACTGCGGTACAGTTACTTCCTCGATTCCGTGCAGCTGTCTCTCTCTGCTGCCAGTGTGGCCTGCCTATTGGCAAGTTGTTTAGTGGGGTGGCAGTTGTATGAATGGAAGGCTAATATAGCAGAGATGTCAAGCTTGGATGAGGCGCATAGGTCTAGCTCCATTTGTTTCTAATGTGTGGGATGCTGAGAAGCTGTGTTTCCTGTTTGCACGATTCTCCACCATAAGAACTGGCTAGCACAGAGAGAGAGTGGTTGATGCAGAGGTCAGGGGCTGGAGTCCTTCTTGTCCTTTGGGCAAGGGAAGGTGCTAGTAGGATCTCCTAGGTTTTGGTGGTTCCATAGGAATTGTATTAGGGTAGACTTTAACCTGTTGAACCAAGTGAGGGGTATGTGGGTTCCTATCATCTCCATAATGGTAGAACATTCATTTGTATTAGGTTAATTCTGTCCCAGAGTGTGAGTGATAGTACTGTCCACCTCATGAGGTCTTGCTTCAATTGATGATAAATAGGGTCTAGGTTTTTGATATAGGAGGCTTGTTTGTTTTGCAGATCAGTATACTCAAGTATAGTAGGCCACCCGGTTCTCAGATACCCCCATCTAGTTACTTGGTTACTTGGTTACTTGGTCAGAGGGACAAAGAAGGCGAAGCCCATGAATATTGTCCTCCACATATGTGGATCATTAGTGATAAACCCTATCTAGTTACATTTGTCTAATCTAAGTTTGAAGTTAGTGAAGGAAGGGGCATCAATAACGTCCTGTGGAAGAAGTATTCCAAAGTCTAGTGCGTGTTGTAAAAAGTTTTGTCTTTTTTGTTTTACTTTAGCTATATCTAATTGTTTGTTGTGCAGTCTGGGTCCAGTTTTCCTATTAGCAAAGGAAATACCACATTGCTTCATTAGTATTGGATTTTGGATAATCTTGTAAAGTTGTAATAAATCCCCCACTGTCTTCTTAATTTAAGAGAATGAAGCCCGTTTTGTGTAACCTAGTTTCATAATCAAGATCGATAGATGAGGTATAGATTTGGTAACTTTTTTGTATCCTTTCTAACCTAACCACATCTCTACAAAGGTAAGGACTCCAAAATGGTGAACCATAATCAAGATGTGGTCGGATGTATGCTCTGTACTATGGTATAATACATTGCTCAATTCTAGAAAAAAGTACCTTTAATTCTATGAAATAGTGAATTTGTTAGAATAGCTGTCTTATTACAGTCTGCGAGACCTAGGGAGTTTGTTATTAACAATAATCCTAGATCTTTTCAAGGCATGAAGCCTTGATTATGTTATTGTTCAATGTAAATCTGTTTAGGATTGTTATTCTCAAAGTGCAAGACAGCACATTTGGTAGTATTAAATTCCATTTTGTTTATAGAGGCCCAGTGTTCAATAGATAACAGATCATTAAGTAGGTTTTGTTTGTTTTCAGCATTGTTAACCGTCACCACCCAGTTTGGTGTCGTCTGCAAATTTAATAAGAATATTAGAAGAATGAATTTTCATGTAGCTGATGAAGATGTTAAACAATATGGGTCCCAGGACAGAACCCTGCGGCACCCCACTCGTGACCCAACCCGTGTCTGACAGCGTACCATTTTACTCTAACCCTCTGTGTTCTATTTGTTAGCCAACTCTTTATCCATGAAACTAGAATCTCGGAAAAACCTAGGTTAATGAGTTTGGAAATGAGAATCGTATGGGATACTTTGTCAAAAGCCTTGCTGTAATCCAACAAAATAACATCAGAAGGGATGTTTGAGTCTAAATTTAAGCTAATGAAGTTATAAAAGGTCAATAGGTTAGTGGTACATGACAAGCCTGATCTAAACCCATGTTGGGTACTATCTATGAGATTTAGAGATATAATCTCCTTGTCCAGAAGTGTTTTAATAATTTTTCAAGCAATTTGCACGGAATAGATGTTAGACTAATAGGACGATAATTATTTACTTGTGAATGGGAACCCTGTTTGAATATAGAGGTAGTTATTGCCACTTTCCAGTCAAGGGAACTATAGATTCATTAAAGATTTGTTGAAAATCATTGTTATTGGCTTTACAATTGTTTGTTAGTGCCCAAGAGAAATTTGGGGCTTATGCCATCTGGACCGGGCTGGTAGTTTCTTCAAAACTGTAAGGAGATTATAAACATCGTTTGTTGAATTATTTGTTTATTAGTAATTTTAAGTGGTCTAACTGAGATGGGTAGGGAGAGTCTTGAGTAAACACGAAGTAAAGTAGTTATTTAATGTTGATGCTATAGTCGAATCAGATTTTATTATTTTATTGTCAACATAAGGGGACCAATTGTTTGTTTATTACCTTTTTGCTGTTTAGATAAGCATATAAGGATTTGTGTGAGTCTTTGGTATGTGCTATGAAACCTAAGATTCCGTTTTGCTATTAGGTATAGATTTTTTGAGAGTTTTTACTGATGTTCTGTACTGTAACAACAACTTATTGTTACCAGTCAGCGTGTTATGTCTATTCTTTTTTAAACGTATGAATAGTTTCTTTTTGTGTAGTATTTGTTTTTAATGGAAGCATTAAACCATGGGGGTATTTTACCTTTACAGTTGTAAGTACGTTTGTTAGGGACATATTTATGTTCTATAGAGGCTATTTGTGACTTTTAGAAAGTTCCATGCCTCAATGGTATAAGGGGGGTAAGAGTGTGGTCCCAATTGATTTTGGTTAATTGTTCGTTTATTTTTGGAAATCTGCCCTCTCATAGTGTTTTTATTTTTTTTATTAGGGCTGAACAATCAGGTAAGAATATGGAGAAGAATATAGAGTTATGGTCACTATTACCAAGAATCAGTTATGTGTAGATTGTTTATGTGTACATCTTGGTTGTGAGAGATTTGGTAGTGTTGTCATTTAGGGGCATTAGGGTGGTTTTGCCTAGGTTTAGTTTGTAACACAATATCCTGAAAACTGATTCAGTATGAGGGTCAGTGTGTCATGGGAGGGCTGACAGTATAGCTTACTGGTTACAGTAATGAGCTGTGAATGGGCTTGGTACATACAGCAGAACTAGGTTTGATTCCACAACCTCCACTTGTATACGGTGTGACTCTGAGCAAGTCACTTAACCCCCCCAGTGCTCCCAGGTCACCCCTGAAAACAGGCACTTGTGTCTAGTGGGTTCTTACCGGGTCACCAAAGACATAAATAAATAAAAATAAATAAATATTTCCAAGACTGCAGGGATGGAGGACTCCAGCTCCTCTAAATGTCGGAGAATATCATCTGCATACGTAGAGATTTTGTATCGGTGGTACCCTACCTCTACTCCTATGATGGATTTGTGTAGGATAGTGTTTCTTGTGATGCGTAAGAGGTATTAGTTAAACAGGAAGGTGGACATCAGGTAGCCTTGTCTGGTGTCTTTTGGAGTAAGGAGGGAGATGATAAAAGTCACTGCAGACACCGTAATGTAAGACAGTATTACAGAATAGTCTCAACATATAAAACAGCAGACATATTCAGAGTTATGCACTATCATGGACTCAAGCCGACCCCAGCCAGCAACCATACAGGAACAGTAAAGTACATAGACACAATGGAGAACACATTGCTGAGGTGCATTTTCAGGCCCGGTGAGCCTTAGATGATTCAAAGGGTGTTTTAATGTTAATGTGAGATGTGGTGAGTGTGAACATTTGCAGAAGGAATTCCAGGTCCGAGGTGCACTCACAGCTATCACGCATGAGTGTTCTGGTTTTGAGACAAGGAAGAGGAGTCATTTGACCTGAGAAGAAAAGCTGAGTTAGCAGGTTTAAGTAGCTCTGCCAGGATAGGAGGGTGGCAGTTCTGATAATTTTGTCAGTGAAGCAGCCCAGCACAGACATTCGTGATTCCCGGAGAGAGCCATTCCATTTTATTGTACAACTCACAATGATGAGTAAGTTGGGGAGGCAGAGAGGGTAAATGGCAAATGTTGTTATAAGCCATGTCCACTTGGACAGACTGGATTTAGTGGCATAAATGAAGGAAATGAGCCTATAACAAAACATAGGGAGAAGTATACCTGACCAGGGCATTACTCACTGCAAGTGAGACAACTCTTAGCTCTGGGCTAGGCCCAGTTTACCATTGGTTGCCTTACTCACATTTCTGATGTGCAGGGAGAAATCAAGTTGAGGATCAAGGGTGACTCCCAGGTATTTTAGGGAGTTGACAACCCTCAATGTAGACCCATCCTCACTACCAACTTTCAGTGGCAGAGGTATCTTTTGATTTTTGCAGTTGTTCCAAATAGCATAGCCTGAGTTTTCTTAAGGTTTAAGGCTAACTTATTGGCCAAGAGCCAGCTTTGGATTTTACCAAAGTCGGTCTGAAGGCAAGTTTAGGACACTAATGTTATGAGAATTTTTTAGGAGCACTAGATCATCTGCGTTTAGGGCTGTATCACAGAGAGCCAGTACCAAGGGTAAATCATTCTCAAGTGAGGAGAAAAGGGAAGGTCAAGGACGGACCCCTAAGGGACCCAAATATTGACAGTGGAAGGTTTGGGAGAAACTTGTTAAACTTTACAAGTTGCTGCCTTCCCTTGAGGTAATTAGTATACCATGCTAGGGCAGAGTAAACTAGCCAAGAGTACAGAGTTTTGAGCAGAGGAGCATATGGCCAACCAGATCAAAGGCCCTTGAGAGGTCAATGAAGATGGCTCCTGTCAGTTTACCCTGATCAGCAGCTACCCTTATCTCAGATGTGACTTTGGCAAGGGGCGAGGCGGTACTATGACCATTTTGAAAGTCATGCCTCACCCGAGATAGAAGGTTATGGATCTGTATATAGTCAGAGAGTTGGGATTCAACCACCTTTTCTAATAACTTGCTGAGAACAGAAGAATGACAACTGGCCAATAATTTTCGAGGAGTTTTGGATCACCTTGTTTAAATACAGGCACAATCTGAGCCACCTTCCAAAGGTCAGGGATAGATCCAGTGATAAGGGATGTGTTGAAGATGTGAGTAATTATGTCTGTGTTGAGCAGCGGGACAGGCCGATAACTGTCAAACTTGGTCCTTGCCAGACTTGGGGAGGAGTATGATTAGTGCTTCCTGAAAGGATGGACCAAGGTTTAAGTTCTTTTGACATAGCTAAAGAGCACCAAGAGCAGTTAGGTTATTATGTCTGGTGAACCTAATAAAAGTTGGTGGACAGGCCATCTGGACCTGGTGCCTTGTCCAGGGATAGGCTGTTAATGGCACTTTTAATTTCTCCAGGCATTATGTGTTGGTCAAGCACTCTTTTGGAGTGGTGTTAGTTGTTGCAAGTGGGCCATCGTTAAGAACTCAGAGATGACTTGTGGGCCTGTGGGTGGTTTGGCTGTGTATAGGCTTTCATAGAATTTTGGAAAGCCACCATTATATTCCTGGGGTTAGAGATGAGTAGTCCTGAGCTATGTGTTTAATGGTCCATATGACTCTTTTTTCTTCTTGCTGTCTTATTCTGATAGCCAGCAGTTTGCCTGCATTCTGGCTTTGGTCCACATACTAGTTGGTCTTGAACCTAAAATTCATAAATTCTGCCTGTTTCCTACTGAGTTCAGCATATTCTGCCCACAAATCTAAATAACTTCAGCCAGTCCTCTTTGGAGGATCAGCCTGAGATGAGGTTTTCTAGCTTTTTATTTCTGTGAGAGCTGTGCCCCCCTGTTCTAGCCTCTTCCTTTTTGGTAGCAGCCAGCCTGATTAGTCCTCTGCTTAAAGTGCATTTAGAGGCTCCCCATATGTGTTTGTGGTTTGTTACTGAGTTGTTTTCATTGAAAAAGTGGTGTGCTGTTTGTTTGATTATTTCTAGTTTTATGTTATCCTTTAGCAGAGTTATTGATTCTCTTGAACCTGTCCCTGTTCATTTGGCCTGGTAGTGTGAGTGTAAGCAGTACTGGCGGCGGTTGAGAACCACCCTTGCCTGGATGTCACAGCTAATGTTGGTAGCCATTAGTTCCTGGGTGACCAAGAAATAGTCGAGTCTGAGTATGAATCATTTGCTGCCAACCAAAATGTGTAGTCTCTGTCATTAGTGTGCAGGTCGCCATTTGTCAGAGAGTCCCAGTGGTTGCTGGAGCTCTCTGGCCCTCTCTGGTTGGATGACAGCCCTGAATTTCTGTTGCCTGATTTGTGCAAAATATTACCTATCGGACTCACATGATGTGCTTGCCCTGAGTAGCAGCCTGTCTTAGAGCTCTGCAGTCCAAACTTCCAAAACGCTGCTTTTTAACTAAATAGTGTGCCAATAATGATTCAAACTACAAAATTCATTAGGAGAAAATGGACTGAAATGAACTATGAAAGGAGACAAGAGAATGGGAGAACCAGAAGCTCAACAAATGGATCTACAAACTTCAACCTCTGAGCAAATGGTAGGACAGCTAAATAAATAACAGAAACTGCAGGACTCATCTGAAAGCTCACCACCCGTCCTCCTAGCAGCTAGCCATTTCAAGTCACTATGGATACATTCTTTATTGAGATGACTTCAAAGAGATTAGCAAATTGTGAAATTGCTAATGACATTCAAAACTTCAGTCGGTTTTAGAGAACATCACCATGAAGTCTCTGATGTGGAAGCCAGGGTGAGTTCAGTGGAGGACCAACAAACCAGAGAGCACAAAGAGCTGTCAAAAATTAAGAAAAATGGGAAACTAGAAGACAGGCTGGAGGATCAAGAAAGCAGGCTACACAGAAAGAACTTGGTCATTGTAGGGATACCAGAAACTGTAGAAAGATCAAACATACTACAATTTACACAAAAACTGCTGCAGGATCTTGTCGGACTCCCACAGAATGGCAATACCTATGCCCTGGACTCTGCACACCGATCTTTCAAGCAAGCACAAAGGAGCAGGACAAACCAGGGTAATTATCACCCACTGCTCAAGCCTCTGGGAGAAGATACACATACAAACCAAGCCTAAATCAAAAGCACTCTGCACTGGAATGGATACAGGTACATCTCTAGTGATGTTACACCAACAGTGAGAGACAGACAAAAGGAATATCAAGGAATTAAAACAAAGCATCATCAAGCAAAAATACCCTTTAGGATGCACACCCAGCTAGATTAGTAATAACTAATGACACAAAGAGCTACTGAATTCCTAATACAGAAGCAGCCGAAGAGACTTACCAAAGCTGTTCCCAAAGTATTTGCACCCCAGCACATAGCCAAAGTGACTCACAGCCAAACCTAAAACCATAAGAATCCAGACCAGATTGGAGGAGGGTAGGGTAAAGGCTGACAGACCCAAATCTCGCATGAAGGTCCTGTAGATCCTAGTTGTTTTCTCTTTAACTCTTTTCCTTGTTAATTATTTAAAAAGGGGTGGGGACTTCATTAAAGAGGGATGAAACATATGCTCTCCCTTACTTACTCCTTCTGGACCACAGGAAAACTACATAGTAATCCCAAAATGTTATTCTAACAAGAGACTGCCCTGCCGAGAAACTGACCACCAGCACAGGAACATGAACTGAGATACTGTTGCAAAGTATCAGTGAAAGGTGTCAGCAATTAAGGAAGGATCTAAAACCAAACATGGCGGAACATTTTATGGCCTTTCTTGTCCTGGGACTTCTCCTGCTTCTCCCACCTCGTGGAACACTCTCTTTGTCCCACAAAATCAACACACATCTGCAAATTCCAAGCATTCCAATCAGGAATAAATCTACCTGCCTTCTCACTAATGAGGGACAGTGATTAACAGCAGGACTAGACATCAAATACAAAGGGTGGACTAAGGAAACGCCTCCAGCTAATAGCCACAGCCCTATACAGACCTGACCATCCAAACACACCACACCACAGGGTGCCCAAGCCAAATGACCACTTCATAAGGAAGATACAGGGAGAGTGAAACAAGGACAAGACACTTTAAGAGACCTCCCCTGCCTCTCCTGCAGCCACTAGACAATCAACAATCAACATGAGCAGGAAAGGACCCCAAGGAAAGAAAACCTAATCAACTGGGAATGTGAACAAACACAAGCCACAGAGCCCATAAAGACTAAACACAGCACATAGGCAGACTTGTATAGTGCAACCAGTATGTGGCTGCCAACTTAGACTCAAAATGGACAAAGCAGAGACCCTAAGCCTATGTGTTCAGACAACAATGCACTGAGTAAGGTACAAGGTAAATGCTACAGACTCAGATAATCATAAAGAAGGGCAGAATAATGTACCAAACCAAAGCCAAAAATGGGTTGTTTCCTGAACTTGGGAGGTGTGTGTGTGTGTGTGTGTGTGTGAGTGTGTGTGTGTGTGTGTGTGTAGCATGTAAGAGAGTATGTACCTAAAAGTATCAAGTTGAATGACCATAATGTGTAACACAGACCATGATTGGAACCCACTAACCCATCTCCTGTGGGACTAGAACAACAGAAACCTTGAGACACTCATACACAACCCCCAATGGGTAATGTTAACATTGTACTTTTCCCCAGTACTACTGGGTTGTATCGATAAAATGTATCTGTATTTTGGGGACAAATACCTATAAGATACTACACAAGACATATGGTGACTGCATCCCCACCCACCACCCCAGGATAGACAAGTACTCACTGCACTGTTAGCTGGGCTGTCATGTACACGCATCACCCCAAGGGCAACTTCAGTTGCTGTTGTATAGATTGCCTGCCCTGGCTATACATGCGGACACTCATGATTATGCACAGCAAGCCCTCGTACCCTCTAGAGGGGCATCCCATAGCTACTGCTAGCGGGTGGGCTGCCAAGTCAAAGGGGCCCCAGAAAAGTACTACCACCCAGACACTGCTGCAGACATCACTATCCCTCCACACCTATGCAAACACACACCCGCCTCCTGATGACTAATACCCATCACTACACCAGTGGAATATTAAAGGCGCACAAACAAAAGAAAAAAGATATGAGGTCATTAAATACTTAGGATCTATAAATACCAACATGCTAGCCCTCCCACAAGAAACAAACACTACATCCCGACATGCCCACCTATGGAGAAGAGATTGGGTGGGGCAGGCATTCATGGCAGGAGACAGCAACAGGAAAGCAGGGGTGGCAATACTGATACACAGATCAATCCAGTTTGAAGCTGAAGAACAACATGCAGACACAAAGGGAGGTTCTTAATTCTAAAGGGCAAGTTGGGAGAGACCAAAATAACTCTAGGCAACATATCGGCCCAAATACAGATGAACTGCAGTTTTACACTGCCCTACTCACCATACTGTCAACACTGCAAACACAACTTACCATCCTAGCAGGGACTGGAACCTAGTGCTGGATAACACAATGGACAGATCCCAGTTGAGATTGAGCCTATCCCCAGCACAAAGATCCCTCAAAGAACTACAGGACTCACTTGGCCTCATTGACGTGGAGAATCCTACACCCATCAGATTGAGAATACACCTTCCACTCAACTGCCCACAAAACCAGCTCTAGGTTAGATTACTTCTTAACATCCAAATCTGCACTCAACACCACCCAGGCATGCCAGATTTCCACCATGGTCATATCTGACCATGTGCCGTAACCCTCACGCTTCTCCTTTTGGTCTCCACATATCGAGATTTCATCTGGAGAATAAATAATAATCTGCTCAAAGATCCAATCGCCTTAGACAGCATAAGAAAGATCACCAAATGCTTCTTTGAACGTAACATCAACTCTGTCCAAGAGCAGAAAAACATGAGAAGCCTTCTAATGTACAATAAAGGGGGAACTCACACGCTTGGCATCAACATGCAAAAGAAGAGAGGAGGCCTGCAGGATGCTACTGCAGGAAATCAGGGGCCTGACAAAAGATAGCTAGGAAAAATCCTCCCCACCCTCTCCCAACTTAGTAAAGCTTGAACTCCTCAGGAGCAAGCCAAATTTGTCATTTTAGAGCCAAAACTAAGTATGTTGACCAAGGGAAAAAGCAGGAAAACTATTGGCACTCCACATCAAACAAGAGGCACTCAAAACTATAATAAACATCCGATCCAAAATGGGTAACACCTAACCAATCCAAGGGAGGTAGCTAGGGCCTTCAAGGACTATTTTGGTGAACTCAACACCCAGACTTCCACCCCAATGCTAGAGGAATACCATGTATCCCTGTTACAGGCAGACCTGCTGAAACTGGATGGTGAATCAGGCAAAGACCTTGGAGTGCCCATGACAATACAGGCGGTGAAGCTAGCCATAGGAACCTCCCTATAGACAAACCCCTGGCCCAGATGGTCTGTCCTCAAATTTCTTTAAGATCCTGATACCCGATGTTATAGAACCTCTAACCAAACAATACAATGAAGCCAAACTCAAATCTGATCTGACCCGATCCTGCAGGAAGCACACGTAATACTAATCCCCAAACCCCTTAAAGACCTGTCACTGAAGGGGAACTACAGACCAATATTCCTTCTCAATACTGATTTAAAAATATTTTCCTAAGATGCTTGCAATCAGGTTGAGTAAAGTCTGGCCAAATTCATAGGCCCAGACCAGGTGGGTTTCATGAAGGGAAGGCTGCCCTCAGACCAGATGAGGAAACTGAACCACATCATAGCAGCAGCAAGGGATGAAAACTCACCAGCAGCCCTAATCTCAATCGATGCTGAAAAGCATTTGACAGGGTATCCTGGCCATTCCTGTTTGAAACCTTAAACCACTATGGCCTACCACCCTTTTCACCGAATGGATCCAGCTCCTATACTCGAAACTCACAGCAAGAGTCCTGTGCAATAAAGTTCTTTCTCAGCCCCTGGAACTGAGAACAGGAACCCAACAGGGATGCCCACTATCACCCTACCTGTTTAATCTATATTTAGAACTACTAATCAGGAGAATAAACAAAGAAGACAGTATACAAGGCGTCCGTGTAGGGAAACACAGATACAAACTCTCCACTTTTGCAGATGACATTCTGCTACATCTAGATAAACCAGAACTAGCCATCCTCCCACACTGAACATACAGAGAATTTGAAAGGATAGGAGGATACAAACTAAACATATCTAAAGCTAACATCATGCCCTCAATCATTACACACACAAAGCACACACAGCACAGTGGGGACACCTGGTGCACAACCACCATGAACTACCTGGGAATAGCAGTATCTGTTGACAAAGGGTCAATTATGAAAGATAACCTAGATACCAAATGAACACAGATCGTAGTACCACATACAATGACCCACAAATGTGAAGACAATCTTGATGGGCTTTGGCCCTTCTTGTCCAACGAATCAAGTTACCAAACAGGACCTTGCACGCTGGTCCACACTTCTGTTAACCCCATGGGCCCGGATCAAACATTATTAAAATTAATGTTTTACCTGGATTATTTATCCCATTACCATGACAGGATGCTTCCTCCAACCACCTGATTCCACACACTCCAAACCACACTAACCACCATTTTGTGGAATGGTAAACCTCGTGCAGAACATTCAAAAACTAATCCAGAGGAAGGAGTTGGGAGATCTGCAACTCCCTGATCTCCGACTCTATTACCTAACAAACCATGTCAGCCAATTCCTGTGGTGGTGGGCTCCCAGGGGCCAACACAGGAATGCTATACACCATTGTGGAAGGAATAAAACAGACTTCTGACAATCCACAGACATTAGTATGAAAGCACTGTCCTGCATACCACACAAGGCCTTACTCAACAAACTGAATAACTCATCCATTGGCATTTCGAACCTGGTTTCAAGCAACTACACAACCTCCTGGGTTCTAATCCAAAAGCAGACCCAACCAACCAATAACCAAAAATCCTAACTTTAAAATAAACAGAGCACCCTACTGCCCAACTTTATGGGCAATGTAGAACTAAACACCCTCAGTGTCTTACTGGAAAATGACACCATCCTTACCCATCTTTCCTTTGAACAGAAAATGAAACCAATCCAAATCCCAGCCCTCCCTTTCCTACAAGTATGACACATGCTCCATGCATGCTTCGGCCCCAAACCATAGACCACAAGTATCTTAGCCAAATGGGACCACCTACTAACTTTATCAACCAAAGGCATGCGGTCACTCTTATCTCTAAGAACTAAATGCCAGCACAGACCAGAGAAACACAACATGCACATACTGGCAGACAGAATTCCCAGAGTTTGAATCACCCAAAATCATAGCTACTGTCTGGAGAGAAACTTACAAATACCTGAAATTTGATGGGCTTTAGACTTATGCAATTCAACATCAACCACAGCTTGTACCTAACCCCAGTCAAGCTCCATAAGATGGGAAGCTAAACTCGACAAATATTCATGATGCCAGACAGACACAGGCACACTAAAACACATTTTATGGGACTGGCCAATGGCAAAACCACTATGGGAGATGGTGAAACCCAATCTAGAACCTTTACTGGGTATGGAAGAAGCCTTCTCTACGGGTCTGCCTTCTGGGCCTAGGTCTGGAACAAGTTCATGGGAAACAGGAGATTCCACATTACGCTCATATCGGCAATGGTGAAAAGCTCACCTTAAGACATTGGCAGGATGACAAAGTGCCAACCTACGATGAGTGGCTCAATGCCAATCTGGAGGCACTAAGAACAGAAACGATGATTTGTTACATGAGAAACGATCCTAAACAGCACCTTAGCAGATGGAGTGGGTTAGAAACCCTCCTGCTATAATCGAGAGTAGATCCTGCCTCAAAGCAGAGTACTGATCTGAGCAAGGCACAGATGACCCTGGGAAGGGGTGCATAAGAACACAATGCATATCTAGCATACTCACCCCCCTCCAGGGCTGCAACATGACTGCTGCCAAAATGTATATCTTCATGTCCAAACTAATTGATCCCTGAATGTTGATGGGACTCAATGCTTGAACTCTTAATAATATCATGAGAACTTCCAACTGAAACTGTAAAATGTCTATTGTAGTTTTGTAGAATTATGAACATTTTCAATAAAGTTTACTATTTTCAAAAAAAATATATTACCTGTCGCTATATTCCAGTCACCCTTTATGACAATGGACCATTTCCCAGAGTTACCAGTTGAACTGGCATGTCCATGTATAGGCGTGGAAACATAGAAACATAGAATTTGATGGCAGATAAGGACCACTTGGCCCACCTAGTCTGCCCATTTCTCTACCCTAATGGATAGGCTGCAGATCCTAGTTAACCAATAGCCTACTTCCTCCTACCCCTCACTAGAATTGCCTTATGTCTGTCCCATGCATTCTTGAATTCCCCACTGTTCTTTACTCCACTACCTCCTCAGGAAGGCTGTTCCATGTATCCACAGCCCTCTCCAAGAAAAAAATAATTCCTCACATTACCTCTGAGCCATCCCCCTCTATCTTCAAATTGTGCCCTCTTGTTTTTGCACACCTATTTTCTGAAAGATGCTACCCTCTTGGACTCCATTGATTCCTTGAGGTACTTGAAAGTTTCTATCATGTCCCCCTCTCCTTCTTTCCTTGGGGTATACATATTAAGCTCCTTTAATCTCTCTTCATGTGTGTTCTGGTGCAGACCCTGTACCATTTTGTTGCCCTTCTCTGGACAGCCTCCATTCTGTCTATGTCCTTGCAGAGATGGGGTCTCAGAACTGCACACAGTGCTCCAGATGGGGCCTTACCAACTGTCTGTACAGAGGGATAACAACTTCCTGTTTTCTACTGGTGTTGCCTCTCTCTACGCATCCCAGTATCCCCACACCCTCCTTATTGCTTTTTCACATTGTTTGCCCATCTTTAGATCATGTGATATGACTACTCCCAGGTCCCTTTCCATTTTTGTTGTTGTTAGTATCTCACCCTCTATTGTGCACTCCTCCCTGGGTTTTGTTTCCCATGTGCATTACTTTGCATTTCTTTGCATTGAATCTAAGCTGCTATACATTTGACCATTCCTCCAACCTTGCCAAGTCACTTCTCATCCTTTCCATCCCACTTTCTGTATTGACCCTGTTGCAGATCTTTGTGTCATCTGGAGAGACATGCTTTTCTTCCAGTCACTCTGCAATGTCACTTATAAAGACATTAAAGAGGACCGGTCCCACTACTAAACCCTGTGTAATTTGCTAGAACCCCCTTTCTTCAGAGTGGACTCAGTTTCATAACCTATAATGAATGTGTGGGGTCTCAGTAATAAATCCTCTCCTACCTTGTCTATGTTACAGTGTGGATAGCCTGCCCATCTAAGGTAACCAAGTGGGTGACCCAGTAGAGACTCTGGCTTTAATATGCCCTGAGGCTGGAATATATGATGGCGTACCTGTACTGCTTGGTAAAAATGCCCATATGTTTGGACAGTTGGCACAGCTCTGCCAGGCCCAAGAGCTGAGCAGAAAGGAAAGGCTATGCCCATCCACCCGTGATAAAGGAAGCCTATCGTAAATAAGTACAAAACTCCAACCAAAGTGCAAGACGATCCTGTGGGTGTAGTCTGGAGGAGGGATATGGAAGAAATAGTGCTGCCCCTAATGCTGTGTGCAACACTAGCAGCATGGTGTGCCTGAAGAGGAGGTGAAGAATAAGATTTTAATGTTGGATGCCCCAGAGGAGCATGGATTACCACCAGGGCTGCTAATAAAGCCCAGTGTGCTGCCAGCCCAAGCCCATGCCTATGTCAGAAGGGTCACCATCCAGGTAACAAATGACAGGCGTGGTTGATATAAAGGATGCACCTTAGCTAGGCGTGTTGTACTGACACAGCCATACAATCAGTATCCCCAGGGAAGGTGCTCTTTCTGGTATTGACCCACAACTGCTTGACCTCAATAATTCCCCCATCCCAGAGGATGGAAGGTTGGATCTGGCAAAAGCTGTCAGAAAGGACTGACGTATTTTTCTTGCATGATGGGATGTGGGATGTGTGACCAGATAACAGCACCATATACGGCTTAATGACGTGCACCATTTAAGAGAGAGGTCCCGCTGCTTGGCCCCGCAGATATTAATCATTTATGAAGGCACATCCAGGAACTGTTGGCTGCAGGCATCATCTATGAATCCAGAAGCCAAATGCATCACCATTAGTGGTGGTGTGCAAGAAAAGTGGGGCCATGCTTATGTGTGTGTGACTATTGAACTCTAAACAAGTGGACCATCCACAACCAATACACAATGCTGAGGACCCAAGATGCTCCAGATTGCTTAAATGGCAGTAAGTGGTTCTGTGTTGGACTTGAGAGTGGGTATTATCAGATCCCCATGCCCCACAGGACAGAGAAAACCATCTTCATATGTCCTCTCAGGTTCTATGATTTGCTGCGGATGTCCCAAGGTATTTCTGCCCTGCTACATTCTAGCACCTTACTGAGAAAGCAGTTGGGAACATGAACCTGCTGGAGTCCCCAGCATACCTAGACAACATTATAGTATTTGGAAAAGCATTGGAAGATCATGAGGCAAGGTTATTAAAAGTACTGGATCACCTAGAAGAGTTTGGGCTTAAGTTGTCTATCAACAAGTGTCAGTTCTAGTAAACCTCTTATCATGTATGTCAGGCACATAAAGTCAGCACAAAGTATTCAAACTGCCCAGCAAGGTTGAGGTACTCACCACTTGGCCCAGGACCCAAAATCTAGAAGAGTTACAGCACCTGTTGTGTTTCTGTGGATATTACAGGAGATTTGCCTAGGATTATACTCGAGTAGTCAGACCTCTCTTGAACCTGTTGCAAGGCTATCCTCCTTTCAATAAAATGTAGGAGAACCAAAAACTTAGGAGTCCCTATTGAGCATAAACACTATTTTAAACCATCTGAACACATCAGACCAAGATAGACTAAAAACTGTGAAAGAGCCTTTAAAGACATAATTTACTGTTTGACCCATGCCCTGGTCCTGGCATATGCAGATCCTCAGAAGCCTTACATTTTACATAGAGACACGGTTTCAGTGGTCTCAAGCAGTTCTTTATCAAAACTATCTGTGGGGCCTACACCCAGCACCTTTGCCAGTCATAGCTTAAACACTGCAGAAAGAAAGTATTGATTGCACAAGCTGGAGTTTCTTGCGTTAAAATGGGCCATTGTTGACCAATTTCATGACTACCAGTCAGGGGCAAAGATCACAGTGAGAACTGGTAAATATCCAGTGAACTACATACAAGTCATGGCCAAACTTGACACAGCTGGGCTTAGGTGGCTGTGAGCCTTGTCCAGCTATGACTACTGTGTCAAATACCACCCTCAGTATCAATCATATAGATGTTAATGTTTTGTCCTGGATCTCTCGGCCATTCCTGCAGACAGCTCAGCCTGGTTGACAATCTCCAAACAGACTATAAAAGCCTTGTGTAAGAAGTTTGATACTGAATGACCCTCAGCCTCAGAAACTGCTCCCGTCTAGTGGACAGCCTTGGTGCCTCCAAGTTGTCTTCCTAGCCTATTGCCACCTAAGCACCTTGGACTTGAGGTCACTCCCTCAGTTAAGCAGACAGGATTTATTGAGAGCAAAGTCAAAGCGACCATTGGTGATGTATTCAGAGTTCTGCAGAAAGGGGCAACACTACCCAAGTAATGACCAAAGATCCCAGTTCAAGCTGCTGTTTAGAGAGTGGCCAAAGTTAAAGATAAAGACAATTTGTTATATATAGGGATGCTAGATCAGCAGGGGGCTCCTGGAGTGCAATTGGTGTTACCAGCCAAGTTTAAAAATGGTCCTGAAAGCTTTCCACTACAACATGGGCCACCTGGGCAGTGAACTCACCTGGGACTTGGCTCACTGTAGGTTTTATTGACCTAAAATGGGACAGGATCAGGAACAATATTGTAAATGTTGCCACTGGTGCATCCAGAGGAAAGTGCTCCATGAAAGTGGCACCCTGGTGAATATCACACAAGTGCCCCACGGAGCTGGTCTGTATTAATTTCTCAGTCTTGAACCTGACTCTAAGAACATTTTCAATATTCTAGTAGTCACAGACCACTTCACCAGATACACACAACCTATCGATCAAAAGCTTCCACTGTGGCCAGGTGTTAGTGGTGAAGGTCTTCGTCCACTATGGGGCACCACAAAGGATTCATTCTGATCAGGGACATGATTTTGAAAGTCGGCGCATTACGGAAATGTTGTCCTTGTGAGGAGTGTGTAAATCAAGGACTACCCCTATCACTCATAGGGTGATCTGCAGACTGAAAGATTTAATAGGACACTGCTAGATATGTTGTGCACCCTGTGGCTGAACGACAAAAATAGGTGGAGTCAGCAAGTCACTGCCATGGCAAATGCGAACAATTGCACCAGAAATGATGCCACTGGATTCTCCTCTACAGCTTAATGTTTAGAAGGGCAGCCCGGCTCCCAGTGGATCTGTCTTTTGGGGTATCAGCTGATGTCACCAAAGATAGCAACTATCATCAGTAGTCCAAAAAATAAAGGAGCAGTTAAATAATGCCTACAGGTTGGCTGCAGAAACAGCAGCCAGAAGGAATCAGGCAAACATGGAGTTGTATGACAAAGGGTCAAGGCACAAGAAATGTTACCAAGAGATAGAGTATTGTTACACAGCTTTGGAATCCACAGGAAACACAAAATAGCAGACAAAAACATAGAAACATAGATGTTGCTGGCAGATAAGGACCCAAGGCCCATCCAGTCTGTCCATTTCTTTTCTACCTTATGAATGTGCCATTGGCCATTGGCCTTTGCTCTGTCAATGGCCTATCTATTCATATTCATCTGTATTGCTCCTTATGCCTATCCCATGCCTGTTTGAATCCCTGCACTGTATTCATATCCACCACTTCCTGAGGTGAGACCGTTGCAAGCATCACCACCCTTTCTGTGAAAAAGAACTTCCGTGCATTACCCTTAATTGGCCTCACTCTAATCTCATGATGTGTCCTCTTGTCCTGCTATTTTTGTTATATTGAAACATGTTAGACTCTTTCACCTTGTTAATGCCCTTAAGGTGCTTGAATGTTTTGATCATATCACCTCTCTCTCCTCCTTTGCTCTAGGGTATACATATTGAGCTCCATTAATCTGTCCTCTTATGTTTTCTGATGCAGTCCCTGCACCATTTTTAGTTGCCCTTCTCTGGACTGCCTCAATTTGATTAATGTCCTTGTGAAGGTGTGGCCTCCAGTACTGCATGCAGTACTCCAGATGAGGCTAACCAGTGTCTTGTAAAAGGGATTATTACCTCCTCCTTCTGACTTGTGATACCCTACTAATACCCCAACATCCCCTAGCCTTACCTACTGCTTTAGTGGTCTGCTTGGATGATTTCAGGTCATCAGTGATGATGGCCCAAGTCTTTTCTTCCCTTGTGACTGCCAGCAACTCCTCCCAGCCTATAGGTGACTTCAGGGTTTCTCTTCCCTATGTGCATGATCTTGCACTTCTTTACATTAAACCCCAGTTCGACACTTTCGACCATTTTGCTAGTTTATCCAGATCTCTTCTCATTCTGCCCACCCCATCTGGATCATCTGCTCTGTAGCAGATCTTGGTGTCATCTGCAAACAGAGAAACCTTACCCTCAATTCCATCTGCAATGTCACTGATGAAGATATTGAAGAGGACTGGCCCCAGGACTGATCCCATGAGGTACCCCACTCGTGACTTGCATCTCTTCTGACTGTATACCATTTGCCACCATTCTCTGTTTTATGCCCGCCAACCAGTGTGCCACCCAGTTGACCAACTTCTGACCCACCCTGAGCCTACTCAGCTTATTAATCAATATTCTATATGGAACAGTGTCGAAAGCTTTGCTGAAGTCAAGGTAGCGACATCAACTGCTCCCCTTGGTCCACTACTTTGGTTACCCAGTCAAAGAAATCTATGAGATTAGTTTCACAGGACCTTCCTTTTGTAAACCCATGCTGTCTTGGATCATGTGCACCTATGAATTCCAGGTGTTGCATTATCCTTTCTTTAAGGAATGCCTCCATAATCTTGCCCACTACTGAGGCAAGACTGACTGGTCTGTAGTTCCTGCCTCCTCCCTGCTACCACTCTTGTGGAGGCGGGATCACATGAGCCCTTCACCAGTCTTCTAGGACCTCTCCTGTGCTCAGAGACTCACTAAACAGTTCTGATAATGGCTCTGCTAGTTTCACCCTTAGCTCCTTTAGTACCCTAGGATGTATGACATCAGGTCCCATTTCCTTGTTCACCCTGAGCTTATCGAGCTCTTGTAGGACCCTTTCTTTTGAAGGGACCAGTGCACATGGTGCTGAGCTGTGGGCCCTGCCTTACCTTCTCTTCAGTAAATACTGAGCAGAAGTATCTATTTAGGATAGATGCTTTTACATGGTTCTCCTCCTTACATGCCCACTTATCCCATTTGTTCTTAGCAATACCCCTCTAGACTTTCTCCTTTTACTAATGTATCTATAGAAAGTCTTGTCACCTTCTTTTACTGTTTGTGTTAGTGTTTCTTGGTTGGGGCCTTTGCCTGCCTTACTGCCTTCCCAGATTCCCTTTGGGAAGTTTGGTATGCCTCCCTATCTTCCTCCTGCTGCAATACCTTATATTTCCTGAAGGTCAGCCTTTTGGCTCTGACCTTTTCTGCTACTGTTTTGTGAATCAAAGTGTTTTCCTTCTTCTTTTGCACTTTCTTTTCTCTCTAACGTAATAGGATGTTGCTTCAATTGTTGCATCCTTGGGTCTTATACGATCTCCCGACATCAAAAGATCTGTAGCGGCAAAGTCACGTATTTTATTTCCCGATTATTACCTTCCGCTCTTACTGTATTGACACGAAGATTCTCCCGACACACAAGCTGATCGGTAAAGCTGACCATTGCACTGTAGTGTAACTGTAATGCTATCCACAGCTGCATTTTAGAAGTGAAAATGTGAGCATTAAAACTAATGGCCTAGCTAAAAGTTGCTGAAAATCACAAATTAATGTTGATGCAGAGTAGACACAGGTCTGTATTTGTGGTGTAACTGTAATGCCTTCCACAAATATATTTTAGAAGTGAAAATATGAGCATAAAAACTAATGGCCAAGCTAAAAGCTGCTGAAAATCGATGAAGATTCTCCTGACACATACAGCTGATAGGTAAAGCTAATTATTGCACTGTAGTCTTGCAGCGAATAATTGTGCTGCAATGGCGGCCAGATTCAAGACAAGCTAAAGGCAGAGTGTCTGAGATAGCCATCATTGCACTTAATAATACATTCTATGATTGGCTATACATTGCTGTTTGTTATATTCAAGCTTAGAATTAGAAGTTTGAAATATACCCTTACACTTCACTTATGTAGTTTGAAGTTGACGCTTATGTTGACGCTGTTTTCAGTACTGTGTCTGCTCGCCAGTAGCTGTTATATAATTTGTGAGCTAAAATGTGCTTATGATAATGAAATATATATTCAAGCTTAGAATTAGAAGTCTGCTCGCCAGTTGTCGGTATAATATATGTCAGTATATATTTAGTCAGTCAGTTTGTATTGTCGGCAAGTAAATGGTTAATTTCAAGTCGGGAAGTTTGTATTGGGTGATCGTACTGATCCCACATCCTTAATGCTTGCCCAATTTGTCTGTACCCCTCACCTTTATTTCTTTTTGCCAGGGCTAGCTTATCTCTGTTGGCCATCTTATCAAAGTCAGCTCCTCTGAAATCCTATAGTTTTGCCCTGGATTGGGATGATTTAGATCTAGTGGCCAAATTAAACCATACCATGTGATGGTCACTGGCCCCAGGTGACCTTCTACCTGGAGATCTGTGATCCTTTTCCTGTTAGTCAGTACTAGAGCTAGGATAGCCCTGTCTCTTGTGGATTGTTGTACCAGTTGTTTGGGGCCCTCCTTTGCAGGGAATCTGACATCTGTCTAGTTCTGGCAGATGTTCCTGCTGGTATTGACCAATCTGTACCTGGCATGTTGAAGTCTCCCATTATCAGAACCTCCCTTTAGCTGTCATGTTTTGTATATCTTATAACAGTAATGTGTCTATGTCCTCCCCTGGTCTGGAGGGCTGTAGACAACCCAGTTTGTATGGCTGTCCCATTTCCTGTTTCCAGGGTGACCCACAGTTCTTCTGGCTCCTTATGTTAATCTGAATTTCTGTAGCTTTGATATTTTCATTGACATACAGGGCCCCCTTTGCACCTCAGTCTCTTCTGAACAGTACATAGCCAGGTACTGAAGTCTCCCAAGTGTGGTTACTGGTAAACCACGTCTCATTAATGCTACTATGTCCAGTTTAGCCTCTGCATTATTGCCTGCAGGTCTGAGATCTTGTTTCCCAGACTGAGAGCATTTGTGTACATGATTTTCCATTGGCCAGATTTTGGTGTGTTAGTTGTTGGGTGAGGTCTGGTGTTTCCCTGTGCATCATGGGGAAGCCAGACCTTTTCCTTACCTGGTGATGCAAATGAACTACAAACATGCTGAACTCCTGTTTGACCACTAGCTGAGGGAGAGGGGTGTTCTTCCTATTCAATGCATGGGGTAGCACACCTTATGTGGTGCTTGAACAGCTCAGACAGAATCAAAGAGCCACACCAAGAATGACCTGGCGCTTTGACAAGCGTAAGTTCAATAAAAGACATCAGCACCCAGATCAAAGGCTAATATAGATATATTTTCATTTTAAACAAAGTGCAAGTGTTAAGTTCAAATAAATCTGGCTTACAAACCATTTTGGTAGCAGGCATGACTAAAAAACTCTTACGTTTCATCTACCTAAATGCCAGGCTTCATCAGAGATGACTAGCAGTCACATACAAAATGGATATATGACAGCATTCTCGTGCTTATATTAAAACATGTACAAATTAATTAATCACACAATTAAAAGCAATTGTTTCCAACTTCATTTCAAGCAGAGATAACTTTCTTTTCAGTTTGCTGTATTCTGATTGGTCTAGATATATTACTAATCAATTAATGCAAACAATTATTTTGTAAGTAACTCTTGGTACTATATATGTAGTGAGTTACTGTAAATTTCATTAAATCCTCAGGTGAAGTAGTGCGAACTGGAATACAGAAGACTGGTGCACATACAATGGGTCAGCCTGACCCAATATAACATGAAGCAGAGAAATATGTGGCACACAGGAACAGGGTACAGTAGAACAATTAATTTATTAAGGCACACATGCCAAATGTTGCAAATCCCATCCCCAAATACAGAAAATGAAAGGACAGACAAACGAACCCTGGCACTTCAACTCTAAACTTGAGTCTTTATCAGGGGTGTGGCATATATTGAAAACTACCCTTTTATACTCACCCTTAAATTACACAGGTGAATACATTTAAACATACATACATACACATATTATCAAAACATCAATCATTTTACTAGCTAAATACAAAAACTTAATTCATTACCATTTTGCTAAATATACAATGGAAACCCTTCATTATTTATACTTTCATTTAAAGACATATTTGTCTACTATGAGCAGCTCAGACAGCGCTCAATAGTTAGAAGGAACCTAGTACATTCCAATTGAGATGTTTTATTACAAAAACAAGATAATTAGTTTAATTCAATCTAAAAGAAAACAAATTGTATTTAGCAGTTGTTTAGGCACTGACTATTTTATACATGAAGTTGCAGTACATTTATATTCGATCCCTGATCCATACAGAGTTTGCTCTGAAAAGAGAAGTATAAAAGGAATCATTAGCAACACTGTAATAATAGTAATGCACATTTCAAAAAGCATAGAAGAATATACAGTTAAGAGAGTGGTACTGCATAAATACAAAGCTCAAACAGAGATTCCATTACATATACAACAATATGTGTAAATAGGGCCTGGAGGCAAAGAAAAACTGGAAAAACAAGAAAAGGACCTATAATATTACATAATGTACAAAGAGGTAAATAAAATTAGTAACTACCTTTTACAAATAAGCTCAATCAGACATAACTGAGTACTTCTTATTTATTACTTCAAGTACGGTTTGAGGTCCCACTGATTATTAAGTCCCTGTGATTTTACACTTTGCAATCAAATATCCATCTACATTCTTTTGCAACAGGTTGTTTGATCTATCACCTCAAAATTTCAGAGGCACCCACTCTAACCCTATAAATTTTAGATCTGCAGCATTTGAGAAGTGGTGTGTCTTAAAGTGTGCTCTAATGTCTGTATTCATGTTTACATTCACAATAGAGTGAATGTGTTCTTGAATCCTATGTTTAAGTGGATGAATTGTTTTCCCATGTATAGGAGCCCACATGGACACCATAAGGTGTACACTACAAATGACTTATCACATGTTATAAGCTGTTGAATTTTAACAAAAACATCTGATTTTAGAGGGTGCTGAAATGTTTTGGTAGGAACTGAATATTTGCAGATGTTACAACGATTACAACTGTAAAAACTGAATGGTCTTGTAGGAAGCCATGTTCTATTACTGTCTTTCCAGTATTTAGTATGACTATGTACAAGCTTGTCTTTGAGACGTCTTGCTTTACTAAAGTTACTCAAAGTTTTGTCCCCACTGCCTTCCCTAGTTCTTTGTCACTTATCAAAATAGTCCAGTTTCTATATACAACATTACCTATCTTACCTGCTACATGATTGTATTCAGTAATAAAGGGCAGGGTATACTCATCTAGTTGGTTACTCTTTTCAGCATGGCTCACTTGGTAGCACATCTGCCTCTGGACCAGAAGGTCGTGGGTTCTCATCCCACACCGGGATTGGACTTGTACCAAAAATCGCTGGCATCCGAGTGCAGTATTAGGGGGTGCTGTACTGCTGGGGTGTGCCATCCTTTGGATGAGATGTTAAACCGAGGCCTTCTGCCCATCCTGTTGTTGTCCTGGTGGGTGTCCAGGTGGAAGTAAAAGAACCCAGGGCACTCTTACAATAGAGCAGGAACATTCCCAGTGTCCCGGCCAACATTCCCTTCCATAAACTGGTTCATGCAATTATCCAGGCTGTGTGTGGGTGATTATGTGCAATATGGCCGCCACCACACATTCAGTCACTTCACTACCAGTCTAGCATTGCTTGTAAGCACTTTGGAATACTGTGTATGAAAAGGCTATGTAAATGCTGATTCTTCTTCTTCTCTTAATAACGTAGCCCATTGTATTTTACTTACTTTCTGATAAGTTCTCATTAACAGATCTAAATTATAGCCCTCTCCAAAAATATCTTAATGAGTTCTTCTGCTTGCTCCTTATAAGAGGTATTGTCATTACAATTTCTCCAGAGACGGAGATATTGCCCATATGGAATGGAGTTTTTCAGAGATGGAGAGTGGGCATTAGAAGCATGAAGGAGAGAAATAGCTGTTGTTTGCTTTCAAAAACATTTTGACTGAACTAAATAATCACCAAATGAAATCATTAGAGTAAGATCTAGAAAGTGAACAGTATCTTTAGATGCTGTACATGTAATTTAAGGTTTACATTATTCTCATTCAACCACTTCACAAAATCCGGAATTAATACAATAGGACCATTCCATATGCATAAGCAATCATCAATAAATCTGAACCAAAAGGCTATATTGCTATAAAACAGGTTTACAGCTGGACTGTAAATAAATTCCTTCTCCCAATGTCACAGAAATAAATTAGTATAACTGGGTGCCACAGAGGCACCCATTGCTGTCCCACATTCTTGTATAAAGAATTTTCCTTCAAATTCAAAGAAGTTGTGTTCCAAAATGAACTCTAAACCTATAAGAATAAATTCCCTTGGCACTTGTTCAATTTCACCAAGCTGATCCAAATAGTATCTTACTGCCTCTATGCCTTGCTGATGACGGATGGAGGTATACAATGCCTCCACATCCACTGAAAGCCAGACATAATTAGGTTCCCATTTACATTCTGTAGTCTGTATAGTAAATCTGTGCTGTCTTTAATGTATGATTTCAAAGTTGAAACACATAACTGTAAAAAGAAATCAATGAACTTGCCTAAATTTTCCGTTAATGCTCCAATTCCAGTTACTATTGGATGGCCGGTGGATCTATAATATTTTTGTGAATTTTGGAATGGCATAAAAGCCAGACATAATAGGAAATTCTCTCCAAATGTAATTGTATTCTAATTCAGTTATGTGTCCCAACTCAACAGCTTCTTTTCAATATTTTACAGAGTCTGTTTCTAAATGAAGTGGTGGGATTAGAACCAAGCCTTCTATAATTCTCTGATCTGTCAGGGAAAAAAACATTTGTCTATTTTTTTCTATATCCATAACAGCAATGTTGCCACTCTTATCTGCTGGTTTGATGACAACATTGTTGTTATTTTGCAGTTATGATAATGCATGTTTTTGTTTCCTAGTTAGATTACATTTGCTAGGCTGTTTCTCTAAATTTAGAATCTCTCCGACTTGTTGACATACAGCTTTTTCATATGTAGTAATCACATGGTTAATTTCCTTGGACAGAATAAAGAATCTAGTCTGAATTTACTTTTCCTAATATTTTTTTCAATGATTTATTCGATGATAATATGTCACCCTTACACCATCTGTTAAACAGACATCATTATACATGTGAGAGTCAGACTCTGAGGCCAAATCTACAAGTGTCTCAAAAGCTATATTTAAATCCCCAGAAGTTCCCTCCGCACATGATTGAGATTCATAACATTCTTGGCTAGTCACATGATCAGGTGATAAATGCCGTTAGCTCACCAGTCCCTCCAGCATCATGGGAGGTAACGTCTAAAATATAGTCAATATCTTCCCTCTCAGTTAAATGGTCATCCAAAATAAAGAAACCCATATTTGTTTCTAATATATTATTTTGTTGCAGTTCTTTGTGAAGGAAAAATAATTTCAAATTTATCTTTCTAAACAGTGTGTAAAGGTCGACATAAATTTGAAAATCATTAACAGGGGTGCTGGTTTAAAAGAAAATTCCTTTTCTAGCACAGTTACCTGATCTTTTGTTAGGTTCACGCTAGAAAGATTTATGACCTGTAATTTATGTCCTTCCTGCTTCCCCTCAGTGGTCGAACTTTGTTGGTATCCGTGCCCCCTTCCCTGTGTCCTCTTCTTGTCTTCTTCTTTCTCAGGTTTCTGGTGTTTTTATCTCTAAAAATGATCAGATCTATTGAATTGTTTAGTGTTCTGCTGTATTCCTCCTTTGCTACTGTTGTTCACATTTCTCTCATTTCTATTTCTGCTGATAGATCTTTTTGCAAATCTCACTCACGACCTTCCTCTGCTCGTTGACCTTTCAAAATTCTTTCTGGACCATTGCAGGATTTCTCCCTTCTGATAGTGACCTTGATCACAGAGTAGCCTGTTATTTTTCTTTTCCACAATCTGTAGCTCATATTTTGCTAACTTATTCTGCAGTTTATTATCTAAGTCTTTAAATAATGGATGGGATCTGTATTTAAATACCTTTTCCTTTGCATGCTGTAATTCTTTTAACAGCTCCTCATATTTCCATGTATCATTTTGTATAATGAGTTCAGTGAATATTTTAGCACAGTCACAGGCAGCTGCAATCCATTTTTCTTTATAAAAAGTCCTCAAACCCACTAGATGGTAACACTGTAACTCTAAGACCTGATGGTGCTTGTTTGTGGGTTAGATATTCCTCTAGTGTGGAAATGTTGCAACTTAAATCAATCTCCTTAAGCAGTAGTTTTTCTAAATCAAAAATGCACTTCTTATAGTCTTGGCTTCAGAGTCGGAACATTTGCAGCACCAACTTCCCCAAACTGCAATATCTCTCGTCTCTTCTTCTCCTAATATCAAATTGTTGGTAGCTTCCTAGCTGTAGCTCCTTTCACTCTCGGCATGAAGCAATTCCCCATTCTCACTCATATTCTAAAGAGCAGCTCAATATGGTGAAATAATTGTACTGTTTAACGGTGCCCCGAGATAATGAAAATTGAGCTTACCAGTTCAAATCTGTCCGTAATGCTGTTTGTAAAGTCTCCTATGAAGATGCCAGATAAAAAAAAGTGTCTGCTCCATCAGCAACACAAATCCAATAAATCTTCAGGTATTCATTTAATTAAATTTTAAAGGTGAGGATTGAGATGCCCCAGTTTTACCCAAGGCCAATTTGTATATCTCAGGAGGAAATATATAACGCAGTGTTACATTTAAACAACAACAAGGCCCCAGTCCTGACCATATAGTGGCAGAGATATACAAAATAATATTGATTGGTGGATTCCACTATTACATGTTTTCTTTAACAAAATCTTGCAGGGCTCTGCTGTTCCATCTAGTTGGAAGGGCAGTATAATATGCCCAATATGTAAAAAGAATGGAAATCCAACTGATCCCTCACTGTATAGACCTATAAGCCTGATTGACATCCTGCAAAAATCTTTTGTCGTGTCTTATTAAACAGACTTCAGACTTGGGTCGAGAATCAGGCTTTATGAGCGATATCAAAATGCTTTTAGAGCCAATAGATCCACGATCCAACATTGTTATGTCTTGTCACATCTTATTAGAAAATACGTAAAAATAAAGAAATCATGATTGTTTTGCTGTTTTGTGGACCTGAAGTCGCTTTCGATCTGGTCAGCCATACTTTGCTATGGGAGAAGTTACAAATGTACAATATAGATCCCATTCTTTTGGATATGCTGATTAGGCTCCATAAAATACTTGGCAAAGGTTAAAATCAATCAAAATGGAGATTTTACCCCAGATATCAAAACCAGTCTTGAGATAGACAGGGTTGCCTTCTGGCTCCCTATTATTTAATATATATATCTCTACACTATAATAGAGCAGATGGAACAATCTGATTTCCATTCTCCAGCAATCAGGAACCAAAAGTTTCATTGTTGGTTTTGCAGATGATTTGATACTTCTTCCAATGTCATTTTGGGCTTACAGTGGAAGATGACTTTATTCTGTGCTCTTTGCAAAGAAAACAGCTTAGTTATGAACACAACCAAAACCAAGATGATGATTTTGGAAACAAACAAAGGAGAACACCTACAGTTTTTATTAATAAAACAAAAATTGAAACAGTTAAATCTTACCCATATCTGGGTGTGAATTTTCTCAATCCACTCGATGGAACATCCATCAAAATAATGTAAAGCATAAGGCAAATACAGCCTTTAATGCCTTTAAAAGATTCTCAGCCAAGTTGAAATGGATCTGTGCTGAGAATTCTGAGGGTTGTGGAGGCTAAAGCGTGTTCAAGCTTGCTCTATGCCTCGGAAATATGGGCCCGGACGCCCAAACAGCTCAAAATCCAATTAAATAAGCTACTAAGGTATATTCTTAAATACCACAATCAGTGCCCTCACCAATTGTAAAAGCTGAATTAGGTCAGCTTCCTATGAAGCATATATAGTCGAAAGGAGGATTATATTTCTACTTAAACTGTTTCTGTATCCAGAGCATAGATTACCGAGGATATGTCTGGAGGAGGAGATTGATTATACATCTGGAGGTTATAAATCTCAAAACATGAATTGTATAGCAATTTGGCTATATCCACTAGGGTTGGGCCATCTATTGTACCAGATCTACTCCTTACCTTTTAGAGATACAAAATTCCAGGTGAAGGAAAGAGTCAGGAATATCTTTATTAGTAAGGATCTGGAACAGGTCCAGTATTATAAGAACTTTATGTGGTATAAAAATTGAAATTATGCCACATTACAGAACCATATTTGCTAATACTGTCTTGTCCTGACTTAAAAAGAACTATAAGAAAAATTACTCACCGCAGTAATCTTCTTTCTTCCATGGGGTCCTTTAGCATCAGTAACTTTTGCACTTAGCTGGCTAGGTGCAATTACATACTAACATATTAAATGCCAGCAGATTAGGCCTTATGGTCTATCGAGTCTGCTCGAACCTCAGATCCCTAGTTGGGTGCCGAGGCCCCCTTGTGTTCAGAAACCCCTATCATACATCCCACCCCGGGCCAGGCCATCATCTGATACATCCAATTTCTGTGTCTGTCCACCCTCTCTTGAAGCCCTTCACTGTGGATCTCTGAACCAGCTCGCCAGGCAGTGCATTACAAGGATCCACCACCCTCTCAGTGAAAAACCTCCTCCTCCTCTTCCCCCTCACCCTTCCACCTTCCAACTTCAAACCATGCCCTCTGGTGATACTCTCCTGCTTTAGTCTAAAGACCCTCCATGTTTACCCTATTTATTCCTTGAGATGCTTGAAGACCTCAATCATGTACCCCCATCTCTCCTCTCTCCAATGAAAACAGGCAGAGCTCCTCAAGTCTGTCCTCATAAGTCAAATCCCCTAGTCCTTGTATCATCTTAGTTGTCCTCTCTGTACCCTCTCCAGGAGCTGTACGTCCCTCTTCAACAGTGGTCTCCAGTACTGTACACAGTACTCAAGGTGTAATCTAACCAGTCCATTGTACAGCGGTAGAATCACTTCCCTGCTCCTAGAGGTGATACCCTTCGATGCATCCCAACATCCTGTTTGCCTTGCTAGCCACTCCTGCACTGCTCAGAGTTATTCATACATGCATCCACCATGACCCCAGGTCTTTTCTCCCTACTGAGGCCTCCAGCGACTCCCTCCCAGGGTGTACCTGTGTTCAGGGTTTCCCTGCCAAGATGTAACACCTTGCACTTGGTGATATTGAAATTTAATTTCCATGTGTGAGCCCAGCTTTCCAGGGTGTCCAGGTCCTCTTGCAGGGCCAAACTCCCTCTTCTCCTTCAACTACTGCTCCTATCTTGGAGTCATCAGCGAAGAGACTCATTTCACACCTATACCCTCCTGATGTCCGATATATATGCATTAAACAGGATCGGACCCAGGACCGAGCCCCGCGGCACCACTATCAACCTCTCTAGGGTTCGAGATTTCCACTGATCACTACTCTGTGGGTGCATCCAGCTAGCAAGTTTTCAATCCATCTGACCATCAAAGGGCCTACTGCCAACCCCATCAGTTTCTCCACCAGACCATTGTGGGGACAGAGATAAAACGACTTGCTGAAGTCCAAGGATAATACATCCACAGGCTTTCCCTGTCCAGTTCTGATGTTACCCATTCGTAGAACTCCACAAGATTGGTTTGACATGATCTACCTGGCACAAACTCATGTTGCCGATTATCCAGACCTCCCATCTCCTCCAAGTACACCCCAATCGTTCCTTAGTATACTCTCCATTAATTTTCCCACCACCGAGGTCAAACTGATGGCTCTATAGTTACCTGGTACTTCCTCGACCCCCTTTATGGATTGGCACCACATGTGCCTCTCGCCACTCCCTAGGTACCCTCCTGTCTCAAGCAACCTGTTGAAGAGCTCCGCCAGGGTGCAGCCAGTATGTCTGCCAATTCCATAGTACTCTCAGATGAATGCCATCCAGCCCAGGAGATTTTTCTTTCTTTAGGGCCTTGAGGGCTAACCACACCCTTTCAACAGAGATAGCATCATCCGTCCTCTCCACCTTACTGGCTTTTTATCTTTATCCTGATGTGACACCCCTGAGGTACCTCTCCTCCCTCTTGCTTCCTTTCCGTTGCTCCCCTGATCCCACTCCCTGCCACTTCTATCCCCATCGTGCCTTGCTTTGTAGATATCCCATCCCCTCCCTAGTGAACACAGAGGCAAAGTACTCATTTAATACCTTTGCCTGTTCCCTCACCTCTTCCACCCACCCTCTTTCTGATCTCAATCTGCTGAGATGGCCCTTAGTTTTCTCCACTCCCCAATGTACCGGAAGAACCCTTTCCCCTCCATGTATCCCCTGTGCCAGCCACTGCTCTTTACTGGACTTTGCCCTCCTCACCATCTGGGTGACTTTTTCTAGATGCAAGATGGTACATTTCCTTATCCCTATCCCTCTTGTTGTTTAATATTTTTTGTAGGCTGCCTTCTTTTCTCTGACTGCTACCTGAACCTCACTGGACCACCAGCATGGTTTATGTGACCTTGCTCCCTTCACGTTTCACCTTAGCGCAGGTCCTGACTGCCTCATGAAGTCCCCATTTTATGACCTCCCATCTCTTTTCCACATTTGTCATTGATGCAATCCACTTCAAGTGATCCTTGAGAATATTTCCTATGCCCACAAAGTCGTCCCCCTGAAGTCCACTGCCAGTGTCCTAGATCTCACCCCCCATGCTTATTTGAAACCAGACAGTATTGTGGTCACTCCCAGCCAGGGATCCTCTACAACCAGGTCCTTACCAGATCCCCATCTGCCAGAACCACGTCCAGGACATGCCCCTCCCTTGTGAGCTCCATCGCATGCTGTGTTAAGTACACATCCTGGAAGCCATCCAGCAGCCTCTTCTCCTTGGCCACCTTAGAGGACATGGTTCCCACTTTGTACCTGGCATATCAAGGTGCCCCATCAACACCACTCCTTCCCCTTTTGGTCACACTGGGCAATGATGTCCAGCAAACCATCCTCAGAACATCACCCATCCTGAGGGGCCTATATACTACACCCAGCTTGACCTTATCTCCTGCTGGGGCTCATAAGGTGATCCATAAGGCCTCCACATTTCTATCTGCCTTCTACCCTAGCAATTCCTATGTCATCTCTAATGAACATAGCCACTCCACCCTCTGCCCTCCTTTCCATCCTTCCTGAGCATAGTGTACCCCCACAAGTTTGAGGTACCAGTCATGGTTTTGTTGTCCCACATCTCCGTGACCACTGCCGCATCCACATTACCATCTGCTACTGTGCCATCCTGCTGGAAATCAGCACATATCCTCCTCTATTTAAAATCTGGTGACCCATGCGATGTAAACAACTATAGGCCTATCTCCATATTGCCTATCCTTTCTAAAGTTCTCAAAAACTGATCCATATTCAGTTTAAATCTCACTTGAAACCTTCTCTCTCATTAACCCAGCTCAATCTGGCTTCCGGCTAATCATAGCACAATCACGCACTAGCAAAAGTAACCAATGATTGGATCTCTGCTATAGATGCTAAGAAGGTAACTGGTGCAGTCTTTTGGACCTCAGCAAAGCTTTTGATACTGTTGATCACAAACTATTAGTCAATTGCCTTGCAAAGTTGGGTGCCACATACCATACTACCCAGTGGCTCTCTAGCTACCTAACTGGAAGATTCCAAAAGTAAAGGCGGAAGGCTTTTTCTGCTGCCTGCCAGTTGCAGAGAGTCCCCAAGGATCCATCTTAGGCCCTATCTTGTTTTCTCTGTACATCAATGACTTAGATGCTAACATATCTACATCCAATCTGCACTTTTTGCAGATGATACTGTGTTGTATACTTCTGGCTCACCGTTATCTGAAGTCAAGGGAGTGCTTCAAGCGGACTCGCACAACTGGCGTAATTTAATAAAAGGCAAAGCTTCTGCTCAATGCCAAGAAGACTAAAGCGATGATATTCTCTCGCAGTGCTGTCTCAGGCCCCCAATACTCTTGCCCAAGACTTCATTGTCACCACGCTAAGCGAGCCTCTGTAAGTTGTAACCAAATTTAAATATCTAGGTATCTGGATCGACAATAAATTATCTTTCAGTGACCACATCGAAGATGTCTCTAGAAGGTTAAAAGCAAGGTTAGGTTTCTTCTACAGAAATAGGCCCTTTTCCCCTTGAAACTCGAAACAAGCTTGTACAGGCCACTTTTCTCCCCTACTCAACTATGGCGATGTAATCTATTCCTCCACCACTCTTGCAAATCTAAGTAAACTGGACATCCTTTATCACCGTGCGTTACGGTTCATTACCAACTCCCTACGTTAGCACCACTGTGACTTATATGCAGCTGTTGGTTGGACATCCCTAACTACTAGACGCCTGCTCCATGCTGGCTATGGACTCTTAAACTGCTCCTGCAGAAATTGCCAAGCTATCTCTCTTCCCTTATTAGTATCTCACATAGTGCATACTCGTTAAGAAAATCTGACTTTATTATGCTTGACATACCAAGGACCGGATTCCTTTAGTAAACGTGCTATTGCATATGCCCTTCCCTCCATTTGGAACCAATTACAAACTGTACTGAAACCAACTAGCACAGTTTCAATAAACTTCTACAATCGCTAAGTTCAGCCAAAATAAAAGACACCTGTAGCTGTCATTAAGTCTCTTCCTTCCCCATGTGTGCCATATTTATCCACTGGTAAGGTATAGTTGATTTGTCATATTAACTGCTTTCCCTTCCCTTCTACTCCTGGCTTTATCTTTGCTTACGCCCACTGCTACTCTATCAAATTTCTCCTCCTCCCATATCAGTTGTAGACTGTTGTTTGTTCTAGCTGCCAAAATACTGTATATTTGATTTGATTTGATTTGATTAAATCAAATCACACCAGTCATCATGTTTCATTTATCAGTATGCAACCTATAAGTCGCTTCCCTGTCTCATATCAATGTTTACCACCTGGTCACCCTGTGTGATACCCTTGTATGTATATCCAGCCTGCATCATGTAACGGTATTTCATGTATATACTGTTATTACCTATCTGTGTTTGTACTTTAAGTGTTTAAGTCACAGGACCTCCTTGTGAATGAACTTGCTCAATGGAGTTTTCCTGCAATAAACTTGAACTTGAAACTTGAACCCCCGAACAGCATGGCCTGGAACTCTGGCAACTTGTTTCCCAAGCTCCTGGCTTTTACTAACACCACCCCACCCTTATTCCTGATCCTTTGTTGAACCCCACCCAGGTTCCTTATACTTCCACCCTCCTCAGCTCCTCCTGAAACCTCCACCCCCAAATGCCCCAGAGGTGTGCCTTTAAGAGATTTTTAAAGAGCATAGAGCTAGCCAATCAAAAGACAGGAGGGGATGAACTGAGTGAAAGCTGTTGACTGCTTCAGAATTTTTAAAGGAAAATGAAGGCAAATGCCCCAAAATGAATTAACAGGATTCAAAAACATGTAAATGTCAAAAGTGCAAATAGAAACAGCAACACGAGGTAAAAACTCATCAATAACAAATGCCAAATTTGGTAAAAGGTGACATAAGGCGCTTCTCCGACAGGTGAACTGGGAGAAGGGTGAGCGCTTACTGATGCTAAAGGACCCCATGGAAGAAAGAAGATTACTGCAGTGAGTAATTTTTCTTCTTACCCCAGAGTCCTTTAGCATCAGTAACTTTTGCAGACTATCAAGCAGTATCAAGTGGGAGGTGGGCAGAGAACCTACTTAGGAAAGAGGATCTGCAAAACTGCCCTGCAAATTTGGCATCAGATCTGGTCTGAAATCCAAACTGTAGTGTTTCACAAAGGTGTGCACAGATTTCCAGGTAGCTGCTTTGCAGACATCCAGTGGGGAATGTCCTCACTGCTGCAAACGAGGATGCAGTGCCCCTGGTGGAATGTGCCCTGAGCCCCACTGGATGTTGTTGACCAGCTTTCTCATAGCAGAATCTAATACAAGTGACCAACCAACGAGAAATAGTTCTCTGGTAGCTGGTCTTCCTCTGCCTACATCCCCATAGGTGAGGAACAACTGAGTGGAAGAGCCTCTGGACTGTCTAGTATGCTCTAGGTAGTGAAAGATGGCTCTTTGACATCCAAGTTGTGGAGCTTTTGCTCACCAGGAGTAGATGGCTCAGTAAAGAAGACAGGCAGAGTAATGGATTGGTTCATGTGAAACTCTGAAACCACCTTTGGCAGAAATGTTCTATTTGTCCTGAGCTCAACTTTATCGTTGTGAGGATGATGTAATTCGACTCAGTGCACAGGGCCTGTAGCTCTGAAATCCTCCTGGCAGACGTAATGGTTACCAGGAAGATGGTCTTCCAAGTTACAAACTTGATGTGGGCTGTGGACATAGGATCAAAGGTGGATTCATAAGCCCATCTATGCAAAGTTTCAGGCTCCAAGGAGGAACAGGCTCCCTGGTTGGAGGCTGGAGGTGCAAGAGACCTTCAAAAACTGTTTAAAATGTCATGGGAAAAATGATTTCTTCTTTCCCACTGAAAGGTAGGCTGAAATTGCTGCCAGGTGTAGCTTGAGTGAGATGGTTTCAAGCCTGACGTCTCTAGGTGTACCAGGTAGTCTAGCAGCTGAGGGTCTGAAGCTGATAGAAGGTCGACCTTTTCGCTTCTGCACTAGAGGGAAAAACTTTCCATTTGGCTGCATAAATCTTCTTAGTGTTCAGTTTTTAGCCATCCTCAGTATCTTAAGGACCTCTTCACAGTACTGTGAGGATGGAAACTCTAACTCCTCAAGAACCAGACTTTGAGGTGAAGAGAGTGTACGTCTGGTACTGCACTCCTGTCTGAGGAAGGGTCAGCAGGGAGCAGAGTTGAAAGCAGGCGAATGGGCCTGTTGCAGAACATTGAGAGAAGGAAAGGGTACCAGGCTTGCCTGGGCCAGTCTGGAGCCACTAGGATCATGGATGCAGGCTGCTGCCTGAGTTTCAGCAAAACCCTGAATATCAGGGAAAGGGAGGAAATGTGTATAGGAACCTCCTTGACCAGTCCAGGATCAGGGCATCCAAAGGAAGTGTTCCTGGAACTGGGGCCTGCAACAGTACTGAAGAAGCTGAAATTGAGAGAAGAGGCAAACAGATCCATGTCTGGTGTGCCACACTGCCTGAACACTGTGCTAGTACTTGCTTGTTCAGTGTCCATTCACTCTGACCTTGACTGATGCGGCACAGCATCCGCCAGAGTACTGAGTTTGCCTGGGAGGTGAATAGCTGAGAGGCTGACCCCAGGGAGAATGCTAGACCGGAGCTTCAGAGCTTCCAAACAGAGTATTCCTGATCTGGTACCACCCTGCTTGTTTATATAGAACATTGCAGTGGTGCTGTCCATTCAATTTGAACCACCTGCCCTTCTATGCTGGGAACGAAAGCTTTGAGAGCTAGTAAGACTGCTCTGAGTTCTAAAAGATTTATGTGCAACTGTGACTCTTGGGAGTCCAGTTGCGCTACTGGAGGCACAGTCTAGATGAGCTCCCCAGCCAACAGGAGGCATCTGTGGTGATCACCTTTGTGCGAAGAGGAGCTTGAAATGGAACCCCTGCCTACAAATTTGCAGGGTCCTTCCACCACAGCAAATTTTGGAGGAATTGCTCTGACACCAGTATTAACTTTGAAAATTTGTTGCTTCTTTGAGACCTGTGAGCTCTGAGGAAGGCTTGCAGGAGTCTCATCCTGTACCTGAACCCTGGGACTACTGCAGTCATAGAGGCCACATGTCCCAGAAGTTTCAGAAAATGTCTGGCTGGTCTTGGCTGTCCCTGGGTGAAAGAATCTGCTACTGAAAGGAAACTCTGAATTCTTTCCTGTGGGAGGAAAGCATATCCTTCCGAGTGTCCAGCTGGGCCCTATGAAGGTGGAGCAGCTGGGTGGGTTCAGGTGAGACTTCTTGAGATTTACCAGGAAACCTAGAGACTCCAGAGTGCGTTCTGTGAGGGAATGAGATTCTTTGACTTGGCAAGGAGACTTTCCTGCTATGAGCCAGTCATCCAGATAGGGATAGAGAGCGACATCCAGTCTCTTGAGATGTGCAGTTACCACTGAGAGACACTTGATAAGGACTCTGGGCCGAAGACAGACCAAAGTGCATTGCAGTGAAATTATAGTGACCCAAAGGAAGTCTGAACCTGAGAAACTTCCTGTGAGATCTCCTTATGGGTATGTGGAAGTAGGCATCCTTAAGTCGAGGGAGGCTAGCCAGTCACCCTGCTGTAAGGACTGTATGACCAGTGACAGAGTGACCATTTTGAATTTGGGTTTCTTCAGATGTTTGTTAAATATCTGAGATCTAAGACAGGTTGCCACTCCCGTTTTCTTTTGTGTCAGAAAATACCTGGTGTAGAGGCCCTTGCCCTTCTAGTGGGTGGGGACCCTCTCCACTGCTCATAAAGCCAGAAGGTATTTTACCTCCATTTCCAACAGTGGTATCTGTGATGGTAACAGAGGTCTTGACACCTGGGTATGTTTGAGGTCTGGCAACTGCTTGAACTGTAATGACAGACCTTTGTCCACCATCTCCGGCACCTACTTGTCCGACGTGGATGAGGGACCAATGCTGAAGATAGTGAGAGAGTCTGCCTCCAACCGGAAACGGGAAGTGACCTGGACACTCACATCAGGACTTAGACTGAGAGGCAGGTGGCTGGTAGAGGTGGATCTTCTTGGCCCTTCTGCCCCTGCCTCTGAAAGACCCCTGTACTGGCTAAAGTCAGATTGGGGATAGGGACTGTAAGGCCTGGGAAAAACTTCTGCCCCTACCGCCCCTGGGAAGGATCTCTGAGGGTGGTGGATTTAGACTTGATGAATGGCTCTGCCAGGAGGCCTTGTACTCATTGACCTTTTTCATGTAGTCAGTGGTGCTGTAATCAAACAACATATTTTGATCACAGGGAAAATCCATTGCCTTGTTCTGAGTGTCTGTGGTCAGACTGGTTGTTCTAAGCCAGATAAAGTGTCTCAGAGAGATGGCATGGGCCATCGCCCAAGAGGCTGCATCATTATTGTCATCTGCCATGTGGAAGTGGTACATAGTAGCTTCCAAGGCAGTTTTTGACATATCCACCAGCTCCTGTACCATAGAATCTGATCCATTAGGGTGATAGCCTGGACAGATTTCCAGCTGTACATACATTTCCTTTGTTATAAAGTCAACTTTCTTGGCATCCTTGTCAGGGAAGAGGGCAACAAGGAGACACCAGCTTTCTCACAAGCTGCCTGCTGCACTATACTCTCGTGGCTAGTGTGTGCTGACAGGAACTCAGTACCATTTTAGACAATTTATATTTTCTCTCAAGCTGCTTGTCAACCCCTAGTATGGAGTGGGTGTTGAAGCACCTTCATGGTATTTTTCTAAATGCATTATAGATAGGGATGACCAGGGTCTTTGAGGATGAAAGACCCTTCATCTCCTATAATCTTCATCTTCATTGACATCCTGTTTGGGCTTCTGTGTAGGGAGTCCAGGGTATCCAGCATATTTTGTATAAATGAAAACATAGAGGAAGGATCCGTGGTCACCGGGATCCCCTATGACGAGGTCCGGGGACTCCTGGGGCTCAAGGCTCTCAAAATCCATGTCAGGGCATCATAGAATTGATCATCATCTATGTCACCCTCACAGTCTACAGAACAGAGAACTGTGTAAGAGTGCTTGCCAGCCCCAGTAAATAGAGGACCCATCTTTTGAAGGGTCTGAAACAGTTGCCATGCTTTTCCATATCTTGCACTGATGGAAGAACCTGCGCAGTTTGTAAGTGCTTTGTTTTTCTGAATGCTTTAAGCTGCCTGCTGTCTCATTATTGGCTTTCCCAGGAGCAATGGGAGCATATCTGTCTTGACAGAGTTTTTTTAGCCACTTCATCAGAGGCTTGATCAAGCTTCTTTTTCATCACTCTTATTATTTTTCAATTTGTGAGGAACTTCAATCTTTGGAAGCTTTATTTTTGACTGGGATCTGGAGGGTTCCTTAGCACCTCTGCTTTTAGTACTAGTATTTCTGAATGGCCCCTCATTGGAAATCTTTGATTTATCCTCAGCCATAATTATCAAAGGTTTGTCTGCTATGTTCACCAATTTAAGCAAAGCAAACCAGTTCTGGACCTATAAACTGAGTGCAGGTTTCTGAAAATACCACTGGCCAGTCCTGCCCCAGTTAATAAACTCTATTACCAGTACCTTTTTTTTTGGTTGTAAAACTGGGATCTATACCAGTGCCAATCTTAATAGAATACAGTAATGCTCAACTGCGCACAGGTGGCTGCTGGACCCTTATGGACAGTCCTGACACAGATGATACCAAGGTCCAGTAATATAACAAAAAGGTTTCCTCGTAATTGCCAATCTAGAAAGAAAACCCCAGGCACTGTTTAAATTTGAAATCTATTGCAGGTGCCTCATGTAAACCCATGAGGTCTGAGGTAAAGAACAAGGCAACTGTCCCCAGTTCGACAGTGTTCCCACAAGAAATTGGTCAAAATGAAGGAAACTATCGAAAATAAATACCTACGATAAAATTAGGCTTTAAAGTAAATAGTTCAGTAAAAATAAAGTCTAAATAGCGTCGCCGCTAAAATAACAAATTTGTGAAGCGCTAATGAAAAAGTAAAAGTTGTCACTCAGCACACTAAAGGAAAAGATTTATGAGGAAAACTTTACCCAGATAAGCACTAGGAGGCTGTCAACAAGGAAGTTGGGAGACACCTCAGAGCAATATGATCAGTCCAGTGGAGAAAAATCCTGAAGCAGTCAACAGCTTTCACTCAGTTCACTCCCCTCCTGTCTTTTGATTGGCTAGCCCTACGCTCTTTAAACATCTCTTAAAGGCACACCTCTCAGGCAATTGCACCTAGCCAGCTAAGTGCAAAAGTTACTGATGCTAAATGACTCCTAGGCTATGAACTAGATTTAGAATGGAGTTATACTATTCACATTATGTACATCATGCTCAGAGAAGGAAGGAGTGGAAAGTCACAAATGCAAGTGCAATTTAAATATGGTAGATGATTTAAAACATGTTGCTCTAATATGTCCACTGTACCAGAAACATAGATCGTTCTGATTAGGCCCTATTTTAAGGGTCCTTGGACTCCCTACTGACCAAATACTTATGAAATTGTATACATCCAATGATATAAAGGTGTTGACAAAACTTGCACTTTTCTAAACTCTATAAAGCTCTAGGATGGAGCTTAATTGTAGCTCTGTATAAGGATTCTCTGCCTATTTATCTGTTTATTTATTGTAATGGTAATTTCTCTGTTTTTGCAGAATGCATTTTCTACTGTTTTTATTGTGATATATTTGTAATGGCTTTAAACCGAATGAATAAAATGCTTGATGATGATGAAATCCTCAGGTATAAAAATAGTGGCTGCCTAAACAACTGCTATGTACAATTTGTTTTCTTTTAGATTGAATTAAACTAATTATCTTGTTTTTGTAATAAAACATCTCAATTGGAATGTACTAGGTTCCTTCTAACTACTGAGTGCTGTTTGAGTAGCTCATAGTAGACAAACATGTCTTTAAATGAAAGTATAAAGAATGAAGGGTTTCCACTGCATATTTAGCAAAATGGTAATGAATTAAGTTTTTTGTGTTTAGCTAGTAAGATGATTGATGTTTTGATAATATGTGTATGTATGTTTAAATGTATTCACCTGTGTAATTAAAGGATAACGTGTATAAAAGGGTAGTTTTTCAGTATATGCACACCCCTGATGAAGACTTAAGATTAGAGTTGAAGCACCAGGGTTTGTTTGTCTGTCCTTTGATTTGCTGTATTTGGGAAAGGGTTTGCAACATTTGGCATGTGTGCCTTAATAAATAAATTTTTCTACTGCACCCTGTTCCTGTGTGCCATATATTTCTTGCTTTATACTGTAAATTTCAATTGGCATTATAGTTATACCAAGAGTGGCTTATATGTAAGCATAACACACAATGGGGTATAGGTTATTCTGATAAACACATGCCTAGGGGCATAGTGAGGCACGAGGCACAGTTGACTGCCTTACTGCACCTAGAAGTGCATTTATCCAGAATAAACCACACCTCATCATGTGTTATTGCACTTATAAATTGGGAATCTGTTGAGAAACTGACATGTTATTTAAAATAAAATACTAAAAAAAAAAATGAAAAGTCTGTATTACTGTGAAATAGTCCCTCCTCTTTCTTTAGGTTGCTTGGAATGCTGTTAGGTGAAGTGCTGTCACTAAGGGCACTGAAGGCAGCCACCGAGTCATTAAGACAGGCCCCAGGCAAGACTACGATTTTGTTTTTGGTCTTGCCCGCAGTAAGCTACCCTCTGTGGTAGCAACTTTGTAAAGTCCCACTGGTCCATCTGCTTGGGGCTTCTGAAAAGTATGAAGTGTTTACATAGAAACATAGACTTTGATGGCAGATAAGGACTGCTTGGCCCACCCAGTCTGTCCATTTCCCTACCTATTGGATAAGCTGCAGATCCTAGTTAATTAAGCCTACTTCTTCCTAACCACACCAGGATTGCCTTATCTCTGTCCCATGCATTCTTGAATTCCCCACTGTTTTGCCCCATGACCTCCTCAGGTAGGCTGTGCCATGTTTTTACCACCCTCTCCATGAAAAATACTTCCTCACATTGCCCCCTTTAAGCAAGGAGGTCAAGGGAGCAGTTTGACAGGGACAGCGATACAGTTTTACATACAAACAACACTTTTTAAGTGTTGTTACAGCTTTTATTTATGTTTTCTGTTGTATTTTGCTCCGTTTCAGCATACCGTGCCATCCCGTGCCATTTACTGAGGAGTCAGCCGAGGAGAGTGAGCAAGAGACAGCTGCCAAGTTGGCTGAGGAGTGTGGGAAGAAAAGTAATGGTGTGTTTTTGTTTCAACAGAATGAAAGATAGTGGTTGAATGAAGTGCCCACACTTTCTTCACTTTACACTCACACTTACTGCATTGTGTTTTACTGTTTTGGCCACTGCCAGTTGGGGGCTCGGATCAGGATTCTGGATCCCGAGATGGCAGGGACTAGGATATCCTGGGTAACTGAGCCAATTGTGGTAGCACCTGTTTTTGGCTGTGGTATATTCAATATAAAGACATAGCTGGCAATGGGGTGCCAGTCAGTCAGGTTTCTTTATTGTCTCTACCCAGTTTATAAATCAGTATTTATTCATTAAAGGACTAGATACACCTTCAGTGTTATTAATACAGTGCCAGTGGTTTTCAAGTTAACCAAATGTTCTCAATAGTGCAACCCAAGTATCATAAACATGCTAATAGGTCTGTATTGTCAATTAAACCTTTTCTTTCCTAGACTTTGAAATAAAGATCCAAAAATGCACTCTTTGGCCAATCAGCAGTATTAAATTAACCCTTCTTGGTCCCACTGTAACCCTTTTCCAGGCCTGTGAGTTTAACCTCATGTTTAATGTTTGGGTCCCTGCAATTATTAACATGTTGTACTATTGCACAGGACAGGTCATTTTGTTCCAGTGCCCTCTTGTGTTCCATTATCCTTATACAGAACTCCCTTATTTTTCCTCCAATGTAATAGAAGCCACATGAACATTGTAATAAATATACAACTCCCATTGTATGGCAGAAAATCAAATCCTTTATTCTAAAGACTTGGTCAGTGACTGGATTTTTAAAAGTGTTAGTCACTTGCCTATAAGTGCAAAACTTACATTTTCCACGCCTCTTGGTGCATTGATCACCCCAGAAAACAGTCTTAATTTGTGGAAGGAATCTGAAGGGAGGGCATATAACTGGATTAGATCCTTCACCAGATTTGGGTGGGGTGGGATCTGTTTGGCACTGCAGTGCCTTGCCCTGGGAAATACAGTGGTCATAGTTACAATGAGGTCATGCCTCCTGTGACCCTTCTGGAATTAAAGCATCAGGTACCTGAAAAGCTTCTACCACATTTTACATTCAACAGCACAGTTTATACCTATTTAGCAGAGTCTTGCCTTCGAGCCTGGACTCACTTGGCAAAGTCTCTTAATGGCCGACAAATGCCCCTCTATGGACCTGGAATCCATATCAGGTGGGACCCCAGGAGCAGAAGAAATTTTGGGGTCCATTTCTGACCTCCACTCCATTAAAACAGTTTTAACTTGTCTGCAGTTTTCACAAGAACTTCAAGTTTTGGCGAGTACAAAACCAGGGTTGTGGGGGTCAATGGGGCTCTTTTCAACAGTGGCAGACTCAATGAAGGCATAACTGGTGAACAGGAGATCCCAGTGATGCCTCCAAAGATATAACCCTGGTGCCATATGCCAGTAGGTTACTACTTCTGCCTGTTGACTACCACACAGGTTAGAGGGCCTGAGTTCTGTTTTGATGGTAACTGGGATTCATTCCCAGAATAGGAATAAAATAGCATGGTGCCTACACCAAAGGTAAGCCAACAGTGGGTCAAGTGTTTGAATAGTACAACCCCTGGAATGCTGTATCTACCACTTCGCCTTCCAGTCACCCACACTGGATTCCACTTTGTTTGGCAATACTGTATGATATATACACTCAATGTCTATAATCAATGATATGTTCATGACACAGAGTTCGTGAAAGAACAAGACACTGCTTTATTTGTAGGGTAGGGCTGAGAGAGGTACCTGTACAAGGGAGTACAGTTAGGAATGAAAGGTTTGGTGAATTAGCCAAGCCCATAAGCCAAAACAGTGCCCACCCCCACTGGTACCAGTGTAAACCCCCTTTTTCTGTCCTGCTTGGGAACCCAGATTTTAACAGAGGCCTGCTAGTTGCCATGGGTTGGCTGGTATTGGGGTCCTTGGAGTAATCTTACCAGAAAACTTTAACAATTTTAAATTAGTCCCCTTTGGTCAGGCAAGCCCAGGGTTACTCACAGTTTTGAAGACACTGAAATTTAGGTACTGGCACAGAGGAAACAACCACTGTGGGGGGCAGCAAGCAGATGAGCAGCAACTACTGGCCAAGAGGATGAAGCAAATGCTGGCAGCTGTCGACCTTGGACTTACTTGAAGATTCTTGCAGTTTGTCATCTTCTGACTTGCTTGCAGAATCTAGCAGCTTGTCACCTTCAACCTGCCAAGCAGGCCAGATTACAGAGTACAAGCGCAAGGTTTCCTTGACGACAAGCAGGACCAGACCAGGAGTGACCCCATGGACTGGCTCCCCAAATGAGTCCAGAATGCCCTAGCACTCAGTCATGCACCCGTGGCACCCTACTTGATAAGGGTTAGCTGTTCCCTACCTATCGGTCAGTGTTGTGTGAATTGCAGTTACTCTCTTTGTCTAATCTGAAACAGCTGCTCTGTGGGGCAGCAATGCTCTCTTCAATGTCCACCTAGCCAGTGGCTAAAGCTAGCAGCAGACAGTCTCTTTGGTGGGAGTTCCAGCTTTATACAGCCGATTTCAGCAAAGCAAACAGATTCTAAACACTTGATACCTGCAGACCTTTTCTCCAATTTTCCTTCAGCCTCAGGCCAAGTTTTCAAACACAGGTGGCTTTGGCACACAGTTCTAATATGACCTCATTCACAGGCTCAGGGTTTCCAAACTGCTGTAGGCTTTCTGCAAAGTTCAGGATCTCACCACAGCAGAGAAACTTTACCAATTCCTTAGGCGTTCAGCTGCTCAACAGTTCCTTCAGGCAAAATAAACCCTTTTCCCAACTTACAGACAATTGACCATTTAACCAATAAAGTCCTGAAAAGGTTTCCAACCTTTTCCCATCACACAGTATTAGCCCTCTTGACTCGATCAGAGCCCTGACCAGATTGCCCAAACTGCCAAAGTTCCTGGGGTTTCACATCACAAATTTCAGCTCCTGAATGGTTAAACCCTGCTGTCTAAGCAAGACATGACTAAAGAATAACAGTTTTTCCAATCCTTCCAGGCCTTGGGAAACTTCTTTAATGTGCCTGGCACCACCTAGTCTCCAGTTCAAAACCACCTGCCTGTAGAAGAGTGGGATGTGTGCTAAAGAGCAGGAGGAGGTGAACCTACAGACCCTGATTGCTCACCTCACAAATAATTTGGTTCCCTTCTAGGACCAGAAAGGATTACACCTCTTACTCCATATTCTCCAAACAGATGGACAGCACTGTCAACTTCCCTCACTTGAAACAGAGGAGGAGGAGGAAGTGGAGTTCATTGGCATGATGGGGCTAGCATCCACAAGGAGACTACTAGTTACCATCCATAAGTCACTGCAAATGGCTCGGGGAAAATCATGTCAGCACTGAAGCCAGCTGCTGACATTGCTACAAAAGTTGAAAAAGGTATCAGGTGGACAGGATTCCATGAAGGGGTGGAATACCTGCATGCCCACCTGATCATAAAGCAGTGGTACAGAGAGCTGCATGTGAAAGGCAAGGTGCCCCTCATGCAGCCTCCTGAAAAATTCAGGAAACTGGATACTATGGGCAAAAAGTGTACACAACAGCTTCCCTGCTCCTGAGGCAGGCAGCTTACTTGGCATACACTGCCCAGTATCAGAAAGCATTATGGAATGCAGTGCTAGCACTGACTGATAAGGTATGTGGTGAAGTGACACAGGACCTGACTGGCACTGCAAAGTCAGCCATGGATGCCACCAAGTATCAGTTCCACATACTGTGGCTGTAGCCTGCAATAACTGCTTCACGAGTCTTGGCTCATGCACTAGCATTGAAGAGGTTTGCCTGGTTAAGGCTACCATCCTTACCCAGGACACTCAGCTTAAAGCTACTGATATCCCTTTGACAGAAATTTCTATTTGGTGACAAAACACAGGTGTACATGAAAAAAGTGGATGAATACAAGTTCACTTTTAAAAATAACACTGAGAATGAAAGGACGTTTACTTCCTACAGGCCTTACAGAAGGGAGACGGTGGTAGGGTTATTATTCAAGATCCTAAGACACTTTTGACTACCAGTCCCAAGGAGGATACCACAGAGGCAGAGGCAAGTGGGGCCCAGATGTGCAGCAACATCAGTCCTGAAGCTACAGCCAAAACAAAACCCCTGACAAATCCTGCTCTCATGTCACTAGTCAGCCATTTCCATTCGGGGAGAGGCTGGCTCACTATTTTCAGGAATGGGTAAAACTTACCACAGAATGCAGGCCCTGAAAGTTGTGGATTAAAGCTGTCCAAGCAAATCAAAAGATTCCCAAAACTGCAGAGTATTACTAGCCCATTCGCCAACAGAAAGATTTCTGTTGGAACTGGAATAAAAAGAAACTGATGTAGGCAAAGACAGTAGAAAAGGTCCCTACCTCTCAGCGAAAAAGGCCTGTTTTCAAGAGACTTCCTGGTCCACAAGAAAAATGGGGTTAGTGACCCTTTTAAGATCTAAGGTATCTGAAAAAATACATAAAAAAAAATTTCAAGATGGTCACACTGGGCATAGTGATGCTATCCCTACTGGTCCGCTCCCATATGATGCACAGGGAAACGCCAGACATCACCCAACAACCAACACTCCAAAATCTGGCAAGTGGAAAATCATGTACATAATGCTCACAGTCTGGGAAACAAGATCCCAGACTTGCAGGCAACAATGTAGAGGCTAAACTGGACATAGTAGCAATTAGTGAGACGTGGTTTACCAGTAACCACACTTGGGAGACTTCAGTACCTGGCTATGTATTGTTCAGAAGAGACCGAGGTGCAAAAGGGGAGGAGTGGCCCTTTATGTCAATGAAAATATCAAAGCTACAGAAATTCAGAATACACAAAAGGAGCCAGAAGAACTGTGGGTCACCCTGGAAACAGGAAATGGGACAGCCATATGAACTGGGTTGTCTACAGGCCTCCAGACCAAGGGAGGACATAGACACATTACTGTTAGAAGATATGCAAAACATGACAGCTAAGGGGATGTTCTGATAATGGGAGACTTCAACATGCCAGATACAGATTGGTCAATACCAGCAGGAACATCTGCCAGAAGTAGACACATAGTGCATTCCCTGCAAGGAGAGGGCCTCAAACAGCTGGTACAACAACCCACAAGAGACAAGGCTATCCTAGATCTAGTACTACTAACAGGAAAGGATCACAGATCACCAGGTAGAAGGTCACCTGGGGCCTGTGACCATCACATGGTATGGTTCAATTTCGCCACTAGAACTAAATCATACTGTTTCAAGGCAAAAATATGGGACTTCAGAGGAGCTGACTTTGATAAGATGGCCAACAGAGTTACGCTATCCTGGCAAGAAGAAATACAGGTGAGGGGTACGGGCAAAGTGGGCAAGCATTAAGATGCAATACATGAAGCAACATCCCACTGTGTTAGAGAGAAAGGAAGTGCAAAAGAAGAAGGAAACCACTTGGTTCTCAAAACAGTAGCAGAAAAGGTCAGAGCCAAAAAGCTGACCTTGAGGAAATATAAGGAAACGCAGTGGGATGAAGATAGGAGGCATACCAAACTTCCTATGGGAAGCAGGGAAGGCAGTAAGGCCCAAACCTAGGAAACACTAGCATGAACTGTAAAAGAAGGTGACAAGACTTTCTATAGATACATTAGTGAAAGGAGAAAGTCCAGAGGGGTATAGCTAAGATCAAAGGGGATAAGTGGGGTGTAAGGAGGAGAACCATGTAAAAGCATCTATCCTAAACAGATACTTCTGCTCAGTATTTACTGAAGAGAAGGTAGGACAGGGCCCACAGCTCAGCACCATGGACATGGGGGAGGGATGTGTGCACTAGTTCCTTCACAAAAGAAAGGGTCCTAAAAGAGCTCGATAAGCTCAGGGTGGACAAGGCAATGGGACCTGATGGCATACATCCCAGGGTACTAAAGGAGCTAAAGGTGGAACTATCAGAGCCATTATCAGAGCTGTTTAGTGAGTCTTTGAGCACAGGAGAGGTCCCAGAAGACTGGAGAAAGGATCATGTGATCCCACTCCACAAGAGTGGAAGCAGGGAGAAGGCAGGGAACTACAGACCAGTCAGTCTTTCCTCAGTAATGGGCAAGATTATGGAGGCACTCCTTAAGGAAAGAATAGTGCAACACTTGGAATCCATAGGAGCACAGGATCCATGACAGCATGGGTTTACAACAGGAAGGTCCTGTCAAACTAATCTCATAGATTTCTTTGACTTGGGAACCAGAGTGGTGGACCAAGGGGAACAGTTGATGTCACCTACCTTGACTTCAGCAAAACTTTCAATACTGTTCCACATAGAAGATTGATTAATAAGCTGGGTAGGATCGAGTGGGTCAGAAGTTGGTCAACTGGGTGGCAAACTGGTTGACAGGCAGAAAACAGAGGTGGTGGTAAACGGTATATAGTCAAAAGATGCAAGTCACTAGGGGTACCTCAGAGATCAGTCCTTGGGCCAGTCCTCTTCAATATCTTCATCAGTGACATTGCAGATGGACTGAAGGGTAAGTTTGTCTGTTCACAAATGACACCAAGATCTGCAAGAGTAGATGATCCAGATGGGGTGGGCAGAATGAGAAGAGATCTGGATAAACTGGCAAAATGGTTGGAAGAGCAGCAACTGGGGTTTAATGCCAAAGTGCAAGATCATGCACATAGGAGAAAAATCCTGAAGTCACCTATAGGCTGGGATGGAGTGTGGCAGTTACAGGGAAGAAAGAGACTTGGGCATCATCATCACTGATGACCTGAAATCATCCAAGCAGACCACTAAAGCAGTAGGTAAGGCTAGGAGTATGTTGGGGTGTATTTGTGGGGGTATCACAAGTTAGCCAGAGGTAATAATCCCTCTTTAAGATACTAGTTAGCCCCCATCTGGAGTACTGGTGCAGTATTGGAGGCCACCTTCACAATGACATTAACCAAACTGAGGCAATCCAGAGAAGGGCAACCAAAATGGTGCAGGGACTGCATCAGAAAACATATGAGGACAGATTAACGGAACTCATTATGTATACCCTAGAGCAAAGGAGGAGAGAGGTGATATGATTGAAATATTCAAACACCTTAAAGGCATTAACAAGGTGAAGGAGTCTAACATGTTTCAATATACTGTAAGAAAATAGCAGGACAAGAGGACACAGCATATTATTAGAGGAAGGCCAATTAAAGGGTACTGTGAGGAGTTCTTTTCACAGAAAGGGTGGTGGATGCATGAATGGTCTACCTCAGGAAGTGGTGGATATGAATACAGTGCAGGGCTTCAAACAGGCATGGATGGGCATAAGAGAGCAATACAGATGAGTATGAATAGATAGGCCATTGACAGAGCAAAGGCCAATGGCACAATCATAAGGTAGAAAAGAAATGGGCAGACTGGATGGGCCTTGTGTTCCTCATCTGCTCATCTGTTTCTATGTTTCTACTGTATAGAAACTGGTTGGGATCACTGAGAGAGGTGGCATGAAAGAAACTTTCAAGTACCTCAAGATAATCAACAAAATCCAAGAGGGTAGCATCTTTCAGAAAAAGTGATGTGCAAGAACAAGGAGGTACAATTTGAAGATAGAGGGAGGAAGGCCCAGATGTAATGTGAAGGAGTATTTATTCACAGAGAGGGTTGTAGATGCATGGAATAGCCTTCCTGAGGAGGTTGTAGAGTCAAAAACAGTGGTGGAATTCAAGAATGCATGGGACAGACATAAGGCAATTCTAGTGGGGGTAGGAGGAAGTAGGCTGTTGGTTAACTAGGATCTGCAGCTTATCCATTAGGTAGGGAAATGGGCAGACTAGGTGGGCCATGCAGTCTTTATCTGCCATCAAATTCTATGTTTCTCTGTTTTCCAACTTTGGATTGGATTTACAACTGGCTTCAGGACAGAAATCAGAGAGTTTTGATCTCTGGCCATCTTTCAGATCTTGGTAGAGTTACTAGTGGTGTGCCACAAGGCTCTGTCCTAGGCCCTTGCTTATTTCAAGTCTTCAATTCAGACTTAACCAAAAACTATATTTCAATCTCTGCTAAGTATGCCAATAATGTAAAAATTGGTGGTCCCTGTTCAAATACCAAGCAAATTCAAACAATACAAAGAAATTTGGACAAAGTCATTAATTGGGTTAACTTATGGGCAAGTAAATTAAATTTTAGTAAATGCAAAGTCATGCTCTAGGTCCCTATAATCCCCATGCTACCTACTCATTAGGTGGTTCCTTACTTAATACCAACTCTGATGACAGAGATTTAGGGGTAATCATTTCTAACAACATCAGTCCCTCTAAACAAATTAATCTTGCTTTTAACAAAACTAGCCATGTCATCTGGTCTATTAAGAACAACACAATCTCAAGATGCTAAGGTAATGATACCGCTATTATAGAGCTTATATGAAACTGCACCTTGAGTATGCTTCTTGGCTCTGGTGCCCCTATACTGAAAGACAGCAACAGTAGTACCACTCCACAAGAGTGAGAAGCCAGGAACAGCCAGGAAACTACTGTCAGGTTAGTCTGACATCAGTCATATGGAAACTGATGGAGTCTCTGATGGGGAAATAATCGTAACATTTTTGGAGCAAACTAGTCAGCTCAACAAAATCAACATAGTTTCACAGCAGGGAGGCCATGCCAGACAAACTTGGTTGACTTCTTCAATTGGGTCACCAAAACAGTAGATAAGGGTGTGGAAGTGTTGTTGGATAACAGATGGACCAGACATAACTTCAGGTTCAACACACAATCTCTGTAGGATGTTTATTCAAAATACAGGAAATGCACTGAATCCTCCTTCAGTACATCAGTTTGCAGCAACAGACTATGTATGTCCTTTTTCTGCACTTAGCCAGCACCTACTGACACTGATCTCTAAGCTAACATACCAGTTGAGATGCATCCTGCACCACTATGCGGGCCCGCTTGCTTGGGTAGTGGGGCCTAAATGAAAAGAAAACAAAACAAGCTATAGACAAAGAACCTCAATGCAGAATCACCTAAAGAAGGGTTACCCAAAAGAGTATTGGCAACAAATCAGGTTTCAAAGAAATACAACATCAAACATATTTCTTAATGCAAAGCATCATAGGATATATGCAAATCACCATGGAAGTTCAGACTTGTTCAGTTTACAGGAATTTACATGCATTTTAAATAGCACAACTAACTTAATTTCTATAATAGTCACCTAGTACTTTTACCATTATCAAAAACACCTAGTGTCATGGTATTTTCAACATTTACAGGTTTCATAACGTAAGGTATATACATCAAGGTATTTTATGACATAGTGCTATTACATACTAAATCCAACAATGATTAACACAACCTGTTTTACATAGATTTGGAGGACACCACAATAACCTCCTGTATGAGGACCTGAGAGGGAAAAGGAAAAATTAAAGAGGACACTATAGCATAGTCAAGAAAGAAGGGGTGCCCATAGGTGTCCAACCTTATGGACTAGAAATTAAATAGAAATTGTAAAGGATTGATTATGCTAAGAAATGAAGAACTGTTGCAACATGAAAGGTTGGTCCTCAAGAGTGGTAGGAGCTCCCTGTCACATATCTCTCACCTTAGGAGGAAGCAGTTATTGCAGACTGCTTACCACCTTCCTGTCCCCAGGAAGGGATGGAGCTCCACCCATCCATCTTCAGAAGCTAAGTCTCAGGGTCCCTATTAATGATAAACATTCCATCATAAACACAGTGAAGATCATCATTCTTTACCCTGAGGCATTAACACATTTCTCAACAGAGACTAACAGTACCTTTCCTGAAGTGTCTCCTTTTAGGAAAAGTATGTCATATTTCTTAGAAACATAGACTTTGACGCAGATAAAGACCACTTGGCCCACCTTAGTCTGCCTATTTCCTACCTACTGGATAAACTGCAGATACTAATTAACGAACAGCCTATTTCTTCCTACCCCATACAAGAATTGCCTTATGTCTTAACCAAAAAAGCTGGATGGCTGGAAAGTCCAGTAACATAGAAACAATTTTCTCTGGGGTGAGTAATTACCTGCTCCAACCCCATGTCGGTTTTAAGCAGGGGCCCAGTCCTAGGTTCAAACCATCTACATAAACCCACTATGTCTCTTGATTCATTTCACTTGCTACAGATACAGACACCTGAGGGTAGACACTCTTTAGGTGCTACCCCAACACAGGTTCCAATCCATTTTCCACCCACCTCCTCCTTTGTAGGTTTTAATCAACAAAATAGAACATATACCACTTCCTTGATCTTAACATATTGCAACATTTTGGCAATATTAGTATCTTTAGCCTGCAGTATACCCCAGTCAATACTGTTAATAGATTTAGCTGCATCAACACAAGAAAAATCCTTCAGCCATATAGGCTTCTTCTTACTTGCTCGGAGTCTTCAAACCCAGCACAGTATCACTAGACACAATCTTACCTGGGGTCTCACATTCAAGTTCCATACTTGCATCTCTGACATCCAACAGGTAACATCCTGGAAACACAGGAAACAAAGGAATCTCCAGCTCCACCAGCTGAGCCCATGAAAATCCTCCTCCAACTCTTTATTCAAACTCTCCAGCAGGGACCTCTCAAGCACCTGGCATTGGTGTTCTGCCTCTCTGTGTAGTTGGTCTGCCACCAGCCATTGCCCACTCATCCAGTGGATCATTCTCATCAGGGTCTGCAACTCCTGGGTGTTGTCTTTGCACTTCCAGTCTGCCTCCACCCCATGGTAGTTCCTCATCCCTTTGTATCTCTTTGTTGTCTTCAGGCTTGGCATTCCTCTGAGCTTCCAGATCCAGTCCAGGCTGCAGCTGCTTCCATCTGTCAGCCATGGTTCTGGTCAGAACTCCATGGACTTTCTTACCTGGCAACTCCTGGTGCATCGGTCCACCTGGGATATCTGTGATATCCACCAGAAAAAGTCCCTCTTCAACCAGTCCAGATACTTCCAGCAAATTATCCCACTTCTGACACCAAGTCTGTGGAGGGATTGGGATAACAGATGGACCAGACACTTAACTTCAGGTTCGACACACAATCTCTGTGTGATGTTTATTCAAAATACAGGAAATTCACTGAATCCTTCTTCTGTACATTAGTTTGCAGCAACAGGCTAGGTATGTCCTTTCTCTGAACTTAGCAAGCACCTACTGACACTGATCTCTGATCTAACTTACCAGTTGAGATGCAACCTCCACCCCTATGCAGGCCCTGTCTGCTTCGGGTTGTGGAGCCAAAAAGAAAACCTAAAGAAGTTATAGACAAATAACCTCAATGCAGAATCACTGAAGGAAGGTTACCCCAAAGGGCATTGGCAATAAATCAAGTTTCAAAGAAATACAACATCATATATACTTCCATAATGCAAAACATCATGGGATATATGCAAATCACCATGGAAGTTCAGACTTGTTCAGTTTACAGCAATTTACATGCATTTTAAACAGCACAACTAATTTAATTTCTATAATAATCACCTAGTAGATTCACCATTATCAAAACACCTAGTGCCATGGTATTTTTAACATTTACAGGTTTCATAACCGTAAGGTATATACATCAAGGTATTTTATGACATAGTGCTATTACATACTAAATCCAACATACATTGGGAGGTCAGCACAATATCCTCCCTGTATAAGGACCTGAGAGGGAAAAGGAAAATTAAAGAGGACACTAGAGCATAGTCAAGAAAGGGAAGGGTGCCCACAGGTGGCCAACCTTATGGACTAGAAATTGTAAAGGATAGATTAGTCTAAGAAACAGAAGAACTGTTGCAACAGATTTAAGGAAAGATCGGTCCTCAAAAGTGGCAGGAGCTCCCTGTCACAAAGTGGGCGTGGCATACCTGGATCTCAGCAAAGATTTTGACTCTGTTCCACATAGAGGAGACTAGTCAGGAAACTGGAGAACATGGAGTCGGGCCGAGGTAACAAACTGGGTCAGAAATTGGTTACATGGGAGAATGCAGAGAGTATTAGCCAAGGCACTTTGTCAGAAGAGGGAGGGTGACTAGCGGGTCCCACAGGTCTCAGTTCTGGGGTTGATCCTTCAACATATTCATCAATGACATTGCAGATGGACTGAAGGGAATGGTGTGCATGTTTTCAGATGACACCAAAATCAGCAACTGGGTGGACACACCTGAGGGACAGCATAGCATGGAAGCTGATCTCTGAAAACTGGAGGAGTGGTCCAATTCCTGGAAATTGAATTTCAATGCCAAAAAGCAAGATCATGCACCTGGGAAAATGACACCCAGGAAAATTTACTCAATGGGAGGAGAGCAGCTGGTGGCTACCAGGCAGGAGCGAGACCTGGGAGTGATCATAACAGATGAACTTAAGGTTAGTAAACAACGTGAGAAGGCAGCACTAAAAGCTAGTGGCATCCTGGGATGTATAGGAAGAGGCATCACAAGCAGAAGGCATGACGTAATCATGCCCCTGTATCAGTCCTTGGTAAGGCCTCACCTGGAGTACTGTGGCCAATTCTGGAGACCATACCTCAAGAAGGACATACAGTAGGTAGGTTAGAGACAATACAAAGAAGAGCAACAAAGATAGTGCAGGACTTGCATCAGAAACCATACATGGCAAGACTAGATGACTCAAATTATACTGCCTAGAGCAGTGCAGGGAGCATGGGGACATGATTGAGACATTTAAATACCTTAAAGGCAACAACAGGGTACATTGCGGAACCTCTTTCAGGTAAAAGACTATAACAGGACTAAAGGGCATGACCTTCAAGTTAAGGGAGGAAAGTTCAAGAGCAATATGAGGAAATTCATCCTCATGGAGCACGCTATGGAACCATGGAATAGCCTGCGGAAGGGATGATGGAGCCAAGACAGTGGGTGAATTCAAGCGGGCATTGATCCTCTTCAACATATTCATCAATGACATTGCAGATGGACTGAAGGGAATGGTGTGCATGTTTGCAGATGACACCAAAATCAGCAACAGGGTGGACACACCTGAGGGACAGCATAGCATGTAAGCTGATCTCTGAAAACTGGAGGAGTGGTCCAGTTCCTGGAAATTGAATTTCAATGCCAAAAAGCAAGATCATGCACCTGGGAATACTGTGGGATACTCAAGCAGGCAGCTAGGTAAGGTGGGGAGTAGGGAAAAGATAGGACAGACTAGAAGGATCATATGGTTCCCATCTGCTGACAACTTCTATGTTTTATGTTTCTATAAGAAATCAGACTGCCAGACAATCGAAAAAGTCCAGAGAATGTTTACAAACACATATATGGTCTCAAAAATAAGTCATATGAAGACAGACTCACTTCTTTAAATCTCATGTCTCTAACAACCCATTGACCTAGGGTGATCTACTATTCATGTTTGACACTATCCAAGACCCATATTTACTAAATGAACTAGGGCTTGAATTCAAACATGATGCTTATTTTATTAGCGGTCACCCCTTCAATTAGCCAGAAGCAGTATCATTTTAAGTCAGAAATATTTCTTTACCCACAGAATAATAAATCCCTGGAACAAACTGCAACTGCACATCATAATTAAAAAACAAATAAAGAATTCAAAAGGAAACTTGATAATTTAATCTTAGCTGCATATAATCTTGCTTATTACATTTTATAAATAATAAGGAGCATACATGGGCATCACTTGCCCCTAGCTCGTAACTGCCTTAGTATGAGCCTTCCACATTCCAGTCAGACACTGCCACAGAAAATGCCTAGGGTTCAGGCTGGAAACTGCCAATACCAGTTAATAGCCCTTCCCTTGGCCTCATCTCAGATCCAAGGGTATTCAAAGTGCTTAACCGAGTAGCAGCGTGTCCTAAGAAGACTAATTATGTTTTCTCCCTACCTAGATGGCTGGCAAGTCTCATAAAACAGAGCAAGAGGCAAGGTGCCCATACAACAAGTTAAGGATCACCCTAGAGAGACAGGGATGCCTAATAAATCTGCAGACAGAACCACTTCAGGTGCTGCACTTCATATGTGCAGAGCTGGATACCCTGCAGGGAAAGGCTTTTCTTCCACAGGAAAGTATATCAGATCTGATTGCCACTGCAGAATCCTTCGCTATGGGACACCCAAGGCCTGCAAAGGATTTTCTTTAGTTACCGGGCCACATGGCCTCATACACAGACATGGTGCCATGGGATAGATTTCAGCAAAGGGTATTCAGTACCACCTAAGGGGTCACTGGTCAGAAAATCAGATTCACTATCCCAGTTAGTGCCAGTCACAAGGACCTTTGGGCAAACACTAGGATGGTGGAAGGAGGAAAGCAACCCAAGGTAGGACATTTCCTTCCTCTAACAACACCAACAAGCATTCTCACAGCAGATACTTCATTCCTAGGTAAGGCACGCTCCTGAGGGATCTCATTAAGTGGCATTTAGAGACTGCACAAAACTCAGGAGCACATAAATCTCCTCAAGTTCAGGGCAGTATTATAGTCAATGCAATCCTTTTCCTGCCAGCTACAGGGTGAGTTTGTTCAATTTTGCAGACAATAACACAACAATGTACTACATTAACAAGCTGAGAGGAAAAAGATCCTCCAAACTGTGCACAGGTGCTACTGGTGCAGCTATTGACATGATCAGAAATTTCTTGACATTTCTGTGATACCTCTAGAAAATTCTGCTTGTCTGCTGTATCACTATAGGGCCACCAGAGAGAACATTTTTTAGAAATATCACAAACATATCTGATAATATCTGACCATGTCAATAGCTGCAACTGTATGAGGATCTGGGATCTGGCTTATTCTCTGAACACAAAGATTTCTGCAGCACATCTGCCAGGCAAGGACAATGTGTTAGAAGACTCCATAAGCAGAATGAGCAAGGAAACTAAGTGGATTCTAGACAGCAAGTGCTGGCCTTGGTCTTCACAAGTTAGATACACAAGAAAGAGACCTGTTTCCTCTTGGGAGGAGAATCAGTCCTAATGTTATATTTATTTATTTAAAAGTTTAACCAGAAGTACATACTGAGCAGAAAACATTTCATTTCCAGATGTGTCTTGTGGGAGAGGTGGTGGAGACAGCTAACAATAAAAAATTGACTACATAAAATACAATAACATACTTTTACAAGCAGAATCATAGATATTATAGACAGAATAGTAAATAAACCCTGATCCCCTTCAAATAAGACAGTGAACCCTTCCTGTTTCTGTAGTGTAGGGTCCCTCCACCCCGTCCCTGAACCCGATCCTCGCATTTAATAATAATCCACAGTCGCATTTATCCCAGTGCTGCGTGAACTGCACTGGCTTCCTGTTCGTGGATGGCTCACCTTAAAGTCTATTTACTGACTTTCAAAGTCCTCCACAATCAGGGTCCAGCTTATCTGAAAGATCTTCTTTATCTTACTGCCCTAGCTGATTGCTCCGCTTGACACGAGGCTGCTAGAGATTCCAGATTGTATTTAAATTCATCTGGCTGTAGAGCCTTTTCTTATGCAGCTCCCACTCTCTGGAACTCTCTACCCCGTTGGTTATGGCAGTGCACCTCCTGGGGAATTTAAGAGTGGCCTTAAAACCCATTTGTATCACATGGCTTTTTATAGTATTATGTGATCTGTTTATAAAATTGTGGTTTTATGAGTGTTTTATATTGTATTATAATGATGATTGTATTGGATTTTATTTTTGTTATGATTGTACAGCGCTTTGAAATTTGAAAGGTGCTTTAAAAATAAAATTATTATTATTATTATTATTACTGAGGTGGGGGGTGGGGCCACTACACTATGGAAAAGGGTTGTGAACATATTGTCATGATTGGACAGGGATCGGACAGGGAGGGGGTTCCACCACACTATGGAAAACAGTATTCATCATTTGTACATAATCAGATGGGGATTGGTCTGGGAGGATTGCCCTTACTACGGAGATACATGGGAACACTTTGATTATTCCTATGAGATCAGGCTGGGGGAGTTCCTCACTCACGGAAATACATGGGGATAGTTTGATTATTCCTACAGGGATCAGGGCGGAAGGTACCCTACACCACGGAACAGTGCGGTGTTTTCTAACATCATGGGCATTGGGGAATGGTGCTGGTAGGGTGGGTGCCACTGGGCTATGGGGCTGGTAGGCTGCTGGGCTCCTTTCTGCACTACCACAGCCAGTCTGTGGGTGCTCAAAGTGGGCATCGCTTTTCCATGCCTAACTTTGTGCCGCTCACCTCCTGCAATTTGGGTGCCATCTGTTCTGAATATTCCTTTGTGGGATATTCATGGGCATGCCCTCTACTTGGGTGGCACACATTATTTTGGGGCCTAGCCCATCTCGATTTAGGCAGCCCATCTCCATCCTTTGAATATGGGATTTTGGAGCAAGTTTTGAGATGGATGGCTCATCTCCATTTTTTCAGAAATCGCACACATCTCTTTCAAAAATTTTGGTCATGATATCTGCCAGGACAATAAAGAGAACTGCAAGTCCTGTGTACAGATCCAAACTACAATCATACACATGTACAAGGTAGTCTCTGAACCAGTAGGAAGTTCCTATCTAAGGTGGTGTCAGAATTCTACTTGAACAAGTCAGTTACCCTTCCTGTACTCTATCCTGAACATTCCAGCACAGTTGTACAAAATTGTTCTGTCTGGATGTAAATGGATCAGACAAGGGATGTCAGGTTCCAGAGCACACAGCATTTTGTTACCTATGGAGAGGTTGGCAAGGTACACCTGCAGCAAACTGTCTCCCATTGGATAACCTCTTGTATACAGTTCTGTTATGAAAATAAATGGTAAAATGCCTCCCAGAGGACAAGGAACACATTCCATAAGGTGTACCACTGCTCTCTGACAGTAACAAGAAGCATGTCCCTCCTAGAAATTTGTAAAGCAGCTGCCTAGAAAACAGTGCACACTTTCACAAGCACTACTGCCTGATCTCTTTCTCTTTGTTTACTTGCCTTAATACAAAGGTTTGTCACCTCCACTATGGTCCCTTTAGAAGGCCCACTGATCCTCAACTCTCTTCCATTCATCCCTCACCACCAGTGCATTCTTGAGACATATCCCCATCTTAGTAAAGTTCACCCTCCTGAAATCCAGAACTCACTTTTGTGTGGCTTGACTCTGCCACTGTTTTCATACTGAACAACACTGTGTGATGATCATTGGACCCCAGGTATCTGCCCACCCTGACTTCTGCAATTATGTTCCCATTGGAGAGCACCAGCTCCAGAACTGCGCCCCCCAGGTGGGCTCTATCACTAACTGCCTTAGGCCTGCACCTTGTACAGAGTATAGGATGTCCCTGCTCCTGTCTGACGTAGCAGCTAGGATGCCCCAATCCACATCTTGTAGATTGAAATCACCTACCAGCAGCACCTCCCATTAGCTGTCATTGTATGGATGGATTCCACTAGAATCTTGTCCACCTCCTTCCCTGTGCTGGCAGTCTGTATGTCATGCTGATGCAAATAGCTGTGCTATTGCCCATCTCAAGGGTGACTCACAGTACCGCTATGGTTCTCAAAGGAAATGGCGGGAAGGTAAGGGTAAAAAGATGGCTTTCAGGAAATACAAAGAAGCACAGAAGAAGGAGAAGGACAATGTAGCATACCTGGATAAATAGAGAGAGGCAGGAAAAGCAGTCAGAAAGTGCAAAGGCCAAAATGGTGGAAAAGCAGCACAGGTACATTAGTGAAAGGAGAAAACAGGGGTGGGATTGTAAGGCTTAAAGGGGAAGAAGGAGTGTGGAAAGGGACCTTGAAAAGCATCAATAATAAATATTTTTATTCTGTATTCACAGAAGAAGAGGAAGGTGAGAGATCACAGTTAGGCAACATGAGCAAATATGGGAGGAGAGGTGGACACCAATCCATTTACAGAAGGAGAGTCAAAGAGAAGTCACAAAGCTGGACATGGACAAGGCAATGGGACTGGATGGGATGCATCCTTGACAATTAAGGGAACTAGAGAGGCACTGCAAGCACCACTAAAACCCTCTTCAATGAATCACATGATATGGGAGTGGTTCCAGAGGACTTTAGTAGGGCAGATTAGTCCCTCTTCACAAAAGTGGAAGTAGGGAAAGGCTGGAAACTATACACCTGTAAGCCTCCCTCAATAGTGGGAAAATATGGAATCACTACTTAAAGAAAGGGTTGTGGAATGTCTTGAATCCAGCGAGTGCAGGATCTGAGATGGCATGGATTCACAGCAGGAAGGTCAAGTCAAATCAATTCAATTGATTTCTTTGACAGGTGACTAGGGAAGTGGATCAGTGGGTAGTGGTAGATGTGGCCTACCTGGATTTCAACAAGGCTTTTGATACCATTCCACATACAAGACTTGTGAATAAGCTGGGCAGCCTATTGGTGGATCCTAAGGTGATAAACTTAGGAACTGGTTGGTGATAGAAGACAGAGTGGTGGTAAATGGAGTGCAATCTGAGGAAGGAGGTTGACCAGCAGGGTGCTACAGGGATCAATTCCAGGGCCAGTTCTGTTTAATGTCATCATAAGTGACATTGCAGAGGGACTGGAAGAGAAGGTGTGCCTCTTTGCAGATGACAATAAGATCTGCAATAGGTGGGACACTTTTGGAGGGCTGGAAAAATTGAGGAGGGACCTAGGTAAACTGGAGGAATGGTCTACAGTGTGGCAGCTGAGATTCAATGAAAAGTGCAAAATCATGCATTTGGGACACAAGAACCCAGGGAAGATTACATGATCGGAGGGGAGATATTGATGGTCACCAAACAGGAAAGGAATTTAAAGGGGAAGCATATCTGATGACCAAAAGGTGACAATTGGCTACACAATGTGCCAAGGCGGTGAGAGAGCCAGTGGGATGTTGGGGTGCATAGAGGTATCACCAGCAGAAGAAAAGAGGTGGTAATGCCACTGTACAGATCATTAGTGAGTCCTCATTTTGAGAACTTGTGTCCAGTTCTGGAGGCTGCATCTCCGTAAGGACATATGTAAAGAAACCACACCACACTGATAACAGTGAGGTCACAAGCAGAATAGGTTTCATGGCCTGTGGTCCCTAGTAGCCCAATAAAACCACAGACACCAGATGCTCATCTCAAATTTAACTGTTTTTATTAGTATCAAAACAAACCAGATAAGTCCCAGGTTGATTACAAGAATAAATCCTGACATTATTACTTAAGCATCTGATGGCCTGCCACCATCAGGGTATTCCTAGCACATTTAAAACTAAGCATCCAATGGTCCACTACCATTGGGGTGTTCCTAATACAATGCTAAATCTAAACAGCTAATGATATATTATCACAGGGCTACAAGTATACAGAGAAAATTAAGCAATATTACCCCTTCCTTCTCTCTGGGTGTTTCCAGCATCTATACAGGACATGGTCTTCAGCTCTTTTCCTCTCAGGGACACACTGGACATACAGTTTAAGTCCCATATTTATACAGTAGCATGGTTGTTTACAAGAAATGCAGAGAGGGAAATTCCACAGTTGTCAAAGTATTTTAGCCAGTGAGGTAAAACACGTAAGTTATTACAATGAGTCATGAGATAGGGGCCCAAAATACATTTATCACAGGATAGATCTGTCAGCAGTTGCTACATAAGGAGCTTAATTTGATATTAATTTAAATGAAAACATCATTTGTCACAGGTCATAAGGGAACTTTACATTGTTAAAAAGAACTTGACTGGGAAGGCAGAAAAGCCAATGTCACACTAGATAGGAACATGATGAATAATCATTAATTGTAGTATATGCTATACATTTTAGAAGTGAACATATCAGTTAGCGAAGTGGACCAGACATCAGTGTCTAGTGACTTGCACATACCCTCTTATTGTTGCTTGTACAGCTATCTATGTTGGCTATGTTAAGTTTAGCCCTGACAGTTTGTGTTATACAAAGAATAGTATGCTTGTACAAAATATTTCTGCTAAACACAGCAAGTTTGCCTTGATTAAGACATCTGCCCTGGATATAACACATGCTCTTTCCCTACTTTTCTCATCACCCTCTGCTAGTACCACTCTGTTTTAACCACCATATTACATTGCTATAACATTTTAGTTAAAATGTCCTTCTTGGCCATTTACACTTATAACACCTTTCTAGCATTCCTGCCATAATTGTACACTAGACAGGGTGGAGGCAGTTCAAAGAAAGGCAACAAAGATGGTGCAGTACCTGCACAAAGTGTCATATAAGGAGAAACTGGGAGACCTCAATATGCATACCCAGAGGGAGGGTAGAGACAGGGAGATATGTAGAAACCTGCAGATATCTAAAGGGCATAAACAGGGCACTGGAGGTAGCATCTTTCAGAAAAGGAGCTGTTCGGAACGAGGGGCTGATATGAGTTTGGAAAGGGTAGACTAAGGGTGATGTGAGGAAGTATTTCTTCATGGAAAGGTGGTGGATGCATGGAATAGACTCCCAGCAGAGGTAGTAGTGGAAAACACAGTGGGGAATTAAAAATGCATGGGACAGTCATAGGAAACCCTAGCGATAGGAACGAGAAGGTAAAGCCAAAGATCAAGCAGGGTCTGCTGCTTTTGCAGTAGAGGAAACTGGGCAAACTGGAAGGGCCTAGCAACCCTTATCTGCCATCAATGTTTATGTTTCTATGGACCTACAGTCCAGGAGAGTGCCAGTTTTGGTACTGAACAACTGGCAAGGCTTAGCACTAGTAATATAGCCTAGAAGTTAGAGTAATGAGTTAGAGTAACAAGCTGTAAATGAGCGTGATACATACAGCAGACCTGGGTTTGATTCCCACAACCTCCACTTGCATACTGTGTGATTCTGAACAAGTCACTTAACCTCTCCAGTGCTCCTGGTTTGCCCCTGAAAAACAGGCACTTGTGCCTAACAGGCCTTACCTGATTACAAAAGAATAAAGCACTCAGTGCACAGACAGTACTACACTGCAGCTCAATGCATAAGTGAAAAACCTTTATTTAAAACAGACTAAGCAGGAACAGTACACTGGTCATTGCTTGGTCCTTCTTTAGGAAAAAGGCTTCAGTATGCTGTTCCTGCTTAATCTGTTTTAAATAAGAGTTTTTCACATAATGCACCAGGCTGCAGTGTAAAGTGCTGTCTGTGCATCAATGCCTTGCCAGTTGTTCAAATTGTTTGTTGGGCATTTAGCACCAAGGCCATAGCTAGCGAGCCTTCATCTGCTCAGTTTTGGTACAGCTGACTTGCAGATCCTTTTTCTAAGCAGGTTCTAGATCCATCTTCCCAAGGTAGTGCTGTTGATTCTGCACTTTTGTAAGGCATCACTGATGGATTCCTGTTGTTTGTAGAAATACAATTATCAGGGGCTGGTCAACCACTGACCATGATGGCAACTTAAATTAATCTCTCCACGATTCCAGAGCCTAGCACCTGACATTTCCTGTGAATAGTCGACTCCGAGGGAAAACTCTATAACACAGACAATCCAAGTGATTTTCTACCTCCCTCTTGAACATCAAGAGTATACAATGCAGGATCACCGAGATAATACTTTACAGCCAGATGACTCATACCCACCAGGCCACATGGCGCAATCCGCTAAGGAAGGTGAAGAGCCCTCCATCAGAGATATGTTTGCAACAATTATCCACAGCATAGATGCCTCACCCTAGCTTCCAATACATCTGCACTCTCTATCCAACAGCTGGACATTAGCATCAATAAGACAGAACAAAAACTAATGATCAGGAAGAAATCCTCCAAAGGCACTGTGCAACAATGCGGAGCGGTGGCACAAATTGACAGTCACAAGACAAGCTGGACGACCTAGAAATAGGAGCTGCCACAACAACTTGCAGCCCTCTAGGTCCCTGAAGGCTGTGAGGGGAAAAATTTATTTTTATTAAACAAGTGCTTCCTGAATTATTGAAGCTCCCCTTCTACTAGAATCACTGTTGAACAGGCACACCGCCCTCCAGCCGAAACCTGCCCAGGGCGACGAACCTAGACCAGTAATTGCCCGAATCCTGAATTTTGCTGAGAAGGAGGCCATCCAGGCCAGGGCCAGAGAATTGACACACTTCGTTGGAGAGATCATAGAATTATGATCTTCCAAGATTATTCCAATGACCTAGCGGCTAAGCGAAAGGCCTTCTCAGAGGTGCGCGGAGATTGCATGACCTGAAGATTCCCTTTATGCTCGCTACCCGGCCATTTTAAAACTTACAATTAATGGCATTCTACGCCAATTCACTACTCCGGAGGCTGCCACAGCTTTTATTTCAACAACATGGCCATCTGACACTGACACCGACCACACACAACCTCGGCCCTCAGGATTGGATCCGATCGACATCCTCAACACTGGGGAGATACCCTAAGGACTACACTGCAGACGTTGCCCAAGATGCCCAGCAAACCACTGGAAGCTCATGGATCAAAGGTGAGAAAGGCAGCTGAAATCCTCGCACTCTAAGCGAGAACACCCCAGGATTGGAGAAGTTTGCCTAGCAATGATGCTCACAGTCTGTAGACAGAAGGAGAAGAAACTGAGTATGTCAGCCCTATTTTTCACAAAATTGTTGACTCTCTCCTGGAGGACCATCTGGATAGTCTTAGTCAGAAGATATGGACACTCACCTGGTTACACTTCCAGTTAACTCCGATGTGGGAAAATCTGAAAATACGCTCAACTCCTGGGCCTCGACTATGGCACCCCCAACCACTTACAGATGCAGACTCGTACACTGGAACATCCTCCTCTTTAACAGGCCATGAACCAGCCCATAGCATGCCTGCAGCACAGCCATCTACCCAAATAATATGCCCAGGTTGACTGGGATGCGAAATTAGATAAGTATTGCAGGTTCTGTGTCTCGGGAGTAAGGAGAGCGAAGTGGGAAGATAAAAGGGTAAAAGCTGAAAGGAGTAAAGGACTCAGAACTCCATCCAAGTAGGTGGAACCTCTGACTAGGCTTTTCTCCCTTCGAGCTTAACCATAACACATAAGACGGGCTGGGCCTCAGACGCCATCCCCAGGAGACATGCATAGAAGTGTTATTTCATGACTGTTACAAACTGTTTAAGTGTTGTCATAGGTTAGCATGTTTATGCTCCCTAAACTGCGATGGCACTTTCCCTTGCTTTAATCTCCTTAGTAGACCTCCCTGTCCCCCGTAATCACACTTAGAGTAATGAGCTAAAATTAGTACCCAGCTACTCTTGAATAACTTTCCAGCCATTAAACTCCTCTCTCTTCTCTTCTTTTTAGATTCTATGTACACTTCCCCATCTGGTTCATAGCCTACCACTTCCTATGGACCCTTCTATCCGAGTTCGGTGGTCTACTAGATGTCCTCATATACAATGGGCTCTGAATAGTGGTACAACAGAAAATTCATGTGTTACTTTGACTGTTTGATGTACTGTCCCTCAGGGTGCTGGAACATGGGAAGCTGATTCTCTCCTCGTAGCCGACACTTTTCCCACCGCCACAGATGCATCAGGGCATAACATTGGCTGGGGATCCAGCCAGTTAAGTCCTCATGCATTCTTTACTTTTGTTTGGTTTGAAACAACAATGTTATTTTCTGTTATTAGTAGTTAGCTTATGCTCTTAGTCTTAATATAAAGGTGCAGGTTCTATTCTATTGTAAGATACCAGAAGTAATCTCCAACAACCAACTGCTATAATACTGATTAGCCTGTTGTACAAACAGTCAGTTCTCCCTCTACCCCTCTTTGGAGGGACAATTTTAGAGTGGGGCCTAGACAACCTTTCAGGTAATCCTTTAGACATTTCTAAACAGAATCCCAAGCCCCCTTCTTGCCTGTACCCAGGAAATTAAATCAGTCCCTATCCACGCCTCTGTACAATAGGACAATATGTTCGAAATTGCATTCCATACCTGGAATGTTATGGGATTAAACTCACCTGTGAAGTGCAAAGATCCTGACCCATTTGAAATTGTTGCATACAAAGTAGCCTTTCTTCAGGAAACTAAATTATCAGGGAGACTACACGTACATGTCCAAGGACTGGGTGGGCCAGCAAGTACATCAATGCTACCTCCAGGAAACGTGGATTCTTATTCTCCTGCATAAATCTCTGCCCAGATCTCTTACTCAAACTCTGTCCAGCTCTGATGGCAGATGGGTAATTGCAACTTTGACACCCTCAGGGTTGATTACCCTTTGTAATCTATATGCCCCAACAAAGATAGCCACACAATTTTTCATAATCTCACTGAGGTGGTACTGAGTTTACCCCGTGATTGTCCCTCCTTATAGGTGGTGATTTTAACTTAACATTAGTCCCCTCACTAGATAGGAATGATAAGGGCACGGAGTCTCATCTCAGGAGTGGAAAAGCAGTTCACCAACTGATTGAGGATCAAGGCCTCACAGACATTTGGAGAGTCTTTCACCCCAGGACGAGGGACTATACTTTTCACTGAGCTAAATACCTCTCACAGCAGACTAGATTTCTGGCTCGGCTCATCTACCATTATGACAAAAGTCCTGGATGTAAATATCCTCCCAAGGGTCATCACTGATCATGCCCTGTTTCCTCCTTATCCAATGGGGCCCTGTATCCCCCCACCTGTCAATGGTGACTGGACCTTCTTCTAATGAGAGACCCAGATTTTATCCCTGAGCCTGAAATGAAGCATCCCTCTTCCTAGCTGAAAACCCCATTTCGGACACATCTGCGAGTAACACCTGGGAGGCATTTAAGGTCACAATGCGGGCGGCATAATGGGCTCACGCAGCAGCTAAACAGAGAGAGAGAGAGAAGACATTTGGCTACTCTTGAGCAAAACTGATAGCTGCTGAAGCTGCCTTCAAGGATATGCCATCCCTTCCCTAAATCTGCTATAGGTCGAACTATTCTGGGCCTAAGGTTTGAGATTAACCAGCTTCTCAATAGGAAAGCAGAAGCAGCATTCTCACCTTAGACATACCTTTTGGGAGGGTGGCGACAAGGGTGGCAAGGTCCTGGCGTACCATCACGGAAACAGCGAGCCAGCAAACACATCTCTGCCCTGAGAGATAACCGAGGGTGCTGCTCACCTCCACGGAGAAGGTTAATGTGACCATGGCTTCCTTCTATAGATCCCTTTATACCTCCACACAGCAGGAGACCCACAGAGAGACTCAGACTTTTCTGGACACTCTCCTTACCTAAATGACCCCACAACAGGCCAGAGCACTGGATCTCCCTATTTCTAGTGAAGAGGTGAGCTCAGCTATCCGAGGTCTGAATCTGGGAAATCACCTGGTAATGACGGCTACACAGCTGATTTCTACCAGGCACTAGCCCCAACGACACACCGATTCTTACAGAAATATTTCAAGAGATAGAGCTAATTGGCACCCTTCCTCCTCTATGAGGGAAGCTACCATTGTAGTCATCCCCAAAAGGGAAAAGATCCTACACACCTGGGCAACTATCGCCCGATCTCTCTCATTAACATGTAACTGTATGCCAAAATTTTGGCATCTAGGTTGAGTCCTTTACTTCCAGATCTCATACACCCATCTCAAGTGGGCTTTATCCCTGGCTGTCTTAGTTTAGACCACCTGAGAACTCTTATTAACTTGATGCACCTTGCCAGATCCCTTCCCACACCAGCTGTGGCCATTGCAGTGGACTTTGAGAAGGCATTCAACTCTATTGAATGGACCTATCTGTATCAAGTCCTTACCCACCTGGAAATGGGCAACAACTTCCTCTCCTAGATACAAGCCATACACCTTCCCATCTGCTAGAGTTAACACAAACTCTACCCTCTCCCCATTCTTGTTGTAAAGAGGGACAAGACAAGGATCCCTTTCTCCCCTTCTGTCTGTCCTGGCTGTTGAGCCACTAGCCAATGCCATAAGAAGTCACCATGATATTGTAGGAATAACAGTAGGACCTCCACATATATACCACTCTTACGTATGCTGATGACCTCCTCCTCCCTTGGCAAATGCCCAGTGCTCCATATCTCCCCTGCTTCTCCTATTAAACTCCTTCTCTGAGTATTCAGGCCTCAAATTGAACCAAAGTAAGACTGAACTACTTCCTGAACAGCCACTGTGATCAGCAGTTGGCAGAAGCAGTAAATCTTCTTTGGGCTCCTAAAGGGATTACCTTTAGGGTATTCTCCTTACTCCAACACTGGACAACCTCTGGCAGGCAAACATACAACCCTTCTTCCACTATCAAGGCAGAATCTGAGAGATGGAAACTTCTCAGGCTTACTCTGGCAGGAAAACTGATGCTATAAAAATGGTCTCAGCCCCAAACTTTTCTATTTGCTAATGCATATTCCCATCACCTACCTAAACAGTGGTGTAAGCCCATAGACAAGATTTTTGGAGACTTCCTCTGGAAGGTACTAAGCCCAGATTCAGTGGCTCCAAGCTCAGGGCCCATTGGAAACAAGGGGTTGGAATCTCCCTGGATTAGAAGGCACTGACGAGGCCTTCTCCAAGCCCAAACAGTCAAATGGATGTCTTCTCTCTCGCCTCTTGCTCCACAGTGGATTCAAATCAAACTAGATATCAAAGGGACTGTACACCCATCCTCACTCCTTTACTCTATTAATTATCCCAAGACAGACCTCCTCCACAAGCCTCACCATGGGCCTTCCTCACCGATGGTACAGGTGTCCAAAACTAATTGGTTTACCTCACATGCAAGGATGAAGATGAACTGTCTTCCACCTGCTCTCATCCCTTTCTGGCAAAATCCATTGATCACTATAGGAGGATGATGGGTCTGTTGGAGATGTTGGGTGACTTTGGGCATCTAAAGACTTGGAGATATCACAGACCAGAACTCTATGGTTCTTCACATTTTCATTCCCTCCAGCAGATATGGGACATTCCCTAATCGGAGTTCTGGAAATACCTCCAACTCAGGCATGCACTCCGCCATCATCTGGACACCCCACCCAATACAAGGAAAATCATCAGCCCTAGAACTTTGGTTACTACACCTGAAAGGCCTTGCAGGGCACATTTATGCCATCCTCAGAGATACACTCCTTCCCAATCTGAGGAAGCAAAACATAAATGGAAAAAATGCTACACCACCCCATTCCTCTAAGGCCTGGGAGCTGAGTGAGACACACACATCTGGTTCAGAGATGCTAGGTCTAGACTTATCCAGAATAAGATCACTCATTCCTGGTACAACACTCTGGTGGTTCTAGCCAAGGCTAAACTGCTGGACTCAGATGATTGTTGGAGATGTCAAGGAGTAGGAGGATTTACTACACATTTTGTGGCTGTGTTCACGGATTCAGCAACTCTGGGCAGAAATACAGGATGATAGCATCCAAGGTTCTGCAACAGCAGATCCTCTCAGTCCCTTTTTCTTTCTCCTTAGAATTAGAGGACCTTCCAAAGTTATCCTTTTTGAACTCAGATGGCTTGTCCTTTGACCATTCAAACAAAGAGAGCTCTGCTTTGTAAATGGAGATCCGAATAATCCCCACACTGACAGAAATTCTGGCCTCTCTCTCAGTCCTTGCCAAATTGGATAGGCTTTCTCATCTCCAAAACTACCAACTCTCCAAATTCAGACTATGTTGGGCCCTTATCTGAGCTATGTAAATCCCCAGGTAGGCATAGTATGAGTATTCCTTGCTGGCCTACTATGTGCAGAGGATACAATCTTTACACATAATGCAGACAATAGCCCCTGTAGGGAGCTTAATAACCTTGTAGCATACCAGGACAGAATGATTTTTAAAGACCCCTATAATGCCTTAGCTGTCAGGGAGTTCAACTTATAATGTCTAGATACAGGAAAGGACCCATTATCCCAACATACACACATAACAACTGTGGTTTTGGTATTCAGTACATGTCTCTAAAGGTATTTCAGCATAGATATATGTCACTCCAGCTATCCAACAGATTCTTTGGGACTATTTGCTTCTGTTCCAGATACTCTGGACCTTGCTGAACATACTACACACAGAACTTGGTTCCTCTCCTGAAGCCTTGAAGAAGGATTGGTCTGAATCAAATAAGAGGCCCACCAGGTGTGCTTATGTTTCGCAATGATTAATGGAGAGAAGCTCCTCCTGGTGAGTACAATTATAAGATGTTGCCCTTTGAGATACTGAATAGTAGTAGTATAGCTTCTGTACCTGCCTTGCTTACTCTCAAATTGAATCTATGTATAATACTTTATGGTTACTTCTGTATAATGTTAGCTTCTCTTTTAAAGTGGACCTATGCACATGCATTTGGCATGATCCTTGAACATTTAGGTCATAAGTTGTATGTTTAGACATTTTCTGAAAAATAATAAAATATCTCAACAAAAAGAAATACAGTTACTCATTTGATGTTGTTTCTTCTAGTGATCCATCAATTAGCCTTATAAACCATGACCCAGCCTCCCATTCCAGAAGCTGAAAAAGGTTCACACAAGAATCAGTTCTTTCTTTGAGGTTGCTTGAGTATTATTTATTGCAGTTCCTCAGCAATTGTTGAAATGTGACCATTATAATTCCACATGATGTCTGGCTTTATTTATTTATTTGAAAATTGCTGACTGGGAGAGGCACACAGAGCCAAGGCTTGTTTCCAGGACACCAGGGGCAAGAGAACAGGAGATACAACAAGACACTCTACAGTTACATTACTCAGGGCAAAAAGTGCTGTCAAAGTACAGTAATGATGCTAATGCAAGCAGCAAGGCACAGTGAGCAGTAGTAATGTACCAACAGAGAAACCCATGCAGGGAAGGATGGCAGTGAAGGCGTTGAGTGAATGGGAGCCTGGATACAGACTAAGGAGAATCCAGAGGAGGCCCAACACATTGACAGTATGTTCTCAAGCAGGGAAGTGTCAGGGTGGGGGATAGGAGCAGGTGTGGGAAGAGAGTTTCAGCTGGTGCCTGAGGGAGCCAGGGTGGTTTATAGATGGAAGTTGAGGGAGCAGGTTCCAGATTGTGGGAAGGTGATAGAAGAAGACTGATTGCCCAGTAGATAAACGGGAATGTGAAACAGAGAAAGTGCAATGATCCCTGGTGAGGGGTTGTGGCGCAGTTAGGCTACACCCTCAGCTGTGACTGATGGACCACTTTTCTATCTCCTTATTTCCTAGCTACCAAAACATCTGTTGCACAACAGTTAATGCTTTTCTTTTGCATTTCTTCTCCTCCCCCACCCTAGGCTGGCCACCTAGTGTAGCTCTTTACTGTCCCTACTAAACTTCCTACTAGTTCTCCCTTTTCATTCTTTTCCATTTCCATCCATCCAGTTCCTGGAATGATGCCAAACACCCAGAAAGGTGTTGTGTAAGTGCATAAGTGTATTTTGTGTACAAAAACATGAAGGCTATTTTAAATAGGAATACATACAGTTAATAATGTATTTTTAAAAGAGTCAGAAGCTATATAAATAATTTAATAATTAGTACAGTTATAGAAATCCTCACGGTAGTTTCATAAATTCACATTATAAACCTTTTGCTATATAAGGTTCTACATTTGAGAATGTGGCATACTTTGCTTAGTCACTGTGGATGGAGATATAGAAAGTCAATTTCTGTGGAAATATACACTGTACCTTTAACTGAACCAGGAAATCCTCTGAAACAACCCCCGGTTTTGAAACAACATGTTCAAACATGATTCAGCATGTCCAGATTTATAAATAGAAAAGGGCTCAGTGAGGTGACCCACCAAAAGATATAAAAACCTCTTCACTGAGTTCACTTCAGTTCAGTCCAGTGGCGATCAGCCTTGAGAGAGGAAAAGAGAGGCAGACAAGCTGCTGAATGCAGATGAGAAGGGTCTTAGGAGCTCTAAGATCCAGGACTGTATTATGGGAGAAACTACTGATGTTGAGTAGTGATTTCCTTTACAATTGTTTTGTTTTCATTTATTATTTTCAAACTTTGAAAATAAATATCACACCATGGTGTGTTTTAAACTTATAAATTTGCCTTATCTGAAGTGTATTCCCACATGCTGTGACAAACTTTGTGTCAGTAGTGGGATGGTACTGGTTGCCCAGAGAAACAAGGGGAGACCAGTACCCAGATACCAGCCCTGGTATCCAGACATAGGGACAAAGAGCAGGATGGCATACCTCTAGGATCTTGTGGATGCCAAGGATCTGTTGAAGGAGTATGGCTTACTGGTCTGCATACCAGAGCCCAGGTGAGAGTACTGGAGAGGAATTACTAACCAGATTTGAGTTTGATAGAATGCAGAGGTGGACCAGTGCCAGAGAGAGGCAGAGCACCCTGGCCAGGTACTGATGGAGGGTTCCCAACCACAGGATTTCATGGCAGAGGACCAGGATCCATAGGTTGTAGAGGAGGATGACCCCTTGATGGAACCTTTGTTGCCATTCACTTTTGAAATCCATAGTTGCCCAAATTTCTGGGCTGCTACTACTTGGAGGACAATGAGATGAAGGCCCCAGGTAAGACTGTGTCAGGACATTTGCATACTGAGGTGAAGACTACAAACAACAGGGAAGACACCATGGTGGTTGAAAGGACTTTCCATGTTTTGAACCCCCTGTGATATGGCATGAAACATATGAAACATGTATTGTTTAAAATGAATATAGCATTAAGGATGGTGTTGAGTACAGTCAGTTGAGGTACCAGAATGGTGTAAGGTTGAAAGGAAACCCTGGTTTGTTAAAAATAAGGCTGAATGGAAACCCCAAAGGTTTTGGAGTTAGGAACTGGCTGGTTAATGTTCAGCATGAGAAGGTTCCTTGTCTACCAGAAAATATATGAAAGGAAATGGATAAATGAAATGTATGAAATGATTACAAGAAATGTATAATATATAATAAATGTCTATACTGTATGATATAAAATGAGGAACCTATGGTTATGGAGGATTTAGTATGGGGTGGAACCTACAATTGGGCCCCTGAGTGGAAACAATGTGTTAGAATGGTGTTAGAGCTGGGTACAACTAGCCCCAGAGAAAGTTGTGGTATAGGCCCACATGGTTGCCCTGATAGCTAGATGGAGGAAGCTCAAGTCAGCATAAAACTGCTGTGTATTACTTCCTCTTTTTAATGTACTGAAGAAGTATGATGAGTGGTACAGAGGGCTGAAATGATGCCAAGTGATGGGTATGGAGTAAGCTTGAAGTCAGCATAAAACTGATGTGTATTACTTCCTCTTTTTAATGTAATGATGAAGGTACAATAGTAGGTGCACAGGGCTGAAACGATGCCAAGTGAAGGGTATGGAGGAAGCTAAAAGTCAGCATAAAACTGCTGTGTATTACTTCCTCTTTTTAATGTACTGATGAAGGTACGATAGTGAGTGTACAGGGTTATGAAACAATGAAAAGTGATAGGTTTTGAAATGGTGCCAAGTGAAGGGTGCTGAAACAATGCCTATTGATGGGTGCCTGATATTACATATGAAGTGTCTGAGTCATAGTAACCAGAGTGAAATAATTAGGGAATAGAAAGTCACTACAGACTGAAGTCCCTGAGAGTATAGGTGGGTACTGTGCTGAACTGTATCACAGCCCTAGGATAATGTTGTGAAAGTATTGTATGCAATAACTTGGTATGGTGGAGAATGCTAAAAATAGCTGATTTAAGGGACCCTGGGGTGAAGCTTTCATAGTGGGTGAGAAAAGTTCAACCAACCCCATTCTAATGTTTTGGTAGCCAATTTATAACTGAGAGGGGTTCTTGAAAAACAGTATAGTTTTGAGAACTATTTTTTTTAAGGAGGGAGATGTGTGGTGGTTAGGCTACACTCTTGGCTGTGACTGATGGACCACTTTTGCTAGCTAAAACTTTTTGCAACAGTTAATGCTTTTCTCTTTGCTTTTCTTCTATTTCCCCTACCCTAGGTTGGCCACCTAGCGTAGCTCTTTACTATCCTACTAAACTTCTGCTAGTTCTCTTTTCATTCTTTTCCATTTCCATCCATCCAGTCCCTAGAATGATGCCAGACACGCAGAGAGGTGTTGTGTAAAGTGCATAAGTGCATTTTAAGTACAAAAAGCATGAAGGGTATTTTAAATAGCAGGAATGAATACAGTTAATAAAGCCTTTTGAAGAAAAATGATTCAGAAGCAATATCAAACTAATCATTTCATGATTAGTACAGTTATAAGAAATCCTTAAGATATTTTCATAAATTCACATTATAAACCTGTTACTGTATGAAGCTAAACAAAAACTGTGGAATGCTTTATAAAAGTGCTTAGTCACTGTGGATCAGAGATATAGAGGTCTGAAGTTTATTACCACATGCTGTGACAAACTTGGCATGAGAAGTGGGATATATCAACTCTTCACTGAGTTCACCTCAGTCCAGTGGGACTCAGTCCTGAGGGAGGAGAAAGGCAGACAAGATGTTGAATGCAGATGAGAAGAGTCATGGGAGCTGTAAGATCCAGGACTGTATTATATGAGAAACTACTGATGTTAAGTCATTTGGACTCCATGAATTTTTCTTTTGCTTCCTGTAGGTACTTGTAACTAATTCCAGGCCGCCCCTGAAAAAGGGACTGTCATGGTCTCAGCTGGCCTACCCAGTTACCAAAATTTAAATAAATGAATAAGTAGTGATTTTCTTAGCACAATTGTTTTCTTGTTTTCATTTATTATTTTTCTAACCTTTGAAAATAAATATCATACCACTGTGTGTTTTCAACCTCTAAATTTGCCTCATCTGAAGTTTGTTCTCACACGCTATGACAATTCCACACGCTGTGACAGGGGTGAGCATGAAGGAGGGGAATGGGAGAGAGGTGTGAGGAAAGTATTAGGAAGGAACCAAACCAGTATTTGTAAATGAAGCAGGACCACTGGAACTGGTGAGGTTAGGGAAGAGGAGGACGAATTAAGAGCAATAGAGGATCAATGGTAAGTACAAATTTGGATGTTTTTAAGAATTGTAAAGAAAATTAAAAAGAAATTTTGTTAGCCATTTAGCTACTTTTAGTGGTCACTGTTCCCTGGCTATAGACACAAATCTGATTTTAGAATAGCAGGGAGCATGACTATGGTGCAGAGTTTGAACTTGTATTCTAAATTCTACTAATTAGCATAAAATTATATCTCCAGTGCATGCAGTCTACTGGGATGATATAAATTGTCAGCAGAATAAGGACCACTAGGCCCATCTAGTCTGCCCTCAAGCCCTATACTTGTTTGTGACCTCTGACCCTAAGTGGTCAGTGGTTTCATCCTCCTTCCCTCCTCAAAGGTTACTGTATGCCAATCCCAGGCATGTTATAACGTCCATTGTGCTTCGCCCACCCCTCCTGTGGCAAGGTATTTCATTTGTCCACCACCATCTCTGTGAAGAAAAACTTCATCACATTTCCCCTTAACCTGCCTCCCTCCAGTTTCCTTTTTTTCAGTTCAATGTTTATTGAAAAGTTTTCATTAGAGGACTGTTACAATGTTGTTAGAGATGAATGAAAACATTGAGTCATAACAAGACTGTCCTCCCCTTGTTTTCTCCTCCTCCCTCCCTTCCTTCACCCCACCCTAACCCTGCAAGCACAGCATCTTCAAGGAAATAATTTATCTGCCATAAAAGGTTCCAGTGCATATCAATTATAAAGAGTATAGAGTATAAAGGGTTCCAGATTTTCTTGAACTTTTCTAATCTATTAGTCAGACTTGCTACCATTTCTCTGTTTTGAGGTTGGCTAAAAGTTCAGTAAGCCATTCCCATAAGGGATTACATCCTGATCTATCCAATGTCTCAGTACCAGCTTTTTGACTGACATAGAAATGAGACCCATATAATATTTGTGCCTAAGAACTGTAATTCCTGAAAAATCACCTAACAGGCAGACTTCGGGAGTAAACAGATCCTCTAGACCTAAGAGAGGGTCAGATCTTCATTTAATCATGGCCCATAAAGGAGCCACCTTAGGACAGGACCAAAAATATGGTATAGAATGCCGTGCTCTTGGCGGCAGCGAGTACATAAGGTGAGGGTATTAGACCAAGTTTGGCTAATTTTTGAGGAGAATAATACAAATTGTTAAGTATATGCACCTGCATAAGCCTTAGTCTGTCCTGGGTTATAAACCTATGCAGTTTTGCCATAGGACAGCCAATCTATCATGAGATGTGGGAAGAAAGTGGACCAGTAAGTCATGGGACCAAAGCAGTCCAGGTGAATCCAATTAAATAAGATTCTATAAATCTTGAAACCCCTGTGGAAGGCCCACTAGGTGGCTCAGTTCTCTTTGAAATGGGGGCATGCTGCTGAGATGGGATCTGTTCCCAGTACTTTTATAAGAAGATGTCTCATTTGCAAAACCTTAAAAACATGGACATTAGGGATATTAAACTTGTGCATGATTGCAACGGTGGAAGCATACAACCACCTTCTGTAACCAGATAAGCAAGTTGACCTTCCCTAGGTAAGGTAACCAATAAGGAGAAAGAACTTTGCTATCAATCTTAAAACTAGGATTACCTCATATAGGTTGTGATAGATCAATGGTGTGTTTATATTTAACAAAATTGCAAAGTTGGGAGTGTACCTTTATTAATATAGCAATTGGGTATTTCTCAAATTGATGGAAGAGCACTTTCCTTTACATGTAAAAGTGCCACTGGAGATAGACCACTGGAGTGAATCTGGGCTAATTCAATGTTCAGCCACTTTGGGGAGTAAACGGAGATTCTGGTGAGAGCTATCTAACATATTTATTGGTGTGACTAGCCCAGAAGTAGAGGCCAATGTGAGGAAGATGAAATCCTCCTCTAGATTTAGGAGCAGCTAGTTTGTGAAAGCTAATCTAGGTGTTTTATTGGACCAGATATATTTAATGAAAAGGCTGTGTACTTTTTTAAACCAGGACAAAGGGAGCCACGTATTAAGTAGACAAAGAGGGTAAAGAGGCATGGAAAACATTCATTTTAAGTAAATTAATCCTGCCCGAAATGAAGATTGGGAGGGTAGACCAGCGATTTAAGTCTTGACTAATTGTATGCACTGGGAATTCAAATTAAGTTTTAAACATTTGCCTGAATTTCTTGTGAATTCAATACCTAGATATCTTAGGAATCCTATTTCCTGGAGATTCCTAATGCTAATATGGCGGTTTAAATATTTTATGGTTAAGGAAAAACAATTGTCTTACTAACATTCAATTTATAGTTTGATAGTTGACAAAATGTTTTAATAATTTCTAGCATTGGGGATGGATGTGACCGGATGGGAAAGTTGAAGAAGGAGGTCATCTACATATGCCAAGACCTTTACTTCCTGAGATTGTAAGGATGCCCTGAATCAACTGGCAATTGTCCAGTCTATGGATCAATGCCTCCAGATAAAAATTGAAGAGTAGTGGGATGAGGGCAGCCTTGCCTCATGCCTGAGTACAGTGTGATACCTCAGCCTATATATCCCAGCATGCCACTGGCCCTCCCTGGCAGCCTTTGTACTCTGCTTGAACACCTTTAGGTCATCTGAAATGATGACTCCCAGGTCTCTTTCTTCCTTGGTGATTGTCAACACCCTCCACCATCCTGTATGTTTCCCCTGGGTCCCTCTTCCCAGGTGCATTATTTTGCACTTCTTTGCATTGAACCCGGTTGCCACACCTCAGACTATTTTCAAGCTTTCACAGGTCCCTCTTCATTTCTCTACCCTTCTGGAGTATCCACCCTGTTGCAGATCTTGGTTTCATCCGCAAACAGGCAGACCTTTCCTCCAGCACTTCCATAATGTCACTGATGAAGACATTGAACAGGACTGATCCCTGAGGTACCTTACTGGTCATCCCCCCTTCCTGGATTAGATCCCATTTACCACCACCCTGTCTCCTGTCTGCTAGCCAGCTTCTAACCCATCTACCATCCTGTGTCCCATACCCAGACTAATCATCTTGTTAAGCAGCCATTTATATGGAATGGTATTGAAGGCTTTGCTGAAATCGAGGTAGGTGATGTCCACCCCACCCCGATTTAGTTTCTTCATCACCAATCAAAAAAGCTATAAGATTCATTTGACATGACCTTCCTGCTGTGAATCCATGCTGCCTTGGATCTTGGGTATCATTGGCTTCCAGGTGTTCCACAATTCTTTTTCAGCAGTGCCTTCATGATCTTCCCAATACTGAGGTTAGACTGACCGGCCTGTAGTTTCCCAGCTCCTCCCAACTTCCACTTTTGTATAAATGAACTACATTTGCCCTCTTTCAGTCCTCTGAACCACTCCTGTGTTGAGTGACTCTGTGCCCAAAGCTGCCAGAGGTGCTGCTAGTTCACTATGCAGCTCCTCAATATCCTTGGGTGTATGCCATCTGGCCCCATAGCTTTATCCACTTTCAGCTTTGAGAGATCCTCCAGGACTCTCTCTACTGTGACTGGTTTCTACCTCTCCCCCCTTTGAATCTGTTGCCCAGCTGTGGTCCCTGACCTCCCTCTTCAGTGAATACTGAACAAAAGTATTTGTTCAGTCTTTCTGCCTTCTCCTGGTCTCCCTCCTTACATTGTCCTTATCCCTTTGAGCCTTACTGTCCCTCCCTCATTTTCTTCTTTCACTGATATACCTATAGAATGTCTTGTTCCCTTTCTTCACTGTCTGCGCTAGTCCCTCCCAGTCCATGCCTTAGCAAGCCTAACAGACTTACCTGCTTCCCACAGACACTCAAGGTACACTTCCCTGTCTTCCTCCCTTTGGGTCTCCTTATACTTCCTGAAACTCAGTCTTTTAGCTCTTACTTTGTCTGTTATTTCTTTTGAGAACCATAGCAGATTCCTCCTTTTCTTCCTTTGGACACCAACCTGATGCATTGGGTCGTCACTTCACAATGATGCCCTTTAGTTTCCCCACTGCTTTTCAACTCCCCTCTTACCCCCCCCTTCTGTAGGTCTACTCTGATACACCTACTGATTTCAGCGAAGTCGGCCCTTCTGAAATATATTACCTTCACCTTTGTGTGACTAGCTTGTGTCTCTGTTCCCATGCTGAGTCCCATGATGTGGTGGTGGTGGTGGTCGCTGGATCCTAGCTGACCCTTCAACTGGATGTCTGTGACTCTGTCCCCATTGGTTAGTATGAGGTCCAGAATTGCTGTGCCTCTGGTGGGAACACTCACTACCTACCTGAGGCCTGTCCCTGTAATGAATCCAGGATGCCATGACTCCTGGATGATGTAAGCTATTGGGATTGTCCAATCCACGTCTGGATATTGAAATCCCCAGCAGTAATACCTCACCCTTGATGCCATCTTGTGAATCTGTCTCCTATCCCCCATCCCCTTTCTCCCCTGTGCTGGAGGTCTGTAAATCACCCTTGTGTGGATTGCTGTGCCATTGCCTGGCTCAAGGGTGACCCACAATGCCTCGGCCTCCCCCGCCTAACTTGTACCTCTGTTGCCTTAATACCTTCCCTGACATACAAGGCCACACCTTCTCCTATTTTATCCCCCACGATCCCTTCTAAACAGAGCATAGTCTGGTACATTAATGTCCCACATGATTTGAGGTGCATCACATCTCCGCTATTGCTGCTGTGTCCAGGTCTGCCTACACTAATAAGGCCTCCAGGTCTAGGATTTTGTTTCTCAGGCTTCTGGCATTTTCACCATGGCCTTCTGTTCTGATGCCCTCCTTTCTCTGCACTTTCTTAAGACTCATTGATGGATATCTGAGAAGAAACAGCATTCCTACAGTGAGAATTTTTTCCTTTCTTACTGCCTTAACATTCTATGATATTAGTAACACCATACGAGGCTGTTCAGATGAATAACATGGAACAGTGTATATGACGTTACAGAATGTTTTAGGAAAATGAAAAGAAAGAGCAGTAGCTGGTGAAGAGGTAGAACTGCATATCTGATGGCACCCAGCTGAGTTATTGATTTATCAAAATTGGTCAAAGCATTTTGGAACACATAACTGGCATGAAATGGAAATTGGGAGGGTAGTTAACTATCTAAAATAATGTTCTTTCACATTTTACATGCCACAGGAGAGTAAAAGGGACTAGGATTGAAATTAATGCCCTCATAACACCTGTAACCCCAAATTGGGGGCTAACATTATGCCCATTTTTCCATTGCCTCCGATCCGTTGAGCACTTCCTTAATGCCTGCCAGGTTCCCAATTTCTGTCCCATTTCACCACCACAGCCCAGGTGCAGAATGTGCCCCAAGTGTCTCAATTAGCCCCAGTGTACTGGTTTGCCCATTTGGACTAAAAGTTTAATTGCAATCTGCTGCCATTTTTGCATTCCTGTGCTGGTGGGCAATCATTCATGTGCACCTGCGCTTTGATTTCCTGACGCTCATTTTGAGGTCAACCAAGAATGGATTCGGCAGTCCCAGTGCCTCCTCTTCTCTGTGGGGACTGGTGATCTCAGCTAGGGCCAAGAGAGCCCTTGTTCTATTTTTAAATAAAGAGTGCCAGGAAGTGCTCCGGATCAGGGCTCATGAATATTAATGAGCAGAGCCCTGATCTGTTATGAATATTAATGAGGGTTCTGTCTGCCTCAGGGCACTGCTGTTTCAGGGCTAAGAGTTTTCAGTGGCTGCTGCAAAGGTAAAATGTAAATAAATAAAATAGAGCAGCAGCTACGGAACACTTGAGGGGGCTAATGCATGGGAAATAATTAAGATAAAATATATATTTCCTGGCTGCACCCGTTAGCACTGGGTCTCAAATAAAAACCTGTCTGCTGTGGTGTGATTTGGCCACCAACAGCATGGAAGCTAATTTCAGTGCTCTATCCTCAGGGAATAATCCTAGGTCTGCCACCCCAAGCGCAGGACACTGCCCCTCTAAAAGTCTCTGTAGTGTGAGTAACTTACCCCCAACCGTCCGATGTAACAATCTTGTGAATCCATGGCATAATTTATGTATACAAAGTGTCGGTTATCCACAAGTTGAACTGGGACTCAGACCCGACAGGCCTGCTGCTCAATTTTAGTCCATTGGTCCCTAGCGACCGGGCCATAGAACTCGGAGCAACTTGGAGAAGGTGCTGGGGCTCACAGCATTTGTGGCACTCCACTATCCTCCAGCATGGCCCACTCAGCCCCACAGACACCACAGCTACTGCCCACTGGAGGAGTAGTCCCCCACAGTCAGCATCCGTGAGGGACTCACTCCAGTATATCACCCGCGATGCTCAAGTGTTCTTAATGCAGGTAGATGACATAAGTGCAGCCCTGACTAGCACCATCGCAGATGTCAAGGATTTACAAGACCACATTAATTTTTCAGAGCAGAGAGTGGATACCCTGGAGGAACAGCAGAAGGCCATTTGGCAGAAACTCCAGGTTCACGAATTCAGGCTGGCCACATTGTGGGACAGGGCTGAAAACCAGGAAAACCAGGGACGCTGAATAACATTCACATTATTGACATCCCGAAGTCTGGAAGCTCAAAATATGAAAATATTTCTTAATGAGGCTATACCTCTTATGTTGGGAGAAAGATAGAGAGGCCAGTAGAGGTAGAGAGAGCCCACCGCTAGCCCCCCAAGCGGAAGGATCTCGACAGGCTCTGAAACCGATAATAGCTATTTCCTATGTTATTCCACTAAAGAAAAAATTCTTCCGAGCTGCTAGGGATCTGGGTGAGATTCTGTGGCAAAGAGCTCGAATGTCCTTTTATAGGACTTTAGCCAGGAAGTGGCCATAGGACGAAAAGCTTTCCTACCCATTAAAAATATCTGAAATGTCACCACTTTCTACAGATTTAAAACCTTACCCAGTTACAGGTCTCAAAGATGATAGAGATCGTAGCCTGGCACCCTGGGGAGATTGAGAGATGGGTTAGTAAGTTCTGGCCTGCCCTGCCTTCTCCGACTACAACTCCCAAGAAGCTGTGAAAGCCTGCAAGAGCATCCTTCCCTAAAGGGAACCAGAGAGCCGAGATGCTTCTCCCAGGAGATCCTATTTCTGGACGGACCGTTCCCTCTGAATCATGTTCCCCAGTCCCTGGAAACCAGCTGCCATTAATTTTTTGCTTTCTGCCATAGCAGGGCCAGATCCTTCATCTGGGAGCCCAGTCCTGCCACCTCGCACTGCTAATTCTGCCCAACACCACCGACCATGCTCAGAAGTAGCGAGTGACTGTCACCAGAGCAGCAATGCACAGTCCCTCCTGCCAAAGTCTCTCATGAGGACCCCCATCAGATGAAGATGGAGATCAATATATGGGCGCCATCACAGACTCCATGGATACTGGTCATGTTACAGACTGATCAGACATCCCAGATCGTCCCTCGTTGAGGCTGTGACACTGTCGGCTCCTTATCAGCTCTGATCTCCAGTCGCTTGCTGCAGCCTTATCTCCCACATGAACTATCATTGAGGGCTTCACCAGGACTCTGCCTTAATATGGACCAGTAGCTTTGGCTGATTTACCAACCACAGTGTGCCATAATCTTGTTGGTTCTCATTTGGTAAATAGAGGAATGCTGGACCCACATTTGTCCATACCCCCCACCTCTAGCCTCCTCCTCTCAAACTTCTCTGCTGGACTCCCTCCACTTCCTTCACATTTCCTCCTCCTCCCTCTCCCATGGGTCTGTTCCCTACTTGCCTGTGAGTATACCGAGCTGGCTGAATAGTATATCTAAGGCTATTCTCAACCTAAAACAAGGAGATGTTGAATCAATGTTGGGGCCCCCCTTTGTCTCCAGCCCTTTCCTTCCCATACTTCACCCTCTTCCCTCCTCCTTCCTCTTTTTCCCTCCTCTTCCCACCCCAGACCAGGAGCCTGGCCATGGGTTGGTTCTACCAGCCAAGGAAGAGTTTGTTCTGTGCCTCTGGTACCTTATTACTACTCCGTGGGTGCTCAGTGTGCGTAGCTGAGGACTCCATCTGTCTTTTAGAGACCTCTTTGCAATAAACTCACCACCCTTTGAGTGTGTTTACACTGTTTGGTGTTTACTCTGTATACAGTTGTATATTATTACTTGCTTACTCTTACAGTTATTGGACAATTAGTCCGGTTGTTATACTGTTAATAATTTGTTATTTTCTCTCCTTTTTCAGACTGGCATGGTTGTCTCTACTGTAAAACTAGGTTGTTATTCCTGTTTACTCTACACAAGACTCTCTGTGTTTGCACCTTCACTCAGGTCAGCCTAACTCTCTTATTTCACCTTGGACTCAGCATCCCTCCTCTTATGCAGGTACCTGTTTTCTGGTCTGGACTGTACCTCTGGTGGGTGAATACTCTGTTTCCTTCTCTTGGGGGCAGAGACAAGGCTCCCCAGATTACACAGAGTGTTGCGTTTGGGTTCATGGAACATAAAGGGCTTAATCACCCCATTAAATGCACTAAGGGCTGCAGCATCTGCATTCACTCGAGACGGATGTAGCTTTGCTGCAGGAGACCCACTTGACTAACAAGACAATCTGATGGCTTTGGAAATCGTGGGTGGGCAAAGTGATATTGAGCTTGACCATTACCAAACAGAGAGGGGTAGCCATTCTACTTCAGTGCTCCTGCCCATGGGTGGAGGAGGAAGTCCAAACCAATGCATCTGGAAGGTGAGTGGCCGCCACTTCTCCTTTCCAGGGGTGAATTAATTTTAGTGAATGTTTATGCCCCAAACACAGATAGCGTAGATTTTTCCTAGGTCTCGCTCAGGCTATTGCCTCATTAGCTACATCCCATCCACAAATTCATATCTTGATTGGAGGAGACTTTAACTTAGTTTATGATATATCCCTGGGCAACCAAAGCCAACTCCGAGACTCACACTAAAGCCAGCTGGCGCTGCAGGAGATGATGGATGAGTGGCGCTTGATCGATGTGTAAAGCGCAACCATCCAAATGGGCATGACTACATCTATTTCTCCCCAACGCACTCTACCCATAGCCAGATAGATTTTTGGTTGAGTAATGCTGCTACGGTGAGTGGTCTGTCTCTCAGATTGACAGTATCCTAATCTCTGACCATGCCCCTATCATGGTGACATACACCTCACCTTACCCCTCAGTCATCTGGGACCCACTGGCATTGCGACCCGACACTACTACGAGACCCTCAATTTGGTCTATCAATAACTTAAGCAGTCAAGGATTATTTCTTGCTCAACTCCAATGCAGGGATGCCCTGGAACTGTTTAGGAGGCCTTTAAGGCAGTCCTCTGAGGCCATATAATCTCCTTTTCAGTTGCCAAAAACAGGGCATGTAAAGCTACACGGATCAGCTGCAATCAGAGATTGCGGGCTCAGAGTCCCACTTCAAAGCATCCCCAGCGGTGGCAAGAGATTAATCCCTGATCCGTCACATAGTTGGATTAAAATACCCGATTAATGCCATTCTACAACAAAAGGCTGAGTGGCTCTCTTGCATTCTAAACATACTTACTGGGAAGGGGGCTAAGAGGGCAGGCTGCTGGCCTACCAGCTAAAGCAACGTGCTGCAACCCATATCCATGCCCTGCAGATCCCATGGGACAAATTGTGTCTGACCCAAAGGAGAAATAGTACGATGCAACAGTACTACCAGTTTCTCTACCAATCACAGTCCTCACTGGCCTCTGTGCAGTTAGCCCACAGACTAAATCACTTCTGCCACTGGGATTCAGTACCCAATCTGACACCCGAACAAGTTATTGTAGTATGCTAGATGCACCAATTTGAGGAAGAATTACGCCTAGCTCTTTCACAAAGGCCTGGGGTAAAGCTCCAGGTCCCAATGGAATGACGTTGAACTCTGTCAGGCCATTAGCCAGGTAATAGTTCAACTGTTACTCCTTGCCCTGCAAGAAGCACATTCTGTAGGCACCCTTCCACCCACTGTGAGGGAGCTTTAGTCACCCTGCTTCAAAAGAAATCATACGACCCACTGGATTGTGCAAACTTTCTCCTATTTATCTCCTGTCTGCTGACACCAAAATTGTAGCTAAGGTTCTGGCCACTAGAATCATTAATGTACTGCCTCCATCATTCATCCGGCCCAGGTTGGCTTTATGCAAGAGCAAATCCGTGCAGATAACTCCAGGTTGCTCCTTAATCTGAAATGGCGTGCATCCTGCTCTAAAGTTCCAATGGCTGCATTTGCTGTATATTTTAAAATCCTTTGATTCAGTAGAGTGGACTACCTGCACGAGGTACTCTGACTCTATGGTCTTGGCTCTCATTTCAGACAATGGGTGGCTACACTATATAGCTCTCCTCTGCCCAGAATCATGACTAATTCGGATATCTCACCATCTTTCCGCCTTCACAGAGGCACTCGTCAAGGTTGTCTCCTCTCACCCCTGTTATTTTGGTGGCTCTATATCCTCTGGTAAGGAGGTTCCTGGCTGCTAAGGATATATCTGAGATTAGCACGTCCGGGTAAATAGTATTTGGTAGTAGCCTATGCTGAGAATTACTGCTACCCTATTGCACCCACCATGCTCCATGCCTGCAGTACTAGCAATCTTACAGGACTTTGCCAGTCTCTGGACTGCAAACCAATAAAAAACTACTTAACCCCCTTAACGTAGCCTGTGCTGATGCACGTCTCAAGAGCTTGCCAGTTCAGGCTACAAAGTTTCACATATCTAGGGTCAAATCCTATTCAGTTGGGGACGAGATCGAAGAGGCCAATTTCTCAGCGGTCTTAGCCCAATTAGCAGCAGAGATTGAGAGAGTTGCAAGTTGGAGCTCTCACTACCAGGAAAGTAGCAGCAATATGTATGCTATTCCTACCAAGGGTGGCTTACCTCCTTAAAAATCTTTATTTATTTATTTACTTATTTTATTTAGTTTTTGTTGACCGGTAAGTGCACTAGACAGATTCTGCCTATTTTCAGGAATGACCCGAGGAGGGAGATACAGATTAATGCCAACTGACCTTGAACCAGATTGAGCTGTTGGTGGTATTTTTAGTTTGTGGCTGCCCATAAATGGTTTATGTGTATGGAAAAGCCGATGTCACATTTCCTGTGGAAGGAAGCCATCCAGATGGAGCTACAATAAGCTACAGGCCCACTGTACTTGAGGCGGTATAGGCCTGCCATGGATCCAGGGTACCACTTGGCTTACATGACTGCACAGGCCACTAAATGGTTCATTCCCTCACACCATCCTCCTGTCTGGATAGAATTGAAGCTACCATTGTGGGAACCCACCTACTCAGATCCCTACTGTCCAGTGACATAAAACTGGCTACTAACTGGACACCAATTATACATGAAACTAAGCATGCCTGGTCAGACTTATGACCCTTTCAATACTCCTCAATGGATGTGGGCCCCCCATCTGCTACGCTACATTGTGGGACAGTAGACTCATAACTGTAGGAAATGAGCCCCTACACTGGTCCCCTTGAGCAACACGAGGCATTCTCTGGGTGCAGGACCTCTATATGCCCATTTCTGCAGCACGTAGTGATTTGAGCAGGTCAGAGTAAATTCAACCTCCCTGATCAGGACTTCTGGAAGTACTTGTAGTTACGTGGTGCAATCCATACCATTCCAGCGTGAGGCAGCCTGGACTCTAAATGGCAGTGGCTAGACTTGCTGCACGAATCTTCCTCTGCCCTGGGTCTAGCAGGATATTTCTACAGAACCTGGCAGGACTTCCACAATCTGACTTTACAAGTTCCTCAAGTCAAATGGGCATTAGATATTTACTTGGTTTACTTGGTTTATAGGACAAAAGAAGGCTGTTTGCCCATCGAGATTGTTCTCCATATTGATGGATCATTTACCATATCCCGCTCATCCATCCATTTATCTAATTGTTTTTTAAAATTGTAATATTAGGTGAATATGAACATAGATATCTCTGAGGAATCCTGACCTGTTACCTTAAGGCCATGTGTCTTACTTACAAAGATGTAAAAGCCACTTTCTCCGGCAGAAAATAGTGCTCAGATGGTATAGGACACCAGCCTCTCTTCAATCGATAGGCTCCTCTCCCCTCAAACAGTTGGAGAAGTAACCAGTCACTGGCTCACCTTCTGCACATCTTGTTGCAGTGCCCCCCTACTTGTTGCCTTTGGACCTCTATAGCAAAAGTGCTGCAGAGTGCTAGGTCAACCACTTTCACTCTCAGACCCTAGGCTGGTCCTCCTCACTAACTTCCCTACCTAAGGCGCACCAGGACTGGTTAATGTTTGCCTTGCTGGAGGCCAAGTGCTTGCTCCTTATGCATTGGAGGCAACCGACACTTCCAGCACTATCAGCCTGGCATGCAGCTCTGGCTCAGTTAACCACCTTGGAGTGATTGTCTTATAAGATTAGAGTCAACCTCGGTATCTCTGAAATGGGAGGCATATCTCAGGCCCCTCTCTGCAAAGCTCTACCGCCTCCCGGTAACCTCCCTGAGAGATCTGTGTAATCTTGGCTGACGGTAATGGTCGCTGATAGGAAGATGCAAACCTGATAGTCAACTAGCGGCTCTCTCCTTTAACCTGACTGACATGGGGTGATTCTGTATCTTGGTATAATATGCACACCATAGCATAAGTAGTATTGTATATGTTCTTCTTTCATGTTGTCTTGTATTAGTTCAGCATGAACTGCATAGGTTGACATGTATCCCTTTTTTTTCTCTTACACTGTATGATATGTTCTTGTCTTGGAATTAACAGCCACAAAAAATAAATTGTTTTCTATTATAAAAAAAAAACTTTTCTGCTGCAAGGGGTAATAAAATATCGGCAGCAGCGACAGGCAAAGGATTGAAAAAACCACTAAAGCTGGGCAGCAATCTTAAGGGCACAAATGTGGCTATTGAAGTATGGGGTAAGAAAGTAAAATAAATAATTAATCTGGCTGCACCAGGACTTTCATACAGGACTGTGTTTAATCTGCTTTGGGACTGCATGTTCAGCAGCCATCTTAAGCAGCAACAGCCAATCGGAAAGCCAGGATTTCCAGCTAGATTTTATGGGATTTTGCCAGAGCTTATGGAAATTGCAGGGGCCTAAATTCAAGTGCCAAAACAGGGAGCCTTAGTGCATTGAGTGCGGTTAATAAAGAATTCATTTTGGTGATGAGTACTTTAGCCAAACACAGTGGAGCATCAGGTAGCTTCAGCCAATAGGGAGCCACAGAGGAGCCCCATAAAATACAATGTTTACTGGCTGTGTGAGCAGTTCAAGGGGAGCCCCAATAGGGATGGGGTTCAGGTCCTCAGCAAGCAAAATGGGCCTAGTGATCCAGTGCAAGCCCTCCACAGGGAGAGGGTATTTCTCCTGAAAAGAGAGAATATAAGAGGCTGCATGAAGCAGAATTCACTAGCCTAGGGGTTACCAGAAAATGTCCTCAAGGGCTACCAATAGCCTTTTCACATTGAGGAAAAACATGGCAGCAACTTAATAAAGCCAGCTGTGAGATAGCTGAACCTGCCACAATGGTGAGTGTTGATTAAAGCCTAAAGCCTCAGAAGAGGAAAACATTCCTGCAAAGAAATGTGGGTGAGTAAAACATCATCTGCCAAGTACAACTTAAAGAAAAGCATACAGGGCAGCAAAGCCCATACAGAACAGATTGTAACTGTCTGTTTGTCTGCCCCTGCATCTGATCAGTGCTTGAGAGGATGGACCCTACCAACTGAGTGACTGTTAATGGTTCAGTCATTATATATAAATGTGTCTGGATTGCTAGGTGATTTCAGGACTAGAAGGGCGTACTCAGAGCTAGGGTTCTTTCTAACTTTGCCTGGGAGGACCAGTGTTTTGTTCGTGAGAGCTGCAAGAGTTAGAAAGGGCCACAAGGACTGCATATTGTATTTGAGGTTGGGGAGCTACAGGAACTGTGTGCTGCAAAGTGCAAGTTTTTATTTATTTTTATTTTATTAACTCTTGTATTAAATACCTTTGAACAAGAACAGCTCATTTACAAAGGTTCCACGTTAAAATGCTGGTAGACAAACAGGGTGAACATCACTACAAGAATTATACAGAAGTTACACAGATGGTAGAGAACATACAAGGGTGAACATCATTATTCATTATACAAGACTACACAGGTACAGTAGGAGTTGAGCTAAAACCAGTGATAGATGTGGAGAGACTGGCTCAGACTAAGAATTAAGCAGTGCATCAGTAGACTAGATGTGATGGCATTTGAGGGAAGAACAGTAGGGAGGTAGCCCCAAAGGAGTGGGCAGACAAGAAGGTCATTGTCAAGGAGGGAGGAGGATTAAGAAGTGCTAGTAGAGTAGGGGTGAGGGACAGGGTACAATAAGTGCTAGTGTTGGCAGTGAAGGGGTGGGAGTAGCAGAGGGTAGCGAAGGGAACGAAAAGTGGACTATAGAGCAGAAATTTATTGGAGGAGCATGGCGAGCAGGAAAGTCTGAGTACTAAGGAGGTGGCGCTCTAAGTGAAACAATCACAGCTACAAGAGGGTGAGGTGTACCCAGAGCAGTTGTTTGAAGAGGCCAGTTTTGTGAGTAGTCAGAGATATTCTGGTTAAGAGCATTATACCAGTGTGAGCCCGTTAGGCAAATGATTTCTGTGCCATAGAGGTTCGACATCTGGGAACTGGGAAGATTTGACTGATGGCATTACGGTACGCTGAGTGGTACAGTGTGTGTTTAGGAGCTTATTCAACACCTGGTGGCATGAGGCCTAGGAGTACCTTTTTAGCAGGCAGATCTGATACCAGATCTTACAAAGGAGTGGGAGCTATCCAGACTGGGCATACAGTTCATAGGTGTGAGTAAAGCATGCAGCACCAATGAGTAGTCTACAAGCTTTGTTAAGTGCCACCATTACCCTCACGGAGGGCAATAGGAGGCAGAGCCATAGATGGCTAGACCATAGTCAATGCCAGAGGTGACTGAGCTGTGGATTGCCAGACACAGAGCATCTGTAGACATACAATGTTTGTGCCTATATAGCATTCCAATTCGAATATTTATGGCCTTGGCAACATTCTCAACGTGTTGTGTGTAGGAGAGGAATTATCCAACGTGATCCAAAGGTATTTTGAAATGCTTGACCTGCTCAAGCTGGGTGCCAGAGCCATTCTGGATGGTGAGGTAATGGGCTTTATGTTTGCTATGCACACTGCTGAATAACATAACCTTGGTTTGGCTGACGTTCAGGATCAATTTCTGGGCACTGAACCATTCTTCAACCCTCGCAAAGTCAAGCTATAGATGATGCTCAATGAGTTTCAGGTCCTGTGGCTGGTAAAGATGACAACATCATCTGTATAATAACAATCTCTGATGACAGGCACTAGGAAGATTGTTCATTAATGGACTAAACAGTAATGGTCCCAGGATGGAGCCCTGGGTACGCCTGAGTGGACAGGTTTTCGATTCAAGGTGGTATTGGCAATCCTGACTTGTTGGAACCTGCCCACAAGATAACCCTCGAATCACTGTAGTGCTTCATTGGAGAGGCCAATGGAGGAAAGCTGTCTAAGCAGAAGTGGGTGGTTGACAGTGTCGAAAGCTTTTGTTAGGTCAATGAACACTGCACCAGTACAGTTTCCTTGATCAAGTGTGTTGTGGATGAAACCTGTAAACTCCAAAGGGCAGTGCTGGTACTGTGCCCTTTTCTAAATCCATGCTGTTGAGGGCATTGGATATCGTATTTCTCAGATATTAACATAGAAACATAGAAACATAGACTTTGACGGCAGATAAGGACCATTTTGCCCACCCAGTCGGACCATTTCCTCTACCTACTGGATAAGCTGCAGATTCTAGTTAACCACCAGCCTACCTCCTGCAACCCCCAATATAATTGCCTTGTGTCTGTCCCATGCATGTTTGAATTCCCCACTGTTTTAGACCCAACGACCTCCTCAGGAAGGCTGTTCCATGTATCCACCACTCTCTCCATGAAAAAAATGTCCTCACATTACCCTGAGCCATCCCCCATCATTAAATTGTGCCCTTGTTCTTACACATCTCTTTTCTGAAAGATGCTACCCTCCTGGACTTTGTTGATTCCCTTGAGGTACTTGAACGTTTCTATCATGTCCCTCCGTCCTCCTTTCATCAAGAGTATACATATTAAGCTCTCTCAGTCTCTCTTCTGCTGCAGACCCTGCACCATTTTAGTTGCCTCCTCTGGACTGCTTCCATCCTGTCTATGTCCTTGCGTAGATGAGGTCTTCAAACTGCACACAGTATTCCAGATGGGGTCTCACCAACTGTCTGTATAGAGGATAACCACTTCCTTTTTTTTTTACCAATTATTTTACCAGGTGAGACACACTAAGCTGAAAGCTTGTTTGCAGGTACAACCTGGGAGCATGAGGAAGTTAAGTGACTTGCTCAGGGTCACACAGTATGCAAGTGGGGCTGTGGTATTCAAACCCAGGTCTCCAGATTTGCAGCTCAGAATCTTAAACCACTGCACCATACTTGTTCTACTTATGATTCCCTTCCTATGCATTCCAGTATCCCTGGCTCTCTTTACTGACTTTTCACATTGCTTACCCAACTTTAGGTCATCTGATCATGACTACCCCAGGTCTCTTTCCATTTTGTTGTTGTTAGTACCTCCCGTGCTATTGTGTACTCTTCTCCTGGGTTTTTGTTTCCCAGTTGCATTACTTTGCACTTCTTTGCATTGAATCTAAGTTGCCATATGTCTGACCATTCCTCCAACCTTGCCAAGTTACTTCTCATCTTTTCTACCCCTCTTGTGTATCAACTCTGTTACAGATCTTTGTGTCATCTGCAAAGATGCATACCTTTCCCTCCAGACCCTCTGCAATGTCACCTATAAAGATGTTAAAGACGACTGGACACAGTACTGAGCCCTGAGGTACTCCACTAGTAACCCTTTCTTCGGAATGTGTTCCATTCACTATTACCTTCTGTGTCCTGTTGTGCAGCCAGTTTGCTACCCAGGCTACCATCATGGGACCCACTCCCAGACTGGCTAACTTGATTATTAATCTTTGTGTGGGACTGTGTCAAATGCTTGCTAAAGTCTAGGTAGGCCATATCCACAGCCCCTCCCTGGTCTATTACTTTGGTCACCCAGTCAAAGAAATCAATTAGATTCATCTGACCTGATCTTCCTGTTGTAAATCCATGCTGCTTTGGGTCCTGTGCCCCACTGGACTCTAGGTACTCAACAATTCTTTCTTTCAAAGTGATTCCATCATTTTCCCTACCACTGAGGTCAAACTTACAGGTCTGTAGTTTCCTGCTTCTGCCTTGCTCCCACTTTTGTGAAGAGGAATCATATCTGCCCTCCTCCAGTCCTCAGGTACCACCCCATCCTGCCATGATTTGTTAAAAAGCTTGGTCAGTGGTGTCACTAGGTCCTCCTTAGTTCTTTTAGGATTCTGGGGTGAATCCCATCAGGCCCCATTGCTTTGTCCACCTTGAGTTTTAGGAGTTCTTTCAGGACTCTTTCTTCTGTGAATAGACTGGTGTCAACCCCCTACTCAGAGTGCTTCTATTGTCTGGTTTAGGTAACTCCTTCTCATCTTCTTTTGTGAATACTGAGAAAAGTATTCATTCAGTATCTCTGCCTTTTCACTGTCTCCTCTGCCCACCTCCCTCTCCTTTATTAATCTTCACTATCCTCCCTTAACCTTTCTATGCTCCTTAATGTACCTATAAAAGGTTTTATCCCCTTCTTAACTAAGTTGGCTATTTTATCCTCAGTTTGGGCCGTTGCTAGTCTGACTGCCTTCCCACTTCCTTCTGCTTTAATTGATACAGTTCCCTGTTGTGCTCCTTCTGTGATTCCTTATACTTTTTGAATGCAGCCTTTTCTCCTTAACCTTCCTGCCACCTCTTTTGAGAACCACAGTGTTTTTACTCCGCTTTGTTTTCTTTCTTTGTTTCACACAAAGGCTTGTTGCCTCTATGATGGCAGTTTTGATTTTCCTCCATTGTTCTTCCACCCCTTCTTTTGGTCATTTGCTAGTGCATTCTTCAGGTATTCACCCATTTTGCCAAAGTCAGCCCTTCTAAAGTCCAGTATCCTTGTTTTATATAGCTTATCTCCATGGTTGTGCTCATTGTAAGCACACTGTGCAGTGGTCACTTGTTCACAGATGTCTACTGACTTCTACATTTGTGATCCTCTCTCCATTTGAGAGTACCAGGTCTAGTATTGCTCCCTCCCAAGTGGGTTCCAACACTAGCTGTCTAGGCCTGCCCCTGCAGGGCATCGAGAATGACCCTGCTCTTGGATGTGGCTGTAGTACATGTTATCCAGTTAACATCTGGCATATTCAGGTCCCCATCAACAATATCTCCCTTTTCAGCCATTTTGAGAATGTCCTCTATCATTTTGTTGTCGGTTTCTCCCCTTGAGACGGGGTCTGTATACAACCCTGTGCGGATTGTGATGCCATTCCCTGTCTTCCAAGGTGACCCAGAGTGCCTCTAGTCCTCCCCTTTACTTTTTAGTTCTGTAGCTTTGATCCTTCCCTTATGTAGAAAGCTGCTCCACCTCTCCTTTACCTTCCTGTCCCTTCTGTAGACTGTGTACTCCGGTATGTTGACATCCCAGTCATGGTTCTCTGTGTACCATGTTTCTGTGACTGCCACAATATCCAAGTGTTCCTCTTCCATCAGGGCTACTAGCTAAGGAAGCTTGTTTCCCAGACTATGGGCACTGGTACTCATTGCCTTCCATTTAATGTTGGCTTTATCCTTTTTCCCCCATCTCTGCTCTTATTGCCCTTGTCTATTTTCCATTTACCCTGTGCTGCCCTGTGTTGAGCTCTGTACCTCAGTGTTTACCTTACTACCTGCCATTCAACTAGCTGGTCTGAGACTATGCATTCCAGTGCTTTGGAAAGTGGAGGAGAATGGAAATGGGCCTGTAGCTGGTGTGAAGTGCCCTGTCTTCACACTTATGGACAGTTGTATTAGAAGAGCACAGTGGGCTATTACAATGCTACTGCAAAGTGCAAGGGTTGTGACAAAGAGTATCTGCATCTGTTTGCTAACTAGCAAAAGCTGAAAAGGGTAGTGACTGTTGCTGCAAGCTCAGCCCAGTTAAAGTTGTTGTTAATAGCAGTAAGTCAAGCCTTGAGCTCTTTCCAGAGCCAATATATGGTCAAGTGGTACAAATCAATTCAAGCAGTGTTTGGCCTTGTGCACAGATGCAAATGAAGCTCCAGATGTGTCTAAACTATAAATATACTGAATGCATAAATGTGCTGAATGTAAAGAGTGATTTCAGCCCAGAAAGGGGTGCTGCTTCAGAGAGTTAGAGTGTTGTTTTCATCTTCAGACTTTTGCAGTCAGTTTAAGGGTACTGGCGTTGCTTTGTCTGCATTTTGGCCTCCAGGATAGAGCCCTTCTGCTGAAAGCACTTGATCCTAGCGTCTCTAAACTTATGAAGACATCCAACTGTAAGTAATGCAGGGCCATCCTGCACCACCAAAAGAGACTTGTAAATAGTTCAAGTTAGCAAATCTTGCAAGCTGCAGTTAAAATTTAAAGATGCAATCTAAACTTAATCCCTTAAATTTTCCTAAGGGCCAACTAGCCAGCCCATGTACAGCTGCAACATCCAGCTGGCCTGAAACTTGTAAGAGCTTTAAAGTTACTGGGTACCCAGGTTAAGGTGTGGGATTGCAGGGTCTCATACCACATGTGGGGACTGGTATCTGTGTGGGCATAACTTTGTAAATATGTTTAATAATTATGCAGCTATCCAGATAGTCAGGAACCTGACTACCATAGAGATTGGTGGGGCAAATATGATTGATGTCTTGAATTTACAATGCAACTTAACTACCCAGCTAGAGAGTTTTACCAGAACTAATCAAACCCATTCAAACTGAATGTAAATAGTATAGGCATCTATTCAATTTATCCTTCCTAACCCCCCAATGTAAATAAACTTGTTTGTTTTGCAGATACCTGTGTAGTGAGTATATTATTGGTAGTAAGTCAATAAATGCAAAATGTCGAAATTGTGGGGTTTTGAATATTGGATCATTTCTGGGTGGATTGTTGTTAATGTAGGTGGGTATAGCATCCCAGAGGGTTGTACCAGGTGTTATTCTACCCCACTTAAAGCTAAACTCTGGGTGAAGGCACTGCACAATGTCCTATCTTTGGTAAGAACCAGTTTAAAGTTTATTTTGGGAACCCAGACCCCTCAATCTTGTTAGTAGCAACCAAGGCAGGGTTAGTAGCCCTAGGAGTAGCGCTGCCTGAGGGTTACACACCTGCCTAGGATTATCCAAGTCAAATGTACACATAGACATTTTTGTAACTTTTATTTGTTAGAATACCTGATGGGATAAGGGCCTACATGGCAGGGATGGCCTTCATCTTTCCAGAAGGGCTCCAAAGTCCTCAGTACGAGGTTTAAGTGCTACACTGATGGACATTTAAACCAGCCAAGTGGGAGGCAGCATAAAGCAGAGGCACAATCTGCCCCCCCACAGGCTCAGGAGGCTAACTACTTGAAAGGGCATACTGTTAAGGGGGGCAGTGATACAATCTGGAGAGCCATGTGTGCAAATGCCCAAAGTCTCAGAAACAAGACTGAAGATCTAAGGGCCACCATGGCAGAAGCAGACATGGATTTAGTAGCCATCACAGAGACCTAGTGATGAAAGCCAGGACTGGGATTTAGCTATACCAGGGTATTCTCTGTTTAAAGGGACAGGGTGGGTAGGGAGGTGGGGTGGCTTTTTCTGTAAGAGGTAACATAAAGGTGATAGAAATGCAGGAAGGTGGGGTGAGCAGAGGTACTGTGGATTACTATGGAGAAAAGGAAGGGTCCATTATTCATGCAGGGGATCTACAGACCTCCTGCACAGGAGAAAGAAGTGAATGGGAAATGACAGAAGAAATCAGAGTCTGGCTCAAAAGGGAAGGTTTTACTAGTTGGAGATTTCAATCTACCAGACATGGATTGAAGCCTATCTGTAGCAGCAATTATCATGAGTAGAGATATCCTGAACTTCCTACAGGGTCCCTCCTTCAAGTAGCTAGTAAGGGCCCACTCCAGAAGGGGTAATACTGGATTGGGTATTGACTAATGGGGAAAGTGTGATAGCCATCATGATGGGGACCACTTGGGAACCAGTGGCCATCGTACAGTATGGTTTACCATACAGACTGGGTTAGAAGTAAACTATACCAGTGCTAGGGTTCTGGATTTCAAAATGGCCAGCTTTGAAATGATGAGAAAATGCCTCAGAGAATCCATGGTCAGGGAACTAGAGTGAATCGAGAATCAGTGGACAGAATTAAAGAAGAGTATCAAAAATGTTACAAATCTCTGTGTCAGGCAGGTTAGCAAGGGCAAAAGGAAGAAGAGACCACTTCAGTTCTCAAGACAGGTGGCAGAAATAGTAAGAACAAAAACAGGACTTTAGGAGCTATAAAGAAATACAGAAGGAGAAAGAGAGAGAACTATCAGGAAAAGCAAAAGAAGAGGGAGGGCAGTTAGAAAGGCTAAAGCACTTACAGAGGAACATATTACCAAATCACTGAAGAAGGGGATGAGACAATTTTAGATATCTAAGTGATAGGAGAATGGCCAAGGGAGGGATCGTTAGGCTAAAAGGGAAAGGAGGGGTTTGTGTGAAGCAGAATCACCTGAAGGCAGGCGTACTGAACTGCTACTTCTGTTCAGTACTCACAGTGGAAGGACAGTTAGTGAGCCTGTGATGAAGGTTACAGGCATTAAGGAATGGAGATTGACATATGTCCTTTTACAGTGGAACAAGTCCTTGGGGAATTATCAAGGTTAAAAGTGGATAAGGAAATGGGACTGGACAGCGTGCACCCAAGGTACTGAGAAAACTCATTGAGGTGCTGGCTGTGCCTCTAACAACCCTGTTCAACTTATCATTGGAAACAGGGGTGGTTTTGGGAGACTGGAGGAGCTGATGTAGTCCTGCTACACAAAAGTGGTAGCAGGTAGAATGCTGGTAATTTTAGATCTGTCATCCTGACTTCTGTGGTGGCAAAAGTCATGGAATCGCTGCTGAAAAAAGGATAGTGGATTACCTGGTAGTCAGTGAACTACATGATCCAAGACAGCATGGGTTCACAGTGGGAGGTCTTGCCAGACAAACCCAGTTGAGTTCTTTGATTGGGTAACCAAGGTAGTGGATCAAAAGGAGCAGTGAACATGGACTACATGGATTTCAGCAAGACCTTTGACACCATTCCCCACAGAAGGATAGTGAGCAAGCTAAGTAGCATTGGGGTAGACCCTAATGTGGTTAGGTGGATGAGGAGCTGGCTTGGAAATATATGTCAGAGTGTGGTCGTGAATAGTGTCCACTCTAGGGAAGGAAAAAGTGACCAGTGGGGTGACTTAGAGGTCAGTGCTGGTCCCAGTTCTCCTCAATATATTTATCAGTGACATTGCAGAGGGTCTGTTAGGAAGGCATGTCTGTTCACAGATGATACTAAAATCTGAAACAGAGTAGACACTCGGGGGTGGAACAAATGAGAGAGGACCTGAACAATCTGAAACAATGATCATGAGTCTGGCAACTGGCTTTCAATGCAAAAAGCTCATGCACCTGGATCATAGGAACCATGAGGTTAAGTACGAACAAGGAGGAGGAGAAGGACTGACAGCCATGAAACAGGAAAGGATTAGGGTTGGGAGACCTTTTCACTCCAGAAGTTTGTTTGATGGGAGATGTAGCTTCTATTCCTTTTAAAAATAGGAGGTTTCATATGTTGTTGATCTCGGCATCCCTCAAGAGAGTGGTACTCAGACACTGGAAGGATTCCGTTGTGATTAGTTATGCGGAATGGTTGGAGGAACTTCTGGCTAACCTCCGGATTGGAGAGAATGATTGCCATTCTTCAGAATAAGCTCCCTAGGTTTAATAAAATATGGGGTCCCCTCTATACTTGTTACACGATATAGAGATGTTTTTGTTTTCTTCTCTTCCCTTTTTCTTCTCTGTTTGCAGGGTTGGGTAGGCACCTCAGAGCCTTTGGGGAAGTGTTGGGGTGGTGGTTTGGGGGCAGAGGATGTATCTTATGTTATATGTTTTTGCGTGTATGTACATTTCACATGGAGGTTTTGTGTTAAAAGATACATTCTCTGTATAAAAATTGTTAATAAAATCTTAATGGAAAAAAAAAAATGAAACAGGAAAGGGACCTGACGTGATCATTTCTGGTGACCTGAAGGTGGAGTTCAGCAGAGCCCCACCTCAAAGGCAGTTCAAAGGAGGCAACCAAGATGGAGCAGGGCCTGCATCTGAAGCCCTATGAGGAAAGGCTCAGGAAATTAAACATGTACTCCCTGGAGGAGAGAAGGGAGGGAGATCTGATAAAATATATATTTATATAGTGGGCATCCCAACAAGGGTAACTCCTGTATTCTCATTGGCTGACTAGCATCTTTCTGCCATGGTAAATCCTACAATAACCTATGCAAAAGGTGCCAGCCAACCACATGCCATCCCTACTTGAAATCACTCCGACCAGAAAACAAACAAAAGTCTCCTGACTCACTGTAAACAGCAGTCGCCAGCTCTGATTTATCGTTAGTGTTGGCTCCATCCACATTCTAGGTCCACATTTACCTAACTGCATATTAAAACCTTTTAGGAATGAAGATGTAGGGAATCTCTATCTTTATTAAAATGAGAGTAAAAGCAATAAAATTGCATGACTAAAAGACAATGCTGATACTGGGCATCGCCAGAGGTAATAGTAAGCACATGCCCAGTATCAGTGCTGGATTTTAGTTTACGAACACAATTTTCATTACTTTACTTCTTGTTTTCAATAAAAAAGTTTCCCACACTCATGCATCTTTAGAGACTTAATGTCATTGTTTCTGCCCAGCTCACCTCTCTAAACAGTTTTTATTCATTTTTCACCTCGGTCTAGCATCCCTGCAACATTGTTCACTGGCTTTCACCTCCACATGGGATCCTTACATGTCACAATGCCTCCAGTGAAGCCCAGAATCCCATTTCATCAAACAAAAAGTAAAAGAGAAACAAAACCTCAGATGACTCATACTGTCCTTTCCCGAAAACAAAAACCAGAAGGAGACTCTGATACACGCAGCTCGTTAATGCTTGCACTATGGTGCCTCACATATGGAGAGAGCAACTTCAAACTGCACCTAGCTCAGACTTGTTTGAAAACCAAAAAACAAACAAATGGTCTTTCTCTGTAGCACGGTGCTTGCAATAAAATGTATTGCACACACAAACATTTCTAGTTCTTTGCAAACAAGGTATGACTCATGGAAAAAAATAAAAATAGCCACTGTAGCTCTTAGCTCACAGCCCTAACAACGAGGATGCATCCCTAGCAACCCACCACTATTTTTCTTGCAGAGCAATAAAAAAGTAAAAATAATAAAAGTATAACAAATTGTTTTATTTCTTTTTGTGTCAAAAAGGAGGAGCATTGTATAATCACAATAAACCACTCCAGTGTATCAGTTATGCTAGGATGGATTTACCTATGGCAGACCTGGTTTGACCATGCCAGCCGTGGGTAAATCCCAGGATAACCCATACCCGTCATGATATATTGCTTAAATATCTCACAAGTAAAAACAAGGTGCAAGAGGGGAGTATTTACCAGAGAAAAGATCCTTGAGAACAAGGGACACACAATGAAGCTGGGGGCTTAGGGGGATGTTAGGAAGTTCTTCTTCACTGAAAGGGTGGTAGATGCTTGAACTGCCTCCCAGCAGATATGGTGGAAGCTAAAATGGGCACAAGTTTCAAGTATGCATGGGGCAGGCATAAGGGATCTTAGTAGCTAAGCAAATATGGGGAGACTAGATGTCACAGTAAAGTCTGATGTGGCACTGTAGAAAGAAATAATAGGGCAGACTAGGTGGGCCAAGAGGTCCTTTTCTGAAAACAGTTTCTGTGTTTTGATGTAAATTAAACAGAGTATCACAACTGCTGTAATATGTTTCTGCCTATAGAAAGGATTTTTGTTGCATATACAGTGCGTGCATAGACAAGTTCATCAACACATACTGTAGCTTTCTATAATTCTCAGTTAACTGATAGGTTTTCATGGATCTTTTGCAACATTTGTGAATAGTTCTGTGGCCTATGCACAAGAATGTTGATTGTGCAGAGGAAAGCATAATTGTATTTGTGTAAACTGGTCCATCAATAAAATATATGTTTCAAAAAAAAAAAAGAAATAGCATTTCAGGCAGTGTTGCATGGTCACATGATCAGATAATGGCAAAACATTACTACCTATAAAAGTTCAGATCCAGACAATAAAACAGTCGTGGTTTCTATACTTTTCCTTGAAGGAACTGTATGGATATTTTAATTTTAAATATTGTATTTCAAAATAACAAAAACAGGCAGGCACAGAAGTGTAAATTACCCATAGCAGAAAAAGGGTTAAGGTGCTTTGAGTTAATCAAGTGAACCTGCACTGAAAACAATATGTTTTCTGTAATAAGAAGCATTTTCATGTGAGCACTGTACCTCTCAGCTGTCCCTGATTTTAGGGATGTTCCTAATTTTGCCTGATATTATCATTTACATCATATGTTAAAGATCATGATGACGTGTTTTTCTAATGTGACATTTTGTGTCTGACTTTGACCTATATACTGGTACATTTTGGAACAGTGTGAGAATGTTCCTTTCATGATATTGTCATGTTTCTCATGGTGCAGTGGCTTGTAAGTTAAACATTAAACTGCTTTTACTCACTGTGCTTTCCAGTCATTTAACTAACTTAATCATTTTTTTTCTGATGCTGTTGCTTCAGTTTACCCAAATAGCTGATTTGAGCTGTAAAAGGCACCTCATTTGCCTAACCTTTAAACTTGTGTAACTTTCTGAGGCTTGGCTAAACTGTACCTTTCCAGGAATCTTTTACTTTCAACATTGGAAGAATGTGGAGATGCCAGTCTATCACACCGTTTGTTTTAAGATGCAGGGACTGCTCTCCCTTGTATGTGGCAAGTATTATGGATCAGTACAAATTCACTGTCACACGGGTAATACTTCCTACATATTTCCCAAGCAGCTCAGCTTCATCGTAACTCTAATCTAAAGCTAAACTACTACATTGCAATCAGCTGTGCTGGCATTGAATGAAATTAGCAGCCTTTACAAAACTGTTTGCACAAGTTTTAAAATTTCAACTATAGGGTAAGGGTCTAGGAACGATTTTTTAAGCATTAGTTCTAGTCGCTTCAGCCCCTCCCTTCATCCTTCATCAACAAAGACCACATGAGCAAGGCACGGACCTTGCCAAATATTACACATTTTAAAAAGTGTGCTGTGCCAGTCGGTTCAGCAGCCCTCATTCCTCCTTTGGGCAGGGCAAAATGGTTCCAAGTCATTTAGGCAAATGGAAAATGGTGATCATGAAAACAGTGCCGGCTTTACAGTGAGCGATTTAAGGTGACATTTTTTTTTAATAAACTGCTTTTATCCAGCTTAATTAGATTCTAGGATATAGTTGCTTTGGGATGCATACAAAATCTTGTGTGTACACCTGTCATAGCAGTGGAAAATAACCATCAATTATTTTGAACATTTTCACACAATTTAACAAATAATTAAATAGTGAAATTTTGAACTCCTGTTACCTACAATTTACATGGCCAATTGCATCTCTGTTTAGCAGTTTATTTGACTCTTCCAAGAAAGTATGCATATAAATGTTCAGCTATCTTGCTCAGAAGGTGGTTAAGTTGTAAGCACAGAAGAATGTTCCCAAATGTTCACATAAATAATAATTAAGCTAGACTTTGAGCCCATATAACTGAGTGGATATAGAGGTGGACCAAAGGTGGTCCCTTATCAAGGAGGAATAATGGCTGATACAAGGAGTGCATTAGTCTCAAAAACATAGAGACAATGAATTTAATGGCAGAGAAGGACCACTTGGCCCATCCAGTCTGCCCACTTTTCCCTGACTACATTATTACTACAGACTGCATTTGATTTACAGATCTTACTCCCTCCTCTCCGTCATTTTCACTGTGATTCCTTTGTGCCTATCCTAAGCATTATTAAACCCCAGCACTGTTTTCACCCCACTACCTCTGCTAAAACACTATTCCATGAATTTACTGCTGTGTGTGTGAAGCAATATTTCTTAGCATCTCTCCTGAATCTACCACCTCAACTTCATAGCATGTGCTGTTTATTCTTCTGCAATATACTTCTCCTGTACCCTATTTACCTCCTTGGTGTATTTGGAGGTCTGTATCATATCCTCCTCTCCCTCCTGTCTTCCAGGGTGTACATATTCATGTCCTTTATTCTCTCCTGTAGTGGTTTCGATGCAGACCTTGTATCATTTTAGTTGCCCTCCTCTGGACTGCTGGCACTCTGTCCATTTCATTCTGTTGATGTGGTCTCCTGAACTCGACACATTACTCTTGGTGGGATCTTACCAGCGATCTATACAGAGACAGCGCCCACCTCCCTCTTTCTGCTGCTGATACCCCTTCCTTAGCACCCCAGCATCCCACTAGCCCTCCCGACTGCCTTGTTACACTGCTCGCCACCCAAGGTCATCCAGTTTGATTACCCCTAGGTCTTTACCCCACATGGTGGTTGTCAGTACATCCACCCATGTTGTACTCCACCCCTGAGTTTCTCTACCCTAAGTGCATTATTTTGCACTTTACCACATAAACCCCAGCTGCTATACCCTTGTCCATTCTTCTACTTTTCTCAGGTCTCTGCTGATCCTCTCCACCCCTGCAGTGTCCACTCTATTACAGATTTTTTTTGCATTATGTTATTTTTGCCACCTTACTGACTCCTGGCCTGCCCTCCTTCCGGCTGCAAAAGACCCCCCCGCCCCGGGCCCCTCGCCTGATCCCCTTCCCACTCACCTCAGATTGCAGCTGACCCGGGTGGCCAGTGCAACCCTTTGCGGATGGGTCCCCCTCCTCCAAGGGGAAGGCACCAGGAGGGAGGTACCAGCACACTCTCTAATCAGCCCTGGGTGCTGCTGAGGCAGATTCCAGGGCATCAGGGCATCTGAGGTGGTGGGAAGTCAGCAGCCATCATCTGGCAGACCAGGCAGCCTTTTTTCCACTTTTCTGTGGGAGTGGCGCCCGGCGTCAAGACATATGCCGGCGTCCATCACCGCCCCCTTGGACATCGAGCCCGGCTGTATTGCTGCACTCCCAGCCCCCGCCAGGAGGTCAGCCCTACGGGTATGCATCCTCTACCCTCCCCGGAGAAGGAAAGCTGTCCCTGGATGCTCTATCCCTCTCCCTCCAGCCGCCCTCCGGCAGCCCAAGTCCGCTCTCGAACTCCAGGTTGCCAGCACGCAGATGAAATCCAACTGCTGTGCTGATGGCCGGCTGTATTGCAGATTTTGCTGTCATCTGCAAACAGACAGTCCTTTCCTTCCAGCTCCACTGCAATGTCACTTATAAAGGTATTAAAGAGGACAGGTCCCACTGCCGATCTCAGAGGCACCCGCTGATCACCATCCCTTCCATAGAGTGAACTCTGTTTACCATCATGTTTTGTCGCCTATCCTAACCAATTTCTTATCAGTTTAATACCTGTGGATGTACTGCTAAGCTACCCAGCGTGATTATTTGTCTCCTATGTGGAACAGTGTCAAAGCCTTATTGAAATCTAGGTAGGCCACATCCATTGTTCCACCCTGATCTAAATCCACTGTCACCCAGCCACAAAAATTTATCAGATTTGTTTAGCAGGCTTTCCACCGTGAGACCATGCTGCCTGAGGTCTTGTAACTAGGGCTGTGAGATACCTTTTCTGAATGTTGACTGAATATTTGGTATGGGTCCCAGTTATTCAATATTAGTTATTCTATATTCGGCCAGAAAAGTGTTTTTTAAGAATAGCTTCAAAAAGCACTTCAACAACAACACTATTAATCACCCATTGAACCTGGTGTACTATATACACCTCAATGACACTTCAACCACCACTGTAGCGTTCTCACTAATGCAACACAAGCTTCATGCGGCACACTCAGTCCACCACACCACACACATAGCACTCTGAAAATGATATCACACATTGCACTGGGTCAACACTAGAGGGTGCTCGTGGTCACAGACATGGGGTAGAAGGTGCTTCAGCCATGGGCATAGGAATAGTGGTAGCAGTGGCTGCAGTAGTGGTGACAGCTGAAAGGTGGCTGCTGCAAGAATGGCACCAGTGGTGGTGGGAAGCACACTGGCTGTGGATGTACAGTAGCAGCCATAGTGGCAGCAGTGGGAACACTAGTGGTGGTGGGAAGCACACTAGCTGTGGATGTACAGTGGTAGCCATAGTGGCAGTGGTGGGAACACTGGTGGTGGTGGGAAGCACACTGGCAGTGGATGTACAGTGGCAGCCATAGTGGCAGCAGTGGGAACACCAGTGGTGGTGGGAAGCACATTGGCTGTGGATGTACAGTAGCAGCCATAATGGCAGCAGTGGGAACACTGGTGGTGGTGGGAAGCACACTGGCAGTGGATGAACAGTGCCAGCCATAGTGGCAGCAGTGGAAACACTGGTGGTGGTGGGAAGCACACTGGCTGTGGATGTACAGTAGCAGCCATAGTGGCAGCGGTGGGAACACTGGTGGTGGTGGGAAGCACACTGGCTGTGGATGTACAGTAGCAGCCATAGTGGCAAGCAGTGGGAACACTGGTGGTGGTGGGAAGCACACTGGCTGTAGATGTACAGTAGCAGCCATAGTGGCAGCGGTGGGAACACTGGTGGTGGTGGGAAGCACACTACCTGTGGATGTACAGTAGCAGCCATAGTGGCAGCGGTGGGAACACTGGTGGTGGTGGGAAGCACACTGGCTGTGGATGTACAGTGGCAGCCATAGTGGCGGCGGTGGGAAAACTGGTGGTGGTGGGAAGCTTACACTGGCTGTGGATGCACAGTGGCAGCCATAGTGGAAGCCATGGGAACACTGGTGGTGGTGGGAAGCACACTGGCTGTGGATGTACAGTAGCAGCCATAGTGGCAGCAGTGGGAACACTGGTGGTGGTGGGAAGCACTGGCAGTGGATGTACAGTAGCAGCCATAGTGGCAGCAGTGGGAACACTGGTGGTGGTGGGAAGCACACTGGCTGTGGATGTACAGTGGCAGCCATAGTGGCAGCAGTGGGAACACTGGTGGTGGTGAGAAAGCATACTGGCTGTGGATGTACAGTAGCAGCCATAGTGGCAGCGGTGGGAACACTGGTGGTGGTGGGAAGCACACTGGCTGTGGATGTACAGTGGCAGCCATAGTGGCAGCGTGGGAACACTGGTGGTGGTGGGAAGCACACTGGCTGTGGATGCACAGTGGCAGCCATAGTGGCAGCAGTGGGAACACTGGTGGTGGTGGGAAGCACACTGGCTGTGGATGTACAGTAGCAGCCATAGTGGCAGCAGTGGGGACACTGGTGGTGGTGGAAAGCACACTGGCAGTGGATGTACAGTAGCAGCCATAGTGGCAGCAGGTGGTAACACTGGTGGTGGTGGGAAGCACACTGGCTGTGGATGTACAGTGGCAGCCATAGTGGCAGCAGTGGGAACACTGATGGTGGTGGAAGCACACTGGCTGTGGATGTACAGTGGCAGCCATAGTGGCAGCAGTTGGAACACCAGTGGTGGTGGGAAGCACACTGGCTGTGGATGTACAGTGGCAGCCATAGTGGCAGCGGTGGGAACACCGGTGGTGGTGGGAAGCACACTGGCTGTGGATGTACAGTGGCAGCCATAGTGGCAGCGGTGGGAACACTGGTGGTGGTGGGAAGCACACTGGCAGTGGATGTACAGTGGCATCCATAGTGTTAGCGGTGGGAACACTGGTGGTGGTGGGAAGCACACTGGCAGTGGATGTACAGTAGCATCCATAGTGGCAGCGGTGGGAACACTGGTGGTGGTGGGAAGCACACCTGGCAGTGGATGTACAGTAGCAGCCATAGTGGCAGCGGTGGGAACACTGGTGGTGGTGGGAAGCACACTGGCTGTGGATGTACAGTAGCAGCCATAGTGGCAGCGTGGGAACACTGGTGGTGGTGGGAAGCACACTGGCAGTGGATGTACAGTAGCAGCCATAGTGGCAGCGGTGGGAACACTAGTGGTGGTGGGAAGCACACTGGCAGTGGATGTACAGTAGCAGCCATAGTGGCAGTGGTGGAAATACTGGTGTTGGTGGGAAGCACACTGGCTGTGGATGTACAGTAGCAGCCATAGTGGCAGCGGTGGGAACACTGGTGGTGGTGGGAAGCACACTGGCTGTGGATGCACAGTGGCAGCCATAGTGGCAGCAGGTGGGAACACTGGTGGTGGTGGAAGCACACTGGCAGTGGATGAACAGTGCCAGCCATAGTGGCAGCAGTGGAAACACTGGTGGTGGTGGGAAGCACACTGGCTGTGGATGTACAGTAGCAGCCATAGTGGCAGCGGTGGGAACACTGGTGGTGGTGGGAAGCACACTGGCTGTGGATGTACAGTAGCAGCCATAGTGGCAGCAGTGGGAACACTGGTGGTGGTGGGAAGCACACTGGCTGTGGATGTACAGTAGCAGCCATAGTGGCAGCGTGGGAACACTGGTGGTGGTGGGAAGCACACTGGCTGTGGATGTACAGTGGCAGCCATAGTGGCAGCAGTGGGAACACTGGTGGTGGTGGGAAGCACACTGGCTGTGGATGTACAGTGGCAGCCATAGTGGCAGCCGTGGGAACACTGGTGGTGGTGGGAAGCACACTGGCTGTGGATGTACAGTAGCAGCCATAGTGGCAGCAGTGGGAACACTGGTGGTGGTGGGAAGCACACTGGCTGTGGATGTACAGTAGCAGCCATAGTGGCAGCAGTGGGAACACTGGTGGTGGTGGGAAGCACACTGGCTGTGGATGTACAGTGGCAGCCATAGTGGCAGCAGTGGGAACACTGGTGGTGGTGGGAAGCACACTAGCTGTGGATGTACAGTAGCAGCCATAGTGGCAGCGGTGGGAACACTGGTGGTGGTGGAAGCACACTGGCTGTGGATGACAGTGGCAGCCATAGTGGCAGCGGTGGGAACACTGGTGGTGGTGGGAGGCACACTGGCTGTGGATGCACAGTGGCAGCCATAGTGGCAGCAGTGGGAACACTGGTGGTGGTGGGAAGCACACTGGCTGTGGATGTACAGTAGCAGCCATAGTGGCAGCAGTGGGAACACTGGTGGTGGTGGAAAGCACACTGGCAGTGGATGTACAGTAGCAGCCATAGTGGCAGCGGTGGTAACACTGGTGGTGGTGGGAAGCACACTGGCTGTGGATGTACAGTGGCAGCCATAGTGGCAGCAGTGGGAACACTGATGGTGGTGGGAAGCACACTGGCTGTGGATGTACAGTGGCAGCCATAGTGGCAGCAGTTGGAACACCAGTGGTGGTGGGAAGCACACTGGCTGTGGATGTACAGTGGCAGCCATAGTGGCAGCGGTGGGAACACCGGTGGTGGTGGGAAGCACACTGGCTGTGGATGTACAGTGGCAGCCATAGTGGCAGCGGTGGGAACACTGGTGGTGGTGGGAAGCACACTGGCTGTGGATGTACAGTGGCAGCCATAGTGGCAGCGGTGGGAACACTGGTGGTGGTGGGAAGCACACTGGCAGTGGATGTACAGTAGCATGCCATAGTGGCAGCGGTGGGAACACTGGTGGTGGTGGGAAGCACACTGGCAGTGGATGTACAGTAGCAGCCATAGTGGCAGCGGTGGGAACACTGGTGGTGGTGGGAAGCACACTGGCTGTGGATGTACAGTAGCAGCCATAGTGGCAGCGGTGGGAACACTGGTGGTGGTGGGAAGCACACTGGCAGTGGATGTACAGTAGCAGTCCATAGTGGCAGCGGTGGGAACACTAGTGGTGGTGGGAAGCACACTGGCAGTGGATGTACAGTAGCAGCCATAGTGGCAGTGGTGGAAATACTGGTGTTGGTGGGAAGCACACTGGCTGTGGATGTCAGTAGCAGCCATAGTGGCAGCGTGGGAACACTGGTGGTGGTGGGGCGTACACTGGCTGTGGATGCACAGTGGCAGCCATAGTGGCAGCAGTGGGAACACTGGTGGTGGTGGTGGGAAGCACACTGGCTGTGGATGTACAGTAGCAGCCATAGTGGCAGCGGTGGGAACACTGGTGGTGGTGGGAAGCACACTGGCAGTGGATGTACAGTAGCAGCCATAGTGGCAGCAGTGGGAACACTGGTGGTGGCGGGAGCACACTGGCTGTGGATGTACAGTTGCAGCCATAGTGGCAGCAGTGGGAACACTGGTGGTGGTGAGAAGCACACTGGCTGTGGATGTACAGTAGCAGCCATAGTGGCAGCAGTGGGAACACTGGTGGTGGTGGGAAGCACACTGGCAGTGGATGTACAGTAGCAGCCATAGTGGCAGTGGTGGGAATACTGGTGTTGGTGGGAAGCACACTGGCTGTGGATGTACAGTAGCAGCCATAGTGGCAGTGGTGGGAACACTGGTGGTGGTGGGACGTACACTGGCTGTGGATGCACAGTGGCAGCCGTAGTGGCAGCAGTTGGAACACCAGTGGTGGTGGAAGCACACTGGCTGTGGATGTACAGTGGCAGCCATAGTGGCAGCGGTGGGAACACCGGTGGTGGTGGGAAGCACACTGGCTGTGGATGTACAGTGGCAGCCATAGTGGCAGCGGTGGGAACACTGGTGGTGGTGGGAAGCACACTGGCTGTGGATGTACAGTGGCAGCCATAGTGGCAGCGGTGGGAACACTGGTGGTGGTGGGAAGCACACTGGCAGTGGATGTACAGTGGCATCCATAGTGTTAGCGGTGGGAACACACTGGTGGTGGTGGGAAGCACACTGGCAGTGGATGTACAGTAGCAGCCATAGTGGCAGCGGTGGGAACACTGGTGGTGGTGGGAAGCACACTGGCAGTGGATGTGCAGTAGCAGCCATAGTGGCAGCGGTGGGAACACTGGTGGTGGTGGGAAGCACACTGGCTGTGGATGTACAGTAGCAGCCATAGTGGCAGCGGTGGGAACACTGGTGGTGGTGGGAAGCACACTGGCAGTGGATGTACAGTAGCAGCCATAGTGGCAGCGGTGGGAACACTGGTGGTGGTGGGATGACACTGGCTGTGGATGCACATTGGCAGCCGTAGTGGCAGCAGTGGGAGCACTGGTGGTGGTGGGAAGCACACTGGCTGTGGATGTACAGTAGCAGCCATAGTGGCAGCGGTGGGAACACTGGTGTTGGTGGAAGCACACTGGCTGTGGATGTACAGTAGCAGCCATAGTGGCAGCGGTGGGAACACTGGTGGTGGTGTCTGCTGCTCCTGCACAAAGCACACACGCCTAATGCCCTCCTACTACACAAAAAGGATGTGATAGTGAGTGTACAGATGGAACAGATGGAACAGGTGGTGACACTTGTAGTAGTAGTATGACTGGTGGTATTAGTATTACAGTAGCGGTACTATTCCCAGTGCTACAAGAACTAAGAGGCGTGCTTGGGGATAAAAATATTTAAGCCCACTGAATACAGAGACACCCGTCTGTCATTGTCTATGTAGTCTATCTTACCACCCTTTGCGGATTGTATTATGTATCAGTGATATACAGTGGAGCAAGGTAAGATGCAATTCAATACTTTGCAGTAAATGACATGCCACAAAATATTGGATGACTAGAGGGCTTAATTGCCATTGAATTACAGTGCTCCTTGCAGGATACTGCAGCATTTACAGTGATTTTGCAAGATACTGCATTGCATACTGTCTGGCATCAATGCATTAAGAATGTATTATAATCCTGATGCAGTGTTTCATCCTTAGGCATGTTAGTTTTGGATTGTTTTGTTACAAGGGCATCTCAGTCTCATCTATCATAACTTCACTTATTTATGGTGTGTGTTTCTTTAAGGTTGCATATTCATAGTGTGTATGTTCCCGATATGCATCCTGACAAAGACCAGGTTCTGGTCAAAGCACCAAGGCTGTATGGCATTCTACAGCCTTAGCACAAATAAATGTATTTACCAACTTTACTCTCCACTGCTGTTAAATGTATTTTGTTACTGCACCCACCCCAACCCAAGTGCTTCCTTTGCTCTGCATAGATTGTTTGAGTTTGGCAGCCCAGGAATGATACCGCAGTAATCACCTAGAGCGTGCTGCACATTTGTGGGTCTATCATCCTGTCCCTCACCACTAGGGGCCACGGTGCAAATGCTTTGCTGGGGCTGGACAAAGTATGTTTTCAAGGTTGCTAAAGACATGATGGATCAGGTCACTAGTGGTTACTGCATAAAACACAAACTAGTACTACATAAATGCATTGTGTGTGTGTGCATGCGATGCATGCGGTGTGTGTGATGCGTTACTTAGTGCTTGTGGAACTACAGTAATACTCACAACGATCTTAGCAGTTATACTGCACCACAAAACAGCAGCAGCAAATAAAAATTACTGCTGCTAAGAAGGGAGAAGAAGAGGCAACCTCTTTAGTCAAACATGGATCCGAGCAAGGAACTGACAGATGACATGCAGTCAAATCAGTGAGACAAGTCTGCCCCACTAAGTGCAATGGTTTATTAACAACACCCCCAAAATGTATGTGCACAGCTGTGCACACACAAAACACAGACTTGGGGGGTGATATATATTCACATGCCCAGGTTAATTGTGTGCAGTGAGCTGTGGAAGTTGGGGAGTCAATCAACACACTCCTCATTTGTACAGGGATCCAAGCCCAGAACCAGAGGGTAACAATAATAATTCAGTGAGTCAAGCCTGACTGACTTAGAACTGAAGAAACACATTTATTTATTTATTAATTTATTTGAGGACAATCGAATTACAACCCTTTGAGTCAGAGACTCATTTACAAAACTCCATGTCATTGAGGAAACAAAAAACAGGGTAAAACAAAACAGGAAGTAGTGCAGACAAGTGATATACAGGTGAATACTGAGAGCATCTAGGGACTAGGTTACAAAAGCCCCGTTAGTGTGCAAGAAGACAATATTGTTAGCTATACAATAGGCACATATACATTATAAACAAGAAGAGCATTAGGAAATCAGCCATGACAATCGCGAGTGGCGTGAGTTGAGGAGGCGGTTCTTGAGGGCTGTTTTGAAAGTCCTAGTCTTTTCCCAATAGTGACTGACCCAGGAGGAATTATACCAGGATGGAGCAAAGTGTTTGCACACAGCTGTGCACCGTGGGGCCCAGCTTCATGAAACAATATTATGCATGCACATGCAGGGCAATACCTCACAAAATCAATTAATATGTACACAATGGCAAATCATGAGCAGTGACCTACAGGAGGAGTCAGCAGACACCCTCATCAGTCATGCAGGGAACCAAGCGTGGAACCAGACAACAACAAAAACAAGAAACAAAAATAAAATGTGCTTCACCCAAAAATAAATTACACTGGATCTATGTCAGACAGCAGCAGAGAAGGAGTATTAACAGTCAGCCTCCTAGTCCCTGTAACTGAGTACAGCAGTAAGAACAAAACACCTGTTAAAAGCCAAACATAGCTTTTCTTGCACTGATCAAACAAATTATACTGCCAAAAAAAGCCTGTGGAGCAAAAACTATTTCTTTTTGACAAGTTTAAGGTCTCTGAAGCATTGCAGAGCAGCTCTCAGACACCACTGTTCCTGTCTTCTTCCAGCTCAGAGTGAAGTCACATGGTGTGCTTGCCTAAGCTCCAGAAACTGCTTTCAATTGGCCAGTAAAGCTCTGCGGACTTGGAAATCTCATCGACTAGGAGTGGCGAATAGTGGCGAATAGTGAACTATTCTGGAAACGCATCTGACTATTCTGGAAGCCTACTATTTGTGGTATTCAGAAAATGTTATTCAGCCCATGCACAGCCCTACTTGAAACCCGCTGGATTCAAGTAATTGCCCGATCCTTTATTTCAGCAGTGATTGGATTAACTTTCTCACCACGGATGTCAGGCTACATAGAAACATAGACTTTGACAGCAGATAAGGACCGCTAGCCCATCTAGTCTGCCCATTTCCTACCCACAGGATAGGTCGCAGATCCTATTAAACCAACAGCCTATATCTTCCTGCCCCCACAAGAATTGCCTTATGTCTGTCCCATGCATTCTTGAATTCTCCCACAGTTTTAGACTCCACAACTTTCTCAGGAAGGCTGTTCCATGCATCCACTACCCTCTCTGTGAAATAATACTTCCTCACATTGCCCCTGAACCGTCCTCCTTCTATCTTTAAATTGTGTCCCCTTGTTCTTGCAAGTCTCTTTTCTGAAAGATGCTACCCTCTTGGACTTTGTTGATTCCCTTGAGGTACTTGAAAGTTTCTATCATGTCCCCCTCTCCCTTCTTTCCTCAAGGGTATACATATTAAGCTCCTTTAGTCTCTCCTCATACGGCTTCTCTTGCAGACCCTGCACCATTTTAGTTGCCCTCCTCTGGACTGCCTCTATCCTGTTTATGTCCTTGCGGAGATGGGGTCTCCAGAACTGGACACAGTATTCAGATGGGGTCTCACCAACTGTCTGTACAGAGGATAACAACTTCCTGTTTTCTGCTGCTGATGCCTCTCCTATACATCCCAGTATACCCCGGCCTCCCTACTGCCTTCTCACATTGCTTGCTAACCTTAAGGTCATCTGATATGATTACCTCCAGGTCCCTTTCTTGTTTTGTTGTTATTTACTACCTCCCACCCATTGTGTATTCTTCCCTGGGTTCTTGTTTCCCAGGTGCATTATTTTGCACTTTTTGCATTGAATCCTAGCTGCCATACGTCTGACCATTCCTCCAACCTTGCCAAGTCCCTTTTCATCCTTTCCACGCCTCCTTGTGTATCAACCCTGTTGCAGATCTTTGTGTCATCTGCAAAAGGCATACTTTCCTTCCAGTCCCTCTGCAATGTCACTGATGAAGACATTAAAAGGACTGGACCCAATACTGAACCCTGCAGTACCCCACTAGTAACCGCCCTTTCTTCAGAGTGGACTCCATTTACAATTACCTTCTGTGTCCTGTTGTCCAGCCAATATTTTACCCAGGCTACCACCCTGGGACCCACTCCCAGGCTGGTTAATTTGACTAATAATCTTTTGTGTGGGACTGTGTCAAATGCCTTGTTAAAGTCTAGGTAGGCCATGTCCACAGCCCTCCTGGTCTACTACTTTGGTCACCCAGTCAAAGAAATCTATTAGATTCGTATGACATGACCTTCCCGCTGTGAACCCATGCTGCCTTGGATCCTGTGCTCCACTGACCTCTAGGTACTCAACTATTCTTTCCTTCAGAAGTGACTCCATCACTTTCCCTACCACAGAGGACAGACTGACAGGTCTGTAGTTTCCTGCCTCTGTCTTGGTCCCACTTTTGTGAGGGAATCACATCCGCCTTCCTCCAGTCCTCGGGTACCCACCATCCTCCCATGATTTATTAAAAGAGTAGCCAGTGGTTTCACTAATTCCTTCCTTAATTCTTTTAGAATTCTGGGGTGAATTCCATCAGGACCCATTGCTTTGTCCACCTTCAGTTTTAGGGTTCTTGCAGAACCCTTTCTTCTGTGAAAGGACTGGGATCGACCCCCTATCAAAAGTGCTTCTGTTAATTGGATTAGGCACTTCCCTCCTCTTTTGTGAATACTGAGCAGAAATATTCGTTCAGTATTCCTGCTTTCACTGTCCCTCTGCCCACCCACCGTTTATTCTATTCAGCCTCACTATCCCTCCCTTTGTCTTTCTACGCTCGCTGATGTACCTATAAAAGGTTTTATTCCCCTTCTTAACTGAGTTGGCTATCTTTTCCTCAGTTTGGGCCTTGCTATTCTGACTTCTCTCCTGCTTCTTTCTGCCTTAACTGGTACAGCACTCTGTCCTGCTCCTTCTGTGTTTCCTTATACTTCTGGAATGCTATCTTTTCTGCCTGACTTTCACAGCCACCTCTCTTGAGAACCATAGTGGCTTTTTCTTTCATTTTGATTTGTTTATTTGCTTCACACAAGGCTTGTTGCCTCTGTGATGGCAGTTTTGATAATTCCCCATTGTTGCTCCACCTCCTTCTAGCCTGTTTGCTAGTGCTTTTCTGAGGCACTCTCCATCTTGCCAAGTCAGCCCTCCTAAAGTCCAGTACCCTCACTTTTGTATGGCTTGACTCTGTAGCTGAGTTGCACGTGAACCACACTGTTTGATGGTCACTTGTCCCCAGATGGCAACCCACTTCTAGATCTGAGATCCTCTCACTGCCCCGTTTGAGGTACAAGGTCTAAGATTGCTCCCTCACAAGTGGGTTCGAAACTAGCTGTCTAATGCCTGCCACCTGTAGGGCGTCAAGAATGGCCCTGCTCTTGGATGTGGCTGCAGAAAATGTGCTCCAGTTAACATCTGGCATATTCAGGTCTCCATCAACAGTATCTCCCTTTCTCTGCCATTCTAAGAATGCCTTCCATCATATCCTTGTCCATTCCTTCCCCTGACATGGGGGTCTGTACACAACCCTGTGCGATTTGGTGCCCTTTCCAGTCTCCAAGGTGACCCACAGTGCCTCCTCTCCTCCCTGTTTACTCTTTTGTTCAGTTGCTTTTATCCCTTCCTTTACATGAGAGCTACTCCTCCCCTCTTCTCCCCTGCCTGTCTCTCCTGTAGGTTATGTACCCTGGTATGTTAACATCCCAGTCATGGTTCTCTGTGTACCATGTTTCTGTGACTTCTCGACATCCAGGCATCCTTCTTCCATTAAGGCCACCAGCTCAGGGAGCTTGTTGCCCAAACTACAGAGCATTGGTACTCATTACCCTCCATTTCCTGATGGCCTTACCCCTTTTGCCCCATCCCTGTCCTTCTTGCCTTTGTCACTTTCTCCATTTACCCCAGCCCTTCTCCCTATCAACACCTCCATGTTGGTGTTTGCCACACTTACTACCGTGATTGTTTGGGGGCTAGGATTTTCCTGCTCCTTCCAGTGCCTCCCCTTGGCTAGTTTAAAAGCTTGCCAATGAAGCATTTAAACCTATCACCTAGGATCCTGGTTCCTTCCCGGACAGATGCAGCCCATCATGCCAGTATAGGCTTGCATCACTCCAGGTGGACCCCAGTCCCCAATGAGCCAAATCCCTGAGCTCCACACCAGTTTTTCAACCACTGATTGAATCCATGAGTGCAGACACCCTAGCCTCTCCTATGCCATAGATGGGTAGCACCTCGAGAAGGTTACCGTGCGTGCTACTTGACTAAGGCACCTCCCAATTCACAAACTCTTCCTGCACTTCTCTAATCCCTTTCTTAGCCAGGTCATTTGTCCCTAAATGGACAATGACATCCAGCTCCCTCCTGTGCAGCTGCTCCAGCAATCCTGAGGATTGCTCCCTATCCTCAAGCCATGGTGCCAGGCAGGCACTTACCTCCCTCTCCCTTCCTTGCCCAGTTCTACCTTCCTAACAATGGAGTCCCCACCAGGAGTTGTTTCCTTCCCTGCAGGGTCCCTGCCACCCTCCTGTGGGTCTCCTTTGTGGAAGTTCCCAGCATCCTCCTTGGTCTCCCTGTAGATGCCTCCATAGAGGAACCACACTTTGCCAGAATGGCATAGGAATGTGGAGAGTACAACTGGAGGGATGTGCCTCTGTTCCACCACCCTCACCCTCTCTGAGCCCATGTGGTCCAACTGCTCCTCTTTCTTGGCAACCTCTGAGGCAGCGGCAGTGGCACTGGTGGTCCCTGTATGGAAGAGGAGGTCCCTAAATCCTGGCCAACTCAGCCTGGAGATGGCAACCTCCTCCCTCAGCCGAGGTGTCTGCAGATGGGACAACACCGCATCCTCCAGAACATCTCCCGGAAGACTGCGGCTCCACAGCCACTGCACTGCACCACTCCAATCATGTCTTATTTCTGGCCCCTTAACTGTTTGCAAGCTATTAGCAGACTCTTTCTAAGGCAGTCTTTAAATGTAGCTTCCTTCTAGCTAAGCCACTCCCCTACTTACCAGATCTTTCTACAAGTAATTTAAACCTCACAACAGTTAAGTCCTTTCAGTCACCTGAGATTTACACCTAGATGACTTTTCAGTTACCCATTCAGTTCAGTTAACCCAAACACACACTTTTTGTTTTGTTTTGTATGTTAGTTTTTACCCTAAATTAAAGGTCTAAATACAAAAGTTCTTCTACTTTAGTCCCAGTAGAAGTTCAGTCACACAGCAGTCCTTTCTCTTGGAGTCTTCTGCCAAGCTATTCAACTGACAGGCTGACTAGTCTATAATTGTCAGCCTCCTCCCAGCTACCACTTTTGTGTGGTGGACTACTTCCACCCTCCTCCAGTCCTCAGGAATCACTCCTGTTTCCAGTGAGATGTTAAATAGGACTATCAGAGGTGCAGCCAGTATTGCCCTTAGCTCAATCAGTTCCCTTGGATGCACCCCACTTGGTCACATAGCTTTGTCCACGTTCAGTCTAGTGAGTCCTTCAGGACTCTCTCTCTCTCTTCAAAAGACTAGTGTCTGCCTCCCTCCTCCAAGCTTCTGTTACTTTTTTTGTGGTTACCTTCTCCTTCTTCTGTGAATGCTGAGCAATAGTATTTGCTCAAGGTTTCTGCCTTTTCCTGGTCCCTCTGTGCAGTCCTCCTTCCATTTTTAAAGCACAATCCCACCCTGGTCTTCCTCTTTTACTTTCTTCTTCTTTTTACTTACAGAACTAAATAATGTCTTAACCCTTTTTTTTTACCTCCTGGGCTAGTCTGTCTTCAGTTTTTTTTTTTAATTCTACTTCATTTATTGGCTGATCAGATTGGCTGTTTGGCTGCTGGATGGATGGTTGCATGCTAGCAGGTTGTGGAGGAGCCTGCAGAGCAGGAGCTGTTTCTAAATGTAATTTTTATTCAGGAAGGTATGCCACATAAGTAAATTACTGTACCTGCCTGAGGAATCAGCTCTTACCAGGCTGCCTTCTGCAGGCGTGGCCGGAGTTTCAGCTTGTTGCCATCTCTTTCTCTCTTACAGGCTTGGGTACCAAGGTGGGGCAGTTGTGCCGGCAAGAGATACAGAGAAAGCACTGCATGGGTTCTAGACAGCTTCAGAAGAAAACAAAGGAATTAATAGAGAGACAGAGGATTGGAGGACTGTGCAGAGAGTTTGAAAGAATTTTAAAGGAAATGCCCAATTTTATCTAATTTTGTCCTTTTTATTCTCTTTTCTGATCTTGCAGAATTAATAACGAACATGTGATAAACCTAGAGATTCTCATGTTAACTACTGTCTGTAGCTCAGGAAAGCTGATTATAAACTGAAGTGTGGAGGTAGATAGAGACATTATTGTTTTTATTAAGGTTTTTCTTTTTTTAAAATCAGGCATTTTAGTTAATGTAGCTTTTGTGTGCTCAGTTCAGGTGGGGTGACTATATATGCACATGTGTGGAGTTCTGCAAGCTAGAATCACCATTTTGCAGAGCAGACCACAACGAGATGAGTGTGCAGTGAGACGGAAAGCATTCTAGAGCTGCGTGCTGGGTGTGGAACTGAATCTTTAATTTAAGTATTTTGAGCAAGCAAATACTGCAGCTAGCATGGCTATTGCAGAGGGATAAGCTGACACATGAAATACATCTGCTGAGGAATCTGACCATTTAAAAATGTAGTGAATGGGAGAATAATGAGAGACAATATGTATTTTAAGTAAGCGCACATATTCCATTTTCTTTTCTGTCTAATTTTATTGCCTATTGCCTAGCAGAGGGTGTAGTAGTTTGAGTTTAGGATTTGGAGGAAGTTTGATGTATTTAGCTTTATTTTAAAGTAGTTAGTGTGGTTGTATGGTGACTGTACTGAATGTATTGTGAGTGTGCTTGCCCGATATTACCATCTCTTTTATTATCTTTTATTTAAAGATTCCTTCTACTGAAAGTGGTGTTGATCTAAACAAATTAGAAGTACCAGTAGAGTTAAAGAATATTTACACCCAAAGGGATTTTGTGGCCTGCTTCTTGTAGAGGCACAGAGAATGACAAGATTAAGAGGGAACTGTGACCAGTTTGTCATGCTCCGGTGAGCAGAGAGGGAGGAAAAGTGTAGAAGCAAGCTAGAAGCAAGCAATTTTCTACTTTCTGGATGAAAAGACCCTGTGTGGATTGAGATGGTGGAAGAACTTGGAATTAGTTTATAGCGTTTTCTCTTAACTTTTTGCCTGCTACTGGAGTGTGAGTGGAGGCTTGGTTACTGTTTATGCCCTGATATATGGCATAGCAATAAGAGCTTTATCCACAAGGCCAGTGTAGTAGTATTAACAATGGAAACCATGTAAACAGACATTTGGCCAGGCGTTCAGATAACAAACTCACGAATTTAACTTTTAGACCAATAGTTTGTTTCTCCTAAAGTGTAAAATATCTTTTGGTGTATTTAAATATCTGGTGTATTTAGTAATATTCTCTAAGCTAGTTGTTGTTTGGCAAGCAGGGTAAAGGTATGGCAGAACAAGAAAACAAAACTGCAGGAAACACAAGTTACCCCACTACTAAATGAGTCTCCAATAAAACGGAGAAGTTATAAACAATGAAAATAGTGAATCACATAGATAGGGCAAAAATAAGCTGAACACTAGTGTAAATAAAACCTTGACTCCAGTTAATGGACACAGTAAATCACCTGTGATAGATTGAGAGGTGATAGCGTCAGGCAAAGAGAGCAGTGCGCTCAACCAAATAATGGGAGTTTCAGATCAAGCATTACTGGAGCCTGATACAGACTGCCTGATCATTGAAAACTATGGTGAGACTATGAATTACCATGATGGCCTGAATGAAGATTCTATACTGCTAAGACTAAGTGATGAGAAATTGACGGATATTTGGAATGATACTAGATACCTAGTAAAACATAAAATGGCCCTAGAAGAAGTATCATGAGACCTGAGAGGTATTATTACAGGGCTTAAACAAATTAATCATGACTCTCAGGACAAGCAAAATCTGTACTATAGAGAGTGTCAAGGCAGGGGCAAAATGTAACAATTGGGAGTAACAAGGAATATCAGACTGGCTTCTTAAGTGAACAATTTGTAAACTTGCTTGCCAAGCAACATATGGCCAATATTTAAATCATGGAACAATTGCTTATTAATAAGGACATGTTGGATGCCATGAGACATAACATAGATAGACAGGGTGCAATGTTGACAGAATTTGTGAAGAATCAGAAGTTTCTGGTACATGAAGGAGAAAAGAAAGTCAAAATGAGAAGCAGAGACTGCTCAAAATGAAAAACTAGACCAGATTTTAATAGCATAGTGTTCTCAGAGGATTTGAAGGAGGAGACTAAGAAAATAAGAAAATAAAAGAAGAAAGCAGGAAAGAGCTCAGGCAAACAGAGGCAAAGTGAAGAAAAGGATGGATTACAAAATAGAGCATATGCTAAAAAGGAAAGTAAAGCAGAGGAAGAAAGGGCAAAAGGAAAAGTAAATGTTAACAGAGGAACTGGATGTAGTATGGAGCAGAATGTCAAAGAAATCAAATACATTACACAAAGTGGAGGAAAATTGAAAAATAAAGAAAATTATATCTCTTCTGGGCAAGTAAACGTGGCTAGTCAATTGACTTTCTTAGAGAGAGATATTGAGTCTAAACAATCAAATTTAAAAAGCAGAGTGGGTCAGTGGGAATTCCATCACAAAATAGTGCATTAATGGATGATCAAAAGGAAGTGAGTAGAATGGTTGGGAAAATTAACCGTGATGAGACTATATCGACAAAAGACAGAGTTAAGACATGTGATAAGACAGCCTGTAGTGAAAGGGACAAAATATTTGTTCCTCTGATAAGGATGGTGAGTCCACAAGATTGGATATCTAGTGAAAATGCAAACAAAAACATTTAGTAGTAGAGATTAAAATCTGAATTAGATATTGAGATTACTGAAAAGGATGTCATAGAAATCAGGAACACACAGGTTGAGTTGACTACTATAATTGACATCTATTTTAACTCATCCAGAACTGCCAATTATGTCTGGTTGAATGTAACACAAATAACAAATAATGAAGTTATAGTAATGTTCCTGAATAGACAGCTGTTCATAAAGTCAGATGGAGGAAGTATGTTATAGAGGGAAAAAAGTAGAGCTATCTCTATTTGGGATGAAACAGCTATACAGAGAAATGAATACAAAATTAACAAGGAAATCTATAGTCTGTTAAGAAATTTTACATATACAATTGGGATGGAATGAAATTGAAGCAATGGAAAGGATTGGGAGAGAACATGATACACAGATCAATATTGTAGTGAAAAACAGATCAGTGACAAACTGAATATTGAAACAATTTCATGCTATGGGACTAAATTTGGTTGAATTAGAGTTAGTGATTAGAGGCCCTGATGTAGCCAGCAATAGAAATTGTGGAGAAAGTCAAATTCAATTAAAAATAAATTTCATTACTGGCAAGCTATATTGACTGACAATTAGAAAATTTGAGGTGAGCCTCAGCAGTACACCATCTGTTGATGAAATCCCAGACAGTGGGACACAAATTGTTTCCTGGAATATTTCGGGGTTTGAGATAAACAAGCTGATGAAGAATGGGTTAAGTACATAACAAACTTTGGCGTCATCTGTTTCAGGAGGCGTGGCATGGCTCTGAAGACCCTAATGAAATTAATGGATATGAATGCTTTCTGCCAGGCAGGCAATAAGGATAATTTCAGGGTAGGAAATCAGCTGGTATAGTAACTTATATTAGAATTGGCAGTTTTGCACATGCTGAATTTATAAAGAAAACAGAAAATGTTATACCACTTCTTTTGAAAATGAAGGTCAGTGTTTCATATTGATAAACGCTTAAATACTTCCTGTGAGTTCAAATGTTACAAGGATACAGTGTGAGAGCAGTTAACTGTATTACTTGTTGAAGTTATATATTTATACCCAGAATGGGATATCTTACTAATAGGGGATCTGAATCGTGCATTGGTAAGTTTGATGGCTTAGGAGATATTTTTTACCAGTGCAATTAGCCCATATACTTGGAGACAAAAAAAAGAAGGATCTGAAGGTGAACAAGGCTGGTTTACAACTGATTTCAGTCTGAAAGAATGTAATTTATATGCATTAAATAGACGTTTGATAGGTGACTTAATGGGAAGTGTACATATTTCCACAAAGGGATCCTCAGTAATAGATTTGGCACTCTGATCTGGTATACTAGAAGTATGGGAAAAATGGAAGATATACCTCGTTAGGAGAGTGATCATTTTCCCATAGTGATGGCATGCAATGAAAAGTGGCAAAGATAAGCCCAGGTTAACTCAACCTTTAGTGATGGAATTAGATCTAACAAAAATTATTTGGCAGCCTGACTCTGATAGTTGTTTAATAGACCTTCTAACAAACATAATTAGCAGTAGACTGGCGTAATACAAAAAGGGACAATTTATTTTCTATCAGAGCTGCCAAACATTGGAATTTATTACCACAAGATTTGATTAACATAGTTAGCTTTGAATTATTTAAATCCCAGTTAGATATATTTCTCAACTCTCAATATCATCGTAACAATGATCCACTGTTGAGGGGACAGTCTCGATGGGCCTCATGCCTTCTTTTGTCCCATACCATCCAGCAAATCCAGTAAATAAGGAGATCCAAGAACTTTTTAAGACTGAATAGTGGCCAAATGATTGAAACACTATATTTCATTTTCAAAAATGTTAACTACATTAGGTAGAAGCACATTGACAAGGGAAAAATGGAAGGAGGCTGGTTTGATGAAGAATGTAAAACACAAAAACGTACTAAGGAAAATGTATAAACAGTATGTAAAGCAAAAATATAGAGACACTGAAAAGTATTAACAGGAAAAGAAAGGAATATAAGATTCTTGTGAAAGAAAAAAAAAACAATACTATAAAAGCAATGGGAAGAAATGAGTAAAGTAGTAAATAATAGATCAGAAAGGGTTTTGGAGGCTAGTGGCTAAGGGCACTAGTGTCTATAAAGAAGAATCTGATGCTTATATATATGAGCAGGGGTGGACTGACTGTTTTCATAGATCTTTAGTGACACTTCCAAAGACTTTAAGATTCAGTCAGAAATAATTAGTAGTAATGTGGGAATAACATAGTTATAGATAATTTTGAAGTCTTGTTGGCTATTAACTCAGTAAAGGTCCATAAAGCTCCCAGACCAGATAATACACTGGCAGAAGTCTACAAATGTCAACCAAGTCTCTGGTCCAGATTATTAAAAGTATTATATAATAAATGCATGCAAGAAAACAATTATCCTGTTACTTGGAAAGGAGCATACATAATACCACTTCACAAAAAGGTAATTTAGCAAATCCAGTAATGTATCACCCCATTAGTCTACGAGACATAAATTTTAAATGTTTTCTAAGATTGTGTTAAAGAGTAAAAAGTTACCCCTTTTGTTGGTTTTATAACACTTAACCTCAAGTTGCCGATACGTAACCTCGGACTAATCTTCTATTTGAATATGATAGTCCACATTATTTCATGAGGTCAGATGGCTGAAGCATATTGTACACTAGAGCATTTCACCTCTTATTCTTCTGTTTTGAAGTGAAAAGAGTCCAGTGGCTATAAGTCTAGAGGGATAATTAAGATGTGCTAGTCTAGTGACCATTTTGGTGTCTCTCCTTTGAACTTGTTCCAGTTGGGCTATATCTCTTTTAAGGTTTGGGTTCCAAAGGGGGACCCATAGTGAAGGTAAAGTCTAATATAGGCCCTGAACAGGACAATGAGGCATTGTTCAGAATGATTTATGAAAGTTCGCTTCATATGCCTCAAGAGTCTATTTGCCATGTTGGAAATTTTAGTACAATGATCCCATGATGTAAGTTTATTATTGACAAATATGCCCAAGTTTTCTCACATTTAGATGTTTTGAGTGGCAACTTGTTGAGATAATATACATTATTCAGGTTATTTTTATCAAAGTGTATGACCACACATTTATCCAGATTAAAGTACATATCATTATAGTTAGCCCTATGTTCAACTTTCTCCAAGTCTGATTCTAATGATGCTATCTTATCCAGATTAGTAACCCTACTCCCTAGTTTTGTATCATCAGCTAATTTTGATATGTAATTGTTGGGCCCTGGCTGTAAGGCACAAATAAAAAGATTAAACAACATGGGTCCCAAGACTGATCCCTGGGGACTCCACTCGACACTGTATCTCAGTCAGACAGCACATCATTAATTCTAACTCTTTGAGTTCTGTTGGTCAACCAATCTGATGTCTAGTTTACAATTTCTGGGGACAGACCCAAATTAAACATTTGTTTAAGAGTTTATTGTGTGGTACTTTGTCAAAGGCCCGACAGAAAAAAAGTAGTACTACATCTGTGGGAATACCCACATCCAATAATGTACTAATATTATCATAAGAGGGTATCAAACTAGTTGTGCATGAGTGCTTTGATGTAAACCTGTGCTGTAAAGAGTCTTGAATCCCTAGTCTAGTACACTCTTATTCAGTCTTCATCTTGATAACTCTTTCCATTATTTAACAACTACAGAGGTCAGGCTAATCAGGCGATAGTTCTGAACACTGCCTCTTTCGCTTTTTAAATAATGGGATAACAGTCACTGTGCGCCACTCATTGGGTATGGAACTTTCTTGCAAGGATTTATTAAAATAAGTGATAAGGGTTTGGAGATAGCCTGAGAAGTTTCAATTAAAACCAAGGATTAATGTCATCAGTCCTGGGACTGGTGTTTTATTTAATTTTTATTGCCTGAGAAATATCGTATGTTGTAATATTATGGAAATCAGACAGGTATGAATAAACTGAGGTAGCTGATGTCTGTTTGGAAAAAACTGAACAAAAGTAATTATTAAAAAGGTTAGCCATGTCAATATCTGATAATCTGGTTCCATTATTGATTAGGGTCCTATAGTCCTGGAATTAATCTTTTATTGTTTATATATGAAAAAGAGACTTATGACAGTCTTTAGTATGCGCTAATTTTAATTCAAGTTTGTTTTTGCCAGTTTAATGGATTTTTTCAGAATTTTAATTGCTGACCTATATTTATAAAGTAGAATGTCTTTGTGTGGATTGATACTTTTTTAAGTTTCTTGAAGAGTTTTATTTTATGATTAATCAGAGTTTTAATAGTTTTATTAAACCATGGGGTATTTTGCCTTTATTGTTATATTTTCTTTTTATTGGAATATGTAGGGTTTCCAAATTAAGAATTATGTTTTAAAGGTAGTCCATCCTTGCTGAGTTTTAAGTTGTAAAAGGTGTTTCCCAGTTTATTTTAGTTAGTTGTTTATTAATATCCAAAAATTGGCTTTGTTATAATTTTTTATGTTTGCAGATTTTCTTTGGTTAATGGTTTCCTGTAGAATTTCGAAAAATATAGAAAAATTATCACTAGCACCAGTGGATCCCAGATGTGAAGATTACTAATTTGTACTTGATATTAGTAAGTAATAAATTCAGTGTGTTTGAGCCTAGTGGGTTCCATGATCAACTGCTGTAGCCCTGTATTGGTAACTATATCTACTAAGAGTTTATCTGCACTCGAGTGACCCAAAAGGAGTCCCAGTCAACATGGGGCATGTTAAAATCATCTAGGACAACAATATCCTTAGTTTCTGAAAAGGTCAACATTTCTTTTAACGCATTAGATGTATATTCCAAGTCTGCTGACAGGGATCTATATACATTTTCAATAGTGATATATGAGTGGCCTTTTAATTGTATCTGAACTCAAATACTTTCTGAAGTGGAGGAAAATGAACTTCAAAGGAGGATATCATTTCTCACATATATGCATACCCCACCGCCCTGCTTATTAGTTCTGTTTTTGTAATAGGGTTTATAGTTAGGAATATCCTTAGACCACATTTAAGCTGAATCCCATCTGGTTTCTGTAACCCCTACCACACCTATATTTAAAGTTCTACATTTCACCTCAAGTTCTTCCAGTTTAACTTGGTTTTGTGATCTTGCATTGAAAGCCAAGAATTTACATTTTATGGTTAGTTTGTTGATGCTGTTTCAGTGACTTGGGTACACACCCATTCTCCCCTCAAGCTTTAGTTTAAACATTGATTTATGATAGTGTAACATTCTTCCCCAGTAGTGTACTACCCCTGCGACTAAAGTGTAAACCATCCCAGCATTATAAGCAATTTCTATCCTGGAATGTTTTCTAGTGTGTAATGCATGGGATGTCCTGTTTCAGGAACCACTTCCTTAGCCATTCATTTATGGCTTTAATTTGTCATGTAATAGTTGGTGTAGCCCTTGCTACAGGTAGGATCTCAGAAATACAAACAGAGCATCCTTTTTCTATTAAAATGTTAGTTAATGAAACATAGTCCTGCTGTAATTGTTTAAATTTGGTTCAATTAATATAATTTGTTCCAGCATGGATGATAACAAGTGGATTATCTCCGTCTTGATGTAAAATATTGGTTATCGTTGATGTAATGTTTGATACCTTGGCACCTCTGAAGCTGGAACATATACGGTTCCTTTGTTGACATTACAAACTTCACTGTCAATGTATTTAATAATTGAGTCACCCAAGACAAGAAGAAGAAGAAGAAGGATCAGCATTTATATAGCTCTTTTCTGACATCCAAAGTGCTTTACAAGCAATGCTAGACTGGCAGTGAAGTGACTGAATGTGTGGTGGCAGCCATATCGCACATCATCACCCACACACAGCCTGGATAATTGCATGAACCAGTTTATGGAAGGAAATGTTGTCCAGGACACCGAATGTTCCCTACTCTTTTCGCGAAGAGTTCCCTGGGTTCTTTTACTTCACCTGGACACCCACCAGGACAACACCAGGATGGGCAGAAGGACCTCGGTTTAATGTCTCATCCAAAGGACGGCACACCCCAGCAGTACAGCACCCCAATACTGCACTTGGATGCCAGCGATTTTTAGGTGCAAGTTCAGTCCCAGTGTGGGATGAGAACCCACAACCTTCTGGTCCAGAGGCAGATGTGCTACCAACTGAGCCACAGTGACACCACAAAGACTTTTCTGGGGAATAGAAGCACAAGGGGCAAAATCTGGAGAAGGATGGGGTACAGGAAATTGGGTTCAAATTCATCAGATAGTGTCAGACTTATAATATGTGGTTTACTAAAGGAAGTGTTGGGGGAGCAGATACAGGTCTATGTTCAGATGCCCTATTTGAAACAGTTGGTTAGGGAGTGGTAAAGTCAATGGATAATCTATTGACTAAGTCAGCCTCCATGTCCTCCAATTGCTTAAATCTGTTGTACATTTCAGCAGATGCACTGTTATAATCTGACTGCCTCTCCTCTTTTAGACTTAGTTACAAAGGACCAACCATCACTGTCAGTAAGAGACTGTGGTTTCTCTTCATTTGGGAGAATAGGAGTGGGGACAGAAGATGAGCCACTGCTTTTAGTGAGAGTTTGTGATGTCTCCTCATTTGGGGAGTAACAGCAGGGTGGGAGGGATGTAACCTTTCCTCCATGTAATCAATAAAGCTCTCCAGTTCCCTTATGTCAGTGGGAATTTGTTTAGCATCTAACATAAGTGATATTTCCTCCTGTAATGTAGCAATTAGAAAGCATTTACTACAGACAAAGTCAACCCCTAGAGTCCCTTCACAGTACATCAAACATTGAACACATTTTGTGTATTCCCCTCCATGTTATACTCCAATGTGTACTCACAAAGTAAAGAACTGACTTCCTGAGATATTAGTTTTAGGTAAGATCAGATGTCCTGCTATCCCAGTGTGCCCAGCAGACATAGCAGACATGCACAGACACACATGTCTCTGCACTAGCCCCATGCTCGCCACCCCGCTACCTAGAGGGCTGTTTATGTGTCTGAAAACCTGGAAGTCAGCAGCCATGCACTTCTGGTTTTGGTGCTAGCCTTAAAAGATAAAATATATCAGAAAATAGCACAATACAAGTGCTACAAGCACCCACAATCCAGTATTTGGGCTAAGATGTTGTTCCTGTGCCCACAGTGGGCTAACTAACTGGATTACACTTGAGATGTGTTTGGACCTGGGTAGAGCCTTCCAGTGTCCCACAATCCCCAGCAGCTGCTATTGAAACAGTACCCTAGAAGAAGGATACAAGGACAACACAAATAGTAAAAATGGTATATCTTAGAAGGTATAGCAATAAATAGTTCAGTTATTTGTAGTTTAATCACCACCTCTCACCAGAGGTTCACTTACTCCAACATGTAAATGTAAGTGGTAAGAGGGCAAGGAATATGCAGTTTTTATGGATTATTCAGCAGCGTTTGATTCTATCTCCAGGAAATCATTATGGGAAATTTTGTTAAAGAAAGGAGTAGATGAATCATTGATAAAAATGATGGCCAACTTGTACCACGACACTTGGGCTTGGGTCAGAATGGGAAGGAAGGTCAACTCTCCAGCAAATTTGAAGTTAACAAGGGCATACATCAGGGCTGTGTCCTTGAACCACTCATTTTTTCCTCTATATAGATGGGTTATTAAGTGAAATGCCAGGAGCTTGGGAAACAAGTTGCCAGAGTTCCAGGCCATGCTGTTCAGTGAGGGGTGGATGTGGCGGTCAATGGAAACATGGGCCAACAAAACCATGACTGAGACCCAAACATGTGGGGTACACTATGTTTAGGAAGGATAGAAAGGAAGGTAGGGGTGGATTGGCTATGTTCATTAGAGATGACATAGAATTTGGTAGGGTAGAAGAGGCAGAGGGAAACAGGAGGCCTTATGGGTCACCTTACGAACCCCAGCAGGAGGTATGGTCAAGCTGGGTTTCATCAGGAGCTCTCGGCTTTACACACCCCAACCCGCTGCTACCCCCTATTTACCCTGCCTCTCGTACCACCACATCCTGCACAAACCCTCCTAGGACAAAAATAAAGCATCTCATCTCACTACTCCTGCTCCTGTCAGGGGACATAGAGGCAAACCCTGGCCCCAACCCCACAAATACAAATACCACTCCCTTCTCTTCCCCAAAGGCCTCCGTACAGTGCATCTAAGTACCTGCAGATTATTATCTAAAATCTCTGCTGCAACCAATTGCTTTAACACAGTGCCCTGACATCCTAGTCATTTCTGAAACTTGGCTAAAACCTCATCATACTGATGCAGAAGTATCCATACCAGGGTACACACAATAATCAGGCATGACCGGCCAGGCAAAAGAGGCAGTGGCAGCTATGTACATAGCCAATAGTCAGCAGTTCACAATAGTGGACATCCCTCACTCCCTGGAAACATAGACTCTATACTCATCAAACTCTCACTCCCTAGTTCCACCCCCAAATACGTGGCAGGCTCGTACTGCCCCCCCACCACCAAGGACATCCTTTCCCACCTGATCACCTTACAGTCCCCAGCTGTTGGGGGTCAGCTCCATGCCACCGTGATTTTAACACAAACTGGCTAGGTCCTGATAAAGCCCACCCAGACACCAAAATTTAGGCCCTGAACCTCACTCAACTCATTGCCGATCCCACTAGACTCAATCACAAGACACAAAACCACTCCTTAGTGGACTGGGCTCTCACCCTCCCACCCCACAGGATTCTAAGTACAGGTCTGCTACCTGACTGCACACCAGGTCCTATAACTCCCTCAACTTAGCATCTCTCCTGTGTGACTTAGGATGCATAAACTGATCTTTTATCCCGAGGCATCCTCCATTGACACAACCTTTGAGGCATTCAAAATCAGTTTCCTTGAAGTCTGGGATAAATATGCCCCTCATTATGAAAAGAGTTAGGCGCACATCTCCCTGAATCACGGCTGTCATAATCAGAAAAGCCACCCAGGGACCACACCTGAAAGCCCACAAGAAATTAGGCACACAGGCGTCCTCACTACATATAGATCCCTCCGAAATGCATGCACAAACAGCATCCGCCAAGCCAAAAGAATTACTTCCTATCGGCTTTTAGCAAAAGCATAAATCACCCAACTGATTTCTGGAACTCACTCAAATCCCTACCCCCCCACTCAACCCCCACAATATCAGCCCTGGGGTCCCTCATCTCCGACCCATCTCGTAGCTCAAGCCTTTAACACCCACTTCTCCAGCTGTGCAGACAAGCTCCTGTCTTCCCTCCAGTATATTCACCCCATCCCCAACCACACATGCCCCCTCAAACTGCCCCCAGTCCTGCCATTCTCATTCGCCCAGTATCCCAAGCAGAAGTCTTCCACTCCTATGGGCCCTGAACCCAAACAAAGGCAAATGCTCGACGTCCCTGGATGCAAAGATGCTCTTCCTATCCACCCCAGCCATAGCTGCCCCTCTAGCTGCCCTTTTCAACCTCTCCTTCTCTATGGGCAAGCTACCTACTGCCTGGAAGCTGGCCACCATTATACCTCTGCCAAAAGTGCAGACCCTTCCTCCTCAGGCAATTATAGACCCATCTCCCATCTTCCTATCCTGGCCAAACTACAGGAACGACTGGTCCTGTCCCAACTCATTCCGTATCTGGATGCCTCTTCCTTTTCACAACTTTCCAATCAGGCTTCTGAAAATCCCACTCAACCATCACTTCCCTGCTATGTGTCACGGGTGACTTTCTCACGAGCATGGACAAAGGAAACATCACCGCCATCTTTATTGACCTAGCCAAGGCTTTTGATACTGTCTCCCACTCCTACTCCTCTCCAAACTCACAGATGCAGGGCTCTCTAAACCAGCCACTGAATGGATCCATGACTACCTAGTGGGATGGAAACAAACAGTCAAACTAGCCTCACACACCTCAAACCCCTGCCAGTCTCTGCCGTGTCCCCAAGGATCTGTCCTAGGTCCTCTACTCTTTCCATCTTTCTAAACGACCTCCCTTCAGCATGCTCCCACTCATCCATCCAGATATATGCAGACAACACTGTCCTGTACACCTCTGGTCCTACAACATGCAGTGTAGCAACCTCCTTCAGGAAGATTTCTATGCCATCCAGAACTGGTTCAGGTCAATCCAGTTATTTCTAAACTCTAAAAAGTATCACTAACATTTGGCTCCCAACAAAGACTCTCCCGCCAAGCCCCTGCCCCTTTCAAAACCTTAGATGGGAATCCTTTGGAGAATTGCACTAGTTTAGATATCTAGGTGTCTGGCTAAACCAACACCTAGATTTCACCTCTCATATTGACTCCTTACAGAGGCTGCTTCCCAAACTTGGTGCACTATTTTGAAACAAAATCAGTAGTCCAGAGGAGGGCAACTAAAATGGTGCAGGATCTATAACAGAAACCATATGAGGAGAGACTGAGAGAGCTTAATATGTATACCCTTGATGAAAGGAGGACAGGGGGACATGATTGAAACGTTCAAGTACCTCAAGGAATCAACAAAGTCCAGGAGGGTAGCATCTTTCAGAAAAGAGATGTGTAAGAACAAAGGGACAGTTTAAAGATAGAGGGGACGGCTTAGGGGTAATGTGAGGAAATTCTTTTCACAGAGAGAGTGGTGGATACATGGAACAGCCTTCCTGAGGAGGTCGTTGGTCTAAAACAGTGCGGAATTCAAACATGCATGGGACAGACACAAAGCAATTATAGTGGGGGTTGCAGGAAACAGGCTGTTGGTTAACTAGAATCTGAAGCTTATCCAGTAGGTAAGGAAACAGGCAAACTGGGTGGGCCAAGTGGTCCTTATCTGCCATCAAAGTCTATGTTTCTATGTTTCCCCACACAGATAAGGCACGCCATTGTCCAAAAATGATTCTTCCGTCACTGACTATGGCGATATAATATACAACATCGCCTGGCCTGCCCTGGCCAGCCTAGACACCCTGTTCCACTCCTTCAGTCATTTCATCCTCGACTGCCCGCAATCTACACACCATTGCAACCTATACGGCTCTTTAACCCTGCCATCCCTCCATGATCGCAGACTAACTGTGCTAGGTTTGCAGCCAAATATTGGTCCCTCTCACTCCCCACCTGTCTTCTACCCTCTCCCAACAACCTCCACCTGTGTACTCCTCAGGAGTGAGGACCCAAGACTGCTATATGTCCCATTTATGCATACAACCAAAGGCCAGGCCACTTTAACTACCGAATCCCACAACTCTGGAATGCCCGACCTGCCTCCATAAGACACGCACCAAACCCCTATCATCGCAACCGACTACTTAGAGCACATTTCTTCCAGCTGCTCCTGTTTCAATTAACAATTTTACTATCATGTTGTTATAACCTAAATGTATTTGAAAAGTACACTACCCTCCAATTCTTTATACTGTATGTATTCTACCCCTGTCTGTAATTTCTCCCAAATGTTTTAGGTATAAGCTTTTGTCTTTTTCATTTTGTGCTATTTATGTACTTACTCAAGTTATGTATTGGGTCTCAGCCCCCAGGTCACATCTGAAATCGAGCACGTTGTTTAGTATGCCTTCCTGGTAAAACTCATAAATAAATAAATAGTATATAGGCCCCTGGGATGGGTGATGTTCTGGAGGATGGTTTGCTGGACAACATTACTGCCCAGTGTGGACCAAAGGGAAGGAGTAGTGTTGATGGGGACCTAATATGCCAGGTACAAACTGGTGAACCATGTCCTCTAAGGTGGCCAAGGAGCAGAGGATGCTGGATGGCTTCCAGGATGTGTTCTTAACACAGCATGTGATGGAGCCCACAGGGAGGGCCATGTCCTAGACATGGTTCTGGCAGATGGGGATCTGGTAAGGACCTGGTTGTAGAGGATCCCATGACTGGGAGCAACCACAATACTGTCTGGTTTCAAATAACCATGGGGGGGGGGAGAGATCTAAGACACTTGCAGTGGACTTCAGGGGCAGACTTTGTGGACATGGGAAATATTCTCAAGGATCACTTGAAGGGGATTACATTAATGACAAATGTGGAAAAGAGATGGGAGGTCATAAAAAGGGACTACATGAGGCAGTCAGGATCTGCACTAAGGTGAAACATAAGGAGCAAGGTCACATAAGCCATGCTGGTGGTCCAGTGAGGTTCAGGTAGCGGTCAGAGAAAAGAAGGCGCCTACAAAAATATAAAACAACAAGAGGATAGAAAAAGGAAATGTACCACCTTGCATCTAGAAAAGTCACCCGGATGGTGAGGGGGCAAAGTCCAGTAGACAGCGGCTGGCACAGGGAATACATGGAGAGGAAAAGGGTTCTTCCAGTACATTGGAGAGTGAAGAAAACTAAGGGCTATCTCAGCAGATTGAGATCAGAAGGAGGGTGGGTGGAAGAAGAGGACCAGGCAGAGGTATTAAATGAGTACTTCACCCTCTGTGTTCACTAGGGAGGGGGATGGGCTATCTAGACAGCCAGGCACAATGGGGATAGAAACAGTAGTGAGTGTGATTGGGGAGCTACAGAAACGAGCAGGAGGGAGGGAGAGGTACCCAGGGTGTCACATCAGGATAAGGATAAAAAGGCCAGTAAGGTGGATGTAATGGATGATGCTATTCCACTGAAAGGCTGTGGTTAGCCCTCAAGACCCTAAAGAAAGATAAATCTCCTGGGCGGATGGCATTCATCTGAGAGTACTATGGGAATTGAGGACATACTGGCTGCAGCCCTGTGGTGGAGCTCTTCAACAGGTCACTTGAGACAGGAAAGGTACCTAGGGTTGGTGAGAGGCACATGTGGTGCCAATCCATAAAGTGGGGTTGAGGAAGTACCAGGTAATTATAGACCCACTCAGTTTGACCTCGGTGGTGGGAAAATTAATGGAGAGTATTCTAAAGGAACGATTGGGGTGTACTTGGAGGAGGAGAGGTCTGAATAGTTGGCAACATGGGTTTGTGCCAGGTAGATCACGTCCAAACCAATCTTGTGGAGTTCTATGAATGGGTAACATCAGAACTGGAGAGGGAAAGCCTGTGGATGTATTATTCTTGGACTTCAGCAAGGTGTTTGACTCTGCCTCACAATGGTCTGGTGGAGAAACTGATGGGATTGGGAGTAGGCCCTTTGATGGTCAGATGGATTGAAAACTGGCTTGCTGGATGCACCCAGACAGTAGTGGTCGATGAGGAGCCTCGAACCCTAGAGAGGTTGGTAGTGGGGTACTGCAGGGCTCAGTCCTGGGTCTGATCCTGCTTAATGCATACATATTGGACATCAGGGAGGGTATAGGGTGTGAAATGAGTCTCTTCACTGATGACTCCAAGATGGGAGCAGTAGTTGAGGGAAGAGGGAGGTTGGCACTGCAAGGATCTGGACACCCTTGAAAGCTGGGCTCACACTTGAAATTAAATTTCCAATATCACCAAGTGCTAGTTATTTACATCTTGGGTGGGGAAGCCCTAAGCACAGGTACACCATGGCAGGGAAGCACTTAAGGCCTCAACAGGGAAAAAGACCTAGGGGTCATGGTGGATGCATGTATGAATAACTCTGAGCAGTGCAGGAGAGCGACTAGCAAGGCGAACAGGATGTTGGGATGCATCGTAAGGGATCACCTCTAGGAGCAGGAAAGGATTTGCCACTGTACAATGGACTGGTTAGACCACACCTTGAGTACTGTGTCAGTACTGGAGACCACACCTGAAGAGGGACATACAGCTCCTGGAGAGGGTACAGAGGAGGGCAACTAAGATGATACAAGGACTAGGGATTTAACGATGAGGACAGACTTGAGGAGCTCTGCCTGTTTTCACTGAAGGAGAGGGAGAAGGGAGGACACGATTGAGGTCTTCAAGTACCTCAAGGGAATAAATAGGGTAAACATGGAGGGACCTTTAGACTAAAGCAGGGAGGTATCACCAGAGGGCATGGTTTGAAGTTGGAAGGTGAAAGGGTGAGGGGAAGAGGAGGATATTTTTCACTGAGAGGGTGGTGGACCCTTGGAATGCACAGCCTGGTGAGCTGGTTCAGAGATCTACAGTGGAGGCTTCAAGAGAGGTGGGACAGACACAGAAAGCAGATGTATCAGATGATGGCCTGACCCTAGGGGTGGGGATGGATAATAGGGTTTTGGAACATAAGGGGATGACCCTGCACCCAACTAGGATTTGAGGTCGAACAGACCGATAGACTGTAAGGCCTAATCTGCTGGCAATTAGAATGTTAGTATGTAACTCAAGATTCTTGAGTCTGACCTTTCTTTAACAAAGAAAGGCTACAGAATATGCTCAATTGGTTGGAGAGTAGTTTAAGAGATCTAAAGTTACAGATTAATTTGACTAAGACCAAAGTGGTAGTATTTGGGCCCAAAGGCTGTGATAGGAGGAATTGTAAAATTGCTGAAAAGAAAGTAGAACAGTTCAGATTTATACTTAACTTGAAGTAAAACTCAATGAAAATAGAAGCTGGAATTCACAGTTCAAAAACTCTTGAAACAATGAAAAAATAATTTTAGCGCTATTGAGATTTAACTACAGATACAGCGGAGCCAGCATTAAACCTTTAACTGAGGTAATAAAAGTAAAAGTGAAAACCCAACTTTTATGTGGAGGGAAATATATGAATGTAAAGTACAGAGAAAATTAGTTGTTCCACTATTTAAAATGCTAAGGAAAATAATGGGAGTAGGGCACTCTTGCCCGTCTACTTACATAAGGTCTGAGCTAGGTATTTCAAATATAAATGCACTTTTCGAATGCAAACAGCTTGGCTTTTGGTTGAGACTTACGAGGCTTCCACAAAGTCGAATATCCGCTCAGTGCCTAAAGGAAAAACTGAATTGGAATAAATTGGGATATACTAAGAACTTGTGTATTCAAAAATATTCACAATAATAAACAAATATAAATGTGCTGTGTTGTTAAAGTACACTGAAAGAAATATTCGTTAGCCTTTCAAGTATAACAAGTATTTGTTCTCAGAAATTAAAACCTGTTGGCAAAATCAAGATTTAAAAGAAATAAAGGAACCCTGCTATTCTATGTGATTTGCCAATAATAATTATAAGTTTGGATACAAGCATTATCTGGATATTCCTAGTGATCTTGAAACTCACAAAATATTTGTAAAGAATAAGTTTAAACAATTTGATGGCAGCTTGTTGAGATTTAGATATAAAAATCACCAAATGAAAATGCAGTTGTTCAATGGGAGAATGTGAGGACCTGATGCATGTCCTGTGGCATTGTACATGGTATTTAAATGAACGTAAATACTGGTTAGGACCTTTGTGGATGTTAAATATGGTTTAGATTTAGAAACACTGACCTCCATTATTTTGCATACTGAAGATAGTTGGTCTATACAAGAGTGGCGAGTTATTTTAAAGCGATTAATAAATGCAAAAAAAATTAACAGTACAATTATCTAGGTTATCGATAAATGCTGTGGTGAAATCCTTATTGCTCTGTGTAGCTGGGTCATTTTAAGACCAATAGGAGTGCAATAGATTGTCTTTTTAAAAAGATATAAAAGGGGTGTAGATGGAAAATATAAAGTAAGGTAGTATTTAATATGATAGTGTTGCTACTGTACAATTGGATCTTCCTCTTTTACATAATATGTGATGAATATTGCCTGTATTTATTTTATGCATTGTAACCTTAGAAGTTTTCAAATTTTATTAGTCAAGGCTTTTTAACCCAAACAATAAACTGAACTGACTGACCTATAACCCAATAATGACATCAATCAAATTCACATTCTACAGGTTAATATAAAATTCAGCATCACAACTTTACAAGCCAAAAGATACATTTGGAGAGAGAGAGAGAGAAAAGAGAGTCAAAGCAGAGTGCGAACATACAACCATTTTATCCATAATGTGCAAGGATCTCTGATACACCCACCCCTCTAATGCAGCCATATAATGGAAAAAGGAGCCACCTACTTTTAAACAGTTCCATTTATAGTCAAAAGAAGCAATAATCTTTTTAAAACTTAACATTTTACAACAATTTATTTTGCTAGAGACTCTGAGTTGGTAGTGATTTGATAGCTAAAATTGTGTACTTTTCTTCAAAGCTGTTACTATCAGAATATAAAATAAGTATGTGACCTTTTGGGGAGGGGTGTAACCCAGAATCCACGTCTGAAAAGAAGGGGTATCTCTATTCCAAATATCTTTTTTAAACTCACCCCAGGTCTATCCAAAAGGATTATACCTTCAGGCAAGTCCACAATATGTGTGTGACAGACCACATTCTCACATCCCTCCAGCAGAGATCACAAGTCTCTTCAGTTTATGCTTTCTGTACAGTACCTTACTGCTTTCACAGTTTCCTCTGTTTCCTCTGATACACCTCCTATCCTTCTCCCTCTGTGTCTTCTTATACCTTCTGAATGGTACCATGTTAGCCTTTACATTTTCTGCCACCTCCTACGAGCACCATAGCAGTCTGTTTTTTCCTCTTGCATTTGCTCACTTGTTTGATGCAGAGGTTTGTTACACCTATTCACTATTGTCCCTTTTAGCTTTGCCTACTGTTCCTCCACCCCACCCAGCTACTCCCCGGCATCCCTAGAGGCATTCACCCATCTTAATAAAATCTGTCTTCTTGAATTCCAGGACCCTTGCCATCATTGGTTTGATTTACAGTTGTCCTCGTATTGAACCACACTGTTGTGGTATGGGTGTATGGATGGACACTGACACAGTAGCAGGATGGTGGTAAGGCAATTGCCAAGCAAGTAATTTATTCAGAGAAACAAAGAAAAACAATGTAAAGCTTTCAGGTAAAATCCGATGCAACTATGCAACCAAGTGACTGTAAAGTGACAAAAATGAAAATAAACAAAATCACAAC